>JARHVA010001791.1:337500-1615000 GCA_037957365.1 Torreya grandis
TTATTAGATATGATAAATTGAATGTACAAGGGAAAATATTGGTCAATGGTCTTTCTAGAAGGTAAAAGTTTTTATCAAAAAAGAATAGGTTCTCACCATATTTTAAACATTTAATAATAGAAGAGAAGTAAGTTGGTTTAGTATCATAGGATAAGGTAGCATTACTCAAGGTATCATAAAGTATATATTAAAAAACATTTTACCTTAAAAATAATTCTAGGATAGAGATCTTAGCATGAGTATTCATACATCGATCAATAAGGAAATAATACTTAGCCACTTGTACTCTAATACTAGGAGTTTAAGATAAATTAGGATGAGTGTTTTGGTTTATCCCACTTTGAGAATTAGAATGAATATGAGGAATGTAACATTATGTGGTCAACTCCTCCCATTTATTAAAACATCTAATTCATAAACAATCATTCTATATTTATCCATATAAGAGGAATTACTATAAGTAAAAATAACAAAGATATCACACACACAAATCAATGACATCACATATAGACCTATCATGTTTCAAACCATATATTAGTATTCTATGATAAATGCAAGGAAAAGAACATGGAGACATTGACAAGCATTTGCACAAAAACCATATCATCAATCCTAACAACATGTAAATTCCATGAACACTCCATTTATTTTCCATCTTAAAACTAGATTCTATATAGAAATTTAAACTACCCATTAGAAAATGGAATAGACCTAAGAATATAAATAAGGTACCAAGGGGAAGAGGACCAATGCATATAAAATATAACATGGTCCAATCAAAAGGAAGCCTAATGATAAGGCAAAAAAAATGGAAGGGTTTGATAGGAAACCTAAAACAATCAAAACTTGGAAAAATTAGATCCTACAGGGAAAGGGATATGAAACTACAAGGTTAGATGATCAGAAGAATTAGGTTCACCATAATATTTTAATCAATAGTGATTTAAGGGTAATTAAATTACACATAATTAAATAAAATTATGGTACAAGGAATTTCATGTTGAATATGATAAACTACATTAAATTTATATGTACCTAATACTGAAATAGGTAATTAAGTACAATGCAACTACAAATAATCAATAGCAATGAATGAAAAGAGAAGGAGAGAGATAATTAAAACAAACACCTAGGTTTGACAATGTCTAAAAATGTATAAGGTCCTAAAGATATGTATACTAAAATCCAAACATTAGATTATGCCCTACATAGATCACCAAAATTGGCCACTATTGAATTAAGGTTGAAAAAAAATGTATGACCAATAAAGGTAGTTTTCCATTGATTGTGTCTTTCTATATGATTATGGTAGATGTTATTTTCAATGTTTGAAACTATTTTTTCCCTTTGTTGTTAGTAAATGCATAGTACCTCTCTCAAATTCAAAAATTGACATGAAAAGATATCAAAATCTTGTCTCTTCTTGAAGTAACCCTAACCTAACACAATCACCTAACAACACATACAAAGACTAAATAAATGTGAAATAAAGTGACCCAATACCACTTGAGGGTTGGAGCTACATATTTTATTGATGTGAATCATGACTCAATGTAGTTTTAATACTTGTGAATGATCCCAATCCCGAGTGAAATATAGGATTTGCCTTCTCTCTAGAATCAAATGTAACTACCTCAATTGTCAATTAAGCCTCCTATTCATACAAGTGTGTGATAATATGAAACATTTTAAAACATTTAAGTTTGGAAGAGAAAAACATATTATTGATAATGCACCTAAGACTTGTGGAATGCCTTGATACTTATTAAAATGCTTTATGTTGCTTTGTATATGTAGAATTATAAAATTTTGATTAAGCATCTATTGGCATAGAAGATGAATTAAAGAAAGAGAAAATTGATAAAAATATGTCCAAACATTGAGGGAACAAGAAGAGGGAATAAATAACCAAAATCAATGGCCACCAATTATGGTTAGACCAAAATCCTTGATTATGGTCAACACATAAAATGTAGATGAAAATAAAAAGGGAAATATCCAAGAACAAAAAATTTAAAAAAGAGGGAAAATGATAAGAAAAATAGAATCATGAGATCATATAGATAAGAAATTAAAGTGAAGACACATGGGAAAGTGCCAATAAGTACCTAATTTTAAGTAATGGTCCATATATACAAAATCATGATAAAAAATACAATAAAAAGCATTGTAGTAAAATTTGGTGTATATAATTTGAGACTTATATTTTTTACAACCTTTATAAATTTTACATAAGAGGGAGGTGTTGGTGTTGATATTACATCATGCCTAGGTGTAAACTTAGGTTAGCTATATAACCTATAGTTTTAAATATTTCTTATTATCTAGCTTTTAGAAATATTAATTTGAGACTTATATTTTTTACAACCTTTATAAATTTCACATAAGAGGGAGGTGTTGGTGTTGATATTCCATCATGCCTAGGTGTAAACTTAGGTTAGCTATATAACCTATAGTTTTAAATATTTCTTATTATCTAGCTTTTAGAAATAATAAAAGGCTAAGTTTTACTTATCCAATAGGATTGACCCTTTGCCATAGCCAATGGAAGTAGCCTAAAATATGATAAATCATATTTATGGGCTGAGACTATTGTATGTCCTATATTTTTTTGGTTTTCTCATCCACTACAAAGGATTTCTGATGCATTATCATTTCTCTCCATGTTTTTGATATTTATTCTTGGTATTCTAAGGAGCTTCTATGGCTTTACATCAAATTTCTATGTAGATTAAGAGAGAGAGTGGAATTTATATATTTCATTTCTTAGAATATACATATTTTATTCCTTTTGCTTATTTTACCATGTAATGTGCATTGTCTATATTTGTGCAAAGAAGATCCTAATGAATTATAAATTGGGTTTTACCATATTGTTTTAACTTATTTTTGATTTATGATGATCTAAATAGGCCAAAATTATTGAAATTTAGATTACATAAGATATAACGTAAACTATACAAATTTGAATATAATAAAAGGATTGATTTCACTCGTTATATATATAAATGATAAAGCAAAGAGGGGAGAGAAGACATTTAGATGATTTTATGGTTTGTATTGTTCACTGCTTATGTCACAATCCTCAAAATAACTCTATATAAGATATACAATTGATCATATTAGGAAAAAGATAGTTAAAACCTATAAAATCACTACTAACAAAGCATAAACACCTGCAACAACTAACATTGTCCCATTATTTATTGGTATTATCAAGGATGACTGTGTCAATTTGTGATTATTCAGATCATTACACCCATGCTTGTAGATGTATTTTATGCATACATTAGGCATAAGGTATTGTGCATTAACTTTTATTTTCCTTTTATTTGATTCAAAACCCTATCTTGCACTTTCAACATCAAGATGAAATGAAAAATGGGTTAGAACAGCTGTGTTGAACTAACCTCAACCACTCCACATTGAATTTTTGTGTGTTTCCTATATTCTAATACTCAAAAGAGGATCAAACTAATTTTGGTTCTCCCACTAATATGTGTGTGTGCTAAATCATGTGAATTCAATCCTAAATAATTTTTTTCCTAAACTATCTTTATGCATGAACATGCAATTAATGCATACAAGTTACATTTATTCCTTTAGAAAACTTTATATCTATGCTAAATTATAAAATCAATCATTTATATGTTAATTTTCTCTTTGTATGACTCTGTATCTCAATAATTTCTAGTCCTTAAATGATCCTATGGGATTTGTATATATATTGTTATTAATTTTGAATAGGGAACTATTGGATCACACAATATGAACCAACAAGACCCAAAAGGACAAAAAAGTGAACTAAAGGGTGGTATACTTGAAATAGACTTGAAAGATATGCCTTGATAGTTCTAATAATGACATATAATACTAGTAACCAACATAGTTTGAGATTATTGGCAGTGTCCTAAACACAAAATATTTAGAGATGAGAAAACATGACCAAGAATGCCTATGGTAGACTTGAGAAACATCAAGACAACTCAAATATAAGATCACACAATCAAACCAAGGAGATAAGAAGGTGTAAGACCAAGATGAATGCAAAAATAAGTGTCTCATTCATAAGTGATAATCCATATAAATAAAGTCACATGAAAACATTGTATAAACAAGGCTCATAAATTTTTTGGGTGTTTACAAATTCCCACTTTAATCTATTATATAAATGTAATGCTAAATATTAATTTAAATGGTTTAATTAGATAAAAGAGAAAGAAAACCTACATTGGCAATTTTGAATTAATATATTAACTTTCTCTAGTGATTTATAATGTCCACCATGTACTTGTAAGTAATGATGCAATGATCAAATAGATTACTATTTTAACTAAAAAAATAGCTAAGTTGAAATGCAAAATCAATAATAATCAAAGTATAACCACACCTATTAATATGAAATCTTCCACTACTCTTAGAGTATGTTCATGAAATTTGGAGTGGAGATTCCATGGGTAACAAATGATCCAACCCATATGGAGAAGGTGATATTAGTCTTACTCTCATCTTGGCTAAAGAATCAAACAAGTTATCAAGCACTATTTGTAGATGTGGAACCCTAAAATAAGTTTGTATGTAAAGGTGGAACCTGAAAATAGGTTCATGTTTAAAAAGGTGGAGCCTTGTACCAACCTTATATCTAAAAGGTGGAATCTAAAAATAGGTTCATATGTAAATTAAAACTTTGAATCAACCAGTTCAAAAATATTTTATATCTAAAGTGCTTATGTACTACCATTGATACTTAACATTGAAATAGAAAAGTGTATGCATGAACAAAATTAATTCCCCCAATTTGATCCATATGTATATAATGATATAATCATAGAATGTATGAAAATATATTTAATTTGATAAATTTTCTCAGTTTGATCCCTATATTCTAATAAATATTCTCAATATAATCCCTATAATCTGATAAATTTTCTTAATATACCCCATGTAATCTGATTAGTATGCTCAATATGATCCCTATAATATGATAAATATGCTCACTTTGATACCTATAATCTAATAAATTTGCTCAATTTGATCCCTATAATATGTAAATCTACTCAATTTGATCCATATAATCTAAAAATTATACTTAATCTAACTCATGTAATTTATCCTAGTATAATCTGTAAATCTAATTAATTTGATCAATGTAATCTAAAAAATTATACCAAATTGAACCCATGTAATCTATCCTAGAATGTCATAGAATACCTCAAATATTATTCATAGTTATGTATAATTCCCAACATGTGCCTCAATTTGTGCAAACTATCCATATGAACCATATAATATGCCTCATAATAACAATGCTTAATTTCATATAGACTAAATCTATTAAACCCTAATATATGCCCCCTTTTTGATATGAGGTATGAATCCTATGAATTACTCATCTCAAAATACTAAGTTATATGCATCATGTGTTTTATATACAAATTTAATCATTTAAAGTGATATACTCACATGAAAATATGTGCCAGCATATAACATTTAATCTTTGCAAGCACATATGAACATGTAATCTCTAGCAAGTAATTAATGTTGCATTCTATCATTAAATAGTAGATGCTATTGTATAAAGGTGATTATTTAGTCAGTCATTTAATATTCATTACCAATATCTAATTTGATATGTTCATTAGATAATTTTTATTTGCACAATATGCTTGTATTCTTGTGTGAGGGGATGTATTGTTATTAGTCAAAGTTGTATAGATTTCCACTAGTGGGTAGGTAAATGATTAAATCAATTATGTCCCATAGATAAGTGTTTTTTGAATGGTAAAGGAATTTACATAGGCAATGCGAATTCACTATGTAATATAATCATAAAATTTCCCCTATTCATTAGTGATGAGCTAATAAGATGAGATATGGTAAGTCATGCATGTATACCCAAGAAGTAGGTATATAACATGTCATGATATAGTTTGGAAATAAATAATATTGAGAGTGTCACCCTATAGAAGAGTGTTGTGTGTGTGTGTTCCATCATAATTTATGAAATTCAAAATAGATATATGAATCTTAATATATCATGTGTTTTATGTCATGGTTAATTAATAAAGCTAGACTTACACAATTTAAAGCATAAAAATACATTGAGAATAAATAGGTTGACTTCATTATTTTTATAAATAATTTGAATTTAATTTTATATTGGTATTTAGCTTTGATTATTTAAATTATAATTCAATGAGATGTTACCCCAACATGGTTTGAGCACTTGGATATTTCCTTGTAGGCATAACAATTAGCGAATCTAGTTGTTTAACCCTAACCTTAATGTGGATCGTACTTAGGTAGATAGGACTAAGAATATAGAAATGATAGGGCACAAGGGTCAATATCATATCTATAGTATGCCAATTAAATTTTAAACTCAGATGTACCATATACTAAATTTATTAAACTAAGTTATTAATGTAAAGTAAAACTATGCTAGATATATAAATGATATAAAGGTGATGTACTTAGCTTGTTCTAATGATAATGCCAATTTGGATCTAGGATATATTGAAAGTAGGTAAGAATAAAATTATAAAGTAATCTCCAGATTCTAAATCTAGTGCCTCTGGCTCTTTAGATAGTTGCATTAACCTTGAATAATTGCATCGAGTTACTATCCATGTTTGATGCTAGTGTCCTATATAGAATATCCAATGAAATATAGTGCAACCACCTGGATGCTTCTAGTTTTACTTCACCTTTTATTTGGTGCATTTAGATCTGAGTCATGGAATTTTACTCCTTGTGAAATGGTAATACCTGAGATTTTCATCTTTAATGTGACCTTGGGGAAAAATGGGTTAGTGGGCACATGGTATCAAGTTGACCTAAAATGAATCCACTACCAAAGGTCATTTCTTACATATCCAATACTCTAGAAGAGGTCCTCAAACTAATATATTTCTTATTTATGTGTGAGCTTGTGTGTAAATCATGCAATGTGTGTAAAATAAGTACAATAGTGACCTAGCTTATATCTTGGAAAATAAGACCTTATGACTACTCCTTTAGTAATTCAAACCTATAGTTGGGATTTTCCTTTGACTTATAACAAAATAGGGTAGAATAAGAAATATTTTGATAAATTGAGTGCTTCTTGAATTCTCTTTTGATCTGATTGTTAGGTGAGGAATGAATGAGGGTTGATATTGTATTTATACCAATCCCATCAGTAGATAAGTCACATAAAATAACTTAGGTTGACCATTTAGACATGTTTTATTTTAAACTGGATAACTTTAGGTCACTAGATACATGTGTCAGGTCAAGATAGTAATGCCAATGCTACTATCTGACCTAAACATTAGTGTCCAAGAAGTAGAAAAATAGGTATAAGATTATAACTTGCATAGGTGTAAGATAAGTACTTTTTAAGCATTCTAGACAAGATAGGATATCTTTGTCATCAATATAATATTGGTTGAAATAAGAGATAGGATGATGGGCATAAGATATAATAAATGTGAGGCTTACAAAATCAAGGCATGTGTAGGACTAAGAGAAATAATCAAGGTATGAGTTTGCAAAGTGTATAAATTTGAGTTGATACTTAATCATAAAATATCATCTACATTTTCCCCCTTTTGATATATTAATGAAATTATAGGTTTAAAGGAAAGGAATAAGTACCTGAGTATGTATGCACACCTTATCTTTACTTGAGTTGAATTTGGGTGCTTTATTGGTGACTGACCTACAACCAAGAGCATGTTATTATGTAAAATTAGTGCATATAATCTAGTTTAAAATTAATTTATATATATTGAAATTGAAAGAGTAAGGTTTAGGAGTACACCTATGTGTCAATGTAACCACCTTGCCTATTGGCAAGTCATTTTTCAAAAGATGTATCATTTTAAGGCTCTAAAATTGAGATTAGGATAAATATAGATAGATATTTAAAGTGCATATATCCAATATATATATATATATATATATATATATATATATATATATATATATATATATATATATATAGAGAGAGAGAGAGAGAGAGAGAGAGAGAGAGAGAGAGAGAGATGCCCATAACTTTGGAGCAAAAGTGAGTTGCCACCTAGTAGTTCAGATTATCTAAATTGTGCAACTCAATGATATTTTAAACTTGGTAAGGTTGGATGATACAATCAGATCAAACCTAAAAACTTGGTATGATTAAGTCATTGTATCACCTCAACCATACCAAAAGTTAAACCAACTACTATAGTAGATTGGTTAGATAAAGTCTATAAAATTTTGTGAGATATCAATATGTTTAATGGTTTTGGAATTTGAAACTGATATAGAGTTTTTAATATTAGGCACATGTTGCATAACATATGTACCTTAGATATGTCTCATGTTAAAACTATGTATAACAATAATAATATGTATAAATTCTACAATAGCTATGAATTTGAGTCATATAACTATGTGCTTTAGCTAATTTGGATAATTGTGTAACTGTGGAGGATATGCTTCCAAAGCATGCCACCACTATATATAGATAAATCTAAAAACTGATATAAGTGCCAATGTGGACATGTTTCCAAAACATGCCCCCATTGCAAAGTGGAGATGATGAATACTAAATAGGTGTGGAGAACATGTTTCCCAAGCATGCCCTCATTAAATATGTGAATTGATAAAAGTACCATACTAAATGAATGTGGATAACATGCTTCCAAATTATTCCCCAACTATAATTTGGAATTTATGAATGTGTGAAAGCCATGTACATATGACATGTCCCCCACTAAATCTATAAATTGGTATAAGTACCAAATACTAAGTGAATGTGGAGAACATGATTTCAAAGCATGCCCCCACTAAATTGAAAAACTATGAATGTGTGGAATCCATGTCCATATGACATGCCCCCACTAAATATACAAACTGATATAAGTACCAAATAATGAATGAGTGTGGAGATCATGCTTCCAAAATTTTCCCCAACTATAACTTAGAAACTATGAATGTGTGGATGCCATGTCCCTATGACATGCCCCCACTGAATTTATAAACTGATATAAGTATCATATATTGGATGAGTGTGGAGAACATGCTTCCAAAGCATGCTCTCACTAAATTTGAAAACTATGAATGTGTGGAGAACATGCTTCCTAGGCATGCTCCCACTAATATGCCCCACTTTAAGGTGAGTAAAAAATAGTACCTAGAAGTTACCTTACCTCAAAAGGGTAAGACAACTATAAAATCTATGAATGTAACCATGTAGCATATAGAAGGAACATGTCTAGGTAAATGTATCATTAAAGTGCATAGAACCAATGTGATCACATATAGGCCTAAGATGCATGATAAAAATAATCACAATGTATAGATAATAAAATTACAAGCTCAACAAGCAAAGAAACACACACACAAGAGCACTCAAAATCAAGTCAATAGGTAATGGTCCAAGGAGTCCACAAACAAGAGGCATATTCAAATGCCTCAAAATTAAATGGACATAACTTAGTTAAATGCCCAAAAAGTAAAGAATGCCATATTCAAATGTCCATACAATAAGAAATGACATATTCAAATGTCCAAGAAGGTAAACATAAGCATAAGGGCCTCATATAATGAAGACTATTCAAATATTCAAACAAGTAAGACAATAGCAAGGTAAAACACTCAAGGAAGTGTATAAAGGAAAATCATAAGAAACTAACATAAACATGTCATATTAGCTCATGGATGAAATGTGTTAGCAAAAAGTGTCAATGGATAAGTCATTCTTAAGTACATAAGTAATCTCAACCATGATAGTGTAGAGTGATAATTGAATCATATAACCTGTGTGTATCAAGATCAAATAAGAAGATGCCCCTAATGTCCATATGACATGAGTAGAAGGGAATCCCAAAAACTAAAATAAGAGTGTATCATGTAAATGTGTATGCATGTATCAAACTTAATGTATAAATATGACACATGTGTATGTAGGAGTAAATGATATGCTAGTCCTGAATATGAAACTAACACATAGATGCCAAGGAGCTAATAGAACATGTAGGTGCCAAAAATGTTTTTGGATTTTTGAATATTTTTGATTTTTTTTGGTATTTTTGAAGGATGATTATAGGTATCTTCCCACTCAAAACCTAGAGCAAGAAACATGTGGTATTACCAAGGAGCATGTATAGGTGATATATCTATCACTGTAGGATCTATGATGCTCAACATATGTATAATAGAACTCTGAGGTCATGAAGTACCAATAAAAGGAATAGGGGTTCATGAAACCCATCTCTATGTACTTTGTGTTTTTTTTGGAATAATAATAGTAGGAACATGTTTAGGTGCTATGGACATATAAATATGGTGTATGGAAGATGAAGATTCCATGGAATCCACTGTCTATATCTGATGTAAATGTCTCTCAAGTACTGGCCACCTAGTAAATGGGATTACTTGTTGCTTACCCTATTATGGTGGATTAGCCTTAATAGGCTTGATTATTAACTATTTGAGTATGAATTTATCTTACTTAAGAGGAAGGTCATATATAACACCAAAAATTGTAATTACCCAATTAGCATGAATGTACTTAACACACCCATGCACTGTAGAAGGTACTGATCAAAGAATATGTATCCAATATCATCCCAAAAACATGTCAATAGACACCAATAAAATGTATAACTGATATATTAGTAACCACATGTGTAATATTGACCTATAAAGGTAGATCAATCTCACCAAGAACATTTTGGGACATCCCATCGAATGCTCTGACTGATCTAGTAGAGGGGTGTAAATCATGATGAGTATAACCCAAATGCATAAGTAATGTCATGGTGAATTTTTTTTCTCTTACACCATTATCAATCATAATATTATGTATGGGGTGTTTATCAAGGTATGCTCAAATGCATAAAGAATGAATATCTAAGTAATCATCCTTAATTTCACTCTCATCAAAGGAAATGACAAGTTTTTGAAGCATACAAGGTATATGTTGTGTGTAATTACCAATAATCCCATTTAGTGGGTGTCCATAATATGATGGATGAGGATGTGCATTATATGCCATTTGGACTTTTGGTTCCTTTTTAGAATTATCTTGAAAAAGATTTTTAAATATCTTCTGCTTATGGTGATCACCAAGTTATGAACCTAATTCCTTTAGAGTATCATCAAATATAATCAATTGGTCATTGATGAGGTCCTAGATCTTGTGCTTCAAGGTAAAACATCTATTTGTAAAATTAGTAGAGCCTTGGTGATAGTTACAATAAGTATTTATATCATATCATTTGGGTAGAGGTATATTTATATCAACCTCTATATGAGTAGGGTGAATATAAGATGATACTCTAGCCACCATGGTAGTAATGAAGCAAGAGGCTCATGTAAACATGCAAAATATATCCTTAGTGCATTAGATAGGACAAACTAACTCGGCTATTATACAACTCTGTTAACCATGGTGATTGTTTCTTTTTTAGGCTCAAGAGGTTTTACCTTATAACTTGGTTTAATTGTGAACTTGGTACTAGATGTAGATGTAACTGGTGTGTTTACTACATAATTGAGATTATTAAAAGAAATAAACTTCATTTCATGGTCTCATAAAACATGGCATAATTCATCAAAAGATTGGAAAGTTTTGAAAACAATGGACTCATGTAAAGGAACAAACAAACTTTTCTTGAATATGTGTATCAAATCTTTATCAACCATATGATTGGTTATTTTGGTCAGAATTGTCTTGTACCTTAAAATATATACATTGATAGGTTCTTTGGTTCCTTGTTTGATCTTTGTAATTTGAGCATCAAAAACCTTTTTAGTAATGTTAACTAAAAAGTGTGCCAAAAACTAATCTGAAAGAGGTTATAATGCTTTCATGGATTGGAGAGGTAGATATAGAACCACCTCAATGCATAGTCCTTGAGGCTCCTTGGAAATAATTTGGTTAAAGTTTATCATTAGAGGCGTAGTCAAGACATGTCGCATATAAGGTTTGAAGATACTATTCTGGATCACCCTTGTCATCATAAAATGTAAATTTAGGTGCAACAATTGGAAAAGGGTGTACAGATATCTCAAGTGTAAGAGGGTTATGCAACACATCTTATGAATCTATAGCATGAGGGGATTTTAAATTCTTTTGTTTAATGTTTGTAACATTGTCCTCCAAGGTCTTTATGACTTGAAGGAGTGTTTGAATTATAGACCCAATGAGGTTTAGATTAGATAGTTGAGTAGTCATCAAATGGGATAAAAACATGTTTTGAGTATTAATAGGCATTGAAACTAGTATTTATATTGAAATAATGAGTAAGTCCATGGTAGACATAACAACAGTAATTTTAGGGAATAAATATTTAAACACATAATCTGTGCCCCCACTAGATTAGGTGGATTGATAAGTGTCATCTGAGTTATAATTTCTTTAAAGGATTCACCATTATGAAGTGAGGTAGCCTTGGTTTTATCTTGCTTACTTATTTCATCTCTTGTAGCATATCAAAAATGCATCTATTAAGCCCTTGTTATTGTTGAGATGAGTAATCAATGCTTCTTGATCTTCTATTTGGAATCAAGTTTTCACATTAACATTTTCCATTACTTCACAAATGAAAAGTTTAAAATTTGTAATAAAGTAAAAAAATTATAAAACCCTAAGTGACCTAGGGTTTAATGTTCAAACATCAAGTTCACAAAAAATTTAACCCTAATTTGGATGTGGATCTTACTTGCATAGATAGTGTTAAGAGTATAGAAATGATAGGGCACAGGGGTGAATATCAGATCTACAACAAGCCAATTAAATTCTAAAATTAGATGTATCATATACTAAATTTATTAAACTATGATAAGATATTAATATAAAGTACAATTATGCTATAAATATAAATGATATAAATTTAATGTACTTAGCTTGTTCTAATGTTAATACAGATCTATATCTAGCACAACCTAAAAGTAGGTAGGAATTATATTCTAGAATAGTCATTAGATTCTAGATCTAGTGCCTCTAGTTCTATAGATAATTGCTTCAACCTTAGACAGTTGCATCAATGCTATCATCCATGTTTGATGTTAGTGTCATGTAAAATATATATGGTGAAATAGGATGTAACCACCTGGATGCTTCTAGGTTTTGCTTTGACTTCACTTTGGTGAATTTATATCTAGGTCATGGACTATCACTCCTTGTGAAATGGAAAAACCTTAGTTTTCCATCTTCAATGTGACCTTGGAAAAAAATGAGTTAATGGGCACATAATGTTGAGCTGACCCATAATGACCTCACTATCAAAGGGCATTGCCTACATATCCAATACTCCAAAAGAGGGAATTAGACTCATATATTTATCCCCTATATGTTGGCTTTTGTGTGAATCATGTAATGTGTGTAAAGCAAGTAAAATAATGACCTAACTTGTAACTTAGAAAATAAGACCCTATGACTACTCCTATAGTACTTTAGAACCATAGTTTGGATATTCCTTTGACTTATATTAGAATAAGGTATAATAGGAAAGCTTTTGATAACTTGAGTGCTTATTTAATGCTCTTTTGGTTTAATTTCTAGGGGAGGATTAAATGAGGGTTCATATTGTATTTATACCAATCTTATCAGGAGATAACTCACATAAAATCATTTAGGCTGACCATTTGGATATGTTTCATTTGAAATTTAGATGACTTTAGGGCACTGGACACTTATGTTGGGGTAGGATAGTAATGTCAATGCTACTGTCTGACCTAGATGTTAGTGTTTAAGAAGTAAAAAAATAGGTATAGGATCAAAACTTGTAGAGGTGTAAGATAAGTACATTTTAAGCATTATGGAAAAGATAAGATGTCTATGTCATCAATATAAGATTGGTCAAACTAAGAGATAGGCAAAGGGGCATAAGATAGACTATATGCGAGGTTTATGGAAGTAAGGCACGTGTAATACTAAGAAAAATAACCAAGGTCTGAGTTTTCCAAATGTATAAGACTGAGGAGATACATAATCACAAAATATCATCTACACTAGTAGTTTTCAAAAAATAACTTTTAGCCTCCTTTTTTATTATTTGAAAATTTATCATTTATCATTGACATTATCTTATGCCTACTAGTATTTTACCCAATTTTCGATAAACACAATAAATGAATCTTGTATTTATATAGGTGTAAAACTAGAAATAGCAAAATGCTAAAGTTGTACAATAAATAACTATTTTGATTTTGAGAAATTGCTAAATATCGAACTAGATATTTTGGGAAAGTACTAAGAATAAATAAACTTAGCTTTCACAATTATATATTTTGATTGTTATGAATGTTTGACTGCAAAAATTAGATGACATGACTCTATAAACTTAGTATCAGGCACACAATAACAAATAGAATCTAGACAGTCTATTTTAGGTGGATGGTGATGTAATACACTCTAGTCTATTGACTACAAAGTTGTCTTAGTTGATTGTAATAGGTGGTAAACAAGAAAATATAGAGAAATTAAAATTATGGGAGGAAAAATAAAAGAAAAAACCTAAAGATAAATATGGACACGAGTGAAATAAATGAATAATGATGCAATGTGCCCAAATTTGTTAATCGTGGACTTATCCCAGTTGACTATGTAAAAATTAATTACCACACCTATGAATGTTGAGTAATTTGAGATATCATAATAGGGTTTATTTTTACAAAATCACTATTTGTATTATCTTGTATTTAAAACCTTTAGGGCACTTTAATAGCTTGAAAAATTGCAAGAAAAAGAGTGGAGTGTAATGGGCTGAGCTGACCTTAATCACCCCTTAATGATTGATTATTGTCTATGTATTCAATACCAAAAAGATGGAAATCAAACCCATGTAGTTCTCTCACTTAGAGTAAATGTGCATTTATGCTCCTTTAACTATAGGTATGCAACTAAAAGATGTATTTGATATTTAAAAATAATAGCTCTTGACTTGGCTTGTAGTTGCTCCACATGAATGATTCAATTGGGTAGAATAGGGAATATTTACTCAATATGAAAAAAGTGTATATTATTATACCAAGTGAATACTAAGTTTCCTTAATGAGTAAACCTTGACATATATTTATAAGGGAATCTTTTGAAAAATTTATTTAGCTAACCATGTGAAACATTTGGTAAGACCCAAAAAGATGTTTTGAATTTCAGAAACTAGTCATTATTTGGAGTGAGACACAATCAACCTAAGTGGATAGGGGAACATTACACTACTATTCACTTAGTGCACACTTGTATAGGAAGATTATATAAAACTATCCTTTGCAGAGAATACTCTAAAGTTAATTTTAAACAACTTAAGTATTTGACATTGAGAGTTTTATATAACAGTAATGACAAACAAAGGGTCAAGCACACATATAGATAAATAGATTAGAGGATTGGTGAATAAGAAATATTTATTTGTGCATAATCATGTAGTTTGAAATGTATGAATAATTAGTATTGTCAAGTACATGTGACTATATTTTTGTGTCTACAACTAGTAGTGTTTAGCTCTTGTCGACATTATCTAAATTTTTTCTAGTAAGGTCTCCCATGAGGGTCTCATCACTACTGAAGGTGTTTCACGAGTAGGAAAGATGACCATAATAGTATTTTTATATTTAATATAAATGTTTTCAATATTTAAACCATATATCTAATTTTAAATTTTTTGTTTTGATGTTTTTTAGGAGAATATGCATGTGAGAGAGTCTCCTTGTGGGTGACATATGGATATAATATTAGGTCTTGATCTTAGTACTTTCAAGTAATAATCAGTTGATTATGTGGGGTTAGGTTATGTGGGCAAGCTAGGAAGGATTCCTTTTGATATGCACTTGATGACTACATTGGTCAAGAGGTAGAATGTAGATACTTACACATTTTAATTCCCTATAGGGTAGATGATAGTCATTTTGTAAGATTTATGATGTATATTACATCTACCAATAGTAGATACATGTGTAGTATTTTATGCTACTAAGGGTTTCAACCTAAAATGGTGTGATCATAAATATATGACTAGGTGAGATCAGGGGATGTACTTTTTCCCCAATCACTCTATGATTCTTACATATGAGATTATTATTTTTGATGTTATATGGGTACATGAATATATATTTATTACTTAATTCATTCATTTTTGTGGATAGAGGTGGTGTGGATATATCATACCATATTAATAGTATTACTGAGGACATCAAGACTCATGGTACGATGTATTCCTAGGGTCATACAATGGTGGCCCATTTACATAGATATTTATATTAATTTACTCAAGAAGAATATAGTGACATACTTGATACAACAACATTGTTACACATTTGGGCATATTAACATATATTGGTAGCCTAACCATTAGATCAACCATTGGTAGAGTGGGCTCATCCTTATATGTTTACAAATAGATGGATTTATAGCCCATGTGTCATAGGATACAATACCATGGATTATAAGATCTTTTTGGATTAGTTGATTATCAATTTTAGTAGATGGATACATTATAAAGGGTTTACTAGGTAGTTTGAGGATATAGTTAAGTTTCAATGAATTTGAGTTAGTTTTTGGTTTCATGATTAATTCTTTGGTATATATGAGCACTTTTAGTATGAGTACACCACTAGGCAATTTATGATCATACAAGGGGAAAATTTAACACTAATGCCATGGACATAGACACACAAAGTTAGTCATCATCTAGGATAGAGAGGCCAACCTAATATTTAAGAGTTAACACCTATCATGCTAGGGGAGATAGATCCCCCAATTATGATTGTAAATGTTAATTATGTATGGTGTATGTTAAAGTCCACCTAGTGGTGCACCCAAACATAGTGGGCGTTCGTATTTCCTATTATGATAGAGATATTGATTATAAATCCTAAGGCATATACAAATGTATCCATGGGTGGATAGGTAGATGTGGGATAGGCAACTAGATTCCTAATGCATCTATTGCAGGTCAAAGAATTGCACATATTAATTTTGAATTTTGAATACTTTATCATATTTTCCTTATCATTCATTAATGTTATAAACTATCATATGTTATATAGGTGATGATTATTAGACAATGATCATTGAGGTATATATCCACATAAAACTCAACACATCTAGAATGATATAATACATGGTGGGTTACTAGAGAAATTAGATGACATTTCTAAATCACACATTCCCATTTTTGATCCCATGGCCCATGGCACAACTACCTACATTACTATTGTAGATGAGAAAGATGAACTATAGGGAGAGAATATAAAGTTGATAGGTTTGTTAGCTAGGTGACATATACCCTTGATAGTTATTAACAAAAACCTAAGTTATACCATTTTTATGAGTATATTTAATTTTAGGGTGAACGTGCAAAGGTAGTAGTGGATTGTGTTAACTTTCAGGATAGGTTATCCATATATGAAGATTATGAGAGATGTAGTAGGTCTTGGTCATGGTCTTGGTAAGATGATATTAGGGCCTTGTTATTATAAGGCCCTAACATATGGATGGAGATAATGATAGTGATGTAGAGGGTGAGGGGAAATATGTGCCAATTATTAAGTGATTTACTTGATATTATAAATATTTGTATCATCTTTTATATCTGATATTTGATTATTATCTATGTTTTTATATAATGGTTTTTAAATATGCAATTTTATATCATGTGATTTCATCACTTATGTTCAACATTTAAAATTTTAATATTTTAAGGATAGTATATGTGTGTGTGTGTGTGTGTGTGTGTGTGTGTGTGTGTGTGTGTGTGTGTGTGTGTGTGTGTGTGTGTGTGTGTGTGTGTGATGTGTGAATGATATATCATTGAAGCACAACATATTTCAAGTAAAAATAAACAATGATTTCATCACAATAAAAAAATTGAATGGGATGGGATTGTCCAACCAACCACTTGGATAAAATAATTCAACATTAAATTAAATTTCACAAGCAAGTGAAATCTATTGATATACATTTGGCATTGAAATCTTAGGAACACTTAAACTTACATTTTATACTTTTGTTAAACATACTTGAGATGATACATGTCATGTATTTGTTTGATGATAATGGTTTGAGATTATTTCTTTTCTTGTTCTTTTTGTGGAGTAATATTTACTTGCTTAATTATTTGAGTTGTACTTTGTTATATTTGCTTTGGTACCCATATTTGTGTGCCTCAAGTTGTAATTATAATCTTAGTAGGAGTCTTCTTCTCAAATTTTCTATCTCTAAGGTATTTAAGTAAACCTATTTGGAAATTGAATGAAATAATCATATTAATGTTATCCAATTTTTCTTCCATTTTACCTAACCATGATCTTACACATATTGCATTAAATTATGTAATAGTAGGCTTCACAAAATATAATGTATCCATAATCTTTGGCCCAAAATAATCCAATGTAGTAATATGCCATGTCACATAATGATAAGTTTTCATATGATATAACTCATGCATATTGTATCCTAAATCCTTAATAAAATTAATTATGCATGCATTGCATTTTACCTTGTCATAAACAATAATATATTTTATTTATTCACCTTCTATAAAAAATCTAATGACTATTGATTATTTTTTGGTAACTTCCTGGGATATATAAAACTTCATATATTGTGAAATAGAAGAGGTTATTCCTTTATTTTTACCTTATACAACAACTTGATTAACCATTGGTTTTTTCGAGGAACTTCCTGGGAAACATTATCTTTCATAGAATGTGAAATAGAACAAGATGGAGAAGACAACCTTGCAAGAGTTTTGCTATATTTTTCAAATGTAATAACACCCTTGTCCACAAGTTATTTGATTTAATTTTTCAATGTATAGCACCTGTAATATCTATGCCCATTGAAACAATAATAGTTATAGAATGATCTTTTCCTCACTCATTTAAGGCAATGTGCAGGGTGATGCTAATTAGAAAGAATTGTGATAAACTTATTATCAAGTAGAGTTCATAATATAGAACTTGATTCATCCTTGAATCTATCAAATAAAATATGATGATTCATATTTGAAGTAGGACTCATGTTAGTTGCCATCTTATGAATTATCATATTTGGAGCTTCTTTTTTAGGCAAATATTTTCTTTGAGGGATTAAAGTTGTTGACTTATGGGAACAAGTAGAATCATAGAAAAAAGTATGTGCAAATACATGATCACAATTATGAAAAAATAGATCCATGTAAATTCAATCAAAATAATGATAAGGATTATAAATTTATCTTTCCTTAAGTTGAGGTAAACTACCCTTATTAAAGATGATTTTTTCCAAATGAGAGGGTTGATACATTAAACAATGTAATATAGTTTTGAACCTCAAAATGTAGTCATATATAATCTCATATTGACCTTGTTGAAATCTTTGGAGATGATCCAACATTAATATAGGAGTTTTATTCTTATTTAAGTGAGATAAGAAAGCCTCCTCTAGATTTTTAAAGTAACCTATAGACTTAGTGGGTAGACTATAGTAACAATCCAAGGATTTACCTATTAAAATTTAATAAAATATTTTAATAAGACTCTTCTATCACATGAATAATCTAAAAAAATGTATACGTATTGTGTAAAGTGGGCATGAGGATCTCCATGTACATCAAATAAGCTAAATTTGGGTATTATGGGTCCTTAAAGACAGGGATAATCATGTACATTTTACATTATAGTTTCTCTAATATGACATTTACATCAAATTTAGCCTTATGTGACTTAAATTCTAAATATAAAGTATAATTTTTTTTAAGCTCACCTATTACATGCATCATGGACAATATGTGGCTTATAGGAATGGTTATAGTTTGGAAAGATTCATTCATAGGTTTTATCTTACCATCTATATTAAACACAAGTATAAAATATTCATCACAAGCATTCCTATCATTGTGTTATGAAACTTTATCACATTCTATAATAATAGAGACATCATTTCATGGTTAAGAAACACCATCACACTTCATGTCAATGGAATAACTAGAATTGGATTTCACATCAATATAAGCACTAATATCACACTTTGTATCAATAGAAGGATACACATCACATTTAATTTCAAGAGAAGGATTAAACATAAGGTTTAATTTCAAGAGGAGTGATTTTGTATTAATGTTTAACCCTAAAATTAAATATGTGTTTTTTTCAATTTATACCCATAGGGTTAAGAATATAGAATTGAAATGGCACAAGGATGATAATCAGATCTAAAATAGTCTAATTAAATGCTAAATTGAGATATAAGCATACACTAAATTTACTATGTTGATATAGTCTAAATATAGAAAGTACAAATATGATAGATACATAAATGATAAAGAATATAAGTAATTATCTTATTATGATGCTAATGCACTTCTACATTTGGAATAGGCTAAAATCAGGTAGAAAGAAAATTCTAGATCTAGTGCCTCTAGTTATCTAGATATCTGCATTAGCCCTAGATAGTTGTGTCAATGCTACTGTTTGAGTTTGATGATAGTGTCCTATACATAATATATGGTGAAATAGGATGTGACCACCTAGATGCTTCTAGATTTTACTTTGAATTCACTCTGGTGCATTTAGATCTAGGTCATGGATACTCATTGCTTATGAAATGGAAAAACCCTAGATCTCCATCTTTAATGTGACCTTGGGGAAAAATGGGTTGGTGGGCACATAGTGTTGAGTTGACCCTAATAACCCCATTGTCAAAGGGTGATGAATACATAGCCAATACTCTATAAGAGGGTCTCAAACTCATGTAGTTTTCCCCTACATGTTAGCTTGTGTGGGAATCATGCAATGTGTGTAAAATAAGTATAATAGTGACCTAGCTTGTAACTTGTTAAATTAGGTTCTTGGGCTACCTATAGATGTGTTGTACATATTATTGGTATGGAAATAGGTAAGCTTTGATCAATTAAATGCTTGATATAGTGTTTTTTGATAAGTGCTTTAGCTCTTTGGTCTTTTCTAGGTGAGGAATGAATGAAGGTTTATCTTATATTTATGTCAATCCATTTAGAGTAATAACTTGCATTAAAACACTTAGGAATATCATTTAAATACATTTCATTTACAAATTGGATGAATTTAGGGCATTAGACACTTGCATGGGGGTAGGATAGTAACATTGATGCTACTGTCTATCCCAAATGTTAGTGTCCAAGGAGTAAAAAAATAGGTATATGCTTAAAACTTGTAGAGGTGTAAGATAAGTAAATTTTAAGCATTCTGGGCAAGATAAAATGTCTATGTCATCAGTATAAGACTGATCAAACTAAGATATAGGCTAAGGGACACAATATATATTATATGCAAGGCTTGAGGAAGCAAGGAGAGTGTAGAACTAAGAGGAAAAACCAAGGTCTAAGTTTTTCAAGTGTACAAGATTGAGGTGCTATATAATCATAAAATATCATATACATTTACCCCCTCTTTAATCTAGTAATGAAATTTCTAGTTTAAAGGAAAGGAATAAGTACCTAGATGTGTATGCACACCTTGTTTTTACTTGAGTTTAATTTGAGTGATTTTTTTGGTGATTGACCTACAACTAAGAGCATGTTATAATGTAAAATTAGTGCATATAATTTGATTAAAATTAATTGAAATATATTGAAATTAAATATCAAAGTTTAGGATTACACTTGTGTGTCGATGTAACTATCTTACTTATTGGAAAGTTATTTTGAAAAATATGTATCATTCTAAGGATTTGAAACTAAAATTAGGATAAATATAGATAAATGTTTAAAGTGCATATATATATATATATATATATATATATATATATATATATAGACAAAGAGAGATATTGGAGGGCACATACACCCAAATTTGGAGCAAAAGTGAGTTCCCACATGGTAGTTGAGATTAACTCAACCATGAAACCCAATTATACTTATAACTTGATGAGGATAGATGATCAAGTCCAACCTAAAAATTTGGAAATATTGAGTGATTTGATCACTCCAACCATAACAAAAAGTGAACCAAGTACTGTAGTAGATTGGATCAATATGGTTTGTAAAATTCCATGGGGTATCAATATGTGCAATGGATTTAGAATCTAAAATTGATTTGGATTTTGAAATATTAGGCACATATTTCATAACATATGCATTTTAGATATGTTTCATGCTAAAATTATGTATAACAATGATACCAATGTATAGAATTATATCATAATTGTGAATCTAAATCATATAACTGTGTGCTTTGGCCAATTCAGATAACTGTATGTGGAAGACATGCTTCTAAAGCATGCCCCAAATATATATGGATAAATATGAAAATTGATATAAGTACCAATTAGGAGGACATGTTTCCCAAACATGCCCCCACTATAAATTAGATATGTTGAATACTAAATATGTGTGGAGAACATGCTTCTATATCATTCTCCCACTCAATTTGTGAATTGGTATAAGTAACATCTAATAAATAAATGTAGAGAACATGCTTCCAAATCATGCCCCCACTAAATTTGAAAATTATGAATGTGTGGAATCCATACCCATGTGACATACCCCCATTGAATTTGTAAACTAATATAAGTACCAATTATTGAATGAGTGCAAAGAAAAATCTTCCAAAACATGCCCCCACTGAATCTAATAACTGTGCCAAGTGTGGAGAATATGCTTCCCAAGCATGCCCCCACTAATATGCCCCTATTTTGAGATGAGGAAAAGATAGGAACTAGGAGTTACCTCACCTCAAAAGGGTGAGACAACTGTATACTCTATGAATGTAATCATGTAGCATATAAAATGAACATGTCTAGGTAAATGTATCATTGAAGCACATGGAACCAATGTGATCACATGTAGGCCTAAGATGCATGCTAAATATCATGGAAACATATAGATAGTAATAGTACAAACTCCAAAAGTAAAAACACACACACACAAGAGCACTCAAAAGCAAGTCAACAAGCAATGGTCAAAATTAATAACACACTTGATTACCTTTGTATAAGCAACTAAACATGGAATTTAACTAGAAGTAAAATGTAACTAGAAATTAGAAACAACATAGAATATGAGAGACAATACACACTTGTATTAATACTCTTTCAGAAGGAAATACAATGAAGAGATACACTCTTCCCACACCTCTAGGGCATACCAGTAATCTTCCCTCAAGAGTTCTCTCTCTCAATTACAAACAAATCAACTCAAACACAGAGTTGTTTCAACCAGTCAGTAATAATACTGCCAGTACCACCAAGTATACACACATACTCCAAGTCTGAGTACACCACGTACTCCAAGTAGATCTCACCTGATCTTGCACACTTGCAGATCAACCTAGTTTTACACACCTACAAACCTATATCTTACTTACCATGTAGATCTCACTTGATCTTGCTATACCATAGATCAACCTAGCCTTGCACACCTGTCAACCTAGATTTTGCACACCCAAAAGAACCCTTGTCCTTGCCTCACCAAGTCCTTATGATTCTCCCTTGGATATAACTTTGATTCTATAGAACCAATTCTACAACTTACAATACAGCCCATGAGTCTATTATATAGATCCCATGCAAACAATAATTAGACTTCTAATTACAATAATTAGAAACATAGCTCCAAGACTAAAATTAGTCTTTACATGCAAACAACCAGTTCATTAAACAAACTGTTCATGTAACTAATAGTTTTAGAACTGCACAGGCGACCGACATTGGTCACTATTTATTTGGAGATGACTGACGTCGGCCAATCCATGACCGATGTTGGTAGCTTCTTGTCTACCCCTGACTAATGTCAGTTGGCCTGATCGACGCCGGTTACTATGATACTCAACACCTCTTCCATGTTTGCATCAGTGAAGCTTTTAGCTCCACAACCTAACAAAGAGACTGCAAATAAGGGACATGTTTAAATACTACACACTTGAAGGGATATGAATTAGTCAAATGTTTATGAAAGTAAGAATGCCATAGTAAAATGTCCATACCAAAAACAATGTCATGATGAAAGTGTCAAATAAAACATACATAGGCATAGGGACCATAATAAAAGGATAATATTTAAATGCTCAAACAAGTAGGATAAGACACTCAAGGAAGTACATAAAGTAAAGCATAAGAAACCAACATAAACATGTCATAGTGGCACATGGATCTAATGTGTTAGAAAAGTGTGTGAAGTGTCTAACATATGAAGTGCCCTACGTAAGTTATAACCATGGATAACATGCATGTGTAAGTACATATATAAGCTCAAACATGATAGTTTAGAGTGATCATTAAATCATATAACTTATGTGTATCAAGATCAAAGAAGCGAATGCCCCCAATGTCCATATGACATGAGTAGAGGGAAATCCAAACATCAAAAAAAGAGTGTATCATGTATCTATGTATTCTTGTATCAGACCCAAAGTAGAAGTGTGACACATATGTGTATGTAGAAATAACTGAGTATGTGGTCCATCAATATGGAAGTAACATATGATGCCAATGAGCCAATATAATAGGTAAGTATCGATAGTGTTTTTGGTTTTTTGAATGTTTTTGATTTTTTGGTATTTTTGGAATTTTTACTTACGTAATATATTTACATAAGTGCATAATGTTCATTGGTATTTTTAAAGGCTTTCCTTTAAGTGTAGCAAGGTAGTATACACCTTTTACCAACTTTTCTGTAACTGTAAATGGATCCAACCAATTTGGCATAAACTTTCCTTTTTTATCTTTTTCTACATCGATATTCTTTTGATTTTATTTTAGTACTAGGTCACCCACATTAAAGTCATGAGGCTGAACCTTTTTATTATATGCTTGTTTTACATGTATCTGATAGACACATAAGTGCTCAGTAGCCTATGTGTGTTTTTCACTCAACTGCTCTAATTTATGTAATCATTTCTCATGATATTCATTATCTTTGATGATTTATTTTATAGAGACACAAAAAGAGGGTATCTCAAGTTTGATTGGTAATATGGCATTTGTATCATATACCAAATAATAAGGTGTGGCTTGAGTAGGTATGCAAACACTAGTGTGTTATGCCCATAGATCATATACCATACATTGGTGTCAATCAATGTTGTATCACTCAACTATTTTTTCAAGTATTTTGAAAATTATTATATTGGTTCCCTCTATTTGGCCATTTCTTGATGGGTAATAATGTCTATAAAAGTCATTTTTAATCTTGTATTTACTATAAAAATATCTTATTATCTTATTTTTAAATGATGTTCCATTGTAAAAAATAATGGCTCAAGGTATGCCGAAACAAGAGATGATATTGGTCATTAAAAACCTAGATATGTCATCCCTTGTAGTAAACTCAAGTGGAATTCCTTCCACCCATTTTGTGAGATATTCTATAGCTATAATAATAAATTTGTGTCTGCTAGTGGATTCCATATTTACTTTACCTATCAAATCAAAGCCCCATAAGGAAAATGGCCATGGTGAAATAATTGGTTGTAACTCATGCGATGGTGCATGATTCAATTGCTATATTTTTATCATTGTAAACATAATTTTGCATGATTGATACATTATTATTTTATTGTAGGATAATAATAACCTTGGCATAAGAGTTTTTGAGACATGGCACATCCATTAAAATGCCCACCACACTCACTGTCATGCATTTCAAAGAGTGTAATGTGAGCTTCATATTTGCTTAAACATCAAAGTAATTATCCATCAAAAATAAAAAAAATCATTCCCAATAATAACATAATGAAATGATTTGTATTTTAACTTTCATTTGTCATTTCAGGTAAAATGGTCTACTATATAGGCTCGATAAATAAAATTATAAATATTAGTGTACCATTCTATGTGGATAGTCCTATGGGTAATGGTAAGAATGACCAAGGTGTTCATTTGATCAAGAGAAATTGAAGGATTTTGTAATTGTCATATAATAAAGTTTATTTTATCTTCATCAAAAGTCATCAAGGATGTTACGCTTGTCATAATGTCTGCATGGTAGTTATCTTTACGTGGAATGCTATCGATGGAAAATCTATCAAATGTTTGTGTGAGTTTATCTACCATTATTTTGTAATAGCATAATATGTTATTCCTTAATTTGGTAATGATTATTAACTTGGTTAATAACCAACTAGGAATCAACAAAAAATTAGATATCTCTTATATCAAGCTTATGTGATATGGATAAATCTATGACCAGGGCCTCATATTTGGCTATATTGTTGGTGCAAGAAAAAGTTAGTTTGTAAGAGAATGACATGTACTCACCATCAAGGGTGAAAAATATAATGCCAACACCTGATCCTATTTGACATTTGGATCCATTAAAGAACATTATCCATGGAGTGGAAGATATATTATATGCCTCAAACTCATTTTAGAAAGTCTTCATGAGTAAAAAGGAATCTGACACAGGAGCTGTGGCCAATTAGTTGGCTATGAATTGACCTTTTATTTAATTTTGGGCTATAAATTTTAGATCAAACTCTATGATTTACATCACCCATTTGGCTGTGTAATAAGTTAGGTGTTTTTTTTCATGAGGAACTTTAATGGGTCTTATTTATTTATAACATGAACCTCATTATTAAGCAAATAATGTCATAATTTTTGGGTAGCAAACACTAAGGCTAAACATAGTATTTCCATCATTGTATATTTTAATTTGTAATTGACAAGCTAATGATTGATATAATAAATATATCTCTCTCTTTGTGATTATCATAAAATTATGCTAGTAAGGCCCCTAGGGCCTCATGGGTAGCCGATATGTAAATCAATAATGGTCTATCTATAATAGGGGCATAAATACTGGTGGGTTTGATAAATATGTTTTTATGTTATCGAAGATTTATTGACACACCTCATACCATATGAATTGTGTATTATTTTTTAGGATAATATGAAAGGGATTATTTTATCAGCTAATTAGGTGATGAAACGTTGAATAGCTTGAATTCAACCCCATAAACATTATAATTATTTTAGATTTGTTGCTAGTGGCATTTCTATGATAAATTTTACCTTTTTTGGATAAACCTCAATGCCTCACTGAGAAATAATTTATCTAAGGAGTATTCTCGAAGATACCCCAAAAACACATTTTTAAAAATTTAATCAAACATTAAACTTACATAGGTGCTCTAAAATGTTTTGTATATCAATAACATTTCATCCACAGTTTTTTCATTTAACAAGTAGATCATCAACATAATCCTCATAGTTTTATGTATGAAATCATGAAATATATGAGTCATGGCCCTTTGATATATGGCTCTTGCATTTTTTAATCCAAAAGACATAATTGTGTAACAAAATGTCCTCCAAGGAGTGGTAAATGTAGTCTTTTCCTAGTCTACAGGGTTAATTTTGATTTGTTTATATCCTAAAAAACCATCCATAAATGAAAATATCTCATATCCTACTATAGAGTCCACAATCATGTCAATATTAGGTAAAATGAATTCATCATTAGGGAAATCTTTGTTTAAATCATAGTAATCAGTGCAACATCAAATGTCACCATTTGGTTTTTTTATAGGGACAATGTTGGACACACTATCAAAATGTGAAATGGCTCTTCTAAATCTGACTTATAAAAGTTTTTGTATTTTGTCTTTTACCAACAATACCACTTTAGGAAGTATTTTGTGTATTTTTTATTTTACTAGCTTTACATCTAGGTATAATAATATATTATGCGTTACCATCAATGGTTCAATCTTAGGCGTATCCAAATAATCAAAAGTAAAGATTTCTATAAAATTATGAAGGACCTGCCAATAGGTTTTATGTTCACCCTCCTACATCATTACAACAAGTAAACCCAGTCTAGGATCCTTATCCATTCCAAAGTTATATTTAACTATTTATTCATTTAATAATGTAAATTTTTTGGTGATAAAAGGTGTGGTAGGAATAGAAATTAATGTATCATATTTGATATTTGGATTATCATTCTCACTAAAATAGGCATGAGCAAATATACTATGAGGAAACCTATTCTTATGATATAAGGAAGGGAGATCCTAATATACCCCTAAGTACTCTAGTAGTGATTCATCATTATAAAACTCATCTATTATTATAAATGATGGGGAATTAGCATCATCAATTAAATGAGGGTTTACCACTTAGAGCTTGGTTGTGGAGACTTTCATATATTCCATTTTGGCCTTTAGGAAATAAATTATATTATGAGAGATATGTATGTGTTTAGTATCTTTGTTCATAAAACCTAATCCTTTTTAATTTGTATTACTTATAGTATAAATGAGATATGATATTAATTTAACCTAACCCTTGTCCTTTATACCCATATTTGAGTAAATATTGGGAACTAAAATCATATTTATATGCCTGTGGTGCAGGTTGGATAGGTGGTTGAACCATTGCACATTGTTTGAATGGATTAATATCCATTAGGAATGTGTAAATGAATCATTAATTATTAAATTTTAATCATGCATGTAACATGGATGGAACCACATACATATCATGTATCCAAGATCATCTCAAAAGAATGTTATAGTTCAAATAATTTGGCATAACCTGGCACAAAGTGGGTAATGTATGGGGGATTACTGTAATATTTAATGTTATCTATCCCAGTACTTTCCATGAAATGTTATCAAATACTTTGATACTCATATTAGATGACTCTAAATTTTATGGTCTAATGCATATGATAGAGAGAAACAATAAGTTTCAAATGTTGAGTCTGGAACCATTGTCCACAAAAACTCATTTTATGATTTTATTGCAAACACATACCTAGATATAGAGTAGAAAACAACTATTTATAAGGTGTTGGGGAGGTAAATCCTCATTTTCTAAGGATATATTATGCTTAATCCATTTTATGGTGTTTAAGATAGAGGCCACATATGGTGGCTCAACATTACAAGGGAGTAAGATCATACATAAGGCATCTGAAATAACATCCTTGTAATGTGAGGAGCTATGTAAGAAGTCCAGTAGTGAATTTTAGGCCATAGTGTGTTAGGATTTGGAAAAAAAATGACCTAGGGAATAAGTTTATGTCATTCAATCCCTTTGGCATCTTGTAGTGACATGTAAATGCTCATTGTAAAAATTATAACAAGGAGTATGTGGGAAAATAGGTTTTGAATCCCTTATAGATCAACATGTGCTAATTAGGTGTGGGGTATAATAATTGAGAGCCATATTAAGGTATTGAACCATGAAATAATTAACATAACTATCCATGGGAAACAAAATTTACAATAATTTAGAGTTTAGTAATAGAAAAATTAGAAAACCCTAAGTGACATAGGGTTTGATGTTTAAACGTTGGGTTCACCAAAATTTTAACTCTAAAATGATATATTTTTTTGTTATCACTTTATACCATAGGGTTAAGAATATAGAAATGAAATGACACAAGGGTGTATAATGCCAAAAACTTTTGGGCCAAAATTTTAGGTATTTTTTTGAAAAAAAAAACAAACACCATATGACACAATAGGTAATGTCTATAGTGGAAAGAACACGTTTCAGATCAAGTATAAGGTTGAATAAATTGAACATTGTAAGAGAAAGGTTATAAGGAGATTGAAAATAAATGGATAAGAGTTAAGGATTAGTGTGATTCCAATCATTGATTAGTGCCTTTGATCAAGATATATTATGTTCAACACATTTTCACAACTTAAAAGGCTTGAGTAGCTTCCATCCATCATAGTTAATGTAATGTCCATTAAACCTTATCTAGAAGAATACAAGGTTCATGATTTCTCAATGAGAGGTAGATGGTTAAGAAATTATCTAATGTGATAAGCAAAAAAATAAGGAATCCAAAGTTGCTAAGAGAAGATGCAACTACCCACATTCAAACTATCTAACAGATTGAAAGATTTCAAAACACACTCTAGATGAGCTAAAGGATAATGACTATTTAAGTTCATTCATATTTAGGAAGATCACTTTTTAGTGGTCTAGTAGTTCATATAATAAGCTAATTAGAATTTTGAGATTCCTATTAGTGAGCATATTGATTTAAATAATATAAGAACCTAATTCATATTTATGTGAAATTATGATTTGCATAACATCATTTATGAACAAGCAAGTCTTTAACAAATCTTATTCCAATATAAGGAAAAAGTCTTGATTATACAAGATAAGTTTTTTACTATTGTTTTCTCAATAAAATTGGAAGGCCAAACTCAATATATTATATCATCATAATTAAAACCATTATATGTCAATGTTGACTAATGTAATAGATATTGACTATCAATATTCCCTAAGTTTCCATATTTCAACTTTCTCGAACCTATAATGAATGTTTTCCTTACATATAAAATACTCATCTACTACAATTTCAAATAGCCAATTATGCTTCACATTTATATGATAAAATAAAATCTAAATAAATATTATATATATTCATCATGTACCTAGATTTTACAACTCTTACTACATCCAATATTTTCATTGATTTCACCCAATGTGCACTATATTATGACCATAAAAGTTATATGTATTACTACCAATTCTCTCATTACACCTAGTGATTCACCAAACATAAATATTTATTTATATATCTATAATACTCTATCAATTTACTATTGATGCCACACTTACCATTAACACATCCCTTAATACTACACTTTAAGAGAAGATATTCAATTCTTTGTCCCATTATTAAGTTGAGTTTTCTATACCATAATACTTTTATGACTCTCTAATCTATACAGTTGCAATACTTAGTACCTCTTTAGAAATTTTACTCATCTTGATATTATACCTTATTAGTTACATGACTAAGAATGCTTGAATAATCATTTACTATTATAATTCAACTTTTCACGTCAATTTCATCTTACATGCATCTATATTCGATTATTTATACTCCCATAAGTACTCCTTTATAGGACTTTATATGAATACCACAAGTACTAGAAAATAATCACTATCCTTATTTTATTAATTTTGGTTGATCAAACTAACATAAATTGAGTTTAAACCCATGATATATTTCCAACATAATTCCTACATAACACTCTAGGATAATTTACATCATTCACATTTCTCAATTCATCTTAATCTAGTTTAACAACACTACAAGAGATACAAATAATTCATCTATGAAAAATATTGTATTATACTCAAAAGTTGTTGACCAAGACTATTCTTACCTATAAAAATAACATAAATTACAAGTGTCATCTTTATACTGAGCAAGTAAGAGCTTGTCACAACATTCGAAGTTAACCAGTCAATGAACATACCAAGCAAGATATAAATATAACTATTTCCACTTTTATTTACATCAACAACTCATTTAAAATTTGATATTATTCATTGTGTTAAACATAATCACACATAAATATGAATATTTATTAAATTTACACATTCGATCAATTACTTTAGAGACAAAAATATTCACTCTTTCCTAAATGAGGATAAAGATATAAATCTATGAGATAATCAAAATATGAAGGAAAATTTAAGTACAATTGAAACTATGCTTGTTACACTATATCACAACCAACAACTACACCAACCAAAATACAAAAATAAATGTTATGATCAGAGTTTTGAAAGTAAATAAAAATGCAAAGGAACTAATCAAATATAAAATATTTAAATATATAAAACAAAGTCCATTTAGGGTTCAATAACCCATAAAACAAAGAGATACCATCACAACACCAAATTCCTCAAAAGGTAAACAAATAGTATAAAAATACTCTATTCAAGATTGGAAAAATCTTAACTCGACTACGCATCTATCCCCTGGTATTCTCTCTTATTCAGGAATGCTTACCAAAAAGGTTTGGATAAATCTAGATGTAACTCACATTAACACTAAGACTCAATGGCCAAATATAGTGCTACTCCCACCTGGTTCTACCAATAAATTCACCCCTATGCTACACCACATAAGAGATAATCATTTCAAAAGAGGAAATTGACCAAGATGATTCTAAACTTCTATAATGGTATTAACACACTAAAAGACAAGATTAACCATGCTTAGCTGGAGAGTTATATTAGAAAATGAGTAACAACTCAATGAGCTAGAATAAATAATTATCAAACCAAGAAATGATAAATCCACCTTCCCACATAAGGCAAAGGTAAAGTAAAACCAAAATACAAAAGACAAAAGACAAAAACAAAATTAAATAAAATAATTTATGCCAGAATGACATTCCAATTATTTATCTTTCTTACTAAGCTCTTTTCCCATTCAAATTATATCGTAGCCTTCCAAACAACATCTGGTCCTTCCTTCTCAACTAAATAAAAGGGACCTACACATTTAGCCTAGTTGGATTTAATTTATGACAGTAAGCTATAGGTAAGGTCGAAAACAAAATGGATATGTATATTTTATTATTTATACTACCATAGTGCCATAATCATCATAAATGCTATACCAGGTCACTCACAAAGAAATATAATTTGATTTTTTTAAACATTTACCACTATGCCATTTCTAGATAAATTACCAAAATATAAAGATTATTCCAAATCTATTCTGGTATTGCACCATTTTCAGGCCACCAATAATTAATATATATATCCATTTTATAGTAATAAAGTGCCATATCCAGTCATATGAAAAATTATATTGAATACACTACTATTGCACCATTCTTACATCTAAAAATTTACTCTAAGTAAATTCTACTATAACACCAATTCTAGGTTACCAATGAATGGAATTTAGCTCCATTCTACTAGTGTTGTGCCATTATAGGCTAATAACAAAGAAAACAACCTTTCCATTATCAGAGAATTTTATACTATTACTGGATGTATTTTATTTCAATCTCTACTTCTATTGCTTGCATTTCTAGGCTATCTATATTGAAATTTATTTCAATTTACAAGCTTAATACTTTATATAAGTGCTTAATCAATTAATCAAAACTTTTCCATAACTAAATCCGTGATGGAATGAAAACAAAATTATATAAACAATCCACCCATCGTATGAATAAAAATCCACACTACCTTGCCTTCAGGAACTAGACAACATATACAAAAAATTATAGGCTTGACTCTAGCATTAAAGATCTAGAGCAATATACAAGTTATACAAAAGTTAATGTACAACTGAGACCTAGAACACAATAATTGATAGAAGCAAAAAATGGATATAAATTAAATTTAACATCCTCTATATAGGTAGACATCTAAATAAGACCGGTAATAACCAACTAGGATAAAACTCAAAATTTTGGAGTAAATCAAATTATATAAAGAAGAATCTCAAAACTAAAATTAAACCACTATCAAAATATAAATCTAATAAGAAGGAAAATAAGCATGACCAGATACTAATCTGACAAAATCCACACAAGACAATGATACAACAAAAACCAAAAATCATGGTTGTATATATATTTAACCATTCATTATAAGGTTAAAATTAAAGAGTGATCATAGAATTTGCACTTTCCTAAATGTGCCCTTTTTTCTTTTCCTACTCACTCCATTTCTCTTCTCTCCTAATCTAAGCTTAAAAACATTAAATCTTCTCTTCCCTTTCTCTAATGACTTGCACAAAATCATTTCATCCATCTCTTTGGTGCTATTTATCCTTTAACTAAGTCAATAACTAGTTTGGTGATGAAATAAAACTTTGATAAGATGGTATGCTAAACTCCCCATACCCACAGACAAAATCTTAAATGACTAGCTATAAATTATCTTTTCTTCTCCTCTATGCCATTTGACCCCTTCAACAACCTCCCTACTCCATTAAATTTTTATCCAAATATTATATATATATATATATATATATATATATATATTAAAGAGAATTGATAAATCAACACCCAAAGGATTAAAAAAAAAGTCATTAACTAGATAATCAGCATGGGCTATGTAATTAATGATATTTAGTTATAATTTAAAACCTTATTATTACTAAGGTCCTTGGACACAAAACCTGAATAGGATAATGGAAATGAATACATATGATGCTTAAGTGATATCAAAAAGTGTGTGGTTGAATATCTGAAATACTAGGAATAATTGATCCCTTGTCAAGGACTATCTTCCTACAAGATTGCTCAGCATAGGAGTTCACACAAATATGTTTCTTAATTCTCTCCCAATAAACATAGGTAGAAACCCTTAGGAGAGGCCTTGAATCAACAAGTTATTTAGAAACCACATAATCCTTAAATGGTGGAAACTCTCACCTATAATCATTGAAAGAATGCCCAATGTAAATGTTAGAGCTCAAAACCAACAAATTTTAAGTTAAATAGTAAATATAAGCTATCTAAATCTTTATCTACATCAAAATAGTCTTTTTTATATTAAAATTAACTCAACATGAAGATAGGATGATAGAATAAGAAATCCTAGAGATGAAGAGAATGGTAACCTAGTTTACAACAAGATATAACATGTGTAATTTTTAGGCTAATTCAAATATCTAAAACTTGACATTTGTTCAAAATATTAAGACATCAATGCCCACACCAAGTGGAATAAAGCTAGTAATATCTTTAGAAGGGCCAACTCTAGATATCACACACATTACAAGGTACATTATGAATTCAAAGAACACAATGATCTTAAAATATCAATAAAGACATACTGTCACAACATGGATGTTACATACTCACCCACTTATAAAATAATCATCTTTGATGTGTCATAACTCATGTAGTGAATTCTACAACAATCACAGTTGCAAGCCAATACTAGGCACCACATCGGGCATCAATAACCTACATAATATCATGAAGGATCTATATGCTATCTCGAGGCAAATAAATTTCATGGAAAAAAGTGAAAATACATGGTAGACATACCATGTGAATAATAATGCTATTCTAACAACATGTTGTAATTCCAAGAATGTCATACAATTCAGAACCCATCTATTACATTGAGCCATACTATTTGAATGATTCCCATTGATTAGTCTCATAAAGTACCAAATGAAACATAGATAGCCCCTAACATGAGAAAACAAGGACATAAGTATCCCAAAGTAAATCATACCATCACACACATTTGTCCAACCCACTGAAAACCAAAATCTACTGATATGAGCATTATAACTCTAATATCCATCCAATGTCCAAATTATACCGAGAGAAGAATAACAAACACAAATCATGGTGAAAGCACACTACTAATATAAGTATTTATCCATGGTAATACCATTCAAATAAAAATGAACAATATTGAGTCATGCTAGATCATGGTGAACCATGATGAAACAACCAATCAAAGTATATACCAAAATAACCAAAGTCACTATATACCAAATCATCTATTTAGGCATCCTAAATAAGAATCATATCTCTAAGAAAGAACCACACACAAACACACACACACACACACACACACACACACACACACACACACACACACACACACACACACACACACACACACACACACACACACACACACACACACACACACACACACACACACACACACACACACACACACACACACAGACCATCACATCTAGTGGGATGATAATGATGGTATCATGAACTTACATGACAGGTTCCCATCATGAATCATTAGCTTATTCAAAGCTACTTCTTTATTTTATGGGTTATGGGCCCACCACACTTTTGCTGTGCTGATCTAATTAATGTAATGCTAAAAAATTTTGGACCATAATTTTAGGTAATTTTTTTGACAAAAAAAACAAACACCACATGACACAAGAGGTAACATCTATAGTGGGAAAGAACACATTTCACGATCAGGCATAATGTTGAAGCAATTGACCATTCTAAGAGCAAGGTTACAAGGAGATTGAAAATAACTAGATAAGAGTTAAGGGTTAGTGTGAGTCCAATCATTGATTAGTGCCTTGAATCTAGATATATTATGTTCAACACATTTTTCACCACTTAAAAGGCTTGAGCAACTTCCAACCATCCTAGTTATTGAAATTCTTATTAAACCTTCTCTAGAAGAATACAAGGTTCATGATTTATTAGTGAGAGGTAGATGCTTAAGAAGAGATATAATGTGATAAGCAAAAAAATAAGGAAACCAAAGGTGCTAAGAGAAGATGTAACTACCCACAACCAAACTTTCTAATAGATTGAAAGATTTTGAAACATAATCTGGATGAGCTAAAGGATAATGGTTATTTAAGTTCATTTATATTTACAAAAGATCACATTTTAGTGGTCTAGTAGTTCACATAGTAGGTTACTCAGAATCTTGAGATTCTTTTTAGTGAGTATATTTATTTAAATAATGTAAGAACCTAATTTATATTTATATGAAATTTTTATTTACATAACATCGTTTATGAACAAGCAAGCTGGTAACAAATCCAATTCTAATATAAGGAAAAAGCCTTGATTATATAAGAGAATTTTTTTATTATTGTTTTCTCAATAAAATTGAAAGGACAAACTCAATATACTATATCCTCTATTGGTTGAATATTTTGTCTATCAACGTACTAGTAAACAAAATAGGTCTTATCAGCCAAAGCAAGAAGATTAGTCATCCTAATGTGTAAGTTTATCACATCAGAAGGAGACTACTCTCTCCTCTCATCAAGGGGATGTTCCTTATGGATATGCTATGTATATGTATAAACAGAAAATAATACTCAAAGGTAGGACCACACATCCATCTCTCTTTCTTCAGAGATGATGTATACAAAACAAAGGAAAAACTCAAGGGAATGATAGACAACTCTCCACAAGAATAATCTTGGAAATAAAACCAAAATGTAATTGAGAGTATGGTAACCAACAAATCGAGATAGAGCACAAAGTCTCTACCTGAAATGCTTAAGAGTAATATACGAAGGGCAATGAAAGCTCAAAGTCTTTTCAAAGTCCTTTACATAGCAATGAAAAAGAAAACACACTGAAGGTATCTATGGGGGCACAAGGTCTCTCCAAAATTGATTCTTTAGGACACCTTCTTGACTAATTTTACTAATCTTGCTTGTTAAATCAATGGAATAGAAAATACATCAAGGAAATAGACATAAGAATAGTTTCCTTAACAATAAAAGATATCACAGCATAAAGTCTGAAAAAGCCCTTTGCTTTCTTATTCCATTAACAGAATATGATCAACAGACTGAGCACAAAGTCTCAATGATGCCTCTCAATTTGGGCAGAGTTTCGTTCAGATTGTAAAAAAAGAGATGAAATTACAATGAAAGAGAGTCCCTTATATAGCCACTTGAAGAAGGACTCGAGAATAGTAATACATCATGATGCATTGGGAAATGTTAGGAAGATAAACTAGAACTTTGGGGCATTTTACCCATTTGATATTTTCAATGTAGATAAACAAGCCATGCAATTGAAAGATTGCAACTTTCAATGTTTAGTTGGTAGTCTGATCTTGTCTTCATTGTTCCTCCTTTCTAGATTAATTGAATCGGGCCTTGGATTCATTTGTTGTTCTATCTTTCCTCACTTTCAACTAATTTTGTCTTGAATTTTGGAAATGCATTCGTGTCTATAAATCCAAAGGATCAATAGCTATTTCACTGTCTTTAAAATTGACGTTCACATGCCCGTCAATGTGCTCTCAACGGCTAGTTCACTATCTTGAATTTGATGTCTTTGAGGGTGTCACCCCTTGGTCTTCTTTTGGCTTTTAACTTTACCCTTTTGGGCCTTAAGAAGTGATCCTTGAATGGGTCAGAAAGGGCCCTTTACTTTGGCCGCCGAGAGTCCCCCGCAAGGACATCTACCCTTCGGGGTCCTTCGGTAGCCCTTTACTTTAGTAGTCCTCACAGATAAATATTTCCCTAGGCTTTTGATTTGAAAGTTCCCTACATACATTTTCCCTAGGTGTTTTCTCTTGCAGGTAATTTCTGTGGACATTTGTCCCACAGAAAATTCCTGTAGATAATTTGCCCAGGGAAAATTCCTGTGGACAAAAGTCCATAGAAATTTGTTCCACAAAGTCTTTTGAGCCCTTTATTTTAATATGTCTTAAACAAATCTGATAGAATTAAATTTTGGCTTACTTGAAAAATGATCCTCCAAAAAGGTGCTTTTATGGATTAAGTGTCCTTCGCAAGGGCACTTGTCCTTTGGGAAGTCTCTTTGCATTGAACCGCCCCTTTGAACTTTGATATTAAACCAATCGATTGAACCAAAAATGGTTCAAGCTGATAGTTCAATGAATGAAACAAGCCAATGAACTAAATATTGAACCAAACATAATGAAATTGCCTTTAAACCAATAGGAACTTTGATGTTGAACCAAAAGATTGAACCAATCTGTTGAACCAATTCAATGGTTCAATGAAGTGCGTCGAGCCCCTTTGAACCAAAAGCCGATGAACCATCTAATGAGCCAAGTGGTTGAACTAAGTGAATGAACCTGCTGTTGAACCAAGACTTTAAACCAAGACGTTGAACCGAAAGTTGGTTCGACGGTTCAAACAAAGCTTTGAAAAATGTCTTCGAAATTGCCATTGAACCTTGAACCCTTTGAACCAAAATGGTTTAATGGTTCAATGGTTGAAGCCGCCTTGATTTGGCCAAGTGTCCTTGAAGCTGATAAACCAATTGAAGTGATTGAACTTTGAACCTTGATGAAGTGCTTAACTCTTGCCAAAGACATTGAACTTGTTGAACTTTAAACCTGTTGAGCCTTTGAACCAAAGTGGTTCAATGGTTCAATGGTTCAGGTCTCCTTTTATACTCAGATGCTTGTTGATGAAGATTTGCAATTGAATTGAAGTTTTGAACTAATTCTGGAAAATGACGCAGTGTTGAAAACCAATTCTTTTGACTGAAACAACCTGTAGAAATCTTTGAACCTATTGGTAGAAACTAAAGATATAAAGTCCGTAGAATTCATCATGTAAAATCCATTGAACTTGACTAGCAAAGTCTGTAGATTTTTTGAGAAGATTTAAAAATGAGGAATCTGAATGTCTAAGACAAATTTTTTAAAATGGAAAATACCATTTTGGTCTGTAGGACCAAAATAGTTTAAATGTTGTCCCAAAAATGAATGCTACTTTTGGGGGACAACAACTGGCTCTAGTTGGGGAACTTTTATCAATTGCAAAACAAATTAAAAGGAGTAGAATCCAAAATCTCCAGTGTCTTCAAGTGTACCATTGGGCTTTGGAGTCATGCTACTCATAAATTAAAGGCTCCAAAAATAGAAACAAACAAAACAAAATAGAATTGAAAACTGTACAAATATAGATATATACAAATGGAATGATCTAATACTTCAAGATTTGAAGTATTTTAGATGCTGCTTTTTGGGAGACAATGAAAATAATGTTCTATCCTAATAAACTAGTAGGAAAATGTTTTGTCCCCAGAAACGGTGACAGGTGAATGGAGCTCTCCATGAGGAAACTAATTTTTTGCATCTTCCTGTTGACTCTTTCTTCTTCTTGCCCCATGGCAGGATGTGTTCTTCAAAATGGAAACCATAACTCCTTATTTTCTTGGTGATAGATTCCTTTGCCTGATTTTGATTTGTAGCAGCATAATCCACCATCATAACTTGCTATTCTGCTAGTCCAATCTAGCGCATGATTGGATCATCTAAGTCAAACACCTAACAAACTATCAAATTATCATCTCTTTTGATGTGGAGTTCAACTTCTTCATCTTGAGCAATCTTCAATTTAGGCAACAGAGATTCACATCCAGCTGTGTTGTTGGTGTTGCTAACTTGCAAATTGCAAGAAGGAAGAATATCTCTTTGAGGAGATATCAACATAGTCTCAACTCTATCATTGGTGAAATAATTATTGTTATCATTAAAAGTTGATCTCTTATTAGATTTCTCTTCATTAGAGGTGGAAGATCCTTCTTTGTTTATATTGTGCTCTACCAATTCTCTTGAAGTCTTGTTTGGATCAATCCCTAGATTGTTAGCTACAAGACTTTCATCTATAGGAACATGAGCATCCTCTATGGTAAAGAAATAATTACCTCTGCTTGAAGATTCAAACATAATTTATGCTGCAGGGGATGATGTTTGGGTAACCACGTACTTTGATTCATTTTTAGGGAGTAGTCTCTTCATCATGCCTTGTACAGGGATCCTCACCTTGGATAAATCCATGTTCAGTTCTCCTCCCACGTCTTTGCAAAAATTTCATCCAAGCAAAATGCCATAAGATGCTGGGACTTTAGCCACCAAGACAGTCATCTTAATCCTCTTGTCTAGAAAGGTTGCGAATACAAATTGGGCATCTTTGATTTGCCCCAGCAATGGTACTTGCTTGTTCTCCATGGAGAAACATCTCCCAAACATCTTGGTCAATGTGAGACCAAGAGACTCAATGACTTTAGCAGGCATGACATTGTCAGATGCGCCTGAGTCTATTATATAGTTACTCAACTTGTGGCCATTAATTAATAGGGAAACATAGAAGGGTTCTATTTTTCCAAGAGTAATTGGGGGAGTAATGATTAGATTATTTGGAATAGGTGTATTCTTCAGAGAATCAATAATTACTTTTTTAGGCTTTTGTCCTACAGGGATGGTTTGATTTTTAACATATTGAACCAACTTATTTAGTTGATCTGAATTAGACTACAAGTATTCAAATTCAGACATCTATATTTTTGTCTTTTTGACATGATCAATTATGTCAAATGGCTAAATCGAGCTAGGTACAGAGAAAGGTATTTTAGCTTTTTGAGTTTTAGGAGGGATGGGAGGTGAGCTAGTTTTCAAATTAGAAGTAAAAGGGGATGGCACAACAGATGTATTTACCTTTTGAGTAATGACTAGATCTTTTGATTGAAAAGGCAGAGCTATCCCACACTTGACAATTGTGATTGCTAGCTGTGATTGCTCTTCTGTCTTTTCTTTATCATCCTACTGGACTGATTGGTTCTTAGACTTGGTAAACACTACATATGATCCATCTAAAGCTTCTCCTTTATTTTTGGGTTCATCCTGGTAATTTAAGAAACCAATGTGGGAGTCGCCAGCTGATTCTTCTTGACTATCTTCAATGATATTAGCATCATTTTCTTGATTTAATTCAGGATGATAAGAGAATTTTGATTCTACTTCAAGATATCCCATTGCTGAATTGGTTGGAGGAGCTTCTAGAGCAAGTTTTCCTTGTGGCAGAGGAAGGTGATTTTGTTGTCCTTGGTTTCTAGCAACATTTCCCTAATATGACTGATTTGGGAATGTCCTTATGTATGTAAGAGCAAATGACATTCCTTGAGCTATTTGCTTTTTGAGAGAAAGCAACTCATTTGCTAATTTCTGCACCATTGGATCTGTGGTTCTTGTAGATGCAAATTCAAAAGATGATGAAACTCTATTTCTATTGGGATCTCTTCTTATTTTCCCTACTAAGATGAGATCATCTTCTACTTTAGTGGCCAAAAGTTGAGCTGCAGTGAGATCTATTTAACCATCATGTCTAAAGAGGAAATTGACTTCAGGTAGCTGAGAATTAATGAAAAAGCATTTGAGATTCTCAACTGTAGGTCGAGCAATGACAAGAATTTTGTAACTCAATTTGTCAAATTTAGCTATGAAGTCTCTCATAGGTTCATGCGGCTCTTTCTTCATTTGTGTAAGTTGAGCTAGAAGTGTATGTGCATCTTCTATAGGTTTGAATTTGGCTTCAAATTTAGTTTTTAAGGTATTCCAATCAGTCACAGACTGAGCCTATAAATGGTAAAACCAATCTATAGCAGGACCTTGTAGTGTTTCAACAAAAAGTCTGACTGCTACATCTTCAAACTCTACTCTGATTACTCCACAAACTATACTGAATGCTGCAATGTGTTCATCAAGATGAACTTTACCATCACCATAGAATTTAGGGAAATTCTTCCTAGAACTACATGGAAGCTCATGTAAAGGAGGAGTAAGATTGAGAGAACCAAAAGCATTACCCCAGGGACCTTGAACTACCATTATAAGATTCTAAAAAGAAGGGATAAAAAATCTCAATGGGGTAATTATAGGCATAGCTTTATCAACAGCAGAAGTAGATACTTCATTTGGTAATGGAGATCTAGCTTTAGCAGGAGGGAAGCTCTTGGTTCATTGGAGACAAGATGGTGAAGGAAACAGATCAAAATCACTTTGTTGTACTAGCTCAAACATAAGATCAACGACACCTTTAGCCCTTTGGCTTCGTGTATACCTTAAATCTGCTAGATTGTAAAACAAAAATGGAAAAGAATTGACCTTGCTTCAGTTAAAGCTTGAGGCTTTAAACTATGCATTATTTCCCTATGAGTGTGGAGGTGAATAAATAGGCTATAAATGGATAATGGGTATGTTCCCCAGCAGAGTCACCAAAAATTGTTGGTTGAATATTTTGTCTATCAGTGTACTGGTAAACAAAATAGGTCTTATCAGCCAAAGCAAGAAGATTAGTCATCCTAATGTGTAAGTTTATCACATCAGAAGGAGACTGCTCTCTCCTCTCATCAAGGGGAGGTTCCCTGTGGATATGCTATGTATATGTATAAATAGAAAATAATACTCAAAGGTAGGACCACACATCCATCTCTCTTTCTTCATAAATGATGTATATAAAACATAGGAAAAACTCAAGGGAATGATAGACAGCTCTCCTCTTCTTTCAAAATAACTATTCAGCCAGCCACAAGAATACTCCTAGAAATAAAAGTAGAATGTAACTGAGAGTATGGTAACCAACAAATTGAGATAGAGCACAAAGTCTCTACCTGAAATGCTTAAGAGTAATATATGAAGGACAATGAAAGCTCAATGTCTTTTCAAAGTCCTTTACATAGAAATAAAAAAGAAAAAACACTAAAGGTAGCCATGGGAGCACAAAGTCTCTCCACAGTTGATTCTTCAGGACACCTTCCTGACTAATTTTACTAATCTTGCTTGTTAAATCAATGGAACAGAAAATAAATCAAGGAAATAGACATAAGAATAGTTTCCTCAACAACAAAAGATATCATAGCATAAAGTTTGAAAATTTCCTTTGCTTTCTTATTCCATTAATAGAATATGATCAACAGACTGAGCAAAAAGTCTCAATGATGCCTCCCAATTTGGGTAGAGTTTCGTTCATATTGTCAAAAAAGAGATGAAATTACAATGAAATAGAGTCCCTTATATAGCCACTTGAAGAAGGACTCGGGAATAGTAATACATCATGATGCATTGGGAAATGTTAGGAAGATAGGCTAGAACTTTGGGGCATTTTACTCATTTGATCTTTTCAATGTAGATAAACAAGCCACACAATTGAAAGATTGCAACTTTCAATGTTTAGCTGGCAGTCTGATCTTGTCTTCATCATTCATCCTTTCTAGATTAATTGAATTAGGCCTTAGATTCATTCATTTTTGTATCTTTCCTCACTTTTAGTTGATTTTGTCTTGAATTTTGGAAATGCATTCGTGTCTATAAATCTAAAGGATCAACGACTATTTCACTATCTTTAAAATTGATGTTCACATGCCCGTCAATGTGGTCTCAATGGCTAGTTCACTATCCTAAATTTGATGTCTTTGAGGGCATCACCCCTTGGGCTTCTTTTGGCTTTTGACTTTACCCTTTTGGGCCTTAAGAAGTGATCCTTGAATGGGTTGGAAAGGGCCCTTTACTTTGGCCGTCGAGAGTCCCCCACAAGGGCATCTGCCCTTTGAGGTCCTTCGATAGCCCTTTACTTTGGTAGTCCCCATAGACAAATATTTCCCTGGGCTTTTGATTTGAAAGTTCCCCATGGACATTTTCCCTGGGTGTTTTCTCCCGTGGGTAATTTCTATGGACATTTGTCCTGCAGAAAATTCTCGCAAACAATTTGCCCAGGGAAAATTCCTAGGGATAAAAGTCCATAGAAATTTGTTCCACAAAGTCTTTTGAGCCCTTTATTTTAATATGTCTTAAACAAATCTAAAAGAATTAACTTTCAACTTACTTTAAAAATGATCCTCCAAAAAGGTGCTTTTATGGATTAAGTGTCCTATGCAAGGGTACTTGTCCTTCAGGAAGTCTCTTTCTTTGCATTAAACAGCCCCTTTGAACTTTGATATTAAACCAATCGGTTGAACCAACAATGGTTCAAGCCGATAGTTCAATGAATGAAACAAGCCAATGAACTAAACATAATGCAATTGCCTTTGAACCAACATGAACTTTGACGTTGAATGAAAAGATTGAACCAATCTATTGTACCGGTTCAACGATTCAATGAAGCATGTCGAGCCCCTTTGAACCAAAAGCCGATGAACTGTCCAATGAGCCAAGTGGTTGAACTAAGTGAATGAACCTGCTGTTGAACCAAAAGTTGGTTCAACAATTCAAACAAAGCTTTGAAAAATGTCTTCGAACCTACCATTGAACCTTGAACCCGTTAAACCTTTGAACTAAAATGGTTTAATGGTTCAATGGTTGAAGCCACCTTGATTTGGCCAAGTGTCCTTGAAGCCGATGAACCAATTGAAGCGATTGAACTTTGAACCTTGATGAAGTGCTTAACTCTTGCCAAAGATGTTGAACTTGTTGAACTTTGAACGTATTGAGCCTTTAAACCAAAGTGGTTTAATGGTTCAACAGTTCAATAGTTCAGGTCTCCTTTTGTACTCAGATGCTTGCCAATGAAGATTTTCAACTGAACTGAAGTTTTGAACTAATTTTGGATAATGACCAAGTGTTGAAAACCAATTCTTTTGATTGAAACAACTTGTAGAAATCTTTGAACCTGTATAAATGAACCTATTGGTAGAAACTGAAGATACAAATTCCATAGAAATCAACATGTAAAATCCATTGAACTTGACTAGCAAAGTCTGTAGATTTTTTGAGAAGCTTTGAAAATGAGGAATTTGAATGTCTAAGACAATTTTTTCAAAATGGAAGATACAATTTTGGTCTTTAGGACCAAAATAGTTCAAATGTTGTCCCAAAAATGAATGTTACTTTTGGGGGACAACATCCTCATCATTAAAAACCTTTATATGTTAACATTGACTAATGTAACATATATTAACTATCAATATTACCTAAGTTTCCACATTTCAACTCTCTCAAATTTATAATGAATATTTTTCTTACACATAAAATACTCATCTAATACCATTTCAAATAACCAACTACGCTTGGCATTTATATGCTAAAATAAAATATAAATAGATATTATATATATTCATCATGTACCTAGATTTTTCAGCTCTTATTACATCTAATATTTTCATCGATTGCATCCAATGTACACTATCTTATGACCATAAAAGTTATATGCATTACTACCAATTATCTCATTACACCTAGTGATTCACGAAGCATAAATATTTATTTCTATAGTTATAATACTCTAGCTAATTTACTATTGATGCCATACTTCCCATTAAAACATCCCTTAATACTACACTTTAAGAGAATGCATTCAATTCTTTGACCCACTATTAAGTTGAGATTTTTGTACCATAATACTTTTGTCACTCTCCAATCTATATAGTTGCAATGCTTACTACCTCTTTAGTAATTTTACTCACCCCAATATTATACCTTATTAGTTACATGACTAATAATGATTAAATAATCATTTATTATTATAATTCAACTTTTTACATCAGTTTCATCTTGCATACATCTATATTCACTTATTTATACTCACATAAGTACTCCTTTATAAAACTTTAGATGAATACCACAAGTACTAGAAAATAACCACTATCCTCATTTTATTAATTTTGGTCGATCAAACTTACAACATAAAAGGAGTTTAAACCCATAATCTATTTCCAACATAATTCCTACATAACACTTTAGGATATTTTAAATCATTCACATTGCTCAATACATCTTAATCTAGTTTAAAAACACTACAAGAGATAGAAAGACTTCATCTATGAGAAAGATTATATTTTACTCAAAAGTTGTTGACCAAGACCATTCTTACCTATAAAAACAACATAAATTACAAATGTCAGCTTTACATTGAGCAAGTGAAACCTTGTTGCAACCTTCCAAGTTAACCAATCAATAAAAAATTCAAACTAGTCATAAATATAATGATTTACACTTTTATTTACATCAACAACTCATTTAAAATTAGATATTATTCATGGTGTTAAACATAATCACACATAAATATGAATATTTATAAAATTTACACATTCAATCAATTACCTTAGATACAATACTATTCACTCTTTCCTAAATGAGGATCAAGATATAAATCTAAGAGATAATCAAAATACAAAGGAAATTTAAGTACATGTGAAATTATGCTTGTTACACTACATCACAACCAACAACCACACTAACTAAAATACAAAAAAATAAATGTTATGATCAAAGTTTTGAAGGTAACTAAAAATTCAAAGGAATTAATAAAATAAAATAAATTTAAATATATAAAATAAAGTCCATTCAGGGTTCAACAACCCATAAAACAAAGAGACCCCATCATAACACCAAATTCCTCAAAAGGAAAATAAGTAGTCTAAAAATACTCTATTCAAGATTGGTAAAATATTAACCTGGCCAAACATCTATCCCTTGGTACTCTCTCTTATTTAGGAATGCTTACCAAAAAGGTTTGGATAAAGCTAGATGTAACTCACATAAATTCCAAGACTTAACGACCAAATATAGCACTACTCCCACCTGGTACTACCAATAAATTGAACCCTATACTACACCACATAAGAGATAATTAGTTTAAAAGAGGAAACAAACCATGATGTTTCTAACTTATATAATGGTGTTAACACACTAAAAGACAAGATTAACCATGCTTAGCTGGCGAGTTCTGTTAGAAGATGAGTAACAACTCAATGAGCTAGAATAAATAATTATCAAACAAAGAAATGATAAATCCACCTTCCCATGTTAGACAAAGGTAAATTAAAACCAAAATACAAAAGACAAAAACATAATTAAATACAATAATTTCTATGAGAATAAAATTCCAATTGTTTATCATTCTAACTAATCTCTTTGCCCATTCAACTTACAACACAACCTTCCAAACAACATCTAGGCCTTCTTACTCAACTAAATAAAATGGATGCTACATATCTAGCCTATTTGGATTTAATTAATGACATTAAGCTAAAGGTAAGGTCAAAAATAAAATGGATATGTATATTTTATTATTTATACTACCATATCACCATAACCATCAAAAATGTTATACTAGGTCACTCACAAAGAAATATAATTCTATTTATTTTTTACTATTTACCACTACCCCATTTCCAGATCATTACCAATAGATAAATATTATTCCAAATTTATTCTTATGTTATGCCATTTTTAGGCCACGAATAATTGATATATATTTCCATTTTACAATGCTGAAGTGCCATCTCCAATCAAATGAAAAACTATATTAAATACACTGGTATTACACCATTCCTACATCTAAAAATTTATTCCAAGTAAATTATACTATAACGACAATTATAGGTTACCAATGAATGAAATTAAACTCTATTCTACTAGTGTTTTAATATTCTAAGCCATCAATGAAAAAAAAACCTTTCCATTATCAGAGAATTTGCTATTATTACCTGATGTATTTTATTTCAATCTCTACTTCTATTTGTTGCACATTTTCCAAGGTATCTATATTGAATTTATTTCAATTTACAAGCTCAATACTTTATATAACCACCTAAATAACTAATCAAAAAATATCTATAACTAAATAAGTGATAGAATGAAAATAAAATTATCTAAACAATCCACCCACTATATGAACAAAAAATCCTTACTACCTTGCCTTTAGGAACTAGATAACATATAATGAAACTTAAAGGTTTGTCTTCAACACTAAAAATCTAGAGCTATATACAAGTTGTATAGAATTCAATATATAATTGAGGCCTAAAGCACAATAATTGATGGAAGAAAAAAGGATGAAAAATAATCATAACATCATCTATACAGGTAGCATCCAAATAAGACCGATAATAACCAACTAAGATAAAACTCAAAATTTTAGAGTGAAGCAAACAATATAAATGAGAATCTCAAAACTAAAATTAAATCACCATCAAAATACAAAGCGAACAGGTAGGAAAACAAGCATGACTAGATACTACTCTGAAAAAATCTATATAGGATAATGGATCAACACAAACCAAAAATCATTGCTATATATCTATTTAACCATTCATTATCAAGTTAAAATTAAAGAGTGATCATAGAATTTGCACTTGCCTAAATGCACCCTTTTTTTATTTTTCTACTCGTTCCACTCCTCTTCTCCCCTAATCCAAGCTTAAAAATGATGATTCTTCTCTTCCTTTTCTCTAATGACCTATAGTAAATCATTTCATCCATATCTTAAGAAATATTTATCCTCTGACCAAGGCAAGAACTAGTTTGGTGATATATTAAACCTTTGATACCATAATGTAATGCCCAAAATTTTTGGGTATTATAGGGTGATAATTAAATCTATAACAACCCAATTAAATTCTAAACTTAGATATAATAATACACTAAATTTATTATGTTGAGATAGTTTAAATATGGAAAGTACAACTAGGCTAGATATAAAAATGACATATCAGAGAAGTACTTAGCTTGTTTTGATGTTAATGTAGTTTTAGATCTAGAACTAGCTGAAATTAGGTGGGAATACAATTCTAAAATAATTTTCAAATTTTGCACTAGTGCCTTTGCCTATTTGGATAATTACGTCAACCCTAAACAGTTGCGTTGATGCTATTGTTTGAGTCTAATGATAGTGTCCTGTATAGAATATCTAGTTAAATAAGATGTGACCACCTAGATGCTTCTATGTTTGTATTTGCCTTTAGTTTGGTTCATTTATATTTGGGTCATGGATAGTCCCTCCTTATGAAATGGCAAAACCATAACTTTTCATCTTTAATGTGACCTTGGAGAAAAATGGGTTAGTGGGCACATGGTGTTCAGCTAACCCCAATGACCCTACTATCAAAGGGTGTTGCCTACATAGCCAATACTTCAGAAGAAGGCCTCAAACTCATATATTTCTCTATAATGTGTTGGCTTATGTGTGAATCATGTAATGTGTTTAAAGCAATTACAATAATGACCTATCTTGTAACTTGGTAAATCGATCTCTTGAGCTATTCCTTTAGTACTTCAGACCTGCAAATGTGTTGTACCTATGAATAATATGAAAATATGGAAGCTTTGATCAATTGAATGCTTGATAGAGTGATTTTTGATAAGTGCCTTGCTCTCTTTGGTCTTTTCTAGGTGAGGAATGAATGAGGGTTTAACTTGTATTTATGTTAATCTCTTTGGAGTAATAAATCACATTAAAACACTTAGGCTGATAATTAGAATATGTTTCATTTACAAATTAGATGATTTTAAGGAATTGAACACATTGGGGCAAGATAATAACATTAACGATATTATCTATCATATATGTTTGTGTCTATGGAGTAACAAAAATAAGTACAAGCTCAAAACTTGTAGAGTTGTAAGATAAATACATTTTAGGCATTTTGGAGAAGATAAAATGCTTATGTCATCAATATAAGACCAGTTAGACTAAGAGATAGGCCAAGGGGCACAAGATAGAGTATATACAAGGCTTACAAAAATAAGGAGTGTGTAGAACTAAGAAGAACGACCAAGATTTGAGTTTACCAAGTGTACAAGACCGAGGTGCTACATAATCACAAAATATCATCTACAATTACATCTCAATAGAAAAATCATTGCATTTAGAAACATCATTTCAAGGTATAACATCATGAGAAGCAACATGTATATAATCTATGCATTTATTTATTATTTCATAATTCTTAAATGGAAGCTTAGTAGTATCAATGAATGTGTTAGTTAATTCATTTTTGATTTCTTTGTTTATACTTATTGACTAGTGGAAAGGTCTAAGGAATGAAAATAAGAAGTAATATATTTTATTATAACATTACTTTGATCTAATTCTCCTTCACTACCATTGTAAAAAGATTTATCAATAGCATACAAATCATCCACATCATCATAATCATAGTCAACATAGTCATTACCTTAATTCACAAAAGCATGATTATCATTCACATAAATATAATCATTAGACATAAACTTATGAGTATCTACATCCACATTTGACCACTCATGGGCACAATTTTAAGGTGAAATATGCATAAAAAATAAATAATCTATAAGATGAGTCATAGTAAGGTTCAAATGATGCACACACATGGATAATTTTCCAAATCCTAAGATGACAGAGGAAAATCATAAAATGTAATCCTATGATAAGGACAAGTGCTAAAATCTAGGGTTTGGAAGATTGGATATCAACAATATTAACCCCATAATAAATAGACATAAATTAAGGGGAAATTAAAAATCAAATCTAAAAAATTATGCCTTAATGTGTAAATTTGAAACCCTAAGAAGGAAGGATGAAACCTTAAGGAATAAAGACCTAGGATTTTCCATGCTCAAGACAAAGATCAGGTTCACATAAATGTTTTAACCTATTTTAGATTTTGAATGATATAAATAAGCTAAAATTGTTGAAATTTATATTTCATAAGATATAATATAAACTATACAAATATGAATGTAAACAAAGACTGATTACACTTACTAAATATAGAAATGATAAAGAAAAGAGGGTGGACAAGACACTTATCTCATTTTTTAGTTTGTATTTCTCACTTCCTATGTCACAGTCCTTAAAATAACTCTATAAAATCTTTTTGATGGCTCAAAATAAGAAACAAAGTGTCAAAAACTGTGAATACATCAGTAAAAAAACATAGACATTTTCAACAACTGGTACTATCCCTTTGTCTATTGGTACTATCCATCATTACTGTGTCAAACTATAGAAGTTAAGATCATTGTTTCCATGTCTATAGATATATATTATGCATAAATTGGGTATTAATCCTATGCATTAAATTTCATGTTCCTTCTTTTTACTTCAATAAAAACCTTACACTTTTTACACTAAGACAAATTAAATAATGGGTAAGCAAAGTTGCATTGGATTGAGATCAACCACTTCCCATTAAATAGATGAGTGTTTCATACTTTCCAATACTCTAAAGAGGGATCAAAATACACATAATTATCCCACTAATGTGTGTACACCAAATCATGTGAATACAAGCCTAAATGTAATTTTTCCTATGACTTCCTTTGGTACAAGCATGCAATTAATGTGTAAAAATTAGATATACTCCATTAGAAAACTGAAAATTTAAGCTAAATTAAAAACGTAGTTAACTAGATGTCTATTTTCTCTTTTTATGCCTTTATATTTCAATAAATGCTTGTATTTAAATTCTCATAAGGGATTTGTATATATAGTGTTCTCAAATTTGAATTAGAAAACTATTGGAGTGCACAATTTGAACTAACAAAAGATAAAATGACCAAATAAAATAAACCAAAGGGTGGCATACCTAAAACAAACCCAAATGATATGCCAAGACACTAAAATAATGACAAACAATTCCTATAACTAACACAGTCCTAAACAAATAAAAAATTTAGAGATGATGGAAAAAGACTAAGTATCCATGTGATAGACTCAAGAAGCATCGATAAAGCTTGAAAAAAATACCACATAATAAAAACAAGTAGAAAAGAAGATGTAAGACTGAGATGAATGCACTAATAAGTGTTCTATTGAAAAGTGAGAATTCATATACATAAAATCAAATGCAAACAATTATACAAACAAGGCTCATATAAAATTTGGATGTCTACACCTATGTGATTTCAAAATACACTCATAATTACATTCCTAAAAATATTTCCACCTCCTATTTATAATTTCCTTATTTTATGATTCAACCTAATAGTTTATAATTTAGAGCTCCATGCTTGAGATAACACCATTTTAACTTCTTCCAAATGAGGGAAATAATTCAAGGCCTAGTGACCTTGTCATGAGTATGCCATAAACTCTAATTTACTACCATTTCCAACATCCCATGTTAAATTATCTCACACACATTTATTGAATAAAGTAACTAAATTATATATATAAGATCTAACAAGAAGTTTTGATATAGTAAATATTCTTTCTCAATCATCTAAGTCAAGATATTTCCCCCTTAACATCTTACTCCAATGTTGAATACTTTCTTCTAAAAATTATGAAGCTAATTTTAGGTTAATGTTTCATTGTGCAACATAATATATAAAATCCATGTTTCCCTTTCATGATCAGGTGTACACAATTCGGTTCCACTAAGTGAGATGGATCATATTTTTTTCTTACCTACTTTGATAAAAAAATGCCTTGATAATTCTATTCATATAATCAATAACCCCTTAAGAAATCATCAAACATAGAAAAAATATAAACTAAAATTTCTTGAAGTACTGATTCTATGAGAATAAGTTTGCCTGCTAAACTTCATGATTTTTCCTCCCATGATGAAAATATCAATGTCATATTATCAATCAATTCTAACCAAATGTTAGGTTTAACATCCCCAATAGAAATGGGAATGCTTAAATATTTTTTTAGAAGAAAACCCATAGGAAACATATCTTCTATTTGGTAAGTTTATGATTTAAAATTTTCCAAGATAAAATTTTGACCAAAAGAAACCTCATGAATCTTAAAAATATTATTATTCCCAAAGGAAGTGACTTATACCATTTATTTCACTTTAAATTGTGATTAATTTCTACCTTATTAGCCAATAATGTCGCTTTGTTGTTTGTGCTGATAAATATATAAGTAATTAGCAAAGGTGAAATGTGTACTATTTAACTTGAAACTTAAAATAATATTAAAGGAAAAATTTATTTGGATGAAAGATTAACATGTTATGAATTATTTCATCAGGGAGTGTGAATCATTGAGTAGTGTGTAAAGCAGGGATGCCAATTCTGGTAGCTGTGAGCAGTGCACATGTACTCTAGCTCAATAATTACCACATGTTGCTTCCAAATGTTGGTCATCTTTATTTTAGGTCATTGTATTCTTTCATTTGATCTCTAAAATGAATACCTGGTATTTTAGGGTTTGAAGTTTAGTCATGGAAAAAGAGAAGAAAATTATTATCATGGCTATGGTTGCAGTTGTGGGTGTGGCTAGCTTTTTTTATGGCTAAGGAGTACCTCTCCTATGAGACACTACTAGGGAAAACGTAGCTACTAATACATCCATCCCATCCACCCATGGCCAAATCCATCATAGTTTTCTATGCACATCAATGGTTGTTTTAAGATTAGTTTGCTGCCCCTGAATGGTTGCCTCCTTCATTTGCTACCCCAAGAAGCTACCCTTTCAATTTAAGATGCCTCCTTCAAAATTGAGGCCTATTAATATTTTGACTAGCTTGTTGCACACTAATAGGGAAATAAATGAATTAGGTTCTCTTTCAAATTATAGATGAGTACATTGGATATTAAGAGAACCTAGATTACTTTCATAAAAAGGTCAGGTTACATTTATCTGAGAAATTACTGGTTTTGGCAAAAAACCTTCTACTTGAGATATTTTGATATTGCTAGCACCCAATGGAATCATCTCATGTTTTAGGACTTCCAATAGCCTATGCCAAAAGGGACCCCATATTCAAACTAAATCTATGAGATCATGTAGGTAGCATAGACCACAACATCCTTAGTCTAAGATCAATAAATTTGTGTTTTTATTATTTTTATGCTTTCTTGGTATTTCTAGTAATTTAGTTTTCCTCATTGTTGTGAAATGAGGAGAAAAATGTATTTTCTAAGCTGTACCTTGACCTTTTAGCAAAAAATCCATTCCAGGTTAAACATAGACAAAGCTAATTTAGGTGATCCAAAGGAAGGAATAAATGAAGCTTCTCCATAAGATCTTGAAGTAGGATTATTATTTTATGCTTTTTTCTAAATCTAAATTATATCTTCTCTTTTGTGTTGCCATTTTTTAGTTTCAATTGATTGAAATGTAATAAAAGATCCCTTATTTAGTGAGGAAATCTATTGATTAGATTTGAAATTCTCTAGTGGTAAAGGATAAGATTAGGACCTTTATGCAACTGTGCTTCCAAAAGTTATAGATACATTACATATTTAATGCATGTGTATGACCCCCTTCAGCGTGGCTTTGATTTCAAGTAAAAATTTCAAGAAATGTTAGAAAATATAAATACCCCAAGTATAAATAGGTATAAATCTTCTTTTGCTCTGAGTGTTTTAAAATAAAAAGTAAATAGAGACTTAAAAGTTCCTATGTAGAATTCATTCAGATTTGAAATCTAGACTTAGTAAGCTATTGGATGGGTAGATAATGGCTGTCAAAATTTATTCTTGGGATTAGATAGACCCTAGTGATTTTCTCTTAATTTGGGACTTCTTGAATAGGGTACCAGCTGAACAGGGTTCTAGTTTAGGATCAACTATTCTAGATCTTCCTATGTAATGGTCACTAAGATTTTTAGGGCTTCCTATGTTATAACACCCTCAAGCTAATGATTATAAATTGAATATTTATTTATTTTTAAATTATAATCCTACATACTCACATGAGGTTTCTATTGTGTGTTTTTATAGCTTTGAAGCAAACAGAGTCCATGTTACATGCATTCTAGTCCATGGGCCTAGCCCTTGCCACTACTAGTGAATAGTGTTTAAACTCTACTCACAATAATGTTGCTGAACCTCCTGATGTAACAACATCTAATATTATGAGATAACAACATGCCTGCACTGATGGATTCAAATTTTTAATTTCTATGTATTTGAATGAACAATGGTGTGTCTAAATTTTTCCATTTTCAGGGTTGCTCCTTATTTGGGGAAATAGAGAATATGGGATGAAGTTGGAAAAAGTGATGTGGAACAAGATATGATGTCACTTCAGTTAAAATAGGATTTTTTAGATGTCAAACCCTTTTAGATTCCATATCTAACCTTGTAAATCTTCTCTTTGCGCTTAGAGACCACTCTTCTTATGGCCTTAAAAGTTATCTTGTATACCAAATGTGTTTTTTCTATTTGATATGCTCCTATCTAGTGATTTTTTGTTTTTAATTTAATTGAATTTTTCACCTTGTCTTTTTAGCCAGAAGCCAAAGGAAAATTCATGAAGGAGTTTATTCCTTAGAAAACATCTACATGCTAGGAGGAAGAAACAAACTAAAATCTTCCCATAGTTTTACCAAAGAAATTAATAGTATGAAGTTTCAAAACACAACATGTTTTCAAATTTGAACTAAACTACCTCATAGAGACTTGGCACTTTGTGCCCCTTATTATAATTCTTCTCTTCATTCACCTTTACACATCTCAAAATAATAGTGTCATAATCAAAATGTAGATGAGAATTTGGCTCATCTTTAGGATAATATATAAGCACTTTAGTATTACATTTTACCTTTTCTACTTTTAAATATTTACCCAAATACTCCACCATTATGATACATATGGGATAAAGGATTTCCCTATACTATTTATTTAAAGATTTGAAAGAAATCTACTAGATTTCCATTTATTCCTAGGGCATTGGGTTCTAAGAGAGGTGATAAGGGCCCCTCCATATATATCTTCATGACATGGGGTTTAAGCATAGGTCCCTCTATTATATGTATGTGGATAGGGATAGGGAATTAGGTTCTAGGATTAAGTGTTAGGTTCTAGGCATTGGGATTGGGTGTTGGGTTATTGGATAGGGATGGGGCAATGGGTTCCTAGACTTACCTATATATCTATTTGGGGCATGGGGATAAGGTGTAATTTATTAGTATATAAATAATCCTAAGTGACATAATTCATTACCCTAACTATCCATTCCTCTCAAAAATATAAAGGCCTTAAGATTTTTTTCTAAAACTAGCCAATTAATTGTATCATATGAATTTTAAATATCTAACTTAAATATCATTCCTGACTCATTATTTGATTTGAGTGATTACAGAATCTCATATGTCATAATAATACCATCCAATATTTTATGGCCTTTGACAAACCCACCTTTTTTATAAGAAATTAAAACAAGAAAAAAACCTTCAAAATTTCTAAAATTAGCTTAAAAATAATATTTCATAATGAAAGAGGCTGAATATTAGTAAAGGTACTACAATTTTCCTTTTTCAAAAAAAATCTATAAATGTACAATTAAATCATTCATTCACCACCCTGTTATGTTTATTCCCAAAATATCCCAAAAGATATAATAAGGTAGCTATAAATCCATCTAGACTTGGCACTTTATCTCCTTCCATTTGATGTACTACCATTCTAATTTCCTCTTCTATAAAAGGCTTCATTAGCTCTTTGTTTGTCCTTTTAGATAGTACTTGAGAAATTCATTCCAAGAAGTTATCCATAATATTTTGTTGACCTAAAATATCCTCCATTATAAAATTGTTGAATAAACATAATTTTTCTTCATTAACATCTTTAGGTTTAGACAACATAAAATTATTATGACCAATTATGGTGGAAACTCTATTGATATGCCTTCTTGCTGCTATGGATTAATGAAAATATTTGATATTTTTCTCTCCTCTTATCCAATTTTATTGAGAATTTTTATTCTAAAGTAATTTATCCTTTAAATAAACCTCATCCACTTGTATTAGAATTTTTTTCTCCTTTTATAGCATATTATTTGTTATTGGATAAATTTGATTTTGTAATTTCAAAAAATCACCTTCTATAAGTTATTTATCTTTAAAAATATTCCCACATACATTATTATTTAACTCTTTGAGGGATATTTTAATATGCTTCAACATATATGAAAACTTGAACATTATATAACTTTGCAACGATTGAAAACCTCTTTACCATTATTTCATCCAATCATGAAGATATGTGTCTTTATGCCATATCATATCAAATTTAAAAGGATAATTTTCTAGAGCTTCTTCCAATTAAATGAAAAAATTGATAGGATTGTGATTAGAAAATATATATTGAAAATAATTTATTTACAATGAAATTATCATTTATCCAATTAGGAGATAAAATAAATTTATCTAATCACTCTCTAATATTAATTAGGCATTTTATCTTACGAGTTCAAGTATATTTTCCTACCTTTTGTTCAAGATCCAAAAGAGAATTATGAACTATAAACTATCTAAAAATATTTTCTAATTGTGTTTGTGTTGAACTTGATGTTAGAATATAATTGATATCAACCCAAATTAAAAAATATATTATTCACATTAGATTCTCAGAAATTAAGTATCGAATGTTACTATCAAATTTTATTTGAAAATTTAAATATTGAATATTATTTAGAACTATTTTAAATATTTTTAATTTAATTTTAGAAGTCAATTTTTAATTAATTATCTAATTCAATTATGTCAAATTAGATTTTTTAAATATTATAAGGAGAAAAATAGTACAGCGTGGCTTGCTAGTTATAATCACACCCCTTAGAATTGAATTCTTGATAAATGAGAATGTGAGAACAAGATTTTTATTTAGGATAGATTAAAAAAATGAAATCCACATAGTTATTATTAGCACATGGAAAATATTTCATACATGGAATTGGTACCTTAGGTTTTGAATACCTCATTATAAAATATACAAGTATATTAAAATATTAATCTATTATGTTTACTAACATTTGGTTAAGTAAAAATATGAAATAAAAAATCTTAGTTTCTATTTAAAACTAAAATGTAGATTGGGGAATCTAGGGTTAAAGGGGTAAAGATAGACTAAGGCACAAGGATGGTAGACTATCTCTAAAGTAGGAAAATTTATTACAAAACTCAAATAAACATATATTGAATTTATTATGCTAAGATATGCTAAAGATAGAAAGTACAACTATGCTAGATATTGTAATGTCATTGAAAATGAGATACTTAACTAGTTTTGATGCTAATGTGTGTGTGTGTGTGTGTGTGTGTGTGTGTGTGTCTATATATATATATATGTATGTATATATATGTATGTATATATGTGTGTGTGTGTGTATATATATATATATATATATATATATATGTATGTATGTATATATATATGTATATATGTATATATGTATATGTATATATATGTATATGGAATGAGTAGAAATTAGACTGGATCTAGATTTTGGATCAATCACCTAATTTTGAAAATTATACATCTGTAGCCTCTGACACTTATGTTGACCTAAGATAGTTACATCAACACTATCATTGAAATGGATGTAGGTTTATAATATATAATACCTATTGAAATTGAATGTGACCACTTGGATACTTATGGGTTCTATGTCACCTTTGCTCTAGTGCATTCATATTTGGGTCATAGACTATTGTTCCTTATCAAATGAAAAAATCCTAATTTTTCATCTTCATAGTGGCTATGGGAAAATGGATTAGTGGGAAAATGATTTCAAGTTTCCCCAAAAACCTCTCTATTAATGAAAGTTACCTAGATAGCCAATACTTTGAAGAGTGACTCAAACTCATGTATTTCTTCCCTATGTGTTGGCTTGTGTATGTAGCATGCAATGTGTGATAAGAAATTAAATAGAGTGACCTATATTATAAATTTAAAAATGTGTCTCATGGACTTATCCTTTAGTAATTCATACCTATAAATATGTTTTCCCTATGATTGATACGAAAAAATGAGAAAATAGGGAAGCTTTGATCACTTGAGTGCTTGATTGAGTGATTTTTAGTCTATACCAAGTGAGGAATGAATGAGGATTGATATTATATTTTTACCAATCCCTTTGGAGAATATATCATATTAAATCAATTAGGCCGACAATAGGAAAACATTTCATTTGAAAATTAGATGAATTTAGGGAAATAGACACTTGTGTTGACATTGGCATCTGACTAAGACATAAGTGTTTGGGCAATTGGAAAATACGTGTAGGTCCAAAACTTATGGAAATAGAAGATAAACATGTTTATAACATTATGGTAAAGATAGAAGGTTTGAGTCATCATAATAATATTAGTTGGACTAAGAGGCTAATAATTAGGCATAAAGAGATACTATATGCAAGCCTTTTGGTAGTGGAAAAGATCTAGAAGTTAAAGGTACATCTATGATATGTATTTTCCAAGTGTAAAAGACTAAGGTAAAATATAATTCAAAAATAGTGTCTACATTTTCCCCCTTTGATATAGTAATGAATTTGCTAGTTTAAAGGAAAATAAATGCATATATAGGTGTGTAAAACACACCTTGTATTTGATTGAGTCCAAATTGAGTGATTTTATGGTGACTAAACTATAACCAAGAGAATGTTATAGTATAGAATCAATGCATATAATCTAAAATTGAAAGCATTAAAATTATTGAAATTGAAAAATAGGAAGGTTTAGGAGTACACATGTGTATCGATGCAACCATCTTGCCTTTTAGAAATTTTATTTGAACATATATATCATTATGAATCATTATAGTTGTGATTAGGATAAATATAAAAATTTGGAAAGTGCATATATCTAGAGAGATAGAGAGATATTAGAGGACACATTCCCCCAACCTTGGATAAAATGTGAGTTGCTACCTGATAGTTGAGATTAGCTCAATTGTGTAACCCAATCATACTTATAACCTAGTGAGCATGAGTGAACCAAGTTAACTAACACTATAAAACTGGTGAGGTTGGATGTTTTAAGTAAGTACAACCTATAAACTTGGAAATATTGAGTGATTTAATCACCTCAACCATACCAAAAAGTGAACCAATTATTGCAATATATTAGATCAATAAAATATTTAAAAATCTAACTTGGTGGGTGATGATAGCCCATAGAAGTGTTTGAATATAAGACTAATTTGATTTTACAATTTTTAGTTTCCCTTTTCATATCATATGCACCTTAAATATGTCTCATGTTGAAATTATGTAAAACAATGATACCACCATATAGAATTTTTCCACAAATGTGTATCTTAATCATATAATTGTGCATTTGGCCAATTTGAAACTATGTAAGTGTAGAATGTTTCCAAAACATGCCCCCACTACAATTTGAGTCTGAGAATTGGTGTATATGTGGATAACATGATTCCAAAACATGTTGCCACTATAATCTTAAATTCAAACATAGTGTAAGTGTGGAGAAGATGTTTTTAAAACATGCTCCCACTGTAATATGTATTTGAGAACTAGTGTAAATATAGAGAACATGTTTCTAAAACATTCCCCCACTATAATTTGAATATGAAAACTAGTATAAGTGATAATTTGGAGGACATGTTTCCAAAATATTCCCCTATTGTAATCTTGGTATGTTTCATATTGAATAAGTGTGGAGAATATGCTTCCAAAACATGCCTTCATTGAATCTAAAAATTTGAAAAAGGTGGAGAACTTGTTTTCAAAACATGATCCCAATGCAATCTAAATATGTGAAGCAATATGGGAGTCTTATTTATACGGCATGCTCCCACTAATATGACCATATTTTAAGGTGAGGGGAAGTAGAAACTAGTATTTACCTTACCTCAAAAGGATAAGATAACCATGTAAACTATGAATTTACCATGTAGCATATAGAGGGAATATGTCCAAGAATATATATCATTGAAGCACATAAAATGTGATCACACGAAGTCCAAAGATGCATCATGTAGATCATGGAAAGGTCTAGATAGTAACAATACAATCTCAACAAGTAATTAAGCACACACAAAAGTACTCAAAAGCAAATTAAAAGACAATGGTCCAAGGAGACCTCAAACAAAGGGAATGTTTAAATGCCACACAATTAAAGGGACATGACTTATTCAAATGTCCACAGAAGTAAGAATGACATATTCAAATGTCAACATACAACAAACATTGACATATTCAAATGTCAAAGAGGTAAACAAAGGAATGAGGGATGCAAACAATGGAGCATATTCAAATGCTCTAAATAAGTAAAATAATAGCAATACAAGATACTCAAGGAAGTGTATGAATGAAAGCATAAGCAACCAACATAAACATAGCATACTAGTCCATGGATAACATGTGTTAGCAAAAAATATTAAGTACATAACATATCAAGTACACTATGAAAGATATAAGCATGGATAAAGACATGAATAAGTACATAAGCTCAAACATGATAATGTAAAATGACCATATAATGATATAAATATTGGTGTTAAAAAGTGATTCACCCTTAAAAGATGCTCATTAGATTGAATATTCTAAAAGAAGTACCTAAATATCAAACCCAATAAGATGGAGTCTGCTTATTTTTAAGATCTACTGGTGATCCAAGGGCCAAGATTTCACTACAAAAACATATCATGGGTAGGTATATAAATTTTTTCACTAGAGGATTACAATTAGTGATTACTAACTAATTATCTGAGTCTGATTCCTACTTATTTCAACTAATGAAGCCACACATTTAGTTTTACTATAATTCATTTTAGTCCTACACAAAGGGAAAGGTATCATCACAATAAAAAATAAAAAGAGACATAAGGTAGGGAAAAAAATAAATAAGTTATATTTGATAACACAATCCATTAGAGTTATTTAAGATATGAATAGACTTGGCAACAATTATATCGCTATGTGCCTGATTCAGTAATTACATGAACTCAAGACACACTATAGGTGAGATCCTAAGGGGACATTATGAAAACCATTGGTTCATCCAACCTATTGATAATAATGTCTATAAACTATAGCTATTTCCCACTTTTGTCATAAGATAACTCCTTGATAAGAAAAGCTAGGCATTATAGAGTGAATAAATCTAGCTATGAGCATAATCTAATTCAGAAATTCACATACATATATAGGATAGTCATTCATTCACTAAGATATTCAAAAGAAACTAGAACTCATAACTTGCACCTATTGCACAACATGGCTATGTAAAATCTTAGATAAAATAGGAATAACTCTAATAGACCAATTTAATTAGTTATTTCATAATTAAACAGAGACTATCTTGATGCAACCAAATCTCATTTATAGTTCTTAGCACTTAATGGTAAGTAAAAATCAAAGACATGAAGACTTGAATTGAAAATGATGTTACAAATGGACTAAAAAATAACTCAAACTATGTATTTAACATCTAATAAGGTGTTCATTATAATTGGTCTCTTCGAGCAAGCAAATTGGGCAACTAATAGTGAAAGAATGGCCAGTGCACTCTAAGCCAATTCCAATAAAGCTTCACTATTCAGAATGTGTCCTTCCCCCATTGTTTTAGTATAGAAAAAATCCCGGATTAAATAGACCTAAGCTAAACCATGGAAATTAATTGCATTCAACTTTAAATAGTTGGAAAAATTAGATTTGAAACTATAATTCGAAGGCTACCCTTTGCTATAAAATATGATCCAATTAGCTTATCACTATGGCAGTTAGTTTAGACATGGCATTCTCCTTCATCTAAAAGTAATTTGTAGTTTAATGCCATCTCTAGCTCTTATCTCCATGAAGCTTTATGTAGTTATTTGATTTTTCCCAATGTCAATTCCTTCTCTCTCTACCACTTGGATTCTCTATAAACTTTCCACATTATTGAATGGATTGAGTAATTGTTATGAAGATACTTGTTGTAGCCTCCTACCTTAAACTTAGAAGTAGCTCTAGGTTAGTGTTGATTTATTAGGCATAAGGAAGTAGTTGGGATTAAATCAAGACTACCACCCACCCATGATTTTGCATAATCAATTTATATGCCTCTTTAAGGCTGAGTTTATATTTTATGATCTTATCATAATACCAATACACACACCATGATAATTATTCCTATCTTATACATTTTTTAATCGATCTATAATTTGATTTTGAAAATTAGATTGAATGCCCAGTCCATTATAGGGATTTGATAGTTTTGACAACCAGATGGGCTATCAATTTTATGCTCATGCTTTATTGGCTACATTATTGACATGTCCTCTATTTATGTGGTCCTATTTTTCCACTTGGAAACTTGTCCTCATCCATAGGATTTAACTTTATTTCTCTCTTTTGCTATTCCATGGCCATGTGGCCTCTTCTTACTCTTCCCAAGATCTCTAAAATTGGGAAACTAAAAAATTTGACAACATAGATCTTAGATCCACATGGTACTCACTAATTAGTTATTGACCTCTAGTAAATTTTGATAGTTCTACCATGTGGCTATATATCACTCTCTTGTTTCTTAGCTTGTGTCTCTATGCTCTAAAAATTTTAGTCATGACATAACAACATCTTGCCACATAGTGCAATCCCACTCACCAAGAGCTCAGCTAGGCTTCGAATTTTCATGGATGACCCCAAGATAATGGGATAGTAGGTTTTTTCCATGTGGCATCATTCTTCTCACCTACTTGCTTGAAGGCTTCAAAGTTATATGAACCACCCCAAGATAGTAGGACAACATGATTTTTCCACATGACATCATCTCGCTTACTTGCTTAAAGGATTCACACTCTGTATGAACATCCCCTAGATAATGGATTATTGGGATGATGCCATGTGGAATTATCTTTCCATATCACTTGCCTAGGGATTTGACATTATTTTTAGGTTGTACAAAAACATCTAGGAGAATAGGGTAGTGAGATGATGCCATGTGACATCATCTACCAACCTACTAGCCCATAGGCTTTGCACTAGTATATTCATATCTAGGATAGTGAAGTATCAATATTTCACCACATGGCATCATCTCACTCACTCACTAGCCCAAAGATTTATTGACATGGATACTCCTTTGATAAACTCTCAAAAATTGATTAAGTATTTTGAAGTACCAAAAAGTGCCACATGTCCTTGAAAAACTTTTTTGAAATAAACCAAGTGCCATAAGTCTTTTGGGAAAATCTTGGAACATGCAGGGAGCCAAAAAAGTCACGATGTGGCATCAAGATAAACTTAGGAACCTATGAGCACAATATAAAAGACATAGTCCATAACTGGAAATTAAAACCTAACAACTAAGCATTTGAAAATAAATGACTAGGATAATTTGAATTCAAATGGTCACAAAAGGTTAAAATAAAATGGTTAAGTACAAAATGAAGCAATGCCCAGACTTAGCCATTTTATTTGATTTGAAACTCAATTTAATCTATTTATATGAAAGTGACTAAGTTGAAAAGTAAAACTTATAAACATTTAGCCATTTTGACTTAAATGAAAGCAGAATTGGACTAAATTATTTAGGCAAAAATCCACAAAAACTCTAAAATAGTTAGATAATTTGCACAAATCGAAGGTGAAATAGTCTAAAAGGAAGTTGTAAAATGTATTTTCAAAACACCAGTAAACAAAATAGACTGACTTAGTATATTCATGTACATTCTGATTTTTAGCTTAATACAACCTAGATGTAAATTAGACAAACAACCACAATGGACTCCTTGAAGTATAAGATAGACTCTAAAGCAAAAGGAGGGTCCTCATTTTTAACTTGAAAAAATGGGGCATGTTGGATCCCAACAAATGGTGACCTTTACAAGGAGAGTGCTGCTCAACAATCAGGACCCAAAACATGAATCTTGAGACCTAAAATAAGGGCATAAATCAAACATAATTCTTGATATAAATCAAAACATGAAAGTGCTAAAGTCTACCTCAACATGGGACTTACTAAGTTAATCTCATTTTCATACCCCCAGTGTGTATGTATAGTGATTATTCAGTTATTTCCTTTTCTAAATCCAAATGGAACCCATCATATATATATGATAAATCTGAGTCTCTAAGAGGGAAATTGAGGTTGATTGGCTTATAGGGGAAGTGGTATGAACATTTATCTCTTACCAATCGGGCATCCATATCCTCAATGGAGTTGCTTTTGGATCATTCTTAGGCCTTGCTCTACTTCCAACTAAGCTAGAAATCCTATGGTGGAGTTGCATAAATCACCCCTATATGTAGAGAGCTTTAGGATTTAGCTTTAGGATTCATTTTATTTATTTATTATTTTTTTAGAGTCTCTCCACTAAGGGTTTAAGAACTAAACCATGGGTCAAATTATTATCATAGAAAACTCATGACTACTCAACAAACCTACATGAACCCATTATCTTTATTTTGCTTTAATATGTCCTTGTGAGTGCAATTAGAAGGTGTGGAATAGAATAATCCATGTTTTTATTCATCTCCATGATCTACTAAGGATCAAAGACATTCATAATTTCAATAATGCATTAGGAATAGGTATGTTTTATACTTCTTCCCAATATTCTTATCCATAGTCTAGACTCAACATGCTAGGATAACACTCCTAGGTATCAATCACCAATTGGTAGAATTAAACACCCTTATCTTGAAGCTATACTCAAGGATATCCCATATTAATAGACTAATGCCTTATTACTACCTTTTGAGATTGGCCACCAACATGAAATGGTATATTTAACACATACATAATTGATGCTAAAATAACTCAACCCACAAGCTTTAAATATTGATTTTTATTAAGGCATAATAGGTCAAGATATCTGTAAAAAATGTTGAACACTTGAACAAACAACAACAAAATAAGAGCTAAGAAAGTAAGCATAACCTAGGAAAACAAGAAAAAAATCAACAAACAAACCATAAACAAACTAATCTAAGAAAGTAGGGATCTATACACTATACAATGTTAGATTATAGCCATAAATACTACTTTGAATAAAGTTACCAGGTGTTCCAAGGTGGATCTAGGTCACGCTGTTCACTATTAGTTGGAGTCCATATAAATTGAAAGTATCTACCAATCATATAACCTAACAAATTAATTGTTTCATGAAGATTAGGAACCAACTGATAATTAAAGTGAGCCAACTCAATAATAGGACACGTGTATGAGCATATTTTAACACATAATTTAGAAAGTAAACCAAAATGCTTAAGGAAATCCCATTTGTAGAATACAAACACCCTCAAATTAGGATACAAGCATTCTCTAGGATTACAAAAGTTAATGAATTCAACCTTATCACCCATATCCATGCAAGGAAATTATTTATATTTATAATTAAGACCTTTTTAAGAATTAAACACCTAAAGATCATACTCATACTTACCATTTGATACATCATTACCTACTTTGGGAAATACATGCATCTTACCATCACCAAGAGCTTCTGATTCCTCAAATTTGTGTTTTTCCTCTACATGACACTCATATTGAACACAAATAGCCTAATTATAAGCATGTTCAAGCTGAAGAGGCTCTTCTTCATATTTATCATAGGTTGGAGGATTTAAAACATCCCAACCAATAGCTAAATCTACAACCTCATCCATGCCATAACTTTACTACATTTGCTTCAAATCAAGCCATGACAACTAACTTTTCATAAGATTATTCCCTGCAAACATAAGTTTAAACTGATCATTGTTTTGAAAAGGCAAGTTATCAGAACAAATCATAGCAAGTGACTCATTTTAAGTTATATATGAAAAGCAATCAATGGGCTAAAAATGTTACCTCACCATCTTACTGATCATAAATAGGGAGATCTATGAGCTGAAGCTTAATTTTCATGACCGTAGAAGTTAGGGCCTCATCAATTACCCATTATAGAGAATTGGCCTAGTTACAATAACTTCATCCATTAAATCTTTTATTTCTATCTCATCTAGCTCATGGTGTTCTTTTAACCATTCTTATTTATCAAATAGATCAAACAAGTCAGTATACATATATTCTAGATAACCATCTTCATCATCCTCAAAATTAGATTCCATATGATCAGAGGATAATGCTACATTATTTTTAGGATCTTTTAAACCACTATTAAAACAAGCAAGTCTTACTTTGTGTTTCATTTAGTCATAATCAATGAGGTTATTTTCCTGAGGTTCACTAATTGGGCTATTGGAAATAAGTAGTTTGGTAGTTTATAATGGTGAAGGACTTGTAAAATCTAATAAGGGGCCTTTTTTTTAATCTTTTCTTGCAACTATAAGAGGAGGTAGTGATCTTCTAGATTAAATCTCTTTGTACTAATATCATCACTTTTTTTGGTTAACTCATTGAATGTAGGCATTGGGGATCGATAAGATATGTAATCTTCTATTTGATGACATAACTCCTCTTAGTAAGTTTTAGATTCTTCCTCTTGTTTCCATTTCAATTACTCTTACAACTATAGGACTTTTTTTTTTCATTGCAAGGATGAGTTTTTTCACTTTATTAATGTCACCATCTAGATGATTAACAAGCTGATGGTTAAGTAACTCAAATGGTAGGGTTTTAACATAATGAGAATGGGGTTATTGGATTGATACAACTCAGATATGACACTCATGGGGGAGGATAAGGACTTTATTGGGATTTCAAAATAAAGTAGAAATTGATGTTCAAGGCTTTGACTATTGGTGATGGAGTTGGGTTTTAATTTGAGGTACCAAGCATGGGCTTCTCCATTCAAAGTGAAAAGAAAGAGCTTACAATAAACATACTTAAACTATATTCTTGATATGCACATAACCCATTTTTAGGCTACAATATGCTCCTCCACTTCATCTAGACATCCATTTTCAAACACTAGGAGGGAATCAAAGGGATCTTTAGGTAAAAGATGTTGAGGCCTTGAAATTATAATCATTGAATTGGGGAGCCAAGACATCTTAGATAAGTTATAGACCTAGGTATCCTTGTAGTATAGTCCATATTGCTCTTAAATAGACAATAAACAACTAAATAACAATCATGAAAAAAAGTCCCTCCTTCTAGCACCAAAAAGTGTTGGTGCATTTTAAGCAGACAATGAACTAGGAGAAGCATAAATAAGAGGGTGTCAAGTTTAAAACCAATGATAAGTCTGAAATACATTAGTTTAGGTCCTCCTTCTAGTGCCATAAAGTGTTGGTCTTAACAAGTGACTCACCCTTAGAAGATGCTCATTGGATTGAACATTCTAAGAAAAGTACCTAGAGATCAAACCCATTAGGATAGAGTCCCCTTGTTTTTAAGATTTGTTGGTGATCTAAGGGCCAAGATTTCACCAAACAAACATGGCATGGTTATGCATGTAAATTTTTCCACCAAAGGCTCTCACTTAGTGATTGTCAACTAATTATCTGAGTTTGATTCTTATTCAATTCAACTAATGAAGTAATACATTTAGTTTCACTATGATTCATTTCAGTCCTACACTAAGGGAAAGGTGTTGTTAAAATTAAAAAAAAAAGGAGAGAGGGGAAAAGACACAAAATAAATGCGTTATCTTTGATCACACAAGCCATTAGATTACTTTGAGATACAAATAGACTTGACCACAATTTTACCACTATGTTCCTAATCTAGTTGTTACTCAAACTCAATACACACTACATGCAAGCTCCTAAGGGGAAATTGTGAACACCATTTGGTTCATCTAACCTATTAATAATCACATCAATGACCTATAGATATTACACACATTGGTCATAAGATAACTCCTTGATAAGCAAATCTAGGCATTACGAAGTGAATAAAATAGGTGATGAGTAAAATCTAATTCAGGAATTCACATACATATATAGGATAATCATCCATTCACAAAGATAATAAAAATAACATAGTTATCACAACTTGTAGTTTTTGCACACCATGGCTGTGGAAAAGCTTTGATAAAATAGGAATAACTCTAATAGACCAATTTAATCAGTTGTTGCACAATTAAATTGAGATGATCTCAATGCAACCAAATCTCATTTACAATTATTATCACTTAATAAAAAGTAAAAATCAAAGACATGAAGACTTGAATTGAACAAAACACTACAAATGGGATAACCAAAAACTCAAACTATGTATTTAACATCTAATAGGGTGTCTATTATAATTATCCTCTTCAGGTAAGCAAATTGGGCCACTAACAGTGAAAGAATGGCTAATGCACTCTAGGCAAATTCTAGCAAAGCCTTACCACTTAGAATGCCTCCTTTCCACCCCATTTATTATAGGTAAAATATCAACTTAAATAAAACCAAGCTAAGTCATGGACATTAATTGCATTCAACTTTAGGCAGTCAAAAAAATTAGATATGAAATTGCAATTCCAAAGTTACTCTTTGCTATAAAATATAATCCAATTATCTTGTCATTACTATAATTAGTTAAAACATGACATTCTCCTTCATCTAGAAGAAATTTTTAGTTTAATTTCATATCCATCTCTTGTCTCCATGAAGCTATACACAATTATTTGATTTCTCCCAATGCTAATGCCTTCTCTCTCTGCCACTTGGATTCTCTATAAACTTGACACATTCATGAATGGATTTAATAATCATTATGAAGATACATGTGGTAGCCTCATACCTTGGAATTTGAAGTAGCTCTATACTGGTGTTCATTTACAAGGCATAATAAAGTAGTTGGGATTGCATCAAGACTATCAATTACACATACTTTTAAACAATCAAATTTTATGCCTCTTTAAGGTTGAGTTTTTATTTTATGCTCTTCACATAATCCCACTACACACACCATGTTAATTATTCCCATCTTATTCATTATTCAATCGATATGTGATTTGATTCTATAAATCTAATTGAATACATAGTTTATTTAGGGCCTTTGATAGTTTTGACAACTAGATGAGCCATCAAATTTATGTTCATACATTGCTAGTTGCACTACCAACATGTTCTTTTTTTATGTGGTCCTATTTTTCCACTTGGTGACTTATCATTACCCATGAGATTTAATAATTTTATTCACTTTTTATGTTCCACATCCACATGACCTATCCTTGTTCTTCTTGAGCTCTGGTATATTGGGAGACTGACAACTCTAATAATAGGGATGAAAAATCCACATGGCACTCATTGATTGGTTCCCAGACTCTACTCTTTCTCTTTCTCCCATTTATCAACTTAGGCCTATATGCTATGCTGACTGTTTCAACCACCACACAACAAGATCATGCCATGTATCATAATCCTACTCACTTGGAGCTCAACTAGGCTTCAAATTTGCACATACCACCCTAAGATAGTAGGGAAATGAGATTTCACCATGTGGAATCATCCTGCACACCCACTTACTTAGAGGCTTTGAATTTTCATGGACCACCTAGGCATAATGAGGCAACGATATTTTTCCACATGGCATCATCTTGCTTACTTGCTTAATCAGAGGCTTAACACTCTATACAAACATCCTTAGGGTAACATAGTAGTAGGATGATGCCATGTGGAATCATATACCCAACCCACTTGCTTAGGGCTCTAACTTATGTTTCTAGGTTGTATGAAAACGTTTAGAAGAGTGGGGTGGTGAGATGATGCCACATGACATCATCCCATGAACCCACTAGCCTAAAGGCTTTATGGTTGTAAAAAAATCTATGAGATAGTAGAGTAATAGGATTTCACCAAATGGCATCATCCCACTCACCCACTGCCCTAGAGCTTTACTAATGTGGAGACCCACCAAGTAAACTCTCACAAATTAACTAAGTTTTTTGAAGCAACAAAAAAGTACCATGTGTACTCAAGAAAATTTTATGAAATTGACCAAGTGTCAAAAGACTTTTGGGTGAGGCATGGGATATGCAGGGAATTGTGAAAGTCACCATGTGGCACTGGGTCAAACTTAGGTACCTATAATCACAATATAAAAGACATAGTTAGCAACTTTGAATTAAAATCCAATGGCTAAACATTTGAAAATAAATGACTAGGATATTTTGAATTAAAATTTCCAAACAAGTTCAAAATAAAATGGATATGAAGAAATATAAAAAATGACTAAGTACATAATGAAATAGTGTCTAGACTTAGCCATTTTGATTGATTCAAGAGTTAATTTAATCCATTTATATGAAAGTGACTAAATTGAAAAGTAAACCTTATAAACATTTTACCATTTTGACTCAAACATAGGCAAAATGGATTGACTTGCTCAAGAAAAAATCCATAAAAACTCCAAAATAGTTAGATAATTTGCACAAATCTAAGGTAAAATAGTCTAAAAGAAAGATGTGAAATGTATTTTTAAAACACTGACAAACAAAATAGACTAAGACTTAGTAGATTCATGTACATTCAAATTTTTAGCTTAATGTAGCCTAGATGCAAATTAGAAAAGTAACCACAAAGGAATCCTTGAAGTATAAGATCAGATTCCAAAGCAAAAAGAGGGTCCCCATTTTGAGCTTGAAAAAATGGGGTGTGTTGGATCCCAACAATAACTTGGATATATCATAATCAAAGAAGTGGATGCCCCCAATGTATACATGACATGAGTAGAGAAAGGTCCAAAATTCAAAAGTGCATAGATCATGCATCTATGTATGCCTGTATCACACTCAAAAGATGTGTGAAACACATGTATATAAAAATAAATGATATTTCATCTACCAATTATTGACCAAAGTTGAAACTACAGGGCAAATTGGGCCCACTATAGGTAAAAACTTTACTTTTTATATGTTTATGGGGTCTAATATTTTTCATGGGGTTTATTATAAGTTATTTTATGTCATTTAATGTCATCCTAGCTTTGGTCTTAGTCATATTGGTCAATTTGTTATTTTGGGTCATTTACTAGGCTTTTAGAGGTCATAAATGCAAGTGGCACAGTTCCCAACATATCCATATGTATTTTTTTCCTTTAAATCTAATATGTTATATTATTTGTCAAGAATTTTAGTTCAATCAGAGTATTACAAGTTATCTAACTGAAATTCAAGAAACTAACTGAAAAAGGGGAGTTTGGCACTTGTATGGCCTATGGGGAAAGGTGACACATGGGAGAAGATAATGGTACATATATTAATATTTATCAAACTAATATTAGTGATTTACATTCTTTAAAAGTTCTAAAAAAGGCCCAAAACCGTTATGCTCCTTTCTTTCCCTTCTAGACATGCATAAGTGATCAACATGTTTGTACTTGGTATGGTCATCAAGAAAATTTCTAGGTCAAATGACTTTGGAAGGTGAAATTAAACTAAGATATATTAATTTTAATAACAATATTTTTAATAATGGTGGCTTGTGATTTATGAACCATCCTTATGAAGTTGACTATATTTTTTCTACTTCCTAATCTATGCAGCTGACAGGTTTTACTCTTATTGGATGATTTTGTATAACCCACTTGATGATATTGGTTAAAAATGATGTTTAATCACTTTTATATTGTTATTTATGATTTATTTCACATTTTAAAAGGATTTGATATCTCAACCAACTTAGTTTGTAAGGAGAAGTGAAAGAGTGGAGTTGCATTCATTTTTTCCAATTGCTAGGGACTTATTTTGTGTTAAGGTTTCAAAATAAATTGAAGTGATTTAATATTAATCATATATTTATTTTATTCATATTAAATTCCAAATCAAACTTTAATAACCACTTCAAGATCTAAGAGATAAATGCAAGTTAGCAAATGACCACCTACAATAGTTATATGGTCTGTCACTTCTTGAGGAAATATGAAATGTGTATTTGAGAATTTTGTGAGGTTTAGAAGGTTTGAACATGGTTTAACACCATTTTTATGAGTTTTTATGATATTTTATGCTTGTGTAACCTCAAGGATACCTTCCAAGCAAACTTGTGGCACTTTGGAACAAATTACAAAAACTGTCAAAATAGAGGTCCACCCCCTTTTTTGAGGTTTCTCATACAAAGTTGCATTAATTTATAGAGCCTCAAAGTAATTTTTTTTTAAATATCCCATATATTTATATAAAAATTAAAAATAATGGAGGTTTTTGAGTTGGAGAGATTGGTATTTCAAGAGGTTTTGAGTTGCCTTCTAAACACTGAAATCACTTAGTGTTGTCTACAACCATGTGAGCTAAGTTAATCTCCCAAATTAGTGAAATGAGTTTAAATGAATATTATTAGAGTGGTATGGTATAATTTAATTAGTAGAGGCATAATTACCATTGAAAACATAAATGAGGTACATGGAAGGTGGTTTGCATTCATCAAGTAGGTGATAGTCCATACACTCATTAAATGGCTATCTATAGTCATTTGAAAGCCTTGTTAAATGTTAGAATGAATAAATGGTTTTTTTGATTGATAAAGATAAATTATTCTCTATAGGTCTTGAAAATATTCATATCTCTCTTGAAATGCTTCAAACTTAAGGCTCAAAGTAGATGGAAGCCTTACATAGCTGTAGGTTATAAGAAGTGCATGAAACAATCAAAGGAAGATGGGAAGCTTTGTTGATGATTTTGATTACTTTGATAATGAGAGTATTTTAAAAGTTATTTGAAGAACTTATAAAATAAATATGGTCTCAAATAAGATCAAATAGCTAACTTTAGTTTGTACACAGGCCTGGTCAAGCACCTATAACCAGCCTAATGCTCAAAATTGAAAGGATGTTCACATTGAAGGTTTTGAGACCTAATAAAATTATTAAGAGGTTAAAAGGAATGTAATTATTATAATTTTTTCATAAATCCTTAAGTTTTAGAGTATGTTAACCTTTAATTTGAACTGACTTACAATGCTAATTGCACCTATAACTTCAAATAAGGTAGCACACAATTCAAGATGAAGGTTTGAGATGGAATCACCAAAGCATGCATATATAATTAAATAGTGTTATTGATAAAATATTAATGTATATAATGTTATAAGTATTTAATCCATCTCCCATGACTACCTACAGGTGCCCCTCCAACACACAAAAACACAGTCCACTCTAACTAAGTCAGATAATGAGTAAGCTTGGTGGTTGAGAGTGTGGGAGTGCTAAGGATGAGACAAGAGGTTCAATCCAATGTAAATTATATTATGATATTATAAATGTAATTATAATAATATAATTCAAGCTAAATTATTCAAGGTAACCTATAGGTGCAGTCCAAAGTAAAACATAGTCAGGGTTTGTACATATAGTCTTAAGGATTCAAGGATGGGAAGGGGTATTTAGAGAGTTGAAGTGATGAATAGAACTGAGGAATCTTCACCATGACCATCAGTGTATATATAGGCTTTAAAAAATGTAAATTAAGTAAATGGAAGGTCTTCAATCAAACAAACACAGTTCATATGCTAGAAGCCTACACAATCTACATGTAAATAGTCTATCTTGGGTCTTAAAGTATTTGGGAGGTCAAAACATCATACCAAGGGCCTAAAATTGGTAAATAACATTTTTATGGGTTTGAGAAGCCACTAAAATATTCAATAATTTTTGAGTCAATAGGGGAGTACCCTCTATTTTGTCTTACATAGAGGGCACTCCTCTTATGCATAAACTAATAGGCTTTGAGGAATGGTAGTGGCCAGGTGAGTTAGAGGTTGGTTAGTCATGTAAATAAGGATTTAAAATTTTGAACACATATAAAAAAACATTAAAATCCTTATTTATAAGCTATGAATTAAATAGGGAGGTCTGAAACACAAAGGTTGCAGTCAGACTCACTAGGCAGGGTTTAGGCCTAAAGTTCAAATGAAAGGTCAAATTTAATTTTAGGATGAGATGGGAATTATAACCTATTGAATAATGTATATATTGTCATAAAATATATTTATGAGCTATTGGAATGTATGGATGTCACAAATAAGTCATCTTTTGGTTCAAATTCAACATTAGGCCTTTGTAAAGGAAAAGAAGGGTTCAAATAGGTAACTTCAAATGCTCACATATTTCAAAAGAATTTACATGGAAGACAAAGGAGTTTAGGAAGGTTAATAGTTTCCATTAACATCACATTAGTGTAATTTTTTTGCAACTTCAATGCCAGAGCTTCATAAACAAACCTTAAGAATAGAAATCACTCAAAACCCTTGCTAAACCCTTACAAGGAACCAATTGGAGAAATGAGGATGGGAAGGTATTATAATGGAATATTTTTCCCAGGATAATGATTGTAAATTATATAGGACTCTTTTAGTCTCCTCCCCACCCTTTTTAATTGTATGGATTTATATGAATAGGGTACAAAACATGGTACTTTTGAATGTTTTGTGTGTTTTATAGATTACATGAGGTTTCAAGAGATGAAAATCACATAGAATAGAATATTAAGACCTAATATAACTCCCCATATAAATTTCATGCCTTGGAACAACCCCTAAGTTCATAAACTAGCTACTTCATCTCAGCCAGTCAAAACTGGCATAATGACCAAGCTAGTGAGAAGGGTGGAAAAATTTAAGTAAGCTAATTTTAAGGTGTGACTAATGCCTCTAAGTACATAGAGGGTATTAAAACATTTAATACACTCCCTCCCATGTATTTTCATGGAAATATGATGCCTTTTTTGAGACCAAGTGTGTAAGGTGCATGAAGAAAGAGTTATTTTGATTATAGATAGTGATAGCTCAGTTTGAGAAGGTTTCAGATGACTAGGACTACAACCAATGCATCGAGAGGCATATTTGAAAGCCTTCTCATTTATTCCAATAATCAGACCTATCCATAATAAGTTTTGGGATGTTAAAATAAGTGTAAATCATAAAGGTAGTTTTCTGAGCTAGAATGAGAACTTTCATGCCACTTTGCAAGATTTCATGACTTGGAGAGCCACATGTTCCTTTTGATCTTGTATGGTTCATCCCACATCCTCTTATCATGCACAAGTAACTAATTTTCTCAGCTTGACAAGTGTCCTTGTGACCCTTGGAATTATCTCTCCTCTCTCTCTTAAGTTCTATAAGAACTAGCCATTTTAGCCATTGTAACTTATGCTCCACCTGAGTATGGCAAAGCCCTGCTCATTTGCATACCATTTGTTTAATAATACAACTGATTTTTACCTCTGTCATAAATATTCATAGTGAATTTACTTTAATGTTAGATCTTGCTTAGTGAAGACTATGGATTCCTTAGCATGTTGTCTCATTCTTTCACCTATTTACAATTTCTTCTTGCAGGGCATGTGAAGTGTCAAGGTTGAGTGGGTTAGTCTATTCACTAGTACCATTCAAGGCCTCTTGTTTATTCCTCTTATCCTAAACATTCAGCCATAACCTCATAATGTAATATTGATGTGAGAAGATGTAGATTGGAGAAATGTATGTTTGGTTAGTCTCTTGGTTTCATCTGTAACATGTAGTTGGTTGGAAGTCATCAAATTATTTGGTGTATCACCTTCCCTAGGATAGTTTGATTTTAATTTTATCTCTCCCTTTTCCCTCATAAATTTTAGGTGTAGTAGTGATCCAAAGTGGTACATCAAGGGAGCTATCCCTATCTAGAGATTTACCTCATCCTTAGGCCACCCACAAGCCTAGAGGTGTTTCAATTGTGCCACTTGGATAAGGAGTGATAAGACATCTCATAAAAGGGTGAAAATCAAAGTGACAAAATATTTTAGGATGCCTAGTGGGAATCTTAATCAATAAGTTGAAGGTTTGGTGTTTTCCTTCAGCATATCAGCCTTTGGAGGTATCTATCCAAGCATCAATGGTGACTCTAAAGTTATATCAGCTGGTCAAGCAGCCCAAGTTTTACTTTTGAAGATTTTTGGTAATTTTTATTTATGTTATTTCTTCCCAATGATGTTTCATGGTTAATTTTGGTGTTGAGTTTTATTTTACACAAGTTGGTGAGGTATTTCCAGCATATGACATTCCTAATCAGCGTTTTTATGATTCCTATCAGCCTTAGTGTGATTCTTAATAGTCTTTCTATGACCATTGTCAACCCTATCATGATAATTATTAGCACTATATCAAGTCTTATCATGAGTTGTATCAGTCCTATATCCATCCTCCTTAATATCTTTCATCTCCTAGTCAACCTAGCCACTTATCAACTCAATCCATTTCCACCTTCAAGAAAAATATTTTAGGGTATGAGAAGTATATGTTAGAGCTTGATAGACTAAGGGGAAATGGTCAAGATTTTCCTAGTCATTTCATTCATCAAGTGACATATGCATTAGAGCTGGTCAAAAGAGAGTGGCCACTTATTGAGAGAGCCCATTGGCAAAGACTCACAAGTGAGATGCTAGATGTGAGTGGCCTAGTTTCATCTTTGGAAGATAGGCTAAAAGTTCATAAAAGATAACCTCAAAAAACCTACCATCCTTCATATCCACTTCCCCAAGATTACTATCAGTCCTACTTAACCCCTATTCATGAGCCTAATCAAGCTTATCAAAGCCATTTTTTGTTAATTAGCTATAAGAGAGAGATGGGAAGAGACACCTTATTTTTGAAGAAAATATTAATAAGCAGATTGAGTTGGCTAATATGCATATGCAAAAATCCATGTCATCAGTAAAATAAGTAGAATCTAACCCCTCATTTCCCTCTCTAATTACATCCCTATCTCAAGAAGTGACCTCTATATATGAAATTCCAAGTTGGAGAATCCAAGCCTAAAGAGATCCTAATCTCCTTAAAAAATTCATCCAATCCTCAAGTTGCACCACTACCTAAAAAATAGATTCCTAATCCCAAAAATCTAAGCTATAATAAGGTAGTGGAATTATAGGGAAAGAAAGAGGACAAAATCCTTGAAAATGAGTGTGAAGTTGAGAAAGATCTTGATTATATGCAAGTCCCTCCCACCCTTCCTCAAGAAGCTTCTTGTGTTTCATGTCAACCCTCTTGTACTCCTCATCCTTATGAATATGCCTATGAACTTTAAGAATACTTTTCCAAGAGAACCTAGCCAAGAAAATTGAAGAGTTAGAGTCAAGGATGAAATTGTTGAGTCAAGGTGTGATGGAAGGTTTAGACCCAAAATAATATCTTATTCCTAAACACACGCCATCTAACCTCCATAAAGAGAGCAATCAAGATAAATCAGATGTAAATGAATTTATTTTCAAATGAAAGGAAAAAAACCAAGCCATTTAAGCCCAAGGTCTACCTCCCCTTCCTTAAGAGCTTCCAAAAGAATCCCCTACACTTCACTCTCAATCTGATTTTGAGTTCTATGTGCCACCTCCACTAGCTATTTCATCTTGTCTTCACCCCATCACCCTTTCCTTGATGGACCTATGGGATGGGAACCTAAAGATAAGAATTTTTTTGATAAAAGTGCTTGAAGAAGACATACTCTTTGGCAGCCTCATTGGGCTAAGTCAGATGATTTCAAGATGCTTAGTCTTGTCATCAATAAGAAGAAGAAGGAGATGGAGGATCTTGTAGCCCTTGAAGAAGACTCTACATCTAATAATTTTTTTTTGGATAATCATCTCAAGTATGAAAATTAATGTGTTATTATGGATGGAGAATAATTTCAAGTCATTCCCAAAGAGGTTGTAGTCCTAGAAGACTCTCTTGAGACCAATGTGGAAGTTGTTTTTCTTGAAGATAACCCAATACCTTAGCATAATTTTGAATAACCCTCAGATGAATTGGAGCTTGAAAAACACTATATTGATGAACTCATACATCAAGAAGATAATATTAAAGAGGTACTATTTCTAGATGATAAAGAAGACAAAGATGATTGACAATTTCAAATGAAGTTCTTTCAAGATCTTGAAAAGTTTTTCCAAGTTGAGGATCAAGTACATGACAAGGTGAAAAAAGAGTATTACATGGAGGATAATGACCAAGATTGGGTAGAATATTCAAAGCTCCTTGATGAGATATAAGAACTTGCAGCTGAGAAGATACCCAATCCTATTGAGAGTACTATGGAAAACAAGAAGGTATGCCACTATGAATCACCACTAGAGATTGCAATTGAGGATCCATATGAGAAAGTTGAGGATGTTTGGATGTAATAAGATTTCATTTAAATAGCCAACCTATTTGGAACTACTTGGTTCTCAATGAACATCATGCCAATGAAGTTGGCAAACATCATGAAAAGGTTGGAGGCATCAATGTCAGGGATCAAAAGACTATATGTCTCATTCATTCCTTCATGTCATGAAGCAAAAAGGGTTTAAAAATTCCCATTTGATCTAAGAGGGAGTTTTAATCTTAGGTTAGTTAGTGTTTGATTCATTTTGTTTAGTTTGGTGTGTGTGTTCCATAAGTGCTCATGAAGCACATGTGTGTTTGCTTTCGCTTTGTGTGTATCTTTTGCTTTGTGTGGTTAAGGTAGATATTGGTCTTGTCTTGGTCAAAACTTGTTGTCAAAATCCTCTTTTTATATCTTAGACTTTACATGACTTCCTAATACTAATGGGTTGATAAGGCTACTAGTCTAATTAGTATAGTAGGCATAGTACCCCTATGAGTCACCAATTTGTTGACCCAATTTGACCCTACAAGGCAAATTGGGGCCCCTATAGGTAAAAAATTAAATTTTATATATTTTAGGGGGTATAATATTTTTTAATGTGTTGTATTATAAGTTATTTTATATCATTTAATGTCATCCTATCTTTGGTCCTAGTCATATTAGTCAATTTGTGATTTTAGGTCATTTACTGGGCTTTTAGGGGTCATAAATGTAAGTGGCATAGTTACCAAGGTGTATATATGTAATTTTTTAGTTTAAATCATCTAATAGGTCATATTAACTATTAGAAATGTTACTTCAATCAGAATATTACAAGTCATCTAACTAAAATTTAAGAAACTAACTAAAAAAGGGGAGTTTGGCAATTGTATGGCCTATGGGAAAAGGTGAAACATGGGTAAATGTCATGAAACATATATTAATCTTCCTTAAACTAATATATATTCTTGAAGTTATTTGGAAGTGCTAAAAAATTCCTAAAATTATTTTTCTCCTTTCTTGCCCTTCTAGACATGCATAAGTGATCAACAGGTTTATACTTGGTACAGTCAATAGGAGAAATTCTAAGTAAAACACCTTTGGAAGGTGAAATTAAAATTATATAGATTAATTTACATAATATTATTTCAAATAATGGTGGATTTTTCTTTATGAACCATCCTCATGAAGTTGACTATGCTTTTTTGTTTGCTAATCTGTGCACCATGTAAGTTTTGCTCTTATTTGGATGATTCTATATAAACCAATTACTGATATTGGTTAAAAATAATGTTTAATCCATTATATATTTTTATCCATGATTGGTTTCACATTTTAAAATTATTGGATAGCTCAACCAACTCAATTTGCAAGGAGAAGTGAAAGAGTGGAGTTACAGTGATTTTTTCTAATTGCTTGGGATTTATTATACGTTACGGTTTCAAAATGAATTAAAGTTATGTATTATTTCTCATATATGTATTTCATTAATCTTAAATGACAAATATAAACTTTAATAGCTAAGAGAGCAATACAAGTTAGCAAATGACCACCTATAATAGTTGTACAATCTGCCACTTCTTGAGGAAACATGAAATGTGTCTTTGAGAATTATCTAAGGTTTGGAAGGTTTGAACATGATTTAAAACCATTTTTAGGAGTTTTGATGAGATTGGATGCTAGTGGAACCTAAAGGATACCTTCCAAGCAAACTTGTGGCACTTTGGGACAAATTCCCAAAACTATCAAAATAAAGGTCTAGCCCCTTTTTTAAGGTTTCTTATATAGAGTTACATTAATTTATAGAGACTCTAAGTAATTTTTTTTTCAATATCCCATATAGGTATATAAACTTTCAAAATAAGAGAGGATTTTGAGTTGGAGAGATTAGTTTTCAAGAGGTCCCAAGTTGCCTTCTAAACACTGAAATCACTCAATGTTGTCTACAACCATGTGAGCTAAGTTGATCTCCCAAATCAGTGAAATGAGTTTCAATGCATAATATTAGAGTGGGATGGTATAATTACATTATTAGACACATATTTACCATGTAAAACATCAAGGAGGTACATGGAAGGTGGTTTGCATTCATCAAGGAGGTGACACTCCATACACTATCATTAAATGGCTATCTAAAATCATTTGAAAGCCTTGTTAAATGTTAGAAGGCATAAAGGGTATATGTTTCACCTTGTAAACTCTTTTTTGATTTATAAATATACATTTTTTCTCTTTAGGCCTCATAAATATTCATAGCTCTCTTGAAATGCTCTAAACTTAAGGCTCATAATAGATGGAAGCCTTACACAACTATAGGTTATAAGAAGTGCATGAAATAGTCAAAAGAAGATGGTAAGATTTGTTTATGAATTTTATTTATTTTATAATGATAGGATTTTTCAAGTTATTTTAGGAAATTATAAAATCAAGATGGTCTCAAACAAGATCAAATAACTAACTTTAGTCTATACACAGGCCTGGGCAAGCACTTACAGCTAGCCTAATGCTCAAAATTGAGAGGATGTTCACATTGAAGGTTTTGAGACATATTATAATTATTAATAGATTAAAATGGATGTATTTATTCTCAAGGTTTCATAAATCCTTAAGTGTCAGAGTATTTCAAGCTTCAAGTTGAATTAACTTACAAGGCTAATCACACGTATAACTTTAAATAAAGTAGCACATAGTCCAAGATGGAGGTTTAAGATGGAATAATTAAAGCATAAATATATGATTTAATAGTGTTATTTATTTAATATTAATGTATATAATGTTGTAATTCTATACTCCATATCCCATGACTACATATAGGTGCCCTTCCAAGATAGAAATACACAATCTATTATAACTGAGTCAGACAATAAGCTTGATGATTGAGAGTGTGGGAGTGATAAGGATGAGACAAGAGGTTAAATAAAATGGAAATGGTATTGTTATTTTATAAATGGAATTATATTAATGTAATTCAAGATAAATTATGCAAGGTAACCTATAGATGTAGTCTAAAGTAAAACACAGTTAGGGTTTATACATACAGTCTTGAGGATTTAAGGATTGGAAGGGGTATTTAGAGAGTTGAAGTGATGAATATACATAAGGAATATTCACCATGACCATAAGTGTATATATAGGCTTTTGAAAATGTAAATAAATCAAAGGGAAGGTCTCCAATCAAATATAGTCCACATGTTAGAAGCCTGCACAATCTACCTACAAATAATCTGTCTTAGGTCTTAAAGCATTTGGGAGATAAAAACATCATAAAAAGGGAAAAAAATTGGTACATAAAATGTTTATTTGTTGGATTATCCCCTAAAATAGTCAATATTGTCTAAATAAATAGGGGAGTGCACTCTATTTTATCTCAAATAGAGGGCACTCCCCTTATGCACAAACTGATAGGCTTTAAGGAATGGCAATGGATAGGTGAGTTAGAGGCTAATTAGACATGGAAAGAAAGATTGATAATCTAGAAAAAATCTAAAACAACATGAAAATACTTATTTAGAAGGAGGGAGTTAAATAGGGAGTTCTAAAACACTAAGGTTATAGTCAGACTCATTAGGTAGGGTTTAGGTCTAAAGTTCAAATGAAATGTCAAATTCAATTTTAGAATGAGATAGGAATTCCAACCTATTGAAGCATGTATATAGGGTCATAACAGATATGAATGATCTATTGGATGCAGGGAAGTCACAAAAAAGTCATCTTTTGGTTCAAAGTCAACATTAGGCCTGTGCAAAGGAAAGGAAGGGCTCGAATAGGTAACTTCAAATGCTCACATATTTCAAGAGAATTTTTATGGAATAAAAAGGAGTTTAGGGAGGTTAATAGGTTCCTTAAACATCACATTAGTGGAATTTGTTTATAACTTCAATCTTAGAGTTTCATGAACAAACCTTAAGAACAAAAAGCACTCAAAACCCTTACAAGGACCCAATTGGAGAAATTAGGATGGAAAGATACTCTAATGGAATAGTTTTCCTAAGATGATTATTATAAATTATAGAGGACTCTTTTAGGTTCCTCACCACCCTTTTTAGTTGTATGAATTTGTATAAATAGGGTACAAAAAATGGTAATTTTAACTATTTTATAGGTTGTAAGAGGCTTCAAGAGATGAAAATCACATGGAATGGAATATTAGGACTTAATTTAACTCCATATTTCAATTTCATGCCTTGGAATAACCCCTAAGTTCCTCAACTAGCTACTTCATCTCATCCAGTCAAAACTGGCATAGTGACCAAGCTAGTGAGGAGGGTGGAAAACTTTAAGTGAGTTAATTTTAAGGTGTGCCTGATGACTATAAGGAAATGGAGGGTTTTTACACATGTAATTCACTCCCTTCCATATATTTTCATGTAAAAATGGTGCCTTTTTTGAGGCCAAGTGTGCAAGGTGCATGAAAGAAGAGTTATTTTGAATGCAGATGGTGATAGCTCATTTTGGGAAGGTTACAGATGACTAAGAATAAAAAAATTCATGGAGAGGAATTTATGATAGACTTAACCTCCATTAAAATAATTATACCTACCCCTAATTAGTTTTGGGATGTTAAAATAGGTCCAAATCATGAAGGTAGTTTTTTGAGCCAGAATGAGAACTTTCATGCCACTTTACAAGAGTTTCATGACTTGGAGATCCACTTGTTCCTTCTAACCTTTCATGTTGCACCCCACATCCTATTCTCATGCACAATTGAATCCTTTTCTCATATTTAAAAGTGTCCTTGTGACCCTTGGATTTCTCTCTTCTCCTCTCTCTCTCAAGTTCTATAAAAACTAGCCATTTTATCCATTATAACTTATGCTCCACCTAAGTATGGTGAATCCCTACTCATTTTCATATTATTTGTTTAATAATACTACTAATTTTTACCTCTTACATAACTATTCATAGTGTGTTTACTTGAATGTTGGATCTTTCTCAGTGAAGACTATGGATTCCTTAGCATGTTGTCTCATTATTTCACTTATTTATAGTTTCTTCTTGTAGGGCATGTGAAGTGTTATAAGAAGTGTCAAGGTTGAGTGAGTTAGTATATTCACTAGTGACATTAAATGCCTCTTTTTTAGTATTCATAGCCTAAAAATTCATTCCTAACCTCATAATGTAATATTTATGTGAGAAGATGCAGATTAGAGAAATGTATGCTTGGTTAGTCTCTTGGTTTCATGTGTAATATGCAGTTGGTTGAAAGTCATCAAATTATTTGGTGTATCAGCTCCCATAATATAGTTTGATTTTAGTTTTATCTCTCCCTTTTCCCTCATAAAGGTTAGGTGTAGTAGTGATCCAAAGTGGTGCATCAAGGGAGCTAGCCCTATCTAGAGATTCACCTCATCCTTAGGCTACCCATAAGCCTAGAGGTGTTTCAATTGTGCCACTTGGATGAGGAGAGTTGAGACATCTCCTCAAAGGGTTCAAATCCAAGTGAAAACACCAACATGAAACCAACAACATATATGTCAAGGAGTTAATAAGACATATAAATGCTGAACATACGTTTGGATTTTTTTTTTTTTTTTTTTAATTTTTTTAAATTTTTTGGTATATTTAGAATATGTAAAACTAGAGAAGCTACCCTATGATCTCATCCAATAGATACTCATATGTATCTCCCCACTATGAAACTCATGTAATGAACTAGTGGTAATACCAAGGAGCATGTATAGGTGAAATATCTATGACTATAAAATCTATGATGCTCTACATATGCATAATAGGACTATGTGGTTGTAAAGAATAAATATTATGAGTAGGAGTTCATGGAACCTATATGCAATGGGAAATGCATTATATCTATAAATTAATCCTAGCTTATATAAGATAGGTCCTGCTTACACTTCTGATTGGGGATACATTAAATAATTGGGGTCATAGCCAATATGGATATGTTATACCTAATCAAGGGATCTCTTACCACAATAATATTACTAGGGAGGGTTCCAAAGCCTCTAGTTAAGAAAAACTATGCAATAACCCTAAATAGGTCATATGTTTAAATATTGACTAAAATAATAAGTAAATTAAAAATTTAATCTAGTGCTCACCAAAGCTTGTGACACAAAGTGGGGGTAATAAACACTAAAAGTAAACATGCATATAAGACATATACTCAAGTCAATGTATATGGAATCCTAATGCATGGAAGAAAAGTAAAAATTCATATCTATCAACTCTTACAAAAGATGAATAGAGTTAGGAATGCTAACCTTTGAATATGAACCTACTGAGCCTCAATCTCTCCCTTGTCCAAAGTGATTCATAAGAGGTTGTTGTGGTATGTAAGGATGACAAGGATAAATCAGATCTAGGCTACACAACCTATCAATGCATCCAAAATACTTTTCCATAAGACAAGATCCATATCTCTAAAGAGACTATTAGAGGTATAGGTTGCACCCTAGTTGAGCAAATGATTGTTCAGGTCCTCTACCTAAACCTAGTCTAACATGGGAATGACCCTAAGCTATGGATTACCTAATGTTGGGTTAGACCTCTAAGGTTTTTAATGAGGCTATATCCTCTGATATAAAATTATAGTTCTTATCCTAAACCCATATTTATACCAAGGAAAAAGGAAAGGCAAGGAAGATAAAAGGAACAAAACCTAGTCTAAATGGTGATGCACTGAATGTTCAATGATCCACTCTCAGCTTAGACACTTTTATGACTACTAATGAATCTAATTAGGATAAGAAATGATCAGATTCTATGACAAGGTTTCAAGCATGAGTATTTTGTATGAAGGCTGAAAAGAGACATGCAAACTGAAGGACAAAAAGAGATAGGTTTAAGCAAAACACTATAGACTTATGACACTTCAAGGGAAACTCACTAGCCAACACTTTACACAACCTGAAAGAAACAAATAGACTTGAATCAAGGTACATGAAGGACATAGATATGATGAATAGGAAATATATACTCTATAAATCAAAATTCAATAAAGCACACTTAACATTCAACTAAAATGTAGGATGTCTTATATTACTTGAAAAGAGTCTTACAAAGTGATTTTGGTAGAGCTTCACTATATCAAGTCAAAAGAGGCCAATCAAGAGTTCAAAGCTAGTATTTATAGGAAGAAATAAGGTAAGAGAGAGAAATTGATGCTGAAGGGGTCATTAATGAGACCAATTCTTCTTAAAACAACCACCATTTCAATCATTCTCAAGCCTTCCTCTACATTAATATCACTGTATTCTTTTTTGGTGTGATGGAGAATGTGAAGATCAAGACTAGTTTTAAGAAGCAATCCGCACCATTACTTGAATCCTTCTTGAGATCCTCTGCATTAATGCCCTTCACTATCTTCCTCAATCATGTTTGATGTTCTTCACATTATCAAGAAGTTACTTAAGCTTGATCATTGATGTTATTTCTAACATTCCTTGTGCAGTCACCATTCTACCATTACTTCTAAATCTTGAATATAGATCTATTATGGATGAAAACCAATCACCGTATTGGTTTTCATATAGTCATGAATTTTTTGGATCTGAATGAGATGTAAAACCTACATCTAAAAGCTCTTGAAAAGTTTTATAGGAATTTAATGTCATTAGATGGCTTTGCAAGGTCTACTCCTAGTTATCTAAATCACATTTGATCTTGCATTTATGTATTCTACCTGATCAAGGTGGAAAAATCCTTTGTCCAACATGTCTACTTTCATGGCATCCTCTTGAAATATTTTCCTTGGATTGACCTAAGTCAAATTCATTCTCCTTTTAAAGTCCCTAGCTCTCAGCTTTTAACAATGGTCATCGATTTTGATTTGGGCCTTCTCAAATTATGTCATTTATCATCTCTTAATTTGTTCCTCATGCACACTATAAATCTCCCTTTACATGGCTCTAATGTGTACCATTGATTTACCTAACAATTATCATGGTCATGACACTCGGTATCTTCTCATTCATCTTCAAGATCTATTGACTTGTTGAATTCTCTCTCACCATCAATCTACTTTGGTATGATTAAATGCATTTCATTGATCTATTGGGCCCACTAGCCTTGTCAGTTACTATGTACTATTATATCTCTATTCAGGTACCTAAGATCTTGACACTTATCAACCACATATTCATCTTAAGATCCACTGACCTTTTGACTTGATTCTTATCATTGATCTTTGATGCATGAAAAAATTCACTCCATTAGATCTTCGAGACCCACTAGCCTTTTCAATTGATGTGCACCATTATATTTGATCTTAGATTTTGAGATTTGGATACTTGTCATCCAGATGTTCTTCCTTGGAACATTTGAATTTAAAAAACTATTTTCCACAACTTTAACTTGACGTCTACACGTACATTTCACTCTACAAGTATAAATTTGAAGCTTTATATCTTGAGATAAAAAGACATCAAGATTTTAAATTTGTAAAGGATGATCTAGGCATGAAGAAATTCACATCCATGTGATATTTTGGCTTGAGAAGCTTTCTAAGCATACTTATAAAATGCATAATTGAGCTAAGCAATCCATTTATTTGTGACATGCGATGATGATCTAGTTCATCTAGAATTGTGCTTGAACTATTATTTGAATATCCAAGGCTTGAATTGAACTTTTGAGACTTATGTAAACCTAATTCATGTTCTTGAATGTTATGGACACCATGGAAACCTACTTTATCAAATTTTGACAAACTACACTTTAAGTTTACTTAAAGTGTTTCAAAAGCTTTACAAGTTGCATGTGATATTTGGACCACTCATTCCATCCATAATTTTGTTCAACTCATACATATTGGTAAAATATTTAGCATGTGGGATAAAATGGCCAACATTTATGGGGACTCAGTTGGTTTGACTAGCCTACTGGTCATGAAACCTAAAATTAAATCAATCTTGCTCATGATGACTAGACATATGAAGTATTACTTACAAAAGGATTATGATTAAGTATTATAAATAATTTGAATAAATAAGACACACACAAATTATAATAAAATAATAAAACACACCAAACAACTACCCAAATAGCAAAAAAAACAAATAGAGTAATGTACAAGAGCACTTGGAGGTAAAGATAGACCTATCTACCTATGTATAAAGATCATAAGACAACACGAATAGAAAAATTTAAGATACCTCCAATTGACATGGATGGGAAGTCTCTCTCCATTCAACCTATCAAGCTCAAAGTCATTTCTCTCCTTACAACCTATGATAACATAAGGCCCACTCCAAAGACTATCAAACTTGGAGTGCTTTCCTAGTTTTACATGATCTTCATCCCATTTGAGGACTATATCACCTTGTTAGAATGTATTTGAGGAGACATATTATCAAATTAAATCTTCAATTGATTTTTATTGGACCACATAATGTGCATAGTGGTTTCCCTTGTCTCTTCTAGTTATTTTAGATCATTCAACCTTATCTGTATAAGATCATCCTCTAAGAGCTCAAGTTGATGTGTAAGCTCTAATATAGGAAGTTCAAGAGATATATGAAGTTTGTATTCTTTCCCATAGACAAGAAAGTATGGGGAATGTATAATATATTTCTTAGGTGTCACTTTGTCTACCCATAGGGCAGTCCTTAGTCTAGTATTCCACTCCCTCTGACCATCTTCCATAGTTCTCTTGATAATCCTCAACAAGTTATTATTTGTGGACTCTATTAGTACATTAATATATGGGTAATAATTAGAGGATGTCTTGAGATAAATTCCATGTGAAAGAGCCCACTCACATACCTTGTTGCTACTGAAGGCTAATGCATTGTCAAAAATGAAGGCACATCGAATTTAGTCACAAGGCTATCATAAAGTCCAAAACAAAATCTTCATTAGCTTCCTTTAGGGCATTTGCTTCAACCCACCTTGTAAATTAGTATTTATATGTAATGATAAATTTATGTCCTTTAATTGAAGGGGGGTGTATCATCCCTATGAAATCTAAGCCCCATTTCACGAAAGGCTATCTACTTGTATGGGTTGTAAGGGAAGGCCAGTTAGTTTTTACTTACCAACAAACATTGCACATTTTGGGCATTTACTTACCCAAGAGTGTGCATATATAAAAATTATGGAAAAAAATTACCCAATTCTAATGATCTTAGAGGTTTTGGTCTTGGCAAAAATGTGCCCACCAACTAGACCATCATGGAACTGCTCCAGTAACTTGTCTATTTGGCATGATTCCCCACACCTCAAAATCATGCCCCTATGTCTGTTTTAAAAAGTACTCCATATATCAAGACATAGGGTATAATTTACAACTTTAAGTGCCTTATATTAGCTCTATCTAGTCCCATAGGACATTGGCTTGACTTAAAATAATTGAGTATATCATGTATCCAACTGAAAGGTGTGTTGTCTATAATTGCCTATTGGCTATCATGGACTACCAACACTTGATATTTATCTTTTTTTACCTCTACTTCAAGGTGTTCACATGACCCTCTAACCCTTAAAAGTTATTTAACTCTAAATTTAAGGTCATACTCCACGAATTTTGTCACCCATCCATCTCTTTTCTCATTGAGGTCTCTATTGAGTATAAACTCTTTTATACTTGGGTGTACCACCATGAGTATGATATTACTATTAAAGACCATGTGCCTAAATTTTTTAAAACCTCTCACTACTACAAGAACATTTTTCTCTACAAATATATACCTATTTTCATACCCATCTAAGGCTTGACTAAACAAAGCAATAGGTTATTCCAAACCTTGCTCATTCTACTGCATCAACATGGTAGTGATTACATCTAATGTAGAGAAGGCATACAAGTAGAATTATTTTTTTAAATTAGGATTAATAAGTGTAGGGGTATGATATATGGCCTCCTTGATGGACCCAAAAACCTCTTACCTTATTTGGTCCATGTAAACTCCTTTCATTTTCTTAATATGTGAGTAAGAGGCTTGACTAGCTCTGTAAAGCCTAGGTTAAACCTTCTTATAAAATTAATCTTTCCTAAGAAACTCTATAACCCTTATTATTATTGGGAAAGTGTGAGGATAAGATGGACTCAACTCTTTTAGGATCTATGGAAATACCATCCTTGGACATGACATGGCCTAATAACCTATCCTTATAAACACAAAATGTACATATTTTAGGATTCAATGATAACAAATTCTCTGCATCTTTCAAATACTAACCTCAAGTGAACAATGTGATAAATTGGATCCTTTGAGAAAATATTGATGTCATCTATGTAGATGAGCACTATGTCATTAATCAAACCTTTAAAGGTAACATCTATTGCCTTCTATAAAGTTACTCCAACATTGGATAATCCAAATGGCATTTTCATATGTGCATAAGTGTCCCACTTTGTGGTGAAGGTAGTTTTATGCCTATCTTCTTCCTTGACCATACTATGATTACAATTAGAGTAGCCATTAATAAATGAGAATCTCTAAGAATCTACCACATTTTTAAAAATTTGATTCATTGAGGGAAGTGGGTAATGGTCTTTCAGGGACACTTTATTGAGGTCCCTAAAGTCAACACATAATCATATTTCCCCATTCTTCTTCCTCACTAGCACAAGGTTTACCACCCATAAGGAATGTTTAATGGAGAATATTATCTTTGATCCAATCAACTTAAACAGATCCTTTATCATCAACTCCTCCACTTTTGGGTTGATAGGCCTTTGCTTCTACCTGATTGGTTTTGCATTGCTCGCTATTTTAATGGTATGTTGTGCAATTTTGGGATCAAAAATCTTCAAATCCTTATATTCCCATGAAAATAAATTAGATAAATCTTGGCATGAAGCAACAAAAGAACCTCTCTCTTTTGTTATGTTAATATTTCCTAACTTTAACAATTTATCTTTGAAGATCTCTACCCTTTTATAATGTTCCTCTTTGGCTGAGTTACATGCCTTGCCTCTTCACACATGGTCATATTCATTGAAGATGATTTATAATGTCACAAGCCCCTTAGGTAGCTTGTTAGATCTTAGTTTCACTATCTGATCATCATACTGATGTTGGAATTTGTTTTGATTCTTATGTCAGAATTCTACCTCCTACATCAGAAAACATATAATTTGGTCATCATTATCAAACACCTACCAACTCACCTCATTATCAGGTACAATTGGCCTATATATGACCTTGATCTTATCTTGACTCTAGTTGCCTTTGAATCCTTCTACAAAATCATACTAAGCTCTAATGGCTACAAGCCTATATGCATGTTGATTTGCCTCTCTTGGTATGGATTGTATATTGAATGCTAAGAAGTCCTCTATGAGATCACATACATGATGCCTATAAGATTTAAAATGATGGTTTCTAACTACACTTATGCCTCTCACTTTTTTCAAAACAAGCTCACTATCACTGTTTCTACCTCAAATTTTGCTTTTTAGACTAAAAAGAAAGAAACTAAAAGAAAGTAATGGACAAGGCTTGGAAGTACCTGGACTAAAGATTGCGCACCGTAAATCCAGACGTTTGTGAGCACTCCTCTTTGGCTGTGGAGGAATGACACCTGAAAGAGCTGTTGGGCTGAAGACAGTCGCCGAGGTCGGAAATGTCGCCGGCGTCGGTTATCTGATCTGCCGGCGTCGGCTATCCTGCCGACGTCGGTTGGGGAAGTGACCGGCGTCGGTCGGGGTTGTGGCTTGTAGTCGGGTCTGGGTTGCTTGCTGGACTATGGACGGGTCTGAGACTGAACGGGGACAAGTTTGGATGGATTGGGGAGTGGCCTGGTTCGGGTTGGGTACCTGTTGCAAGGTCTTTTTGGCAGAGGGGTGAGGAAGTTGAAAGAGACACAGAGGACAGGGAAGAGGAGGATTCACAGAAGATGGGGCCTGAGAAGGCTTTGCAGCCTCTCAAGGGGGAAGGACAGAGGGAGCAAAAGAAAATAGAATATAGATGAATGAATACAATGAAATAACAAACCCAGACTAGCTTACCTTTAGCTTACTGAATGAAGAGAGAAGAAGATGTTGCTGGAGCCATAGAAGAGTTGCTGCAAGGAGAAGATGCTGATCCAGGGCCTTTTCACCTGTTGCTGCTATTGCACGAGGTCAAGACAGAGGAGAGATCAAAGCCAAAGCGTCAAGAGAATCCGTTTTCGAGCTCAAGAGTCCAGGGGGTGCAACGAATGCAGAAGGGGATAATGAAGGCTGCCGACGCCGGCAGTTTCGCCGACGTTGGCCGAAGGGTCGCCGACGTCGGCGGTCGCAGGATGGGCACAGAGGCTAAAAATAGCCTCTGCCCACTCTTGCACGCCTCCGAGCGAGGGGTCATGGACAGAACGGTCATGAGGATGCCAAAATGGATGAGGGGGGATATAATGGTGAGATTTGGCCTAATAAATGCTAGGGGGAAGGTGGAGGGATTCAAGGGAGGATCCAAGGTGGCAAGGGTAGGGTGGAAAGGGGGCCTAATTTAATTAAAAATAGATGTTAATTTCTAATTAATAAGCCCTAGGTGGGTTAGGGACCAAGGAGGACTAGGTGGGAAAAAGGGCCAAGGGGGAGAACCAAGGTGCAGACACGTTTGCGGTGTCTACAATCACCCTTGACTTGAAAAAGTTTGACACCTCTTCTCCTTGCCTCTTTCAAGACATGTAAAAGAGCTTCATATTCAACTGTGTTTGAAGTAAAACTAAATCGAAATCTTGTAGCTAAATAGTAATTATAATCTAAGGGTGAAACTAACATGGTTCCAACTCCACTACCATTCTTTGACCTTGAGCCATCAAAGAATAAATTCTATAGACCATCTTCCTCTTGAGTGGTGTTATTTAGGCAAGGTATAACATCACACTCCTCATACATGCAATACAACCCTAAGCTTGCTTCTTCAATATTAGTGCAGGGATCAAATCCATGATTGTCAACTACCCATTCATCCAAGTATAGGTCTAAAATGCCTTCAATATGGTCATGAGGATCTTCCTCAATAGTATTTTCATCCTCATCTAATATGACACAATTGATATTTGCAAGGTTAGGCATATAGGGCTATAGATGGATCCTAGAGATAGGTTCTAACTTAATAGTGACCCTAGTCCCATATTTGGTCTTGAAAATCATGTATGACCAATCAAAGGACAAATAGCCCATAATTTTTGTACTAAAGTCCTTAGACAGGCATAGGGAAAAATATTGGGGTAGGTCAATAACCATTAAATCTTGAGTGATGAAATAATTTGGCAAAACTACCAATGTTATCTTAAGATCTTTCAATATACCTATTATTTTAGTTGGGGAACCATCTAGTTGGAGAATACCTTTTTCATTAAGTACATACTTAAGCTCAAGCTTATTTACTATGGTTTTAGGCATAACTGAGGTTGAAGCTCCTGAATCTATCATATAATTATGCACTAAGTAGTCCTATATGATGATTGATAAGTAAAATGGTGGGTGTTTGATAACCTTAAGGGGATGAGCAACATTATGAACTTGATCTTGACTAGGAACTTGAATTTGAATAGGATAACTACTATTTATAAAGATAATGTTCACCTAATCAGCTGTTTCATTCACATGAGAAGACTTGGAGAGATCTTCCTGAAGAATCTCTTTTTGTCCTAGAATAAACAAAGCATCATACATAGACATAGTGACATTAGAATTTTTCATATGACCTATAATATTGAAAGGAATACTAGTGCCTTTGAACTGCACCTTGGAATTAGAAGTATCACCTGACACTTGAGTGATATGAGGAACAAAAGGAGACATTTGTTGTTGCCCATGATGTTGAGGTATTTTTTGGGTTGAAGGATCTTTAGCAGTTACATTTGAAGGGGTAGGATTATAAATGTCTTGTGGAGATGTTGAAGAAGCCTTAGGCTACCCCAAATTGTCATCCAATATCCTCCTCTTAAACTTTGAATGGGCTATAACTGGTTCATCTTCCCTTTATGTAGTCTATCCCATGTTTAATTCTACATGCTCAAACATATGATCCCATTATTAAAATTTAATGAATGTGGTGTTAGATAGTGCCTTATCCATGTTCCCTTACTATTGAATTTGAGATTCCAATGGTGTCAAGGCAGGCATATTACCTTGATTCATTAGAGGGCCTTGTGGTAGAGGAAGTATTGTGTCATGGTCTTGAAATGAAGGATTATGTTTCCAACTAGGATCTTGATACATTTTTACACTTTTAACCATTACCATCTCATTGGAATATCCTCTTGATTTCCATTGACCATCTTGTGTAAGGTTGTTTTGTGTGGGGACCAAGGCTCTTGAGCTACTTGTAGTTATGGGATTGTAACTATTATAAGATATACCTTGATTAATTTGGCCTTAGTCTTGTTAATTTGATGGATAAGGGGGTATATTGTATTATTGATCAAGGTATTAGGCTTGGAAGGGACCTTGGTATGGCATATATGAAGTTTTTGTTGTCTCTCTATAGCTACGAGCTTGTTGTTTTGTTATTTCAATAAGCTCTCAATCCTTGAAAATTTTTCCACTTGACTATCATCAAGTTGGGGTTGATTGTTTGGAGTGGGAAATGGAGAAATGGTAGGTGGGGTTGGATGAATCTTAGGAAAATGTGGCATTAGAGGTCTTGGTATGAGTTTCCCTACTTGTATCAAATAGTTTTCTATCCTTATAGATATCTCATAAGCCCTAAGCAGAGTTGTCCCACCCATAGATTAGATCATGACTGCAATGTCTAAATTCAATGCTCTAAAATAGTAAATAAAATCATAATTGGGTGTGGATTTAATGATGATAGGGATCCTATCCCAAGTATTTTGGAATTTATAGTTGAAATCAACCATAAATTCTTGGGATGCCCTCTTGATTGAGGTGAGTTATTCAATAAGTGACACATGGTCTCTTCTATCCTAAAAATGTTTACATAAGCACTCACCAAACTCATCCTACATATTGATTGAGGTAGGAGATAGGACCTTATACCATTACAAGGCTTTGCCTTTCAAGGATGTGGCTAGCAGTCTCATGGCTATATTATCTTACATAATGTTATGTATTGAATAAAGGTTTGCAATGTTTGCTATATGGTCTACATGGGTGGTGGAGTTTTATCCTATAAAGTATGGTAGACTCTTCAAAGAGGCAATAGGGATATCATCATGTTGCTTAAGGTTAAGAGGGTTTCCACCATTGAAGGGTACAAAAGCTTGCATTTTAGGCCTTACCATTTTCATAGTGGGGGTTGCACTTCTTAAAATAATAGGATGACTATGAGATGAATATATATTTTGGTGATAAGGACATGTCCTATTGGATCTTGATCTTTTATATTAAATAGAAGGAATATCAATGAATTCAAAAGGAATACCTTTACTAGCTGACCTTCTAGTAACCTTTGGAATGAGATGTGCTACCTAGATGATGTAATGAACTCTACAAGTTGGATAATCTTCAGCTTTTGATGATGGTGGATGTCTCCCTCTACTAAAAATACTTATTCTCAACTCTAATACTTCATCTATGCCAATGAGAACTAGTACCATTAGGTGTGCTAGACATTATTAGAGGTTATAGGTTGTACCCTAGCTAAGCAAAGGATTGTTCAGGTCCTCTACCCAAACCTAGTCCAACATGGGAATGACCCTAGGATGTGGGTTACCTAATGTTGGGTCAAACCTCTAAGGTTTTTAATGAGGCTAGATCCTCTGATATGATAATATAATTCTTCTCCTAAGCCTATAATTATACCTAGGAAAAGGGAAAGGGAAGGGAGCTAAAAAGAACAAAACCTAGTCTAAATGGTGATGCATCGAATGTTCAATGATCCACTCTTAGCTTAAACACTTTTATGAATACTAATGAATCTAATTAGGATAAGAATTGATTATATTATATGACAAGGTTACAAGAAAGATTATTTTATATGAAGGTTGAAAAGAGACTTACAACTTGAAGGACAGAAAGAGATAGGTTTAAGAAAAACAATATGGACTTATGACACTTCAAGAGAAACCTCACTAGCCAACACTTCACACAACCTATAAGAAACCAATAGAATTGAAGTAAGGTACATGAAGGACATACATATGATGAATACCAAACATACACTCTATAAATAAAATTTCAATAAAACACACTTAGCATTTAATTAGAATCTAAGATGTATTACATTGCTTCAAAAGAGTTTTACTAAGTGATTTTGGTAGAGCTTCACTATATCAAGCCAAGGGGGGACCAATCAAGAGTGAAAAGCTGGTATTTATAGGAAGAAAGAAGGTAAGAGAGATAAATTAGTGATAAAGGGATCATTAATGAGACTAATTCCTCTTAGAACAACCACCATTGTAATCTTTCTTGAGCCTTCCCTTGAATTAATGTCACTGTATCCTTTTTTGGCATGATGGAGAATGCAAAGATCAAGACTAGTTATAGGAAGCAATCCCCACCACTACATGAATATTTCTTGAGATCATATACACATTAATGCAATTAAATATCTTATTCAATCATGCTTGATGTTCTTCACATTATCAAGTAGTTACTTGAGCTTGATCATTGATGTTATTTTTGACATTCCTTGCACAGTCACCATTCTGCCATTGCCTCTAAATCTTGACTATAGATCTATTATGGATGAAAACCAATCAACCTATTAGTTTTCATATAGTCATGATTATAAATGAAGATCCATATGCTAGGTTTTTTGGATCTAAATGAGATGTAAAACCTATATATATATATATATATATATATATATATATAATCTCTTGAAAAGTTTTATAGGATTTTAATGGCATTAGACAGCTTTTTAAGGTCTTCTCATATTTGATCTTGCATTTATGTATTCTACCTGATTGGGGTGGTAGAATATTTTGTCCAACATGTTTACCTTCATGGAATCCTCTTGAAATTTTTGCCTTGGCTTGACCTAATTTTAATTCATTCTCCATTTGAATTCCCTAGCTCTCAACTTATAATAATGACCATCGATCTTAATTTGGGCCTTCTCAAATTATGCCATATATCAACTCTTCATTTGTTTTGAGGATCTTAATATCAACTCTTTGAATCCTTGACCTCATGCACACCATATATTTACCTTTGCATTGATTGAACATGTATAATTGATTTACCTAATAATTATTGCAGTAATGACACTTGGTAGCTTTTCATTCATCTTCACGATTCACTGAATTCTTGACTTCTTGCTCACTATCAAACTATTTTGGTATGATTAAATGTGATTCATTGATATATTTGGGCCCACTGACCTTATCAATCATTATATACTATTATTACTTTATTCAGGTACTCAAGATCTTGACACTTGTCAATTGTGCATTCATCTTAAGATCTGCTAACCTTTTGACTTGATGCTCATCATTGATCTTCAATGCATTATAAAATGTGATTTATTAGATCTTCAAGATCCATTATCTTTGTTAGTCAACACATGCAATTATATTTGATCTGAGATTTTGAGATTTGGATACTTGTTAGACACACATTCATCCTTGGAACATTTAAAACTAGATATCTATTTTTTGTAGCTTTAACTTGACGTCTGTATGCACATTTCACCCTAAAAGTTTTACTTTGACGCTTTATATCTTGAGATAGAAAAGACATCAAGATATGAAATTTACAAAGGATGATTTAGGATGAATAAATTCACGTTTATGTGATATTTTATCCTAAGAGGCTTTCTAAGCATACTTATAAAATGCATAATCAAGCTAATCAATCCATTTCTCTATGATGTGTGATGATGGTTTAGTTTTTATAGACTTGTTCTTGAACTATTGTTTGAATATCCAAGGCTCAAATGAACTTTTTAGGCTTATGAAATCATACTTAATGTTCTTGAATGCTATAATCACCATGGAAATCTAAACTCTCAAAATTTTACAAACTTCACTTTAAGTTTACTTAAAGTGTTTCAAAAGATTTGCAAGCTATATGTGATATTTGGTGTACTCATTGCATCCAGAACTTTGTTTAGCTCATCCATCCTGGCAAAAGCTTTTGCATGTGGGCCAAAATGGCTAATAGAAAGTATGAAAAACTAAGCTTTCTCCTCAAGTAGAATGGTGGATAAGAAGATGCACAATATATCTTACTTCTTCTTCTCTTCATGATAGATGATGGAAATGAATGTGTTTATATAGGTAGATTTAACCCTAAACCCTTTTGAAAGTTTTGGCCAATAAGGTCAACCTAATTGACCTAGTATTTTAATTGACAAGAATATCTAGGTCATGGGCTAGGTTGACTAGGGGCTGACCTAGACACTAATAAGGTTTGTCAATAAGAATACAAGGTTGATATGGATGACATATTCATGTAAACTTCTAAAAAGGGGTTTAGATTAGGGAAAGGGCTAATGAAGGTGGTAAGATACTATAGGAGTGTGTAAAATGGGAGGCAAACCTTAGAGGAATGGTTTTTAGGAGACAAATGTGTAGATAGAAAGTGAAAAAAGGGAAAATAATCCTATGAAGCACTAATGGTCTACCCACCCCTTTCCCAATGCACCCCTTAGGATGTGCACTTAGAGAGATTGAGACTTGATGGGTTCTTATAAGATAAAGAGCATCAATAATTGATAAAAGTTTGAAAATATTATGTGTATACATATGCCTAAATCAAAGCTCATCATGTGTCACATAAACACAATAGGGGATGGTGCTTTAGGAAAAGAACATGATGACACATAATTCTACTACTAAATAAAGTGTAGTAAAGAGCAAATAAGATAAATGAAAGGATAGTATTGAGGAATACATACCTTTACTTACCTTAGTGTTGTAGATAAATAAGGAGATGTGAGATATGTGAGGAAAATTAGGTGAACTTATAGAGATTAGTGAAAAAGAGCGAAAAATAAAAAAAATTACAAAATATACATGTAATACTTAGATTATCTACAACATCAGGATTTTAGAACATTTTATGGTTTGGAAAAAGAGTTAGTAGAAACAAAGATACGATCAAATTAATGAATATGATAATAAATTTTTGAAGGGTAAATAATTTTTAATAGTAAATATAAATAGGGTGAAAAAGAATTAATTTGATATTATTTACTATCCTGAGAAAAATAGAGCTCTGAGAGACCTAGTGAGAGCCTAGAGAACTAGGATGGTGAGGAGATGATAGCTAAGATGGGGATGATGCATAACAGCGATAGTGAGTGCAACATAAGTGAGTAATTAAAATTTTCCAAATTTTGAGCATTTTTATTTGAAATTGAGTGTTTTATATAAATTTGACCATTAGGTAAAATATAGATACCGAAATGAACCCTAGGAATTTTTTAGGGATACTAGGGGTCAAATAGGGTATTGGGTAGGAAAGAGTCAAAGCAATAAATGCCTAAGGAATTTATGGAAATTAGTCAAAAAGTCATTGTAATGAATGAATAAGGTTGATCGGGTTGACTTAGTTTATAGAAGACAAAAATTTAGTGGGCCAACTTAGTAGTACATGGCCGACTTAGTAGTACATGACCAACTTAGTTTGTTGAGGAAGAGGGATGACATAGACTATATGGTCAAATTACTTATTTATAAAGTGGCCAATAAAGTATTTCTTAGTAAAAATAAGGTTGTGTTAGTTTTTCAAGTCAAATGGTGGTAGACTTAGTACTATATATTTGACTTAGTTGTTTCCTAAGTGACTGATATAGTATTGCTAGGTAAAAAGGGGATGATATAGTACTGCTAAGCCATAATTAGGATGACTTAGTACTGAAAGGGCTGATGTAGTTTGAAATAGGTCAATTTGGTAAAAAGATGAATAAATTAAAGAAATTAGTTTATTTTTATGAAATTTGTAAGAATGTATTTTGATTATGAGTGACATGGAGATATAATATATCCTTCATTATTTGATATTTTGTAGAGACACTAGAGATTTTGGTAATTAGTAGATGCTTCAAGGTTATTAGATTTATTGGAGAATTTTATGGATGTGGATAGAGATAGATTGGTCATATTGGGATTGGGAGGCATCATAGAGATGAGACATATCCCATTGAGTGTTGATCTCATGGTCATGTTATTTAGAGCATGGGAACATTTGACCAACACATTTATATGGGTGGTGGATTGGGATATCATAGAGGTAGGTATAACTTTGGAGGATGTACATGTATTTTTTGGACTACCTATAGGGGACACTAGTGATCATAGGGACACTAGATGATCAAGAGGAGAGACAAGCACTAGCTTGATGGGTGATGTGCTCAAATATGATTTACCTAGGACTAATGGTGAGTTTTCTTGATGTTTATATTTCACAAATTTTGGATATCTAAAAGGATGTGATAGGACTTGTGACAACATGATTGTTATGTCACAAGTTAGATGATAAGGTAACACTATCTGTGATAGCCTTATATCAATCTATATTGGATCAGGGGGCACTCTATAGCTTGGGGTCTATCATTTGAGTTAAGCTCATGCAAGATATGTATGAGATGTTTTCAAGAGGGTAGAAGATCATGGGGCTAATGGTATTATTGAGCACCTAGATATATGAAAGGTTCCTGATGTTTCATCTAACTAGGATACCCTATGTGGTCAATGATTGATTACCTCGAGTGGTGAGATAAAGATAGGATTAGGTAGCATGGGCCATGTCCTACATGCTAGTGATACAAATAGTCACATGAGGAGAGATTTTTGTGGCAAAATTATGCACACATTATGACTAATTGGCTGAGTTGGGTAACCATGACACTAGGCCTAGTATGATAATGGATCATGAGCCATTATACTTGGTGGGTAGAGCCTAACTAGTGGCACACTTACCAGAATAGTTCAAAATCACACACATGATGGATCCTATAGTAGTGCCCATATTTTGGGAATGGCATTTAAGAGAGATAATGGGGAAAGGAGGAAGAGAAGTGTCATTCAATACACTAGAGATCAGATCATGATGTGTGAGACCATGAACTGGTTGAGTATGATAAATAATAGCTAAAGGAGGAGAGGGCATGGATGTGGATGAAGGGATTTAATAGGTACCATAATTTGCACCACAATAAGAGGAGTAATTACCACCTCAATTGCACCACTAATGGAGATGTTAGTGATAAGATTAGGTATAAAGGGTGGTTATCTAGGATGACCCATCAGTCAACCCATGGTAGAGCTAGTCAATAGAGGCACCACTGAGGATAGTCTTGAGATATGTATATGTTATGAATCTAGGTTTTACTTTGATTGGGAGGTATCCCATGGATGAGGTGCTCAGGGTAGAGGATGATGGAGAGACCATGATCAATGGATGAGCAGATGGGGAGATAGTGGTTGGTGACACTGGGCAGGTGATAAATGCCTATGATTTTAAATTGTTGAGATAGAATACTAGTTATATATGATTATAGATAGATTTTGAGATGTATATGTGATCTAATATCTATCCAATTTGAATTTTTATATCTTATGGGTGAGGATATTAGATGGGGATCCCTAGTTATGAGAGCACACCATGATATTCTAGATGGGTTGGTGGCACCATACAACCCTACCATGTTGGATGATCCTATGATATCGTATGTTCTAATTTAGGTAGGATATTTTAGAGTGGTGGGGGAGGCTACAAGGTAGTTATAGGCATAGAGATATGGATTTCAACCATCGATAGGGGTGAGATTATGAGAGGCATGGGCATGATAGGCCTTGGCTTAGGAAAAAGCTATGCATATGGCTACCACAATCTAGTTGGGATAGGTACAGGCCCAAGTGGCCAACCTATAGGGATAGGTAGTAGGTTTGAGATTTTGGACAACCTCATTACATCACACTATTTAGAAGGGATAGTTTGAGGAATCTATGGGTAGCATGGCTAGGATATGAGATAGACATGATGGGGCCCAACCATAGAGCTAGAGTGATGTATTGTTGTACTATTTGTATTTAAAACATATGATATATATAGAGATATTCTATTTTAATAGTTATATGTTGATCTTATGGGTTATATTTTGGTTATAGTTGTGGATTCATGGATATATTTAATTCTATCACATGTATTTTTCTTTTGTTTTATATGCTATAGGAAATATATGTGTGGTGTTTTATTTTCTAGCATTACATGCATGATTAAAAATAAACAAGAAAAAGACTTGGAAAAGTATAATTTGTCAAAAACAAATGCACTACACACTATATCATGATGGGAAATGTGTAATAACAAAATATGACTAAGTATAATAAACCAAAAGTATGGTGAACAAGAGGGGAAAAAGTTTTTAAACCATGAAAAAGATTGGCACCAAATTAAAACAAGTAAAATCACACTAAATCACATTGGGAAGTATGAAAATAATGTAATAAAATGGAAAGCACGTGAAAGAATAATGGTATAAAAATAAATCAATTAATTCAATCAATCATACTAAATCACATTGGAAAGAATAAAATATAAACAAAATTGGTAAAATGGTCTTAAATTAATCAAATTAATTCAAGTTGGGAAGTATGAAAAATTTAAGAAAAGTGGTTGGATTCTTATTTACAATAAAAAAATAAGATAAAGTTGAAATATTAATGAAGTACGCATAAAAAATACTAAATAAATATTGGAATCATGTCAATGATGTATAACTCATAATCAATCACATCTTATCTCATATTTGACACATAATTTCATTATGACTTGGATATTGTAAATTTTTGTGAGGAAGGCCAGGTCCTATCCATGGTCTTACGCTGCAACTCACAAATGGAACACCAATGAGGTGAAAATAATGTGAAAATATGGTAAAATGGGATGTTTGGAATGGTAATCCAAAATTTTGGTAATTTGTAAGGAATGTTAGGTCCTATCCATGGTCTTACACTACAACTCAAAAATGGAATCCTTAGGGGAGTGATCAATGAACAAAATAATATTTCTTAAGGGGAAATATTAGGATTATAGGGAGTGAAAAAGGGAATGGAATAATCATAACATAGGAATATTATAAGAATACCTTAGGAGACATGAGGCACACTAAAGACATGAGAAGACACTAATTGACTAGTGACCATTAATAAATAGAGGATACCTGTTCGTTATAGACTTAAAGCTATGTAGGGAAATAAGTGTGGTACTAAGATCAAATAATGGTAGAGGTTTTTAAAAACAAAATTAAAATGGACTTACCTTCCCATAACATGTTCCCTATTCCTCAAGACCAATTATAGAGTTGTTGGTCTACTATGAATATTGGGTACTTGTATGAGAAAGTAGGTAACACTAAAATATTTTTTTATTCTACTTTTATAATCTACTGGCCTATCACACCCAAATGGACCTCAAATATATCATGAGGAAAAATTTGGAGTTTTAAGTTTGATTAGAAAGATATGTGTTTATAATCACATCTTTTAGTATGATTTGACTTTTGAAAATGTTAAATGTTGCCTTTTAGATAATTGTCTTTTGTTAAATGATTTGGCTTTTGAATATTTTATGGATTTTAAGATTATTCCTCCATATAGAATTTGAATGACTAATCATGAGAGATAGAGTGATACACATGAATGAGCTTTAGGCTTTGGCTAAAGGAAGATATATTTAAATATATGAGTGACTAGAACACTTAGGCTTTACTATGAACCAACATGTTATCTCAAGTCTCAACCATTTTTATGCTTAGTTTGTGAAAGGGAATAAAGGGGATATCTAAATTGAATTGATAAAATGAGATTTTAATGAGATGAATTGTTTGTTAACTAATCACATGGTAAATGAGAAATTACTAAAGGGAGCAAAGTTTGTATAACCAAGTCACAATAAAAATTATCATTGTTTATAGAGATAAGATAGTAAACAATCATGAAAAAGAATAAGGTAACCATATGAAAATGAACTCATGGATAGAAAGTATGTAATTATGAAAAATAATCCATAAGAGAACATAAGAAGAGTAATGATAACATAAGAAACATGTGGTGTGAAACAAAAGTCACATTGTAAGATAAATAAGAATATGACACAATGTTAGATGATGAAAATAGATAAATGTAAAGTTGGAGCACACTTCCAAATAAAACAAGGAAATAAATGTAAGAACACCATGATTGTGTTCATAAGTAATGATATATTTATCCACACACATTATCCATAACATCTGATAAGTCTCTATGAAGATAAAATTGGACTACAACCAAAGTCTCATCAATTTTCAAGGAAAGTTGAGAAAATACTTTGCATCAAATCTCCTCAACAAAAAATGTAGGAATGCCTAAAAGATCATGTTGATGAGGTCTATCATGTAGGGTATGCTTAGGATAAGGAATGGAAATAGATTTTATGGGAGATGAAGGGGCCACCGATGGGGAATGTGCCATCGAGAAAGGAGTCACTGATGGAGAGGGATCCATAAGTGAGGGAAGGTCCACAAGTGAGGGAATCATATATGGAGAAAAAATAGTTAGAGAAGGGACCACAAAATATGGAGCCATGGGGGAATAAGGGGGAGAATTATTATGAGGGTGACATATGGGAGAAAGGGTAGTAGGCATATGAATGGTTATGAGGTGATCCTTAAGATGCTATTGAAAGATATGACAATAATTAGTATGATGAGTACCACATTGGTGCCAAATATAATATACCTCTCCATATTTGGGAAGACATTTAGGTAAAACTTTTGGTGGAGGTATATCCTTATCTATGAGTTGAGGAATGGTGGGATGCAAGGTGTTGACATATTTTGACAACTTATGATAATGTGTGGATGAATGATTATCTGTGCTATAGAAGTCACAAATACACTTATGAGTAGACTTGGTAGGTATATTAATAGGAGGAGTAGAAGCAAAAGGTGAGGAAGGTTGGTATAATGGATAGTCTCTAGTCCAATGACTAGAAACTTTATGAATTTCAAAATATGGTTAATTGGCCCATTTGGTGGGAAAAGGAGCAAGTTACGATAAAGGGAACAAACCATAACCAAGAGAAGGTGGGCTGGTGGAGAGACTGGGAAAGGCTTGATTAAATGAAAAATAGGATTAGAAATAGGAAGATACTCATCAATAGAGGGAGTGTGAATATTATATAAATTAGGATCAATTGAGGGAAGGGTAGGATACATAAAAGTCTAAAAGATAGTCACAATCATCTCAAGGATAAGTTAACTAGATGGGTCCTAGTATCTAGCAAAATGATAAGGACTAATCGTAGCATGATCCATAAGCATACTCTTTTGAGGTTATTCATAAACTAGAGGTGTGTGCACCATCTCTATCCTATGATCAAGAGAAAAAAATGCTAAAATTAGGAATGATATAGGATGGAATACTAGAATATATAATGAAATATTGAAGCAAAGAGGAATGATAATGAATAATTTTTAGCATCTCAGGATATAATAAGACCTCTTAAGAATTGATCATCTATGGTATAGCCATCATCATAATTAGGTGTATAAAGATCAATGACATAGGTAGGTATGACTTGGTCATTAGATGTGGCATGATTAATGGAATACTGAGTCTTAGTTAAGACAATGGGTATATCATCACAAGGTGGTTGACAAGAATGAGGTTATAAAAAAGGGGGAAGCTAAGAAATGAGATGAGGTAATAGATCCAATATTTGAATCTTTAGATTGATCTTATCAAGCTCATAATCATAAAAATATAGGAGGTTAGAGGTATATTCTTGATGAGTTCGGGGTGAGCATTGTAACCTTGGGTGGAATTGACAGGAAAGTTAAACCATTGAGATTCATGAAATGGAATGCTAGGCAAGAGTTTAAGGGTAGAAATTTTGAATGCACCATAGTTTTGTAATTGTTTAAAATTCCAAGTATTAGTGTCACTTTGAATCCTATAGATGGCTCCGTTGTGAGTAGATTTGACACATTGGTAAGTGGAAGAGGCAACTACTCTCATGCAATGAGTCCATGGCCTACCAAGTAAAATGTTATAGGATAAAGGGAAGTTAAAGATCATCACCATCATGTGAATGATGATAGGTGGGATGGTAATGGGGAGCCACAAAAAACCTAAAGGATGAATTTTCATTTATTCATAGCCTTGACATGTACTGAATGTGGATTTAGGATTATATTCATAATATACAAGGGTTTTGATATAAATCAAGAGAGGCAACATAAGTGCTAGAACCCTTTTCAATCAAAGCACACTTGAATTAGATATCACTGATTCAGATACTAATAAATAGAGGAGGATCATCTGCATAAAGTAGAATCTCATTAGGGATCATAGAAGCAATGGGGAATTTGAGGGAAAGAGAAGTGCCCATTATTTCATCAACATGTATGGACATATCTTCACACTATTATAGAATGATATCTTTTGATCTGGATAATGTGGCTTTGTATCCTACTAGGGGATGATGATGGATGTTCATTTCAAACAAAAAATTTATAATATGATTACAATGATGTGGATAGGTCTATATAATTTTAAGAAATGGTATTTGATATGTGATATTAGTGAGTTCTTTGATAGGATCCCATTCATGATAACCCATAAGAGGACTATTGGAAAGAGGTGCATAGTTTTGAAGGAGGTCCTCAGAAGGAGGAGCTGAAGTGTATGTGAATTTATGTTGATAAGAGGTAGAAGGTTTAATTAGAGGACAAGTTTGTTGATTGTCTTGATAAGATGGGCTAGTTGATACAGGTTTGGTTTGAGAAGAAGTTTTGATAGAAATTTGAGTATCATTGGTGATGACTAAAAAGGTTGGAGGAATCATAGAAATGGTATTAGAAGTGTTATCCAAAGGAGGTGTCAGAATTGGTTCATCAAAATATGTAAGGTCTTATTACCCCAACTCTATTAAGTGAGTTGGAGAAGAGTCTTGGATAACATGAAATGTGTGAGGTAATTCAGTAGTGTGAATGGGATGAGGAGAAATGAAGGCAACCACCCTTCACATATTAGTCATATTAACCACATTATCTTCAAGAGTTAGGTTAAGAAGACTATCAAAATTAATGGTATAATGGGTAGGCTTGTCTTGGTTATCTTGGTGATTTGGAAGAGGGTCTTTACAGATGGTCAAATGAGCATTAGCTTGGTTTAAATCTTGATATTTATTTTATGTTTCATGGGATTTGAAGGTGATGTCATAGTCTTGTTGACATTTACAAAAGATAAAATCATGGTCAAAATTTAGATTGAGAAGGAAATCCATAGACAAATTATGAAGTTGCCTATATGTCTCATGAGAATGACCCCAACTAACATGAAACCAAAAAAAATTATTAGGATCATACCAAGATTTAGTGGGTTGCGTGAGATCAATTTATCACAAAAGAGGCCTTGGTAGACATTTTTGTAATTATGCTAAGGATAAAGTTTTATGAACATTGATGTTATTAGTTGAAGATAAATGAGGATTAGTGATGTGGTAGGAAGGAGAAACTTGTTTTGGAGTCTAGTTGGGAACAACAACTTGAATAGTATGAATCGTATCATAAAATTTAGTGGCACCATCATTTGTAGCATGATAATTACTATTCTTTATCAACATGTGAGTACCCATAGAAGGTTGGGATGGCTCAAATTGATGCATATGTAAATTTTGATGCTTGGATTTGTCAATGGCCTCTTCTACAATGTATGGAGAGAGAAAATCCAGACTTGATATTGTAACTTGGGAAAAAGGGCATTGGTAAATAGATGAAAGAGGTTATCATAGACCATATTATGTTCACATCTGTTATATAAGATCTTTCATCATTTGATGAAAGCTTGTGTGGTTTCGGTCTCAAGTTTCTTATATTTGATAAAATGGGCCAAGGTATTCTCAGGGAGATCACTAGTTTGTAACTCTTGGACTAGAGCATTGAATAAATCTTCAAAACTAGTGATGGAATGATATTTGAGTTGGTTGTACCAATCTAAAGCATCACCCATGAGAGTCTTTTTTAATATCTTGGTAGCAATAAAAGTATTTAACTTGACCCAGTCTTTATATAGATTTCCAAATGTTTTTAAGTGAAGAGTAGGATCAGTTGACCCATTGTAAGTGATCTTAGGGGTATCAACCTCCTATATAAATATTATAAATTTGAGATGTAAGAGGCTCATTTTGAAGATTATTGATTGTTTTTTAACAATGAGAGGTTGAGGGATAATATTTCCATGGGAATCTCAAAGAGGAGGTGGGGGAACATTTCGGTTATGCATTTCCCATAGAATTTATTGAGAGTGAGTTTAAAGATGGATAAGATGACTTTGCATTTGCATCATTTGATTTTCATTATTATCTTGAAAAACATTCATTTGATTAAGAGTTTGTAATAGGATTTGATGGGTTTGAGTTGTATTATTGGCATTGTTTGAAGCATTATAATTGGTGGTAGTGGCTTGGGTACCACTATGGGTGTTAGTAGTAATTTGAGAAGAATTGTTGGTGAGGCACTAGTATCATAATTTGATTGTGTGGAAAAATACGTACTAGTAGAGGGATGAGAAGAAAAAACTCTAGAGGCATGATTACCATGGGTATCAAATGATGCATTAGTGAAAGAATTGAGAAGAGCGGGTCTTGGAAGAGGCCCTCTAGATGTAGAAACTACCATGTTAGTAGAGATACTAGGCATGGAGGTAGAAAAGAGGAAGATGTCATGGTATGAGAAGGGGTCAAAATAGAGGGAAGATGTTGAGAGGCAAAGAAGCTAGTGTTCCCAAATCCCTGTGAAATGTGGGAGAAGGGGAATGGGGTTTCTTGACTTGACCACTTATCATGAGATGGTAAATAGTAGAATCATATTTTCCTTGATGTTGAGGAAACTCATTGATGAAGAAGAGCATTTATGGGATATGCTATAATGCAGGTTGATATTTAAATGATAAGAGAGGATTGTGAAGTGAAGAGGAATGAGGAGTGGTCTCATAGTTTTTAGTGTGATTGACTACATGAACATTACTATCATCTAGGGTAAGAGCCACAAGTTGCTTATGGGATAACCTATTGGGGTTGGTAAGACTCATCATCTCTATTTAATTCAACTTAGTTTTGTCTTCAAAAAATAAGTTCATGATGAAGGATAGAGATTAAGAAGTCAAAGATGATGCAAAAATAAAGAGATAGGAAGGATACAAAGTTGACCAAGTTGATTATATTCTACAATCTAAGAGACAAATAAGAGTACAAGGTCAACTAGGTCAACCTAGTACTACTAGATAGAAGATAAAAGAGTAAAGATTTGACTAGGTTGACTGAGTACTATAGATAGGAACTAAGATAGTTTGATAAGGATATATAATCAACCAGGTCAACTTAGTACTGTAACCTGATTGGAATAAAGGAGTGCTAGGTTGACTAGGTTGACCCAACACTATAGCCAAAGAAATATAGTCTATAAAATATTGTGTTAAATAGAATGATAGTATGATACAAATAGTAAAAGATTTTTCATATGTAATTTGAATAAAGAAATGGAAGTAAACACACAAATAATTAGATCAATGAGAATGATCCAATTAGCACACAACACAAAACCTTGAATAAATGTTAACTAATGCAATTTTTTACAATATAACATATAATGAGTAGAGAGCAAGCAGTCAATTGAAAATTAAATGCTAATTACGTAGTAATCCTAAGTGTTATATTATTATAAAGTGTTATTTTAAGTGTGATAAGGAAGTTGGCTAAAAATAGGGAACTAGAAAATAATCTATGGATGGTTTCAAGATGTTTAGGCTGAAAGGAATCTATGTTGGTAATGGTATTGGCTTGGTATTGGGGCCCACCCCCTCACTTCATAATCCCATAGTGATAAGGGTATCAAGTGCTTTGCCAATATATACCATTAACCATGTGTTTATACATGGCCAGAAAACCAAGTTAGCTCCTTGGTGATGAAATTCAAGTAGGTAGGCCTTGGGAAGATAAATATTAAATTTGTTTTGAAATTTGTGTGATTTGGTAGTGTGTATAAGAAGATTAAAATAGTACAACTAAATGGTATTTTTTAAATCTACCTAATTAGATTATGTGAGCTACTCTAAGCATGAAAATAGTTAAAAATGAAAGTGTGAATCAATTACTAGCATATAATTGTTAATTTCCAAATTAATAATGGTACAAAGTTGGTTTACATGACACTAGATGCAAAAATTATAGAACAAAGTTGACAAGGTTGCTACTATTTTGTAGAAGTAAGATTCATTAAGAACTAATTCAACCAGGTTAACTTAGTCTTTCAAATAGAAGATAGGCTACAGAACTAAGTCAACCAAGTTGACTTAGTTTGCTGTAGGATTACAATTTTGAAGACTACAACTTGCACAAAATAGAACTATAATGAAGTAATGAATTGAAAGGGAGAGAAAGAAAGGAACCTTGGTGGGTTGAAAGATGATGAGGATTAAAAATTTTCTATTAAAATATCTTGAATGCTTCTTGCAAGTTATGCCAACGAAGTCAAATGGATCAACTTAGTTTTGTGTAACCCTATTTGCTAAAACCTATTAAGATGACTAATTTAACATGGTCAACTTAGTTTATTATTTAGACACTGATTATAAGACTAAGTCAACTTGTTCAACATAGTTTGTTATCTAAAATTAAAGAATAATATTGTGTCAACTTGATCAATCTAGTAACTTGTATCTGATGAAAACCTTCATAGAAATAATAGAATCATTTTGATGCAACTATGTGTTAAACTTGTGCATATAAGTTATAACTATACTACTTGGTCGACCTAGTATCAAAAATATATAAAACTAATAAAATTATAGAAATTAAAAGCATGAAAGAAAACATGCAAGGGTTAGATTCACATTGGGTTAACCATAATGTATGCAACGGGAAATGTATTAGATCTATAAATCAATCCTAGCTCATATAAGATAGATCCTACTTACACTTCTAATTTGGAATACATTAGATAATCGAGATCATGACTGATATAGATCCACTAGACCTAATCAAGGGATCTATTACCATAATAATATTACTAGGGAGGGTTCCAAAGCCTTGAGTCAATAAAAACTATGTAATAAACCTAACAAGGTCCTATGTTTTCATATTCACTAAACCAATAATAAGTAAATTAAAAATCTAATCTAATGTTCACCAAAGCTTGTGGAACAAAGTGGGGGTAATAAAAACTAAAAGTAAACATGCATAAAAGACATATACTCACATCAATGTATATGGAATCCTAATACATGGAAGATAAGTGCAAATGCATATCTATCTACTCTTACAAAGGAGGAATAAAGTTAGGAATACTTACCTTTAAAGATGAACCCATCGAGCCTCAATCTCTCCCTTGGCCAAGGTGATTCACAAGAGGTTGTTGTAGTGTAAGGATGATAAGGATAAATCGACTCTAGGATACACAACCTATCAATGCATACAAAAGACTTCTCCACAAGACAAGATCTATATCTTCAAAGAAAGTATGAAACCCTAAGCTTATTCCTCAAGTAAAATGGTGGATAAATAAATGTATAATAAATATTAATTCTTATTCTCTTCATGATAAATAATGGATATGAATGTGTTTATATAGGTATATTTAACACAACCCTTCTAAAATTTTTGGCTGATAAGGTTAACCTGATTGACTTAGTATTGTAATTGACAAAAACTAACTAGGTCTGCTAGGGGCTGACCTATTCCTAACATGTTTTATCAATAAGAATACAAGGTTGATGTGGCTTACATAGTCATGTAAACTGTTAAAAAGGGGTTTAGGTTAGGGAAAGGGCTAATTAAGGTGGTAAAATACTAAATGATTATGTAAAAAAGGAGGTAAAGCTTAGGGGAATGGTTTTTAGGACACAAGTGTGTAGATAACAAGTGGAAAAAGGGACAACAATATTGTGAAGCACCAATGGTCTACCCACCCCTTTCTCAGTGCACCCCTTAGGGTGTGAACAAAGAGAGATTAAGACTCGATGGGTTCCACAAGATAAAGAGCATCAATAGTTTGATAAAAGTTTGAAAATATTATTTGTATGCATAACCCATCACTAAATGGTCTATAGTTTCCTTGGAACAACAATAATAGGAACATGTGTAGGTGATTTGGATATTTGAATATGGTGTGTAGTAGATGAGGATTCCATGGAATCCATTATGGATATATGATGCAATGGTCTCTCAAGTACTAGATACTTAGTATAGGGGATTTCTTGTTTCTTACCCTTTTATGGAAGATTAAACTTAGGAAGTTTGATAATTAACTACTTAAGTATAAATTTATCTTGCTCAAGAGGATGTTCATATGGAAATTTGAAAACTATAATTACTTGATTAGCATGAATGTATTTAACACACCCATGTACTATAGAAAATATTTATTGAAGTGTATGTATCCAAGGTTATCCAAATAACATATCAAATACACTAATTGAAGGTATAATTGAGATGGTAGTAACCATATGTGCATGACCCACCTATAAAGGTAAGTCAATCTCACCAAGAACCTATTGTGAGATCCCATAAAATTATATAATTGATATGGTCAAAGGATGAAAATCATAATTTTAATAACCTAAATGCATAAGTAATTTCATGATACAAATGTTTTCACTTGCATCATTGTCAATCATAACACTGTGTATATGTTGGTGATCAAGGTATGATCAAATTAATAAGGAATGAAGATTTGAGTCATCATCCCTAATTTCACTATCATAAAAATTAATATAAGGTCTATAAACCATATGAGGTATATGCTATATATAGGTACCAATAATCCCATACAATGGGTAATCATAATGAGATGGAGGATAATGCACATTATATTCCATTTTCACTTCTGGATCCTTCTTTTAATGATCTTACAAAGGATGTTCAAATATTTTATTTTTTTGGTGTTCATTAGGTTGTAAACCTAAATCCTTTGGAGGATCATCAAATGTAATATTTTTGTCATTGATGAGACCTTGGATCTTATTCTTTAAGGTAAAACATTTGTTCATATAATGCTTGGAGCCTTATAGATAGTCATAATAAGCATTTTCATCATACCCTTTGGGTAGAGGTCTACTCATATCAACCTCTATAGGGTGAGGGATATATATGAGATGCCACTCTATAAGCCACATGAGAAATAAATTAGGAGACTCGGGTAAATGTGGAAACTCTCCATGGTGCATTGGATAACACAAGATGATTAGGTTGTGACACTACATTAACCATGGTGGTTTTTTATTTTTTAGTCTCAAGAGGTTTGACCTTATAACTTAGTTTGATAGTAAACTTTTTATTGGATGTAGTTGTAGTCAGTGTGTTTACTACATAATTAAGCTTATTTAGAGATATAATTTTCATTTCAAGATCATGAATAATGTGGCATAATTCATCAAAATATTTGAACTTTTTGAAAATAATAGACTCATGTAAAGGAGAAATCAGACTTTTCTTGAAGATGTCTTGAATCTCTTTATCTACCATAGGATTGGTGATTTTAGCTAACATTATCTTGTACCTAAATACATGCTCATTAATAGGTTCATTGGTTATTTGTTTTATCTTTACAATTTGGGCATGGAAAACCTTTATGGTAATTTTAATAGAGAAGTATTCCAAAAATTTATTAGTAAGGGGTTTGAAGGCATTTACTGATTGAGTTGGTAAATCATAGAACCACCGTAAAAAATAGTATTTTAAGCTCATTAGAAATAATTTCATCAATTTTTTTTATTGGAGGCATAATCAAGTCATGCCACATTAAAATATCAAATATTGTGTCTAGGATCACCCTTGCCATCATATAATGTGAACTTAAGTGAAACAAAACTAGTTGTCAAGGGGTATAAAGATATCTCTAGTGCAAGAGGATTATGCAACACCTCTTATGAATTAATAACATAAGGAGATTTATTATAATTTTGTTCAATATTTTTAACCTTAGTTTGAAAAAAAAAATTATTTGGACAAGATCTTTCACCTCTTGGTCTTTTAGGTTGAATATTTGAGAAGTCACCAAAGGAGGTGTACCCATAGGTTGGGTAGACATAGTCATTAGAATTGGAAATTGGGTTGAAATATTTAGTTTTCCCATGTAAGGTGTGTAAATATTAGTTTTAAAGGATAAAATTTGAAATACATATCTCATACCCCCATTAGAAGTGTGAAGCATTAATGTTCTCAAGGGGAGGCTTGTTGGTATATGGGGATGACCCATAATTCTAATAACATGATTAATAGACGGACCTACTTGTTCATCTACACTTTTTAATTTTTTAGTTTCTAATATGATTCTTAGGATTTCATCAATATCTTTGGGGTTTTGATAAATACACTCATGAAACAATGTAATTGCTTGCACTTGCTCACTATCTATTTGCTCATGTTCATTTGTTTCATTAGAATCATGGTTTTCATTATTAAATTTTCTTTTATGATAACCTCCTTAATATGTTTTTCATTATAAACATTGGTATCATCATGATCTATAATATTAGGATCCTTATTGGTTTTATACATATTAGGTAGAAGGGAAATCTCAATCTGTTCAATATGCACACCTAAAAATATAGAGTTACACCTAGGTTGCATACAAAATAATATAAGCAAGAACTAAAAAATCACAACAATATGAAACCCTAGCTATCTAAAAACCATATAAATTATAAAAATTACACTCACATGAATTGGGTTCAACAAATATTTAACCTTAAAATCTAAATTGGGGACTCTAGGATTAAATGGGTAGAGATAGCCTAAGGCAAAGGATGGTAGACTATACCTAAAGAAAACCAATAATTACAAAACTTAGATAAACATATACTAAATTTATTATATTGAGATATGCTAAAGATAGAAATTAAAAATATGTTAGATATTATAATGATAATAAAAATAAGATACTTAACTGGTTCTAATGCTAATACAGATTTAGATCTAGAACAGGTAGAAAGTAGACTAGATTTAGATTCTAAATCAATTTCATGATTCTAGAAATTATACCTTTATAACTTTAGACACTTGCATTGAATTTGTATGGTTTTATCAATACTACTATAAAAATTAAATGTAGGTGTCAAGTATAAAATACCTACTAAAACTAGATACAACTGCTTGGATTCTTCTGGGTTTTATGTCACTATTACTCTAGTGCATTCAAATTTGGGTCCATGACTATTGTTCCTTATCAAATGAGAAAACCCTAATTCTTTATCTTCATAGTGGTTTTGGAAAAAATGGGTTAGTGGGCACATGATGTTGAACTTCCCCAAATATGCCTTTATCAATGTGTGCTACCTACATAGCCAATACTCTACAGAGGGCCTCAAACTTATGCAATTCTTACCTTCATGTTGAGTTGTATGTGTATCATGTAATGTTTGATAATCAAGTACATAGTGTGACCTAGATTGTAACTTGAAAAATGTGGCTCATGGAGTGATCCTTCAATAATTCAAAACTATAGATATGATATCCCTATGAATGATATGGAAATAAGATAAAATAGGGAATCTTTGCTCACTTGAGTGTTTGATTGAGTGATTTTTGGTCTATGCTAGGTGTGCAATGAATTAAGATTGATATTATATTTATACCAATCCATTTTGAGAATATATCACATTAAAGAACTTAGGTTGACTATAGGAATAATTTTCATTTGAAAATTGGATGAATTTAGTGTATTTTACATTTGCATTAGAATATGACACTTGTGTTGACATAGGCATTTGACTGGGAGCAAGCGTCTAGATAATTAGAAAATAGGTGTAGGTCCAAAACTTGTAGAAATAAAATATAAGTAGGTTTATAACATTCTAGAAAAGATAAAAGGTTTGAGTCATTAAAATAAGATTTATAAGATAAGAAATATAAATTAGGCACAAAGAGATAGTGTATGCAAGACTTTTAACAAAGGTAAAGGTCTAGAAATTAAAGGTACATCCTTGATATGTATTTTTCAAGTGTATAAGACTAAAGTGCTATATAATTCAAAAATAGTGTCTACAGTTTCATTCATATAACATAATTGGACATTATTCTACTTGTGTATATGAAAAAATGAGTATAATATATCCATGAATTCAAAGTGAAAAAAACATGGATACAAGGGATTATAAGAGATATTAGTTGGGGAAAGGTATTACATAGTGAATTAGAGCATTGATACCGATGTAATTTTTTTATTTTATAAAGTGATGTCATGATTTTTTATTTTTAAATTTTTACCATTGAATATTATTCATATTAATTTTTTATATATTTTTATCCTTTTAATAATAATATTCAAATGGTGATGATAATTATCAAGGATAGGGTGTTGAGGATGATGATGTGGGAGACAATAGTGACATACAAAATGTATACATAGTAAATTAACTTTACTAACTATCTTTTGTCTTGGATGTTTAGTGCATGAATATCCTATATTTAGGATTGGGATAGGTTTATTTTGAGCCAACCCTATGATATATTTGTCATGGGTACCTATCTATCACCTTTGTATATCTCATGATGTCTTCTGAAATCATGAAATCTAGAAACGTTGAAATACTTATATTTTATTAAGTCTAAACATGAAGTGATCCTTAAAAAAAATATTATTTGTTATAATTTATAAGAGATATAAATCAAATCTCAAACATATTGAAAGTATATTTTAAAAAATAAAATTGAATTATAAGAACATAAAAATTTAACATATAAATGTTTTTTATTTATTTATATAAATATGATATAATCCTAATCTCTTCCTTTGACACCCTTTCTAACTTGTGTTATCATGGAAAAATTAATTAGATTAGTTTAAAAAACCTAATTAAACCTCATTTTAAAAAACATCATTGGCTACACCAAATATGTATATATTATTAAACTTCTTCGCCCAAGCCATTTACATTGGTTAAACTAAGATTTGATTTTAGGGATCTATACTACTATTTGTATGATTCTTTTATTCATTTATCAATGAAAAAACAAATTATACTCTAATTTTACATGATTTTTCCTAGGAAAAATAAGAGGAATAAGGGTTAAGTAGCTTATCCAAATGAAGATGTTACGAGGAGGCCTTGAAGATATAATAGTAAGAGCTATGATGGAGAGGTATACCAAGTATTTACAAATCTAAAATGTGGTATATTTAGGGTATATTATATCAATCATGACTTAACATACAAATAACTCTAACAAAGTTCTCAGATTTAAGGGTCGGATTAACACAAAAATAAGTCAACTCAAGCTAAGTATCCCTAAACATACTCCAATTATTTTATGTATGTTCTAGTTATGGATGTTTTATGTTCTATTTATTTGATATCATAAAACATGTTTATTATTTTTGGATTAGTAAAATAATATTTTGTGGTACATCACCCCTTTTATTAATTAAAAACAATTATTATAATATAATGCAATATGTCAAACTAGCAAGACTAAAGTTACCATAGTTTCCTCAAGGGCAACAACCATACAAAAACTAAAGCTTCTTAAAAGATTACAAAGAAAACCTAAAATTGAGAACATATTTAAAATTTAAAAAAAAAAAATCAATTATAAAAAATAGTGTTTGAAATTCTCCCATTAAACACCTACAAAAAATGCTTTCTTCTATAGCTAAATCACAATTACTTATGTAGCAACAAAAAGTCTTCCATAGAAAAAAATAGGCCTTTTGCAACAAAGACCAAAATGCCCCAAATAACAAGGGTGAGATATTTTCCACAATAAATATAAAGAGGATTATATCATAACTAAATCCAAATCATAGTTATAAGAATTAAAACAAATTATTTTATAGAAGGTGGAAGTATTTAACCCTAAATTTAGATAAGGATCCTACTTGGGTAGATAAGGTTAAGAATATAGAAATGAAAATGCACAAGGGTGATGATCAAATCTACAATAATCCAATTAAATATTAAACTTAGATATGACATATGTTGAATTTATTAAACTAAGATAAGCTAAAAATATTAAGTATAACTATGCTAGATATGGAAATGACAAAGAAATAATGTACTTAGATGATTCTAATGCTAACAAAGTTTTGGATATGGAAAAGATAGAAAGCAAACTGGAAGAAGATTTTAGAATAGTCACCAACTTTTGGATTGATTACCTCTAGAGCCACAAATATTAGCACTAGCCTTGGATGTTAATGTCAACACTACTATCTGAACTAGACATAGATGTCCTTTATGGAATACTTACTAAAAAAATATGCAACCACCTGGATGATTTTATGTTTGTCTTATCCTTCACTTTAGTGCATTCAAATCAGGGTCATGGACTATCACTTCTCATAAAATTTGAAAACCCTAGTTTTTCATCTTTATAGTGACCTTGGGAAAAATGGGTTAGTGGGTATAGGTGTTGAGCTGACCCCAAAGACACTTATGTTAATGAGTGATACCTACATATCTAATACTCTAAAGAAGGCCTCAGATTGATGTATTTCTCCCCTACATGTTGGATTGTGTGTGAATCATGTAATATGTTGAAAGAAAATACAATAATGTCTTAGCTTGTAACTCAACAAATCAATCTCTTAGGCTACTCCTTCAATAATTTAGACCTATGTATATTCTATCCTTATGACTAATATGAAAATAGGATAAAATATGGAAGCTTTATTTTATCAAGTGCTTTATTAAATACTTTGATAAGTTTCTTTGGATTGTGTTAGGTTAGGAATAAATGAGGAGTGATTGTGAATATATACCACTCTTATCAAGAAACATATCATATTAAAACACTTAGGTGAACCATTAGGATACATTTAATTTGAAAATTAGATGACTTTAGGGCACTAGAAACCTACATCAAGGAAGGACACTAGCATCAACATAAGGGTCTAATATTGAGGCTTGTGTCCTAGTAATTCAAAAATAGGTACATGCTCAAAACTTGTAAGGGTATAATATAAGCATATTTTGAGCAATCTGGGAAAATAAAAGGGTTGAGTCATCAAAATAAGACTAGTTAGACTAAGAGATAGGCCAAGGGACACAAGATAGAGAAAATGCAAGAATTATGAAAGTGGGAGAGGTATAAAAATGAGAGGGACAACCAAGGTTTTATTTTTCCAAGTGTAGAAGATTGAGGTGCTATATAACTCATAAATATCATCTATATAACCCGATTTAATCTAGTAATGAAATTGTTGATTTAAATGAGAAGAAATGCATATCTTGGTGTATATAACACACCTTTCCTTTACATGAGCTTAATTTGAGTGCTTTGCTAGTGATTGACCTAAAACCAAGAGCATGTTACAGTATATAATTAGTGTTTATAATCTAAAATTGGAAGTATTGAAAATATTGAAATTGAAATAACAAGGTTTAGGAGTACACCTATGTATAAATGTAACTACCTTGCCTATTATAAAATTGATTTGAAAGATGTATCATTATGAATAACTAAAATTGAGATTAGGAAAAATATATATAAATATATAAAGTACATATATCTAAGGATATAAAGATATATTATAAGGCACATGCCCTCAACCTTGGAGAAAAAGGTGAGTTTCCCCTCGACAGCTGAGATTGACTCAACCATGCGACCCTATCATACTTATAACTTGGTGAGTATTAGTGAACAAATTTAAGTTTTCTTATCAAACTAGTGAGGATGGATAATAAAATAAAGTCTAACCTAAAAACTTGATAAGATTTAGTGATTTAATCACCTCAACCATACCAAAAAGTGAACCAACTAATCTAGTATATTGACTCAATATAGTCCATAAAAGTCTAACTTGGTGGGTGATAACAATCCCTAAGAGTGTTTTTAAATCTGAAACTAATTTTTATTTTTTGATATTAGTTTTACATTTTATAACATATTCACCTTAGGTATGTCTCATGCTGAAATTATTTATAACAATGGTACCAATGTAAATAATTATTCCACAACTGTGAATTTGAATTATATAACTATGTGCTTTGGCCAATTCAAGAACTATGTAAGTGTGGATAACATGATTCCAATGCATGCCCCACTATATATGGAGAAATATAAAATATGAAATAAGTGACAATGTGGAGGAGTATGGATAAATTGCTTCCAAATCATGCCCCCACTAAATCTAGGCATGCCAAATATTGAATAAGTGTGGATAACATGCTTCCAAATCATGTCCCCATTGAATTTGTAAACTATGCCAAATACTGAATAAGTGTGGATAACAGCTTTCCAAAACATGATCCCACTTAATTTGGATGTGTTGGATATTTAATAAGTGTGAATAACATAATTATAAATCATGCCCCCATTGAATTTGGGTGTGCCAAATACTGAATAAGTGTGAAGAACATGCTTCCAAAACATACCTCCACTAAATTTGGGTGCACTAAATATTCAATAAGTGTGGATAACATGCTTCTAAATAATTATCCCATTGAATATGGGTGTTCCAAATAATTTATAAATGTGGATAATCATGCTTCCAAAGCATGCCTTCATTGAATCTAAAAATTATGCCAAATGTGGAAAACATGCCTCTATGACATGCCACCATTGATATGCCCCCCACATTTGAGGTGAGGGAATAATATAATATGGTAGTTACCTCACCGTAAAAGGATAATATAATTATATAATTTTTGAATGTAACCATGTAGCATATAGAATAACATGTCTAGCTAAATGTAGGTTTGAAGCATATAAAAAAATGTGGTCACATGAAGGCCTAAGATGCATGATAAAGATCATGGAAATGTATCGTTAGAAATAGGACAAGCTCAAAAAGTAAACAAGAACACACACAAGATAACTCAAAATTAATTTAACATACAATGGTCCTAGGAGATTAAAAATAAAGGGCATGTTCAAATACCACCCAATATAAGGGACATGACTTAGTTAAATGTCCACAAAATCAAGAATGATAGATTAAAATTTCCATACAATAAATAATGACATATTCAAATTTAATTTAAATAACCCACAATCATGAGGACCACAAATTAAGGAGCATATTCAAATGTTAAACAAAATAAGACATTAACAAGGTAAGACACTCAAAGAAGTGTATAAAGGAAAGTATAAACAACCAACATAAACATATCATAGTATCCCATGGATCAAATGTGTTAGTAAAAAACATCAAGTACATAACATATCAAGTACCTTGTAAATTGTATAATAATGGATAAATGCATGTGTAAGTATGTATAAGCTAAAACATGATAATGAAGGATGATCACTGAACCATATAACCTGTGAGTGTCATGATCAAAGAAGAGGATGCCACTAATTCCCATATGACATGAATAGAGGGAAGGCCCAACATCCAAATTAGGAATATATCATGTATTTGTGTATACTTGTATCACACTCAATTAGAAGTGTGAAACATGTGTATGTATAAATTAACTGATATATCATCTATCAACAAGGTACTAACACATAAATGTAAGGAGCAAATAGAGTATGTAGGTGCTAGAAATGTTTTTTTGGAGTTTTTTATTTTTTTTGGTAGTTTTGGAATATTTGAAGAATTATCACATAATATATTTATGCAAGTGCATAAAGTTCATTGGGATTTTTAAATGTTTTCCTTTAAGTGTAGTAAGGTGGTATACATTTTTTTCCAACTTTTCTGTAGCTGTGAATGGTCCCAAAAAATTTGGTTTGAACTTTCCTTTCTTGTCTTTTTTTGCATTTGTATTCTTTTGATTTTTTGTAAATGCCATGTCACCCACATCAAAGTCACATGGAAAAACCTTTTTGTTATATGTTAATTTGACATGATCCTAATAGACACATAGGTGATCAACAACCTATGTGCATTTGACACTCAATTGTTCTATCTAATGCAATGTCTTTTCATAATATTCATTATCTTTGATGATGTCTTTAAGAAAAACATGCAAAGAATGTATCTCAAGTTCAATCGATAATATAATCTTGTTCCATAGACTAAAGAGTGAGGTGTAGCTTGAGTAGGTGTTTGAACACTAACGCAATATTCTCATAAGGCATATACCATATGTTGGTGTCAATCAACGTTATATCATTCAAATATTTTTCCAAGTATCTTGATAATTATCTTATTGGTTACCTCTACCTAGATATTACCTTGTGGGTAATAAGGTGTAAAAAAGGTATGATTAATCTTGTATTTAATGCAAAATCATTTTATTATCTTGTTTTTAAATGATGAAGCATTATAAAAAATAATTGTTGAAGGTATACCAAAGTGTTAAATAATATTGGTCATTATAAACCTACATATGTCATCCCCTATATAAATTCAAGTGGAAGTGCTTCCACTCATTTTTTAGAATATTATATAGTTATGATGATGAATTTGTGTCCACTAGTGGATAATGTCTTTACCTTTCCAATTAAGTCAAAACCCCATAAGGAAAAAGGCCACATTGAAATAATTAGCTATAACTCATGCGATAACGTGTGATTTAAATTACTATATTTTTGGCATTATAAACATAGTTTTTCATGTTCAATACATTATTGTTCCATGGTAGGCTAATAATAGCCTTGGAATAATAATTTTTTAGACATGGCATGTCCACTGAAATGCCCATCACACTCACTATCATGAATTTCCAAGAGTGTAATACAGGACTCATATTTTTTCAAGCATCAAAGTAAATGTCCATAAAAATTCATTTAAACAAATCACTCCTAGTAATAACATAATGAAGTGCTTCGTATTGTAATTTTTGTTTATCATTTCATGTAAAATGGTCTGGTATATAGGCTCAAGAGAGAAAACTATAAATATCACTATACCATTATGTGTTTATAGTACTAAGATTACCAACAAGAACAACCAAGGTATTCATTTTATCATAAAATGGAAGGATATCATAACTGTCATATGGTAAAGTCTATATCATCATTTATTAATATCAAAAGGTATCAAGGATGCTACACTGTCCATGGTATCTACATGGTAGTTATCTTTATGTGGTATAATATCAATATAAAATGTCTCTATGAGTTTATCTACCATTTATTTATATAGTAGAAGATGCTCTTCTTTGGTTTGGTAATGATTCATAAATTGATTAACAACTAATCAAAAATCACAAAAAAATTAGATGTCTCTTATATAAAGAATGTATGCTATGAATAATCCAATGATCAAGGCCTCATATTTGGATATATTTTTGGTCCAAAAAAAGGCTAATCTATAAGATAAAGGCATGCATTTTCCCTCAAGGGTAAAAAATATAATGCTATCACCCACCCCTTTCTACATTTTGATCCATCGAAGAATATTTTCCATGGATTGGAAGATATATTATATGCCTCAAACTCATCACATAGAGCTTTAATGAGTAGAAAAAAATATGGTAAAGGAGCCATAACCAATTGGATAGTTACAACTTGACCTTTGATTGACTTTTGGGCTACAAATTTTAAATCAAACTCTATAATTTTCATCACCCATTTTAAGATGTGGCTAGTTAGGTGCATTTTATTCATAAGAAACCTTAATGGATCTTCTTTAATTATAATAGGAACCTCATTATTAAGTAAATAATGTCTTAGCTTTTGAGTAGAAAAAACCAAGGCTAAACATAAATTTTCCATTGCTATATATTTTCATAATTTACTAGTTGATGACTAATATAATAGATTTCATGCTCTTTGTGATTATCATCAAATTGTTCTAATAGGGCCCCAAGGGATTCATGATTGGTCGATATGTAAAGAAGTGGTGGTCTAATTGTAATAAGAGGCATAATTACTGGTGGATTTGATAAATATGCTTTGATTTTATCAAAAATTTGTTGACACACATTATCTCATACAAATTTTATATCCTTTTTTAGTAAACACGTGAAAGGAATTATTTTATGAACCAACTAAGCAATGAAATGTTGAATAGCTTGAATTCAGCCTTGCAAACATCACAGCTATTTTATATTGGTTGGTGGTGGTATTTACAAAATAGATTTTACCCTTTTTGTATCAACCTTAATGCCTCACTAAGAAATAATGTACCCCAAGAGCTTTCTTTAAGATACCTCAAAAACACATTTTTTCAAATTTAATCGAACATTAAACATTCACAAGCACTCAAATATTTTTTACAAATCAATAACATGGTCTTGATGATGTTTGCATTTTCAAAGTAAATGATCAACATAATCCTCAATAATTTTGTGCATAAAATCATGGAATATATGAGTCATGGCTCATTGATAAATGGATCCCACATTTTTTTAATCCAAAAGGCATGATTATATAATAAAATGTACCCCAAGGAATGGTAAATGTGTTATTTTATTGATCTATGGGGTTAATTTTGATTTGGTTATACCCTACAAATCCATCCATAAATGAAAATGTCTCATATCTAACTATAGAATCTATAATCATGTCGATATTAGGTAATGAAAAATCATACTTTGGACAAGCCTTGTTTAGATCATGGTAATCAATGCAATAAGGAATGTCACCATTGGGTTTTGTAATAGGGATAATCTTGGACACCTAGTCAAAATGTGCAATGTTTCTAATAAAGTTGACATCTAAGAGCTTATTAATTTCATCTTTTACTAATAACATCACTTGAGGATGCATTTTTCAAATTTTCTATTTTATTGGTTTTGCACCTAGGTAAAATAATATGTTATGTATTTCCACTGATGGATCAATCCCAAACATATCTAAATAAGTCCAAGCAAAGAGTTCAAGAAAATCATGGAGGACCCATCGATAGGTTTTTCCTTCATCATCCTACATCATTATAGCGAGTAAAACTAGTCAAGGGTCTTTATCTATTCTGAATTATATTTGACTATTTATTCTTTTAACAAAGTAGATTTCTCTATGATAAATGATATAGTAGTAATAGTGTTTGATGCATCATGTTGGACATTGGTTTGTTGGACCATTGCATAATGTTGGAAAGGATTAATATCCATTGGACATGTGTAAATTAATCCATGATGACTAAATTTTAATCATGCATGCAAGATAAAGGGAACTATATACATCTCATGTATCCAAGGCCATCCCAAGATAATGTTATATTTCAAATAATTTGGTATAACTTGACACAAAATAGGTAATGTATAGGGACCCAAAATAATATTTAATGTCATTTATCCCAAAACTTGTCATGTAATATTATCAAATACCTTGATACTCATATTAGATGGTTCCAAATATGAAGGTATAATGATAATTAAGAAGAGAAAGGATATGTTTCAAATGTCAAGCCCTGAACCATTACCCACAAGAACTCATTTTACCATTTTTTTGCAAGCACATACATAGATGTAGAGTGGAAAAAAACTATTTATAATATGTTGAGGTGGTAAAACCTATTTTTTAAAGGATATATTATTCTTGGTTCATTTGATGGAATTTAAGAAACAAACCACATCTGGTGGTTCGATATTACAAAGGAGTATGGTCATACATAATGCATCAAAAAGAACGTGTTTATAATGGGATAAATGGTAAAATAGTGAAGTTTTGGTAGTAATATTCTTAGATTGGGTGTTAACATGACATGGGGTGAATTATTATTTCATGCACTCCCTTTGGAACTTTATAGTGTTAGGTAAACGTTGATTGTAAACATTAAAACAAGGAGTATGCAAGAATGTAGGTTTGGAGCCCTTATAGATCAAAATGATTTAATCAGGTATGAGATATAACAAGTAACAACAAATATAATTTAGTCAAAAATGAAATAATTAATATAAATATCAATATCAAATATAATTTTAAGAAAAGAGAAGATCTGATTCTTTACAAATTTGAACACTTTATTTTTATGATTAATCAAAAAAATAGATTGTGTTTCAAAAAAAGGAAAGAGAAAAACATAATTAACATAGTGCTTGGATTTTAAATATTGGGTTTACCAAATTTTTAGCCCTAAATTTGGATAAGGATCCTACTTGGGTAGATAGGGTTAATAATATAGAAATGACAATGCACAAGGGTGATAATTAGATTTATAGCAAACCAATTAAATGCTAAACTCAAAAACAACATATGCTGAATTTATTAAACTAAGGCTAAAAATAGTAAGTAAAAATATGCTAGATATGGAAATGAAAAATAAATAATGTACTAATTTGGTTATAATGCTAACATAATTCTCAATCTCGAATAGGCAGGAATCAGATTAGAAGAATATTTAAAATAATCACCAAATTATGGTTTGAGTGCCTTTAGAGTCATGGACACTAGCATCAACCATGGTTATTAACATCATTTCTACTATCTAAAATGAATACAAGTGTCTTATATATAATACCTATTGAAAAAATATGTGACCACCTGGATGCTTCTAGGTTTGTCTTCACCTTTGCTCTGGTGCATTTAGATCTAGGTCATGGACTAACACTCCTCATGAAATTACAAAACACTAGTTATTCATATTTATAGTGCCCTTGGAAAAAATGGGTTAGTGGGCACATGGTTTTGAGCTAACCCAAAACACCCATCTATAAATGAGCACTACTTACATATAAAATACTCCAAAGAGGGCCTCAGACTAATGTAGTTCTCCCCTACGTGTTGGCTTGTGTGTGAATCATGCAATATGTAAAAAGTAAGTAAAACATTGACCTAACTTGTAACTTTTCAAATCAGAATCTTAGGTTGATCCTTCAACACTTCATACATGTGTATGTGCTATCCTTATGACTGATATGAAAATAATAAAAAATAGGGAAGCTTTACTTTATCTAGTGCTTGATTGAATGCTTTGATAAGTTGCCTTGGTTTGTGTTAGGTGAGGAATGAATGAGTGATTATGAATATATACTAATCCTACTAAGAAATATATCACATTAAAGCACTTATATGGACCATTAATATATGTTTAATTTTCAAATTAGATGACTTTAAGGTACTACACACCTATGTCAGGGTAGGACACTAGCATTGATATAGGGGTCTGAGATTGATGCTTGAGTCTTGGTAGTTATAAAATAGGTAAACTATCAAAACTTGTATGGGTGTAAGATAAGCATATTTCAAGCATTATAGGTAAGATATAATTTCTGGGTCATCAACATAAGACTGGTTAGACCAAGATATAGGCAAAGAGGCACAAGATAGAATAGATGTGAGACTTCTAAAAGTGGGAAAGGTCCAAAATTGAGAAGGATAACTAAGGTCTAAGTTTTCCAAGTGTAAAAATATTTAGGTGTTATATAATTCATAAATATCATCTACAATAATATAAAAAAACCAAAGAAGTGAAATGAGTATACCTAAAAGCTACTTGTAACAACCTCACTGGGGTCTAACTAGAAATACATGATTTTTTTTTATTAAACACATATACCAAAAATAGATTACTCCACAAGAATCTATAGAGATGAAAATAATACTCAAGATGTGATAATAAAAATAAACATAATAAATCACATATTACTGATCTCTAATATCATGAGGGTACATGTCATAATTCAAATATAAAAGTAATCACATTAACTCAGTTATAATTGAACAAGTCTATAACCACCACTATTAATATACAACAATAAGTAATTATAACTCTTCATTATATTATTATTTAATAAGTACAATACAATATAATGTACATATAAGATACATGGCTTCCCTAAAACATAGTTCCCAAACTCAAGTATCTGTGGCAGTCTCAAGTATTATCTCGACAAGTAGTACTATTGTGGGGAGGGAGAGTATCATCAAATTATTTTTCCACACCAACCATAAACCAATGATCCCATACACTAATCCCATCAATAAATGGAATTCCATTCATGGATGAGTAGATAGTGATGACACAAGAATCTAGATAGACAAGCAAGTACCCTTGTGATATATGATTTTTAAACTAAACTGAACATGCAATGTATCATAAAAAACTTGATCTATTTCAAGATATCGTACATACATGTAAAACATACTCATGAAATTATAATTTTTCAATAAACATACTTTGGCCCAAAATTTTATAATTAATAAATAATAACTATCTAGATCAGTTAATTTTTTCACACATCACTTGATCGAACTACTTTCATCTATCATTGTGATACCAGTAAGTGATTTTCATCTCACTCCTTACTCTATATCAACAATGCATATTATTCAACCACAAGATTCATTTAATTTACATCCTACTATAAAACACATCATATAACATGCTAAACATAGAAGTAACCCAAACATATATTTATTCGGTCATACATATGAATAAATTTTACATTAATTCTATCCCATACTAGAAATAATGACTATAGCTTGTACCACCTAGGTAAGATACACCTTTAACTATATATTATAACTATAACAACTATTTTCTAATCATAATACACATTATGATAACCCATATTACCATAGTCTAGTACTCTAAGATATAACTACTAGTTTTCCACAATCAATCATATAAAGTAGTCTTAAATACATGGAAATATAAACTTTTATTCAAGTAACTAGATATGACAAAGAGAGTCACAATTATCATGGAACACAATAATATACTATCATAGCCTTCATTTAACTCATAAGGTTATCTGCATGCATACACATAGTCCTACCCATTATCACAAAACATGCTAATCATAGTAAAAATTAGCAAGTCTACATCAAATCCATCAAATGTAGGTGTGATTTTAGGCATAAAAATTAAAATATGTACCATTTGGGTATAAAATACATTTAAACTATAGTACTCTATGATATACCATACTATCATAGATCACAACTACATAAATAGACATAATCAACTTACAATTTCAAGAATTAAATGACCCACATACATAAAAACAAGAAAACAAGTATGAGATTGTACCTCCTAGGTATACCCTAAGTTTAAACTGCATACTAGAATTCAAATAAATATAACTTGTAAGCACACATCAAGTTGCACCATTATATGCTAAATATCTATCTTAGCACCCATACATAATATACTCACAATATAAACTACACACAAGTAGCCATTACTAGATCACAATAGTTTGATCATGTTATTCTCATGAGTTAGATAACTCACTAAGTTATTTCATAATATTTTATTTAATTAACTTAATTCTTTTTCTAGGTGACCATTTCTTCATGGTTACAGTTCTAGTCCCACATGTACCATACAATTGTTCAACCACTTAGTTTTAGGTATAATCCTTATATATGATTACTTGCTCATTGTATAAGCATCAAATGAAATTACTCCAATGATATGTGAATACTAAATCAATGTTCACTTATATTTTCTAATTAAGAACCCCCCCAAGCTCCAACAATCCTTAAAAATTTCATGCTCACATAATTATACATATATGGATGATATTTTAATGGATTTGAAAAACTTGTTCATAGTTATTTATCCCTAACTAGATATATTTTCAGCCTAATAAAATTAAAGCGTATATCATTCTGTACACAAGTTCTCAAGGCTTCACAATTTTTTTGTGTTTCAGGGTTTGCATGCAAGTATTCAACAATATCCAAATTGTTCTTATATTATGATCCAAAAAAGTTTCATTCAAGTACATATACAAATGGATCACTCAAGTCATGATAATATACTATTAAAAATTATGTAATGACCCTGCATCCCAATGCATTAGTATATATAAGCTAGCTATACATACACCTTCATACATAATAGTACACCCATAATATGTATTATACATAAATTTACAATGGATCCATACACCATATACTAATAAAAAATTATAAAAATGTTGTAGTATACTCAAATATATAATTTATATGGCTCATGATATATTAATCATTAATGGTACAAACAAGGCATAAACCTACCTAGTAACTGCTAGATCAGCTTTTAGTGTCATATGTATACTTAGAAAAGTGGAGAATTGTATTCAAAACATCAATAGAATTTATGAATCCAAGTTAAATATATATAGAGCCCATTTGACATGGTTTTATTGACCTACTCTCTTAGTCAAAACCTTATTCTCAGTTTATAAACATTTATATTCATAGCTACTTCTTAGAGAGTACTCGGGTTGCCAAGGCAACTTGGTTTCAACTGCAATACAAGAATCTGAGGCAAAAATAAAGTTCCTCCCAATATTTGGTCTTGCATTAAAGAGGAAACATAGTTAATATAATTTACATTGAAATAAATATATTCAATTTGATGATATTTATAATATTAATTATATATTAATATAAACATGTCGACCTACCTCACATGATAATATAGACAACATTAAATCAACATTTACTAGATTATATTTATATTATAGACTATAATCCAATTACATAATACACATATATTATAGCTAAACCATTGGACATATATTATGGCTTAACATAATAAGCATATTTTTCCACTACAAAATATATGCATATAATATATATTATTTTTACATAATATTTTAACAATGGATAATTTATAAAAATTAATCAAATAAATCAATAGTTTATCGATCATTATATTCTGAATAAATCTCAACTTATATTAAGTGTTATTTTAACAATGGATCAACTGTTAATATATATCTATAGTTATATATTGGATGTTGTTTTGGTATGTATGGTTTAATATTCTTAGGTGTGTATATTTTGAATATTGTTTAGTTATATATCTCAAGTCACTGTTATGTCAAAACATTAGTGATTGATATTTTAAACCATATATAACTCAATATATATCAAGTCGATACCTCCTTTTAACTCAGTTATGCATGCTAATACGTTATTCTAAGAACACAAGTCATTAGTCTAAGTTCAAGCATTAGCATGAATAGGTAACTTAGTGAAAATACTCTGGAAATTAAATACCCATTTATATTACAGACCTAAAAGCTATGATGCCCTAGATAATGGTTCTCAAAATTCTGTATTCTAAATGCACAATTGTGAATGGAGGATTTACGTGACACCATAGTAACAACATATAGATACTTATTTATAACCCTGAATCTTATAAAAGGAACGTACTCAGTGACTCAATTATATCCTTAACATACAACAATTTATAGATAACTAGATTTATAAATATTTATTAATGACTAGATTTATAGCTATTTTATTGATCTCCTATTTCCATACAGGATACAACTAATGTCTATATAGTTATCTGAATGTATATAAATATATAAAACTTAGCAATTCAGTAATTATGTTTATAGTGAAGACACCACAGTTTGAGTAAAACAATGAATTAGTAAATTGACTTGCTCTAATAAGGTGCTAACTATTTCTATGGATTTATACTAGCGAACAAGCATATCAATGTAAACATAAATAAACTATGCTTATTGTATTCTTCGGTTTATACATATTTTATATAGACATTCTATGGATAGATTTTGATTAATTCTTTTACATTAATACATATTGGAATTGGAAGCATTTCCTACTTGGCAATTTGTGCAAAATATTTTGGTCCCTCGATCTTGCTTCCTTATTTCTCTTCTTCTGTCCCCTCTTTCATACTCTGCTCCTATTCTTTCTCTCTTAGTCAATATTCATGATTCAAATTAAGATTCCTTATTAATTTCTACTCCTAAAATAGGCATAGCCTTTACTTTTGCTTTAAATATTCTTTTTGATTTTTTATTTTAAAACATATTTTAATGTTCATTTTTTTTAAATCATGATTTTCTTTGGTTTTATTTATTTCTTTTACCATGGAAAATTCTATTTTATTTATTTTAACATTTAATATTGAAATTTCATAATTTTAGTAAATAAATTAGCATCCCTAATTCTAGGAGGGTTTTATAATATTTTTATTAATTAACAACCTCAAATTTGTATAATTCATTTTTTAAAGGCATTAATGAACACATGCAAAATACATTAGAAGCCATCCATAAAAACATTAAACTTATGCTAGTAAATTATACAAGCATAAATAAATAGAGTATATTACCCACTCATTGTGCATTTTTAATATGTGCTAGTTATGGTGGTGTGTGTAGGGTTGTCGCTAGATCTCTATCGTCCTTCGATGTCTCCATCTACGTCACCCTCTCTGATGATGCTCTCCCTCTGGCACACTATGAGGGATGAGTTATCCTACTTCAACCTCACAACACATAGATAGTTAGATCATATCAACATGATAAACATATATGATAAAATATAACTAAATCAACACATCAATATGCTCAAAATGTAAATGTGTACATTATAACTAATTCATAATAAATCAATCATGTACCATCATGTATCTAACCAATATTCTACTATCCCATAATAGTATATATCCAAGCTTAGTCAAAAATAGCCAAATCTAAATTTTTCAACTATAGATATCTATGAATAATCTAGTAAGTTTGCCTGGTAAGAAATCAAGATGTAACATCCTTCCCCCTAAAGCTAGTCATCATCCCCAATGACTCTTATTCAAACATAATTTCTAAATTAAAATATTACTTAACAAAGCAATAACATAGTATACAATATCAAATTAAGCAAATAAATGGAAATTTACCTATAGAACTCACAATAGTTCCTTTAATTTACACTATTATTGAAGTATTGGTCCCATAAAACCATTCTCTATGACATCTCTTAATTAAGCAATCATGGTTTATGACTATTACTTACTTTGATTGGTTTTATCATGATCACCCTAGGGTCTAAAACCATCAAGACAAGCCTGCATACAATAGGATTGATCACTTCTATATCCCTTAAGGGTCACAAATATCTTAGTAAAAGTTTCACTAACTTCCCAAAATCACATGAGATTATCATATAAGCCAAAATAAATGACTAGGGAGAGTTCCAAAAAACCTTACAACTCCTCTACTTATCTCTCTAATCTAGAGAGTATTTTTCTCATTCCAGAGAAAAGTATTTAGGGAACCCGGAAAGAATGATGTGTATAAGTTAATACTATCACTACTCTATATAGCTCCTAATAAGTATAACATGAATAGGAACTAGAAATATTACATTTCCAATGTATACAAAATCATGGAATACCCATCCATAGTATACATGTGTATGGCCATATGACTAAATTTGATAAGTTCATCTATCAAATACCATATTTGATGATGTCATCTATCAAATCCAACTCAATAACAATTGAGTCAATGTGAGGTTAAGTAGGATACTGTCCTATCACTTAGTACTCACAATCCTAATTCACCACTCTTTCCTTAGTCATCCATGACCAAAAATATTCAAAATGTGTACAAGGTTCAGTGAACCACAAATCCATACTAATAGATCATATAAAATAACACTATATGCTAAATAATTACCGAATTTATCAATATACATACAAGGAAAATCATACAATTGGTGTGTAATTTTATCAAGTTACGACTAGCCAAACATAACTAGTATCAAATTTCATAGCTTAACCTATAGAATTATATTCATAGTTAAGAAGAATTAATGTTAAAATTAACATAACATACATAGGTCAAGGATCACATCATCCTTTCAACCTTATAAGGTAATAAATAAAATAATTTCTTCATACTTACTCAGCTAGAATGCAACAAGTTAAAATTTTATCTCAACCTCTAGATTGACAAGATGTTCCACACCTCTTATACCCTACTCACTTTTGATGAAATGTGAAAAAATAACTCTTTAAAACAACATTATTTAATAAAAGAGAGAGCAATATCAATCTAATCAAGGGTATATAATATCATATTTATTATAATCAACTTATAATTCTTAGTATAAAATTTAATATATATACATAAGGTTTACCACTCCACATGGTCTAAAATCATAGGTTAGATAAAGTAGTGACCCTAACAAGTCCCAAGATAAAATTAGATAACTATCATCTCAAAATATCCTACATACCCTCATAAGGTAGAAAGAAAATGTCGTAACTCAATGTTACAAAACACTACCTACTTACCAAATCTATAAGTATAGTTTCATAATCTATTTCCACAACTAAGAAAAATAAAATACTATCCACAAATATGTATTAACTCATCAAATCCTACAAATTCTCTCTCAACAAGAATTAGAAGACATTTATCCCAAAAACTTCCAAAGAATATGGTCAAATAACATTTAAAAAAAAGTTTGCATTTAAGAGAACACTAAATCAACATCATGAAAATGTGAATCCTCTCAGTAGTTTATAATGATGTCAAAAGAGAATGAGATAATAAAAACTCACCTCTAAACTAAGAGAGATGACACTTATTTTAAAACCACATTACTTAAGGGTGCCAATCCATAAACAGACTCCTAACACAAAGGAATTCTCAACTAAAATAACAACACTCTACTATAAGAAAATTCCAACTACCCTAGGTGGTACTAACTAAAAATGGTATTATAAGATTTTCCATTTATAGGGTTAGTAAATATAAGACACAAAAAGAAAACTATAACACATATTTTTAAGTGAGAAGCATCCCGTGCTTATTAAACACTCACAACACAAAACACAAATAGCAAAGGTGATGTAATTACCAAGAAGGTTGTAAACATACTTAAGGTGTTCAATCCAAATGATCAAACTATGGTAGAAATATCATACTAATAATAATCACCAAGCCACATAAAAGGATATTTCAAGTCTAAAAACTCCAATCATGGTGTAACATGGTTCCACACTGAGGTACTATAAATCCAAATTACCCATGAAATACTTCATGTCTAAGTTCACACTAGTGAATAGAAATACACAAAAATGCTAATGGAATCATTAAGTCCTAGAGTTCAAGCCACAGCTCTGATACCACATGTAATAACCCTATCGGGGTCCAACTAGAAATATGTGATTTTTGTTTTTATTAAACACCTACCTAAAATAGATTACTCCATAAGAATATATAGAGACCAAAAAAATACTCAAGATGTTATAATAGCAACAAGTCTATAGCCACCATTGCCAATATACAAGAACAAGTAATTATAAATCTTCATAACATTATTCAATAATAAATAAAATACAATATAATGTACATATAAGATACATGGCTTTCTTGAAGCATAGTTTCCAAACTCAAGTATCTGTGGTAATCTCAAGTATCATATCAACATGTAGTATTGATATGAGATGGAGAACATCATCAGAGCATTTTTCCACACCAACCACAGACCAATGATCCCCCACACTAATCCCATCAAGAAATGGCCATTCCTTCATGGATGAGTAGATAGTGATAGCATGGGAATCTAGAGACAAACAAGTACCCTTGTGTTGTATGATTTCTAAAATAAATTGAACATGTTTTTCAAGATATCGCACATACATGTAAACCATACTCATGAAATTATAATGTCTCACTAAACATACCTTGGCCCAAATTTTTATAAATAATAAATAATAATGATCTAGATCAATCAATTTTATACACACCACTTGATCAGACTACCTTCATTTGTCATTGTGATACTAATAAGTTAGTGAAGTCCATCTCACTCCTTACTCCATATCAACAATGTAGATTGGTCAAATACAATTCAACCATATAATTAATTTAATTTACATCCTAATATAAAACACATCATATAACATGATAAACATAGGGGTAACCCAAGCATACATTCATTCTATCAAACATATGAATGAATCTTCCATTAATTCTATCCCATACTAGAAATAATGGCTACATATTTGTAATACTTGGGTAAGATACACATTTAACTATAGATTTTAACTATCACAACTAGTTTCTAATCATATTACACACTATGATAATCCATATTACCATAGTTTAGTATTCTAAGATATAACTACTAGCTTTCCACAATCAATCATATAAAGTAATCTTAAATACATGGAAACATAAAATTTTATTCAAGTAACTAGATATGACAAAGAGAGTCATAGTTACCATAGAACACAATAATATACTATCATAGCATTTGTTTAACTCACAAAGTTGTATGCACATATACAAATAGTCCTACCCACTATCACAAAACATGCTAATCATAGTGAAAATTAGCAAGTCTACATCAAATCAATCAAATATAGGTGTGAGTCTAGGCATAACAATTACAATATGTACCATTCAGGTATAACATACATTTAAGCTATATTAGTATATGATATCCTATACTATCATAGATCACAATTACATAAATACACATAATCAACTTACAATTTCAAGAATCAAATGACATAAAAATAAGTAAACAAGTACAAGATTATACCACCCAAGTATACCCTAAATTTAAACTACATACTAACATTCAAATAAATATAACTTATAAACATGCATCATTGTATACTAAATATCTATCTAAACACCTATACAAAATATACTTTCAATATAAACTACACACAAGTATTTATTACTGGATGTAAATATATCACAACAATTCGGTCATGTTATTCTCACAAGTTAGATAACTCACTAACTAAGTTATTCCATAATATTTTATTTAATTAACTTAATTTCTTTTCTAGGCAACCATTTCCTCAGCTATATTTATAGTCCCACATGTACCTTACGATTAAAGCAATTAGTTTTAGGTATAATCCATATATACAAGTACTTGCTTATCATATAACCATCAAATGAAAATACTCCAATGATATGTGAATACTAAATCAATGTTCACTTATATTTTTTAATTAATAACCCCCCATTAGGTTCCAACAATCCTCATAACTTTCATGGTGACATAATTATACATATATGGATGATCTTTTAAGGTATTCGTAATGTAAAACCCGTTCACATTTATTTATCCTTAACTAGACAAATTTTCCTGATAAAATCAAAGCGTATATCATTCCATACACAAGTTCTAAAGACTACATAGTTTTTTTTGTGTTTCAAGGTCTGCATACAAGTATCCAACAATATCCAAATTGCTCTTGTATTATGATCCACAAAAGTTTCATTCAAGTGCATGGATAAATGGATCACTCAAACCATGATAATATACTGGTCAAAACTATGTAATGACCCTGCATCTCAATGCATTAGTATACATAAGTTATCTATACATACACCTTCATACATAATAGTACACCAATGGTATGTATCATATATAAATTTACAATGGATCCATACACCATATACTAACCAGTAATTCTAAAAAAGGTTGTAGTATACTCAACTATATAGTTTATATGGCTCATGATATATTGATCATTAATGGTACAAACACGGCATAAAACCTACTTAGTAACTGCTAGATCAACTTTTAGTGTCATACGTATACTTAGGAAAGCATAGAATTGTATTCATCATATCAACAAAATCTAAGAATCTAAGTTAAATATATATATTGATGACCTTTGACATGGTTTTATTGACCTACTCTCATAGTCGAAACCTTATTCACAGTTTATAAACATTATTATTCATAACTACATCTTAGAGAGTACTCAGGCTAGAAATGCTACTTGGTTTCAACTACAATACAAGAATCTAAGGCAAAAATAAAGTTCCTCCCAATATTTGATCTTGCATTCTAGAGGAAACATAGTTAATATAATTTACATTGTAGTGAATATATTCAATCTAATGATATCTATAATATTAATTATATATTAATATAAACATGTTGACCTACCTCACATGATAATATAAACATCATTAAATCTATTTGCAACATTTACTAGATTATATTTATATTATAAACTATAATCCAATTACATAATACACATATAAGATAGCTAAACCATTGGACATATATTATAGTTGAACATAATATACATATTTTTACACAACAAAATATGTGTATAATACATATTATTTTTACATAATATTTTAATAATGGATCGGTCATTTATATATATATATATATATATATATATATTGGATGTTGTTTTGGTATGTATGATTTAATATTATTCAGGTGTGTATATTTTGAATATTGTTTAGTTATATATCTCAATTCACTGCTATATCAAAACATAGGTGATTGATATTTTAAACCATATATAACTCAATATGTATCAATTCACTTCCTCCATCTAACTCAATTGTGAATGCTAATAAAGTCACTATTATAAGAACACAAGTCATTGGTCTAAGTTCAAGAATTAGCATGAATAGGTAACTTAGTGAAATTACTCCAGCCATTAAATATCCATTTATATTATATACCTAACAACAATGATGCCCTATATAATGGTTCTCAAAATTCTCTACTCAAAATGCACAGGTGTGAATGGAGGATTATGGCAACACCCTAGCAGTAGCATATAGATACTTGTTTATAACCATGAATCCTATAAAAGGAACATACTTAGTGACTCACTTATATCCACAACATATAATGATTTATAGATTACCATATTTATATATATTTATTAATGACTAGATTTATAGCTATTTCAAAAATCTCCTATTGTCATACAGGCTATAACTAATGTATTTACAATCATCTAAATGTATATAAATATCTATAACTCAACAATTCAATAATTATGCTTGTAGTGAATATAAAACAATCTGAGTAAAACAATGAATTAGTAAATTGACTTGCTCTAATAAGGCACTAAGCATTTCTACAACTTTATGCTGGTGAACAAACAAACCAATGCAAACATAAATAAATAAAGTATGTTTATTGTATTCTTCAGTTTATAAATATTTTCTATAGACATTCTATGGAAAGATTTCAAATAGATTTTTTTTTTACATTAATATGTATTGGAATTGGAAGCATTGCCTACCTAGAAATTCATGTTAAATATCTTGGTCCCTTGGTCTTGATTCCTTCTTTATCTTCTTTTATCCTCATCTTCCATACTCTACTCCTATTCTTTCTCTCTTAGATAATACTCATGATTCAGATTAAGATTCCTTCTTAATTTATACTCCTAAAATAGGCATAGCCTTTACTTTTCCTTTAAAGATTACTTTTTATTTTCTTATTTTAAAAGATATTTTATTGTTCTTTTTTTGAAAGCATGATTTTATTTATTTATTTTACCATGGTAAATTTTATTTTATTTATTTTAACATTTAATATTGAAATTTCATAATTTTGTTAAATAAATTAGAATCCCTGATGCCGAGAGGGTTTATTAATATATTTATTAATTAAAAACAAAATTTGTGTAATTCATTTTCTAAAGGTATTAATGAACACACGTAAAACACACTAGAATCCATCCATAAAATAATTAAACTTATGCTAATAAATTATAAAAGAAAAATAAACATAGTATGATACCCACTCATTATGCATTTCTAATATGTGCTAATTATGGTGGTGTGTGTAGGGTTCTCACCAGATCTCTATCATCCTTTGATATCTCCATCTATGTCACCCTCTCTGATGATTTTATTCCTCCAACACACTCTAAGAGATGAGTTCTCTTACATCAACCTCACAACACATACGTATTTAGATCATATCAACATGATAAACATATAGCAAAAAAAAAAAACTAAATCAATACATCAATATGTTCAAAATGTAAACATGTACACTATAACTAAGTCACAGTAAAGTAATCATGTACTATCATGTATCTAAGCAATATTTTACTATCCCATAATAATATACATCCAAACTTAATAAAAAATAGCCAAATCTAAATTTGTCAATTATAGATATCCATGGATAATTTAATAAGTTTGCCTGGAAATAAATCAGGATCTAACATTATTACGAATCCTATTGTAGAAGTTGATACAAAAGTTGTAAGAGTTATGTGACCAAAGGTCAACAAATTCTATAGCTAGTGCTCCAAATCTTCTGTAGTACTACATAGAATGTCCACAGAAAGAAATATCAAGTGTCAACCCTCTTCATATGAGACTTTAAAAGCATAAATTGACCTTGCATAACATTAATTACAAACCATTTGACCCCTATTGAAGGCATGCAAAATAAATATTCATTAAACCCAAATAGGATTAATTTATCAATATCTACATGAGTTTGTTAAAGAATAAAATCCATCCATCCTTCCTAAAGATATCATAGCATAATATATTTCAATATAGATTAGACCTTATCTTAAGGATTAAAAAAATCTCTCAAATTCCAAATACTTAAATTATATAAAAAATTATTTAAAGAAAATTAAAAAATGGTACAATATGTACTATAAAAACTATTGTAGAAGTTGTTATAGAAGCTATAAATATGATAAATATAAACAAACTAGAATATCATACATATAGTAGTGGTAAGAAGATATCAAACCAAAAATAAAGCTTCTACCTCTAAAAAAAAAAACTAGAAAAAATTCATAATCATTTGAATCCCACCTCAGGGAATTGAAGTTCTTGAAGCAATAAATATATCCACCTTGATGTATTCAACCTAGTTATAAATGAAAGAAACTAAAATTAAAGCATATTCAAAATGCCTAGCCATCACTAAAGCTCAAAATCAAACATTTTATCCACATTTGAAACAAAAATTAGTATTTAATAACACCTTCCACTATTGAAAAAAAAATCCTCCAATATTTCACAAAAACATGAAATGTGTTTATGAAAACATGTCAGATAAACCAAAATGGTTGTTTTCCTTCCCATTGGTTATGTATTTCCCATACAAAATTTTATAATATGTATGAAATATGATCTACATTAATTTCAATAAGATCCATAACCACCTCTCCATCCAAACTCTCTTCCTCTAGAAAACATGCAAAAGCTTCAAAACTAAACACCTTAAAAATATCTTCTCATAACCAATAGCCAAGATGAAATCAAATATTTAATTTTCTAAACTTACATAAACTCAAATCATAACATAGGAACCTAGTATAATAATAGGATCAAACCTAAATCTCATAAGCCTTCTAACAAAATTAGGTATAACTTTCAAAAAAAATTCCCACTACCTTTTTAAAAACCCATATCAAAAAATATCAAACCTTGGGCATCAAAAACCATCTTAAAATGAAAAAATATTTATGCAATAAAATATTTATGATGAAAAAATTATAATCAAGATTAAAAAATTGCCTTAATATTGGGATAGTTTTGTCCCTACCCCTCAAACCATTTATCTTAAAAATACAAGATAAAAGTGGGGAAATATCCATCTACAAGGAGGCCAATCCACCTTAAAAACCAAAGTAAAGGAACACTAAAAATCCTCTGAAATCACAACCATCACCCAAGATCTAACCAACTGAGCCACATCTTACTATTTGATTTATTTCTATTATTTTTGGACCCTTTATTTTACCATGGTCCTTAACCTAGTCACCATAGCTCTTTTTTACCATATAAAGACACCCTGGATCTAATAAGGTTATCAACCTTATTTTTCTAAATAAATATCATATGTGTATACCCCATTTGTTATATTCATTCCAACCTCTTTTACATATGGCCCTTGTCTATGATATCATACCACTTTTTTATCTCAAAATTTTATGTGTTGAATTTAAGATAGAATTATACCTTTTATCTATTTAGAGGCTTGTTATATGTAGAGACCCATTTCTAAGCATAATACACAACATAAAAATGATGCATTGAGCCTATTATTTATGAATGAATTTGATATAACCCTAATGTGGATAAACACTTTAGATATAGTGGATGACCTTTTATGGAATATTAGTGATTTCAATTATTAGTCTTTGTCTTTTATTTTATATATTAAATTTTAAATATTTGTTGTTTTTTTAGATATTGAATGTTATTTCAAACTATTTTTGATAATTGTTTATCTTGATTATTATTTAAAATTTATAATTATTTGCATGATGTGCATGATTCCTTAAAATTAGGGTTTTGAAAAATCCAAATATTTATAAGTATTATGTTCTTGTGATGGATGATCAATCATGCTTTGATACCAAATTATATTTTATATAAAATTCCAAATATTAATACATATAACCATTCCACACACAAACATGCAATAAATTAGAGAACTTTAAAGAAGCAAAAGATGATATGTTGAGAGCCTCATAGGGAAAAGCTATAGAATAAAATATTTAAATCACATGATTATACATAAGTGTGATGGAATATAATTATTTTAAATAAACCAATAATTTCCAATTTAAAATGGCATGGTTACATAGAGTAAACCATTATAATATTGAAGTTTATTAGAAATAGTAAATAATATAAAACTTATAAAAAGTAACAAAGAAATTTATTTCCAATATACTACACACTAGGAATTAGAACCTTAGGTGTTGAAGACCTCATCATTTTTTTTAAATACATGTCATTTGGATTATATTATTTTTCCAACATTTAGTTAAGTAAAAATTATAAAACATTTTTTTGTTTTGAATAAATAGCTTTTGGAAGAAAAATTGTGTCTTTTTTATTTATCTCAATGTTTCGGATCACTGCATCTTCCATTGGAAGAAAAACTGTCTTTTTTATTTCTTTTGAATATTTATTTATTTTATTTGTTTCATTTATCAATTTTTTTTGGAATTTTTATATGCATCTATATTAATAAAAATATTATATATTCATGTAATCACAAAGATTCACTATGAGGAAGAATAATACCATATGCATGCATATTAGGGGTTGTTAAATCAACTAAATTGAGTCTAGTATAACATAAAGTATAAAACATTTTGGGGTATTTAAATAATTTTATAAGTGACAAGTATCAAGTGGGTTGGGCCTAAGATTAGGAAAAATCTAGGCGTATATACCATATACATAGGCTAGGATTATTCTATAGGTATACAATGTAAATTTAAAACTAGTTCTCATTTATACCACATTCTACCCCGACCCCCCAACAACACATTTTTACAAATTGAGTTGATTTTTGTTTTCTTTAGAACTAACAAGAATCTATAAAAATCATATGAGACAATCATGAGGTAGAGTATGAGATGATTACAAGATGATATAGATAGAGTATGAGATGAACACATGTAAAATTATAAGGAAAAATGTGGAAGGGTTTTATTTGGTAGAAAACCTTATGCAAAACCTATATACTTATTCTCCATTCCAAAAACATTTTTTATGGCATAGATAGATAAATTCATAGGATCACTAGGGTTTCAAAAATCCTATTAACTCATGTTGTTAATTAGTAGGTTTTCAAAAATTCCTTGGATCTACATGGAGTACTATATTTGGAACATAATGTTTATCCTAATTATAGTTTCTAGACCAAATAAGAATAAAAAAAAATTACAACTAATTATATCTAAGTATACACAACTAAAATCCAAATTTAGACATACTTAGGTTGGATAAATATGGAAACAAGACAAAGTGTTACAAACATAAGCTAAAGTAATGGAATAAATTGATAAAAAGGTTAATAAGCACCTGCACCTTGACTATTATATAAATCTGAGACTAAATTCTGATTATATTTACTATGTTTAAATTTCTCATAAATATAATGATAAGTGTCGCAAGTGTGTAATATTGTGAAGAACAACTTAAATGGAGAATATTTTCTCAAGGATTAGCCCTTGGTGCAATAAATGCTCTCTATATTGATTCCCTCTTTTGACTCTATATTGATTCCTTCCATGCCCAACACAATTATAATGCCTAGAGAGTTCCTTGCAAGCAGAATAACTAGTAGCTTTGGTATTTTTCAAAAAACTAACTTTTTGCTTCCATTTTTATAGTACTTTAAAAAAAATTCATTTATAATTTTTGGATCTTATTATTAATTTTTAGATAGTTTAGGATATTTATTAGTAGCATCTTTTGCTTACCGAAAATGTTTATCCCTTGATGGCATTGTCAAAATATTTCCCAATAGTGTCTCTTATAAGGGTCTCATCATCATCAGAGGTATATAATGAGTAGGAAAGATGACCATAATAGTATTTTTATATTTAACAAAGATTTTTTCAATATTTAAACCATATGTTTGATCTTAATTTTTTTTTTGATGTTTTTAGGGGAATATGCACATGAGAGAGTTTCCTCATGGGTAACATATGGATATAATGTTAGGTCTTAATATCAGTAATGATGGGCAATGAATATTTGATAGTTTGGGGTTGGGTTATGTGGGTAGGCTGGGAAGGATGGATTATGATATTCACTTAATGACTACAATGGTTGAGAGATGGAATGTAGATAGTTGCACATTATGGTTTCCTATGGGGTAAATGATAGTCACTTTGGAAGATGTGTGTTGTATATTATGTCTACCTATAGTAAATACACATGAAATATTACATGTTGTCAAGGTTTTAGGCCCAAAATGGCTTGATCAAATATTTATGATTGGGTGAAATTGGGGGGCATACTATTCCTCCAATGACTCCATGATTCTTCTATCTGAGATTATTATTGTAAATGTTTTGTTGGTGCACATATATCTATGTGTATAACATACTTCATTAATTTTTATGGATGGAGGTCATGTCGATATGGTATATTATATACATACTATTATTGATGACATTGATACTCATGGTATGATAAAATCTTAGGGCCACATAATGGTGGGTTCTTATATATATTTATATTGATTTACTCAAGAAGAGTATAGTGGTAGAGTGGGTGTAATGACATTATTACACATTTTAGCATATTATCAAATATTAGTAGCCTAACCATTAGTTTAGCCATGGATAGAGTGGGACCATACTTATATGTTTTCAAATAGATGGATTGATATCCCATGTGTTAGAGAATGCAATACCATGGATTGTAATATTTTTTAGATTATTTGACTATTGATTCTATTATATAGAGAGTTATAGGGGGTTTATCAAGTGGTTGGAGTATGTAATTTAGTTGCATTAAATCCAAGTTAGTTTTTCATTCCAAGATTGATCCTTTATATATATGAGTAATTTTAGTAAGATCACACCACTAGAAAATTTGGGATCATATAGGGGGTGCCCTTAGTAATAATGGTACAAACATAGACACATATAATTGGTCATTGTCTAGGAGAGAAAATTCAACCTAATGTCATAGAGTTAACACCTATTTTGCTAGGGAAGATAAATCCCCCAATTATGATTACAGATGTTAATGATGTAGGGTGTATAATAGAGTACACCTAGTGGTGTGCCCATACAAGATGGGCATTACTATTTCCTATTGTGGTAGAGCCAATGAATGTAGGTATTAAGGCATAGTTAGATATCTTTAAGGATGGAGTGGTAAATTAGAGAAAGGAATCTAAATAGGTTAGTTCACTTATCATAGATCAAGGTATGTGTATATATTAATTTGGGTTTTTAATACCTCATCTTATTTTTTTAATCATTTGTTAATGTTCTACAATGTCATATGTTATGAAAGTGATGAATATTTTAGATGATTATAATTGAGGCATAGATGAGTATTAAATCAACACATCTATGATGATGTAGTATATGGTGGGTTACTAGATAGAGTAGATAACCTTTTTGAAGTTTACATTCCCATTTTTTAACCCATGGCCCATGCCAAAACTACAAACATTTCTATTGTAGATTACCAATATTAGCTATAGGAAGAGAATATATAGTTGAAAATTTAGTTAGCTAGGTAACATATGCCTCTGCTAACTACTAGCAAAAACCTAGGTTACACCATTTTTAATGAGTATATTTAACTATAAGGTGAAAACATAAAGGTTGCAGTGGAGTGTGTTAATTTTTAGGCTAGGTTATCTATATATGAGAAATTTAGTAGGTCTTAGTCATGGTCTTGGTGATATGATATTAGGTCTTATTCTTCTAAGACCCTACAAATTATGGATAGAAACAATGATAGCAATGTAAAGGCTGAGGGGCATCATGTGCCCATTATCAAGTGATTTCCTTGATATTATAAAGTTTTGTTTCATCTTTCATATATGATATTTGATCATTATCTATACATGTTTATATAATGAATTTTAAATATGCAATTATATATCATTTTTTTCATCATTTATGTATTTAATAAGCATCTAAAATTTTAAAGTTTTAAGGTTAGTATTTATACACATGATGCATGAATGATATGTTATTGAATCATACATGTATTTAATTATAACTAATCAATTATTTCATCATAATAAAAAAAATTATTGGGATGAGATCATCTAACAGACAAATGGGATTTAATAATTCAACAGTAAACTAATTTTCATGAGTAAGTGAATCCTATTGATATAAATTTGGCATCAAGATATTAAGAACACTTGCACTTACATTATATATTTATGTTAAACATACTTGAAATGACATATGTAGTGGTACTTATCCAATGATAATAACTTAAGATAATTTATTTTCCTACTCTTTTTATGGAGTACTCTTTACTTGCTTAATTTATTGAGTTTTGCTTTGTTGGATTTACTTTGGTACCCATACTTTTGGGCCTTGAGATGTAACTATACTTTTAGTAGGAGTCTTCTTCTCAAATTTCCTATCTCTCTAATATTTAAGTAAATATATTTATAAATTTAATGAAATAGTCATATTAATCTTGTCTAAGTTTTATTCAATTTTCCCTAACCATGATCTTCTACATATTACATTTAATTATGTAATATTAGGCTTCATAAAAAATAATGTATCCATAATATTTGGCCCAAAAGAAGTGAGTGTAGTAATATTCCCTTTTACATCATTCCAATCTCTCATTTGATAAAACTCATAGACATCGTATCCTAACTCCTTTAAAAAAGTAATTATGCATGCATTGCATTATACCTTGTCATAAAAAATAATATTACTTCTATGTTCACCTTAATTAAAAACATGAATGACCATAGGTTCCTTTATGGTAACTTATTGGGGTATATCAGCCTTCATAGATTGTGAACTAGAAGAGGATCCTCCTTTATTTTTATGGTTCTTTTCTAGGAACTTCATGGGAAACATTAGCCTTCATAGAGTGTGAAATAGAAGAAGATAATTAAGACCAAATTGTGAGAGTATTGCTATACTTTTTAAATATAATAACACCCTTATCCATAAATTATTTTATTTTATTTTATAATGAATAAAATGTTATATCTATGCCTATTGAATGATAATAATTATATAATTATCAAGTGCCCCCACACATTTAAGGCAATGTGCATGGTGATGTTATTTAGAAGGAAATGTTATCAAATTATTATCAAGGAGTGTTCATAATATGGAACTTGATTTATCCCTAAAGTTATCAAACTAAATATGAAAATTCATATTGAAGAAGTAGGACTCATGCAAGTTTCCATCTTATGAATTATCTTATTTAGAGCTTATTTCTTAGGTGAATAGTTTATTTGAAGGCTCAAAGTTTTTGAATTTTGGGAACTATTAGAGTCATAGGTAAAAGTATGTTCACATACACAATCACACTCATTATAAAAGAGATCCATGTAAAGTCACTCAAAATGAGGATAAATATTGTAATGTTATATTTTCTTAAGTTGAGGTAAAATACCCTTACTAAAGATACTTTTTTTTACAAATTAGAAGGTTGATACATTAAAAATGTAATATATTCTTAAACCTAAAAAATGTAGTTCTATTTAACCATAAAATGTTGATCTAAGGTGATCTTATCATTAACCCTTGATTTTACATAAATGGGGTGTATAAAAATGAAATGGCATAAGGGTGATAATCAGATATATATGCAGGCCAATTAGATGCTAAACTCATATATAAGCATACATTAAATTTATTAAGTTGAATATTATAAATATAGAAAGTATAACTCTATGAGATATATAAATGAAAAATAAGTGATGTAATTATCTTGTTCTAATGCTAATGTATTTTTGGATCTAGAATATGTAAAAATTAGGTAGGAAGGAGATTCTAGAATAGTTGTCAAATTCTAGCTATGATACTTCTAGCTATCTAGATAATAATATTATTTTGGGATGGTTGCATCAATGCTACTATTTGGATTCGATGCTAGTGTCCTATATGGAATACTTGATAGAAAAATATGTGACCCCTTAGATGCTTCTATGTTTTACTTCACCTTTACTCTGGTGCATTCAAATCTAGGTCATAGACTATCGCTCCTTGTGAAATAGAAAAATACTCATTCTCCATATTTATAGTGACCTTGGGGAAAATGGGTTAGTGAGAACATGGTGTCAAGCTGACTATAAATACTCCATTATTAGAGGGTCCTACCTACATAGCCAATACTTCAGAAGAGGGCCTCATACTTATGTAGTTATTTCATACATGTTGGATTATGTGTGAATCATGAAATATGTGAAAAATAAGTACAATAGTGACGTAACTTATAACTTTGAAAATCAAGATCTTTAGTTGATCCTTTACTAATTCATACTTGTAGATGTGAATTCCCTATTATTTATATGGAAATGGGAATAAATAGGGAAGCTTTATTCAATTGAATGCTCTTTTATCCAAATGCTATGTGAGGTATGAAAGAGGGTTGATATTATATTTATATAAATCCCTTTTGAGTAATAAATCATATTAAATCACTTAGAATGACCATTAGGATACATTTAATTTGTAAATTAGATGAATTTAGGGCATTGAACACTTATGTCAGAATAAGACAGTAGTGTTGATGTTATTGTCTATCCTAGAAATCAGTGTCTAAAAAGTATGAAAGTAGGGAAAGGTTTATAACTTGTAGATATGGAAGATAAGTAAATTTAAAACATTTTGGGCAAGATAAAAGGTTTGGGTCATCAACATAAGACTAGTCAAACTAAGAGATATAAGCCAAGCGACATAAAGTTAGAGCATATGTAAGACTTTAAAAAATGAGAAAGGTAAATAACTGAAAGAAATAACCAAGGTCTAATTTTTCCAAGTATACAAGATTGAGATGTTATATAATCATAAAATATAATCAACATTTGTCCCCATTTTATTCTAGTAATGAACTTGCTAGTTTAAAGGAAAGGAATACATACCTAGGTTTGTATTCACACCTTGTCTTTATGTGTACCCAACTTGAGTGCTTGTTGGTGACTTACTTGTAACCAAGAGCATGTTACAGTGCTATGCCCTTAACCATTAGTGTGTCTAGGGATATGTGTGGCTGACTTGTGGCTTACATACCTCTTTTATATGCTTGTTATGTTTCTCTATGTTCTTAGATAGGTCGGCCTATGAAATAACCATGGATAAGTAGACTATATATAGGAGGTAGTGGTTAGTCTTTAATCATCATATATGAACTATTCTGATCTTATTGCTTTATTGTGGAGGTTTCCCCCTTGACGTGGCTTTGCTATACTATCTAGTATTCTACTTTTGCTATTGATTATTACTATGTGATCTCTTATATTTACTTATTATGCATGAATTTGTGTGAACATCTAAGTAATTTCATTACAAGTGGTATCAAAGCTTCAATTTGGGTAAGTTTCCTGTAGTTTTTTTTTTAGATCTAGTGAGACGTGGCTTTTGGGAGAAGGAGTGAAAAACATAACTTTCAATCCAAGAAGAATTTATTTCTCTATCAGTGTAGTATTGCTTGAAATGATTTTTTTAAATAAAATATTTAGTAAAAAAAAGTCTAGAATTTTTTTCCCTCTTACACAATTACAGTCATTGGATTCATCACAATGATATATTCTATTAGTACACGTTTTTGTGCTGAAATTTTTACCCTAATGCACAAAGGTAGTCATTAGATTCATCTTGGCAAGGTGATCATAATGGTATCATCTCTTGGTATAATTTTTTTAGGGTAGAAACCCTCCTAGGGTTTGTTTATGGTAGATCCTTTGACTCAAGGAAGAAAAGGGGCACCAAAAAATCCTAAGACTCCTACTGAAGACATGGAATCTAAAACTTTAGATCTGGTGATTTCTTAGATTCAAGCTAACATAAATAACTTGGTAAGCCATGATGACTTTATTGCAGTTCAAGCTAAAGTTTTAGGGATGCATTGAGAGATTAATGGGGTTCACACTAAATTGTGTCATATCACTACGCAATTGGATGCCCTTGCATCTCAGTTTTAGCCTAAAAACCCTTCACTTTAGCATTTAAATCCTCCTCTCAACACCAAAAACTCTCATACTAGTGTGAAACCAATGTTTCCAAAAGTGGACATGTGTAAGTTTGATGGTAAAGATCCTCTCACTTGGATTACCCAAATTGAAAATTTATTTGAGCTATATCAAACTCCTAATTATTAGAAGGTGATAGTGGAATCTCTATATCTAGAACTTGAGTAATTCATTTGGTATTGTTGGTTGTGTGCTCTAAATAAAAATAATGGTGCTCTTGTTACATGGTCTATTTTCATATATGAGTTGTTGACTCATTATTAGAATAATGTATCTAAAAAAAAATTAGTTAATTATCCAAACTATGACAAATAAGATCTATGAAGGATTGTATTCATTAGTTTTAGAATCTCTCCTTACGGGTGGAAGACATCACTAAGGTAAATTTGATTTATATTTTTTTGGGTGGCCTCAAAGATAGCACCTAATTTGAGGTTCAAATGTTTCACCCAACATCTATATCAAAAGCTATCTCTAGGGCACACATGGTAGAAGATAAAGAGATGGTCAAAAGTAAAAATTTCACTACTGGTCATGATCGTACCTTTCTAGCACCATCATTTTAACAACCCACTAGATTGACATAATGATAAATTGAGAAGTGAGATAAAGAGTTATGTTATAGTGGTGATAGCAAATGGAGCAAAGACCATCATTATACTAAAAAGAAGTTATTTTACATTGAGGGTGCTAATGAGGATGAAGATGTTGATGAGGTAAATTTTGAGGATGAAGAAGTTACTAAGGAGGAATCTACAAACTCTTAGCCTACTATTTCTTGTTATGCACTTTTAGGTATTAGTACTCCCCAAACTCTTAAGGTGATGGGTTTCCTTAAGAAACAAAAAGTCACTATCTTGATTGATTCTGGGAGCACACACAACTTCATCAATAGTAAGTTGGTTATTCATTTGAACTACTTTATATATCTAGCTCTAGAATTTCAAGTTATGATTATAGATAGTGGTACTATTAGTTGTTCAAGAAAATGTCATAGTATTAAGCTGGCCATGGGAGACTACTTATTGGATTCTCCTATATTTACTATTCAAATGGGTGGAACTGACATTATTTTAGGAGTATAGTGGCTCACCACTTTGGGCACTATTGAGATGAATTTCCAATAATTATTCATATGCTTTCATTCTAAAGAAAGGACATTTGAGCTAAGGGGATTAAAGGTTAAATATACACAAATTATTAGCTCCCATCAAATGATAAAGATTCTTTGTAAGGGTGTTGAAGGATTCATAGCTCACTTATTTTCCATGAAAGTATAATCAACTCAACCATCTCCACCTCTTGATCTGTAATAAGTGATTGATGGCCATTCAATTGTTTTTGGTGATATGATGAAAGGAATTACACCTAGCCACACACATGATCATGATATCAAACTTATTCTTGGTAGTACACCACCCAATATTAGGCCATATAGGTATCCTTATGCCCAAAAAAGTGAAATTGAAAAGATGGTACATGAGATGTTGGCTGCAAGAAGCATTCACCAAAGCCCCAAAGTGAATATTCTTCTCTAGTTGTCATGATGAGAAAGAAAGATAACACCTAGAGGGTGTGTCCAGACTATAGAGAAGTCAACAAGTACACTATCAAAGATAAGTTTCCTATTCCTATCATTGATGATTTGATAGATGAATTGAATGGTCCTTTTTATTTTACCAAGTTAGATCTATGCTCGAGGTATCATCAAATTTAGATTTATGATGAAGACATACCCAAAATAGCTTTTAGGACTCATGAGGGCCATTATGAGTTTTTGGTTATGCCTTTTGGTCTAACAAATGCACCTTCTACTTTTTAGAGTTTGATGAATACTATTTTTAGGCTATTTTTAAGGAAATTTATTTTGGTATTTTTTGATGATATCCTCATTTATTATAAAAATTGGGAAGACCATTTGAAATATGTACAACATGTAGTCTCAATTTTAAAACAACATCAATTATATTCCAAACCTTCAAAATTTACTTTTGGGGCTAATGAGGTTGAATATTTGGGTCATCTATTTTCTCATGGAGTGAAAGTGGATCCTAAAAAAATCCAAGCAATGGTGGACTGGCTCATTCCTAAGAAACTCAAGTAGCTGCCAATATTTTTGGGGATAATTAGTTACTATCATAGGTTTGTCAAAAATTATGGTAGAATTATATCCCCACTCACCTCTTTGTTGAAGAAAGAATCCTTTCAATGGACTAATATAGTTACTAGGGCATTTGAATAATTGAAATTGGTTATGTGTACCACTCCAGTATTGGCCACTCTTAATTTTTCTAAGACTTTTGTGGTTGAATGTGATGCATCTAGGTATGGTATGGGTGTTGTACTCATGTAAGAAGGTAGACCACTTGCATTTTAAAGTAATCAACTAAAAGGTAAAAATTAGCACAAACCCATCTATGAGAAAGAAATGATGGCTATTTTGCATATAGTCAAACAATGGAGACCTTATTTTTTGGGTCATCACTTTTAGGTAAAGACTGATCATGATAGTCTCAAATATTTTTTGGAAAAATGGTTGTCATCTAAAGAACAACAAAAATGGGCAACTAATATGTTAGGCTATGATTTTGAAATAGTCTACAAAAAAGGCAAGGATAATGTGGTGGTAGATGCACTATCTAGAAAGGATGAATCAGTTGAGGCATTACTATATGCCATAACCATTTTGTAGTCATATGGCTAAAAGAAGCATGATTAGAAGAGGAAAATGATAGTGCTACCCATGATTTGATTCAAAATATTCAATAAGGTTTAGGTGGATTTGAAAAATTCACATGGAAGGGTAATGCATTATGGTATAAAGATAGATTATACCTATGTAAGAATTCTATTCTTAAAAAAAATTCTTTAGGAACTTCATGCAACTCCACTTAGGGGTCATTTAGGATTTTTGAAAACCTATCCTAGAATCAAGCATGATTTTTGTGGGAAGGACTCAATGGGGATGTACATAAATATGTGGTTGAATGTATGATCTGTCAACAAAATAAAGGCAAAACCATTAAAACTCTAGGTCTTTTACAACCTTTATCCATCCCTAGCCAGCATTGGGAAGAGATATCTATGGATTTAATAAGGTTACCAAGATATGATGGTCAAAATGTTATCATGTTTTTGGATAATCTCAATAAGTATGCTAATTTTTTTCTTTATCATAGCCATTTGTTGCAGTACAGTAGCTTTTGATTTTATCAATAATTCAAAAATCGCATGGGACCCCTAAGATCATTGTTAGTGATAGAGATCCAATTTTTACTAGTAATTTTTGGACTAAGTTATTTACATGTTTGGGCACCCAATTGGCTCATAGTTCATCCTATCATCCTCAAACTGATGGAAAAACTAAGGTAGTCAACAAATGTCTGGAAGGATATCTTTATTGTTTTGTTTTTGATAAATAGGATAAATGGGTTCATTGGTTGCCATTTGTTGAATGGTGGTATAATAATTCTAGTCATAGCTATTCCAAAATGTATCCTTTTGTGGCACTATATGAATACCATCCTCCATCCATCACTTCAACCTTGAAGGTCCATCCAAAATTTCATGCAGCTAAAGAACATATTCACCATCAACAAGATGTCCTTGCAAGCTTGCATGAAAATCTAGCTATGGCCCAGAATCACATGAAACATTAGACAGATCAACACAAAAGTGAGAGGCATTTTGACATTGGTGATTGGGTCTTTGTTTTCTTGCAATCATATATGTAGATGTCATTAAAGCAATAAAAAGGGAGAACAAGCTATCCCCTAAGTATTATGGGCCTTATCAGATCTTGTAGAAAATTGGTAATATGGCCTACAAGTTAGAGCTTCCTTCATCCACTTGCATGTATCTAGTATTTCATGTATCATGCTTGAATAAATTCATTAGACATAAAGTTTCTATTCAAATAGATTTACTAGAATTAGATGAGTAAGGTAGAGTTTTTATTGATCCTAAGGCAATCTTTCACATGCGCACTGAGCAACTATGGTCCAGAGTGATTACAAAGTACCTAATCAAATTGAATAATCTACCATATAAAAATTCCACTTGGGAGGATGAAGCATTTGTGAAACAACATCTAGAGTTACCTCAACATTGAGGACAACATTGTTTTGAAGGGGAGGGGCATGTTACACCCTTAACCATTAGTGTGTATAGGGATATGTGTGGCTAACTTGTGGCTTACATACCTCTTTTATATGCTTGTTACATTTATCTATGTTCTTAGATAGGTTAGCCTATGGAATAACCATGGCTAAGTAGACTATATATAGAAGGTAGTGGTTAGTCTTTAATCATCATATATAAATTATTCTGCTCTTATTGCATTTTTTTAGAGGTTTCCCCCTCAAAGTGGCTTTGCTATACGATCTAGTATTTTGATTTTGATATTGATTATTATTGTGTGATCTCTCATATCTACTTATTTTTCATGAATTTGTGTGAAAATCAAAGTAATTTCATTACATATAGTATAAAATTGGTGCACATAATTTGGGTAAAAATTACTTAAAATCTATTGAAATTAAAAGAGTAAGGTTTAGGAGTACACCTGTGTGTCGATGTGACTACCTTAATTATTGGTAAGTTGATTTCAAAAACATGTATCATTATAAGGATATAAAGATAAGATTATAAAAAATATAGATAAATATTTAAAGTGCATATATCCAAGGAGATAGATAGAGATTATAAGGCACATACCCCCAACTTTGGAGAAAAAGTGAGTTACCACATGGCAATTGAGATTGGCTAAACTGAGCAACCCAATGATACTTATAACCTAGTGAGGCTAGATGACCAAGTCTAACCTAAAAACTTATCAATATTGAGTGATTTGATCACCTCAAATATACCAAAATATGAACCAACTAATGTAGTATCTAGCTTAATAAAGTTCATAAAAGTTTGTAGGGTATCATTATAAAAAAATTCATAATATGGTAACAGTTCATAAAAGAGTTTTGGAATATGAAATTGATTTATATTTTGTAATATTAGGCACATTTTTAAAAACATATTCACCTTATATATGTCTCATTCTAATATACCAACAATACTAATTTATAGAATTCTACCACCACTGTGAATCTAAATCATATAACTATGTGTTTTGGCCAATTTGGATAACTATGTAAGTGTGGATAATATGCTTTCAAAGAATAAACTAATATAAGTAAAAATGTGGAAGACATGTTTCTAAAATATTTCCCCATTGTAATCTATAGATGACAAATACTAAATGGGTGTGAAGAACATGCTTCTAAAGCATGCCCCCACTGAATTTGTGAACTATGAATGTATGGAAGCCATTCCCATATGACATGTCCCCACTAAATATTAAAACTAATATAATAACCATATATTGAATGAGTGTTGAGAATAACTTCCAAAGCATGCCCCCACTAAATCTATAAACTAATATAAGTACCATATACTAAATGAGTGTGGAGAACTTGCTTCCAAAACATGCCCCCATTGAATGTAGAAATTATGCCAAGTGTGGAGAACATGCCTATATGACATGCCCCCACTAATATGCCCCACCTTTGAGGTGAGGGAAAGATATGAACTAGTAGTCACCTCACCTTAAAAGGATAAGATAAATGTATAATATGTGAATGTAACCATGTAATATATATGAGGAACATGTCTTGGTAAATGTAGCATTGAAGCACATAAAATCAATGTGATCACTTGTAGGCCTAAGACACATTATAAATATCATGTCAACATCTAGATAGTAATAATACAAGATCGATAATCAACAAACACACACACAAGAGCATTCAAAAGCAAGTAAAAATATAATGGTCTAAGGAGACCAAAAATAAGGGGCATGTTCAAATACCACACAATAGAAGGGACATGACTAATCAAATGTCCATAAAATAAAGAATTATATACAAAGGAAAATATAGTTGACCTATTAATCAATCCTAGATCAGAGAAGATAAATCTTACTTACACTTCTGATTGTTGATAAATTATATATTTGGGGTCATAACCAAGATAGATCTATTAGACCTAACAAAGGGATATATTACCAAAATAACATAATTAGAGAGGGTTCCAAAGCCTTTAGTCAAGCAACACCATGCAATAACCCTTACTAGGTCTTATGTTTTCATATTCACAAAATATATATAAATTAAAGTAAAGTCTAATTTAATGCTCACCAAAGCCTGTGGCATAAAAGTGGGAGTAATAAACATCAATAGTAAACATGCATAAGATAATTATAATTAAGCTATGGATAGATAAAACTCTAATTCATGGATAGAGCAATATATTCAAAAGTCATTACTTATGCTACTTTTATCTACTAAAATAGAGGAGTAAAGTTAGAGATACTTACCTTAAAGATGAACACACTGAGAATCAATTTCTCCCTTAGCCAAAGGTGTTTCATAAGAGGTTGTTTTGGTTTTAAGGATCACTAAGAAAGGCCTAAGCATCCAAGAATTTTCCACAAGATAAGATTATTATCCAAGTATAAACCCTAATCAATAACTCCTCAAGTAGAATGGTGGAAGAGCAGATTGTAAAGAAGCATAAATGAATAATTAACTCTTGTCTCTCTTTAAATGATGGAAATGGATGTGTGTATATAGTTTAATCTAGCCCTAAACCTTTTTTAAAGTTTAGCTAAGAAGGTTAACCCAATTGACTATGTATCGTTAATTGATAAAAAAATAGATCCCAATCTAGGTCAACCAAAGCTGACTTAGACCCGTAACATTCTTTTAACAATTTGAATATAGGGTCAACCCAAGCCAACAGTGTAATGTAAACTTTCAAAAAGGGTTTTAGGATTTAGGAAGGGGCCAAGTAAAGTGGTGAATTATTTATGAGAGTGTGCAAGATAGGAGGCAAGGATTAGGGAAGTATATAGAATAAGGTTGTGTAGATAGCAAGTGGTAGTATAGGGGATAAAAATCCTATGAAGACCAATGGTCTACCCACCCCTTTTTTGGTGCACCCTTTAAGACATTCACTCTAAGAGATTGAGACTCGATGGGTTACTGTAAGAGAGAAAACATCAGTAATTAATAAAGTTTAAAAATATTATGTGTATACATGTGTTTCACTTAAAGATCATCATGTGTTACTTAGGTACAACATGGGATGGTGCTTTGAGAAAAGAACGTAGCAACATACAATGCTAAAGTTAAATAAATTGTAGTATTGAAGGCATAAAATAACTAAAAAATGATTTAAAAGGGAAATAATTGAAAAATAAATGTAATGTATGCGTATCTTGACTTAATTTTATTTTTAGATTTTTTTTTTTTTTTAATGTTTGTATTTTTTATTGTGGAGGGCATAGAGACTGCTTTGGACAAACCCAAGGATGCAAAACTAAAGATAAAAAATAAAAAAACATAGGAAAGCTAAGATAATTGACATAGTGTAAACAAGATGTACTTGGAAATTTAGTAAGCTAGGGTGACAAATTATAAGTTAGGACCAAATTACCAAGTCAAAAATTAGAGTAAATTAGGTAATCAAAAATCCAAGGCTACTAAATTACCAAAAAACTCAAACAAGTAAGCCTAAATAAGAAAGGCAAATAAACCGAATCAAACTAAAGATACAAGTGAAAATGGTAATCAAACATCAATGTAAAACTAGTAAAAATCCTTACTTAAACACATATGGGCAAGAAATGATAAAACAACATTGATGAGTGAGCAATAATAATCCTTACTCAATCATCAATGAAACAAGTGCATAAAAGGGAAAACAACATTGGTGAGTGAGAAGTAACAATCCAAACTCACCCAATAATGGAAAAAATATTGAAAGTAGAAATGGACATAGTTGTCCAAAAAAAGGGGAGGTACAAAAAAATATAGATTTCAAATAAACCAAGGCAATTTGAGAAATGTAAAGCAATGGTTAAAGAAGATAATCGACAATCACTCAAGCATACTATGTTGTCATAAAGATAGATAAAATTGAAAAAAAGTAGTGCTAGAATGTTTTAATATGTGAAGAAGAAGGAATATAGAAGTGGGAAAATAGATCTAGAATTAAAAGATAATCCACAATCACTCAAGCATAGTATGTTTTTCTAAAGATAGATAAAACTGAAACAAAGTAGTGCTAGCATGTTTTAAGATGTGAAGAAGAGGGAATATAGAAATGGGAAAATAGATCTAGAATAAAACTTACCTATCAAGGGGGACTAAAATGGGTGGTGAGGGAAAAGAAAGAAAAACCAAGGTAGATCAACTCTTTATCAAATTCAAGACACTTAGAATTAGGTTTGTGAAAATAAAAGATTGTCGACATTAAGGACTTTGAAGAACCTTTCCTAACCACACAAATATTAGGTCACCAAATGAAGTATGAATATCATCCCATGAAGTCTATATGCATAAAAATTAAAATGGACCTACCTTCCCATAACGTTTTCCCTATTCCTTAGGACCCCTTATAGAGCTATCAATCTACTATAAATATTGGGTATTTGTGTGATAAATTAGGTAGCACCATAGATTATTTTGAATTATCCTATCCAAATCTACTGGCCTACCACACCTTAATAGACCTTGTCACTATCATGAGGCCAATTTTGGAGTTTGAGATTCTATTAGAAATAGGAGATGTGTTATTAATCATGTCTTTTGGTGTGATTTTGACTTTGTATGTTGCCTTTTAATTGTTTTCTTTTGTTTTAAATGATTTGGATTTTGACTTTTGATGGATTATTCTATTCCTCCTCCATATGGATTCAAAGAACCAAACATGGGTGCTAAAAATGACTACCATTTGAAAAATTTGGACTTAGTAATTAAGAAAGAGAACTTAGAGAGCATGGTGTCTAAGAGTCTTGTTTATTCATGTGAAATAAAAAGTTCTATCTTGAATTCAACCTTGTTTTATCGAAATTGGAATGGAAGGAAAGGGAATCAAGGTAAATGAACATTAAATAATCAAAATTACTTCAAATTGAAAAAAAATATGACAATAAAAAAGGGATACAATGATAGGTAAGTATGATTCTTTATCACAACAATGTTGTAGGTGTAGGGAAACATGATAACATTGTTTGTTGTGAAAGTTTTATCTACAAAAGAAATAAAAACTAAATCTAAAAATAAGGGATTATAAACTAATAACCATTTATTAACATTCTAGAAAAAGAACACTTGGTTGAACAAAGGTGTTTTGAAATAAAATGGTGACTGTATGAGGAGAGTCTGGTCCTATCCATGGTATTACATTGCAAATCATAAAAGAGAAACCCAAGAGGGTGAAATAAAGATACAAATGGTATGTGTGAGGAGGGCCTAGTCCTATCTATAGTCTTACATTGTGACTCATAAAATAGAAACCCAAGAGGGTGCCAAAAAAAAAACATTAGAAAATAATACTCTAAATAAAAGTTAAAGAAATTAATGAGCAATACTGGGTCTTATACATGATATTATAATGAAAATTATGAGGAAAAAAACCAAAGGACTAAGAGAAGGAACTAAGGTTTGTGGAAAGAGGATACTTCTATAGAGGGTGAGACCTATGAAGAAATTTTACAAAAAATGTTAGTAGGATAGTATATATAAGTATGATAATAAGTAAAAGATCTAAGTAAAGGATTTTTTTAAGAATTGGGCATTGGTGGGTTCTTTGAAAATATGGCCTCCATTAGTTTTGAGGATATAGGTGCTAAGACCAAGAATATATTTTAATAAACAAGGGACCCACCAATTTTGGGCATATTTAAATTCTTTATCATGGGTATAGTCTAATTTTAGGACTAGATCACCAACATTGAAAATGCAGATTTTAACTTGTTTGTTTTGTTACTTAGCAATATGAGCCTTGTATTGGTGATTATGTTACAAAAAAGCTAAATAGTGTTCATCAAAAAGATTAAGAGAATGAAGATGAGCTTCATGTAATTATTCATCAAGTATGATACCATAAAGAGATATACGTAGGGAGGGAAGCTTAACTTATAATGGTAGGATAAACTCAAAACCATAGACTAGTGAGAATGGTGTTACCCTAGTGGTAGTATGAATTCTAGTATGGTAGGCCTAAAATGTAGGATATAAATAAAGGTTATAATCTATATGAGTTTCATGGATGGTCTTTTTAAGGATTTTATTGAAGCATTTAATTATGGCCTCAACTTGGCCATTGCATTGTGGATGATAAGGTGTGGAGAGTTTATGGGATATTTTGAATTTAACACATAACTGATTCACATCCTTATTCTTGAAATTACTACCATTATCATATATGGTAGTATGGGTAATTCCAAAATGAAAAATAATTTGGTTAAGGATAAAATTGGAAATAGTAGTTCCTATGATGTTGACAAGAGGCATGGCTTCTACCCATTTGGTAAAATATTCAATAGCCATGATGATAAAAAAATGCCCATCATGTGATTTAGGTAGTTTAACAATGATATATAATCGCCACATGTAAAATGTCTAAGGATATTCCATAATTTGGACCTTGACTAGTGGCAAATGGATTAGATCATCATAGAGTTGGAAATGACTACACTTTTTAGCAAACTTGATATCATCCTTTTTTAGATTAGGCCAAAATTATCCCTATATAAGCATTTTCATGCTATATCATGTATGTTATATTGGCCACTATGAATTCCCCCATGTGCTTGTTCAAGGAGAGGAGGGACCTATTCTTTCATTACACAATGGAGCAGGGTGCCATTGGTGTTGTGATAATAAAGGGTGTTATATATAAAGATATATTTGAAGGCTTGTTTGTGAATTTGAGTCTTTTCATGAGAATCTATATCTGGAGGATAAATTTAATGCTTAAATAATTGGATAATGTCATTATAACATGGGATCTATTGAATGATGACAACCTCAATATGATAGATAAGTGAATATTGAATTTGCATATAAGATGGGGACTTTCTTATTTGAATAAGAATTTGAGAATCATTGAGAACATGGTGTGGATGATGAATAAGTAAGAGAGTCAATGATAGAGTTTTGATCTCTTAGAATGGGTTTGATGATAAAATAAGTGAATTATTTGGTGAGGGTAATGGCCAATTTATGATAAGTGATAATATTTTCACTTTTACATTGAAAATCACCATTAACCTAAAGGCAAATGAGTTGGGAATCACCCAAAGCATGTATATATGCAATGCCTAAGTCAAGTTCCACTCTCATGCCTAAGATTAATGATTCATATTCTACCATGTTATTAGTGACATACAAGGTTAGAAAAAATGATAAAGGGATAATTTTACCATGAGGACTAGTGAGTATACAACTTTCCCTATATCCTTGGAGACATTTGGCACCATCAAAATAAAGGGTCTAGGTGTCTTCATGTAAATTAAATTTAATTTTAAGAAGTTATTTGATAATTAATTTAGATTTATTAGTATCAATAATGACATAGGAATCATATTGATTACTTAATTATAAACTAGTAGTGAAGTTGTGAAAGTAATATTTAAGAAATATACCCTAATTGAGACCTTAAATATAAAGAATGTCATCATCAGGGAAACTATCTTGAAGATGATGGGTAGTGGGTATGGGTTGCACTATGAGTTGGTAAGTAATGAATTATCCTTTGATAGCTTTTTGTGTGATGATGTGGAGGTCGAATTCTATTAAAAAAACCATCCACTTGCCAATTTTATCTCTAGGTAAAAAGGCTTTGGAGAAAAAAGTGATTTAGTGGGTCAGAATGAATTACGACATAAGTTGTTTGATAGATCATGTAGTGACAAATATTTTTATCTACAAAATATATAGCGAGGCAATCAAATTATATTTTGGTATAATTTTTTTATAATAGATGAGGCCTTGACTAATATAGTAGATAGCATACTCTTTTCTAGTATCATCTTGTTGGGCAAGCATTGCCCCAACTGATACGAGTGTAGAAGAAGGGTAAAAAATTAAATTATGGTTATTACAAGGTGGATGAAGGGTGGGTGGATGGAAAAATAATTATTTAATGTTTTCAATTGCCTTCTAACAAGTATTAATCCATTCTAAAGCATTACCTTTCTTAAGAAGGGAATTAATAGAGTAAATGTAATAAGCCATTTTAAGGACAAATCATCGGATTGCCCTAAGATTTACAAGGTAAGTTCAAATGTATGTGATGGAATGAGGATATGAATATTTACTATACCATTTATCTTAGTGAGATAAACATCAATACCATGAAGAGAGACTTAGAACCCTAAAAATTTAGTAGATGTAATGTAAAAAACACATTTGTAGGGATTAAGTCTAACATTATATTGATGAGTCAATCAAAGATGATGGAAAGATTAGAAAGATGAGTTTTAAAAATTTTGTATTTGGCAATGAGATCATCTACATAGGTTTCCACAATCTTATGGATAAGGTAATGAAAAATGTAGCTCATAGCCTGTTGATAGGTAGATCCAGTGTTTTTAAGGTTGAAGAGCATTTTAACATAGCAATATATGCCCCATTTTATGGGGCAAGTTGTCTTGTGTTAGTATTCAAAGGTAATATGAATTTGATTATAGCCTAAAAAACCATCCATGAGGGACAACATTTTGTATCCAATAGTGGAATTTATGATGGCATCTATCGAAGGTAATGGAAAGTTATCCCTAGGACAAACAAGATTGAGATTATGAAAATTGATGAAAATATGAATGACCATGGTGATTTTTTTATAAATAGGGACAATGTTGAAGACCCATTAAGAATATTATATAGGTTTTATAAATTTGGCATCTAATAGTTTAATAATTTATTTATGGCATAAAGTGAAAACTTTGGAGGGGGGAATTTTTGCTATTTTTCCAAATGAGTTTAGCATTGGGATATGTGATGATGTTGTGCACCATGATACTAGGATTGATGCCAAGCATGTCCTTATATGATAAAATGAAAATCTCAAAATATTTATCAAATAATAAGCTAAATTTATCATGTTCAATTGGTGTGAGTTATCTATAAACTTTTATAGGTCAAGGATATGAGGGTGTGCTATATTCAATTCTTGTAGTTTCCTTGATAAGCATAAAATTACCATCATGAAAATAATATTGGGCATTGGGAAGAGAGAAAATGGGAATGGTTTTAGGATCAATGCTAATAATGAAGTTTTTAAAATGAGGTTCCTTACACTTGAAATTCCAAAGTTTATGATGTTGTTAAAGAAGTTGAGGTTCTCAGGCATGAAATAATTCAAGGATAGCTTGATCACTAGGTAACATAGGTAGAGGTCCATAATATTCCAAATATAATTCAATATCAATAATTTTTTTACCATGGCAAATGTATTTATAATGTGTACATCTATGGCCTTGGCATTGAGAGCGATCTCGAGAGCAAGTAGAACTGTAGTGAAAGATTGATTAGATTCAATTGGTTTATCTTTGGAATCATTGACCAAAAGAGGATCAAATAAAATAACCAGTGTGATAGGAGGTATAGAAGGTTACATAAGCTATAAATATGTATGAGGTAAAAAATTTTCAACCACCCAAGGAGTATCAAGAAGTGGAGAATTAACTGGAGGTACTTAAATTTTAGGTTCTAACTTGAAATCCATGAAAATGGTATGAAAATAATGATTAAAAGCATGTATTTGGGCTAAAGTTTTATGGTAATGTTGAACATCTAAATCTCTTGATTGAGTTTGAGCCATAATGTAGTTATCATCATAAGTTGGATAAATAGTACATGCTTGTGACTCAGATTGAACTTTGGAAGGTGAGATGCCTATATTTATAAATTTAGTGGTGACATAATTAAAGGATCTTGAAATAGTTTAGCCACTCCATAGTCATTACACATGAAATTATCTTTTTTATAAGATTCTTCATGTGCATTACATGAAGGAGGGAAATTAGTGATCTCATTAATAAAAGAGATAGTATGATCATGAGGTAACAAAGAAGGATGAATCACTCTGAAATGTAAGGAGGTAAGTTGGTAGGATTGCATGTATTTTGAAATTTTTTTGGTTCATCATCATTAGAATCAACAAGGTTGATGTGTAAATCTGGATTCATATTAACAAATTCAAGTAAAGTGGAACTATTAATTTTATGAATAATGGGAATCTGGTATTGAGATTTAGGATTAGGAAGATGAATATTCCATGGGTTAGGGTTGGCCTCATGTTTGTACCATTTACCATTATGAATAAAATTGATACTATGACTTTCAAAAGAGGTAATAGCCCTCATGCGATAAGTCCATGGGCATCCTAGGAGTATATTGTAAGATAATAGTAAATCATGAACCATAATCCTAGTATGTAAAGTTTTGGGTCTAATAGTGAGGGGATCAAAATAAAACCAAGTAAATTTTGATTGGTCTTGTCAAATTTTTGACATGTTAAATGAGTTTTCTTTAGATGATCTTTTTTATATTTGAGTTGTTGAATGAACCAAAGAGATGTCACATTAATGCCTAACCCTTTGATTACTAATACCTTACAAATGAGGGTGGTATTAATGGCTATTTTGAGAAAGAGAGTTGGATCATCAGATCAAAGGAGAATTTCTTCATTGATCATGTATTATTCAAGGAACTCTATGGAAGGTTTTGAACAAGGATAAATAGATTCAATGGTATGAACTCTTGTTGGTTGAGGCTCATGAGAAAGTGTTTCCTCTTCTAAGGGATATGGTTCTTAAATTTCTTGGAGTTGTTGTATTAAGAATTTATGATGATAGGGAGAGGTGTGAACTAATTCCATGAGAGGAATTTTTCAAGGCATAGATTTGAGTTCCTCTAAAAAGTTCCAATGGGTTTTAGAAAAAGAAGAACTAGCACGAGGCTTGGAAGTCAAAATATGTTTAGGAGGAAGAGAAGTGGTTGGAGGTTTGTATGGAAGAAGTGGTTCCTCATTGTTTTTTGAAGATAAGTTGGTAGTAGTAGTATCTTTGAGAATTTACTCTTCTAAATATGGTTTCTTTGGTTTGGTAACGAGATATTTATGGGCTAATTTGCATCAATAATTGACCTTAGCCATGTTTACATATTGGGAATTGGTATAGTATTGATCATAATTGGTGTCAATCACATAAATATCCTTGTTAGCTTGTTGAGGTTTAGATGTAGATAAATATTTTAGATTATTAAAGGAAGAAGCTTTGGAAGCTTGTTTCTTATAAGAAACATTAACATAACATTAATGATGGAGCTGTATCATGGCATCATGATTGAATGAATTACCTAACATAAAAGAAATAGAAAAAAAATTAAGCCCTCAACATGTTTCAAGGGAATGACCTATATCAGCATGAAAAAATCAAAATTGATTAGGTTCATACCATTTAGGGGAAATATTATGATACGTGAATGGTTTAGAAGGCACCTAAAATTTATTTTAATTTTTTTATGGTTAATGGCATATGGGAAGGTTGGGGATTTTCTAATTTATCTACTCCTATTTTGGGTTGAGGAGGATTTTTTATTATTGCATTGGTTGAATGTTAGAAAGACTCCATGATGATTTTAGTGTTAGTTTCAAACTATTTCATTAAGAAGTCTTGCCACTTAGCTTGGTCAAGAGCCTTGATTTAAAATTTGGGGAGCAAAAGTTTGAACCTTGTATTAGAGTGAAGGTGTTAATTATGTTCTAAAGAGTTTTAAAAAGTTTTTATTAGTCATGTTGTGATCAGCCTTATGAGTTAAATATTTACACCATTTGATAAAATAATGAGTTGATTCTATAGGAGATTGCTTAGCATTGATGAAATAACTAAGAATTTTTCCGGGAAGATCATTGTGTCAGAATTATTTAACTAAAGGATTGACTAAATCCTCTAGTTATCATATGAAATTTTGGGGAAGTTGGTTATACCATTCAAAAACATCACCAATATTTTAACTAAAAGTCTAGTTGTGGTGAAGGTACTAGTTTGGATCCACTCTTTATAAAGATTACCAAATGCCTTAAGAAAAGATGTAGGGTCTTTAGTCCCATCATATTAATAATTGGAGATATATTACCAATATAAATAGAGATAATGAAAGGGGCTAAAGGCTTGTTTTGAATGTGTTGAAGCATCTTATTATGCATGATAGGTTGGGGAATGACATTTCCCATGGAATTTATAAGAGGTGGAGGGATAAAATTTTGATTATATTGAGGAAGAAGGATGGGAGTTCAATTAGCCATGTTGATCAAATTATGTTGTATTTGCATCATTTGGGAGGTGTTATATGTTTGAATGATGTTCATTTGTTGCACTATTTGTGCAATAATTTAAGTTGTATCAATTGGTGGGTTAATGTTTGTATGAGGATTCCCTGATTTAGTAATAGGGGGAGAGTTACAAGGTGGAAAATTTATTGTGGGGTTATTATATAGGATTGTATCAATATCCCCCACATTATTGGTGGGTTAATGTTTGTAGGAGGATTCCTTGAATTGGTATTAGGGGGAGAGTTACTAGGTGGCATATTTCTTGTGGGGTTATTATATAGGCTTGTATCAATCACCCCCACATTATGGTGAGATGATTAAATATGTAAATTATCATGATAAGTGTGAAAAGGATCTAAGCCACCAATCTCATCTATTGGAGTGATTTGACCCATGTTGCAATTGAAAGATGAGGGAGGAAAAAAGGTTCTCAAAGAGTGAGGATCCTATTAGGAAGTGAAGATAGGTAGAAAAGAACATCCCATATAGTGTCTATGTGGATTTAGGTTGTCCAAAAATATTTTAATAGGGGATTTCATGATGCTTAAAGAAAGAGCCAAAAATTAGGAAATGAGAAGGAAAAATAGAGATAGAGTCATCCACACATAGAACAGTATCAACCAATATATACAACACTGATTGGGTTGATAAAGTATGTGAAGAAGGTTTAAAGAACATGAAGTATAAGGATACATAGGTGATTAGGTCTATTCTTTTCTATTGAGGATAAAACTAAAAACAAGCTAGAGGGATACATAGTTATATGGGTTGACTATGTACTACAAATAAATAAACTGAACATATGAGAAAGATACATAGTCAGATGGGTCAATTATGTACTTTGAAAAAGGGAATTGATCAAGTTGATAAGGATACACAATCAAACAAAGTGACAATATACTGGAGGAAAACAAGATTGATAGTTTGTATCAACAGAGATTATAGTGTTCTAAAAATAGAGAAAAGACTTTGCAAGATAATATATGAGCATAATGAAATAAAACACACAATAAATTGGATCAATGTGATTGATACAATTAGAACACATAACACAAACCTTGCACCAGTGTTAGCTAATACAAGTTTTATAATACAAAATATAATGATCAAATAGCAAGCACTAAAACTTGAGTGATCATTACTAAATGTTTTTAATTTATAATAAAGTTTAAAATGCATGTGATGGGAAGTTAGCTATGAAAAGGAATTAAAAATCAATCTAAATATATTTTTAGGAATTTTAAGCTAAAAAGGATCTATATTGGTGATGGTACTAGCTTGGTATTGGGGCTTACCCCCTCACTTCACAATCTCATAGTGATAAGGGTGTCAAGTGCTTTGCTAATATATACTATCAACCACATGTTTATACTTTGCCATAAAACTAAGTTAGCTTCCCCCTGGGTGATGATATCCAAGTAGGCAGGCCTTGAGAAGATACATGTTTAATGATTTTTTTTGTAAAATGATTTGGAAGTGTGTGAAAAAGAGAAAAATAGTGTGACTAAATTGATAAATTGAAAAACCACCTAATTAATCTATGTTTGTTACTCTAAGCATGCAAATAATTGAAATTAAAGTGAATCAATTAATATAAAAAAGAATTTAATTCCTTGATTGTAAAGAGTATAGAATTGGTTTAGGTGATACTATATGAAAACAATGCAGAATAGAGTCAACTAAGTCATTACTATGATATGAAAGTAAGATCTAGAAAAACATAGTCAAATAGGTTGACTGTGTCTTTTAGAGAGAAGATAGGCTATAAAACTATGTCAAGTGAGTTGACCCAATTAGTTATAGGTTTGTAGTTTTATAGACTATAAACTTGTGAAAAATAGTATTGAAAATAAAAAATTGAACTGATAGAGAGAGAGCAAGAATGAACCTTTGTGGGTTTGAAGATGCTTAGATTTCAAAATTTTATGATGTGATGCTCAAGTGTCTATTTAAAAATTATGCTAATAGAGTTGACTATAGAGTCAACTAGTTTGATAGAGTTTCCAAAATCTATATACTAAAAAGAATTTATGAATAGAGTCAACTAGTTTGACTATGTTTGTAGACCTATATGATGAAAAAGGAGAACTAAAAATAGAGTTGACTAGTTTGAATATGCATGAAATTATATAAATAAATAAGAAGACTATGTTGAGATACTTGATCTAATCACTTGTATTTGGATAAGACCTGCACAAATATAACATAGTCATTTTGGGGTGACTATGTGTTAAAATTATGCATAGACTATTAGAAATAGACTAATAGGTTTGATATAATACTAAAAAAATATAAATATTTAAGATGATGAGACAATGACCACATGAAATATAACCTTCAAGGGCTTGATTCACATCAGGTTCACTAGAATGTATAAAAAGGAAAATACAACTAACCTATTAATCAATCCTAGTTTAGAGAAGATAAATCCTACTTACACTTATGATTATTGATACTTTAGATATTTGGGGTCATGACCAAGATGAATCTTCTAGACCTAACCAAGGGATATATTACCATAATAACATCACTAGAGAGGGTTCCAAAGCCTTTAGTCAAGTAACACCATGCAATAATCCTAGCTAGGTCCTATATTTTCATATTCACAAAGTATATGCAAAGTAAATTAAAGTCTAATTTAGTTCTCACCAAAGCTTGTGGCAAAAAAGTGGGTGTAATAAACATAAAAATTAAACATGCATAGGATAATTATAATTAAGCTATGTATAGATAAAACCCTAATGCATGGATAGAGTAATATATTCAAAAGCCATTACTTATGCTACTTCCATCTATTAAAATAGAGGAGTAAAGTTAGAGATACTTACCTTGAAGATGAACCTGTCGAGACTCAATATCTCCCTTGGACAAAGATTCTTCGCAAGAGATTTTTGTGGTTTGTAAGGATCACTAAGAAAGGCCTAAGCATCTAAGAATTTTCCACAATATAATATTCTTCTCCAAGTATAAACTTTAAGCAATAAATCCTCAAGTAGAATGGTGGAAGAGTATGTTGTCCCCCAAAAAAATGTCACTCTTTTTGGGACAATGTATGAGCCATTTTGGTCCTGCAAGACCAAATTTGCCTCTTCCCTTTTCAAAATTTCTTCTGAGCTTTCAAGTTGATCACTTTTCAAGATTTTATAGAAATCTATGGACTCAAAATGCTTGAAATTAGCAGGTTCAGCTGCTTTAATGGCTTCTTCAGACGAGTTCAATCAAAAGGGGCGAGTTTCCAACACTTGGGCATTTTCAGGATTGGTTCAATCAATCAGTTCAAAGAAAAGGTTCAAAGGTTCAATGTGGTTATTTAAAAGTAAAGGTTCAAAGGTTTAATGCAGTTATTTCAAAACAAAGGTTCAACGTAGTTTAGAAATTGTTTCAAATGGTCAAGACTTAGCCGAGACAAAGACATTGAATTATTGAACTGTTGAACCAAAGTTGGTTCAATCAAAATGGCTCAAAGGAGCACCCCAAAAAGAATGAGTCAAGTAGAAACTACCACATGTCATTTGTTGAGCCCCATTGCACTTTATTTCTAATCACAAAGAAAGATGCCACATGTCCCTGCTGAAGCTTGTCAGAAGCCTCCAAGTGTCTCCATCTAAAGCTTTGAAGTTTCAATAGTTTTGAAGTTAAACGCGTAGGTATTTATTTTTTATGAAGGTTTTTGTCTAAGTCTCAAAAAGCTACAGAAGATGCCATGTGTCCCTTGCAAAAGTTTGGCAAAAGCTGACAAGTGTCAATCTCTATAATTTCTCCCTCCTACTTCTTGTTTTCATAAAGACTGTGGTGGACCCCCAATGAGCTACCATAGAAAAGCAAAATGTGCCATGTGTCATCATCTGCCTGACTCTCCAAAGATAAGTGGAAGCTGCCACCTACTCATTTATAACTCTGTGAAGAGCGACACGTGTCTGCATCTAAGTTTCAAACAAGTTTATAAGCTTCTCCTAAGCATTTTTCAAAGCACAGAAGAGACCGCCATGTGTTATCATCCACGTGAATCTAAAATAAGTCCTGAGTGTTTTCAAAGGCTGCTAAAGCACAATAGAGACCACCACATGTCATCTTCTACCAGACTCATAAAAATTATTTCTAAAGCCTCTAATAGTAGTAGATGCTACCACGTGTCAATCTTTCAACGGAAAGCAACCAAAGAATAGAGAGGCAATTTAAGGACCTGATTCAACAGCCAAAAAAGGAGTTGCCAAGAAGGATGACAGACCTACAGCTGTCAAATTAGGGGAAATCAATTAGCCATTGGCTTTCAAATGATGGCAGACATAAGGATGCCATATTGGTGGCAATGAAGTGTTTGCTGATTTTTGTAGACTTAAGTGTGAGAGCCCTAATCATTGTGAAGCAGAGGAAACAATATGAAAGATCTGGAGTATCAACATAGTGTTTAGATCTAATAGACCTCTTGAACCTAGAAACATGGATGTAGATTTCTTGAGCCTTTAAAAGACACAACTTGTTTGGGAATAAAGGCAAAGTGAACAACGATGTAATCAAGAGAGGAAACTAAGAGGATCATCTAGTTCTAGGGGATGACAGTTGAGTTAAAATATAGAACTAAAAGTGCATTCAAAGCATTATATGCACAACATGAGTTGTTCCATGGGATAAACATGCCAAATCTCTCTTGACTTCTATATATTGTAATCTCTCTGATTGTTATGGGGGATCTTTTCTTGCTATAGAAGAGAAAATTCTACCCAAATTGAAAGGCATTTACTGAGACTTTGAGCTCAGATTATTAATCACTTTTCTTCATTTGAATAAGAAAGCAAGTGACCTTTTCAAACTTTGTGCTAGAAATAGCCTGTGTTATTTAGGAAATTGTTTGTATGTCTATTTCTTAGAAGCATTCTTGTTTATCTGATCTAACAAGTAAAACTAGTGGAAGTGGTTAGGAAGGTGTCCTGAAGACCAACTATGAGATGAATTTGTGCCCCAACAAGTACTTTCAGTGTGTTTGTATTTTCTTTATCTTGTGTAAAGGACCTTGGGATGACTTTGTGCCCCCATTGTTCTTCATATCTCTCTCTTGGGTAGTTAAGGTGGAGACTTTGTGTTGCATCTTATATTGTTGGTTACTTTATACTTTGGTTACTGGTTACTTGTTCCTTGAAAAGACTCCTGTTGTTTCCTACAAGAATACTTCTGAAAGAAGAGAAGTGCCTTCAGTGTTTCCCAAGATTTCTCCTTTGTTAGCATCATCTCTGAAAAAAGAGAGATGGATGGTTTGTCCTACCCTTGTGTCTTATTTTTTGCTCATATATATATATATATATATATATATATATATATATATATAGCTCTGTATACTTAATAGGGAACCTCCCCTTGATGAGAGGAGAGATTTATCCCCTTTTGATGTAGTAAACCTACACATCTAGCCGATCAATCTCCCTACTGCTGTATTGATAAGACCTATTTTGCTCCCCAGTTAGCTGGTCAACAAAATATTCACTCAACAATTTTTGGTGACTCTGCTAGGGAAAGAGCGCGTAGTTTGAAGCCTCAAGTTTCAAGCTAAAGCAGGACTAGTTCTTTTCTATTTTTGTTCTACAATCTAGCAACTTCACACTATAGCAGAAGATAGAAAGCTCAAGGTGTTGTTGACCCTATTTTTGAGTTGGTGCAGTAGAGCAATTTTGAGTTGTTTCCTCCACAACCTCACCTCTAATGAACTAGGAGTCTTACTCATGCCAACACTAGGTCACCAACACAAGGCAGAGCTACTTTTTTTGCTATTAGTAGAACTTTGCCTATACATACACCACCCAAATTTGTTATCCTTGCTTTCAATAATCCATTTATGGTAGTTCAAGGCCCTTGGGGTAACTCTTTTGGCCCACTCAATCTTACTCCACCCCTGCATGAGCTTCCATGCAATTCAAGGAAGAATTTCCCCAAATTCTTTAGTGATGGAAAGGTTCACCCTGATGAACACATTACATCCTTTAGCATAGCCTATAGTGTGATAGGCATGGAATTTGAGGATGTGGCAGTCAAACTGTTCATGGAGACGTTGCAAGGTACTACTGTGGATTAGTTTTACCATCTATAGGCTAGATCAGTGACTGACTAGGACACACTCAAAGCCAAGTTTGAAGCTAGATTCAAACTTGAAAAAGATGCACATGCCCTTCTGGCCTAGCTCACACAGATGAAAAAGGAACCTCATGAACCGATGAGGGATTTCATAGCCAAATTTGATTATTAAGGAATAGGATCCCTATAATCACTCAGCTGACCCCTAAAAACCTCAAGTACTTCTTCATCAACTCACATCTACCTGAAGTGACTTTTCTACTAAGATGTGTTGGCCAAATAGACCTTACTAAAGCTCAGGACTTGGCTACTGAGGTAGAAGATGACCTTATCTTGGTTGGGAAGATAAAGAGAGATCCAAATAGAGGTAAATCTTCTTCATCTTTTGATTACTCATCTACAACCACTACTGATCCCATGGTGCAAAAGTTGGCAAATAAATTACTGGCTCTCAGAAGACAAATAGCCCAAGGGATGTCATCCACTCTTGCATATAGAGATATCCCAAGGAGGATGTTCCAAAATTAGACATATCAAGGCAATGCTACCAGGGGTCAAGAACAACTGAATCGTCTTCCTCCCCCATAGAGGAACCTTACCATTGAAGCACCTCCAACCAACTCAGTGATTGGATATCTTGAAGCTAACTCAGGTTTCTCATTCCAACTTGAGTTTAACCCTAAAGATGATGCTAATCTCTTCACTAAGGAAGAAGAAGAATTAGCTGGTGACTCCAACATTAGTTTCTTAAACTATCAAGATAAACTCAAAAGTGAAGGTAATGTAAAGGAGGGATCATATGCTGTGTTCACCTTATCTAAGAATCAATTAGCTCAGGAAGCTAATAAAGAGAAGATGAAGGAGCAACCTCAACCGGTAATCTCAATTGCTAAGCATGGAAGTACTCTACCCTTCCAGCCAAAAGATTTGATGACTGCAAGAAAGATAAGTACACCAAATACCCTTGCACCTTCTACTTCAAATCTGTAGTCTAATTCTCCCCTGCCAAGAATCAAAAGGATGAGCTCCCATCCTCTATTCCTAACTCATTTCAGACATTTGACATTATTGATCATATAAAAAAGACAAAGTTCAAACGTCTAAATTTGAATTCCTATAGTCCAACCCTAATCAGTTGGATAAATTAGTTCAATGTGTGAAGAGCCAAAACATCCTAGCAAGACAAGAAGCTAAGAAAGCAACTCATGATCTCCCAAGGAACATGTCTATCCTAAATAATCTTGTCATTGCTCCTCCTGCTGCTCTTGAGAAAATAGAGCCTTTCTATATATCCCTATTAATAAATGGATATCAGTTGAATAATTATATCATTGATTCTAGAGCTTCGAATAATGTCATGCCTACTAAAGTGACTAAATCCCTTGGCCTTACACTGACCAGGACATTTGGTAGATGTTTCTCTATGGAAAACAAGCAAGTACCATTGTTGGGGCAAATTAAGGATGCCTAATTTGCATTTGCAGCATTCCCAGACAAACGAATCAAGATGACTATGTTGGTGGCCGATGTCCTAACATCTTATGGCATCCTTCTTGGCCAAAATTTTTGCAAAGATGTTAGTGGTGAATTAAACATGGACTTGTTTGAGGCAAGAATCCTAGTCAAAGGCATCATGAAAAGACTACTTATTGAAAAGGAAACAAAGTATGTGGTCACCCAATCATCAGCACCTGAAGCTCCAATTTTGTTTGAATCTTCAAGCATGGGTAACTACTTTTTGTCCACTAAAGAAGTTCATGAAACACCTATTGAAGCTCTCAAAGGTGACGACCTGAAGGTTAGTTTAGCTGGAACTATGGAAGAATCTCCACTTCCAAATGAGGAAGAATCCAAAGGAAAATTAGTGTCTAATGAGGTATGGATCCTTAAATTTGATGGCAGTTGTTCTTCTACCAATTTAGGAGCTGGGGTTGTGTTGATATCTCCTCAAGGAGATATTTTTCCTTTATCCTACAAGTTGCAATTCAGCAACACTAATAACATAGTTGAGTATGAATCCCTATTACTTGGATTAAAGGCTGTTCAAGATAAAGGTATTAAGATTCTTCATGCTAAAGGAGATGTTGAACTAGTGGTTTGTCAAGTAAGAAACCTGTATCAAACCAAAAATGAGAGATTGTGCCATTACCGCAATTTAGTCTGGGACCAAATTGAAAACTTTGATGCTTTCAGCATCTTTGCAGTCCCCAAGGAATTCAATGATAGAGCTGATGCTTTGGCTATCTCAAGCACTCTTCTGGTTCCCCACTTAGACTTCAAAGGAGATAGGTACACTATTGAACTAGTCTCTCAACCAAGTTTACCTAATAATGCCAATCATTGGTAGGTGTTTAATAATGACAACCAAATCATTGCTTTTTTAAAGCAAAAGGATAGTTTTAAATGGTTGCATTTTGAAGGCAGTGAATCTCAAGAGCCTGAACTGACCCTTAAATCAAGTTCAGGCATGAATGGAGAGTTCATGCAACTTAAAGGGAATAAGATTCCCAAAGGCCTAGTCTCCCTTGAGAAACTATTTGATAAGCATGACAAATTCATCAAACAACAGCAAATAGATGCAAGCTCCTCTCAGGGGTTTGATCAAGTAAATCTAGGTACCAAGGAAGACCCCAAGATGGTGAACATTGGGAAGTGATGCACTCTTGAGGAAAGATTCAAGTTCACTTCTCTACTTAGACAGTACATGGATGTTTTAGAATACTCTTATGATGACTTGAAGTCACTTAGCCTGATGAAATCTGACATGACATCCCTCTGAAGGCTAACTCAGTGCCTTATAAGCAAAAACCTAGGCAATACAATCCAAAGATGTCAAGTACTATTCTATCTGAGATACAAAAGATGTTAAATGATATGATCATTTTCTCAATCCATCATTCCACATGGATTGCAAACATAGTGCTTGTGAGGAAGAAGAATGGCAAAATTTGCCTTTGTGTGGATTTTAAGAATTTGAATTAGTCATCTTTGAAGGATAACTATCCTTTGCCAATCATGGATCAAGTACTTCAGAAAGTGATTGGTTCAGAGATGTTATCAATGCTAGATAGTTTCTCAGGATATAATCAGGTTGAAGTTGGTGAAGTAGATAACATAAAACTATGTTCACCACACCTTGGGGCACCTTCACCTATAAGAGAATGACTTTTGGCTTGATAAACACTGGCACCACCTTTTAGAGAGCAATAGACCTCACTTTCAAGGGTGAGATGGGCAAGTTCATTATAGTTTATATTGATGACTTGACTGTTTTCTCTAAGCATTGCCCAAATCATGTGCGCCACTTACAACAAGTGTTGGAATGCTGCCATCAGAATGGCATTTTCTTGAACTCCAAGAAGTTAGTTTTTGGAGTAATAGAGGGAAAAATTCTGGAACACATTGTGTCTAAAGGAGGCATAAAAATTAACTCAAACAGAGTCAAGTCTATCCAAGAGCTTACCTTACCTACAAGTAAGACTGTTGTTCACTCTTTCTTTGGAAAGGTGAATTTCTTATGAAGGTTCATCCCCGAGTTTGCTGAGAAGACTAGACATATTGTAAACATGATGAAGGGAAAGCCCACCTTCAGCTGGACTAATGAAGGCAAGTTAGTGTTTAAAGATATCAAGACTACCATTACTCATGCCCCAATTTTGGTTTGGGTAGACTATAACAAAGAGTTCACCATGTACAATTATGCTTTAGAACACACGCTTTCAGTGATTTTGGTTCAACAAAATAAAGAAGGTATGGAGTCCCACATTTCCTTCATGAGTTGTCCTCTCAAAGCTCATAAGCTGAAGTACTTGAATATGGAAAAGCATGCTTATGTAGTGGTGAAGGTGATCAAGCATTTCTACTTCTACATCTTGAATTCATGTACTACTACCTTGGTTTTTGACACAATAATCAAATCCATACTAACTCAGTAGGAGTTTGGAATGAAAAGAGGCAATTGGGTTACAAAGATTTAGGAGTTTGATCTACTCATCAAACCAAAAAAGCTAGTTCAGAGAAAAGGCTTATGCCAATTAATTTCTGACAATAAGCCAAAAGGAACAAAGCATCAAAAATTAGAAGTAGAAGTGCCAACAGTCCTCTTTATCTCTACCACTGATGAGTGGTATTTGGGTATTACTCATTTCCTTACTTATGGTGAATGTCCTGCTCGCCTATCTTATAAAGAGAGAAGGACTATCAAGTTGAAAGTGGCAAATTTCATCGTTTGGGACAATAACCTGTATGAGAGGGGCCTTGATGGAGTGTTCCTTTGTTGCGTAGATAAGGAGCATCAAAGCCAACTTTTGAGATCCTTCCACAATCAGGCCTATGGAAGACATTTTTATGCTCTTTTGACTGCCCATAAGATCCTTTGGGCTAGATATTACTAGCCTACTCTTTTTTAAGATGTGTACAAGTGGGTAAGGAAATGTGAACTATGCCAACAGTTTATTGGAAGACCCAAGTTAGTTGCCCTACCTATCAAGCCAGTAGTCATAGAAGAACCATTTTAGTAATGGGGCCTCAATTTTATTAGTGTTGTAAACCCATCTTCAAGTGATGGACATGATTCTATCCACACAGCCACAGACTACTTCACCAAGTGGGTGGAAGCAATTCTAACCAAGCATGCTACTTTAGAAGTAGTGTGAAATTTCCTAAAAGAGAACATCATTTCCAGGTTTGGGGTCCCAACTAAGATTGTCACTGATAATGTAGCTTATTTCACTTCTCAGGAGATCACTCAATTCTAATTCTACTATGGAATTACACTCTCCCACTCATCTGATTACTTTCCACAAGGGAATGGACAAGCTAAATCAAGTAATAAAAACCTGGTGACTATCATCAAGAAGCTAGTTGATGACAACCAAAGAACATGGCACAAAGCATTGGTTGATGCTTTGTGGGTAGACATAATTAAACCCAAAAGGGCAACTGGTATGTGTCCTTTCCAAAATTTTTATGGTATCAACGTTGAGATACCAATCACCTTGGAATTGCCAACATTAAAATTGGTCAAGGCAATTGAAGATCAAATGTATGAAAGCACCCTTGATAGGATAATTGTGTGCATGACTAATCTAAAAGAATAGAGAACTACAGTGGCAAACTGAATCATAGTCCATCAAATCCTGGTGAAGGAACTCTTTGACCAAAAAGCAAAGAACTGAGATTTCTAGATTGGAGATCAAGTCTTACTGTGGGACAAGAGAAGAGAACCAAAGGGAATGCATGGAAAATTTGATTCCCTATGGAGAGGCCCTTTTACTATCCATGAGCTCAAAGGTGAAAATAGCTTCCTATTGAAATATCAAGATGGCACACCCTTTTCTCTGCCACATAATGAATAGCATCTAAAGCATTTCAACTCTTGAAGTATCAGATGAAGTTGTCTGTACATATGTATTTTTGTTTCTTTTTATGCTTTTCATTGTTATTCATTTTTGTCACCTTTCTTTTTAGGTAGCATGACTCTATATTCCAATGGCACACTTCAAGGCACTAGAGATTCTAGTTTATGCTTCCCTCAGTTGTTCTAAGTTCTCATCTGAAAGAAGTTCCCCAATAGGAGCCAGCTATTGTCCCCTTAAAAAATGTCACCCTTTTTGGGACAACGTATGAGCCATTTTGGTCCTGCAAGACCAAATTTGCCTCTTCCCTTTTCAAAATTTCTTTTGAGCTTTCAAGTTCCTCACTTTTCAAGATTTTCTAGAAATATACAGACTCAACATGCTTGAAATTAGCAGGTTAACTACTTTAATGGCTTCTTCGAACGAGTTCAAGCAAAAGGGGCAAGTTTCCAACACTTGGGCATTTTCTGGATTGGTTCAATCGGTCAGTTCAAAGTAAAGGTTCAATGCAGTTATTTCAAAGCAAAGGTTCAAAGGTTCAATGTGGTTATTTCAAAACAAAGGTTCAACGCGGTTTAGAAACTATTTCAAATGGTCAAGACTTAGCTGAAATAAAGACATTAAACTATTGAACCAAAGTTGGTTCAATCAGTTGGTTCAATCAAAATGGTTCAAAGGAGTGCCCCAAAAAGAATGAGTCAAGTGGAAACCACCACATGTCATCTACTGAGCCCCATTGCAATTTGTTTCTAATCGTAATGGAAGATGCCACCTGTCCCTGCTAAAGCTTGTTGAAAGCCTCCAAGTGTCTCCATCCAAAGCTTTGAAGTTTCAATAGTTCCAAAGTTCAACATGTAGGTATTTATTTTTTATGCAAGTTTTTGTCTAAGTCTCACAAAGCTGCAGAAGATGCCATGTGTCCCTTGAAAAATTTTGGTAAAAGTTGACAAGTGTCAATCTCTACAATTTCTCCCTCCTACTGCTTGTTTTCATAAAGACTGTGGTGGACCCCTAGTGAACTACCATAGAAAAGTAGAATGTGCCATGTGTCATCATCCACCTGACTCTCCAAAGATAAGTAGAATCTACCACCTACTCATTTATAACTCTGTAGAGAGTGACACGTGTCTACGTCTGAGTTTTGAATAAGTTTATAAGCTTCTCCTAAGCATTTTTTAGAGCACAGTGGAGACCACCACATATTATCATTTGCATGAATCTAAAATAAGTCCTGAGTGTTTTCAAAGGCTGTTAAAGCATAGTGGAGACTACCAAGTATCATCTTCCACTAGACTCATAAAAAATGTTTCTAAAGCCTCTAATAGCAGCGGATGCTACCACGTGTCAATATTTTAGCAAAAAGCGACCAAAGAATAGAGAGGCAATTTAAGGACCTGATTCAATAGCTAGAAAAAGAGTTGCCAAGAAGGACGATAGACTTGTAGCCATCAAATTAGGGGCAATTAATTAGCCATTGGCTTTCAAATGACAGCAAACTCGAGGATGCCATATTGGTGGCAATGAAGTGTCTGTTGATTTTTATAGACTTAACTGTGAGAGCCCTAATCACTGCAAAGCGAAGGAAATAATATAAAAAAACCTAGAGTATCAACATAGTCTTTAGATCCGATAGACCTCTTTAACCTAGAAATGTGGATGCAAATTTCTCGAGCATTTATAAGACATGACTTGTTCAGGAATAAAGGCAAAGTGAACATTGGTGCAATCAAGAGAGGAAACTTAGAGGATCCTCCAGTTCTAGGGGATGAAAGTCGAGTTAAAAAATAGATCTAAAAGTGCATTCAAAGCATTGCATGCATATCATGAGCTATTCCATGGGATAAATGTGCCAAATCTCTCTTGACCTCTATATATTGTAATCTCTCTGATTGTTATGGGGGATATTTTCTTGCTATAGAAGCAAAAACTCTGCCCAAATTGAAAGGCATTTACTGAGACTTTGAGCTCAAATTGTTAATCATTTTTCTTCATTTGAATAAGAAAACAAGTGACCTTTTCAGACTTTGTGCTAGAAATAGCCTATGTTATTTAGGAAATTGTTCATATGTCTGCTTCCTAGAAGCGTTCTTGTTTATCTGATCTAACAAGTAGAACTAACGGAAGTGGTTAGGAAGGTGTCCTGAAGACCAACTATGGGATGACTTTGTGCCCCCATAAGTACTTTCAGCATGTTTGTATTTTCTTTTTCCTATGTAAAGGACCTTGGGATGACTTTGTGCCCCCATTATTCTTTGTATCTCTCTTTTGGGTAGTTAAGGTGGAGACTTTGTGATGCATCTTATATTACTGGTTACTTTGTACTTTGGTTATCAATTAATTGTTCCTCAAAAGGACTCCTGTTGTTTCCTGCAAGAATACTTCTGAAAGAAGAGAATATTTCCTAGGATTTCTCCTTTGTTTGTTAGCATCATCTCTGAAAAAAGAGAGATGGATGGTTTGTCCTACCCTTGTGTCTTATTTTCTACTCATATATATTATATAGCTTTGTATACTTAATAGGTAACCTCTCCTTGATGAGAGGAGAGATTTATCCCCTTTTGATGTAATAAACCTACATGTCTGGCTGATCAATCTCCCTACTTCTGTGGTGATAGGACCTATTTTGCTCACCAGTTAGCTAGTCAACAAAATATTCACCCAATAGAGTAAATTGTAAAGAAGCACAAATGAATAATTAACTCTTGTCTCTATTTAAATGATGGGAATGGATGTGTATATATAACTTAATATAACCCTAAACCTCTTCAAAATTTTAGCTAATAAGATCAAATCAATCGACTTTATATCATTAATTGATAAAAATACATTATATCCCATAATGAGCTTTCAATAATTTGAATATAGGGTCATCCCAGGATGACAATGTAATGTAGACTATCAAAAAGGGTTTTAGGCTTAGGAAGGGGCCAAGTAAGGTAGTGAATTATTTTGTGGAACGTGCAAGAGAGAAAGCAAGGCTTAGGGAAGTGTATAAGAGAAATTTATGTATATAACAAGTGGTAGTATAGGGCACAAAAATCCTACAAATAACCAATAGTCTACCCACCCCTTTTTAAATGTAACCTTTAAGGTGTGCACTTAGATATATTGAGACGTGATGGGTTTATGCAAGAGATAAAGCATTGGTAATTGATAAATTTTGAAAATATTATGTGTATATAATAATGACATATTCAAATGTCCAAATAATAAACAATGACATATGAAAATGTTAATGAAGGCATACATAGGCACAGGGTCCACAAAAAAGGATCATATTCAAATGATCAAACTAAGAAGATAAATAGAAAAGAAATATACTCAAGGATGTGCATAAATTAATACATAAACAACCATCATAAATATGTCATAGTAGCCCATGGATCTAATGTGTTAGGAAAAGTATGTCAAATGTATAGCATATCAAATATCTTGTGTAAGATATAATCATGGATAAAGTCATGTGTAAGTTCATATTTAATCTCAAAAGATGATAATGTAGAGTGATCATTGAATCATATAAACTATGTATATCAATATCAAAGAAGTGGATGCCCCCAATGTCTATATGACAAGAGTAGAGGGAAAGCCCAACATCTAAAATAAGAATGTATCATGCATGTGTGTATGCCTCTATCACACTCATGTAGAAGTGTGACACATATGTATATGTATGATTAATTGAATATGCCATCCATCAACATGGAACTAAAACATAGATGCCAAGGAGCTAATATAACATGTAAGTGATGAAATTATTTTTTGATTTTTGATTTTTTTTAATTTTTTTGGTATTTTTGGAATATTTGAAGAGGAAGGATCATCCTATTATTACATCCAAAGTATGGTCATATATGTCTTCCCACTATGAATCTATTTTAATACCCTATTTACACTACCAATGATCATGTATAGGTGTAACATCTATCACTATGGTATCAATGGTGCTCTACATATGCAAAATAAGACTCAGTGGTTGTGTCACAATAATATAAGTAATGGGAGTAGGGGTTATTAGAACCCATCATTGAGTGTTTATTTGTTTCTTTGGTATATCACTAATATGTACATTTTTAGGTACTCTAGATATTTAATCATGGTGTGTAGTAGAAGATGGGGATTCTATGGAACCTATTGTATATCTATGATGTAATGGTCTCTTAAGTAATGGAAACTTAGTAAAGGGGATTACCTATTGCTTACACTTTTATGATGAATTAGCCTTAGTAGACTTGATATCTAGTTATCTAGGTATAAGTTTCTTTTATTGAAGAGGATGCTCATATAAAATTCTATAAATTATAATGACTTGATTAGCATGAATGTATTTAACACACCCATGCACTAATATATGATACTAGTCTAAGAGTGTGTATCCAAGGTGTTCCCAATAGCATATCAAATATGCCTATGGAAGGGATAACTAAAGGTAATATCCACATGTGTGAGACCAACTTGTAAAGGCAATTCAATCTCACCAAGAACCTTCTGGGAGATCCCATCGAATGCTCTAACTAATTTAGTAAAAGGATGTAAATTATGATAAGTATAATCCAAGTACATAAGTAACATCATGGTGTAGACAATTTTACTTGAACCATTATCAATCATAACACTATGTATCAGGTGTTTGTCAAGGTATGTTTGAATGAATAAAGAATTAAGATCATATTCATAATCCTTAATTTCACTATCATCAAAGGAAATAGAAGGTTTCTAAACCACATCAGGTCTATGACATGTGTAAATACCAATAATCCCATCTAGTGGGTGCACATAATCTGATGGAGGAAGATGTGCTTTATATGCCATTTGCACTTTTGGTTCCTTCTTATAATGGTCATTCAAAGGATTGTTAACTATTTTTTATTTATGGTGATCACTTGGTTGTGAGCTTGATTCCTTTAAAGGATCTTCAAATATAAGTGTTTAGTCATCAATAAGATCTTGGATCTTGTGCTTTAAGGTAAAGCATCTAATTTTATAATGTCATATTCTCTAATGATAATCACAATAAGCATTCACATTGTATCCTTTGGGTAAAGGTTGAATCATATCAACCTTGATAGGATGAGGGAGAGATATAAGCTAACATTCTAATAACCACATGAGTAATGAAGCTAGGGACTCATGTAAATAGGATAACTGTCTCTGTGGTGCATTGGATAAGATAATTTGATTAGGCTATTGTTTAACTATATTAACCATGGTGGTTGTTTCATTTTTAGGCTCAAGAGGTTTTACCTTATAACTTAGTTTAATCATGAATTTTATACTAGATGTTGATGCAATTAATGTGTTAGCTAAATACTTGATCTTATTTAATTACATAATATGAATTTCATGGTCCCATCAAACATGGCATAAATTCATCAAAATATTATAACTTCTTACAAACAAACTTTGCTTATATATCTTGTAAATTTTTGTCTGCCATAAGATTGGTCATTTTGGCTAGCATTGTTTTATATCACAAGACATATTCATTGATAGGTTCATTGGTTCCTTGTTTTATTTTGGTAATTTGGGCATAGGAAACCTTTTTATAAATATTAATGTAAAAGTGCGTTAAAAATTGGTCTACAAGAGGTTTGAATGTTTTTATAGATTGTAGAGGTAAATCATAAAACCACCTTAAAGCATAGTCCTTGAGGCTTCTTTGAAATAAATTGGTCAAAAGTTTATTATTGGAGGTAAAATCAAGTTATCCACATAAAATGTTCTAATATTTTATTTAGGATCACCCTTGCCATCATAAAATGTGAACTTAGGTGCAAAAAACCCAGCTGGCAAAGGGTGTAAAGAGATCTCAAGTACCAAGGGGTTATGTAATACATCTCGCAAATCTATAACATGAAGGGTTTTAAAGCATTTTATTCAATGTTGGTAACCTTGTATTCCAAGGTATTTATAACTTAAAGGAGTGATTGAACTTTAAGCCTAGTGACATTTAGATTATAAATTTAATTACTTGCCAAAGGGGATGAAAACATGTTTTGAATATTAATATGCATTGAAATTGGTATTTATGTTGAAACAACTGATAATTCAATGATAGAAGTAGTTTTAGGGAACAAAGTTTTAAACACATAATCTATGTTCCCACTAGATGTAGGTGGATTGATAAGTGTGGGCTAAGTTATAGTAACTTCTAAGGATTCACCATTACTAAGTAAGCAAACTTTGCTTGAATATATCTTTCAACTCTTTATGTGCCATAAGACTGGTCATTTTGCCTAGCATTGTCTTATATCATAAGGCATATTCATTTATAGGTTCATTGGTTCCTTGTTTCATTTCGGTAATTTGGGAATAGGAAAACTTTTCAAAAATATTAATGGAAAACTTTTCTAAAAATTGGTTTGCAAGAGGTTTGAATTCTTTTATAGATTATAGAGGTAATTAATAGAACCAACTCAAAGCATAGTCCTTGAGGCTTTTTGTAAATAATTTGGTATAAAAATTATAATTAGAAGCATAGTCAAGGAAATCACATAAAATGTTTGAATATGTTGTTCAAGATCACCCTTGACATCATAAAATGTGAACTTAGGTGCAACAAATCTAGTTGGCTAAGGGTGCAAAGAGATATCAAGTGTTAGGGGGTTATGAAATACACCTTGTGAATCTATAACATGAGGGTATTTTAGAGCATTTTGTTAAATGTTTGTAACCTTTTCCTCCAACGTATTTATATCTTGAAGGAGTGATTGAAATTTAGGCCCAGTGGGATTTATATTAGCAATTTGAGTAGTCACTAAAGGGGATGAAAACATGTTTTGATTAGTAATATACATTAAAATTGGTATTTGTGTTGAAACAATTGATAATTTCATGATAGAAGTAGGTCCAAGGAACAAACTTTTAAGCACATAATCCATGTTCCCACTAGATGTAAGTAGATTGATAAGTGTGGGCTGAGTTCTAGTGCCTTCTAAAGAATCACCATTACTAGGTGAGACAGCCTTGGTTTTATCTTGTTTACTTATTTCATCTCTTTTAACATATAAAAATACATTTATTAAACCCTTTTTATTATTGAGATGAGTAATCAACGCTTCTTAATCTTCCATTTGGAATTGGGATTTTGTACTAACATTTTCCATTGCTTCACAAATGAAAATTTTGAAATTTGTAACAAAATACAACAATCAAAAAATCCTTATTTGTCCTATGGTTTGATATTCAAAGATTGGGTTCACCAAATGTTTAACCCTAAAATGTTGATATAAGATGTTCTTATCATTAACCCTAGATTTTTTATAAAAGGAGTATATAGAAATGAAATGTCACAAGTGTGATAATTAGATCTATAACAAGCCAATTAGATGTTAAACTTAAATATAAGCATACATTGAATTTATTAGGTTGAGATAATCTAAATATGGAAAGTATAACTATGCTAGATATAGAAATGACAAATAAGTGTAATTAGATTATTCTGATGCTAATGCAGTTTTTGATCTAGAACATGTAAAAATTAGGTAAGAAGGAGATTTTAGAATAATCATCAAATTTTGGTTCTAATACTTTTGGATCACTAAATAGTAACATCATCTTAGGACAGTTGGTTGACACTAATATCTAGGCTCAACTCTAGTGTCTTGTATGGAATACCTACTAGAACAAGATGCAACTACCTATATGCATCTAAGTTTTAATTCACCTTCACTCTAGTGCATTCATTTTTGGGTCATGGGCTATCACTCCTTGTGAAATGGCAAAACCCTAGTTATCCATATTTATAGTGACCTTGAGGGAAAATGGATTAGTGGGAACATGGTGTCATGCTAATTATGAAGACCCTACTATTATAGATCATTACCTATATATCCAATACTCCATAAGAGGGCCTCAGACTCATGTAGTTCTACCTTATGATTTGGCTTGTGTGTGAAACATGCAATATGTGCAAAATAAGTATAATAATGACTTAGCTTATAACTTGGAAAATAGGGATCTTGGAATGATCCTTTATAATTCACACTTATAGATGTGTAGTCCATATAACTAGTATGGAAATAATAATGAATAAAGAAGCTTTGTTCAATTGAATGATCTTTGAATGACTTTTTGTCTGAATGTTAGGTGAGGTATGAATGAGGGTTCATCTTGTATTTATATCAATACATTTGGAGTAATAAATCATATTAAAACATTTAAGCAAACCATTAGGATATGTTTCATTTGTAAATTGAATGACTTTATGGTATTGGAAATTTATGTCAGGATAAGATAATAATGTCGATGTTATTGTCTATCCTAGACATTAGTGTCTAGGAACAGGAAATTAGGTACAGGTTTAAAACTTCTAGAGATGGAAGATACGTACATTTTAAGCATTATTGTAAAGATATAAGGTCTAGGTCATCAACATAATAATTGAAAAAATAAGATATATATTCCAAGGGGCACAAAGATAGAGCAAATGTGAGACTTGTAGAAGTGGGAAATGCAATGAATTGAAAGGATCAAACAAGGTTTGAGTTTTCCAAGTGTACAATACTAAGGTGATATATAATCATAAAATATCATCTAAATTTTCTATATAATCTCATCTTGACATTATTAAAGGATTTGGAGATGCTCCAACATTAATCTAGGAGTTTTATTATTATTTAAATGAGACAAGGAATCCTCCTCTAGTTTTTTAAATTATCCTATAGACTCAATGGGTAGAATGTAGTACCAATCCAAGGATTCACCTATAAATGTCAATAAAATTATCTTGATAAGACTCTTCTATCACATTAATAATCTAAAAAAGAGTATACATATTATGTAAGGTGGGTATGAGGATATCCATGTCCATCAAATGAGATAAATTTAGGCATAATGAGTCCTTCAACATAGGGATAATCAAATACATTTTTCATTTATTATTATATTACATTATCATCAAATTTGGTCCTATGTGACTTAGACTAAAAATTAAAAATTTCTTTTGAAGCTCCCCTATTGCATGCATCATGGACACTATATGGATATTAAGAATGGTTATGGTTTGGAAAGATTCATTCATAATTTTTTTATTAACTTATATATCAAATGTAGGTATAAAACATTCTTATCATTGGATTACTTAGAAACTTTATCGCATTCCATATAAATAGATACATCATTACATGGTTTAGAAACATCATCACATTTCACATTAATGGAAGAACTAGTAGTGGATTGCACATCAATAGAAGGACTAACATCACACTTTATATCAATCCAAGGATAAAAGTGACATTTAATTTCAAGAGGATTATTACCATAACATTTCATTTCAATAAGAGTAGTAGCATCACATTTCATTTCAAGGGCAGTAACATTATATTACATGTCAGTATAGAAATCATTGTATTTAAAAACATCATTATAAGTTATAACATCATAAGAAGAAACATATATATCATCTATAAATTTGTTTATTGTATCATTTTTTAAAATGGAAGCTTATTAGTATCAATAAGTATGTTAGTTAATTCATTTTTACTTTGTTTTTGTTCTACTTCATGACTAGTGGAAAGGTATACAGAAGGGGAAGGATAACTAATCTCTTATATTATAACATTACTTTGATCTACTTCTCATTCATTACTATTGTAAAAATATATATTAATAGCATACTAATCTTACACATCATCATAATCATAATCAACATATTCATTAACTTAATTCACACAAGCATGAACATCATTCACACAAATATTATCATTAGACACAAAATTATGAGTATATACATCCATATTTGACCACTTATAGGCATAATTATAAGGTGTAACATGGGTTAAAAATAATGAATCCATAAGATGAGTCATATTAAGGTTCAAAGGATGCAAACACATGGAAACTTTATCAAATCCTTAAATGACAAGGAGCAAAATCACAAGATCTAATCCTAGGATATGGACAAATATATAAATTTAGGGTTTGGAAGATTGGATATCAATAACTATAATCCTAAAATAGATAATCACAAATGAAATGGAAATAAAAATTAAATATGAAAATAAGACCTTAGTGCACATTGTCATGAAATTTTGAATTTTGTGATAGTACCCCTAATTGTTCTCCTAAAAGGTGATTGGAGGTAGATCAAAGAAAGAGACATGATTTTTTTCTATAATAAGGAAATTAACTCCATATACCAATGTACAATACCTAGCAAACCCATTCAAAAATCCTATAAGTTCTACTCAAATTATGATCTCATCAAAATCTCTTGATTTTTAGTTCATTGTGTACACCAAGTAAATTTGATCAATTTTCATTTTAAACACTTAGTATGAGTCAACATAGGAAGTGTCAACTGGGTTTCTAGTATAGTTGGTAATGAAAATACCCAATATATATGACATAGTCTATTTATATAGGTGTAATCAAGCTTTGATGGAGTCTATATACCTGATAGGGTCTATCAAAAGGCCAAAAAATGCAAAATATTGTTTTGGTCATATCTTTTGCATATAAACTCATTTTTGGATTCCATTTGAAGCGTTGAAATATATTTTGATAAAGATCACTTTTCATTTAGATCTCAATATCCAAAATTAGATATATTTTATGTTAAATTATTTCATAGGTTTTAAGTATGATTTATACCTCAAGTTCTCGATAGGCAAGAAAACCTGAAATGTCATACATTTTGCATCTAGGCTTCATTTTGACTCATGTTTGAAGCATATGAAGGATATTTTTATGATAATCACATTTTATTGAGACTTAAGATTTCCAAACTTGATTGTTTTTATGCAGAATAATTTTTGGGATTTCAAATATGATACATACCTCAAAGTTTCTAAATGGTCTAAGGTTTTAAAAAATTTAAAATTCATAAAGAAATTTAATATTGATGTATTGTAAAGAGATTATTGAAATAAATAAAATAATGGCAAAATCAAGTTAAGGATGAGTTAAGTCTTAAGTTAGGTCAAGTTAAAAAGGTAGTTATACAACCACCTTATGAGGACATGAAGTTTAAAAGGCTAAGAAAGGCATTTTTCAAGTTCAAATTCTTATTTTCACCTAGCTCATGGAAAGAACATGTTGAAACTTTGTGTACAACATATTATTTTCCAAAAAAATGGGAATATAATGCTTAGAAAGTGTGAGATAAATATATTACTTTATGGGAATTTAATATTCTCCATTAATGAAAGGTGATTTGTTATTCATGAATGAAGATATATGTTAGATTCTTGTATTTTCTTTATCATGTGTAAACCCTTGGTTTTTGTAAAATTTGTGTTGGAATCCCTCAAGGTTGGACTTTGTACCATATGAACATAATCTAGTTTTAAGAAATAATGTGTGTTTTTAGGCCATATTCATGCTCACCATATTTGTTGTTTCATATTTCCACTCACATGCTGGGGAAATATTTTAACCCAATCCATTTAAATCCAAGTTTCTACATTTTTTCCACTGAAGGTTTTTCATTCTCCCTTCTATGTCTTCTCATTCTCTCTCCATTCTTAGTGTTCCCCTTTCTTTTAGTTTTACTACCTTATCATCCTTTCCAGTTAAAAGTTAAAAAAAAACTAAAAATGCCCATCATATGAGGGAACTTCCTCTCTCAAACATAGAGGAAAATCACTAATAAATTAGTGATTTCTCTAATATTGAAAATATTATGCCAATTCTAGTTGGGCAAGTTAGTAAAATAATCCAAGAAAGTAAAGTGACAAAATCTTGCCAAAAGTTTTGGAAACTATGTTGGGGATTGAAGTGCTTTGTGCATTCAATTTGTATAAATTAAAAAAAAATCCCTTACAATAAAGGTTGGTGACTCTATTGAAATGAAATTCCTACTACCTTTATCTTTGTGATTAAATAAATGACATTGGTTTTACCCATGCCATGAGGAAACTATTTTGGTCCTTTGGCTTTGGCCCAATACAATGAGTTACCTTAAAACTCAAGGAACATATTTCCAAAGGTATATGGAGAATATTCTCAAGATGCATATGATCATATATGTACTTTTTATACCATACAACATCTTGGGAGTTATGCAAGAGGATGTCTTTATAAGAATTTTTGTTGAAACTCTTATTGGACCTATTGTTGAATAGTTTTGACACTTTGAATATGGATGTATTGTGAGTTGGAACTCCTTAAATTTATTAGATATATTCAAACTAGATGTAGATGTATGGTTATTATTGTCAAATTTCATCCAAATCTAAAATAAATAAGAAGAACAAATGAGATAATGTGTAGCATGCTTTAAAAATGGTTCAAATTAAATACTCAGGCTTATCAACTAAGTACCAACAACTAATTTTTTGCCTTGATTGATTATGTACATATAAAAATAAAATTTATCTTGAAGAGAAATAAAGTACATGATGTAGAATCTACATAGTAGAAAAAAATTGAAGTTGAAGATGACATGATCATGTCTAGGATGTTGAAGAAAGAAGTTTCAAAACATGATATAAATAATTTAAGTGGTAAATAAGTAGTGGAACCTGATAGAAAGAGGAAAATATTTTATATGGATAACCATAAAAATTGATAACATAGATTCCAAAAGTAAATCCTTGATTAATCATGTCAAAACTTCAATAAAGAAGAAGAGAAAATGTTCCCTGCTCTACACGATTGTTTCAATTTCAAAATATTGGGAGAAAGTGAGATGTTAAAAGAATAATTTTTTGATATACAAGTAAATTAAGAATTAAAATTACCCCTTGGAAAAGAAGAGAAGATTTTTCCTATTCTGCATGATTGCTTAAATTTCACAGTCCCAAGAGAAAATGAATTATCTAAGAGACAATTAGTTGAACCAAAAATAGAAAAAGACAACAATGGGGAATGTGATGTTTTGATTTTTGAAGGAGAGGATAACATTGAACTAATTTATGAAAAATAATAATATCTATATTATATCATAATGGAGGACTCAATGGTCAAAAGTGAATATTTTATTGGTGTTCCTTTTTCATGCCTCACTATAGAAGAATTCTCTAGAAGATCTAAATCCAAAATAATGAAGCTTACATATTTTGAAGATCATAGTCTTTCCAATCTTGATATCAAAGAAGATGTGAAGATGAAGTGAGAGGAATGGTGCCCAATATTAATTTCAAGTTAAATGGAAACTTTTAAGTTAGAATAAATTGATGAAGATGATAACAATGATTCATTAGATGATTAATTTGTCTCTACTATAGGAAGCATTTTGTCAAAGAATACTTTCCCTCAATCCATTTTAGAATATACTTATATTATTTTTCTAGCTAAATAAAATATGTACGACACACTTTTATTTGATTTGGGTCATAAATCCAATACAAATGCATTTTAAGTCATTCAAGAAGACATTGAAGAAGTCCAATACTATCCAAGAATGCTCATAAAATAATGGAAAATGTACAATGATACTTCTTCAAAATATGAATAAACTGCTAATAAATCTCCATTTAAGTTGAATCATAAACAACTGTAAGAGATGTATGAAAGGATTGAAATAAAGCATCCATGTCCTAAAAATTTGATATTTCCAAATAAAAGGCAAATTAGTTGTGTGTTTCTCATAAATTATTTATGGTTCAATTTCAAATTGTAAATAGACTTGCGGATTCAATTATGTTAATTTAAAATCATCTTAGTATGTAAAATAATTATGAGTTCATCTTCTTTCCACCTATTTGGTCACTTTTGTTGAACAAGTTCCAGTCTCATGAGTTAAATCTATTATTTTAAAAAGGTAGATAACTCTCCAAACCTGTTAATAGATTGGTATAATCCTTTTATTTTCTTCCCCACTTTGTAAATACTTTTTGTTTTCCATTTTGTCTTACTTCATTTTATATTTTATGTGTGCATGCATTCTCAATAAATGTAACCCAGAGAAAATATCTCATGTATTCTCCCCATTCCCTATATTTGTATTTTACCCATAAGGTGTATGTGGGTGGTGTTATTTTTTGGAAAACACCATATTTTGAAGATGATCTTATTTAATATCATAAATCTTTTGAGTGGGCTAGATCTAATACCTTGTTACCACAAACTAGAGATATCATGGTCAATGCCTAATACTTTAAGAGGTTAACTATAGTGGTCTAAAGATGCATTTAACATCATCTGTTCTAGGATATAATCAAGGTCATAGGATGAAAAAGTGGGAATATTGAAGACTTGAACAATCTTGTATGAACAATGCTTGAAAAAATAATTATAGGGTTCCTCTCTTATGTACCTTTTTCTTCCCTTAGATCATTTGATGAGAAATGGATGGAAAAATTCAACTTATCAATGTGATCAGGACACACTTTTAATAATAAACCTATAGGTTTTGTAAACATACAAATAATCTATCCATCTATTGAATATGTTCATTATTCCCTCTAGGGTTGTGCTATTGGTAACATAACTCCTAATCTTTTAGAAAATGTGGATTTTAATTCTAGTGTTTTTTACTCATATTTTATGGATAATGTACCCTTAAATTTAATTTTTAGAGTATCTAATGTAAAAATGCACCAATATCCAACACTAGAAAAAGGAATGTAAATGGATTTATCTTCTTTGAAATATCAACTTGATTCAAATTAATCTATTAGGATCAAACTGAGAGAATATTTGACATCTAATTTGGCTTTGGTTGGTGAATAACAAGGATGCAAACATTGAAAATGGTCAAACTAAATAAATAATAAAATTTCATGTGGAAGTGGAAAATGATGATGTATGTAGGTGGTGAAATAACTACTAGTGGACTACTATCACAAGCTAAACATTAGTAACCTGAAATTGAAGTCCTAAACCTATATGAAACCATTGGTACAATTGAAATTCATGATAAAAATGGAATTTTAATCCCTTATTATTTTCCATTACATACTTCATCTGGTTAGGTAGTTGGGTTGGTTGCTTCATAGGTTAGTTCAACTAATGTTGCAACCATACTAAAAATAAGGGAGCAAAATATTCTTCCCAAGATAATATCTCTTGGTGATTATATGAGATCAAAGGGTGATCAATTAAATGAAGGTGTAGAATATGATAAAATTTATAATGAATAATCTATTGAATGGGTAAGGGAAGATAAATTAATTCATAATGAAGAATCCTTTGAATGGAAAAGTCTCTTCCTAGTCAATTAAATTTTGAAGAGGGAAAAGTTGGTTTCTCAAATGACCATTTTGTGAAAGATGATATAAGCCTCTCTAGTAACAACAAAATGAATCATTCCAATGGTGACTAGGTGTTTAACCCTTTTCATAAATAAGGATTAATATGAAATAGAGTATCCTAATCAAATAAAGAGTAAGATACTCTAAAAAGCAAGCTAATTAATGAATTTATATTCAACTGATATTATGATAATAAATATTGAATCTAGGCATATGCAAAATATAAAAAACATACCATTTAATATTATGATAATATAAATATGAAGAATAAATTATACTTATCTTATACACTAATGCACAAGAAAATATGAGTAATCCAGATGTAAAAACAATTTGTATGATGATTATGATCTAGTCATCAAAATCTAAAAATTATCTTTCTATCAACATAGCCACTTATGTCACCCTATGGACACTTACATTGATGATACTATCTATTATTAAACACATCTATCCTACACAAACTATTTATTGTTGAATGAAACTTCCACCTAAGTCTTTTTGGGTTTTTTTTCACCTTTTAGATTATGTGTTCAAATCATATACACAAGCTTTTGATATCATAATATAGATAAAAATCCTAGATCCTCCTCTTAGGTCTTGTCATCTTGCCAAAATGGGTTAGTGTGATCATGAAGTTGATTTGACCTCAAAGACCCCTCTATCAATGAACATTTCCTACATAGCCAGTACTTCAAAGAGGACCTCAGACATATGTAGTTAACCCCTATGTGTGAATAATGGTGTGAAATTCTATATGAAAGTGCATGTAGTGATATAGCTTATAACTTGACAAATACTAATCATGGGTTGTTATTTAATTGCTTCAAACCTATAATATGACTACTTCTATGACTAACCTTATGATTGATATATAAATAGGGAAGAATAGGGTAGTAGAACTCAATTGTCTAATTGACTAAATGAGATTGAATAGGTGATTATTTGGTATTTTTAGATCAATAATGAGTTGTATTTATCTTATATTTATACCACCTATTTTAAAATTTACTCATGGAAGGGTTAATGAAACATAATAGGCCAACCCATACATTTCAAAAAAATTGAAAATTTGAGTGTTTATAAGGCATGGACACTTGCATTGGAGAATAGAGAGTCAATGCTAATATCCAAGTCTCAGTGCAACTATCCAAGAACATAAAAGGTTATTGGAGATATATAATTTAAAATTAAGGATATATATATTATATATTATATGGATAATCATAATAACAAGGTTAGAATATAAGATAAGCATTTTATCCCAGTGAGGTGATGAATGTGATCCTTTTGGTTACTAGGAAGGTCAAAAACTAAAGGGTAGAGCCTTGAATGATATTTTTCAAGTGTATAAGACTATTTTAACATATAAATATAGATTTAAGAATCTACATCCCCCTTTATAATCTAGTAATGCATAACAATGAAAGTACTAGTTTAAAGGAAAGAAATGCATATTGTGATGTGTACAACACACCTTGATTTTCTTAAGCCTTGTTTGAATTTTTTATATGTGTATGACCTACAACCAAGATAATTTTATATTTGTAATTAACACATATACTATGAAAATTAATAATTAAAATTTACTTGAAATAAAAGAGTTAGGAAGGAGTAAACCCATGTGTCAATATAACCATGTTTCCCCTTGATATTTTACTTTGGTAATGATGCTTCTTAGTTGAAGCATTGGAGAGATATTCATAATTAAACCTTGGAGATGTGAATAGGTAAATTGGAGGGTGATCATTCCCCTAATATGGTATAAGGGTGAGTTGTGCTAAGTTTATCAAGAGCTCATCACCCTTCTCCATTGACATATATATATGGTGGCAACTAGTAACTCATTATGCCCTAATCACATAACTCTAATGTATAAAATTTTAGACAATCCCATATAATTTAAATGGTATAATGTTATAAACACAAAATGATATAAAACAGTGCCAAGTTCATTGAGAGTGCAAAATATTGATCACACTAATCAAAGAAGCCAACTATTGAAATAGATAAAATCTTAAACAATGCATTTTGGTAGAGTTGGTGTATGAATATTGGTATAATGTGAATAATTTATTTGTAATTTGGTGTATTTTCCTGGAATATGCACCTCAAATGTGTCTCGATATAAATTATCTATCAAAATATAACCTATGATATATAACATATGTATAATATGTATCATAAATATGAAAAACCATATCCCAAATCTATGAAAAATGTATAAAATTTATGTCCCAAGTGTAAACTAAATCAAACTTTGCCAATTATGTCAACTATAGGAATCATGTTTGTATGACATGCCCTCACCAATATGCCTCTCATTTTAAAGTTAGGGGAATGAAAAGGTGATAGTCAGGTTGTCTCAAAATGATAAGATGACTATGATGTATATGTGTGAATAATGTAGTAAAAAATCATATAGTAGTGTCATGTAGAAGTATATATTGAATAGAATTACAATATGCATACATAACAAGACCTAAGATGAATTATGTGTATCATGACAATGTATAGAAGATAAAAATATCAATAAACAATCAAACACACACACTAGTACTAAAATGTCATGCAAAGAAGGGTCTAAAGAAACCAAAAATAAGGGGCATGTTCAAATGTCACACATTCAAATGGAGGAAATATGAAAATGTCCACACACCAAAGAAATAACAAATATTTAGGGCACTATGGCTGAAAATCAAATAACAAGTTCAAATGTTCCACAAGCAAGACAAAGAACCAAATAAGAAGTAAACTCAAGTAATCCATATAAAGAGATAAAGTAAATGAAATATAATAAAATAGTATAAACATGTCATACTAGTTCCTTCATACATATGTTAGTAAAATGTTATGTATAATAACATATCAAGTACATTGTGTAATATAACAATATGAGTATAAGAATGTGTAAATGTCAATATGATAATATAAATGACTGTAAAACAATAGAAAATGTGTCAAGTGTGATCATATAGAAGTAATATTCCCCTAACATAGTGTGTCATGTAGGAAAAGAAAGGTTCAACATCTACATGTTCATGTATCATGGATCTCATATATGCATGTATCACACTCAATTACCCATAAACATACATGTGTTTAGAAATGATATGATATATACTAACATAAAGTAAACAACATATGAAAATTCTAGTAAACATGTGCAATGCTAAATATTTTTTGTATTTTTGAGTTATTTGAATGTTTTTGTATTTTCTTGAATGTTTGATTTTTTAGATTTTTTTTTTAAATTTTTAGGAATGTTTTAAAAGAGAGTGAAAGTCAATGATCTCATCTAAGGGATGTTCATAAGGTGCTATATACTCTACATATGGTATAAAAAATTGGTCATGCTACCAAGGTTCATGTTTATGTGCCAAATCTAGAACTAGAGAATCTATAATACTGTGTATACCTCATAGGACTATATGGTCATGAGGTAGTAGTATAAGGTGTAATGGTTAACAAAACCCATTTTTTTATGCTATGTGATTTCTTTGGTGTAATATTGGATCTTTTTACCCATTCTAAAACATAGTGCTATGTTATCAATAAATGACTAGGTCATGGAGGTGTAAATGAGGATCTCTAAGATTTCATTATAGATAATTGATGCAATAACATCTCAAGTATTGGTTGATTAGGAAATGGGGTTACCTATTTTTTTCTCTTTCATGTATGATTAATGTTAGTAGGTTGTATAATTAGTTATCATGGAATAAATTTTTCATATTACAAAGGATATTAATATTGAATCCCTAAAATTGTAATTACCCTATCAATATGAATATATTTAGCAAAGGATATTCATATTAAATCCCTAAAATTGTAATTACCCTATTGACATGAATATATTTAAGACACCCATACACTATCATAGGTACTAAATGGATCTCATTAATCCAAGATTATCCCAATAACATATCAAATAATCCTACATGTGGTATAACTAAAATTGTTGTGGTCACATGTGTTGGACCAATTTGTAAAGGTAAATCAATCTAACTTCATCGAATGATTTTACCATTTTTGTTTAAGGAAATAAATCATCTTGTGTATATACCAAATATGTGATTAATTTCATGTTATATACATTTTCACTAGAATCATTATCAACTATAACACCGTGTATAGCCTAATGATCAATATGTGCCTTGATAAATAAAGAATGAATAGTTGAGTCATCATCCATAATCTCACTATCATAGAATGAAATAGAAGTCATCTAAACCATAAGAGGTATCTCATATATAAGTATACCAATAATATCATGTAATGGGTACCCATAATGTGGTGGAGGAGGATGTGCATGATATGCCATTTGCTCTTCTAGTGTTTCCTTAGAATGATCTTGTAATGGATTATTGACTATATTATTATTTTGATGATCATTGGGTTGTGATCCTAAATCTATTGGAGAGTCATCAAAGGTTAGTATATCAATATCAATAAGATCTTGTATTTTATGCTTAAATTTAAAACATTTATCCATATAATGCATCACACATTGGTGATATTCACAATAATCATTAGCATTATATCCTTTTCATAAAGGTCAACTCGTATCAGCCACCATAGGAGGATGGAGAGATATGAGATGACACTCCATAAGCTTCAGAAGTAGTGAAGCTAGAGACATAGGTAATAATGTAAATTGTCTCTTAGGTGCATTGGATAAGATAATTTTATTAGGTTTTTGTGACACTATATTAATTGTGATGGTTGTTTTCTTTTTATCCTCAGTAGATTTGAACTTATAACTTGGTTTGATATGAAATTTTTTATTGGATGTAGTCAGTGTGTTTGCTACATAATTAGGCTTATTTAATGAAACAAGTTTCATTTATATATCTCAAAAAATATAACATAATTCATCAAAACATTTGAACTTATTAAAAACAATATATTCATGTGAGGGATCAAGCAAACTTTGCTTAAAGGTATCCTGAAGCTCTTTATCTACCATTGGATTTATCATTTTGGTCAACATTATATTATACCTCAAGACATATTTATTAATAGGTTTATTGGTTCCTTATTTGATCTTATAAATTTTTGCATATGACATATTTTCTATAATGTTTATTGAAAAATATGCTAAAAGTTGATCCACCAAAGGCTTGAATGCTCTTATAAATTGTGTTGGTAAATCATAAACCATATCAAAGCATAGTCCTTTAGACTTATTGGAAATAATTGGGTAAAAAATTTATCATTTGAAGTATAATCAAGGCATGCTTCATATAAATATCAAATATGTTGTTCAGGATCACCCTTTCCATCATAAAGTGTGAACTTGGGTGCAACAAAACTAGTTAACAAAGGGTGCAAAGATATCTCAGGTGCTAGAGGATTATGTAAGACATATTATGAATTAATAACATGGGTTAATTTCATAACCTTGTTTTCAATGTTATTAAACGTATCTTCCAAATATTACACAACTTGTAAAAGAGTGTGTATAGTATACCCATTGGGATTTTGAGTTAAAATATGAGAAGTCACCAAAGGGGATGAAAACAGCACTTGTGTTGATGTAGGCATTGAAATTGGTAATTGAGTTGAAGTATTGATTGTTTCCATGGAGGATGTAGAAATAGTTGTATTATCTAAGGGTTCCCCTTTATTATATGTGGGTGCACTAGCCTTATCATGGTTATTGATTTATTCTTATGTGACATGTAAGATTGCATTGATTAATTATTAATTTTAATTTAAATGGTGGATTAAGGTTAATTTATCTTCAATTTTGAAATGATATTTTTTTAAAATTTTCCATATTGGATAAATGAAAACAAGTATGCCATAGGTAATAAAAAATTATATGTAAATTACTAAAATTCAAAACCCTAGCAGGTTAAAAATCTTAAAACAAGCTAGCTATTGCATTAAAAGACTTAGAGGTCGGGTTCACCAAATGTTTAACCCTTTTTATAAATAAATATTAATATGAAAGAGAGTAGAATAATCAACCAAGGAGTAAGCTACTATAAAAAAAAGTAGGCCAATTAATGAATTTAGATTCTACTGATACTCTAATAACAAATATTGAATCTAAGCATATGCCAAATATAAAAAAGTAAAACATTCAATATTATAATAATAGAAATGTGAAGGATAAATTGTACTTATATTAAACTCTAATGCAAATGAAAATATTAGTAATGTAGGTGTAAAAATAGACTATATGATAATTATGATCCTACTGTAAGATTCTATAAATTAGCTTTCTATCATCATGGACACTTATGTCATCCTATGGACACTTGTGTCAATGATATTGTCCATGCATCAAAAAATATGTCCTATAAAGCGTATTGAATGTAATGATAGTATTTTGATATTAGAATATAACTCAAAACCCTATATATTCTCTTAGGTCTTGTCACCTTGCTGAAAATGGGTTAGTGTGCTCACAAAGTTAAGCTAATCTCAAGGAACCATCTATAAATGAGCACTACTTACATATCCAATACTTTGAAGAGGTCCTCATACATATGTAGTTCTCCCCTATGTTTTGGATTGTGTGTGAATAATGGTGTATAATGTTATATGCAAGTGTATGTAGTGATATATATTTTAACTAGACAAATACTAATCATGGGATATTATTTGAATGCTTCAGGACTGTACTATGACTACTCCAATGATTGATATAAAAATATGGAAGAATGGGGAAGTATAACTTAGTAGTGAAATTGATTGAATAAACTTGAATAGGTGTTTGCTTGGTATTTTTTAGATGAATAATGAGTTGGATTTAACTTGTATTTATACTACTTATTTTTAAAATTTCCTCATGGAAGGGTTAGTGAAACATAATAGGCTAGCCCATACATTTTTAAATATTTTCATATTTGAGTGTTTAAAAGGTATGGAAACTTGCATTGGAGAATGGACAACAGTGTCAATGTTACTATCCAAGTTCTAATGCAACTATTTAAGAACATAGAATGTTATCATTTCTCGGTAACTAATAATGAAGGATATATTTGACAATTTAAGTACTATATGGGATACATGTGATTTGGATAATTAGAATAATAGGGTTAGATTAGATTATAAGATGAGTATTTTAGCCCAATGATGTTATGGATGTGAGCCTATCAGCTACCAAGAAGGTCAAGAATTAAAGGTAGATCCTTGAGTGATATTTTTCAAGTGTAGAAGACTAGTTTAACATATAAATCTAGATTTAAGCATCTATATTAAGAACTAGAAGTAGGAAATGAAGTTCATTTACCATCTTTTAAAAAGCTTTGGGATCGAATGTTCTAGTTAAAACCCCTAATTTTTGAGACAATTATATCCATTTTCAAAATTAGTGAGAAAACATTAGCAAAGGAATGGTCTAAGTTTGTGGAAGTTAAAGGAAGAGTTAGGCTTGATGCATTTGAAAATTTCCTTCAAGATCTACACTTTTCCTAGAGATGTGTGGTCATGGTAGTTTCATTTTATTCTAAAGATGCATCATTGGAAAGTAGTTTATTAAACATTTAGGAGGTTTATAACTCATACAACCAAGATGATGGGGTTGGATATGTTGAACCTTGAAAGAATTTAGCTCTATATATGCCCACCTATGTTATGATGTTGTGAATGATGGATAAATTTATTTCTCATGAAAAAATTGAACATATAAAATAATAGGTATATTTTACAATGTTCCCGATCAAGTCTAATATTTTTATTAATATAATTCTCTAATGTTTAACAAGTTATCTACCTAATAGGCCCAAAAGGATTTTGGTACTCAAAATGGCTCTAATAGGTGTGAGAGGCCTAATATGTAATTAATTTACCAAATGCATCTTCACCATAAATGATTTGATAGGGTATTGGAAACTCAATACTTGATATGCTCAATGTATATGATTCACCTAATGTGATCGATAAGGTCTCCCAAATGGCATAGAAAAGTATGAAAGTGAGACATGTAAAGGATGAAGTTGACACCATGATTCTATTTGAAAAAATGCTAAACAACCTTGGTAAATATGAATCAAATTTAATGTTTATGTTCATTAGAGATCATAATTTATCAATAAAAAACTTTGAGAAATTTACTATTCAAATGAGTATAAAATTGAATTTTGATGGAAAAGGTAAAAAACCAAAAAATGCCAAAAATTAAGTTATTGGGAGTTTCCCACTTCAAAAAATGTAAATGTTTCCAAGTAATAAAATGGTTTTTATGGCATCTCCAAAATTGAAATCAAAGAATGAGTTTGAATTTGAATAATAAAACAAAAGTAAAACTTTTTGAAGACTTCATGTTACACTATATATGTGAGTACAAAAATGCTTCGTTGATTCTGGTTAATTTCTATAGAGTGTGCATAGGTATTGATATCATAGAAGAAAGTGTTCTAATTGTGAAATCCAATGATGGATTCAAGTGATTAACATGATTTTTTAAACACAAAGAGAATAAATTTAACATCTTCAAACCAATTCTTCCTCTTTCCCACAAAATTGCCCAAGCACTAATGTAACTATATAATGTTTTATGCTCATTACCTAAAAAATTACTTAATTCATCTCATTGATTATAAATGTGTATTAATCCCACTTATATTAACCTCTACTTCCAAAATGGCCAACTAGTCAAACATTATACTTTTAATGCTCTTGTAGTTATACCCACCATGATTCAAAAAGTGTTGAATTTTTTTGAAGTATCATTCAAGAGCCTTTGATTATGCCTATAAATTCTACCTTGAAAATTTCACCCAAAATCCTATAACATATGGTTGTAAACTTTCATCTCCTAGTCAAATTTTATATGTAGGTTTTGTTGATTGAGATACACTATTTCAACTATATCTTTTACATCCAAAATATGTTTCTAATCTCATTTGAAATGTATGAAATATTATTAAAAAATCCACCTTAAAATATGTGGTATTTTCTTTGTATAAGTCAAGATTGATTGGAAAATTATTTAGTACACAAGGTTGTCGAAGCAAGTGATTTGGCATGGAAATGTGTGTTCATTTCTCATATCATTGATATAGTTGAAATAGCTACTAGTTTGTTGAATCAAGAAATTGAAATATGTATTACATAAATAAATTAATATAAATGAAGGAATTGGTTACCCAATAATATGGTTCTCTCTTGCATTCCTCTAAGGAATGCGGTCCCATAGTTAGAGCCAAATTTTGTCATGAAATTTTGTATTTCATGATAATACCCCAATTTCCTTTTAAAAGGTGATTTGAGGTAAATCAAAGACATGGATTGTACAAATTTCTATAGAATAAGGATACTAATTCCATAACCCAATAAACAAGGCCTAAAATTTTTATTCAAAGTTCATGTAAGTTATACTTAAAATTTTGATCTCGTTGCATCTCTTAATTAATGTTCCATTATGTACAAAAAGTCAATCTAGTTAAATAATTATAAACACTTAGTGTGAAAAGTTAGTCTTGTGCTCCAAAATATAAGTACAAGTTAAGACATGAAGTGCCAACCAAGTTTGTGGTACATTAATGAAGAGACTCGATAGATTTGAAAAAATATAGTTATGTAGGTGCCATCAATACCCAAAGTACTGGATGGACCTAATATACCTACTAAGGTCTATCAAAAGGCAAAAAAAATGCAAAATCTTATTTTGGTCATATCTTTTTTGTTTGGACTTTGTTTTCGCTCTTGTTTGAAGTGTTAAAAATATATTTTTTGATAGAGATGACTTTTTATTTAGGCCTCAAGATCTCATTATCAATATATTTTGAGTGAAATGATGTCAAAGGTTTTAGGTATGATTCATACCTCAAGTTCCCAACAGGGAAGAAAAACTTGAAATGTCATAACTTTTACATGTAGGCTCCATTTCAACTCCTGTTAGAAGCATTGGAAGGATAAATTGATGAGGATAACTTTTTATTAAAACTTCAGAGTCCCAAACTTGATATTTTTTGTGTAAAATAATTTCAAGTATTTAGATATTGTTCATATCTCAAAATTCCTAAGCGGTCTAAGGTTTAAAGAGTCATAGAGCAATTTAATATTGTTTAATTATAAATAATTGTCAATAATAAATAAAAGAAGGAAAAACTCAAGTCAAGTCTGAGTTAAGTCTTAAGTCAGGTTATGTCAAAAAGGTAGTTATATAACTACCTTGTGAGGACATGAAGTATAAAATGTCTAGAAAGGCATTTGTAAAGTTTAGATTTCTCTTTTCTCTTAGCTCAAGGAGAGAACATGCTACAACTTTGCATACAACCATTTGTTTTCCAAAAAAATGTGAATGGAATGCATTAGAATGTGTGAGGTAAATCTATTACTTTGATGTTATTCAATGTTATCCATTAATGAAATGTGATTTGTTATTAATGAATGAAGATATATGTTAGATTCACGTATTGTCTTGATTATGTGCAAACCTTTGGTTTTTTTAACTTTGTGTTATAAACCCTAAAGAATGGATTTGTACCATATGCATGTAATCTAATTTAAAGAAATACTACCTACTTTTAGGCAATATTATCTCTTGTTTAATATTATTTTTGATATAACAATGAAATCTAATGAAACACTAAATAATGGAAAAATAATAGAGATCACAAATTATACAAAATCTAAATATAAAATATAATAATTTATAGAATTTAAATTGAGCTATAAATAATAAATTGATAAGCAAATATGAAAAGTAACTCAAACTAAATTTATGTTGACTATGTAGGTTGAATATTGATGAAAATTGATTGTAATGATCCATGAATAGTGTTGCAATTGAAAGTAAAATTTTAAATTATATCAGGACAAGGATGTACTATGAGGACAAGGCCACACTATAGCCCTATCTATTGACTTTAGCTACACCCTAGTTTATTGTGTGACTTATATTTCTATGTGAAAACTTGTAGGTGTCTGAGAGAGTTTAATGGTTGGTTGTATGTCTTTATTTACCGTGCATAAGACTTGCAAGAGTAAAAATATATATCTTGTAAAATAAACCATAGATGAGATCAAATACAAAAGGGATAAATTGGGAAAGGGGAATAGTTGAGTTATCCTATAAAAAATCTAGGTAATCTAAGTGTTAACTATATATCAAAAAAGGGCTTCAGAGTGTTGTTGTTCTCCCTCCTAGAGTGAGTGCATGAATCTTGATATTTGATATAGGCATGAAAATAGATCAATTAACTTAAATTCTTGAAAATAAGTTACCTTGACCTATAATAAAATAACTTTATACTTTGCCTATGTTTATTAGAATAAATTAGAAATGAAATTGAAAAGATTAGTGCCCTTTTTTATCAATGTGTAGTAGAATTTCCAAGTGATTGCTAGTTGTGTTTAGAGAGGCCTTGATGTGCTTATATAGAGGAATATTTATAATATTACCATTAACATGAATTGATAAAATCATGAGAGGTGTAATATGAAATGTATCAAATTAAAAAAGTTACCAATGGAGCCTGAGGGATAAGGTCATACTAATGGATAAGGCTAGGTTGCAACCTTGTTTGCCTAGCATAGTCTTGACCCAAAAGGATAGAGAATATAGGAATTCAGGTGACATGAAAAATAAATCATAATAGGGATGACTAAATGATGTTTTCATGGATTTTAAGGCAATAAATGTAATAGTGGATGCTCTTGTAGTGATTACAAGTTAATGAAATGGTGAATAGACTAAATTAGGTAAAGATGTCAAAATTAAACATTTTGAATAACTTAATTATTGAATTTGAGTCTTTATAACTCTCACCATATTTAATAATTATAATTTTCACTCACATATTGGGGAAATATTTCAACCTAATCCATTTAAATTAGGGTTATCTACATATTTTTATACGTTTACTCCATTATAGATTTCTAATTCTCCCTTATATATATTCTCATTCTCTCTCCATTCCTAGTTTTCCCCTTCCTTCTATTTTTATTGTATTTTTTAAATTTCTCATTAAATTTTTTTTTAAAAACCCAAAAACCCCAATCTTACTATAGAGTTTACCCTCTAAAACACAAAGGAAAATCACTAGTAAAATCCAATGTTGTAAATTTTATGCCATTTCCATTTGGTCATGTCAATGAAATAATAAAATAAATCAAATTGACATATAATCCTTAAAAAAATTCAAAAATATGAAACCGAGAAGGAAGGATGAAACACTAAGGTATAAAGACCTAAGGTTTTTCATGCTCAAGACAAAGATCAATTTAACAATTTTTTTAACTTATTTTGGATTTAAGATGATCTAAATAGGATAAAAACATTTAAATTTATATTTCATAAGATATAACATAAACAATAAAAAGATGAATGTAACAAAAGGATTGATAACAATTACTAAATATAGAAATGATCAAGCAAAGAGGGGAGAGAAGAAAACTAATTTTATAGCTTATATTGCTCACGTTCTATGTCATAGTCCTCAAAATAACTTTGTATAAGCTCTTTTATTTCTCAAAATATGAAATAAAAAATCAAAACCTATAAACACACTTAAAAAACATAGGCATCTACAACATCACCTACACTATGTATTTGTTTGTTGGTACTATCCAAAATGACTATGTCAGTATATAGCAATTGAGATCACTATACCCATGTATGTATATTTATTTTATGTATAAATTTGGCATTGTTTCTATGCATGAAATTTAATTTTCTTTATATTTGATTTAGACCCACAACTTACACTTTTTACACCAAGAAGAAATAAACAATGGTGAATATATGAGTGTTGCCTTCATTCTAATACTCTAAATGGGGATCAATCTAAATGTAATTCTCCTATTAATAGGTGTGTGCCTAAAATCATGTGAATACGATCATAAATGTAATTTTTATTAGGCATTTATTAGGTATGAACATGTAAATGATGTGCATAAATCAGATGTATTCCTTCAAAAAACTTCAAATTTATACTCAATTATAAAATTAGTTAATTAGATGCCTATTTTCTCTTTTTATGCCTTTATATTTTAATAAATTCTTGTCCTTGAATTCTCTTAAGGGATTTTTATATATAGTGTTCTCAATTTTGAATTAAGAAACTATTGGTGTACACAAGCTGACCCAACAAGACCAAAATGACCAAATAAAAAAAGCCAAAGGGTGGCATACTTGAAACATACACAAGATATGTCTAAACACTATAATAATGATAAATAATTCCAATAAAAAATATAGTTTTAAACAAAAATAAAATTCAAAGATGAAATAACACGACCAAATATCCATATGAAAGACTCAAGAAGAATCAATAAAAATTAAAAAATACCACACAATCAAACCAAATGGAAAATAAGGTGTAAGACTAAGATGAATGCACCAATAAGTGTCCTATTTGTAATTTAGAATCCATATACATAAATTCATATGAAAACAATTATACAAATAAGGCTTATATAAAATTTAGGTGTCTATACCTATGTGCTTTTAGAATACACTCACAATCACATTCCTAAACATATTTCCACCTTTTATATATAATTCCCTAATTTTATGATTCAACTTAATAGATTTTAATGTTATATCTTCATGCTTGATCTAACACATATTCATCTTTTTCCAATTGAGGGAAATAATATAAGGCCTAGTGATATTACTATGAGTATGCCCAAAAATATGATTTACCACCATTTTAAACATCCCACATTAAATTCTCACACACATTTCTTATATAGAATAATTAAATTCTATATATAAGATCCAACAAGAAGTTTTAATGCAATAAATAATATTTCTCAATTAACAAAATAGAGATATTTTCACCTCAAAATTCCACTCTAGGGTTTACTACTTAATTATAAAAGTTGTGAAGATGATTTGTTCATAATGTTTCATTGTAAAACTGAATATCTATAATTCATGTTCCCCTTTCTTTCTTAGGTCTACATACTTCCTTCCACTAAGTGAGATGGATCATCTTTGTTTTAAACCTACCTTGACATAAAAATAACTTGATCATTTTATTTGTATAATCAATAACCCCCTTACAAAATCATAAAATATAGAAAATATAAACTAGAATTTCTTGAAGTACTAAAAATAAGTCTAATTGTTAAATTTAACAAATTTTCCTCCAAAGATACAAGTCTTCGTTTCATATTATTAGTCTATTCTAACCAAATGTTGGATTTAACATACCTAGTAAAAAAAGGAATGCCTAAATATTTATTTGGAAGAAAACCCATATAAATAATAAGGTATTCCATATTTTAACATATCTTTTAATTATCACATTTATAAAATATTTTAAAAAAAAACTTCATACATCTTAAGAATATTATTATAATCCTTATCTTCCTTCACCTTTTCACATATAAAATAATTGTCATCATCAAACTATATATGATAATTTGGCTCATCTTCAAGATAAAATATAATCCCTTTAATCTTAATTTTGACATTTGCTTTTTTTAAATCTATGCCCAAATACTCCATCATGACCTTAACTATGGGGATAAAGGATTCACTTATATTATTCCTCTTGAGATTTAAAATAAACATACCAGATTTTCATTCATTAGTATAGAAACAAACCCAAGTGATATAATTCATTACCCTAACCATACATTCCTCTTTAAAAAACAAAGGCCTTAATAATATTTTCTAAAATTAACCAATTAACTTTATCATATGAAATTTAGATATCTAACTTAACTATCATCACTAACTCATTATTTGATTTGAGTGAATGCAAAATCTCATATGTCATAATAATCCCATCTAATATTTTATGGCCTTTGACAAATTCACCTTGCTTAGAAGAAATTGAATCAAGTAAAAAAACCTTAAACCTTTCTCCAATTACCTTAAAAATAATTTTATAAACAATATTTCATAGTGAAAGTGTCTAAATATTAATGAAGGTGCTACAATTTCCTTTTTCAAAATAAAATATATAAATGTAAAATTCAAACATTCATTCACAAGTATTTTATATTTATTCCTAAGAGATAAAATAAGGTATTTAGAAACCCATCTAGTCCTAGCACTTTGTTCCCTTCCATATGATGTAATACCCTTCTAATTTCCACTTCTATAAAAGGCTTCATTAGTTCATTTTTCTTATCAAATATTAATTTAGAAATTTATTCCAAGAAGTTATACATAATATTTTTTTCCCCTAAAATATCCTCCATTATAATTTCATTGAATAAACCTACTTCTTATTCATCAACTTCTTTAGGTTTAGATGACATCAAACAATCATGACCAATTATCTTAGAAAATCTATTTTTATGCCTTCTTGCTACTTTGGATTGATGATTTTTTTTGGTATGTATTTCTTCTTTTCTTATCCAATTTTATAGATAATTTTTATTATAAAATATTTTCTCCTTTAAATAAACCTCATCCACCTGTATTAACATTTTTTTCTCCTTCTCTAACATATCATTTGTTATTGGATAAATTTGAATTTGTGAGTTCAAAAAATCAACTTCTATCAATTCTTTTTCCTCAAAAATATTCTCAAATACATTCTTATTTAACTCTTCAAAGGATATTTTAATATTTTTAAACATTTTTTCAAACTTGATCATTCTATAATCTTGTAATTATGGAAAATCCCTTCACTATTGTTTCATTCAGTCATGAAGAGCCATTATGGCTCTTTAAGCCACATCATTTCAAATTTAAGAGGATAATTTTTTAGAACTTCTTTTGATTGAATAACAAATATGATAGTATTTTGATTAGAATTAGAAACATTCAAAATCATTGATTTAATAATAATTATCATCTATCCAATTAGGAGATAAAATAAATTTGTCTAATCTCTTTATAATATTACATAGACTTTTTCTCCTATTAATCCATATATATTTTCTTACATTTTATTTAATATTTGTATGATAATTATGAGCTATAAACTATCTAAAATTATTTTATTATTATTATTATTATTTTGAATTAACCCCTCATTTATTATTTGATATTATAATATAACTAAAATGAACATAATTACAAATTTCTTATTGACATTAGATTCCTAGAAATTAGATATTGAATGTTATTTTCAAATGCTTTTTGAAAATTTAAATGTTGAATGTTATTTCAAAAAAAATTGAAAACTTTTCACTATGATTTTAAAAAATTATTTTTAATTAATTATTTTATGCAACTATGTCAAACAATATTTCATAAATATTTTGAGGAGGAGAATAGTGCAATATGACCTGTAGTTACAATCACACCCCTTAGAATTGACTTATTGATAAATGGGAATGTGAGAACAAGATTGTGATTGGGAATAGATAACAACAAATGAAATCCAAATCGATATGATAGTGCATGTAAATTTTTTCCCAATGGAATTGGTACCTTAAATTTTGAATACCTCATTATAAAATTTATAAATATATTTAAATTTTCCACCATTAGTTTTCCTAACATTTAGTTAAGTACAAATATGGAAAAAAAATATTGGTTTAATACATATAACACATTTAAAAATTTTATACTCACGTATATGAAAATAAGTAGGATATATCCACAAATTCAAAGTGGAAAAAACATGGGTACAAGACACTATATGATATATTGGTCAGGGAAGGGTATTACCTAGTGCATGAGAGCATTGATATTGATGTAATTTTTTTTTAAAGTGACATCATGATTTTTAGGCTTTAATTTTTTATCAATTGAATATTAGTCATATTAATTTTTTATATATTATTATTTTTTAAATAAAAAGGTGTTACAAATGATGATGATACTGATCAAGGAGAAGACATTGATGATGATGATGGTGATATGGGGGCTATTATTGACATACAAAATATATACATAGTAAATTTAATTAACTAACATATCTTCTATCTTGGATGATTTGTACATTAATATCCTACATTTAAGACTAGGATGGGATTATTTTGGGCTAAATCTATGAGATATGTGTCATGATTACCTATCTACCATCTTCATATATCTCATCATGTCTTCTAAAATCATGAAATCTAGAAACTCTAAAATATTTATATTTGATTAAGTCTAAATATTTTAGATACTAAAATATGGATTTTACATTGTAAATTATCCTTTCACACTTGAAAAATATCACTCAAGGCTCTACACTTCAGTTATTAACTTTATCACTATTGAAAGGCTCATAGTCTCCATCTCACTATGCATAAATGCTTATCTTATGGTCTGACCCTAATATTCTAATTACCCAAATTAAATGTAGCCCATAATATGCTTAAAATTATATATATATATATATATATATATATATATATATATATATATATATATATATATATATATATATATATATATATCCTTTAATTATAGTTATAGAGCTTTAGCATTTCTCTATTCTCTAAGACACTATCATTTAGACCATGACACTGGCATCAACACTAGTGTCCTAGATCTGATGTTAATCTCCATGCCCTACTAAAATTTTAAAATATTTTGATATGTATGGGTTGACCTATTTGTCTTAATTAAATTTATGTGATATTATTTTCAAAATCTATATTACAAATACAAAATAAATCCCACTCATTATTCAACTAGAAATTTACCAAGCAAACACTTATCAAGCTCACTAAATCATCTAACAACTACATCTTACTGCCATATTATTCCTTATTTCTAAATCAGTCATAAGATAAATCTTATTACATGTCTTAAGAATTTGAATAATAACCCATGAGAAATATTTGTCAAGTTGCAAGATAGATCACTACATGAACTCACATATAACATATTTGTTCACACACAAGTCCACATAAGGGGGAGAACTAAATCAATCTGAGGATCTCTTAAGTGTATATTTATATGTGGGTAGTTATCACTAATAGAGGGGTATTTTAGGTCAGCTCAACTTCACTTGAGCCCACTAACCCACATTTTTCAAGGTGGCATATAAGGGTTTTGATTAAAACATTGATATCTAAAACATGTTTGCATGAACTAAATAGATAATCTGGAAGGTGATAGAGAACCTTAACAAGTGTAGGTAGAATTTTTAGAGAAATATCTATACTTCATTGTGAATAAAAGTGTTGGTTTCAAGGTAGAAGAAATGATGGCAGTGTCCTTATTTTGACATTAGTGCCTAGGTTGACATAGAGTTAATTTCTAGAATCTGACAAATAATAGATGAACATCATCTTGACTATTTATGCACTTGTAATTTTGATATTTTCCTAAACAATATTAAATAAGATAAGTATTATCTATTCTTCATTTTTAAGCATGCAAATTATTGTTTGGCATTGCACTTTCTATATTTAGCAAATTTACATAATTCAACATTGTATCATAATACATTGTGAATGTGAATTATTTAATTGACCTAATTTTTAGAGTAACTTTATCCTTAGTTGATTAGGTTACTCTCTCCTTTAATTATTTTTTCTAAAAAAGGTTAGAAAACTGGTGAACCCAACCTCTAAGTCTTCTTATGCAATCCTAGCTTGCCCTAGGGTTTTTTCTGATTTTTTATTTTTTGAATTAGTAAAAAAAATTAAAATTAGGTTTGATAGAAGTACAATGGAATTGATTATGATTAACATGGATAAATTTAGTATTTATTCCCTTGTACAATACATAATGGTAGTCATTGGTTGTTTTATTTCATAACATTACTACATCAATAAAAACCATAATATAATGGAGTAAAAAACCATGATAAAACCAAAGCATGTGTATTTATGCATACCCCTTATTGTCATAATTTTTATCATGAGTTACCACTTGTTATTACTAAGCATAAAATGGAGTGCATAAAACAAGTATCATATACATATAATATTTTAAACCACTCCAATGAGGTAATTGATAAAATTTCACTCTTTGATTATTACATAAGTCTTCTCAATACAAAGATAATATCTTGGAATAATTACACATGACCATCTTGCCAATTTGGAGCCACCATATGTGTCCCTCATGTTAAATTCTATCAAATGGACATGACATAATATTTCCTTTAAAACATAGGATTTGCCTTCTTAACATATTATAGATTAATGTTTTCTCTTATATATTCAAGTATGTGTTCATAACAAAATGGTTAAAAGGGTAATTATGGATAATAGTTTAGTACTTAATATTTTCAATATAAATTTCATTTATTTACTTGGCATGGAGGCCAAACATTTAGAATCATCCAATATGGGTATCAAGGGATTTGAAAACATTTCATGAAAAGTCTTAGGGAAAATAACATTTCATATCACTGTGGGACCCCGTACTTTACCTAATTTATGTCAAGTTATGCCAAATGATTTAAATTATAACTTAATTTTGGGATGCCCATAGATATATGAGATATATGTGGTTTCATCTACTTTATATGCATGTTTAAAATTTAGTCATCAAGGGTTAATTTATACGTGTCCAATAGATACATATCCTTTCAAGCATTATGCAATGGTTCATCCAATGAATAATTACACACCACACTCACACAATTATAATTTTAGCTCTATATATTTGATAAAGCATGGATACAAAGGTCAAGGATTATGAAAAAATGAGAAAGGTAAAACCAAACCTCTTTGCATATTAAATAATATAAATTGATAAGACTTGGAGTTTTCAGCAAAATCTAGAACTAACAAATAGAGAAAACATAGCCAACCACATTTCATAAAAGCTACATCTAAATTCATGCACATACCTAATACTACTTCTAATCTAAAACTTGTCAACCTTTATATGATCAGTGAGAATGATTCACTATAAATTTGAACATTATATGAGTTCCCCAATAACGAGTCATTACTAGAGTACTTAGGGGAATATGAGGATCTCCATTCCTTCTATCATAAGAACATGTTTACTCATACCACGTCTACTCATGCTTAATTTAGTGAGAATGAGGATTCTAATATTCCATGATACATATAACATAATTCCTACTACACCATTTATAGTATTAAGATCCACCTTTCTTAATGAAGAAACACTACAATATAAATATGGAATATATAGAGATCCTCAGACTAGTATTACTAGTTAAAATGATGCAAGAGGATGAAGGAAAAACTTATTTACATGTCCTACATGATTACCCAAAGTTATTTACTTGGGATTATTATAAAATTCTTGGCATTGACCCATATATGGAAATGTATAGCATACTACTATATCCAAATGCAAAACCCATCAATCAAAATATTTGTAAGATGCATCCCAAAGTATCCCCTTTTGTAAAATATGAGATTTAAAGACTCTTCAATGCAATATTGATTAGATTAATTTCACATTATTATTGGGTTTCTAATAAATTACCTGTAACCAAACCTAATGGTAACATTTGATGTTGCACGTATTTTAATGATCTAAATAAAGATTTTCTAAAAGATGATTTTCCACTCCATAACATAAACATGATCATTGATTCTACTATTGGGTATGAAACATTTTCAGTCATGGATGCTTTTACTAGTTGTACTCAAATAAATCTCAACCCTGTAGATCAAGAAAATATTACATCCACGACACGATGGGGAACATTTTGTTATATTGTTATGCATTTTGGACTAAATAATTCAATAAATACCTATCAAAGGGAAATGGCACTCATTTTTCATGATTTTATTCATAATACTATTGAATATTATATCAATGATTTATGAGCAAAATCTAAGCACTAGCAAGATCATGTTATAGGTTTAAGACAAATATTGAATGCTTGAGAAAGTTTAACATGCAATTAAATCCTAAAAATTTTGTTTTTAGGGTGTCTTATATAAAAAATTTGGGTTATATTATTTCTCAACATGGTATCAAGGTTGATATAAAAAAAGTATAGGCTATTGTTGAGATGCCACTACCAACTCACTTAAAGTAGTTACAATGTTTATAAGGTAGAATTTAGGTAATCTGCTATTTTATTGCTCAATTGATTGATAAAACCATACCTTTCACATGTATACTAAAGAAATATACAACATTTTCTTGGGATGACATGTGCCAAAAGAGTTTTTATGCAATCAAATAATATTTAGCAAATACACTAGTGCTTATGTCACCAATACTAGATAGACCATTTCTTCTTTATATTTCAACAACTCATTAGCCCTTAGGGGCCTTATTAACATAATATAATGATGATCACAGGGAACAAGAAATTTAATATATTAGTTGTCAATTTGTTGGTTATGAATTGAAGTATACTACAATGTAAAAATTATGTTTGGCATTAGTATTTACTATGCATAAATTATGACACTACATGCTTAATAATGGCATTCATGTTATAATTAAAGAAGACCCATTAAATTTTATCATGAAAAAAAACCCATATAGTATGAAAAATAGCTAAATGGGTGATGAAACTCATGGAATTTTATCTTAAATTCATATCTCAAAAATCATTACAAGGCCAAGTTATTTCTAATCAACTATTCACAACTCCATTATCATATAATTTTCTAATGACCAAGGCTTTATGTGATGAGGTAGCGACTTACCATGTATCACATAATATATGTACTATGTTTTTCAATGGATCGATATGTATGGCAAGTGCTAGTGTAAGTATCATTTTCCATACTCTTGAAGGATAATATATGCCATTTTCTTATTGACTAGATTTTTTGTGCACAAATAATATAGAAGAATATGAAGCCTTGATCATTGGTTTGTATATAGCCAAAAAAATTCATGTCAATCATATTGAGGTTTTTGATGTATCTCATTTGGTTTTTAATCAAGTTAAAAATAATTATCAAACAAAATAAGAACATTTACTTTTATACAAAGAAAGGGTGGATAAATTGAAAGAAATATTTGACATATTTTCTATTGAAAGTATCCCATTTAAGGATAATCATCATGCTAATGCAATAAATTGTGTGGTATCACTAATGCCTCTAGATATTAATGATGATTACATAAATTTTATAATATGATAATTACACCAACCTTCAATCATGCCAAATAAAATAGATGTTCTAGTAGTTCTTTCAATCATATGTAGTGTAAAAAATACATAATGGTACAATGATATATATAATTTCCTATAATGAGCCTTTATATGAGATCATTTTACTTAAAATGATAAGTGTGAAATAAAATGAAAAGCACTCCATTATGTTATTATTGGGGACACCTTGTTAAAAATAGGTTTTAATGGATAATTACTCCTATACCTTAAAAAAGATGAAGTGAGATTAACTTTTATAGAGATTCATGATAGTGAGTGTGGGGGCCACTTAAATGGAAAAGCAATGTCCCATAAATTATTAAGGCAGGGTCATTATTAGCTAATAATGGAATAAGAATGTGTCGAATATGCTAAATTATGTGTCAAATGTCAAAAATATGATAAATTAAATCACACTCCATCTCATGAGTTACAACCAATTGTCTCACTATGGCAATTCTCCCTTTAGGAATTTGATTTGATTTGAAAAATAAATATGGTATCAATGTGAGGTTATAAATATTTTAACAAATAGGTAGAGGCAATTCTCCTCAACTTTACCACCAGAGATGACATGTGTAAATTCTTGATGACCAATATTATTTCCAAGTTTTGTTTACCTTCATATATTATTATAGATAATGGGTCATCATTTAAGAAACAAATAATGAAGTTTTTTTGAAATAAATACAAAATAACGCATACCTTATCTACACCATACTACTCGCAGGGTAATGGTTAAGTAGAAGTGACAAACATGATAATTACTAAGATACTAGTAAAAATATCTGAAGATGTAGATAGATTAACTTCAATATATGGTTTATGCCTTATTAGAATATCACACTAGTGTCCAGAAACCTACTCGATCCATACCCTATTCCTTGGTTCATGGTATAGAATAAGTTTTACGAATTGAGATTGAAATATCAAATTTGTGGGTTTCTCTCAAGGATATTATTTAAGATAATGAGTGAATATCATGAAAATTAACTATATTAGTTGGAATAGTTAATTAAAAAACACACATATCCTATTGAACATCTACAAGTTTATCAAGATCAAGTTAAACAAGCATAAACAAAAAAGTTCAATGACCTAAGTTTAATGTGGGTGATATGTGTTATCTCCAAATCTTTCACCCTAGAAGAGGGTTGTTCAAGCCTATTCCAAATTTGGGAAATGTTGGGACATTTTCAGTCATGTGGGTGTGCCTATAAGTGGAAATGAACCACTAGGTTGAAAGGGCAATAAACCTATTGAACCAGTTTGTTTGAGTGAAAAGAGTCAAAAGTTTGCATAAATGAAAAGCCTAGTCTAAAATGGTGATACACCAAGAATTATTATCCACGTGTATGCCCTATAATTATGCACAATATAATGAAATATAGTCTATAACTCAAGCTCTAGAAGATTCCAACATAAGTACTTCAATGTAGAGACAAAATGAATGAGATCACACAAGGTAAATAACTAGAAAAGACAACCTGTATAGTCCAGAAAAGGGTTACACATGTGCAAAGTCTCATACAACTAGAATGCACTCTACATGACCTATTAGATCAAATATTTCCTCAAAATCATGAAGGATAGAGAATAGAAGGATAAAAAATCACTTATTGTCACTCTTTGTCTCTTACATGCCCAGGCAAATGTCTAGAACTTAGAAAGAAAATAGACTTATGCTTCTTTGCTCAAAGGCAATAAAATGGTAAAACATTCCAATAGGGCTTCATAATACTATATATGGATGATAAAATAAGTGCCCAAGGGTCCTATGTATATCAAAATATGGAGAGAAGAGAGAGCTCTTTGGTGCCAAAATATAAGCCTCCAAAATGGTTTGTAGTCACCATCCTGGTGAAACTGATTCCAGCTATGCTCTCATTTAATTAGAGTTTGTCCTTCTCTTTGATTCACCCTCTTGAAATGACTAAGATCACTTAAAAATCAATGGTGAGATGATCCTCCATAATAAATGGCTCAGATTGCTATTATGAACCTTAGATTCCTCCTAAAAGCTTCTGCACTTTGCAATACAAACCCATTTGGGCCTTCTGAATGGCTTTACTTATAAACCTATAAGTCAAGCATGTTAGGAAACCTAATTTTCATTATCTTTACCCTTCAAGATTTTTGATTGATTCTACTTATAAAATTCATAAGCAAATCTTATTGGGAAACCTGATTTGTACTGCAGATTCATTCAAGTTTTCTAAGTGACTTTACTTCTTACTCGGTCCTTTGGGTTCTTTGATTGCTTCTACTTATAAAAGTCATAAACAAAGCTTGTTGGGAAACTCAATTTACACTACAGATTCATTCATTTTTTTCCAAATGAAGTTACTTCTTATTTGAATACTTTAGGCATTAATTTGATGTTCTAAAGCATGTCACCAAGCTACACCCCAATAGCTAGTTAACCACCCTAAATTTGATGTCGTATGTCACGTCATCTTTGAATCCCAATGGCTAGTTAAATTTATCAAACTTGAAATCTTATGGCATGTCATGGGGGTCCATTTGGGTTAGGCTTATTATTTTAGGTAAGTTTCTTAAAGTAATTCCTTCAAACAATATATCTAAAGGAATTCTTTTGGGAATTTTGCCTAAAAGGCAATGGCTACTTACTTCAAGAACTTTTCCTGAAGGATATTTGGGGAAGGCACAAGGTCCCTTCAAAAAATTTTGAAGGGCATTTCTAAAGGAAATGGCCCTTCAAAACTTTTTTAAAGGGCATTTCCAAATACAAAGTGCCCTTCATAAAAGTTTGGATGGACACTTGGGTGGAAAAGTTCGAACAGACACTTGGGAAGAAAAGTGCCCTTCAGAACTTTTATGAAGGGTCACTTGGAATAAAATTTCCCTTCAAATTTTTTTTAAAGGGTCACTTGGAAGAAAAGTGCCCTTCAAAAAAATTTGAAGGGACACTTGGGAAGAAAAGTTCCCTTCAAAAAAGTCTAAAGGGACACTTGGGAAGAAAAGTGCACTTCATAACTTTTATGAAGGGTCACTTGGGAAGAAAAGTGCCCTTCAAAACTTTTTTAAAGGGTCACTTGGAAGAAAAGTTCCCTTAAAATAGTTCGAAGGGACACTTGGGAAGAAAAGTGCCCTTTGAAACTTTTTTGAAGGGTCACTTGGAAGAAAAGTGCCCTTCAAAATTTTTCCCAAGGGTCACTTGGAATAAAAGTGCCCTTCAAAAAATTTTGAAGGCACACTTGGGGGAAAGGCAGGGCAAGAAAGGTTTTGAAGGGCACTTCAAGGCAAAATAAAGCCCAATAGGCTCAAGCAAAGGGAAATAACAAATAACAAGGGAGAAGATCTCGAACCAAGAGAGGCCAAAGGGAAAAGACAAAAAACAAAGCAAGAGACCAAACATATAAAATGAGCAAGGGAGAAACAAAAAGAGCCAAAGGGAAAACACAAACTGGTCATGCAAAAAATGGTCAACATTCTAGAAATTTTTAGGGTATACATGCCTACTATGTCATAAGACCATCACATAAATCCTTATATTGGGTATGGAGTCATGCAAGGCAAACAAGAGTTGAAAGAAAAGAAATAGTCAAACACACAAGTTAGAGAGACACACACAGAGCCAACAAAAGGAAAGAAAATACCAAAAAGGGAAAAATTGTGCTCCAAAGAACTTAGGAAAAATAAACACAACAAAGGAAACACACCAAAACAAGGTATACATAAGACATAGCCATCAAGGGGAAAAAGTAAGGCTTCAAATGGATTCCATTCACTAGAATAGGTAGCTCTTCTCCATCCATTTTGGATAGCCAAAAGGAGTTTCTTTGCTTTCACTTGTTGATGATGTAAGGACCACTCCACAAAGTATCAAACTTTGTATGTTTGCCTAGTTTTTCTCTATCTTCATCCCATTACAAGACCAAGTCACCTTATTTTAAGACTCTTGCCCTTGCCCTTTTGTTAAAGGATTTCTTCATGAGAACTTGATGGTGTTCCAAAGCTTTGTGTGCATCATCTCTTGCCTCTTGTAGCTACATTAATTCTATCAATCTAGCCTCTATGAGAGTATTTTTAAGTAATTCTAGTTGTTATGCAAGTTCCAAGGTAGGGATATCTTGTGATATGGATAGCCTAGCTTCTCTCCCATAGACAAGTACAAAGGGAGAATTACCAATTGACTTCTTAAGAGTGATTCTATCTACCCATAAAACTATCTTTAGCTTGTTATGACATGCTCTTTGATTAGTTTCCAATGTCTTCTTGATGATTTGAATGAGGTTCTTATCGGTAGACTCATCTAATCCATTACTTTGAGGGTAAAACTTGGATGAGGTACCCAAATGAACTCCACTCTTTGCTGCCTAATCAAAAAAATTAGTACCTATGAAATCAAGTGCATTATCTGATATGATGACATTAGGAGCTCTAAACCTTATTATAATACTATCATAGAACTCCAAAATGGCATTTTCATTTTCTTCCTTCAAAGCAATAGCCTTTACCCATTTTGTGAAGTAGTCTATAGCAATCAATATCCATTTATGTCCAACACTTGATGGAGGGTTGATCATGCCAATGAAGTCAAGGCCCCATTGCATGAAAGGTAGGTCCACTTGGATAGGATTCAATGGAAGGGCAGCAAGATTTTATTTTCCAATAAAGAAAGCACATTGAGGAAAAACCTTAGCCCAGTGATAATAGTCCTTAAAAAAACTAGGCCAATAGTAACCAATTCTCATTATTTTTGTAGTTGTTGTTTTAGGAGAGAAGTGACCACCATCTGCACCATTATGAAACTTTTCTAGTAGCATATCAAATTGGTCATTGTTAATGCATCTTAGAAACACAATGATCACATCCTTCTTAAAGAGAATGCCATCCACAAGACAATAAGGAATAGCTTGTAGCCTAAAATACCATCTTTGAGATTTGTTCTAGCCATTGGGACACTCACCATTTTGAAGAAAACCAATGATGTCTTGTGTCCAACTTTGATTTTACATTTGATTAGTTGGCTGGTCTTGAACTTGATTTACCAAGGCTTGATCTTTTAGCTCTTGAAATTTGGATGTTAAGTGATCACATAAACCTCTTCCTATTATTAAGTTGGTTACCTTGATGTCAATGTCATATTCCATCACCTTCGTGATCCATCCAGCTCTCTTCTCATTGAGATCTCTGCTTAGGAGAAACTCCTTGATGCTAGGATGGGAGACCATGACATATATCTTGTTGTTGGAAACCATATTCCTAAACTTTTTCAAACCTCTAATGATGGTTAAAGCTTGCTTCTCAATGAAAAAATATATCACTTCATAGTCTTCTAAGCCTTATCTAAAGAAAGCAATTGGCTACTCAACATCTTCATCATTATTTTGTATAAGCATAGTTGAGATTATGTCAAGGTTAACAAAAGTATAAATAATGAAATATTTAGTAAAATTCAGATTTAAGAGAGTGGGATATGTTGCAATTACTTGCTTCATTTCCTCAAAGAAGCCTTTACCTTCTTTTTTCCAAGTAAAAACTTGGATCTTTTTTAGCATCATTGTGATAGGCTTTACCATAGTTACAAAGTTTGGGATAAAACTCCTTAAAAAGTTTATTTTTTCCAAGAAACTTTGTATCCCTTTCTTGTGTTGAGGCAAAGACAAGTCTATAATAGCTTCAATCCTTTCAGGGTCAATAGATAAGCCTTCTTTTGAAACAACATGACACAAAAGCTTACCTTCATATAAAACAAAGATGCACTTCTTTGGATTGAGGGATATGCCATACTCTCTACACTTCTCAAACACTTGCCTTAGATGTCCCATATGATCATCAACACCCTTTGAAAAAAAGGTTATATCATCAAGGTAAACAAGCAAAAACTTATTGATCAAACCTTTGAAATCCATGTCCATTGCCCTTATAAATGTAGCTCTAGCATTAGATAAACCAAATGACATCTTATTGTAGGCAAAATTTCCATACTTGGTGGTGAAGGTTATCTTGAATTGATCCCCTTTATTTACCAATATTTGATTATAACTTGAATAACCATCAAGAAGTGAGAAACGTTGAGAACCTGAAATAACTTGCAAAATTTGTTCCATGGAAGGGAGTGGGTAATGATCCTTGAGAGACACTTTTTTTAGATTACAAAAATCCACACAAATTCTAATTTTTCCATTCTTTTTTCAAACCAACCTTAAAGATAATCCTAGACTCAATCAATTTGGTCAGTTCTTTCTTCATGAGTTCTTCTACCTTGGAGTTGATAGGCCTTTGCTTTTGTCTTACCAGTTTAGCTCCATGGTCTAACTCAATGGTGTGATGAGCTAGACTTGGGTCAAATCCTTTCAATTCCTTATATTCCTAGGCAAAGATGTCATGAGACTCTTTGCATAATGTAATAAAAGCTTACCTTTCTAGCTAAAGATAAGCCTTACCAATCTTTAACAGTTTATCCTTGAATATCAAAACCCTCTCATAGTTCTCTTCTTTTGTGGTGATGCTCATTCTTTGGTTTTTCTTTTGATCATACTCATTTAAGACACTGTCTAAGGTAATAAACCCCTTGGGTGTTTTATTTGTCTTCAATTGTATAATTTTCTCTTCATAATGATCATGCAACTTCTTTTGATTTCTTGAAGAGAAGCTTGCCTCATTTTACAAGAAGTGTGTAATGTGTTTGTCACTTTCAAACACTTTCCATGACATTTCATTATCCAGAATGGAAGGTCTCATAATGATCTTGATATGGGATTGATCCTTCTCTTGTTTAACATTAGTAGCTGAGTCAAAACATGATCCTATTGTAGCTAATCTATCAGCATGTTTGTTCAAGTCTCTTGGTATGGGATGGATGTTGAAGGCATCAAAATCCTCAAGTAGATCCCATACCCTATGCTTATAGGACTTGAAAAAGGGGTTCTTGGATGTAGCTTGACTTCTCACTTGATGAATGACCAACTCACTATCTCCATAGACTTTCAAAAGCTTGATTCCTTTCTTCTTTGCCCATTAAAGACCATGAACTAAGCCTTCATATTCTACCACATTACAAGTGCAGCTGAAGTGAAACCTATAAGAAGAGTAGTAATGATTATTTGATGGGGAAACCAAAATGACACTAGCTCTTATGCCTAATTTGCTCCTTAAACCATCAAATAACATTTCCCACACACCATCAAGCTCATGATCTTCATTGGTGAGTGAAGGAATTACAACATTCTCCTCATGCATTTAGTAAACTCCTAAATCAATTATCTCAATGAAAGTGTAAGGATCAAGGCCATGTGTTTTGGTGTTATGCTTGTCAAGATAGAGGTTAAAAATACCTTCAAGAGGAGAAGATGTTTCACTATTCAAGACTATTTCTTCCTCTTTGTTGATTAGATAATTTTGATTTGTCATTATCTCTAAATATAGCTCAATGTGGAACTTTTCTAAGGGCTAGGTCCTTATGGTTACCTTGGTTCCATACCTTGTCTTGAAATCTAGAAAGAACCAATCAGCAGAAAGGTATCCTCCTATCTTAGCCATAAATCCCCTAGACAAGCATATAGAAAAGTGTGCTAAAAGGTCCACCACCACAATATCTTGCATGATAGGGAAGCTTGGGCAGCCATGTAAAAACACTTTCAGACCTTTGAACCAATCCTACCATCTTAGTTGGAGTTCTGTCAAATTGTAACATGATTTTACTATGTGGCTCATAGTTCAAACCTAGTTTATCAACCACTACTTTAGGCATAGCAATAGTGCTTGTTTCACTATCCACAATACAATTATGGACCAACTTATCTCCCATAATGAGTGTGAGGTGCAAGGGTGGAGGATTTTTAGCTTTAGTGGAAGGATCCAAAAGATGATTTGAATAATTTGTGAGAGCCACACTATGATGCCTTAAAGATTAAGGAGCCACCTACATGCTTGCTAACTGCTCTTTCAAAAGCTCCTTTTGACCAGGTATATGTAGAACCTCCCAAAGCGATATGCTTGTCTTAGTGATCTTTAAAGAGTCCATAATATTTAGAGATGGAGTATTCACTTTATCCTACATTTTTTATGATAATAAAGGAGTTGTTCCCTAATCTATTACAATCTTGGTAGCTACATTTACATTTTGATTTTATTGAGGAACATGGCTTGTAAAAGGTGCAGTACTTTGATTAGCACTTTGTTGCCTTGGAGAGGCATCACTTGGAACTATTCATGGCTCCTAGCCTTCACCCAAGGATCTCTTCTTATACCTTATATTATCTATAATTAACATGCCTTAAGTCAACACAAAATCATCTTTTACTTGAAAATTCAGCATTCCCACACTTGGGCTACTGCCTTCTCCATGACTATCCCTTTGGTTGGGACATGCTTCTTTTGCTATCATGTAAAGAGTATCTTCCTCTTGTATAGTCAAATCATAGCTAGTTTCTCCATCATCATGTGTAAACTGACCTTGAGGTTGCCCCAATTGGTCCACATGATCTTCTCCTCACAATAGATTTGCATGAACTAAAATAACAACCTTTATGGGAGGAGTAGAATTTGGTTTATATGCAATGGGATGCCTACTATAACCTTGTTGATTTTGTCCTCTCCCTTGACAATTATATTGGGATGGATCTCTATATCCTTGTTGAGGATAGTGTTGTACATTAGGAGGAACACTTGCTTGATATTGAGCTTGCTTGAGCTGAGCTCTCAACGACCTGATTTCTTCATCCTTGTCCACAACATTATCCACCTTCTTGGGAAAGGCTCTTGGCTTCACATTGGCATTGGGAAATTGTGACATGCTTGTAGCTTCAACCAAATTATGGGATAATAAAGGCATGGAAACTCTGAGAGGGAGTCTTCTAGCCTAAATCAAGCTATTCTTAGCCTCAAATGCTAGCTTATATGCACCTAGAAGAGTGAATCCTCCCAATAACTACAACATAACAACAACATCAGTACCAATCCCTTTGAGGTATGTTGGGGACACAAAGCTATAAGGAGGTATCATGATTGGTGGTAGCCTATACAATGCTCTTTGAAATCTCTCATTGAAATCTCCTATGGATTCATTTGGACCCCTTCTTATTACATTCAGTTGATGTATTAGGGAAGCATGATCACTTTTATTTTTGAATCTTATCACCAATAGGTCTCTAAAGCCATTCCAACTTGTAATGCATCCCCCCTCCAATGTTATATACCAGACAAGTGCTTTTCCTTTTAAATACATAACAAGTAGCCTAATGGCTATATTGGCCCTAGTAACATTATGGAAATTGAAAAAATTAGAGATGTCTCTAATATGTTCAGATGGGGTAATAGGACCCTATCCATTGAAACTAGAAAGATTTTTGGTAGTATTTAGAAGAATGGGGTCATATGCAAGAAGATTTATTAGGTTTTGGGTATTAAAAGCAGGGAAGGGTTGATGTCTATCTATCTCTCCCCTTTCCCCCATTTCTCTTCTTCCCCTATGATCCTCTATTTCTTCTTCTTCAATTTCTTCCTCTCCTTGAACTTCTTTAACCTCTTCTACATCTTCCCCAAAACATCCTTGCCAAGGATTTAATAGGGATATGAGTGGTTTAGGGTGTTGTTCTTCAATAAAAGCTTCAACTAAAGGGGCTTGGTCAGAAAATATTAAGGACCTTATGAGGACCATGTAGGATAATGTATAAAACTTGGTCTAAAACCAAGGATTCACACCCTTTTAGAGTCACCAAATGCTAGGTTAGGGGTATTTATACTATTTTATGCCTATCAAGACCATTATTCACCTTGACTTAGCAATAATTTAGGTCCCACCAGGTGTGCTAGAATTTTTATCTCTAAATCTTACACCCTAAAAGAGGGTTATTCAGGCCTCTTCTAGATTTGGGAAATGTTGGGACATTTCCAACCCTGTGGGTGTGCCTATAAGTGGAAATGAACCTCTAGGTTGAAAGGGATAGCTCCTTGTATTAGCTTTTGTGCAATAAAACTATTAAACCAGTTTGTATGAGTGAAAAGAGTTAGAATTTTACATAAATGAAAAGCCTAGTCTAAAATGGTGATACACCAAGAATTAGTATCCACATGTCTGCCCTATCCTTATGCATAATATAACAGAATATAGTCTATAACTCAAGCTCTAGAAGATTCCAACATAAGTATTTCAATGTAGAGACAAAATGAATGAGATCACACAAGGTAAATAATTGGAAAAGACAACCCATATAGTCCAAAAAAGGGTTACACATGTGCAAAATCTCATACAGCTAGCATGCACTCTACATGACCTATTAGATCAACTCTTTGCTCAAAATCATGAAGGACAAATAATATAAGGATAAAACATCACTTGTTATCACTCTATGTCTCTTTCATGCCCAATCAAATGTCTAGAACTTAGAAATAAAATAGACTTATGCTTCTTTGCTCAAAGGTAAGAAAATGGCAAAACATTCCAGTAGAGCTTCATCATACTATCTATGGATGATAAAAAAATATCACAAGGGTCTTATTTATAAAAAAAGAGGGAGAGAAGAGAGAGCTCTTAGGTGCCAAAATAGAAGCCTCCAAAATGGTTTCCAGTCACCATCTTGGTGAAACTAATTCTAACTATTCTCTCATTCAATTAGAGTTTGTCCTTCTCTTTGATTCACCCTCTTGAAATGACTAGGATCATTGTAAAATCAATGGTGAGATAATCCTCCATAATAAATGGCTTGGATCACTACTGAAAACCTTAGATTCCTCCTAAAAGCTTCCACATTTCTCACTACAGACCCATTCGAGCCTTCTGAATGGCTTTACTTATAAACCTACAAGTCAAGCATGTTGGGAAACTTGATTTGCACTATCTTTACCCTTTTGGGTTTTTTGATTTCTTCTACTTATAAAATTCATAAGAAAATATTGTTGGGAAACCTAATTTTCACTATAGATTCATTCAAGTTTTCTAAGTGACTTTACTTCTTACTTGCTCCTTTGGGTTCTTTGATTGCTTCTACTTATAAAAGTCATAAGCAAAGCTTGTTGGGAAACTTGATTTGTACTTCAAAGGAATTTGAGTTTTCCAAGTGAATTTACTTCTTATTTGAATAATTTATGCATGAATTTGATTTCCTACATCACATCACCAAGCTGCACCCCAACAGCTAGTTGGCCACCCTAAATTTGATATCATATGGCATGTCATCTTTGAATCTCAATAGCTAGTTGGATATATCAAACTTGATGTCTTTTGGCATGTCATGGGGATCCATTTAGGTTAGGCTTATTGTTTCAAGCAATTTTATTGAATTAATTCCTTTAGATAATTTATCTATAGGAATTCTTTCAAGAATTTTTCTTGAAAGGCAATGGCTAGTTCTTTCGAGAACTTTTCCCGAAGGACACTTGGGAAAGTGTCCTTAAAAAAAATTTCTAAGGACACTTAGGGAAGCCACAAGGTCCCATTAAAAAAATGTGAAGGTCATTTCCAAAGGAAATGGCCCTTTGTAAGTTTTCTGAAGGGTATTTCCAAAGACAAAGTGCCCTTTGGAAAAGTTTGAAGGGGCACTTGGGTAGAAAAGTGCCCTTCAAAAAAGTCTAAAGGGACACTTGAGAAGAAAAGTGTCCTTAGAAACTTTTTTTAAGGGTCACTTGGAAGAAAAGTGCCATTCAAAATTTTTTGAAGGAACATTTAGGAAGAAAAGTACCCTTCAAAACTTTTTAGAAGGGTCACTTGGAAGAAAAGTGCCCTTCAAAAAAGTCTGAAGGGACACTTGGGAATAAAAGTGGCCTTCAGAACTTTTTCGAAGGGTTACTTGAAATAAAAGTTCCCTTAAAAAAATTCCAAAGGGACACTTGCGAAGAAAAGTGCCCTTCAAAACTTTTATGAAGGGTCACTTGGGAAGAAAAGTGCCCTTTGGAATAGTTTGAATGGATACTTGGGAATAAAAGTGCCCTTCGGGAATTTTTCGAAGGGTCACTTAGAATAAAAGTGTCCTTCAAAACATTTTTGAAGGGTCACTTGGAATAAAAGTTCCCTTTATAAAAGTCTAAAGGGATACTTGGGGGAAAGGTAAGGAAAAACAAAGCTCAACAAGCTAAGGCAAACAAGGCAAAGGGAAAGAACAAAGAATAAGGGAGAAGAGCCCAAACTAGGAGAGGTTAAAGGGAAAAGACAAACAACAAAGCAAGAGACCAAACACAAAAAAAGTGAGCAAGGGAGAAATGAAAAGAGCCAAATGGAAAACACAAACTAGTCATGTAGAAAATGTTCAACAATATGGTACTAAATAAAATCAAAAAAATTCTAATGTATAAAAAGACAAAAAAGGGAAATTTAAACTAAATTGGTTGGGCCCTTTCATAGTTACATTTTTTTTAGAAAAAGGTGTGTAATTTCAAGTCAATCCCTTTAAGATCCCAATGAATATTATGCATTTTTGAAAGCATTACACACAAAAAAATTAAAAAAAACAAAATCATTCAAATAAAGTAAAAATACAAAAATATTTAGCATTTCACATGTTTACTAGCTTTTGTATATGTTGTTTACTTTATCTTAGTAGATAGAATATAATTTATTTACACACATATATTTCATGGGTACTTGAATGTGATACAATCATACACTAGATCTATGATACATGAGCATGTAGATGTTGGACCTTTCCTCTACCCACATGACACACTACATCAGGGGCATATTGTTTTTATTGATCATGATTGATATAAGTTTTATTTTTTTATGATCAATTTGCATCATAATATTTAGCTTATATATTAACACTTACACATTTCTATACTCATGTTACTATATTACATAGTGTACTTGATATGTTATTCTATGGGGAATTTTGCTAACATATGTATGCATGGAATAGTATGACACGCTTATGTTACTTTCTTATATTTCAATTATTTCATTATATAAAAAGGATTAATTAAGTGTATTTTCTCCCTTGGATTAATTAAGGAACATTTAAACATGTTCTTAGTTTTTTGGCCATAGTGTCTTGAGTATTGATCATTTATTTGGCATGAGGACACTTGAACATGTCCTTTCCTTTTGAGTGTGCAACATTTAAACATGCCACTTATTTGCAATATATTTAAACCTCTCATGTGTTTGATTTTTTGTTGAGATTTTTGTTTATAGACATTGTCATGATTCATACCATGCATCTTAGGGCTTGTTATGTTTGGACATTGTGAGATTCATTGATACATCTACTTAGATATGATACCACTATATGTTTCTTTACTACATTACTGATATAAACATAACATGGTTATCTTACCATTTTGAGATAAGGTGACTATCATGTTATATTCACCTCACCTAAAAAGGGGGAGAATATTAGTGGGAGATTTCATAGAGACATGAGTCCACATGCAAATAGTTTAAAAAATTGGTAGAATTTGATATAATTTACACGATCAAGATATCCACTTATGACATAATATTATACATTTGGCACTTATTTTCACAAATTTTGAATAGAGTTTTTTAGATTTATGATGCATATCATATACATTTTATATAGTAGAGGTTAAATTTTGATAGATAATTTAACTTGAGACACATTAGAGGTGCACATGCCATGTGTAGTCATATAAAATGTGAAAATTGGTAACTTGAGTGCGGCTTGTGACACCCAACTCTTAGGTCCCTCTTGCTTTCTCTCATGACCCTCATAGATATCTTTTCACTGATTCTCAGTCATATGTAGCCTTCTAAACCTACTCTTAGCTAAACCATGCTACTTTTCTCATGACAAATCCATCCCCCCAAGTCCCATACCCTCAGGACTATAGTGCCCAACTTGGACTATAGTGTGAGGCCTTCTAGTGTCCATTTTGGGTGCTCCTTTCTAAGTGCATTTTTGCCTCCAATGGTCAGTTTCTTCTGGCTCTTATCCCCCTTATTTTTGTCATAATGCAAGCACATTCAACCCATGACCAACAAATCCCTATAAAATCCCATTCAAAGGTTATTTATAAGGGGTTGGAAATTATTACAAAGCAAACACAAATACAAGCAAAACCACTAAGTCAATCTTCCCTATTCTCTACATACAACCAACCAATACTAATAAAAGCTTATTAAAATCCTTACACTAGTCCCTAGCCACCTCAAGCACATCTAGTTTAGCATTTTTCATCTTCATATATACTATCACACAAAACACATCAAGTGGGATAACTAAATATGGCTTAATCCATCTTCAAAGTATTGGCATGTAGGCAGTGTGCCCACATAAGGGGTGTGGATACATGTTCAGTGCATCTTACACACACTAACCCCCCCTCTTTCCCAATATTTGTTAAAGCACAATGGAGTCTAGCGTGTAAAGACTAAATCATCTCTACAAGGAGTTTCATATACATCCAATAGTTAAAACTTCATAAGCAGGCTCACATAAACACAATGAAAAAAACCCAGAAAGCTTAGGTCTCTTAGACAATAGTGGTAGAAGAGGACTATAGTATTGAATCCTAGGGTGTCTTATTTTAGTGCTCCTATCCAATCAATAAACAAAGTCTAGATCTTGATTTGTGATAGTGTCCTAGTTCTACACAGTGAATTTTAGACCCTACAATAGCCATCTCAATTAATTTCTAACTAAGCCTTATTTTCTCTCTCTTATTACTATTTTTAGAAAGATTTAAAATACAATTAAACTATACAAATTATTAGCTTAATTATTACATATTTATTTATTGATTTCCTATTCCAGACCTTTAACTAACTTAGAAATAATACACCAATATTCCTAAAATTGTTAAATAATTTAGTGATCCCGACTTACTTCATTTGTGCATAAAAACCTTAGAAATCGTAGGATAAATTTCTTATTGATTTTTTCATATATTTTTTTGATTTTTTACCTACATAATAAAATAAAAAATTAGCATTAAATTTTAAAATTTTGTATTAATTTTAAAATAAATTTCTTTCAAACCCTAATTTCCCATACTAGGTTAGGTCCCAATATTTTCCTTATATTTTTCTAATTTTTTACCTACGTAATGAAATTAGAAATTAGAATTAAATTTTAAAATTTCATAGTAATTTTAAAATAATTTTGTTTCAAACCTTAGTTTCCCATATTAGGTTTTGGTAATTTCCCAGTATTTTTCTTATATTTTCCTAAATTTTTACTTACATATTTAAATAAAAATTTGCATAAAATTTCAAAATTCCTTAATAATTTTAAAAATAATTTCATTTAAAACCCTCTTTGCCTCTTTGCATCACTTCCTTTGAGATAAAGTGCAATACTTAGTGGCAACCCTCCTAAATTCACCTAGATTCCTTCAACCCAACCATATACCATGGATAAACAATTAACTCAAGTTCTAACTATAAATCATACATATCTAGATTACAAAAATTTTAATGAGGATAATTTTGATGATGAGAAGTATAATAGTAATAATGGTAATACAAACATTGATGTTCATGATCCAACACAACAAACTCATAATCCACTTCCACTTATTATTGATAATGAAGTTGTCCTCAACAAATATTTGATCTTACAAAGTTTTATAGAAAGACTCAAGGACCAACCCTAAGATCATACTCTTATTTTACAATCTATCAAGGAAATCAAAAATGTTAAATGAGTTGAGTCTTCCATTCCTTCAGAGCAACCATTTGAATATGACACTACGAGGGTAACTATGTCTCAACAACCCCCTATAGTAGCCCAACCTGCCTCTATGCCACTAGCTACAACTAGTACATATTTGTCTCCTGATGTGGAAACCCTTGTGAAAGAGATAATATCTCTTCAATATAATGTGTTACATCTTGATAAAGGTGCCTCTAGATGTATGTAGGCTTTGGATTCTTTTGCTCTACTACATATACCATTGGCACATCATATTTCTTTTATACCCTTACCACAAGGTTTTGTTCAACCCAAGCTTATTCTATATGATCATGAGGGTGATTTAAAGACACATTTGAGAGATTTTCATGTAGCATGCTTGGAATTTGTGCCAAATTATTGGCTACTTACCAATTTATTTCTATGGAGTCTAAAGGATTATGATTTATAATGGTTCTATAGTCTATCGAATCAATCAGTCAATGCATTCAATCCTTTAACTGACATGTTCATAGCTCATTTTAGCATCAAAATTGATGATAAGGTTTCATATGCCCAAGTTATACAATATAAACAAAGGTGAAATGAGCATCTCATAGATTATGTTCTTTGATATAAGACCATCTTGGCTAAGATGACTAGCCCCATGGTTGATCAAGAGTTACAAAATCTCTTCAAATAGAGTCTTGTACTAGCTTTGCATGAATCAATAATGTTCAAAATGTTCTCTTCCTTCACTGAATTATGTCACACACTAAAGGAAAGGGGAGTAAAACTAATTTTAATGGGCAAACTCAAGTATACAAGTATATCAAAAATAATAAACAAGAGTAACAATAAAGTTCCATACAAAGTCAATGTCAATGATATCAAGGGTTAGAGTCAACCTATAGTTAATGTGGCTTCAGATCCCCCTTAGCATGTGGTTTTATCAGTACCCCCTTAATGAACCTTTACTAATCTACCAGTTCCTCCAACTAGAATTTTATAGTAGTTATTGGAATGTAATATCATATCTTTCCCTCCTATTCAGGAATTTGATCCAATAAATCCTCTTTCACAAGGATATGATCATCATGCATTTTGTGAGTGTCATAGGTCATAAGGCCATATAACAAATAGATGCATCAGTTTAAGACACAAGATATAGGACTTGATAGTTGGAAACATTTTTTATCTTGGCACTTCAGTTGAGCCTCCTCTAGTAAAGCAAACATAGCATAAAGCTTTGAAAATCTTATCAAATCCTTTTTTACAACATTATAAATAAGATATAGGGGATACATTAGGTGTTCACCATGCATATCACGCACATCCCCCACCATATACACATAGGGCACCTCAAATTGAGTTACATCCTTTGAGCAACATGATTGGTGTATATAATTCCAAAGTTCTAGCTAGACCTTCCATCCCCTTCTCAAAGTAGGAGATAGTCAAGGATGATTTAGATTATCATGCACTCTTTATTAGATCTTAGATTCATAATCATCTTATTCATAGTGTTCTCATAGATAATGGATCTAATGTGAACATGTACACTATGACATTATTACAACATTTGTGATATTTAGATTTGGATATTACCCTAACAAACATAGTTATCAATAGATTCAATGGGCACATACAAAATTCATTGGGTTAGATTGTACTTCCTCTACAGGTTGGTCGAACACATGTGGCCACATCATTTACTATAGTTCCTAGTGTAGGAGTTTTTGATATGTTACTTAGTCAAACATGGATCCAAAAACTTTGAGTAGTACTTTCTACAATTTAAAGATGCATGAAATTCATTCATGCTAATCAGGTTGTCACAGTTGGTGGAGTTTCATATGATTTACCACTCCCCACTTTAGAACCATCTACTATTTTATAGTCACCAGTTTCAATTTCTCCACCAATTTTAGTTCTTCCACTAGTTCAGATTTAGACATAATTGAGGCCTCCATCACGATCACAAAGAGTTTATACACTTCCACAGAAGTCTCTTTCAGATCAACCATAGTTTTAGAATTCTAGACAGCTTCTAGCTATAGTGTTCACACCCAAGGTAGTAACATTGAGATCTCATGACTCTACACACAGAGCACATGTTTAGAGAGATTCTTTGACTATCAGATGGGTCCTTAAGATCCCTACAATTGCATCCACTTTTCAGAGTGATAAGGTGACCCCATAGTCAATTTTTACTTCAAAGATTTCAGAGCATTTACAATATATATATCTTTTAGATCCATAATCTCATTCCTTCCATCATGCTTCACAATCATGCATGACCCTCTCCTTGATACAAGACACCATGATAGGAAGTCTCACATGAGACTCATTAGTTAGTGTTGTTTCTTCTCAACCTTACTTGTACATAGTATCCTTTCAATTACTTGTACATAATCTTTTTATAATTAATTATATATAGCATATATCAAAAATCCAAAAACAATATAACATTTCAAAAATATAAAAACATTCAAATATATCAAAAATCTAAAAACATTCAAATAACTCAAAACCACAAAAATATTTCAATTACATGCAACATCCATACTTTACATTTCTACTACCACACTAGACTTACATTTGTTGTTATATGCTATTTCTTGTCAATTTATCTACATTACCATGCTACACTTGATCCTCTTTGAGTGTGTGCAGTGACATCCATATTCTTGATTACATCACTCTACCCTCTGAGGGGGCATCTTACTTACACATTCGAGACACACATCGATATACATATCCACTAGGGGAATCTTCTACATGACTACACCATCTAGGTTACATCATTATTACACCATATACTCTAGTTATCATGTTGATATACATTACCTACTAGATTACATAGATTACTCTATCAACACTCACAAGTATATAACACTCATGTATTTTTTAGAATATACCTAGTCTTATGCTACATGTCTTGCATACTTTCACTTCTTGATTTCATTAGTTAGATTTGATTGTATTTCTAGTATTTACATTCTTTCCTTCTTGCTTTACATAGCTAACTATGATTGTATTTCTTAGTTTCTATTTTGTCTCTCATATGTGCCTTAGGACATTTTCCAATGTCCTATGCTTCTATTATTGTGTGTGCCTTAGGACATTTTCCATTGTCCTTTGCCTATACTCTTATATGTGATTATGGATGTCATGCCAACCTTGTTTCAATTATATGTTTATGTGGCATTTGAACATGCCTTGTATGCTTGTTTTCTAGTTTGAGTGACATGTGCCCATGTCCCTTGTTTGTTTATCCCCTTGGCCACTCTTGTATGTTTCTTTCTTATTGCCTTATATGCATGTTGCTTGATTTCTTTCTAATTTTTTACAATGCCATAATCCACATCATGCATTATCTTGATTTCTTGGATGTCATGATGGACATCATACTCTATCCCTCTATAACAACTAAAAACTAAAAAAACTTATAGTTATAATTTAGTACATTGCACATGTTATAACATGGTTATATCTATCTAGGCATACCCCTATGAATCTAACAATATCTCATTACAAACCATGTTATATCTTGAAATATCTTATCAATTATCATTGCTATATCATGTATCTTTCAATCATAACACACTTAGAGGGTTCTTTCTTTTGAGGGCAATCATTACAAGGTCTTGATTTCTACCCTCAAAAGAGGGGGAAAAAATAAGAGTTTTTGTCATAGAGATTAGATCTTTTAACGATCAAAAAAACAATTTTTAGAACACCCAAAATATCAACTAGACTTCAAAATAGGTAGACCAGAATAGGCAAATAGTGACAATTTTAGAATAGTCATTAGATTTAGCCTAGGACAATAGTGCAAATGTTAAACTATAGCATCAGACCCTCTAGTGTTCACTTTTAGTTCTCCTATCTAAATAGAAAAAAAATAGACTTTCCAAAAGTAGGTATAAAAGTAGTTTCAACTATAGTTTTGCACATTCAGACTAGTTTTGAATTAGTAGTTTTAAGTACACTTTTACTCAAAAAATCTAGATATAAGAGGCATCATGCACAACATGATGACTCTCACTTCCAAATTCATATATGGTAGTTAGTATAAGTTCTAGATCATAATCCATGTTTCAAACACCAGTGATTAGGGGCAATGCACACAGCACATTTGTCTTCTTTTATTTTTAAGTTCAGTACATTACCCAGGGATTCTCATCAGTTGCATGTTTTATTCCATCTATATGTGGTTGGCATCATTTCAGAGTGGATTTCATATAAACTTAACCTCCACATTTTAGAATGGCCTTCATTAAAGCCTAGTGCCCAGTTTCAGAGTGGCTTTCATACAAGCCTAATCTTCTCCTTTTCAGAGTGGCCAAGAGTGGCCTAGTTTCTAACATACATTCAACTATCCATGCCATATTTTTATATTACAAATCATTTATGGGATTTAGGAGCCATCTCATATAACACACATTTCATACCAGTATCAGTTTATAGCTTCACTTTATGGGGCAATGATGGAGCCAAAGGACTAGATAGCCTTTGTATCTTGAGCCACCTACTTAGAGGGATCAAACACATAGTCCAAAAATTTATTATCACATGCATGATCACCTAGCTTCACTTAGTAGGTGATGATGGAGCCAAAGGGCCAACCTTTTCTTTCTTGAGCCACTTCTGTGGAATTGTGCACTTAGCTCCATTCATGATATTACTCTTGGTATAGCATCATCTAACATTACTCAACATTACTTATCACCACTCAACATCACAATAGGTTTTGAATTTTTTTTCATACCTAGTGAGGTGTATTAATTCATTTCTCTTCCTCTCTCTCTCTCTTACCCAACTTTGTACATTCTTATTTTAGATATAGCATATCTAATAAGAGTTGATCTACTCTTCTTTTTTTACATATTTACACTTCATGATGTGCTTTCTCTATGCACACCCTACATCACATAGCTTCATGAGCTTCACCCTTACAGATTTTCAAGTATGCTTTCTATTTTTCTTTTATTCTAGTATTTCACTTTATTGTATCACTAGAATAAAGAGGGGGAATGTAGTCATATAAAATGTGAAAATTGGTAACTTGAATGTGGCTTGTGACACCCAAACCATAGGTCCCTCTTACTTTCTCTCATGACCCTCATAGGCATCTTTTCACTAATTCTTAGTCATTTTTAGCCTTCCAAACTGGATCCTAGCTAAGCTAGACTACTTTTCCCATGACAAATCCATCCCCCTAGGTCCTGTACCCTTAGGACTATAGCACCCAACTTGGACTATAGCATCAAGCCCTCTAGTGTCCATTTTTTGTGCTCCTTTCCAAGTGCATTTTTTCCTCTAATGGTCAGTTTCTTCTAGTTTCTATCTCCCTTATTATTGGCCTAATATGAGCACATTCAACCCATGACCAATAAATCTCTATAAAATCCCATTTAAAGGTCATTTAGAAGGGGTTAGAAATTATTACAAATCAAACAAGAATACAAGTAAAACCACTAAGGTAATCTTCCCTATTCTCTGCATATAACTATCCAATACTACTACAAGCTTATTTAAATCCTTACACCAGTCCCTAGCCACCTCAAACACACCTAACTTAGTATTTTGCATCTTCATGCACACTATCACACAAAGCACATCAAGTGGGAGAACTACATATGGATTGATCTCTCTTTGGAGTATTAGTACGTAGGAAGTGTGCCCACACAAGGGGTGTGGATACATGTTCAGTGCATCTTACACACACTAACCCCCCCTCTTTTCCCAAAGTTTATCAAAGCATTATGGATTCTAGGTTTTAAATACTAAATTAGCTCTACAAAGAGTTCCATGGATATCCAATAGTCAAAACCTCATAGGTAGGCTCACATAAACACATCGAACAAAATCTAGAAAGCTCAAGTCTCTTGGATAATAGTGGAAAAAAAGGATTATAGCATCAAACCCTAGGGTAACTTATTTTGGCACTCCTATCTAATCAATAAATGAAGGCAAGATATTGATTTGTGATAATGTCCAAGTCCTGTATAGTGAATTTTAGACCTTACAATAGTCACCTCAATTAATTTTCAGCTAAGTCTTATTTTCTCTCCCTTATTACTATTTTTAGAAAGATTCAAATTATAGTCAAATTATATAAATCAGTAACTTAATTATTGCATATTTATTTACTAATTTCATATTCCATACCTTTAACTAAATTAGGAATAATACACCAATATTCCCAAAACTATTAAATCACCATGAAAATGTACCAAATTAAAAATACTTATTTAATTATACTAATATTCATGCACAAAACTTACAAAAATGCACTTATTGAGATTTTACCTTCTTTAATAGTTGGATCCCTTGGTAGTGATATTGAGATTTAACACCCTCAATGGATTTTACAATACTACTATTTTATGGGTTTATAGGGTTACACCATTTGAATTGGGTGAGATTGGTTTAATTAGATAGATTATGTTTACATTTGGGTTATGCAATTGAGCTTCAATGACTTGGAAAAACTCACATTTACACCATATTTGGGGAAATATCACCCTCCAATTCCCTTAATCACATCTCTAAGGTTTAGTTGTGAACCTCTCTCTAATGCTTCAACTAGGAAGCTTACATACCAAAATAGTACCAAGGGGAAACATGGTTACATCAACACATAGGTGTACCCCTTCCTTTATTTATTTTTATTTAAAATGATTTCAATTATTCATTTATATGCATGAATTACACCTATGATTTCTATTGGTTGCAGGTCATACATATACAAAAAAATTAAATAGGGATCAATTCAAAGCAAGGTATGTCATACACACCATGGTACACATTTATTTCCTCTAACCTATTAATTTCATCCTTATGCATTACTAGATTAATGGGGGAAATTTTAGATACTCAAATTTGGATTTTACATGATAAACTAGTCTTGCACACTTGACAAATATCACTCAAGGCTCTACCCTTCAATTCTTAACTTTCTCGCTATCAAAAAGCTTGCAATCTCCATCTCACTATGCCTAAATTATTATCTTATGGTTTGACCCTAAAATTATGATTACCCAGATCACATGTATCCCACAATTTGATTAAAACCTAATATATAATTTTTATTGTTAATTATAGAGCTTCAACATTTATATATTCTCTAGGCTACTACCATTCAGAGTAGAACATTAACGTTGATGCTAGTTTCCCAAATTTGACTCTAGTGTCCATACCCTATAAAAACTAAAATTTAAAAGTATTTTGATATGTATGAGTTAGCCTATTTGTCTTAATTAACCTTTTATGAGATTATTTTCAAAATTTTTGGTATAAATACAAAATAAATCCCACTCATTATTCAGCTAGTAATTTACCAAGAAAACACCTATCAAGCTTACTAAATTAGTTGTACAACTAAGTTATACTACCTATTCTTCCCTATTTCCAAATTAATCATAGGATCGATAGTATTACAGGTCTGAATAATTCAAATAACTACCCATGAGTAATATTTTTGAAGTTGTAAGCTAGATCACTATATGCACTTGCATATATCATATTACATCAATATGAGGCCCTCTTTAGATTATATGGATATGTAGGTAACACTCACTATTAGAGAGGTCTTTGAGGTTAGCTCCACTTCACTTGATCCCACTAACCCCCATTTTGTAAAGTGGCATGCCCTAGTTGGAGGACTACATGATTTAATAAAAAAATGACATAAAAAACCTATGTACATGATCTAAAAAGACAATCTACAAGGCGATAAAGAACCCTAATAGGTGCATGTGGAATTTATAAAAAATGAGATTTAATTAAATATAAGTAGAAGTGTTAGTTTTAGGATAGAAGCATTGATGTTAATGTCTATATTTTGAAGGTAGTGTATAGGCTAACAAAGAGCTAATTTCCTAAGTATGATGAATCATAGCTGAGCATCATCCTGACTATTTATGCACTTGAATTTATTAAATCTACCTATGTATCAGTCAATAAACTAAGTATTATATCTTATTTGTGTTTAAGCATGTAAATTAATATTTGGCATTATACTTTCTATATTTATAAAAATTACATAAATCAGTGCTATATCAAAATATATTGTGAATTTGAATTATTTAATTGCCCTAATTTTTAGAGTAGCTTTCTCCTTAGTTGATATGGATACTCTCTCCTTTAATACTTATTTATAAAAAGGGTTAAACATTTATTATGTGATCCTTATAAAAATATGTTTTTTGTTATAATTTATTAGATATCTAAAGCCACTCTCAAACATATTGAAATTATATTTAAGAAAATAAAATTAAGTATAAGAATATAAAAATTCAACATATAAATGTATATTTTTTTTTTATTTTACAAATATGATACATTCCTAATATATTCCTTTGTCACCCTTTTTAACTTGTGTTCTCATGGCCAAATTCATCGGCTTAGCTAACAAAATTATAATTACACCTCATTTTAGAAAACATCATTAGCTATGCTAATTATGTATATGTTATTAAACATTTGTGGTCATGCCAATGACATCAACTCAAACTAAGATTTCATTTTATGGATTTGTACTACTATTTATATGATTCATTTTTTATTTATTGATAAAAAAATTATACTCTAATTTTCCATGATTTTACCTAGGTAAGAAGAAGAGGAATAAGGGTTAAGTATCTTAACCAAAGGAATATTTTATGAAGAGGCCCTAACTATATAATAATAGGATCTATGATAGAGAGGTATACGAAGTATTTAGAAATAAAAAATGTGGTATACTTAGGGTATCATATATTAATATTGAATTTTCCTACAACCATCTCTCATAAAGTTATCAAATATTAGGGTAGGATTAATGCGGGAACAAGTCAACTCAATCTAGTTATCCCTAAACATAATCAAAATATTCTATACATATTTAGGTTATGAATGTTTTATGTTCTATTTATTTGATATTATAACACATTATTATTATTTTTGGATTAGTAAAAGAGGCTTTTGGGGTCCCTCATCCATTTCATTAATTAAAAATATTTATTATAAAAATATCCAATCTTCTAAACTAGCAAGACCAAAGTTACTAGAGTTTCCTCAAGGGAAACAACCATAAAAAACTAAAGCTTCTTAAAAGCTTATAAATAAAACATAGAATTGAGAACATTTTTAAAAACTAAAAAGCAATCAACTACCCAAAATAGAGTGTTTAAAATTCTCCCACAAAACACCCATAGAAAATACTTTCTTGTACATCTAAAACACATTACTTATGTAGCAACAAGAAGTCTTCCAATACAAAAATCAAGTCTTTCACAACAAATACCAAAATGACCCAAGTAAAAATGGTGATATATATTTTATAACTCTTACATCATAAATACCAAGAAGCTCCTACCATATATAAACACAAATCATAGCTATAGGAATTCAAGGCACCAAATTTATATAAGGTGTAGCCTAGAAAAACTAGATAAGTGAAAGCACAATACCTGTAAACTGCTATGAAATCTATTGTAGAAGTTTCTATAGAATTTGTAGGAGTTATATAGATAAATTTCAAAAAATATACAACTACTACTTGAAATATTACAGTGTTGTATAGAAGTGTCCATGGCCATAAATATTGAGTGCCAATTCTCTTACTATGAGACCTTAACACCATAAATTTACCATATATAACATTAATTATAAACCATTTGACCCCTATTGAAGGTAGGAAAAATAAATCTTCATCAAACTCAAATATAAATCCTTTGTCAATAGCCACATGATTTTATTAAAGAATAACATCCATCCATCCTTTGTAAAATATCATAGCATTCTTGATTTTGAATTAAAGTAGACTTCATCTCAAGGATAGTAAAAAGACTTCAAATTACAAAAACTTAAATTGAAAATTATAAATGGTACAATGTGTACTATGAAAACTACCGTATAAGAATATATAGAAGATATAGAGATGAAATAACCCAAAAAACTAGAATAACATACATCTAGTAGGGGAAGGAAGATACCAAACCAGAAATAAAGTTTCTAACTTAAAAAAATCCAACACAACTACCAAAAATTAATAAGCATCTAAATCTTACCTCAAGTAATTGAAGTTCTTGGAGCAATAAATATATCCACTTTTATCTATTCAATCTCATTACAAATGCAAAAAACCAAAATTTAATCATATTTAAATTACCCAACCATCACTGGAGCTCCAAATCAAACATTTACTCTACATTCAAAGCAAAAAATTAATCTTCAATAACACCTCCCATAGTTGAAAATAAACAAATAAATAATCCATAGTTTCATAAAAACATGGAATGCGATTATGAAAACATGTTAGATGAACTGAAATGGCCATTTTCCTTCCCATTGGCAGTTTTTCCCCTACATTTTTTCTAGATCTATACAAAACAAGATATATATTAATTTAAATAAGACCAATAACCACCTCTCCATCCACACTCTCTTCCTATGGAAAATAGATAAAAGCTTCAAAATAAAACACCTCACAAATATTCTTTAGTAGCCAATAGCCAAGGCAAAATCAAATATTCATTTTTTTGAACTGACATAAACTCAAACCATAACTTAGGAAACCAAAGTACTAATAGGATCAAACCCAAATCATAGAAGGATTCTAACAAAAGTGGGTGTATCTTCCTAAAAATTTTGCCACTACCATTTTTAAACCCCATAAAATAAAACATCAACCCTTAGGCATAAAAATACATATAAATATAAAAAAATATTTATGCAACAACATATCCATCATGAAACAGTTGAACCAAGGTAAAAACTTACCTTAACATAGGGATAGTTTTGTCACTACCTTCCCCCAAAAACCATTTGTCTTAAAAATAAAATATAGAAGGGGGGAACACTCCATATGTAAGGAGGCCAATCCACCTCAAAAAACAAAGTAAAGTAACACTAAAAATCCTCTACAATCACAACCATCACCCAATATCTATCCAATTGAATCACACCTTATTATTTGATTTATTTCTATTATTTTTGCACCCTTTCCTTTACCATGGTCCTTTACCTAGTTACCATAGATCTTTCTTTACCATCTAATGACACCCTAGATTAGGAAGTTTCTCTACTTGATTATTTTAAATAAATATTATATGTGTATACCCCCTTTGTTATATTTATTCCAAACTCCTTTACACATGGCCTTCATCTATAATTTTATTGACCAAAATTTGACTTCAAGTCAAAATTGGTCACCCACTCTAGGTTGAAAATTCATAGGTTTTTCATGGTCTTAAAATTTCTTAAATGGTCTTAAATCATCCTAAATAATTTCATACAGTCATAATTATTCTTATCTAGCCTTGTCCAACGTTTGGTCTTAGGTATACTTGTCTAGTCCTAGGGGTCATTTATAAGGTCTTGATGTTTTCAAACATTGTCAAAGGTTTAGTATATTTTAGGGTAATTATAAAATGTTATTGAGGTGTCATTAATATCATAATATCATGCACTAACCTTCTATTTTTCTCTTATATGCAAAAATGACATTTTAGCCACTTTTTGGCCTATTTTGAGAATTTGCACGTACCATATTCAAATCCAAATGTTTAAATAAGACCCATAATGTACCTACTTTCAAAAATTGGTTAGAAAATGTTCATTTTTGGTGTGAGACTAACAAAATCTATAGTTCAATGCCTAAACTAAGCAAAATGACACTTTACAAGCACTTTTAGGCACTTGTACAGCCTTGCAAGATCATATTTCAGTTGGAAATGGTTTAAGAGTGCCACTTAGGATCCCTCAAATAATTTTACAAATTTGGAAAAAGTTTTAGGTTGAACAATTACTTCAAGCATTCTCTCTCCTCTATCATTTCCTTTATAAGCTTAGAAAGGTAAATTGGAAGTGAATGGTATAGCTAGGAGAGAAAGAGTTAGGAGGTGAAACTTTGGCCATTGTTAGGGGTCATAGTAATATTTAAGTAAGTGTAATTATTTTTCATATTCATTTCCCTTATTTATGAACAATTGCCAAGAGTGATAGCAGGTCACTATGTCATATCCATATAAGTAGGATTTGTTCTTGCATTTATTTCTCCACTTCAAAATTTGATGGATAAGAATGGTTTTTAGAGATGATTTTATAGGTCAAATAGATCCTTTTAAATGTGGTCTAATCATCTAACTCATCTCCATTAAGTTTCTTCACTTGGAGGAAAAGTGGTCTTAATATACAAGGTGTTTCAGTCAATCCTTTTACAACTTTTGGTTTGCCTAATATATTTGTCATCTTTAAAGTTTCCAAATGTTTCACCATTCATTAAAATTATCCTCACCATATCATAGTTCATGTTTCATCTCTTGATAATCATCTCCTTGAAAATAGTCCTCCAAGAAGCATTATGCCTTGCTCTTTGAAAAGCATGGTATAATATTAATAGTCTTCCACAAGTCTAAGTGTCATGTTTGATATGAATGATGATAAGAAACTAATGTTTTATCAATTTTAGGAGATTTTAATTTCAAGTGTTGAAATAAATAGTCAAACCATACTCTCAAACATCATTGAAGTGTGTTCTAGTCACCCACAGGTCTGTAGATCTGTAGGTGAACATCTATAGAGTCTTAACCCTATAATAGGTATGTTTAGGTATTTTTAAGGGTGATATAAACCCTAGATAAATATTTTACCATTGATAAAAATCCATTTTACCATCAAATTAACATGAACCTTGTAGGAGATTTCAATTCTCAATACATAAACATTGCATGAAAGTTAACTATGTATGTAATCTGTATAGACCAGATAAGTAAGTTGAAGGTGATATGATTATTTTTCATAAGTTCTATGAGCCATTGAAAGGATGACAAGGAATTGTGATCAATTTTATAGTGTCAATAAGTTGAAAAGGTTAAAAGGTGGTTTTTGCAACCCTAATCAAGCAAATAGATACCTATAGTCTATAAGCCTGTAGGTCCTCACTTTAGACAAAAATAAATAGTTATATTAAAAAAAAAAGTGAATCATGAAACCTAAATTCATTGTAGATGGGGAGAACCATAAAACATTTAAGGAGATCTAGACCACTTGAAAATCATGGGACTAAGTTCATAATCCTAGAAGGCCACCTACAAGACTGTGTAAGGAAATGATAATGTAAGAAGGTTGAAAGTGTCAATAAGAATCCAAAAAACATTGTAAGATAGTGATAATAAATATTATATGAGGGTTTATATGTCTTCAATATCATGATAGGGCTGAAAAGGACTAATCTCAAGAATTAATTGTCAAACTCTCTCCTAGCAGTCACCTACAACTAGGCTTGAAGAGAAGGTCAAATACATTGTGACTAAGTTGGGGCCTTGAAAACTAGATGAATAAATTAAATTAGTTATTTGTAATTAAAATTATCAAAAATATAATTTTTATTGGAAATTATTAGATCAAAATCTCAAAAAACCCATATATGCAGCCCTCTAACACCTACAGGCCTACTTGAAAGATCAACCCAGCTTCAAGCCTAAGGAAGGGGTAAAGGGTGTAGAAATAGATATAAACATAATTTAAACTTAAAAAAAGTTCAAAATACATTGATAAATTTATTGGTATTAATTTTATTTCCTAAACATAAGTACAGTCATGACCCTAAAAAGGTCACCTACAAGCTGCAAGTCAGGCTAGGTTGGTTTCAATCCTAAAGTGCGAAGCAAAGTGCATGGTGGAAAGCTATAAAACCTATTCCAAGTTGAAAAAAATAATAATTCCATTTGTATATATAAATAATCATGATTAAATGACAAGTGAGATTGATCAAAAAAATTCTCAAAAGCCTACTTGTACAATCAGATGATAACCTATAGGTCTGCCTAGGTTTATGAGAGTTTTGATTGATTAAGACAAAGGTAAGGTCTATGAAGAGGTATAAATGGATTAATATAGTTTATAATGGTTTAATAATTTTATAAACACCTAATTTTAACCCTCAAACTTGATAACAAATGTGAAAAAGGTCAAAACTTTGTATAGACCTAATGAGCCTATGACACACACAAGCTTGATTACATAGAAAAGTGAAAACTAATTGTTTAAGATGGAGAATGGAGGTAAGGATAATGGTTTGAAATATATAAATAAATCCATAATTATTAAAATACATCATTTATAACCCTTAGACTTGATAATAAATTTGAAGAGTTTAGAACCCTGTCTAGGCTTAATGAGCTTAATTCATGCATAAAGGTAGACCTAGGAGCAGTCATGATAATTTGGCTTCTTGATCATAATTTTAAGGTTTAAAAGGTTTTTATAGGTTAAATAACATATTATATACTTAAAATATTAATAAAAAATATAATAAATCAAGATAAGTTCCAATTTTGTCCTTAAGACTTCTTCAAGCTCCCTTCATGCAAGCTTACACTTCAAACACAGTCTTCTCCTACTTGGTAAAACCATAAACCAAATTAATGGAGATAGTTGATTTTATAAGGATGCATAATTATATATAAAATCCATTATATAATAAATATTTTTTTTAATTCCAACACCTTCATGAACAAAGCTTAAGAGTCTAGAACCCTCTCAAATGGCTTGTTTGCAACCCGAGGAGTGCCTTCTCACACTCAAAAATTTCATGAGGATTTTAATGAGACCCAATGGTGTTTTTAGGTGATTTATGGGTCCCAAAAAAAAAAAAAAAAAAAATTAGGAGAGATAAATCCACATCTAGAATGGTGAAGCCCTGATAGTATTGAGTACTAATTTTACATTTGAATAAAATATTTCAAACTGGTTTTTATCTCTCAACTAATTTAATAAGAGTGTGAATTAGTTCATATTCGAATGTCAAGTGATAGTCATCTCTCTTTGTGTTCATCTTACTCTTTCATGTTTTGTGTAAGTAGTTTTCCCTCTAATAGGTCAAAGTGTACTTAGTGTTTTTATATGGATTTAAGTGTATGGAGGAGTACTAATTTATATAATCATACCTCTTACTCATCCACATTGATAATTGCATTGCATCTTACCTCCATGTTTATGTTAGAGAAACCTTGGGTGTTGAGATAAATTTTATGAGTCACCTTTCATAGTTCAAGTTCATGGTAGTCTTGTGGAGTTAAAATTTATGAAAAACATATATTAGGTTAGTTTTAATCCTTTATATCCCTTTTATTTTAAATAAACTATACTAGTGGTTAGTTTTAATTGTGGTGCAAGGGAGTTAACCCTTCAATCTAGTGACTCATCTCTACCATAGGTCACCCATAACTTGAGAGATGTTTCCATGTTACATCAAATTGAAGGAGGATATATTGGACCTCATTTAGGGTGAAAATATGATGAATAATATTTTTGGCATGTCTAATGGTAACCATAGTCCAAGAATTTGTCAAAGGTAAATGCTAACCTTGGCAGATTTGATGTTATAAGGCTTCTTTCATGCAACATTTGGTGAATCTAGCACTTATTGGCTCCTGATTGTAGACTAGTGCCTCATTTTCATGCCTACGGTAAACAAAATTTCATCTAATAAAGTCATTCCATTTTATTTTTTAGAGATAACTTAATATTCTCTTAAAGTAAATAAGTTTGCTAACACCCATCCATACTTCAAAAAGTCTTTAGCTGCTCACTTGCCCATTAAGATGCTCTTTATTCCATATTATCCAAGTTTTCCTAAGGTTGATATCATGGATATAAATCTTCCCTTTGTTTCCTTAAATGGTCATAATCCTTTATCCCTTGCTTACTATAATCACATTCTTATGTTATCCCTCAAAAGTGTGCCTTCATACATAGGAGAAGTTGCCACTAATCCTATTGAGCACATAAGAAACATTGCCAATTTTTATAAAATTCAAACATCAATGAAGAATTTGTTTCCATAAAATTTTTAGCTATCTATTTCAAGGTAAAGTCACTTTATTGGTATGTTACTTTGGTTCCTAACTCTATCACAACATGGGATGAGTTGGGTGATGCTTTGAGAATGAGGTCTAAAGACAAATTTGACCACTTATCTTTGACCGATCAGTTGACCACAATACAAAGAGAATATCATGAGTCCATTCAAGACTTCAACACAAGGTTAAAAAATACTTGGGATAGGATCCGACTCTTGGTAAGGTGTACTTCTCATCATGCTTTCCTTTATTATCTCAAGGCTTTCAATTGTGATATCTCTATGATGATTCAATCCATGGGAGGGGATACTTTGACTAATTATTATTATATTATTATAAGAGATAAGAAATACCTTATACAAGTTGGTAAGATATACCCTATACCTCCCATTATTTTGTTTCCTAATGTGCAAGCTCCTATGCCTACCATTGTTCATATTCCTACACCTAAGCACAAGCAAGTTACCTGTAATCAGCCAAGCAAGCCAAAGGATGAAAATATGATTAAGTATCTTAGATAAGAGGTTAAATATATTAAGAGGATAAAAAAAATCAACAATTCATGTCCTTTCAAGTTCCTTTTTATCCCTACCATTCCTACCAAGCTCCTAGACAACCTTTTCAAGGTCAATATCAAGGACAAGGGTAGCTAACTCAAGTGAGGCAACACAATAAGAAAAATAAAAATGTTCCTTATACTTATAAATAACTTATACATATCCAAAACAACCTTGTATAAGATAATGTAGAGCATCCTTCATAGGACCAACCTCATGACTCTTCTACTTACACAAATGATGCCTTTAATCAAGCCTATATGGCTCAATGGGGAATAATGCTTTCTATGAGTCAAGAAGAGATACCTATTATAGGAGATAAAATTATAAGATGTGATTAATTATGTGTTGTTTTGATTAATTTCTATCAATAGGACTCATGTGCAGTCAACTACCAAGGCAATCTCAACATTGGTTCAATATCCATAGTTGCAAACACAAGGTCAAAGAAGAGAGCGGTTGAAGAAGTCCAAGGAGAAAGAAGTGGTATAAATGTGATATCTCAATTACCTCAATAATATGGTATGCAAAATTTAGTTCCCATGGCCCAAGTAAATAAAAAAACTTGGAATTTTAGAGCTCATTCTTTTCCCTCTCCTACACATCAAGCTTCACAAGCTAGTGGTAGTGTTATAGCTCCTAAATTGCATGAGAAATTTGGTAGTTATCTAATGAAAATTGTGGAGAATATTAATAAGTTTCATGTAATCATCCCAATGTGGGAAACACTATCCATACCTAGTAAAAGTTACCTACTCCAAAATGAGCTCTCCAAGCTCAATGCATCATCTAGGTAGCATAGTGAAAGAGAGGTAGTTTTGACAAATGAAGTAAATACCAAAGATGGATAGCCAATCAAATATAAAAGGAAATAAAAATCTCCTCCATTATACCTCTCCATAATCATTGTATATTCATTAGTACATAGCTTTTTGATTGATAGTAGAGCAAGTACATCAATCATGCCTAAATAAGTGGCATATAAGCTAAATTTAAAGTATGAACCACACTCCAAGGGGGTGTTACAATTGGATGGATCATCTACCAAGATTTTTGGCATTATCAAAGGTTTGTATTTTAGGCTCCATGCTTTTCCTACATTCCCCATCTCGCAAGATGTGGTGGTTTTATATGTGCCACCTCACTTTGTCCTTTACTTGTCAAGGGACTTCACTATCAAGATTGGAGGTTATTTGACTTTAGATTGGTCCTACATGGATTTCAAAATTAGGTATGGTGATAAATTTTATATCAAGGATGAACCATCAGCTAAGTTTCATTTGGATCCATATATGCCTAATACTTCAAACATGAACTTCAACATCAGTGATGAAGGAGACTATCATAGTGATCAAGAACTTATAACACCTCTTGATGGCATAGCTAACCTATACCTTGATTAATAGGGAGATGATCAACATAATTTGATCTATATAAGCATATTGAAGAGACATGTCTTAGTATATATATCATTTGTGAAGAGGAGTATGATTTTATTGAGGTAAGTCTTAATGATCCCCTTACATAGGTTGCATGGGGTAACTACTTTCTTCATATGGATGATGATGATGAGCCTCCAAGTGTGATAAAAAATAATAATGAATAATATGATGCAATTTTGACTACCCAAGATGAAGAAGTTTAGGAGTGTAATATTCAAGAAGAAGATGATGATATATATAAGTAGTACCATGCCATAGTATAGGAGTTTGAACAAGTAAGTATCTCAACTCTCTTTCAAATGAATATGAGCTTTATAGTAAGGTTATTGGTGGACCTAATGAGAATATTTAGGGTGTCAATTCACTATCAAGTAGGTTGTAGCCTTGGAGAAATGTAATCAAGCCAAGGTAGAAGTTTTTGTGATTGAAGAGAAGTATAGGCAATAGTCTAATACTGAGTCACTTGCAGACATGTTTGACCAATAAGAAGGCAAGTATGAGGGCTCTAGACATCAAGCACATCATGATCTAGATGAAGATTAAGTTGAGAAATTTCCCATCACTCCCAAGAATCAAAATGAAAAGCATCAAATGAGCATAAAAGAGATCAATCAGGATGCACTACCTCAAGTGGAGCTAAAAGGGTCATTCAAAGGAGTTTCATATGATTCACTTGCATCTAGGAGAGGACTCTTGAGTGGTAAGTCCTTTGATCACCTTCACAAGTAAATTTTCTTTGACAAACATCCATCATATGGTGATTTATTCTCATGAAGCAACTATGACTCAAGGAATATTTTTTTTATCCTTGTTAAAGCTAGATGAACTGTTTCATCACCTCAAACATGTTTTGAGGTCTATATATAATAGGTTAGGTGTGTTATTTTGAGTCTTTATTATGTGTTTTTCCTTAAATACTTTCTAAATAGTGTGTTTTCTTCTTGTTGTGTGATTTGTTATTAGTTTTTTATCTTTATAAGGCATTTTAGTTTCATATTGTAGTATAATAAAGAATCCATTACCAAATTGGAGGATAAGACCACTGATCCATTAGCATTGCATGCATGCTACCACTGTGAATCGCTAAATTATTAACCAAATTTTGACTTAAATTCAAAATTGGTTACCCCTTATTAGGTTGAAAATTCATAGGGTTTTCATGGTCTTAAATGTTCCTAAATAGTTTTAAATGGTCATACTTGTTCTTGTATAGCCTTGTCTAATGTTTGGTCTTAGGTATACTTGTCTAGTCTTAGGGGTAAATTATAAGGTCTTGATGTTTTAAAACATGTTCAAAGGTTTAGTATAATTTAATGTCATTATAAAAGGTTACTTATATGTCATTAATATCATAATATCATGCACTAACCTCTTATTTGGATCTTATATGCAAAAATGACATTTTAACCACCTTTTGGCCTATTTGGAGAAGTTACACATACCATATTAAAATAAAAACATTTAAATAAGACCCATAATGTACTTGATGTCAAAAATTGGTTAGATAATGTTCAAGGATGGTCATATATTGACAACATCTACAGTTCAATGCCTAAACTAAGTAAAATGACACTTTACAAGCACTTTTGGGCACTTGTACGGCCTTGTAAGATCCAATTTTAGTTGGAAATGGTTTAAGAGTGTCCCTTTGGATCCATAATATCATTTTACATATTTGGAACAAGTTTTAGGTTGAAATTTTTCTTTAAGCATTCTCTCTCCTTAATCGTTGCCTTTACAAACTCAAAAAGAAAAATTTGAAGTGAATGGTACAACCAAGATAGAGAGATTTAAGAGCTAAAAATTTGGTCATTGTTATGGGTCCTAGTAATATTTAAATAATTATCATTAATTTTAAGATTCATGGCACCTTATTTATGAACAATCACTAAGTGTGATAGCAGGTCACTATGTCTTATCCATCCAAGCAAGTTATACTCTTACATTTGTTTCTCCACTTCAGAATTTGATGGAGAATAATGGTCTTTATGGATATTTTTATAGGTCAAAATAGATCATTTTAATGGTGGTTTCATCAGCTAACTCATCTCCATTAAGTGTAATCACTTAGAGGAAAAAAGATCTTGATGTACAAGGTGTTTCAGTCAATCCTACTATAATTTTTAGTTTGCCTGATATATTTGTCATCTTTAAATGTTCCAAATGTTTCACCATTAATGAAAATTCTCCTCACCTCTCATATTTCATGTATCCTCTCTTTAGAATCATATCCTTGCAAATAGTCCTCCAAGAGTCATCATGCCTTGATCTTTGAAAAGCATGGTACAATATCAATGGTCTTCCACATATATGAGTGTTATGTTTGATTTGAATGATGATAAAAAAAACCAATTTTTAATATTTTTAGGATTTTTAAATTTTAAGTGTTAAAATAAATATTCAAACCATACTCTTAAACATCATTGAAGTGTGTTTTAGTCACCAATAAGTCTGCAAACTTATGGGTGAACATCTATGGAGTTTCATCCCTATAAGAGGTATGTTTAGGAAATTTCAAGGGTGTTAAAAACCCTATAAAACTATTTTACCCTTGAAAATATCCATTGTACCATCAAAGGAACATGAAATTTATAGGAGACTTCAATTCTCGATACATAAATATTGCACACAAGTTGACTGTGTATGCAATCCTTATAGACTAGATAAGTAAGTTGAAGGTGACATGATGCTTGTTCATAATATTTGTGATCAATTTAAATAATGAAAAGGAACTATGATTAATTTTATAGTGTCAAGAAGTTGAAAAGGTCAAAATGTGGCTTTTGCAACCCTAAACAAGCAAATAGAGACCTATAGGCCCTAAGCCTATAGGTCTTCACTTTAGACCAAAATAAATAGTCAAATCAAAAAAATCAAAGTGAATCATGAAACATAACTAAACTGCATACAAGGAGAGCCACAAACCATTGAAGGATATCTAGACCACTTGAAAATGCTGAGACTAAATTCACAATCCTAGAAGGCTACCTACATGACTATGTATGGAAATAAGAAGGTAAGAAGGTTTAAAGTGTCAGTAAGAATCCAATAAACCTTTTAACATAATGATAATAAATATTATATTAGTTTTATATACCTTAAATATCATGATAGGTTTGAAAATGACTAAGTGCAAGAACTAATTGTCAAACTCTCTCCTAGCAGTCACCTACAACTAGGCTTGAAGAGAAGGCCAAATACATCATGACTGAGTTGGGGCCTTGGAAACTAGATGAAAAAATACCATTAGTATTTTGTAATTAAAATGATTAGAGAGATAATATTTAGAGTAAATTATCAAATCAACATCTCAAAAACCCCATATATACATCCCTTTAATACATATAGGCCTACTTGAAGGATCAACCCATCTTCAAGCCTAAGGAAAGGGTAAAGGGTGTAAAAAGAGATCTAAACCTAATTGAGACTTAAATAAATTTATAAATTTACTATTATAAATATGAAATCCTAAACACAAGTACAATCATGACCCTAAAAAGGTCACATATAGATTGTAAATTAGGACAAGTTAGTTCCAAGCCTAAAGTGCGAAGCAAAGTGCATGGTGGAAATCTATAAAACATATTACAAGTTGACAAAAAATTCATAATTTCATTTGTATATATAAATAATCATGATTAAATGACAATTGAGGTTGATCAAACAAAGTCTCAAAACCCTATTTGTATAATCAGATGACAACCTACAAGTCTACCTAGGTTTATGAGAGTTTTGATTTATTAAGAGAAAGGTAACACCTGTGAAGAGGTATAAAGGGATGAAATTAGTTTATAATGATTTAATAATGTTATTAACACCTCATTTTGACCCTCATACCTAATAATAAAGGTGAAAAGGTCAAAACTTTGTCTAGACCTAATGAGCCTATGACACACATAGGCCTGATTGCATTGCCAAGCGAAATCTACTTGTTTAAGATGGAGAATGGAGGTAAGGAGAATTTTTTGAAATATATTAATAACTCCATAGTGATTAAAATACATCATTTATAACCCTCAGACCTGATAACAAAGGTTGAATAGTTCAAAACCATGTAAGAAGATTTGTTCTATATGAACAATCCTTAAGAATGAAATGTGCTTAAACCCCACCTAAAACTCTAATAGTGACTAGTCAAGATAAATGGACCTATAAATCACATTCAATGGCATATTTTTATCCAAAATCCTATTTTATTTTTCTTATGACTCTAATTAGGTTATCCACATGTACTTTAAATTGTACAAACTATAATAAATACCCTATTTTGCATGTTTTTAGTGTTTTGCAAGGGATTTGAGGAAAGAATAACTTTAAATTAATTTTATGAGGTAATTTTGGATGTTTTAAACCTATTAAATCCCAAAAATATGCATAGGATATTTTGGAGGTGATAAAATAAAGCTCATTTTCCAAGGTAATCTCAAATAGGCCTAAAATGAGACTAGATGGCAAGGTCATTTCATGGGTCTCACACTTTCACATCATTTAAATACCTAAAATTTTACATTAGGGTTTTTTATATCCTATTAAAATTTAATCACATTATTTTGTGTGATTTCACACATGTGGGAGAGGTCTGGAGTAGAAAAATAGAGTTCTAGGGAAGGAGGCGTAATTGAGGAGAGAGAAAAGTAGAAAAAATAGACTTCCACTTAGAATATGAACATGAAAATTGACATGAATATTTAATTATATATTAAATCCTATAATTTTCCCTTGGTTTTTTATTATCCTCTATACATTCTCCTACACAAGGAGGTTTACAAGTTTTTAGGGCTACAAGGAAAATAAGCCTAGTGAGAGCTTGAGGAGCAAAATGGAGTCTTTGGGAGTTATTCTAGGAAATAAAATGGATATTTTCATGTATAATAAGATATTTTAAGGCCATAAATAGAAAAATAATGACTTGGAGAATATGAACTTGAGTTTTGGACCAAGCTAGGCATGGGAAATGAAGAGTTTCAAGACACTTGTGCATATGAATGATGGAATGTCAAATCAAAGGAGTTTAGTAAGGCATTATAGGTGTCTAATGAGTTTTTATTAAGGAATTAGTGTTTAATTTAATATTTATAAGTCCATTTTTCACTCTTCTTATGCAAAGAAGGGTAGTTTTTAGGAAGTTAGTTAAGGTGTCAAGCCAAGTTCTAACTCCTATGCCACATGGAGGGTTGGAGCATCTTCAAGAGTGAGACACATGTATTTGGAATTATTTTTATAATATTACATAACTCCATTTATTTTTTAACTCATGAGGACACTTTTCAATTACATTCTATTATGTCCCCCCTCACTCTCACAATTCTCTATATAAACAGCCACATTTGGTTTTATAATCAATCCACATCTGGTATGGTGAAACACTAATAATTTGAGTACTAATTTTAACTTTGACTAAAATATTTTTGAGTTCTCAAATTATTTCCTAAGTTTGTGAAGTAGTTCATATTTTAATGGAAAGTGATAGTCATCTCTCCTTGTGTTCATCTTACTCTTTCATGTTTTGTGCAAGTAGTTTTCCCTATAACAAGTCACATGCAGTGTAGTTAGTGTTTTTGTATGTATATAATTGTAAGTAGTACTAGTGTCTATAATTATAACTCTTATTCATCCACCTTGATAAGTTCATTTTATCTTACCTTCATGTTGAAATACTTATGTTAGATAAACCTTGGGTGTTGAGATCAATTTTGTGAGTCACCTTTCATAGTGCAAGTTCATGGTAGTCTTCTGGAGTTAAACTTGGTGCATCACCTCTATTAGGTTATTTTTAATCATTCCTATCCATTTTCTTTCAAAACAAGTAGACTAGTGGTTAGTTGTAATTGTGGTGTAAGGTATCTAGCCCTTCAATCTAGAGACTCATCTCTCCAATAGGCCACCCACAACTTGAGAGATGTTTCCATGTTGCATCAAATTGAAGTAGGTTGTATTATACCTCATTTATGGTGAAAATTTGATGTATAACAAGTATCACACCATTTTATGGTCTCAAAATATTATGCGTTGAATCTACAATGGAATTATACCTTTTATCTATTTAGAGGATTTTTATATGTAGAGATTCATTTCTAAGCATGAAACAAAAAATACAAATAATGCATTGAATACATATCCTATTAGTTTTTAAAGATTTTGATAGAACCCTAAAGAGGATAAACACTTTAGATATAGTTGATGACCTTTTATGGAATATTAGTGGTCATAATTATTAGTCGTTATCTTTTATTTCATATATTAAATAATAAATATTAATTATTTTATTAGATATTGTGTGTTATTTCAAATTATTTTTGATATTTTTAAGCTTGAAAATTATTTCAAATTTACAAATGTTTGCATGATATGCATGATTCCTTAAAATTAGGGATTTGAATAAGCCAAATATTTATAAGATTATGTTCTTGTTATGGATGATCAATCATGTTGTGATACCAAATTATATTTTATATAAAATTCTAAATATTGATAATGTTTAACAATTCCACACACAAGCATGAAATAAAGTAGAGAACTTGAAGGAAGCAAAAAAAGAAATGTTGAGAGCCTCATAGGGAAAACAACATAATAAAATATTTAAATCACATGATTATGCATTAATATGATGGGATATAGTCCTTTTAATTAGACTATCAATGCCTATTTTAAATGACATAGATACATAGATTAAATCTTATAATATTAAAGATTATTAGATATAGTAAACAATATAAGCCTTATAAAAATGTAACAAAGAAATCTATTTCCAATATGCTACACACTTGAAACTAAATCCTTAATTGTTGAATAACTCTTAAAAAAATTTAAGTATGTGTCATTTAGATTATGTAATGTTTTATAACATTTATTTAATTACAAATTATAAAACATTTTTTTATTTATTTCATTTATTGAACAATTTTTTGGAATTGGTACACACACACACACACACACACACACACACACACACACACACACACACACACACACACACACACACACACACACACACACACACACACACACACACACACACATATTATAAAATGATATATTCATGTAATCACAAGGATACACTAGGAGGTAGTAGAATACCATGTGCCTGTATATTAGGAGTTAATAAATCATCTAAAATTGAGATTGTATAACACAAAGTATAAAGGGTTTTGGGGTTATCTAAATATTTTTAGAAGTGGTAGGTATCAATTGGATGGAGCCTAAGGCTAGGAACCAACTAGGAGTGTTTTCCATATATATATGCTAGGATTATTACATAGGTATATAATGAAAATTAAAAAGGTCTCATTTTATCACATTCCATCCCCCACCCCCTAACACCCCATTTTCCAAATTGAGTTGATTTGTGGTTACTTTATAACCAAAAATAAGATATAGGTATCATGTGAGATAATCATGAGGTAGAGTATGATATGTATACAAGAGGATATAGGTAGTGTATGAGATTAGCACAAGTTAAATTACAAGGGAAAATGTGGAAGAGTTTTATGTAGTATCAAACCTAGTGTAAAACCTATATCATTATTTTCCAATCCATGACTATTAGGTATTTTATGGCATAGATGTATAAATTCATATGATCACTAGGGTTTTAAAAAACCTATTAACTCATGTTGTTAATCACTAGGTTTTCAAAAATCCCTTGGATCTACATGGAGTACCATATTTTGAACATGTTGTTTTATCCTAATTATGGTTTATACACAAAGTAGGAATAAATAAACTTAAACTAATTAGATCTAAATATACGCAACTAAAATTTTGAATTTATACCTAATTATATTGGATAAATATGGAAACAATCCAAAGTTTTTCAAACATAAGATAAAGAGATGCATTAAATTGATAAAGAGGTTAAGAAACACATGCACCTTGACTTTTATATAAATATAAGACTAAATTATGACTATGTTGATTGTGTTTTAATTTATCCTAAATATATGGGATTATAATGTGCTTTAATATGATCCCATATCTATACATGCATCTATCATACACATGCAACCAAAACAATCCCAATGCACCAATATCATCTCTATGGTATTGATTCCATCTCCATGTCAGCAGGCCTATCTTTTTAGTATTTTAAACTCTAATTTTTATGGTGATTGTGTCTTTTATATTCTTGATTATGATTTTTCCTTAATTTTGTATATGTGTAGGATAAATTATGAAATATGACTAAATATTCACTTTGAGCTAGATTATACACTAATTTTTTTAGTAATAATGGATCCAGGTAAACTACCAAAGTAACATTGTAACTACATATCCTACACACTTGGACTCAAATCTCCATATAGTTATGTGGTGTGCATGTAGAATATATTGAGTAAGGGTTTAAACCTCCTTTTCCATAATGGTGATCAATGCAACTAATCAATACTAATTACCCTCCTTTGGTACAATGGATTGTGTAGAGAGACCAAGATGGGCAAGTGTGCAAGTGTGTAATATTGTGAAACACAACTTAAATGGAGAATATTTTCTTAAATATTGTTCCTTGGTGTAATGAATACTCTCTTTTGACTATATATTTATTGTTTCCATGCCCAAATGGCTTGGAAATACATTGTATTTATATGATTAATAAATGATGACTCATGTGTATTAGTAGAGTTTTAAAAATGTAAATGGGAAGGGTTAAGGTGTAAGTTTAGGTAAAATGGGTAGAAGGACCTATAAAATTAAAGGGATTCACCCTTATGATTATGGATTTGTCTAAGATTAATGTTTACAATAAGTAGTTTGAAATTACTAATGTATACCTTATAAATAATTAATGGATGAGTTTTAGGTTCAATGGAAATAAGAGAGACTCATTTGGGTTGTGCACCATATTAGAAATGGGTTAGAATGTATGAGTCTATTAAATATTCAAAATTGGGATTAAAACATAGGAATAAGTTTTTTGTCACAAATTTGGGTGTCTATAAAATTAGCCTACTTTAACATGGGTATGTGAGTGAAATTCATGGGTACACCAATGTATACATGTAAATAAATTAAAACACACACCTTTGCTTACCTAGGGAGGAATGAATGGTTTGAACTTTCTCCCACTAATTTTTCATCCAAATTTGATTAGTTTATTTACATAAAACAAGTGCCAATTTATATAGGTGGTTAAATTTTTAATGTTATACATGCAATTATTTGAATATTTTGAAATTTTAAATTACCTCTTAAAATAGAAGTTGAAAAGAAGCATAGGAAAAAATACACCTATTTTGTATTTCCCATGAATACCAACATTATTCACTCCATCATTATACTTTTAATAGGTGTTGAAAATATATCCTAATACTATCTCACATGAGTCATCAGAGCCTGATGCACACATCCTAGACTTTCAAAAATTGCTTGAAACATATCCATTTTTTTCCAAAAATTCAATAACAACCCCATACACTTATTGATTAAGGAAGTAGATAATTTATCTCATATTTGATCATAATGAACACATCTTAAATTTAAAATTTTACTTTGTAATGCCTCTCTTTTGAAGTATGTCGATTTAGTTTAAATGTGTTCTATGTTAAGCATGGATGATTTTTTGACTCTATCAATAGATTAAGTCTCAATAGATTCCCATTTATAATTTTTTGATACTTTATTAGAATTTGTTTCTTTAATCCATGAATTATACATTTTTATCTTGGATATATCAATATGAATGTGGGTTTCTATTTTAAAAGGTGATTTTTGACACTAGGTTGGAGTTCATATTCCTTTAGATCAATATACCTATGTGTAATATGATTAAATGGTTTTTTAGTTGTTGCAAGTAATTTTCTCTTGATAAGTTATATCATACCATTAATAAAGATATGATACCTTTTTAGATCACATGGTTGGTGCATCAATGAATGTATATGATAATGAAATATATAAAATGAAATGGCATATGGTTTAATTGCTACCTTGATTTAGATGTTGAATGATTAAAATTGTATATCTTGATCCATTATTAGTAATATAAGTATCTAGAAATTATTTTTTCAAACATCCCATGGAATATAGGGATCCACTAGGTAAATAATATAACCAATTTAAGGCATGACAAACCAAAGTTGTAGGAAACAACTTAGGCATCATCAGTAGATAGTCCTTACAATTGCTATAGAATTCAATGTGTTGTAAATGTAAAATTTAGGATCTCCATGACAATTAAATAATTTGAATGTTGGAATGATAATGTCAGGGGAAAGAGGCATTTTTGAAATGTGTTTTTGAATAGGATGTATATGTTCTATATTGTCTTCAATGTGAGCCTTATATCTTTCTTGTTCTAATGTTAAAATACACATTCTCCTTTGTATGTCTCCTATAACATGTCTCATAGGTTCTAACTTAGGTATAGGAAGGGTAATATTATCAATAATATCATTCACATATTGCCTAATATCCTTGAAAGTAAGAATATGTATAATTCTTTTTCTAGATGCAATAATTTGCCTAATAATCAAATAATTATTACAAAGTGTAGTAGATATATAAAAACAAGTACAAACTTGAACTAAAACCATATGTATTTTTATTTTTTTGATCCATTTTCCTATTATATCTTGGAGAGAGGGATTTTATTAAATATCTTACAAAAGACTTCGATTTATTTTTCTATTAGTTATTATATATTCATTGTAGAGTCTATGTAACAAATGTAAATTAATCTTATGAATTGAGTTTCTAGTCTACACAATATAGGTTTTATGATATCAAAGGTGTTTTCTTACATCTCAAAAATGTGAATCATGATGGTAATCAAGTAATGCACACACAAAGGTATATGTTTGAAAATATTAAATAAACCCTAGGATGGAAAATGTGAAAAATAGGCAAGACCTAATGAAAAGAGGATTAATATAAATCATAAATTGAATTTGTAAATTAGTAAGGGTTCACTAAAATGTTTTATTTATTTTACACCTAAGAAATATAAAATAATTGAAACTATTTAGTAATCTAGATTATATAAATAATAACAATAAACATTATAATTTGAATTGAAAAGGGCAAATATATCTTGCAAACATTTGATTTAAAATTAATAATATAAAAGTAAGGGTGAGTTACTTGGTCAATTTTGTTTTCACTCATAGAAGATGCAAACAAATATGGAAATGTTCAAGATATGCTTGGTTAGGTACTTAGATCTGAAATGGGAGAAAAAAATTTATCTAGACAATACTTTAAAAGTAATGTACCTACAACAACCATCATGATCCAGGTTTACCAATAGTGTGTCTATGCATAGTGGGGGTCTCTAAATTCTTGAATCCTTGTGCCTATGCTTGAAATTTTTTATATATGCATAAAATAGTTGATCATGTGTAATATTACCTATTTTATATCTCCTCTGATCAAAACCCTAAATCTACTTGATTGATCATAAGATACCTTAAGAAGGGGTTAGTACTTTGGGTTGGATACACCTCAAACACCACTTCCTAAATGGATGAGTGTTTCCTACATTTAAATATTTCAAAGAGGTCTCATAAACACTTGTAGTTATCCCACATAGGTGAATATGTGTCAAATCATGAACAATATAGAATGCATTCCTTTATTTGTTCTTTGACATTTGGAACCATGCAAATTTAAAATCTTTGTATTTAGATTTGACTCTTTAGACCACTCTAGGGATGCTAGTTGAATATTTAAGATGTGTTTATGAATTTTTAATAATTTTCTAGGAAAGTGGGAAATTATACAAGGTTTTGTTAATGCTATAATATTAATAATAAACTTAAGGTGATTTATACATATATAGGTTACTCTTCACTAATTTATTTCCACAACCAACTCATGAAACAAATGTAGGTTGACTCAATGGATATTTCTCAATTTGAAAAATAGTTATTGAGGGCCCTCAGATACTAATAGCAGATAGAAGCACATGCTATAATGACCACTATCTAGGTTTACCAGTACTGACTTGGGAGTGAAAATGTGGATCTATGTTATGGATAATGTCTATTTAAGATTATGATGGTGTTATAGTATAGACTAAGTTACGATTGAACAGAAATGTATGATAGATAAATCTGGATAAGACAATGGATGGGTAGACTGATAAAGGGAAATTGTGTTCAAGATTTAGATATATATAAATTATAAAAGTATGTTAAATTGACATTTTTTAAAGTGTTAAAGTCCAAAATTATGTGTCTATAGAATGCACTTCATGTAAAATATGAGGGTGAATTTTGCCTTGAGCCCTTTATTTAATTTATTCTTTTTTATTTAACAATGAAATGTTAAGAATAAATAAACTATTAACTACTAATTCAAATATATATAAATATACAAATCTAAAGGAAAAATATATAATTTAAATAAATTAAAGTGAGCTAAAAATAGTAAATTGACATAATATATGCAAACCTAGATTAGATCTAATTTATTCTTGATTGTGACTAGAATTGACTAAGAATACATATGAACTTTGTCGCACCTATAAAAAAAATTATAAAATGTGTTGGGATAAGGTAGAACTAATAGGATAGGGATGTATTTTATCATTTTTTATTGATTGTGGCTGCATATTGGTTGACTGTGCAACTTATTTTTTTATGTGGATGTGTGTGGCTATTTCCAAGGATTTACTATCTAATTGTTTGTGTTGATTTGATACGTGAAAGACCTAAAAAAAAAACTAGCTCTTACACAATAAACACAATAGAGATAAAATTAAAAAAAGTGGAATAATTGATCTAGCCTTAGAAAACATCACATAATTTGAGTGCTACCCACATAGCCAAAAAGGGCCTTAGACCGATGTACTTCTCCTTTCCTAGAGTGAGTTTGTGAATTTTGACTTTTTTATATGATTGCAACTAGATAAATTGATTTGAATGTTTGAAAACTATTGCCCTTGACCTGTAATAAAATATATTCAAACTTGACCTATGACTGTTAGAATGATTCAAAATTATAATTGGAAGAAATAGTACTCTTTTGCTCAATGTGTAATAAAATTTCCATGTGATTGCTAGATAGTCTTTGAGAGGTCTTGATGTGCTTATATAGAGGAAAATTTTGAATATTTATGCTAATTTACCTTTCAAAAAATTTAGGAAGGGTAAAACACAATGTCTTGAATTTAAAAAGTTATCATTTGGGCATGGGGGACAAGGCTGTAATGTGGCCCTATCTAACCTAGTGTAGTCTTATCATATAAAGACAAAGATTGATAAAATTGGTCTAATATGAGTTTGTAAGAAAAATATGGATGTGAATGATGTTATTATTGGTTTCAGTATAATTTTTATAATAGTGAATGCTCATGTATAGATTGTAAGTTAACGAAATGACAAATAGGCTAACCGAGGTAAGGATGTCAAGATTAAACATTGTCAAGCACTTAATGATTAAATTTGAGTGTATACATTTTCTCCCACTTTATTATAGTCCTTCAATGAATTTAAATTATTAAAGTAAAATATATGTTAACCCAAGTGTCTAAACACACTTTATATTTTGATATGAAGCCAGATTGTGCAAGATGCATTAATTTAAAACCTACAACCATGCCACTGAAAGTAGTTATTCTCCTTATTTGAAAATTGAAAATCTAAAATTTTAAATTTTAAATTTTATGATAGATAAAATAAATTATATATTTGAAAGTGTATACAATTTTATTTCCCAATAACTTATCAATGGTGAAGTGCATGCCCAATTGTTAAGGTATTTGGAGAAATGTTGAATCTGTGGCAAATTAAGAGTGATCAAGTCTCAATTTTTGATATTGATAAAATACCTTGAGTTAGAAATATTATATGTTCCAACTCTAATTTTAATGTTTAGATTAATTTTTAAAATAATTAACGGGATGGAACCATAAAATGTGGCTTGTTACTTTACAACTAAAGAAGGGATATAACCACCAAATGCGGCTTGCTAAATAAAAAAGTGTGACCATAGATGTTTATTGTTACTAGACTCTAGTGTGGCTCACTTGAAACATGAAGACATATCACACCATAGCATATATATTTAGGTTATATTTGAAATGTTATAAGTTTGAAACTTTTGAACTTGAGAAATAAGAAAATTTTATGTAATAACCTGAATATGAATGAATATCATGCCCCTTATACTATATTGAATGCCATTTAAACTTTTTAATTTTCAAACTTGTAATTATTTTTTATGTGTACTTGTATATTCATTAAGTATATTTGAATCTATATTGAATTAATTGTAGGAATGAGTGTACATGCATGTCATATGCCCCTATAATCTAAAAATGCTAGATCATATTGTAAATTTAAGAATGTATACTATCATAAATATAAAAAAGTATTTCTCATGAGGCTTGAATTATTAAGACAAGCTTATTGTGATGTCCCCCCTTTGAGATGAGATACACACCCTACATTTCACTTATCTCGAAAGAGAATTGTAATTTATGTGAAAGATATAATCACATAGAATAAATTTAAATGTTTGAATCGAAATGCATCATAGTATTAAATATAACATTATATTGTATATGAATCATGTGTTAGATATAAAACATTGAATCACATAATAAAAATTTGCATGATATGTATCATGACACCAAAGTAAGAGTAGAGAGTATAAGTAATGCATGATGTTAATCATGACACCAGAGTAACAAGAAATAAACATATAAACAATGTCACACCATGTCATGCAATTTGCATTTAATGTCACACAAAAGGCCCAAAGGCCACATATAAGGGAAATGCCAATGTCGTAAAAACACACAAGGCCAAGGGACACACACAAGTGGTATAAAAATACCATTCAAGAAATAACATGCATATATTAAACATAAAAGGCCAAGGGCCACACATAATAAGCAATCAATTTCTAACTTATCGTGTAGTAAAATAAGAATGTAAAAGAAGAATAGAGAAGATGAGACTAGTTTACATCAATCATATGTATCAATATTATTACTAATAAATAACATTTTAATGTAACACAATGTAAAGTATGAGTGATTAGAAAAAAAATTGTAAGATATCTAGCTTAGCATGGTATAAGAGTTGTGGGTAGGTACTATTGAAATGTTCACAAATAATGAATATATCTCCCCAACTTAGTAATTTTATTGGGTAATAAAGGAATCTCAACATTAAAGAACTAGGTAATAGTATTTCATGTATCACACACACATACCTCGTGAAAAGCATTATGTATTAAAAATTAAATTAGTTATCTACTTGATATGAAATAAATAAAATATGTAATTAAGTAAGTTGTAAACATTTGAAAGATGATTGTAGGCCCTAGTTTTGAATTTTTGAAAATATTTCATTTTTTTGAATTTTTAAAATATTTAAACTTAAGATATTTGAAAAGTGCAAATGAACTAAGGATTTTTAAATAGATGGAAAATTGGAAGGATTTTAATAATTCAAAAAAGGTGTTAAAGCATAGAATGGAAATTAAGAAGGTGAGGATGATGCCTCCAATGTCTATGTAAAATAATTATATAAATGTGGATAAGGATGATCATGTACCAAATGGGAAAAATCTAGGTGTGCTCATGGATAATTTAGATAAATAGATGTGATCATGTAAGTGCAAAGGAATCCATAACATGGTAGATATGCAATAATAATAAATTGGAGTGTCATAAATAATGTGCATGGAAAACATTGTAAGATATTTGTTTTTTTATTATTTGAATCAATTTTTAAAATCAAGAGGTAAAATGCTTGTTGTCACTTGGATCTTGCACCTGTTTGATCAATCAGTTGATCTAGTGAAACAATGGGATCATCCCCAAGGTGTGGGACCTTGGCTCCTTGGGATGAACCTTTGGAGAAGGTTGAATTACTTTATAAACTACATGTATCTGATATAATATCAACTATAATATTTAAACAATGCTAAAATGGACCTATTTTCAACTAAGAATATGCTTTCATCAAGGAAAAAATATTAGAAATGAATGAAATTCATAAAAAATTGTGATGCATCAAATTTATGGAGCTCTTCACTTGCTCAAACAACATAATCAATTTTCAAAACCGATGGGAGATTACACAACCTTCAACTTTCATAACCTTTGCATCAATATTTCATATGAAGGTAGGGATCTACTCAATATATAACCTACTAAGAAGAGTGTAAATATGATAGGACATCAACATAAGTTACTAAAACATCCACAAATGAAGATCAATAGTTCAAAACTACATAATACTTAAGAAAATTAAGAATGTAGAATAGGTAAACATTAATTATTTAATAGATTCAAGGCATAATCCATCATTACAAGACTCAAAATGAGAAAAAATTTCACATACCAAAGAGAGGGATACCAAAAAAGTCATTTCTAGCCTTTTATATAAATAGAGATGAGAAAGGAGAGGAGATCAATCAAGGAGACCTCATGAATGTTTCCACTACTCCATCAATCAACCTATAGAATAAAAGAGACAAGGAAAGTGGAAGCATTAAGTCTTTTCCAATGTACTAGGCCTACCTCATGAAGATCTCCAAGGAAGGTTGGCATAGTGGTGGAAGTGAAGATTCTATTTTACTCTCTTTGTTTTTAGGGAGGCTTGTACATGGTGTATATAATTCTTCAGTGCTGATACATTCTTAGAAAAATCTTGTATTAACAACCTTAACTCACCCATCTCCTCCCCTCATGCATACATGCTAGAGAGAATATATCCCAAGTTTGACTTGCCTCCCTAACTCCCATGCTTGTTGAATGTTTGACCTAAAAATAGACATCATACGCCCATTTAGAGTCTCAGGTTAACTTGACATGATGAATACTCCATAGATGGAGTTACACATCTATAGGGATAGTTTTCTAATACCTCTATAATGCTCTTTATGACCACTTATTCCATTCATATGCATGATAGATAGGTTGTAGGAGCATGGATTATTTAAAATCAGCTTTGAATTTTAGGTGAAGTTCTCTTGGAGGGGTTGATAATCTGGTACATCTTCATCTTTGCCCATGAGATCTCTTTAAGAAACTAAGACACATGTTTTTTCATTATTGAAGGCTCCATTTTACCTTATCTTCTACCTTAAAAAACCTAGAAACAACCCCTTATACATTAAAAAGAACCTTAAAAACCTATTATAGGCCTATGATCTAGGTTTTGAGGTCATAATACCTACATATCTTTAACTTTTAGGCCTCATAGTAGGTTATAAATATTGAAAAATGATTGGTCTCTATAGGAGCTCTTATTTTATAACCTTACATCATCATGGAAACCTAGAAGACCTATTTACAGACTTGTAGGTTGTTTTTAGGCTCTAACTTCCTTGTTCTCAATAATTGAAACCTTGGTGATATGCCCAAAACCTTAATAAATCCTACCAACTCTAATTACAAATTTATGAAACCCTATGTATTCTTTATACAAGCCTACAGTTAGGTCTAGAGCTCATGAAACTCTTTTAAGAACCTTTATATATCCCTGTAGATACCTCCAAGTCATGTTCAGGAACTTATTATTCACACTTGATGAACTCTAAAACAATCATTATTTCAAGATATCACTCATAGATGTTATGAATCACCATTGAGACTTTAATTTTGCTCATAATTTTCAAAAAGTCACCCAATATTTTTAAAAGTTGGCAAGCTTGTAGGAGGATTTTTAAGGACTTAGAAGTCTATTTTTAGGAAGCATGGAACATTGAAAGAAGTTTTCATCTTTTATGAAAACTAGATCACGTTTTAATCCTCCAAGAAATCTACTAAAGGCCTTAATCTAGTATTACATTCACCATAGAAGGCTTGAAAACACTATTTTGGGCCTATAGTTGGGTTATGTTTGGATATCAACATAATGATATAGGCTTATTATACCCTTGAATATGCTTGAAACCTTGTGAAACTTGAAAACATTGTTCCTTAGTATAATAGACCTAAAAATAAGTGTTTGAACCCTTTTTCAATGTTTGTAGACTTGCATAAGGATTTTGGGAGCTTTGAAACCCTAACTCTACTTATTAAACAATGTTTTAGGCCTCCCATGTTCTTTACCATGCTTGATTCTCCTTAAAACCTTGGTAACATGCCTATAGGTGCATGGATTTTCTTTGAAATCCTCCCTTTATAAGCTTGTAACCTTATAAATTTATCAAATTTGTCTACAAATTTACATCATTAAACATTACATTCACTCTTTATCAACTATGAAACTTATTAAATAGGTCTATAGGCTTGATTTGGCTCAATATGGACTTGATTTGAGGTTTTAAAACTACAAGAATACCTTGGAAACATGTTGAGAACCCCATAATAACATGAGAAAAACTTTGATATGTGTAACTAAGACATGTAGGAATTTTTAAATACTTGGAACCCCCAAATATCACTTGTAATAGTCTTGATTTTTCTTTAAAAAACATCTTAGGACCCTACAGGAGATTGACAAGATATGAAAACATGTTTATAAATGCTTAAAATTTGCAAGTAATTCCTTAGAAGCATGTTTTATAACCCTACAAACTTGATTCATTTCTTTTGAAAACTTAAGACCTCATGAACCCTTTTCCTAAAACTTTCATAGAGTCTTAAGACCATAAAACATGTTTTAGGCCTTTGGATGAGGGTTTAGATCTTGGTATTCATCCTTATTATTTAATATCATGAAAATCTTATTCAAGACTTAAAAACTAATTTATAAGAGTCATAAAATCTAATGGAGATCCTCATTAATGTTTGTATCTTCCTAGATGAAGGCCTTAAGACTCTATAACATGTTATAGGCCTACTTAGTCTTGAATCATGCTCAAGAATATTTTATCAACATTTGCCTTAGCAAGAAAAACCTACATGTTTTGCTTGAAATAGTCACAATTTTATTCCTGAAAGACCATCCTATCACCTTGAAAGTGCTTAGGAGTATATCCCATCTTCATATCCATTATTAATTATGAAAAAAACATTACTATAGACTTATACATATTTACAATGTTTTGAATTTTTATTGAAAACATGTATGAAGACTTTAGAATTCTTGCTCTTAATAATACTGGAACTCATCATCTCATTAGCAATGTCTTTTAAGCCTTTGAACTTTAAACCTTGTAACTATCATGTAGGTCTCAATTATTCTTGATTTACCTATTAATATGGTTATTTTTTTCACTTGGATTTGTACCCTTTTAGGAGATCTCTCAACTCTCCTCATCCAAGTGGCACAATTGAAACAACTCTAGGCTTGTGGGTAGCCTATGAATGAGGTGAATCTCTAGATAAGGATAGCTCCCTTGATGTACCACTTTGGATCACTAATATACCTAAAATTTTTGAGGTAAAATGGAGAGAGAAAAATGAAATCAAACTATCCTAAGGGAGGTGATACACCAAATAATTTGATGACTTCCAACCAGTTGCATGTTACACATGAAACCAAAAGACTAACCAAGCATACACTTCTCCAATCTATATCTTCTCACATCAATATTACATTATGAGGTTATGGATGAATGTTTAGGCTAGAAGGAATAAATAAGAGGCCTTCAATTTCACTAGTTAATATACTAACTCACTTAACCTTGACACTTCCTAGAACACTTCACATGCACTGCAAGAAGAAGCTTTCCAACTGTAAATAGGTGAGAGAATGAAATAATATGCTAAGGAAACAAGAGTCATCACTTAATAAAAATAAAAAATTAAAGTGAGAAAACTATTAAAATTCATGGAAGAGGTAAAGATAAGTATTCTTATATATCAAATGGTATGCAAATGACTAAGGCTTCGCCATACTCATGTGGAGCATAAGTTACAATGGAAAAAATGTCTAGTTCTTATAGAACTTGAGAAAGAGGAAAAGAGATAAGTCCAAAGGTTACAATTACACTTTTAAAGTTGATAAAATTAGTTACTTTTACATGAGAAGAGGATGTGGGATGAACCATTCAAGGTTAGAAGGAATAAGTGGCTCTCCAAGTCATGAAACTCTTGCAAAGTGGCATGAAAGTTCTCATTCTAGCTTAAAAAATTGACTTCATGATTTATGCCCATTTAAATGTCAAAAAACTAATTAGGGATAATTATAATGGTTGTAACTAATTTTAAGGCTTTCATACAAGCCTCTCCATGTATTTTTTTAGTCTTGGTCATCTGGAACCTTCCCAAAATGAGCTATAACCATCTGCAGTCAAAATAACTCTTCTTTCATGCACCCTGCACACTTCACCTCAAAAATGGAATATTTTTTACATTAAAATACATTGGATTTATTCTATGACACTTTTAAATACCCTCAATGTCCTTAGAGGCATCAGGCACACCTTAAAATTATCTCACTTGAAGTTTTCCACCCTTCTCACTAGCTTGATCACTATGCCAGTTTTGACAGGCTAAGATAAAGTAACTAGTTGAGGAGCTTATGATTTGTTCCAAGGAATTAAATTTACATTTTTAATTATATAAATTCCTAATTTTACTTTCTATGTGATTTCCATTTCTTGAAACCTCCTGTAACCTTTAAAACACAAAAAAAAATCAAAAGTACCCTATTTTATACCCTATCCATACAAATATGTACAACTAAAAAGGGTGGGGAGGATATTAAAATATTATTCTATAATTTATAATCATCATCTTATGCAAAATATTTTATTAGAGCAGCTATCCAACTCCATTTCCTTCATCGGGTCACTAACTAGGGTTTACAAGGGTTTTCAATAGTTTTGACCTCCTAATCTCTATTAATAGATATTTCACATTAAAATCTCAACTTAATACCACAAAATAGTTTTTTATGACCCTATCTAACATATACAAATGTATTTTATTCCCATTCAAATCATTAGAGAAGATGTGAGCCTCCAAAGCTCTCCTATCGAGCTCTTTCCTTTCATCTACACAGGCCTAATGCTATCTTTGGGCCAAACAGTGGATTTTTTATGTTTTCCCATATATATAAATATATTAAACACATCTATAATTATCCTAAAAAATTTATTAAATATGTTTAAATTCCCATCTCATGTTATAAGTGTTAAAAACTCCCCATTTGGACACTAGGCCTAAACCTTGTTTAATAGGCCTGAGTTGGTTTAAGACCCAATATGACTTTATCATGATTTTATTTTCATACCATTAGATAAAACACATATATTATTCCACCATAAACTATTCTTGGTAAATTTTAATCCACTTCTAGAGTTTAAAGTGGCATTGGTCTCTCATTTGGAATCTAGGCTTCACCATGCTCAATAAGCCTATCTGCAAGTTTGAGAGTCTAGGTCACCCTATTATAATTACTCCATATATATAAGTTATATTATGTTTTTTTGGATTTTATTCATCTTCCTATACCTTCCTATAATTTTAAAACATCTTCTAGTTCATCTCCTTTCCCATCTTTTCCAAGACTGCAAGTTTCATGCACAAAGGGACTGCCCTCTATCTAAGACAAATTAGAGGGAACTCCCCTATTTATTAAGAAAATTGTGATTAATTTAGGAGTTTATCCAAGTCATAAATTTTATATTTACAAATTTTTAGATCCTGATCAAATCATTAGACCCTTCAACTCATCTAAAACCTAAAATAGACCCCTTGAAGCTAGACTGTGTATGCTTTCTACCACTTGGACTGTGAAATTCATTATAGAATTTCTTATATGCCTTGTTTTCATATTATTAGGGTAATATGAGGATATTATTTTCATTATTAATGTTTCTTTAACTTTCCCATCACTTTAAAATTTCATATACTCCTTTCCATGCCTGACTTCTTAAGACTTTAAATACAAACCCTAAATGCCCTGTTATTTTGACACCACTCCTATAGATGTCCTACCTGATTTGACCTTTGATACAATGTATAAACTCCATTTATACTCTCTTATGATAATTTTATACTTTTTTTATTCACTTTTTCACCTTTCCTAGTCCTTTTCAATCACTTTGAACCCCAAACCTACTCATTATTTGTCAAAAATAGACATAGTCAACTGTAGGTCAAATAAGATCTTGTAGGTGAGTACAAAGCCTAAAACATAGTATATATTCCCATATTGGTGACATATATAAATTTTTATATTAATTTCACTCAAATAAGGTTCAAATATATCTTAAATACTTCCACTTCTCTATTTGGCACCTAGAGCTAAGTGTAACTCTTGAGAACTGGCTATAGGTTAGCATTTGGTGGTGAAAAGGATACATGTAGATGTTAATGGGAGACAAAATATATTATTACATCCTTATTTGATGATATATATTCCATTAATACTCACTTTAACCATCTTTAACCATTCCCATATGTTGGCATGGTCTAGAACTATCAACTTGGAGTGCAAGGTCACTTTTGGATCAAAGTCTTGTAGACATCAATGCCTGAGTTTAGTGTCTTTATAGGAAAATTTAAGCCTCTCAAAAATTGTCTTCCCCTAGTAATTCTCCCCTAAAACTTTTCAAATTCATATACCTAAGATAGGGGTATATAATTAATATATCTATATGCATCAAATCTATTGGTAACCTTGTTATAAAATGTCTATAAAAGGGTTTGGATCTATGTTTTCTCAGTTTAGGGAAAGTGTTCTTGAATACATAGTCCTTGCCTTTGATCATGACTTCCCATTCTATTTTCTAATATAAACTTTCAATTATTCCTACCATTCTTTCCATAATACATTATGACTTCAAATAGGATTCCATTTTGTGCTACAACACCTCAATATGGCTCTTTAAACCCCTATTTTATCACCTATAGGTGGTCATTTCTTAGAACAGGCAGTAAGGATGAAATGATACTAGTAGTGATATCATTAACTTGACTTTATGACCAAATCCATGCTCTTTCAAAGATATAAAACAATATATGATGATATAAAATCTTTTGTAAAGTCTTCACACAATGTTTCAATGTTTGAAAACTCTTGTAGGCACATGTAGGTGACTTTGTTCATGGCAAACTAGGTGAAAGTGTGTTATATGACTACTACAGTCCCTTTACACACTATTTGGAGAGTCTAATATACTCATTACCATTTATAAATACATTTTAAAAAAATTTATACCCTCACTATACCTCTATGAGCACACTAGATAGTTTCATACACATGATTACAATTATGTCAGCAAGTGAAAAGTGAGCAAAGAGTTAACTGCATAGTGTTCATGACTATAACTCATGGAATGTTACTTTAGATATGGGATTTAAATTAGAATGGAATAAATATTACTTTTATAACATGATAATTAACCTATCCCCACCTTCTAAAACCATTACAAAAGCATGAAGGTCCTACAAATAGTGGAAACCTGCCAACAACACAGAATGGGACCAATCTACAAACTTGAGGTGATTGGCTCTTCAAATAAAATTAAAATTTGAAACAAAGGATGGGTAAAATGTTATATGAGATTAAAATACCTCTATAATCAATCCCATGAGCTAGATTATATGTACTTATTCAAACCAAGGTAAAACCTATAGGGTACACAGATTAGCAAGTAGATTAGATAATCTAACTTCCTGGTAATGGTTCATAAAGCTCAAACCACCATTCCTCTAAAAAAAAATCAAATTGAATCTAAATAAGTGTATAAGACACCCCTAAGGGCATTTTTATTAAAATCTCTAATGTTGATTGTACCAAGTAGAAACCTGAAGATTGCTTTTGTTTGCCAAGCCTAGTAGAAAGAGAGATAAGTAGTTTTCTTCATTTTTTGAATTTTTTGATCAAAATAATCACATAAAAAAGTTTTTATAATACCAATTAATACTCTTTAAATTTCCTCAATTATGGGAGGCTATACAAGTTCATACACCTCATTAAATGCTCATGTTTTCAATAATTACCTCTTTTTTTGAATAACCTACCACTTTTTAGTTAATAACAGTTACTTAAGACATAATAAGACACATGGGTCATGACATCATCCCTTTAAACCTTAACATTTCCCTAGGATGCTATATAACTCATTAAATGCCCCTTTTTTTACCTTAAAATGACTCCTAGGACTAAAAGGATTAAAAATGACTAAGGACCAAGGCTAATATAATATTAAATGACATCATTTAACCTATAATACACCTCATGACATAACATTCTACCCCTAATAAGACTCTCAAGATTTTTTTTTTTCCTATAGGGATCTGAATTTGACCTGTAGGGTCAAATTTGGTCAATAAATTGGTGACTCATAAAGGTAGTATGCCTGCTATACTAACTAGACCGGTAGATTTATCAATCCATTGGTATTAGGGAGTCCTCTAAGGTCTAAAAAAAAGGATACCTTTGGCCATAGGCTTTGATCAAGATAATACCACTTGATTACCTCAAACACACAAAACAAAGGATGCACACCAAACAAAATAAACACACTAACAAGACACACATATGTGCTCAAATCACTTAGGAAATATAGGAATTAAACAACTATGTACAACTAAAAGCTAAACATACCTCCCTCTTGGATCAAAGAGGAATTTTGAAGCCTTCCTTGCTTCATTACCTGAAGGATTTAGTGAGAGATGTATCCTTTTATCTTTTAGAATTGATGCCTCCATCTTCTTCATGGTGTTTTCAAACTTCATTAGCATGAGGTTCAATGAGAACCACGCATCTCCATATAGGTTGAATATAGAAATGGACTCTTCTTACATCCAAATAGTCTCAACATTCTCATGTACTTGGCCTTTGATGTGCAAGTTTGAAAATATGACAGTCCTCTCAACCTTATCTCTCCTTGGCATAATGTGCTTGATGTTTGGAAGCACCAAGCTCTCCTTCACCTTGTTCCCACATCCCTAAATGTGGTTTTACCTCATATGGAGTTCTTGACTATCTTTTAGGTAAAATAAGTTCTACCTTGACATCATCATCCATGTCTGCAACTTCAAGTACACTAGCATCATAAAATGGCTTCATAATAGTAGGTTCTTGACCAATAGAATGAACCTCATCTTTATCTTTTATTAAACACTAAATATCATGTTTAGATTCATCATCAAACTTGTCATTAGCTATGTAATATTTTGGGTAATAAAAAACTTTACCCAACCTATAAAATTCCTTACATATGGCATTGAACTTCTACCATAAATCTTCTTCCTCATGAATGTCAGCTTTAAGATCTATTTCTCTACCTTGGTCTCATGAGACTCTCCTAAGACTTCCACTTCATGAATTGAAAGTGTTCTCCATATTTGATAGCACATTCCACTTTGTGCTTGATATGGCCATCCATAACTTCATGATCAAACATGGAGTCTTCTTCAAATATCTCTCTCTTCAAGTCTAAACCACATTTTTTATTGACACACATACCCTTAAAAATGGAAGCATTATATTCTAATTCATGTACACACATACCTTAAAATATGGAGGCAAAATATTTTTTATTTTCCTTTGGTTCACCAAGGGGAGTCCCTATGGTGATTTTTTCCTCATAGTCACTCATGAGAACTTCTTGATCAGCAATAAATTGAGTTTGCTCTTCTTCACTTGCTTCTCTCAATATAGGCTCTTCTTCAAGAAGGGGTGAGGTATAAAATTTTATGGGTAGGCTCATGTGAAGGAGTTGGAGATGGAATATATGATGAAGGAGGTAATTTGGGAGTGTATTTAGGAAAGATAAAAGCAATAGTAAGATCATAAGGAAGTAAATTCTTGGACTGATTAGAAGGACAATCATCTACATGAGTTAGAGTTATACCTTTCCAATAATATCTTTGTGTATAATCCATGGAAAAAATTTATTTCATATGAAAATACTCATATGAATACTCTTGAGACTGATAGGCATCATGATATGAAGGATAGGGCTCATATTGGGACTGATAGAGAGGTGTTTATTGATAGGTTTCTTGGTAATATTACTCATAGCATTATCTAACAACATAGTGTCCATATGGAGAAGGAAATAAAGGACTATAGGGTTGTCATGGCTCATAGGATTGATATCCATTTTTATAGGACAATTAAGGGGTAAAAGGTGATTCATAGCAAGGCTGATAAGAAGGTTCATGATAGGAGTATTAGTCATAACTATTCATATCAACCTCATATGTCAAAGGAAACACAAAAATTGATTAAAATTTTCAAATATATATATATATATATATATATAGATATATATATACTTGGGCTGCTTACAACCAAAATTTATCATTTGGATTCGTTATTGGTGTTAGCTTGCTTGCTTCAAAATGTTGATTAAAGGAAAGACACAACAATAATCTTCCCACTTCTTGGACTAAGAGTCCCATTAGACATGCCAAAAACTATTTTCACTTGTATTTTCACCATTTAAGGATATGTCTCATCTCTCTTCATCCAAAGTGGCACAATTGAAACACCTCTAGGCTTGTGGGTAGCCTATGAATGAGGTAAATCTCTAAATAGGACTAGTTCCCTTGATGTACCACTTTAGATCACTACTACACCTAAACTTTGTGAGGGAAAAGGGAGAGAGAAAACTAAAATAAATATATCCTAAGGGAGGTGATACACCAAATAAGTTGATGAATTCCAACTAGTTGCATGTTACACATTAAACCAAAAGGTTAACCAAACATACACTTCTCTAATTTGCATCTTCTCACATCAATATTACATTATGAGGTTATGGATGAATGTTTAGGCTAGGAGGACTATATAAGAGGCCTTGAATGGCACTAATGAATATAATAACTCACTTAACCTTGACACTTCCTAAAATACTTCACATGCCCTACAAGAAGAATCTTTCCAAGTGTAAATAGGTGAGAGAATGAAACAATATGCTAAGGAAACAAGAGTCATCACTTAAGCAAAATAAAACATTCAAGTGAGAACACTATGAATAATCATGGAAGAGGTAAAAATTAGTAAACTTAGTGATAAAATGGTATGCATATGAGTAGGGTTTTGCCATACTCAGGTGGAGCATAAGTTACAATGGCCAAAATGGCTAGTTCTTATAAAAATTGAGAAAGAGGAGAAGAGAGAAGTCCAAGAGTCAAAAGGATAGTTTTAATTCTGATAAAATGAGTTACTTTTTCATTAAAATAGTATGTGGGATGAACCATATAAGGTTATAATGAATAAGTGGATCTCCAAGTCATGAAACTCTTGCAAAGTGGCATGAAAGTTGTCATTCTGGCTCAAAAAATTACCTTCATGATTTGGGCCTATTTTAATGTCCCAAAATTTATTATGGATAATTATGATTATTGTATTTAAGTGAAAGGCTTTCATTCATGCCTCTCCATGCATTGGTTGTAGTCTTGGTCATCTAGAACCTTCCCAAAATGAGTTATCACCATCTGTAGTCAAAATAACTCTTCTTTCTTGCACCCTCCACACTTAGCCTCAAAAATGGAATCATTTTTACATGAAAATAAATTTTATGGAGTTTATGACACTTTTAAAAACCCTTAATGGACTTATATGCATCAATCACACCTTAAAATTAGCTCACTTGAAGTTTTCCACCCTTCTCACTAGCTTGATCACTATGTCAATTTTGACTAGCTAATATAAATTAGGTGGTTGAGGCACTTAGTATTTTTTCCAAGGAATTAAATTAACATGGGGATTTATATTAATTTATAATATTCCTTTCCATGATATTGTCATTTCTTGGAACCTCTTGTAACCTTTGAAAAAAATAGTTAAAAGTACCCTATTTTATATCCTGTCCATACAAATCCATATAACTAAAAAGGGTAGGGATGATCCCAAAAGAGTCATATACAATTTCCAATCATCATCTTAGGTAAAATATTCCATTATATCATCTATCCAACTCCATTTCCTTCATTGGGTCACTAACTAGGGTTTACAAGGGTTTATGATAGTTTTGACCTCTTAAGATTTTTTCATAAATATTTCACATTAAAATCTCAACTTAATGCCACAAAATAGTTTCTTATGAACCTATCTAACATTTAAAAGTGTATTTTATTCCCATGAAAATCATTATATAATGTATGAGCCTCCAAAGCTCTCCTATTGAGCTTTTTCTTTTCATCTACATAGGCCTAATGTTGCCTTTGGGCCAAAAATGGATTTTTGATGTTTTCCCTTGAATCTCAATAGCTTAAACACATCTATAATGATCCCAAAATCATGATTAAATATTTTTTAATTCCCATCTCATGTTATAAGTGTGAATGACTCCCCATTTGGACACTAGACCTAAACCTTGTTTAACAGGCTTGAGTTGGCTTAAGACCCAAAATTACTTTATCATGATTTCCTTTACATCCAAATAGATAATACACATATATTATTCCCCATAAACGTTTTTTGTCTATTTTAATCCACTTTTAGAGTTGGAAGTGGCATTGGTCTCTCATTTGGAATCTAGGCTTCACCATGCTCAATAAGCTTGTCTGCAAGTTAGAGGGTCTATGTCACCTTTTTGGAATTCCTCCCTATATACAAGGTATATTATGTTTGTTTTTATGTTATTAATATTTCCATACCTTCCTATAATGTTTAAATATATTTTGTTTCATCTCCTTTCCCACCTTTTCCAAGACTACAAGTTTCATGCACAAAGGGAGTGCCCTCTATCTGAGATAAAGCAGAGGGAACTTCCCTATTTATTAAGAAAATTTTGATTACTTGAGTATGTTATCCAAGTAATAAATGTTATTTTTACAAATTTTTATCTCTTTATTAGGTCAATACACCCCTCAACTCATCCAAAACCTAAATTAGACCCCTTGAAGCTAGATTGTATGTAGGCTTTCTACCACATGGACTGTATAATGCATTATAGAGTTTATTATCTACATTTTTTCCATATTATGAGGGTGATATTAGGATATTGTTTTCATTTAATGTGTCTTGATATTTCCTATCACTTAAACTCTTTATATACTCATTTTCATACTTGACTTCTCAAGACTATAAATACAAACCATGACTGTGTCCTATTCTTTTAACACCACTCCTATAAATGTCCTGCATGATTTAACCTTGGATACAATGTATAAAATAAATTTATACTCTATTAGGATAATTTTATAAAAAAATTATTCACTTGTTCACCTTACCTAGTCCTTTTCCATCACTTTAAACCCCAAACCTTCTCATTGTTTGTCAAAAATAAACACAGTCAACTATAGGTCAAATAGGATCCTGTAGGTGAGTACAAAGCCTAAGACATAGTATATCTTCCCATATTGTTTACCTATATAATTTTTTATATTCTTTTAACTCAAATCAATTTTAAACTTATCTTAAATTCTACCACTTCTCTCTTTGGCACCTAGAGTTGAGTGTAACTCTTGAGGACTGGTTGTAGGTTAGCATTTGGTGGTGTAAAGGATACCTGTAGATACTAATGGGAGATAAAAGATAGTATGAAATTCTTATTTTATTATATTTATGCCATGAATGCTCACTTTAACCATTTGTAACTATTCCCATATGTTGACATGGTCTAAAATTGTCAACTTGGAGTGCAAGGTCACTTTTGGATCAAAGTCCTATAGACATCAATGCTTGAGTTTAGTGTCATTATAGGTAACTTTAGGCCTCTTAACAATTATCTTCCCCTATTAATTGGGGTCATATACCTAATATATTTCTATATAATTAATATATCTAGATGCATCAAAGATATTGGTAACCTTGTTACAAAATGTCTACAAAAGGGCTTGGATCTTTATTTTCTTAGTTTAGGGAAAGTGTTCCTGAATACATAGTCCTTACCTTTGATCATGACTTCCCATTATGTATACCAATATAACCTTTAAATTAGGCCTACCATTCTTTCCACAACACATTATTACTTCAAATAAGATTCTATTTTATGCTACAACACCTCAATATGACTCTTTAACCCCCTATTTTATCACCTGTAGGTGGTCATTTCTCAATGCCGGTAATAAGGATGAAATGATATGAGTAGTGATACATTGAAATTGAGTTTATGAAAAAATCCATTCTCTTTCAAATATATCAAACAATATATGATGATATAAAATCTTGTGGAAAGTCTTCACACAATTTTTCAATGTTTGAAAACTTTTGTAGGCACCTATAGGTGAGTTTGTTCATGGTAGACTAGGTGAAAGTGTATTATATGACTAATACAGTCACTTTACACACTATTTTTAGAGTCAAATATTCTCATTCCAATTTATAAATACATTTTAAACATTTTGAGACCCTCACTACACCTCCATGAGCACACTAGATAGTTTCATACATGTGATTGTAATTATGGCAACAAGTGAAAAGTGAGCAAAGAGTTGACTGCATAGTGTTCATGACTGAAACTCATGGAATTTTGCTTTATATATGGTATTTAAAGTATAATTTAATCAATATGACTTTTATAACATGATAATTAACCTATCCCCACCTTTTAAAACCATTAGCAAAGCATGAAGGTCTAACAAATAGTGGAAACTTGCCAACAACATAGGATTGTGTGAAGTGTTTGTCACAATTGAGAGATGTTTCAAATCCTTGATCATGTTTCGGATCCTCACCATCTTCATTGGAAGACCTGTATATTCCAAAGAAAGTCATGTAGGCTTGTAAACACCTCTTTGGGGGAAAATTTCCTAGAAATGTGCCACTACTTGTATGAAGTCTACACTCTAGATATCACATACATTGTATAAGCGTGAATTTTTTTTGAAATGATATATATCTTTATGAATACCTTTTAACATTATTTAAACTTTCCTACTTGGTCTTCAGACCTATAGATGAGTTCTTAATAACTCAAGAACCTTGAAAACTACCTACAACCTTTCATGTTTTTAGAAGCATGATCTAAGATCCTGTAACTTCATCACCACCCTAATAAAAACATTGGTAAGGGAATATAGTCTTATTTATATGCTTTTCAATCTTGAAAACCATTCAAAATATTAATACATGACTTAGGGTTTGACCAGGGTTTTAGCTACTTACCATCTTCTTAGTGAAATGACATGTTTCCTTCCTCCTCCATAAATCTAAACATCACTATTAAGAGCCTTAAAACCCCCTTAACATTACCTAGGACTTAATTCAATCCATGAACCTATAGGATGAAGATATAATATGATTATTCTTTACATATAACCCTACAAAAATAATTTATTAGATATGTTCGATGATTTTAAACTTGATCTTATCTCTTAAGGGTCATCGCTTGACCATGGATGATTTTATTACACTCTCCAAACTTTATTATGCTTTGGGATCCTCTAAAAGGCCCTATAAATAATTAGAAACCTATAACCTTGTGTCCTTATCTTATTTTTAAATATTTCTCTTACAAACCTCAAGACATTTATAAACCTGCATTAGATATTTAAAAATACCTTATCATTTATGTTCCTTGATTTAAACAATGTTCTGTATACCTCTTGAAGACCTTCAAACCTATTCTCTTACATGGAGAGTTCTTGATCCACTTCCTAGAAACATTGGAAACATCCTTGGAAAACATGGAAAGTAGCATGGTTATGTGATTAAAAGCTTAATAAGAATGAGAAAAACCTAAATCATGGCTTGGAGTAACCTCTCCAACATTGGAAGACTTGAAACAATCCTCAAGGAGGTAGAAAAAATAAGGAAACAACTAATTTAACCAAGTCTTTGCATGCCATACATGGGATTTAAGGAAATATGAGAAGTTTTTAGGCCTTTTAATGACCTAAATGAATGACATTTAGACATTTCATCCATTTTATGACCTTATAAGTGATTTTGAAAACCCTTTTGCTCTATTTCACATTGAAGAGTACTTGATCATGCCTTGACAAGGCTAACATGACGCTAAGACTCAAGAATGTTTATTAGGACTCTTAGAAAAGCTTTACATTGAGAGACCACTTTAATTCCTTTAGTAATAAAATGGGACTTTATAAGGTTAACAATACCTAATACAAGACCTTTAATACACATTTACATTGAAAACCACTCCAATATGCCTGGTACAGGACTAATGCCAACTCATGACCTCAAAAAGTGATTATTAGATCTCATCTAATGAAGTAAAATGTTTGAGAAACATTAATGCTTCTAAACATACCTACCCTTATGCTAAAATAGCCATAATTAAGGAGCATATCATGTGTCAAGAGACCAAGGTAACTTGAATAGTTAACAATGTCCAAAGTGAAAATAAAACCAAGGGCTATAAAATTACTTGGATAAGGGATAAAATAAGTAGAAAAGAAGTAAAAGTAAACAAGTTATGCATAAAGGAAAATATGAAACTATAAGCCAAGGATCCCATTAATGGGATGCCTATATATAGTCCCTATATCATTAGGATCATACAAATATTCTATATTATTAGTGTTATAATAATCACCATAATAATCATAATAGGAGAGAATTAACTTGTTAGGTTGAGCTTGAAATTATGATATGCTATTGTGATCATCTTTTGCATATGTGTATGATAAATTCATTTCACCATATATATATATATATATATATATATATATATATATATATATATATATATATATATATATATATATATAACATGTGCATCATTTTAAAGATCGTGCATCTTATTTTGAACTAGAGAATGATCATGTATTATTGGTTGAACATTAGGATGAGAATCAGTTTATGATTTGAATTTATCTTTTTGCTCTATTCATGAAGTAGATATAATTCTTGATTCCTTAGCAACCATATTTGTAAAATTAGACTTTGAAGGAATATTTTGCATGATATTTTTTTTTCAAAAATGTCCTTTATTGATTATCTTGAATTTTTTCTTGCATCTTTTCTTTTGGTAATTGTTATTTTTTAATCTTGATTTTTTATCTTATTGTTTGTGTAAACTTGCTTGATCTAATTTTGATTTTTGAATTTTTTCTTGTTTTAAATTATCCTTTTATATCCATATTTTCTCTCTATGTTCTTTGTGCATTTTTTTTTAAATATATGAAATATAATTGGGTTGGTTGATTAATTTATCTATTATAGGATTACCCTTATCAATGATACTTTATATTTTGTTCTTCAAAGCCAAATAGTTATTTGTATGATGCCCATTTAATATATGATATGCACAATAGTATTTTTATATTTTTAAAATAGGAATATAAGGTAGTGAAATCAACTTATTTTGAATAATATCTCTTATAAGCTTACTTGGACTCTTATCGGCCTTTTGGATATTTTTAGAAGAATTAATTTTAAATGTATGTTTCTTGTGAGGCACATGATGGCTAGATGAAGATGCATGATTGACACTAACATACTTTATATTATTTATATATTTGGTATTACTTTCAAGTGATATGATTTTTTAATTGAAATTTTGATTTTGATTTTGCAATTCTTCTATTGATTTTCTCATAGCGATGATTTGATCTTGAAGGGATTCACAAGCACAAACCTTAGGAATATCTAATTGAATGTGCATATTATCACCATCAAGAGGAGGTGTGGTATGGATATGCTCTTTATTCAGATTGATAAATTAATTAATTATAAATTATTTTCTTCTTATCGATCTATAATAGTGAAAGGATTATCACTAACAAGAGATGCATTGTCATCATGTGAAGATATGCACAAGGTGGAAGTAGAGGCAACATCATAAAATGTTTTGTAAATAATTTCATGACTTTAAATTATATATTGTCATGTGCTAAGGTAAAAGGAATAAATTTCATCTTCATTGGTTGATAATGCGAAAGATTTGTGACATGTAGGCTCAATATCTACTATTTGTAAATGAGAAGAGATAACATGATTATTATGAGTAGTGACTTTAGAAATTGAATCTTGCTTTGAAACTCCGTTATTAATAAATTCTTTCTTTAGCATAATTTTATCTTGGTTTGTTAGCTTTATTTTTTAATGTTACTTTATTTGAGACTTTAATTTCTCTTTTTTGATTTAGATTAGTAGTTAAGGAAGAAGGTGAAGGAGGATCCTAAGGCAAGTCTAAAGGTGAATTTAAAGATGAGTCATACTCCCAAGTTTGATCAAAATTAAATTGTATATTAATATTTATATCATTGAAATCATAATCATTGACATATGTTTCATCCATAAGTTTTTTATTATTGTGACTTGTCCATTCATTATCATAAGTAAAAGGCACAACATGAGCAGAGAACACATGTTGAATTTTTTGATGAATTATAATGTCTTTCATCATGTTCTTTGTACTTTGTATACTGATAGCATTTTAAAAGAGTGTGGAATGAAAGCTCCACCAAAACTAGTAAAGTAATTTATTCCAACCATTTTTATTTGAAATACCAAATGGATAATTTTTTATAACAAAGGGTGTTTAGATAGAAATTGCAAAAATTGTGGTAGATTTCCAGAACCCTTAAAGTTTTCAATCTAATATAACTTGAAATTCTACCAAAAATAGATAAATTAACTGATAAGTCCCAATGGATATAAAAAATTAGTGTAAAAAATAATATATGTAGGGGTAAAAAAAAATCTAGTATAAATTGTTAAACTTTACGAAAAATAATGAAATTTAGACCTTCCAAACCCTATGAAAAATAACCCAACATCAAGAAGTTTAGGGTTTGAATCCCATGAAGATGAAAATAATGAAAATGAATGGGGAGTAAATCTTACATACCTTACATTAGAGCCAATCCATGGCCTCATCTTGTCCCCTTTTTCTTTCTTCTTGTTATTATTAAGTAGGAGGTGCAGGGGATCAGTCTTGGGCTACGTAGAAAAGTGTTATTATAGGGAAATTTTGGATTGCATCATACATTTAACATGGAAGATTATAAACATATATATGGAAAAATAGAAAAGTTGAGATATATATATATTGTATATACAAGTACCTTATGCAAAAACATCAACATCTTATCATTGGTGGCATGAAAATATTTGTTGTTGTGTATATATCTAGTGTTTTTTCACCATTTATGTCACTTCTACTCATGTTCCACAATTCCCTCTTTAGATTTGACAATACATCCTAAGTATTTACGTATACCAATTTAAATGCTTAACTAGCTTGGCATTAATTATAGTAGGTCATTTGTTGTCAAAAAAATCAATATGGTTAATCATAGGTTATGGCAAGTATAATAATTTTGACATGTGGCATGGTGAAAAAAGGATAGTTGGAAATATGTGTGTTAGTTTCAGATGAGGCCTACCTTTATTATGGATCCAAATGGTGAAATACAATCAAATTTTATAGTGGAGTGTATCAAATACAATAACAAAATTTTAGTGGAATAAAGTAGATAAGTTTGATTAACATACCTACTTTACATGGTTGTCATACTATTAGTTCAGATCATCAAGCTAAATGTTTTAAAAGAATCTAAGTGTCTAAGTAGTTTAATATATTATGTATCATAATTGGATAGTATCACTATTATTGGAAATGTGTGAAGGCCTTGGGATATTTTTAAACTCACTTGACTCAATCCTTTGAGTAAGAATGAGTGGAGTAAAACAAGGTTGAGGTGGAGTAGGAGAAAGCACATGAGGCTAATAGCACTAAACATGATACCCTTCATGAAACATTATCTTATCCTCTATGCATTGAATTAGGCCACATATGTCCAACATGTCACTAGTGAGTCTTTATTAGTTTTATCTCAAAATAGGTACCCATTCTCTCTTAATTAATTGTAATGAGTCTCTCACATTCTAAATTAGATGACTAGAAATATTTAGACCATACACCCTTTGTCTATCAAGCTCTATCATATGCCTTTCATAACCTAGGAGATTTTACTTGAAGATTGAGATTATTTTTTTGGAAATGTGACTATGTTGACTACAAGCATCATGGTCTTGATAAGGCTGATTAGAAGGATTAATAAGTTGTCATTGAGGTGGACTTAGGGTGGGTGGCATATTGGACTTATGGAAAGCTTGGCAAGGTTGTTTAGTTAAAGAAGAAAGATGATGCTCTTGATAACAATGATAGTATATCTCAACATATTATTGATAGGGGTCAACCAAATACTGATAGGGATCAACATAAGCTTGACATGGATCAACATGGGGCTAATAATGATCAACATGCTACTGATATGATTCACAAACTTGAGTAAAATAGAAATCAACTCCAAACTCAACCATGAAACTTCATGAGGAAGGAAAAATTAAAATATCACTTTCTTAAAAGATTACCTAGGAAACTAAAACTAGTTAAATACACTTAGATTCACCATTGACACTTGTTTCTATGCCTCTAAAGGCAGATGCATTGAAGATCACACTAATCACTCTTCAATGGATGAAATCTCTTGTTCCCCCTAGCATGCCATAATTGTTATCATCAAAAGTTACACCCTTGAGGAGGTTGTTCAAACCTCCACACTTAAGTTATAGCATGGAAACACCTCTAGGATATGGGTGGCCTAATTATTGAGGTTAATCTCTAGATAGGACTATCTACCTTGATGTTATCACCCTAAAACTACTACTAAAACTATTGGTTTCAAGGGAAAAGGGTAAGAGAAACTAAAAGTAAACTAATCCAGGGAGCTGATACACCAAATTAACACCCTCCACTTGACCATCATGCACCAATATCATGAATTATTCCTAAATATGATCACACTACTCAACAAAGACCTTCAAGCATGAATGTTTCAACATGGAGGTCATAAATAATGTATTGAATGAGAGGGATAGTCAAGAGATCTAAGAAAGACACTAATGACTAAAATCCACCTCCAAAATATTAAAATCTAACTCAAACTCACCATGTGACCTGAAATAATGCAATCCATCTACAAAGAGGTAGGATAGGACAAATGAGAGAGAGTGAAGGCACTACTACTAGCATTCATTAACAATCACATAAGTACACTAATTTCAAGCATATGAAAAGGTAAGAATCAACTTTATTCAACATTAAAAGGCATAGTACAAGTGTTTATTTGAGAAAGGATTCTCCATAATCATCTAAAGGATCCATAACAATCCATTCAAGCCTGCATATATAGGAGAAAGTGAGGAGAGAGAGAGAGGCATAGAAGATACATAAACAAGTGTCATTTGCTGAGAAAACAAGTTATAATCAAAAAAACTATTAAAGATTAGTCTTAATGATTAATTAAACATGTGTGAACTTGAATTGATATTATCCCTCATCAAGGGTGGTGTGGAATGACCCTTCACCTTCTATGATGATTCATCAGCCTTGCTTGAAACTGCACATTATTAGTCAAGGAGTTATAAGTCTTTATATTGCCATGTGTCATCCTTGATCATGATTATTTGAGATCTTAGACACCATTATAGTCTAATTTCATGTTCTTTTCATCTTTTGAGAGGATGATAATTGAGTTTCACAATTGTTCATACTGCCAAGAACCTACAATTTAACCTTCTTAGTGCAAGATTAAACACCCTTTTTCTCTTAGGCTTGGTTAGCCAATTTAAAAATGTAATATCATTATGAGGACATATAAAATGAATTTTTAAGTGACACAATACCTCTATCTTGACTTAATAAACCTCTACCACTAGTTAAGAAAGCTTACATGCCACAAAACCCTACAAACTACCTCTAAGATGTAATTTTTTCGGCTAAAAATCCATATATTTCTCCCAAATATGCCAAGTGATGGTTATTTCAGGTGATTTTAGGTGTGTATAGGTGATAAAAGTTATTATAGGGTCATTATAGGTAATTTTAAATCATTAAAAGTACCTACACCTCCATCAAGCTCTCAGAAGGGTTTAGAGAGGGTTTAAATAGGCCAATCATATTAACAATGATTCATAAAGATGAGGGCCTTAATCCCTAAACCAATGCCATAAGTTTATAGTACACAAGGGTACCCTTACATTTATAATATATTTAGGTCCCTTTAAAATGATCCTATAAGATCTAATCAAAAAACTGATGTCTCTCAAGCTCTTCACAAGGTGGCATGAGGGTTTTAGGGTGGTTTAAGCTCTTAAGCATTGTTCATAAAGTATAGTGTCTTCATAAAAAAACCAATGCCATGAATTTTAGTTAATATAACCACCCCCCCAAAAAAAAAATTATCCAATAGACATTTTACACCATGCATATGCTCCATGGAGTTTCTAAGCCTTAAAAGTAGCCTCTCAGGCTTGTAAAACTATGTGTTAAACTAAGAGAGAGAGAGAGAGAGTTTTTAGTCAAAAACCTTCAAGGTGAATTTTTTTAGTTAGATTATCATATAATAGGTATAAAATATTCTATATCATCATTATCAATAATATCCAATAGTAATTTATCCTCCAAAAGGTTATACAATTGATTGCCATACTTTGAGGGTTTGTAAGCCATTAGGCTAGTCTAAGCCTAGTGGCCTTATTTGGGGTATTTTCACTTACCAATGTCTTAATTTAAATATTTTATGTTCAAAAAATTTCCCTTAATTCCTCTCCATACCTCTTTTATTCATGCTCATTATATATTTTCATATTTTTTATCATATCCTTATTTATAGCTTGTAGGTGCTTATAATGAGGTTATAGGCCTAATTAAACTTTTTGACCTTTACACTACTTTTAGTCATCTTGAAAGCTTTTTGAATACATTATTAGTGACTATAAATTAGTTTTACCTATTTTATTTACTCTCCCACACTTTTTATTTATCACAAAATATGTATTTTTTTCCCATATCCATGGTGCAGACCTGTAGGTCCTAATCAGGCTTGTACGTGTTCCTCCTTGGTCTAATATTTGTTAATGCAAAAGAATTGTTATCTTACTGAATATTTACCTATATTCCACCTTGAGAAAATTTACACATCTCTTTCCCATGGCTTACATATATCTTCTATTCCTAAAACCTCATCTTTCAATACATGGCTTATTGCATTTTCTTGAAAATGGAGACCTACAGGTCTACAGACCTATAGATATACATTTTTATCATTTTAGTCCCTTCATGATGCACTCTTTAGTAATTATAACCCTAAAAATATCTATTTCTTACCTCTTAATATTAATAATGAGTTTTTATACCTTCATATCTCTCAAGCAAAGCAAATTTTGTCTCTTTGGTTCACACTTGCATAGGCAGATTTATGCACAATCTTCAAACATGAGATCATAGAAGGTTTGATTATAGGAGTTTTTTCTGAGGATATATATTATTATATGACTCTTATAGTTATATTATACTATTTTAATAAAATTAAACTAATTCCCCATTATTTTCTTTGAGGTTCAAACTCAAACCATGTTGACCTCCTACACCTACAGGCTACACACAGTCCCTTAGTATTCATGAGAGCATAACTTATCTTTGTCTTATTGGGTATAATAAATGCTATAAATAGGTTTAAATTATTTTAATAAACCAACCATGAAACAAAAGTCTACTTATCACTCTTTTCATGTATTGGAGACCCTCATATACCAAGATTTTGCTTACCACCTTGATCTGTGATGAATGCTTGTGAGAGACTGTAGGTATACATCATGTTCTATAGTTTTGGGTCTAAATAGGCATTTAGTGTCTCTTTAATTAATTTTAGAGTGTAAATTAGGTGTTAAATATTTATGATAATTTGTAAACATACCATCAACTATTAAATACCCAAAACATCAAGAAATCCATTGTCTTCAACTTGCAACCTATTTTAAAGTGGAGATTTATTACCTCTTTGAGATCACACATGCCAACTGAAGCTTAAAATATCATATAGTAATATTTTTCATACCTCCTAGATCCTCTCCCTTGCTATCATGATTTCAACCACTTTTAAAATTCCATGTCAAGAAGAAACCTAAGCTAGTAGGGGTTTTGTAGGGTTTTAGACCACCCTACCTTCTTACCAATCATTCATAAAGCCTAACCCTTTCAACTCATAAATAATGTATATAATATTATGTTTCTTAGGGGCCCCATATTTGACCAATATCTTGGTTGCTTAAAATCTCTCTTTTGTTTGTACCAAGCATCTAAAAATAGCCATTATGAGCTTGCCAAGAATTTGATGGAAGAATGGAGGTGTTTTTTGATTTATTAGACATATAACTCACTCTCTTTCATGGATTTGTATCTAAATGACCTATTATGATCCTTATACAAGCTTATACATTGTCTTTCAATAAAACATCCCTACAATAAGATCTCTAAAAGTTTGTTTTCTTTAATATCCTGCTCATTTTGCCTTCTTAAACTAATGGAAATGATGAATCAGCCCATCATGAAGCTTTACCTTGACTTGTACATAAGTGTGACAATGTACCAAAGCATTTATAATCTCTTTTCCTCTAAAATTTTATCACTATATCTTGTTTGGATGTTATAAATGAATAATGGGTAGTTACAAAAGCATATCAACATTATAAAAGGAGTTTCAAACACTTTGGGCAAGGTGTATAGCCAATTACACCTATTATGACATCACAATAGCATTAAATGACTTAAAAAACCTTTATTTCACCTTCTTGACCCTTGATAATGAATACTTGCACTTAAGATAGTTAGAAATGAGTATAAGACACTAAACTTATATTACTTTAATTCCCCAAAAATACCTTAAACAATGCTAAGCTTGTATACGACACTCATTTGGGCTTTATAGAAAGAGAGACATATTGTAAAAAGTCATTTTTTTTACTAAGACCACCTATGGTAGCCAAATTTGGCTAACATCTTTGGTAACCTCCTAGGATTACATGCATCTTATGTAGCTTAGGCTGATTTCTTAGTCCATCCATTAGGCATAGATTCATCTCTCACTCAAATTCAAACTTGAATTGACCTTGGCACTTGACTTCAAACCTCTTGAAACAACTAAAACAACTAATTACCTTCACCAACACAACAAGATAAGAAGAAAACACACCAAAGCAAGACACACACAATAAGATAAAACATTATGCTACAAATCACTTAGAGGAAATTCAAGACAAAATAAACTAATCTAACTAGACTAACCTACACTAAAAACTAGAGATATCCCTAAATAAAACCCTTCATTAGTAGTGGAAAATAGTTGCCTTTCTTCACCAAGCTCATATGGTTAAAAACCTAATGGAAACCATGAGAGAATGGAAAAGAAGCACCTATATTCTAGTCTTGACATCCTCGTCTCCTTAAAAATAAACCTTATACACTTCATCTACTTTTATTGAAGCATGAGTGATCTAAAGCACATACTTGGGCTGATGTGGAACATGTTTAGGTTCTTCTTCATGTTTTAAAATGAACATGATCGGTAGTGGTTTATCTTTGTTAACCTCCAACTGGGCTATATAAATGATAAAACATATTATTTTGGTAGTATGTATCTCACTAATATTTTCTTCATAATTAACCTATTTGTACCATTCACAAGCTAACTAATCAAATTGAAAAAAATGAGAGGGATCTTGTGGCATACTTTTAGGATTAGCTTCAAGAGGAAATGCATCTTGCTTCTTAAGAGTTTATGGCCAATAGAGCCTATTTCATCATCTAAAAGTGAACAAGAGTCTAAAAAATGATTTAGAGGTTGATAACCTTCCTTAATAACATCAAACAAGTCATCCTTAAGTTGAAATACCTCTTGGGATGTCATAATTAGAGGACTAATTCTTTCTTGCATATTGACTTGCTTACCAAAACTACCTTATTTTTTCTTTGCCAACTTATATTCTTCTTGTAGAAGAATGAAACATGATATAATTACCTCAAATAACTCTTCAAACTTCCTTTTATTATATTTTAGATCAATTAGGTCCTCTTGTAGCAAATCAAACTCCTATTTGCAGCAAGGGATAAGTGCATTAGCTTGAGGGAAACAAGGAAGTTCAAGGCAGAAATTTGCCTTCTTAATTTCATCATACGTGGTTTACACATCACACACTACTTTATGGTCATCTTGAACCTGATCATCAACATCAAATCCATTCCAATTTGACTGATTTTAGTCATATAAAATATGAAATTAGATTACTTAAGCATGGCTAATGACACCCGATCTATGGGTCTTCTTACTTGCTTGCACAACCCTTCTAGGCTATTCTTTGACTAATTCCCAATCATCCGCAACCTTTTGGACTTAACCTTAACAAACTCAAGTATCTCTTTTAGGCCTAGATATATCCTCTTAGGTCTTATCCCCTCTGGACAATAGCACTGAACTTGGACGAGAGCACTAAAACCCAGGGTGTCTTGATTTTGGCATTGTTGTCCAAGTACAAAATTGGTCCTAATGGTCAAATTATTTTGGATCCTTATCCTTTTTTTTTTAGACTAACATGAATTAATTTAACCCATGATCATTAATTTCCCTATAAAATTCCATTCAAAGTCCATTCAGAAGGGTTGACACTCATCTACAAGAGAGAAGCAAGAATACAAGCAAGTACACTCAAGCACTCTTCCCTATTCTCTGCATACAGCCTTCCAAGTTCATTTCAAGATTATTCAATCCTTTGCATCAGTCCATATCCATCTAAAGTACATTAATTTTTTCACTTAGTTGTATTTATCATACACAAATTACATCAAGCACTTCAATGGGAGAACTACATTAGCTTGATCCCTCTTTGGAGTATTGGTATGTACGCAGTATGCCCACACATAGGATGTGAAGTGCATCCAGTGTATCTTTTACACACTAACCCATTCTCTAATTTTCTAATTTTTCATTCAATTTCAAGCATAAAGAGCTCCTAGGTCTTTGAATATTTAAAATAGATGCATAGTGAGCTCCATAGGCTTATAGGCTTCAATATTTCAATGATAGGGTAACACAAACCTACTAAATAAAACCCAAAAAACTTATACCACCTAGATAACAAAACCAAAAAAGGACAACAGTGTCAGATAGTAGGGTGTCCCACTTTTTCACTCCTATCCAATCCAGAAATGAACCTCAAAATACAGTTTTTGACAATTTATCAATTCTACTCCTCCAGTATCAGACCATGTCTCAGTCCAGATCATTTAGAATAAGATAAGTTAGATTTATCTTGTTTATTACTATATTTATAAAAGGTAAAAATACAAATCTATTTACACAAATTGGTAGTTTGATTTCTACATATTTTTCATTGATTTAATTTGCTCAAACCTATTTATTTAATTAGGAATAAAACTCCATTATTCTAAAAAATAATAAAACATATGGTGAACCTGACTTACTTCAAATTTTGCACAAAAACCCTAGAAACACTAGGGATAAATTATTTCTAATTTTTTTCCATAATTTCCTAGTTTTTTATGTATTTAAAAATCATAAATCTATAAATTAATTACAAAATTATCATATATTTTGTTAAAACCTTGGTTTGCACATATTAGGTCCTTTTTGCATACAAACACATTCCAAACACTAGGAAAAATATATTGCTAATTTTATAAATATTTTTTGATTTTTTATAAATTTTTTAAGAAAAATTATAAAAATTTTCTATAAATTCATTACTAATTTTAAAAATTCATTAAATGATCCCTAGTTGCATTAACTAGCTCCCAGTTATTTTCTAGTACTTTTCCAAACATTTTTTGAATTTTTAGTTGCCTATCAAATTCAAAAAATCAATTTTAAATTCAAAAATTCATAGTATTTTCAATAAATATTTTTGAAAAATCCTTCGTTGCATGGACTATCTCCTATTTTGCTTCTTGAGGTATCACTTTACGTCCATAATTAAATTACAAAAATTATGCTTATTTATTTACAAACTTTTCTTACATTTCTTGTAAATAATAAGGAAACCATAATAGGTCCTATCATGTACATGAATGACGAAGTCTATCATATGTTATTAAAAAGTTTAATTCTTTGCATTCCATGCTTAATTTTCATAATAAGGGATGATATTAAAACATTTATTACTAAATTACACAATATTCCAATATGCCTTTTGCATACTCTATATCTCTCATATGGAACAATTTTCAAGTTTATCATACTAAACATGTTATCAATATTATGTTACAAGTCAAATCTCTTATTTCATTTAGGCACAAAATCATGTTCTCTATCCTTTACCCTCTATTTATCATATGGAAAAATCTTTAGATTCATTATGCGAAACACATTACAAATATCATAATACGTGTCAAATATATTTATGCATTCATGCACAATTTCATGCTCTCTAACATTTGATTTTTATCTCTCATAGGGAAAAATATACAAGTTTATCATGCTAAACACATTAGAAATGCCATAGCACATGTCACAATTTCTTATGCCTACATGCACAAATTCATGATTTTTATCCCTTGTTTGTTATATTTCATTTGGAATGTTCTCTATAATCATATTGCTATACAATTTATAACTCCACTTACATGCATAATTTCTAGCTAGATGTACATGTCTCTTTGGCTACTCTTGTTTCAATGTCATATATCATGTAGAGGAAAGAAATACTTTCTCTTCATCTCCCTCAAGAGGGTGATAGCTACTTTCCCTCTAACTAGGTCCATGCTATCACCCCTCCAAAAGGTGGCGTAGCCTATATTGTTGCTTATAATGCATACATTATACTTATAGCCTCTTCAAACCCTCTTCAACATATATGCTTACATGTTCAATTGGAAGCAACTAAGGTTTTAACTTGTGAGACTCTAAGGAATCAAATCACCTACATGAGCAAGCTATTTTTATATTTCCAAACATAGAATCAACTATTACATGAAAATATCACAACATTGGAAAATCATATTACAATATAAAAGCTTCGAAGATACACTAGTGCCAATCATGTACATGCACCTTCACCTAGTCAATTGGTTGCAAGCAATGTTACATATCAAAACCAGAAATCATAACCTAAAATAAGCATTATAGATAACAATAGTAAGGCACCTTTACACTTTGATTCAGAGAGGGACAACCCATCTATCATTTTATTAGCACTACTAGATAGGAGGTTAATCATATTACCTTATATTCATTGATGAGATCCACATATCTTATATAGACAGCCACATTGGCCTTTTTGCAATTATCATCATATCCATGGACATAGAGATAATGATTGTTTTGGAATTAGAGATTTCATTAATAGATGGATTGATAATGGCATCATAGCATTCACATAGGGGACATCAATATCTCCTTCATCATAGAACCATAGAACTCATTCCTCCATGATTGAGTCCTCCCAAGACATTCATGAGAGTAATGCAGTTTATTGAATAGAGCCTCATAAGAGATCTCTTATCCCACTGACTCAGTGGATTTGGAGACCAGTATGGCAAGCTCAACCTATATACAGTAGTGTAGTCTATGGCATATACAATATAATTCCATACATATGCACATCACATAGTAATACTTCAATGAAATATTCACTACAACCAAGTTTTTCAAGACCTATTTCAAGTAGCAACCCACTTTGATTGGTATCAAATGAGCCATCAGCATAGGTTTTCACTATATCTTGATCTATTTCTCAATCATACACATCCTAGAGTACCACTTCATATAAATATTCACTACGGGTTAGTTTTTTAGGACCTATTTCACATAGCAACCCACTATGATTGGTTTTAAATGAGCCACCATGATACAGGACACCATGATAGGGAGTCTCCCATGAGACTCATTGGTTAGTATCATTTCTTCCTAGTTTCTCCTATACATAGCTTCTATCAAAACACAAAAACATTAAAATATATCAAAATACCAAAAACATTTTGATTGCATGCATACTCTATGCTTTACATTACTACTATCATGTAAGGACTTACATTTGTTGTTTCATGATATAGTATGTTGATTTATCTACATTACCATGCTTCACTTGAACTCTTTTGAGTGTGTGCAGTGACATCTAGCTACTTGATTGCTTCACTCTACCCATTGAGGTGGCATTCCTACTTCTACATTTGAGACACACATCGATATACATACCCATTGAGGGCATTTTCTACATGAATACACCATCTAGGTTATGTCAATTCTACACTACATACTCTGAGTTATCATACTGATGTACTTTACTTACCAGATTACATAGATTACTATATTGACATTTCACTAGTATCTAGCACTTATGTATCTCTTAGCATATACCTATTTTTGTACTAAATGTGTCTTGCATACTTTCACTCTTGATTTGATTAGTTATATGTGATTATACCTTTCCAATTTTTACTTGCTTTCCTTTCTTGTTGTACATAGCTAGATGAGATTGCATTTCCAATTCTAATTTTGTTTCTTGTGTGCCTTAGAACATCTACCAGTGTCCTTTTCTTCTATTCATGTGTGTGTACCTTTTAAAATTTGCTAATGTCCCTTGCTTGTACTCTTCTATGTGTTTGTGGCCTTCCTACCAATGTTTTCTTGTTTCACTAATATGTGTATGTGGCATTTGAATATGCCTTCTATGCTTGCTTTCTAGTTTGAGTGACATGTGCCCATGTCATTTGTTTGCATGGCCCCTTGGCCATCCCTATATGCTTCTTCCTTCTTGCTCATTTACTTGATTACTTATTTGATTCTTAATGTGTGTAATGTTATGATCCACATCATGCATTTCCCTTGCTTTCTTAGATGCCATGATGGACATCATGCTCCATCCCTCTAACTAAAAACTAACAACTAATATCTAACATTTCTAGTTCCAGTTCAATACTTGGCACATTCTTTTAGATTGTTATATCTATCTAGGTATACCCTTGTTGATCTAATAATCTATCAATACAAATATTGTTATATCTATAAATATCTTGTCAAATATCATTGACATAGCATATATCTATACAGCGTAACACACTTGTAGGACTCTTTCTTCTGAGGGTAGTCATTGCAAGTTCATCATTCCTACCCTCAAAAGAGGGGGAAATAAACAATGGTTTTGTCATAGAGAACAAAGCTCTTAATAGTCAAAATAGTAGCATTTAGATCACCTAGTTCAAAATTCAAAGGTCAAACCAATCAAAATAGAGCAAAACATTGGTGATAATTCTATATCAGCAACCAGTTTTAGCATTGGAAAATAGCACCAAAAATGGATAGTACCACCAAACATAGGGGTGTCCTTATTTTGGTGCTCTTATCTAGGCATAAAAACACTCAAGTTTTCCAAAAACAATTAAAAAGTTCAATTTAGATATAGTTTTTTCACATCTAGATCAATCAAATTCACCAGTTTCAATACAATTTTCTCATAAAATCTAGATATAAGGGGTTATCATGCATGGCATGATGATTCTCACTTTTAGTTTTAGATTAGGTAATTGACATAAATTCTAGATTAGAATTCATGTTCCATACATCAATTATTGGGGGAAATGTGCACGACACATCGATCTTCTTTTATTTTTTATTTTAGTTTATTATCTAGGCATTCTCAGTAGTTATGTGCCTTACTCCATCTGTAGGTGGTTGGCATCACTTTCAAGTTGAACTTTCATATAGGTTTAACTTTTTGAGTACCTAAGTTTCTAAGTTGGCTTTCATATAAGCCTAGTACATCATTTTTAGAGTGGCTTTCATACAAGTTGAACTCTATCTTTTGAAATGGCCAAGAGTAGCCTAGTTTCTAGCATACATTTAAGCTATATATGCCACATTGTTAGATTTATAAAACATACATGAGCTTCATGATCCATCTCATATGACATCTATTCTATACTTATATCACTTCATAGCATCACTTTATAAGGCAATGATGGAGCCAAAGGGCTAGCCTTTATATTCTTGATCCACCTATTCAAGAGGAATTGGACATATAGTCTAGACATCAATTACCACACACATGATTCATTAACTTCACTTAGTTGGTGATGAAAGAGCCAAAGGGCCAGACTTTGAATTCTTGAGCCACCTTCTTATTAATTGAGCACTCAAATCTATTCATGATATTCCTCTTGATTCAATACATACCTAGCATCATCTAGCATCGCAATAGATTTACACTTCACAGCATGCTCTCTCTATGCACATCCAGCATCACACAACTTCATGAGCTTCTCCATTATAGGTAAGTTTAGGTATGCTTTTTACTTTCCTTTATCCTAGTATTTTGTTTTGTTAAATCACTATAATAAAGGGGGTGGGGGGATTGTAGTCATATAAAATGTGAAATTGGATGACTTAAGCATGGCTAATGATACCCAATCCATGGCTCTTCCTAGTTATTTACACAACCCTTTTAGGTTATTTTTTCACTAATTCCTAGTCATCCATAGCCTTTTGGACTTAACCTTAATAGACCTAGGTATCTCTTTCAAGCCTAGATACATTCCCTTAGGTCTCATCCCCTCTATACAATAGCACCCAACTTAGATAAGAGCATTAAAACCTAGGGTGTCCTAATTTTGGCACTATTATCCAACTGCCAAATTGGTCCTAACAATCGGATTCTTTCATATCCTTATCTTTTTCCTTGTTGACCTAATGTAAATTCATTTAATCCATGATCATTAATTTCCCTATAAAAGGACATTCAAAGTCTATTTATAAGGGTTGGCACTCATTTACAAAAGAGAAGCAAGAATACAAGTACACTCAAGCATTGTTCCCTATTCTCTATATACAACCTTAGAAGATCATTTCAATCTTATTCAATCTTGTGCATCAATTCTTAGCCATCAGAAGTACATCTAGTTTTGCACCTAGTTGCATTTATCATACACAAATTACACCAAGCACTTCAATGAGAGAACTACATTAGCTTGATCCCTCTTCAGAGTATTGGTATGTAGGTAGCATGCCCACACATGGGGTGTGAAGTGTGTTTAGCATATCCTTTACACACTAACCCCTTCTTTATCTTTTCCAGGTTCCCATTCAAGTCTAAGCGCAAAGAGCTCCTATGGCTTTGAAGATTTAAAATAGATGCACAGTAAGCTCTACAAGCTTTGATATTTTAGTGACAGGGTAACATAGGCATGTTGAATAAAACCTAAAAATCTCAAACCACCTAGATGATAGTGCCAAAAAAGGACTACAACACCAAATAATAGGGTGTCCCACTTTTGACACTCCTATCCAATCTAGAAACAAACCTAAAGATCTAGTTTTTTATAGTTTCCCAATTTTACTCCTCTAGTATTAGACCTTGTCTTAGTCTAGATCATTCAAAATAAGCTAAGTTATATTTATTTTATTTATTATTGTATTTAGAAAAGGAAAAAATACAAATCTATTTACACAAATCGGTAGCTTGAATCTTGCATAGTATTCACTAATTTACTTTGCTCAAACTTGTTTATTTAATTAGGAATAAAACTCCATTATTCTAAAAAATAATAAAGCACTGATTCATTTGGTCATTCATGGCACTTTGAATACCTTTTTATGATTCTAACATTTCCAACTCATCAAGTGTTTCTTTCTCTTCATCTCTAAAGATTAATTTGCACCTTTCTTCACCAATTGGTTTTCCAATGATGACTTCTTTATCACATACACTTGAAGTGTCCTCCACATAACCATGTTAAAGCTCAACTACAACTGCAATTTGACTTTCTTCCTCAAGGAGGGGCTGCTCAATCTCACAAACAAGTTTTGAGATCTCATGATCAATGAGCTTATCCCTCTCTTCTTTCCACTCATCAATGAATCCTTAAAACCTTTAAATGCTTTGGTTTTCAACTTTATCCACAAGGACTTCTTTCTTCATTTGAATGCTCTTGTGAATTGATTTCTAAGATAGGAAAGGTTTAGGCTGTTCAAGCTTCTCAAAAATGATTTCTTTATTTCCTTGGATTCTTTCTTAAATTGACTTCCAAGATGGGAAAGCATGAGGTTCTTGAGGTAGGATTGGTGGAAACTGAATGGGCAAAGGCTCTTTTTTAGTCTCAATCTCATAATCTAAGGTTGTCTCATTTTGTTCATCCCATGACTTCACTACTTGATTCCAACTTGTAATCTTAAAAGACCTTTTTGAGGGATCTTGAGGAAGGTGAATGGAGTTTTGTGACAAGATAGCCTCATTATTTTCCCTCCAAATAGTAATCAAACACTCCAATTATAATTTATCTTGATCTTAAACCCTCTCAATAAGAACTTCTTTCATCTTTTGGATATTCTCTTGGATTTACTTCCATAATGGGAATGTTTAGGGAATGTGTGAAGGCCTTGGGATATTTTGAAACTCATTTGACTTAATCCTTTGATCAAGAATGGGTAGAGTAAAATAAGGTTGAGGTGGAGTAGGAGAAAGCACATGAGGATGATATCACTACCTTATTACCCTTCATGAACCATTAGCTTGTCTTTTATGCATTGAATTAGGCCACTTATGTCTAACATGTCACTAGTGAGTCTTTTTTGGTTATCTCTCTCAATAGGTGCCCATTATCTCTTAATTAGTTGCAATGAGTCTCTCATATTTTAAATGAGATGACTAGTAACATTTACACCATACTCCCTTTGTCTATCAAGCTTGATAATATGCCTTTCATAGCCTAAGAGAGTTTGTTTGAAGCTTGAGATAGACTGATTAAAAATATGATTATGTTGACTAAGATCAACATGGTCTTGACAAATCTGATTAGAAAGATGAATAGGCCACCAAGGAGGTGGATTTGGGGTGGGAGGTGGCATATAGGATTTATGGCAAGCTTGGTAAGGCTATTGAGGCAAAGAAGAAGGATGATACTCTTGATAGAAAGGATGGTATGGATCAACATACTATTGATAGTGGTCAACCAAGTGATAATAATCATAAACATAAGCTTGACATGGCTCAACATGAGGCTGATAATGATCAACATGTTACTGATATGATTCACCAATTTGAGTAAAATAGAAATTAACTCCAAACTCAGCCATGAAACTTCATGAAGAAGGTAGAATAAAAAGAACACTTGCTTGAAAGATTACTTGGGTTGTTAAAACTATTTGAATACACTTAGGGTTACCATTGGTGCTTGTGTTCATTCCTCCAAAGGCTAATAGATTGAAGAGAACACCAATCACTCTTTAATGGATGAAGTCTCTTATCCTACCGAGCATGCTAGAATTGTTATCATCAAAAGTTTCACCTTCGAAAAGGTTTTTCAATCCTCCTCAATTAAGTGATATCATGGAGACACCTATAGGATATAGGTGGCATAACTAATGAGGTGAATTTATAGATAGGGATAGATCCCTTAATGATTGTTAGGAATAAAATAAAAATTACTATAGAATAATTTCACAAAATCATAATAATAAATTATATGAATAGAGATACATAAAGAATAAAAATTAAAAAATGCTTAACAAAAAGAAAATATTTAATGTGGTTCATCCAATGTGGACTACATCCACCAAGAAACACTTGCTCAAATTTTATTACAAGCCAACAAGAGTACAATCCACTCTCAGATCAGTCTTCTCACAATTACAATGCACAAATATTGTTTTGAGTTGTGCTCAAAAAACTCTCCCAAATTCACACCTAAATTCACACACTCTATTCTTCCTTCTCAAACACAGATCATCTTGATGTATTACCTACTACATGTCCATCTATAATACATCAATAGGTAATACATTGTGGTTTTACAAAATAATGGTTACCAAAACCATGGGCCAAGTCAACCCATAATGGTTCCCCATTAATCATGTGTGATGACACCACACATATACAAGTATAGATAAACCACATATATATACTCTTATAAAAAGAGTGTATATTAAATTTTAATGTACAATATTTGAAATACATTATAATGTGTAAATAGGCTCCACAACATAACAATGTTATCACCCTAAAATTATTACTTAACTTATTGCTTGCAAGGGAAAGGGGTATGAGAAATCGAAAGTAAACTAATGTAGGGAGGTTATGCACCAAATTAACACCCTCCACTTTAAAATCATGCACTAATAACATGAATTAGGCTTGAATCTGATCACACTACTTAACAAGGACCTTTAAGCATGAGTGTTTCAACATGGAAGTCATAGACAATGTATTGAATGAGAGGGCTAGTCAAGAGGTCTAGGAAAGACACTAATGACTGAAATACATTTCCAATATATGAAAAACTACCTAAAGTCACCATGTGACTTTCAATAATACAATCCATTTGTAAAAATGTATAAGAGGATAAATGAGAGAGAGTGAAGGCACTACTACTAACATTCATCAATAATCACACAAGTACATTAATTGTAAGCATACAAGAAGGTAAGAATTAGTTTATTCAACATTAAAATGTATAGTAAAAGTGTTTAATTAAGAAATGATTCACCATACTCAGCCAAAGGATCTATAACAAGCCATTCAAGGCTGCATATATAGGATAAAGTGAGTGAGTGAGAGAGAGAGAGAGGCATAGAAGATGCATAGAAAAGTGTCATTTGTTGATTAAAAAAAGTTATAATAAATAAAAATATTAAAGAATAGTCTTAATAACTCCTTAAAAATGTCAACTTGGTGTGATATTCTCCCTCATCAAGGATGGCATGGAATGACCCTTCACCTTGTAGGATGACTCATCAACCTTACTTGAAACTGCCCACTCTTGGTCAAGGAGGAGTTACAAGTCTTTGTTTTTCCATGTGTCATCCTTGATAATGCTTCCTTGAGTTATAAAACACCATTATAGGCAAATTAAATTTTCTTTTCATCTTGGGAGAGGATGATAACTAAGTTTCACACTTGTTCATGTTGTCAAGAACCTACAATTCAACCTTCTTAGTGCAAGATTAATCACCCTTCCTCTCTCAAGCCTAATTATCCACTTGTAAATTATAATATCATTATGAAAACCTCTCAAATCACTTTTTAAGTTCCATAATACCTCTATCTTTACTTAATAAACCTTTTTCCACTAGTTAGGAAAGCTTACAAGCCACAAAACCTTGTAAACAAGCTCTAAGAAGCAATCTTTCAAGCCAAAAAACTATACATTTCTCCCACACATGCCAATTTATGGTCCTCTTAGGTGATATTAGGTGTTTTTGGGTCATAAAAGTTCTTATATGTTCATTTAATGTAATTTTATGTCATTGTAATGAATTATACCTCTATTGAGCTCTTAGAAGGTTTTAGAGAGGGTTTAAATAGACCAATCATCTTAACAATGATTCATAAAGATAAGGAACTCAATCCCTAAACCAATGCTTCAATTTTATATTAAACATAGTTTTCCTTCCATATATAATAGCTTCTTGTCCCATGCAAATTATCCTACAATATCCAATCAAAAAATTGAGGTCTCTCGAGCTCTTCACAAGGTGACATGAGGGTTTTAGGGTAGTTTTAGCTCTTAAACATTGTTCATAAAGTATAGTGTATTGATCAAAAAAATAATGACATTAATTGGAATTATTGTACCACATCTAACTCCTAAAATATCCATTTTCAACATTCATATCCTCCATGGAGTTTATAATTCTCAAAAGTAACCTCTCAGGTTTTCAAGACTATGTGTTAGACCGAGAGAGAGAGTTTTAGTTTAAAACCTTAAGATTGAATTTTATTAGCTATAATAGAATATAATAGGTATAAAACATTAAATATCATGGTCTAAATTATCTATAATATTCATTTACCCTCCAAAATTTTCTACAATTGGTTTCCATATGTTGAGGGTTTGTCAGCCATTAGGCCAATCTAACCCTAGTGGCCTTGTTTGGGGTATTTTCAATTACTAATGTCTTAAATTACCTATATTAACTTTACCAAGTTTCCCTTACATACTCTCCATACCTCTTATATTCATTTTCATTCTATATTTTCATCTTTATGATCATATCCTTACTTACAGCCTGTAGGTGCTTATAATGAGGTTCTAAGCCTAAATAGACTTTCTGACCTTTACACTAATTTTAGTCATCTTAAAATATTTGTGAAGACCCTAGTAGTGATTATAAATTAGGTGTGACTATTTTATTTACTCTTCCACACTTACTATTTAACACAAAATATGAACTTTTCCCCCATATCCAAGGTGCATAACTGTAAGTCCTAATCAGGGCTGTAGGTGTTCCTTCTTGGCCTGATATTTGTTAGTGAAAAAGAATGGTTATAATACTAAATATTTACCTGATTTACATAATTCACACATTTACACATATCTTTCCCATGTCTTACATATCTATTTTTGTCCTCAAACATCATCTTTCAATACATGGTTTATTGCATTTTCTTGAAAATGGAGACCTATAAGTTTGCAGACCTATAGGTTTGCATTTTTATGATTTTAGGACCTAAATGATTCATCTTAAATAATTATAAACGTAAAAATATCTCTCCATGACCTCATAATATTCCTCATGAGGTTTTATATCTTCATATCTATCAGGCAAATCAAAATTTATCTCTTTGTTTCACACTTGCATAGGCAAATTTATACAATCTTCAAACCTAAGATCATAGTAGGTTTGATTAGAGGAGTTAGTGTTGAGGACATATCTTATTATAGGAATATTATATTTCTGGTATACTATTTTAATTATATGAAACCAATTCTCCATTTTTTAATTTGAGTTTCAAACTTGAACCATGTTGACCTCCTACACCTATACGCTATACATAGTCCCTTGGTATTCATGAGTACATAACTTGTCTTTTCATTCTTAGATCTAATCAATGCTATGAAGAGGTTTGAATGAGTTTAATAAACCAACCATGGATCAAAAATATGCTTCTAACTCTTTTCATGTATTGGAGGCTCTCATATACCAAGATTTTGCCTACCACCTTGATCCATGATGAATGTTTGTGGAAGATTGTAAGTCTCCATCATGTTCTACAATTTTGGGTCCAAATAGGAATTGAGTGTATCTTTAATGAATTATATATCATCATTTAGGTGTTAAAGAGTTGTGGTATCTTCATCAATATACCCTCAACTATTGGAAACCCCAAAACATTAAGAAATCCATTATCTTCAACCTGTAACATGTTTCAAAGTGGAGATTTCTTGCCCCTTTGAACTCACACATGCCAAGTGAAACTTGGAATATCATATAGGAATATCTTTCATACCTTATATATCCTTTCCTATTTCTCTCATTCTTCCAACCAGCTTCAAAATGCCATTTCAATAAGAAAACTAAGCTAATAGGGGTTTTTTAGGGTTTTAGACCACCCTACCTTCTTAGCAATCATTCATAAAGCCAAGCCCTTTGAATTCCTAAATAATTAATGGAATATTAAGGCCATTAGGGACCCCATATTTAGACAATATATTAGGTTCTAACATTCTCTCTTCTATCTGTACCAAGCATCTAGGTAGATGTAGGATAATGGGGCGCAAGAGGCGGGGTATAAAGTGACACTTTTTTTCTAAAAATAACAGTAGTTGAACTTGGAGAGAATACTAGAGACACTTCAAAAAGAAATTTGACAATGACATCAAAATATGAACTATGTCATTTTGAATTTTGTTTCTAAATATATAATTTTTTTCAATACCCAGATGATAAATTTGTGTAAAATAGATGCATTTATAATAATAGGTCGGTCATTTTTTTGAAAAGATAAGGAGATTGCATGTGTATTAACACACTTTTTTTTAGTAAATAAATAAATTTTTGTATGAAACTTCATATATGGATATGAAATTAAAATTGCAAGTGTACGAACACAACTTTTTGACCTTAACTTCATGAAAATTAGTTTTTTTTAAAGCATAATTGACAATGTGTAGATTGTTGAGATATAAGTTTTATAAACATTTGATTAAATTCTAAAATTTATAAGTGAATTTGTGATGATATGTATATCATCTATAATGAGGTATGTTATGTAGAAATTAGGTAATAATTATAAATAATATTCTAACATTAAAATATGTATTATAAAATTACGTTTTCCCCTTTAAAAATATATAATTTTTTTTTAAATAATAAAAGCTACTTGATTAGACATGTCAAAAAAGATAAAAAAACCCTAAATTTATTAAAAAAATTCTTGGATGGTTCATGACAGAGTTTGGACCATGTTCAGGACCCCACAGGCCTAAAATCGAGGCAATTTTGGATGAAAAGTGGCCAATTTTTATTTGTAAACTTGCAAATGGCATATGCCCTATGTAAACCAACTTTTTGCACATTAATTATTTCTACCCTTTTTTTTGGATCAAAAAGGGCATGTGTGCTTTCAAAATCATGCACGCCCTTTGTGATTCATGAATTTATCTTGGATTTCCCATAAAATTTACTCATTTGTTTTGTTCTTTGCGGATTATAAACTAGTTTGTATGTTGCAACTATGCAAGTTTGGTAAATTCTCCATTCACTTTGTTTGAATCACTAAAAATTCTTCAAGTTTAAATCTACAATTGTCTTGTTTTGGTAAAGTTAAATAATGGGGTCAGGAAGTCATCGCAAAAGACCAATCAAAGATCTAGTAAATGAAGAAATTGAAAAAAAAAAGAGAAAAAGAATGAAAAAGACAAGCAAATAAGAGAGCATCTATAAGGGCTTCTAGGCAAGGTGAAGATGCTTCCTCCACACTAGGTAATATTTCAAATAAAAATAACATGCCCAATTCTATAGAATTTAGTATAGATATGTCTTCAAATGAGATACGAGAACTCAATCAATCTTTGTTTCATGATGAAATTTAAAATTTAGAGTATGTAAGTAATGAATTTGTAATGAGTGATGAAACATATATAAAAACACAATATAATGAAACATCCATTCATAATGAAATTCTTGAGTATGATGATAATCAACATCAAGTAATTACCCCAAATCATGTGTCTCTTAATGAAGGGGAATTCAATTCCCATGTAGGGTTCAATGTAGATAGTCAACCCTCTACTATCCCTACTATGGTTGACGTGGTAACACCACCCAATTTTAATACAAAATATAGTTCCTACACCCACACCTCTAAGGATAATAAGATGAACACCAAGTTATTTGGTTGAAATAGATGAGAAAATAATAGAACCTATAGAAGGTAAAATAACAAAAAAATTAGTTCAACACCATGCTCAATGTGTATGGGACTATACATTTGAGAATAAAACCCATCCAAAATGATGTCAACTATATGTTTAATTAATGAAAGTTCAAAAAATGCATCTGTGATGCATAATTTGGGGTTAATAACATTCAACATGGAGGGAATAAATAGTATAATAGTAAAGAATCTATTCAATGCATTTAAGGCAATAGACAATAAAAGTTGGAAAAAAGATAATAATATGGTAAGATGAGTAATAACAAAATCTATAGTGAGTAATTCAACATATAAAGCTCTAATTCTTAGTGAAACATGTAAATAATTGAGCTTAAATAGAAAAACTCTAATAAACATCGTAAAAAGAAGAATAAGGCTCAATGACTCTTCACTCACAGATTATTGAGCGTTTAGTGGTAGACTCCCATGAAAAGATAAGGTATTAATTGAAAGAACAAGACATTTGATTGAAAAATTTTGGCACTACAATACAAGGATCATATCTAATGTAAAATATGTTGTTAAAATAAGAAAAGGATCAAAAAACTATGAGCCACATGCAAAACATTTCTTAGACATGACCCAAATAGAGTTTTATAAAAAGTTTATTGAAAAATTTAATGGCCAATTGATAATTAGCCAAAGGTCATTTGAGATGTGCAATCATTTGTACCACATGTTTTTGTAGGGTACATGTTGAATATGTTATGCATTTTGATGTTTCTCATCATATACATTGTACTTTACATACTGACAAGATTTTATAGGAATGTATGGTATCTTCTCCACCTAAGACATCAAGAGAATTAATTAAGCCAAAGTCTTTTTTGTCAAAAACTTGAGGGATTTTTTTTTTTTGACAAACAATGTTTAGATATAATATGTAATAGTTATGATGGTTTTTCAAATTGACGAGTTGCATACATGAATAAATTTTACATGAATTTGGAAAGCAACTAGTTGATTATAAGAAGTACAAATCTATAAAATAAGTGTTAAAATATGGAAAAGAATCATAAAGATGTTAATTTGTTATGACCAAAGTTTTTGTATCTGATTTCATATTTGAATTTAATAAGAATATTATCTACCAATATTCAAGACACACATAAATCAAAATAGTTAGATAATTAATTCAAGATATGCAAGGACAACTTCCTAGTTGGCACTATTATTTTGATTATGGACTTTGTTGAGAACTACACACTAAAATGACATAATGAGGTTAAATCCAAATACTATAATTCAATTCAAGCTAAAAAATTTATTCATATTACATTCAAACATGCACCTAATAGCACAGATGATAATAGAAATATTTTGAGCGAGTACCATTTTTATATGAGCGATGATAGATCATATTCTCTAAAGTTTGTCCAGGGTTATTTTAAGATATTTTATATACATATTAATTCAAGATAAATCATGTTTGATACACACTAAATTTTATAAAATAATTATGTAAGATAGTTTAATAATTCTTGAATGATTTCTTGGTTAAGCAAAATGCATAAAAAAAATAACGTTCAATATTTTTGGAGCTTCTTTGAGACTAGGCATGGAAAAGGGGAACATGATGGTATAGGTACATGTGTAAAAAGAGCCCATAAAAGATAGAAAAAAAATCATGAGGATGATGCTAATTTTATTGATGTTTCTATTGATAAGTATTGTCATTTATGTCAAGGCTGATGTCATTTGATGTCAAGGTTGATGTCATTGATGTCAAGATACATCTAGTAAAGATGCATGGTGAGTGGTCTATGATATATGATCCATGTAAAAAGATGTAATTTTAAGTAAACCTAATGTCTCTTTATTGATATATAATTTTAAGGCAACCTAATAATTCTTCATTCAGGTCAAGTGAGCATTAAAGCATGCTTGAGTACTAGTGTTTGAGTATAAGGTGTCTTGAAAAGCATAGTCATATCATGAGCATGTGCATGGTGAGAATTAATAGGTATGTATATAGGTATGACATTATTTAATGATCATGTAAATAATGTAATAAATGTGTAGAAGCATCAAAGAGTTTTTCAATATTAGTTATCAAGCTTCAAGTGCTTGAGAAGCCTAGTCATGGCACTAGTTATAACTTGGAAAGTCCTAGTGAGAAAGTTTGAGAATGGTGGCCAGGTGATATGGATACATAAAGGAACAAGAGTCTGTATAAGGTTTATTAAACACGTATATGAGTCATTTAAGCACTTAGGATATTTTCAAAGTGATCATACAGGGGCAAGACCTTAGGTTCAAGTCTACAACTAGATTAGTTCTAGACCCTATCTAACCTAATGAGGTGTCATGAGGTGTTGTCAAGGCCTATGAAGGATGTAAAGTAGTGTTTAAAAATTTGATATTTTATGTGATCATGTAAGTGAGGTGGATATCACATGGAGAGATGCATGAAGGTTAATTTTAAGGCCTAATGTAATTTTCAGGTTAAGGTCTAGAGAGCAAAGAGAGAGATGGTGGCCAAATGAGGTGTGAGTTTCAAATTATAAGTGGTATGATATATTTTCATAGATATTTTTACCAATTTTGAGGTCATGTCTTTCAAGATAAGGCATCAAAAGTGGTTTTGAGGTCTCTCAAATGCATAGAATGAAGGTTTCTTAGCCTGAGAAGGACTTTCAAGTGTTCATGGCATGTGTAACCTTTGAATGAGAACCTAATATATTCATGGTAGATGTGGAATGGTCTTAGATCAAAATTATAGGCATTATTTTTTGGATTAAGGGGTTATGCTTTATGAATGATCGTTAAGACTAAAATATGGTTTAAACACTCAAATAACCCTAATAGTGACCCAATATTAAATAAGTTATTCTAAAGTGCTCAAAATAGATTATTATGGATATTTAAGTGATTTTATATTATATTAAACTCTCCCAAGCACCTCTAGACATGATTGGTTTGTCAGGTATGTGAGTAGACCCTATAAGAAAGTGTTAGTTTATCATAGATTTATTGTAGCAGTAAGATTTAACCAAGTCAATGTTTCTAAATAGATGAAATGCAAAGTTTGATAATTTTATTTTATGTATATGGTTATTTATGGATATTTTCTATCCCTCAGGTGTGTTAAAATGGTCATCCAAGACAATCTATTGTTAATAGGCCTAATGATGCAAATAGTGAGAAACCCAAGCAGAAGTGATAAGATGATTAGGGATGTGTTATCATAGAATAGGGATGAACCCAAGTGCATGGCTATATTTTTAAATAATTTTAATACATTTTCATGTTAGATAAAAAAAAATTAGGTTAGTGGATATGATGAAAATGTTGCTCATAAGTTGATCTGTATGATTTAGATGAGACAGTGAGGTACAAGCTTATGAGCTTGGCCTGCAAGACCAATATTACCATTTAATCATGATATATTTTTATCTTATAGTTACCTAATGATCTCATAATATCATATAAATTTATTAAAATTCTATGAAAATTTTCATATAGGTGTTGAAGGTCAAAATCACCATGACTGGTCTTCAAGGCAAACTGGCAATTCTGGGTAAGCAAGTTGCAATAATGAGCTGAGGATTTATGACCTAAGTAGAAGTATATAATATGCATGGTATTTATATTTGGGAATTTTATTTCTTATCAATTCTTTTTTTTATTTTTGGTACTTAGTGAAATTAGTTAAAATGTTGAAGCCAAACTAGCTTAACTAGCTGAGTGAGGTCTGTGAAAGAGAAGGTCAACAAATTGGTCTACAAAACCAATAGTTGACATTAGAGCTTATGATATTTTTATTTTAGGTTTTTATTAGTATGTTTTGGTATAATTTTCATTTATTTTAATTCCTTTATTTTTTTATTTTATGTGTCATAAGTTCAAGTTTCCATGACTATGTTTTGAGGCTAGTTGGTAGTTCCGAGTGAGCTATTTGTAGAGAAGGGTTTGAGTCATTTTGCCCTAAGTTTTGAAGAATAAATCACATGGTGATGACCCTGAGGTCATGATGTTTTTGAATATGTAATTTTTTTTCATTATTTTTAACTAATTTGTGTTTATGTTTTAGTTGTTCAAGATAGACTTTCTGGGTATGTACAAGCCTAATTGTGAACAGTACCAATGATGTGCTTCAAGTGGTGGTTGAAGCTAAAAGGTGTTATGAACCCTATATGAGCTTATAATGGGTATATTTTATTTTAATATGATATGTTACTACCATGTGATATGTTTTAATATGTTTCAAGGAATGCAAAGTGTAACATGTCCTAAAGTAGACCTAATAGAATTAGGTCTCCATGAGACATAGAGATGAAATAAAGCCTAATTAAGGTATGTCAGACCTAAAAAGACTCAAATAATGTTTCATTAATATTTATGATATGTCATATTATCTATTCCAAGGCCTACCTAAGAAGTTAAGTATGTTTGGTTGACCAATAAGTATGTGAACAAGATACTTGTATAAATACAAAGTAGTTTTACGCCTATTGGTGTGTGTAGAGAGCAAGTGAATAATATAACATATTGCAGAATAGAAGGAGGTATTATAGACCATAATATGAGTATAAATTATCTATGATGAATATTTTATATAGGTTATATGTATGTATATCAAGGTCAGATGACCTAATCAAGTCAAGAAGAGGACCAATTGAGTGAAGAGACCTAGAAGGTAGTTTGAGAGAGCTTAGAGTGTGAATAATTGAAGAGGTGGTCATAATCAGTTGTCTAAGAGATAATTTTTCATAAAGCTAATCAAATCAATTAGGTGGATAAATTGGTACCTAGTCATCTAGGGTTTTGGTGCCTCCTTGCAAGTGGGTACTTGAGTAAAGCCTAGTCAAGTGGGTGTTTGTCTAGTTGGGGTTGGTGATCCATGTGGATTTGCTTCTTCACTAAATTTGGTGTTTGTCTTATAGGATTGTATTCTATTTTTATATATAAATGGTTTTTATTCCCCTTGATTTTTTCCCACATATATGATGTGTTTTTTTGTTTCGTGCTTATGTGGATAGGTGTTTGTTTAAATGGTTCATGATTGTTTTAAGTGAATTTGATAGGAAAGGTTTTGAAGATTGATTCACCCCCCTTATTAGTCATTTTCTTTCCAATATTTGGTATTAGATCCTGGTCCTTTGAATCAATTCTAAAAACCTAAAGAAGATCCTAGAAGTAAGGATGTCTAGTTAGTAATCACAAGGTGGTTTCTCTACCATTTAGGCTTCATTATTCAATGGATCAAATTATGCCTTTTGGAACATCAAGATGAATATATATTTAACTTCTCAAGGTTATGATAATTGGTAGTCAGTTTTGGATGGCTATAATGCTTCTCTTATTCCACCAACTGATTTAGTAGGTAAGAAGGCTATTGAAAACAAATCCAAGACAATGAATTCCATTCTTTGTGGACTATCAAAGGTAGAGGTTGTGAAGGTGATGCACTATGTATCAACCAAATAAATATGGGAAAAATTGAAGACTATCTATAAATGAGACATGAAGGTAAATATGGCCAAGTTACAGACCCACCAGAGATAGTTTAAAATTTTGAAGATGAATCAATTGCATCATACCTATTGAAGGTTGATGAAGTTGTCAATGTCATTAGAGGATTTGGAGAAGTAGTGAAAGAGACTATAGTTGTTTAAAAATTGTTGAGATCACTAACTCCTAATTTTGATTCTAAGGTGTCTATAATATAAGAGATGCAAGATTTGGACAAGATTAAAATGGATGGGCTTCATGGCATTTTGACTGCCTATGAGATGATAACAAAAGAAGGAAGACCTTGTAAGAAGGAAGCAACATTCAAAGTTGAAAATAAGTCAAAATCCAAGAAGGTCAAAGATGAGGTATGTTCAAATGTTGTTGTTGATGATGATGAATTAATAGCCATGTTTTCTAGTATGTTAAGGTTTGGATTTGGTAAGTATAAGGGTAATTTTCCTTTCAAATGTTTCAACTATGGTAAGATTGGTCACTTTTCATCCAAGTGTCATAACAAGGATAAAAATGAGCATAATGAATAACATGATGAACATCATGGAGATGATAGGAAAGTCTACAAGCTTGACAATAATAAGAAAGATTTCAAGAAGTATGAAAGTATGAAAGGGTCATTCAAAAATAAGAAAAAAAATTATACCAAAGAAGATAACTCATCTAATGTGACACAAGTACATCTAATAGTGATGATGGTAGTAATGAACCTGAACATGATAATAATGAAACCTTATTCATGGCCATAGAATTAGATAATGAGGGTTTCTCAACTGGGATAGGCCTTATGTTTGATTTAGAATCAGATGAAGAAGAAGTTAAAGTGAACCTTGAGGCAGAATTGGCAAGTTCCCTAGAGAAGTTGAAAATCCAAAGAAAAAAGACTCATAAACTACGATCATTAGTGAAGGACTATGAGGAGAAGATTGGTTTGTTTGAGGAGAGTTGAGCAACACATCTAAGGAGTATGATGAAATCATTAATAAAATTAAAGTACAAATGGAGATAATCACTACTAGCTTAAAATATAAAGAGGAAGAATATACCAGGTATGAAATTGAAGTGGAATCCTTAAAAGCTGAGCTGGATCAAGTATATAGAAAGGTGAAGACCTTCATGAATTTTGAAAAAAACACTGAGGCTCTAGATGACATCTTGAGTAGTCAAAAGTATATAAGTGATAAGATAGGTCTTGGTTTCAAATAAGACCAAAAAGTGTCAACTCAATTCAAGGAGAAGATTATCAAAGACAAGCAGATCAACATGAAAAGACCTATCAAACAACCCAATGCTATGAGGTATGCTAGTTAATTTAATGGTTATTGTTTTGTATGTAGTTAGTTTGGTCATATAGCAAGCGAGTGTAGAAGACCCTCCAATAATGAGTACTCATGGGACTATGGAAGGATTCATAGTTCACATCAGTCAAGAGGTATGTATGAGGTTGTTTGCTATAGTTGTCATAATGTAGGACACATTACAAGATTTTGTCCTAATAGAGTTAGAAGGTCATCAAGTCAAAACAAGAGGTTTGAAGTTCCTAGAGTGAAAGAAAGAAGGAAAATGAATATATGGAAATAAAAGACAATAAATTTTATTCATGATCAATCTACAAATAAAATGGAATGTTTGTTATGGTATAACATACTTCAAAAGAAAAATCAAGTTAAGAATGTATGTTGTCATCTCGCATTGATGATCAAATGGTTGATGAAGAGGTCAAGCCTATAGTGTCAATCAAGCCTAAAATGACATTGAAGGATATTCAATTTTGTGAGAGCATGGAGATTTGGGAATCTCCTAAAATTATGTTGTTTTTATGATTTATGGAAAGAGGACTCCATTAGGCTTCATGGAGACACTCTTCAATTAGCAGAAGCATGATGAATGTTTGGTTTGAGGGGGAGCTATTTAGGTTATTGATTTAGCTTGATCTATGTTGAGAAGTGGTCTTATAATCTGAGTTCATTTGAATGAGGTATGCATGGAATAAGCAATGGCATGTTCTTGTAATGCTTCATATTTTGTATGTTGCATCTCTATTGCAAGAAGGTGTGATTCTAGATGGCACTTTGTGGTAGACCCTTTGTCATTTATGTCAAAGGGGGAAAAAGTCCAAGAAGGGAGATTGACTAGATTAGGGGAGATGAGAATGATCATATTGAATAATTTTTTGCCATCAATGACAAAGGGGGATTTTTCGAGAAGTGTTGTCATTGATGACAAGGTTGATGTCATTTGATGTCAAGGTTGATGTCATTAATGTCAAAGTACATCTGGTGAAGATGGATGGTGAGTGGTCTATGAGATATGAGCCATTTTATAAGAGAGAATTTTAAGGTAACCTAATAATCATTAATTCAAGTCAAGTGAGCATTAAATCATGTTTGAGTACTAGTCTTTGAGTACAAGGTCTCTTGAGAAGCCTAGTCATTACAAGCATAGTCATATCATGAGCATGTGGATGGTGAGCATAAAGAGGTATGTATAGAGATATGACATTATTTTAAAATCATGTAAATCATGTGAGAAAGGTGTAGAATCATTAAAGAGTGTTTCAAGATCAGTTTTCAAGCTTCAAGTGCTTGAGAAGCCTGGTCATGGCACTGGGCATAACTTGTAAAGTCCTAGTGAGAAGGTTTGAGCATGGTGGCCTAGTGATATGGATGTACAGAGGCACAAGAGGATGTATAATTTTGATTAAGCATGCATATTAGGCATTAGATCACTCAAGAGAGTTTCAATATGAGCCTATAGGGGTAAGACCTTACATCCAAGTCTACAACTAGACTAGTTCTAGACCCTGTCTAACCTATTAAGGTGTCATGAGGTGTTGTCAAGGAATATGAAGTATGTAAAGTAATGTTTGAGAATATGAGATGTTGTGTGAGCATGTAAGTGAGGTGGAGAGCACATGGAAATAGGCATGAAGGTCAATTTCAAGGCCTAATGTGATTTGTAGGTCAAGGTCTAAAGAGCAAAAAGAGAGATGGTGGCCAAATGGGGTATGAGTTTCAAATTTCAAGATAAGAATAACCATGTGAAAATTATTAGTGGTATGATATATGTTGTAATATAAGGCATGAAAAGTGGTTTTGAAGTCTCTTGAATGCACAGAATGAAGGGTTCTCTAAGAAGGACTTTCAAGTGTTCATTGGCACGTGTAACCTCTGCATGAGAACCTAGTCTATTCATGGTAGATGGGGAAGGGTCATAAATAAAAATTATAGGCATTAACTTTTGGATTAAGGGGATATGTTTTATTAATGATTTTTAAGAGTAAAAGATGGTTTAAACCCTCAAAGAACCCTAATAGTGACCTGATATGAAAGAAGTTGTAAATTTTTTGAAATGGATTGGTATGGCTATTTAACTAATTGGAGGTTGTATTCAAATCTCCTAGGCACCTCCATGTGTGATTGGTTTTTCAGGTATGTGACTAAACCCTACAAGAAAGTGTTAGTTTCTTGGAGATTTTTTGTAGCTATCAAAGTTGACCAAGTCAAAGTTTCTAATTAAATCAAAGACAAATTTTAAGAATTCTATTTTTTTTCTATGGTGTTTTTTGGATAGTTTATATCCCTTAGGTGTGTTAAACTAGTCATCCAAGACAACCTATTTCTAGTAGGCCTAATGATGCAAATAGTGAGAAACCCAAGCATAAGTGAGAAGATGAGTAGGGATGTGTTATAATAGAATAGGGATGAATCCAAGTGCATGGATATATTATTCAATACTTTTAATACATTTTCATGTTGGATAGAAATTTTAGAGGTCACTAGATATGATGAAAATTTTTCTCAAAAGTTGACCTATTTAGTTCAGATGAGATAATGAGGTACAAGATTATGAGATTATCTTGCAAGACCAATATTTCCATTTTATCATGATATATTTTTATTTGAGAGTTACCTAATGATATCATAATATCATATAAATTAATTATAAGTCTCTAAAAGTGTTCATACAAGTGTTGAAGGTTAAAATTACCATGACTAGTCTTCAAGGCAAACTGACAGTTCTAGGTAAACAAGTTGTAGTGATGAGTTAAGGCTCCATGACCTAAGTGGAAGAATATAATGTACATGATGTTTATATTTGTAAATTTTATGTCCTATAAATTCTTTGTATAAGGTTTGGTACTTAGTGAAAGTAGTGAAAATGTTGAATCCAAACTGAATTGAGTGGTTGAATGAGGTCTGTGAAAGAGAAGGTCAACAAATTGGTTTACAAGACCAATAGTTGCCATTAGACCTTATGATATTTTAATTTGAGATTTTTATGAGGATGTTTTATAGTAATTTTCATGAATTATAATTCCTTGAGTGTGTTCTTTCAAGTATCAAAAGCTCAAGTTTCCATGACTATGTTTTGAGGCTAGTTGGTAGTTCTGAGTAAGCTATTTGGAGAGAAGGGTTTAAGTCTTTTTACCCTAAGTTGTGAAGTCTAAATAACATGGCAATGGCCCTGAGGTCATGAGGTTTTTGAATATGTAATTTTTTTATATGTTTTTTTAGCTAATTTTTGTTTATGCTTCAGTTGTTCAAGATAGACTTTTTAGGTATGTACAGGCCTAATTGTGAATAGTACTAATGACATGCTTTAAGTGGTGTTTGAAGCTAAAAGGTGTTACGGAGCCTAGATGAGCTTAAAATGGGTTTATTTGAGTATAATATGACATGTTATTACTATGTGATCCTTTTGAATGTGTTCTAATGAATGCAAAGTGTAACCTATCCTAAAGTAAACCTAATGGAATTAGGTCTCCATGAGACCTAAAGATGAAATAAGGCCCAATTGAGGTACGTCAGACCTAAAGGGACTAAAATTACATTTTATTCATGTTTATGATATGTCCTATGATATATTCCATCACTGACATAAGAGGGTAAGGATGCTTGGCCGACCAAGAAGGATGTGAACAAGAGACTTGTATAAATACAAGGGAGTTTTAAGCCTATTAGTGTGTGTAGAGAGTAAACAAATAATAAAACATATTATAGAATAGAAAGAGGTATTGTAAACCATAATAGTAGTATATATGATATATTGTGAATATTTGATAGAGGTTTTATGTATGTATATCAAATTCAAATGACCTAATCAAGTCAAGAAGAGGATTAGTTGAGCGAAGAGACCTAGAAGGCAATTTGAGAGAGCTAAGAGTGTGAAGAGATGAAGAGGTGGTCATCATCAATTGGTTGAGAAACAAGGTGTCCTAAAGGTGATCAAATAAATAAAGTGGTTGATGTGGTGCTGAATCATTGAGGTGTTTGGTTCTTCCTTCTAAGTGGGTGTTTGTTAAATCCTAGTCAAGTGGGTGCTTGGCTAGTTGGGGTTGGTGTTCCATGTGGATTTGGTGTTTCACTAAATTTGGTGTTTGTCTTATAGGATTATAATATATTTTTAAATATCAATGGGTTTTATTCCCCTTGATATTTTTCCACATATATTATGTGTTATTTTGTTTCGTGCTTATGTGGATAGGTGTTTGTTTAAATGATTCATGATTATTTAAGTGAAATTGATAGGAAAGGTCTTAAAGACTTATTCACTCCCACTCTTAGTCATTTTTCTTCTAACATCTTCAATTATTATGACTTGGTGTAATGAAAATATTTTTCATGGATCGGATAGACATTCTCATGTGCAAAGATTCTTTTAGTTAATAAAGGAATAACACAAGGCAATGTATGAAGATTATAGTATAATACCTAGATCGAGTGTTTTCCACTCCATTAAAATCTCAAATTCAAGTTCATGGACCATTTATAATAGGGATATGGCATGTTTTTATTCCACATTCATGGAATTTAATTGGCATAAATGTGAGTCAAAAGAATGGGTTGACAAATGGTATTATAGACCCATATCACCTGTAGAGAGTAGCCATTCACTCTATCAATTGATAGATCATGAAATGGCATCATCATTTGACTTTGACCACATCTCACATCTTGTGCAACCAAGTATAATTTATTCTTTAATAAAAGATACAACCTTAGTTAGATATTAATGATATCTTTATTTTTTTAGATACAACCTTAGTTAGATACAATTTGATTATACTTTAAATGTAGGGCATGTTTTTATAGTCATTGTACCTAAGAACAATGATGAAGTAACAAATTAATACTTGTGTCATTGTGTAGAGGCCAAAAAACATTAACCACAAATTTTATAGATGGAGAAAAGCTACTTTATCCCATTGGATCTGCAATGGATACCAAAACTTGGCTTCATATGTACTATCATAAAAAGTAAACAATTGTTATTTGAGGACTTTGAAACACATGGGGTGGTGCTTCATTATTAAAATCCTATTATTTCTAAAAATATTTTAATGATCAAATATCATGTAAATCCTCACAATAAAACTTTGTGGAAAGTGTGTGAATTTGACCATGAATCGATTCTTGAAACACTTGCAAATAGAACTGGTCTTGATGATACATTAGATTGAATTGGTAAGTTTATATTGTGTTTCAAATTAATATATTAAAGTTATTTAATTTAATGTATTTTAATTTTCAATTATTTTATCATTATGTGTTTATTTTTGTTTAAATTTCTTGCTAACAAATTTAATGTAGGTTAATGGCACCAGCTGAGCTTCCACCTTCATTTGGTTGGTGTTGTGAGTAGAGAATATTATCTTTTTAAAATAAAGAGAAGCCAAAAACAATTCATATCAATGTTATCTACCTTAAGCAAATAGGTTTTCACCTTCTCTCTATTTGTCCTTTCAAGAAAAAAAGAAAACAATCTTATCTATGCCTTAATTTTGGTCTTGAGTTAAAGAAAATCCTCCTAGGCTTTCTTAGAGGACTCATTCATTCATGTGTAGAAGCTGATAATTTTTCTCTAGCCTTAAAACACTCATTCAAACATTTCCACACATATAATTCATCGAGTGTGCTAGGGAATTAGAATATACAACCCCACTAACCAAATTTTGGTTGGTTCTAAGAGATTTGGTTATGAGAGAAACCTCATTACTGCATGTCACTTAGCATGAGCTAGAGAGAATCCTCCTAAGATTTATTATAGGACTAATTTGTCCATGTGTATTATCTGACAATTTGTCTTTAACCCTCACGGTTCTCCTACAATGCACGATGGAAGTTTATTCATTTTGCACACTCAATGATGAGTGGATTATCTTACGGGATGTGTCTGATCAACTACAACCTTCACTCTTGGTGCCTAAATGAGATTAGATAATGGTTGTTCTAGCCTTAAAATTCTTACTCAGATGTGTTTGTGTATACAGTCCATCGATTGGGATAATGAGTTAGAATCTACAACCCCTACTAACCAACTTTTGGCCTGTTTTGAGAGATTTGGATGTGAGATAAACCTCATTTATGCATCTCATCTAGCTTGAGTTAGAGATAATCCTCATGTTATTTCTTATAGGACTCATCCATGAACATGTAGGAGCTAGTGATTCATCTCTAAAACTCATGGTTCTCTTGAAATGCACAATGGATGTTTACTCATTTTGCACACTTATGAATGAGTGGATTCTATTAAGGGATACATTTGATTAAATGCAACCTTCATTCCTAAGGCTTGATTGAGACTGGATAATGGCCATTATAGACTTAAAACACCTATCTAGATGTTTTTACATAGATGATTCATTGATTGGGCTAATTATTCAAAATATACAGCCTCCACTAACTAATTTTTGGCTTGTTTTGAGAGATTTAGCTACGAGAGAAACCTCATTATTATATCTTATCCAACTTGAGTTAGATATAATCCTCTTGGTATTTATTATAGGACTCATCCATGGATATGTAAGATATAATGGTTCATATTTATCCCTTGTGGTTCTCCTAAAATTCATGATAGAAGTTCGCTCATTTTGCACATTCAAGGATGAATGGATTCTCTTAAGGGATGCATCTAATTGTTAGGATCCTCCTTAGAGTACAATTGATTACTTTTGTATAAGCATCTAAACATGAAATTAAACCAGAAGTAATAAGTAACTAGAAATCAGAAACAGCAAAGAATAAGATATACGAAAAATAATACAATCTTGTATTACACTCTTCTAAAAGGAAATACAATGAAGAAATCTCTTCTTCCCACACCTCTTGGGTGTATAGTAATTCTCCCTCAAGAGTTCTCTCTCTCTCAATTACAATCAATTACAACCAACTCAATAATCGAGTTGTTCCCTCCAATGACAATCAACCCAATGGTTGTTGTTGCCTACCTTCCAAGTGACAATCAACTCAACCGTTGTTGCCTACTCTCAGTAGATCTTCTTGATCTTGTACCCTGTAGATCTAATTGATCTTGCTTACATTACAATACAGCCCCATGGGTCTCTTAAATAGATCCCAAATCAAACAATAATTAGAAACGCAGACTCAAGACTAAAATTAGTCTTTACATGCAAACTAACTATTCTCCTAAAATTAGAACAGTTCTAGAAACGCACAAATGACCGATGTCAGTCTCTGTCTGTCTGGAGATGATCGATGTTGGCCGATGCATAAATAATGTTGGTAGATACCAGTTGACCCTTGACTGATGATGGTAGGTTTTGACTAACATCAGTTACTGTGTAACCCAGCAACCTCCACATTTGCATTTCAGTGAAGCTTTTAGCTCCACAACTTAACAATCTCCCACTTGGAGATAAACAGCTGCACCTATACTTGTACCTATATAGCAACATCCTCTAATTTGTTTTTGGCTTGTTTCTCCATCTTCAAGTTCAATCTTGAAGACCAACAAAATTTGAATGAAGATTCAACTTCTCCTTTGTTCCCAGCTTTGTTAGCATATCAGCAGGGTTCTTATCCATATGGATCTTTTCCAACTTCAATTGTCCATCCTCCAATACCTGTCTAATGAAGTGGTACCTAAGCTATATATGTTTGGTTCTTTAATGAGAGGCTAAATCCTTTGCCAAATTAATTGCACTTTAACTATCACTATATAATCTGCAACTCTCTTGCTCCTTTCCCAACTCTTCCATGAACCAATTCATCCATATCATTTCCTTGCTACCCTCTGTGACTGCAACAACCTTATGCAACTTTGAAATCTAGCTAACCGCCATTCCACCAACAATGAACACATATCCTATGGTGCTTCTCTTGCCATCCAAGTCACTTGCCATATCTGAATCTACATTCCCATGTAGAGAAGTGTATGACCCTGCATACCATAAATGCCTACTACTGGTCCCTCTCAAATCTCTGAGAATCCACTGAACTGCTTTCTAGTGCTTCTTTTTTAGATTTGCCATAAACTTGCTGATAACTCCCACTACTTGGGCAATATTAGGTCTAGTACATACCATGAACTCAACCTCATCATGTAATTTAAGACACTATTCTTTGCTCAACTTGAACTATCTAGCCATAGGTGTGCTTATCGGTTTTGCATCCTACAAATTAAACCTCTCCACTACCTTATTCACATTATCCTCTTGAGACAAAATCAACCTGTGATTTTCCCTATCTCTAGAAATACTCATGCCAAGGATTTTCGCTCCTAAATCCTTCATGGAAAATGTGTGAGCTAATTTTACCTTTAGCTCAGCAATTCCCCGCATGTATGAACCTACAACAAGCATATCATCTACATACAGTAACAATATAATGTAGCTACTATTATCCAACCTAGTAAAATAAACATAATGGTCACATTGGCATTGACTAAAGCCATGCTCTATCATAAACCTGTCAAACCTCAAATACCATTGTCTTGGAGCTTGCTCAAGACCATATAACCTGGCCTTATGTCTCACTTGTCCATTCTCTCCTTTCTTTAACTTGTAAATCCATTTGTTTTTCAGTGCTTTCTTTTCGGCTGGCAACTCTACCAAATCCCACATTTGGTTCTCTTCCAAGGAATCAATTTTCTCATTCATGCCATGCTCCCATTATTTCCTGGATTCTACCTGCATTGCCTCTTCAAAACTTCCTAGTTTTTCACCATCAGTGAGAAACAAGTAGTATAAAGAAGGGGAAGAACAAATTTGAGGTTTACTTACCCTTTCAAACCTCCTCATGGGTGTTTGAGACTCATTGACAGCTCGTTGTCCACCCAAATTTTGTTTTAATAGTGACCGATCTCGGTCATCTCTCGGTCTGCACTCGACTGATGTCAGTTCTACCTGACTGACCTGACCGACATCAGTTCTCACTTGACCGATGTCGATTTCCACCTACCTAACATCACTGACTTTGGTCTCCACCAGACTGACATCGGTTCTTACCTGATTGATGTCGATCTCTACTTGACCAACATCAGTTTTTGTGTTTTCTTATGAGTGATGATTTTTACCTGTGAGCTCATTTTGGATCATAACCTTATCTAAATCAACATTGCCCTACTCAGAATTATTTAGTCTCTTAAGCTGATCACTGTCCATCACCTTCTCATTGAAAACCAAGGCTTTTTAGTTCTTAAACATGTCAAAAACATCAAATTTTCTCTTTATGCAATAAACCCATACCTTTCTTGTAGCATCATCAATGAAAGAAACATAATACTATGATCCTCCAATAGAAGCCCCCTGAGCTGGTCCCCACACATCTGCGTGAACAAGCTCTAACCTGTGCTTCTTTTGTGTTGACCCAATCTTGAGAAACCTCACTTTCTCCTGTTTCCCAAAAATGCAATGCTCACAGAAATCTAGATCTATCAAATCTGAAAGCTTGCCTTTTGACTTAAGAACATGCATTCCCTTCTCACTCATGTGACCAAGCCAAACAGTGCCACATCTTTGCATCTACATCTAAAGTAGATAAAATAGAAGGAGAATCAGTAATACAAGTAGATAGATAAAGTGTACCTACTTTCTTACCTCTAGCTAATACAAGTGCACCCTTGGAAACTTTCCAAGATTTTGCTGTGAGAGTTACTGTGCAACCCTCATCACCCAACTTTCCTACAGAAATCAGATTCCTCTTCAGGATGGGTACATGCATGACATCCTTCAACACCCATGTGTTGCCATTCTACAATTTTAGTTACACTTTTCCCTTGCCAACAATTTGGCAAGGCTCACCATCCCTTAAAAAAACTTTTCCAAAGTCTCCATGGACATAATCATGGAAAATTTCTCTATTTGGGGTTGCATGGAAAGAAGCACCAGAATCTAAAACCCATGATTCTACCTAACTATCCAAAGAAAATATAAGAGCATCCTATGCAACAATACCTACATCATTTGCTTCTTTATTACCTTCATGTTGATCTTCTTTCAACCAACAATCTTTCTTTGCATGTCCTTTCTTTCCACAATTCCAGTAGGTGATACTTCCATTTCTAGATTTGGATCTATTACCCATCTTTGACCTTGATTTCCCTTGCTTGCCCTTCTCTTTTTGCTTTCCCCTGCTTTCAAAACTTAAAGCATTACCTGATGTTTCCCCTATGCTTTTCCTGCAAATTTCTTCATTCAAGATTACACTAACAACATCATCAACTTTCAAGATATTTGAAGCAGACGCAGTATTACTAACTGCCATTACCAAGCTATCCCAACTTTTAGGTAAAGAGCATAAGATTAAGAGAGCCTTGATTTCATCATCAAAAACTATTTTGATTGAAATTAACTAATTTACTAATCCATGGAAATCACTAAGATGACTATATATTGATCCACCTTCCTGCATTTGCAAATTAAATAATTGCTTCATAAGAAATACCTTATTTGAAGCTGAGGGTTTTTTATATAAATTTTCCAAAGATTCCATTAACTCTACCGTTGTCTTTGCCTGTGATAAGTTAGAGATCATAGACGATGCCAGGCTCAACCTTATAGATCCCAAAGCCTTTCTATCAAGAACATTCCATTCTTCATCTTGCATATATGTGGGCTTACTTGAAACCCCACCCAATGGTAAGTATAGATCTTTCTGATATAGATAATCTTCTATCTACATCCTCCATAATTGATAATTCTTGCCATTGAATTTCTCCATTCTTAGTTTACTTTCTTCTGCCATTGCTTTACTCCCACTCAATTAGAAACCCCTGAGAGTGAACCTGTAATCAACAAACACTAACCTGCTCTAATGAACCTGGCTCTGATGAACCTGGCTTTGATACCACTTGTTAGGATCCTCCTTAGAGTACAATTGATTACTTTTGTATAAACAACTAAACATGAAATTAAACCAGAAGTAATAAGTAACTAGAAATCAGAAACAACAAAGAATAGGAGATATGAGAAACAATACAATCTTGTATTACACTCTTCCAGAAGGAAATACAATGAAGAAATATCTTCTTCCCACACTCTTGGGTGTACAATAATTCTCCCTCAAGATTTCTCTCTCTCTCAATTACAATCAATCACAACCAACTCAATAACCGAGTTGTTCCCTTTATTGACAATCAACCCAATGGTTGTTGTTGCCTACCTTATAAGTGACAATAAACTCAACCATTGTTGCCTACTCTCAGTAGATCTTATTTATCTTTCACCCTACAAATCTAATTGATCTTGCTTACATTACAATACAGCCCCATGGGTCTCTTAAATAGATCCCAAACCAAACAATAATTAGAAACGTAGACTCAAGACTAAAATTAGTCTTTACATGCAAACTAATTGTTCTCCTAAAATTAGAATAGTTCTAGAAATGCACAGATGATCGATGTTGGTCTCTATCTTTCTGGAGATGACCGATGTTGTCTGATGTATAACCGATGTTGGTAGATGTCGGTCGACCCCTGACTGACGATAGTAGGTTCTGACCAACATCGGTTACTGTGTAACCTAACAACCTCCACATTTGCATATTAGTAAAGCTTTTAGCTCCACAAATTAACACTTATAAACTAAAAAATTCACTCCTAAGGATTTATCGAGGCCATAAAATGGTTAATATATACTTAAAATTCCCATCTAGATGTGTTTGCATATATGGTCTATCAATTGGGTTAACGAGTCAAAACATATGGCTCTCACTGACCAGCTTTTGGCCCATTCTGAGATATTTGACTGTGATAGAAACCTCATTATCATGTCTCATCCAACTCTATTTAAATATAATCCTCCTGTGATTTCTTAGAGGATTCATCTATGCATGTGTAAGAGCTGACAATTTATCTCTAACCCTCATGATTTTCCTATAACACACAATAGAAGTTTTTTCATTTTGCACATTCAAGGATGAGTGGATTCTCTTAAGGGATGCATCAAATCAACTAAAACCTTTACTCTTAGGGACATATCGATACTAAAAAATGGTCATTCTAACCTTAAAATACCTATTTTAACATGTCCACATAAATTGTTCATTAATTGGGCTAACAATTCAAAATATACAACCCCTATTAACCAAATTTTGGCCTATTCTAAGAGATTTAGATATGAAGGAAACCTCATTCTCACATCTCATCCATCTTGAGTTAGATTAAATCCTCTAGGTATTTCTTAAATTAATCATCCATGAATGTGTAGGAACTGACGGTTCATCTCTATCCCTCACAGTTCTCTTGCAATGCATGATGGAAGTTCGCTCATTTTGCACACTCAAAAATGAGTGGATTCTTTTTAGAGATGCATCCGATCAACCATAACCATCACTCTCAAGGCCTTAAAAAGACTAAATAATTGTTTGTATAGTCTTAAATTCTTATTTAGATATGTTCTCATAGATGGTTCATCGATTGGGCTAATGAGTCAAAATATATGGCCCCCATTGACCAACTTTGTCTTGTTCTAAGAGATTTGGCTATGAGAGAAACCTCATTATCATGTTTCATATGTATTGAGTTGGATAAAATCCTCTTAGGATTTATTAGAAGACTCATACATGCATGTGTAGGATATGATGACTTATCTCTATCCCTCATGATTCTCCTACAATTCACGATGGAAGTTCGCTCATTTTACACACTCAAGGATGAGTGGATTCTCTTAAAGGATGCATCTGATCAACTATAACCTTCACTCCTAGAGATTGATCAAGACTAAAAAATGGTAATTTTAGCCTTAAAATTCCTATCCATATGTGTTTACATAGACAATTCATTGATTGGCTAATGAATCAAAATATACAGCCCCCATTAACCAACTTTTAGCCCATTCTGAGAGATTTGGTTATGAGAGAAACATCATTACCATGTCTTGTCCATTTTTATTTAGATTTATTATAGGATTCATATTTGCATGTTTAGGATTTGACATCTCATCTCTATCCTTCACAGTTATCCTATAACATGCGGTAGAAGTTTGCTCATTTTGCACACTTAGGGATGAGTGAATTCTCTTAAGGGATACATCCAATCAACTACAACCTTCACTTCTAAGACCCAACTGAGACTATTCAATGGTTGTTTTATCCTTAAAATACCCATATAGATGTGTCTACATAGATAGTTTTTTGACTGGGCTAACAAGTCATAGTATATGACCCTCATTGATTAACTTTTGGCCCATTCTAAGAGATTTCGTCACAAGACAAACCTCATTACCACATCTCATCTAGGTCAATTTTAGAGATAATCTTCTTGGGATTTCATAAAATACTCATTCGTGCACATTTCGAATCTAAAGGCTCATTTATATCCCTCATGATTCTCCTACAATGCACAATGTAAGCTCACTTATTTTGCACACTCAGGGATGAGTGGATTCTCTTAAGGGATGCATTCGATCAACTGCAACCTTCACTCTCGAGGCCTGACCAAGATTATAAAATGGTTTTTATAACCCAAAATCACCCATTTGGATGTTTCCACATAGATATTTTATCAATTGGGCTAATGAGTCATAGTATACAACCCCCGTTACCGAACTTTTAGCCTGCTCTGAGAGATTTGGTCATAAGAGAAACCTCATTATCATGTCTCACCCATTTTGAGTTAGAGATAATCCTCTTAGGATTTATTAGAGGACTCATTTTTGCATGTGTAGGATATGATAACTCATCTTTTTCCCTTATGATTATGTAGTAATGTGTGACCGAAGTTAGAGAAGGATATGATGGCTCATCTGAACCTTTGAATTGCCTGAAACATGAAAGGTAAGGTGTATAGGTATTAAAAACAACTTGAATCCATGATAAGATATTTATTACCAAAAATACACTATAAACATCCTGATGGATGATGCTCCTACATCACTTGATGACCTTTAGTACTTCTTACTCTTTCACTTTGAACACACTCTTTCTAGGTCTAATTTTCAATTAGTTTCTTATGAATTTTTATCTAGACTATCACTAAAAGATTAAAAACTATCAAGGGAGATCTAATTTGTGATAAATAAATCATAAACTAAAAAAATATGAGTCAAACTTTTCCATAATACTTTAATGTTTTTTGGATTTCACTTTTTTGTCTTATGCTCTTAGTTTGGGGCTAGGGAGGTAGCAACTAGTTTTATTTTGTGATGTAGACCATTCCAAAAGTTGTGATCTAAATTTTTTGAATTGGAGAATCATTTCAATGCTTGGTTATGGTAGATATTATACACCACTTTTGAAGATAACTTCTTACTAATTTTTTTATATAAGCCACATAAATCTTAAAACTTATCGCTATGGAATATCTGGTGGATATAATGTTTAAGGGATGAACTACATAAGTAACAAAACCTATGGTTTAGGTGTGGCTAGGAATGGATCTACTTCATATTTTCTATGAATGAGCTATGGGATATACTTCAGCCACGTCATTTTTCCCATTTTACTATTTTTTATTGAAGACCTACTTTTTCTTGTAGAATAATGTCTATTTGTTTTTCTATGAAGTGTATCTACTTAATCTATAGAAGAAATTTTTTCTTAGCTCCATTTTTTTCAAACGCTCTTATTTGTATAGATGACTATTTTTTTATTTTCAAATATTTTATCAATATATATGGTTTTGTTAATTATGTAATATTATATTATTGATTTCAAATGAGTAAGAAGCCAATTTGAATTGTTGGTTTTTTAAGAGATTAAGTCCAAAACTCTAAAACCTTGTTTTAGGCTTTTAAGCCTAATAGATCACTCAATAAGTCAAAATACTAAATCCACCTTTACACACCCTAAAATCTAATTTCTCAAGGTTATTAAATAATAAAATAATTCAATAAATACTCTGAATAAATTTTGTACATCATGAATAATAAATCTCACCTTAATCCATACTTGATTATCTTAGAAAATAGACACCTACAAGCAGTCTAAAACTCAACCTTCAATAATAGAATCTAAAATATTTTTTGGGGATTGAAACCAATTTTAACACTTGCCTTAAACAACATAAAATATACATACCAAAATTGAGTGTATTTCACCAGTTACAAATAAAAGTAAAGGTTTTTTAATACACAAAATTATGTTTTACACCTAGTAGGCCTAACGGCCACTAATAGGTCAAAACACAAAATAATCCTCTCTAAATGTAAATAACTCCCTTAGGAAGTCTGTATAGGTATAAAAAAGGTGTTTCAAACTTTACTTCACCTTTTTAGACTTAGATATGAAAATTTTGAGGTAAAATTCCCTTTTCATTGTCAAGAACACTAAGATATCAAGGTTTTCATAAACCCAGTTAGTCATAAATGTTATTGTATGTTCTCATTTAACCTAAAACCACTTTTATCCTTATCTAAACTCCTTTGTCTAGCTACCCACAAATTTTGGTGATTTTTTTAGGGTCAAATTGATATATATATAGACCTTTTTATCTTTTCAACCCTAGAATTAGGGTTTCTTAGTCTTCTCAAAAGCTGAGAGATTATAAACAATGATTCATGAAGCCTAACACATTTTAGATCAATATAAAAATTTTAATATATTCTTGGGATACCCCTTTAACTATTACAATCCTTAATTTTGACTCATGCATGAATTTATATGAGTTTCAAGTAGATACAGAGATTGTATACACACAAAAAACAAGTTATACAAGGTTTTTAATGAAACAAATTCAACCCAAGCACAAACCCGATCCAAAATTAGATAAATAACCTTTATTAATGCAATGAAAAACATTATTACACAATATTCAATCAATATATGTCTTTTAATAACAAGAAATTTTTGCATTATAGACCATGTTATGAACTAGCAAACTATGCATCACTCTCTTTAACCATGTTAATGATGATTCTTGTCTTTCTTAAGCTTAAATCCATCCTTGTATGTCTCCCCTTAGTTAGGAAGGATGTATATCTATTCATTTCAACCCAACTAAACTTAATAATTTGCTAAACTTGTCTTAGATTCTTTTTTATTTACTTAGGTTTACTTTAGCAAATTGACTAACAAACTATTTTTAGACACTATGGACAACTATGATCTTCAAGACCCTATGGACAACTATGATCTTCAAGACAGTTACAACCCTTTCTAGACATGTAGAACACCATTCTAAACCTATTAGACTCTTAATAATTTACAAAACATTACAATTTATCCACGACCTTACATATTCATATTTGAAAATTCAAATTGAAATTTTGATGGGAAAACACCAAAGTACCATCTAGGATCTATATTTCACTCTTTGAAGGCCAAGTGAGGCCTCTTATTGAGTAAATACAACCTATAGGACTTCTAAGACACTGAAATAAGGACCTTATTACATGTTGGTAGGATGTTCCTGCATCATCACTAGACTCCTAACAACTATGATCAATTACAACTTATAATACTTACATCCCTAAAATTGATCACAAGTCCACTTACATCATAATTACAAATTGATATTTAATTAAATGTAAATGAAATAAGTAAATAGTATATTGCTCTTGCATCACTATATCTCCTAACAACTATGATCAAGTACAACTTATAATATTTATGTCCCTAAAATTGATCACAAGTATACTTACATCACAATTGCAAATTGATATGTAATTAAATGTAAATGAAATAAGTAAATAGTAAATTGCTCCTACATCACTAGATCTCATAACAAATATGATCAAGTAAAACTAATAATATTTACATCCATGAAATTGATCACAAGTCCACTTACATTTTAATTGCAAATTGATATGTACTTAAATCTAAATGAAAAAAGTAAATAGTAAATATCACATGTAAATGTAAAATATACATAATGATGAAGCACCTAACTTAGAGAATAATGTGGATTTTTTAAACCCCATATGAAGTAATAATGATCATTAACCAATAATATGTTTAATCATTAAATTATCAAAATAGAAAATATGCATAGGTAAAGGAATCATATTGTTGAATAGTATATATGTGATACATGCAAAGTTTTATGTCATAATTCAACATAAACAATAAGACATATATCAAGAAAAAAATTAGACTATAACATGTACATAGATAAAATGCATCATATAAGCATATAATGTGGGCCATATCAGCATACAAAATTTATTATGCCTACAACTAGACCCCTAGCACAATAACTAGCTCTCTTGCTCCTCATTGCCTCCAAATAAATTATGATTTATCAGCATAGACATAGATTTAGGGGTGTTGGATGCCTAAATATGAGGAGAGCTCTCCTCTTAACATGTGATTCATCTCTTATTTCATTGACAAACTTTGAAAATTGTTGTGTCTACACAACATATGAAATATAAAAATTAATGCATTAAAATTGTATAGAAAATTTGATAAAATTTTCAAGATAAAATTTTGTAAAATGATTCTCCACTCACCATATTCCATCTAAATGGTTTTATAGGGCTAAGATACCACATATACACCCATGATGTGGAATCCTGTGGAGCATACATATATCATTAGATCTAGATATGCATACAATTATGTAAATATGACATAGAATATCATTGCTCAAAGCTAAAAACAATTTTACTATGTCTTCTCACCAATCTCCATCCTTGAATCATGACCTACTACAATTATAGTGGATCCTCTAATGTAGCCGCAACATCATCAAAACCTTCTTCTCATCCTTGATGGGTGCCCATAACATCCCTCATCATCTATAAAACTAATAAATGAATAATGTGTGAATCCAATGAACATGATAAAAATCTATGACTATAATATATATCTTAAAAGATATTTTTTTGTTTAAAGGATAGTAAACACACATGAATAAATATGTAATTTAAAAGTTTATAAACTTGTGTATAAGGTACATCCATGATAATTGCAGCCTCTATAATAAATTCAAGGCCTACTGAGCTACCCAAAATATCACCAATCATCTATACAAGCAACAAATAACAAGTTCAATCACATAAATTAGTCAATTAAGTAAACACGTACTATAATTTATAAAATTAATATTCTTTTACAAACTATAATTAAAATTAAACTTGTGTATCAAATATAGATGGTGAAGTTGATAACTCCTGCACAGTAGGTTGGCATATATTGATAGGAGTCGGTAAAGCTAGTACATCTAGAATAGTGTCTAGCATGCTAGTGTCATGTGTTGATGAAGCATCTACATGTGGCATATGCTCTGGCATTCTAGTGTCTAGCATGTTAGTGTCATGCACTACTAAAGTATCTACAAGTGGCATACACTCTCTCATGCTAGTGTCCGTAAATATACTTTGTGTATGTTGCATATGAACATGAGGTCCCATAAAATTCCTCCCACATGATGTGAAATGATGCACATGAATTTTAACATGAATAGTAGGAATGACACTAACACCTATACCAATACCGCTAAAACCACTACTACTACCACCAATACTACTATCACCAACACCATAGTTCCACTACCACTAGCACCACCTGTAGGTTGAGTATAAGTCTTCAATGTATGCATACCATGCTCAATCATAACTTGTGTCACACTCATAACCACCTCAAGGATGTCCATTTGTATGTTATGATGTAAAATTTTGGGAATAGAGGCATGTGATATTGTCCTTCTATTTATCTAATCTCGATTATGATGGTTTTGGTCTCACCAAGCACCAAGTCTATCAAATGAAGACCCACCTCTCGTAACTTGGGAAGCCTTCATGTAAAAATAGTTTAGAATTTCTTGCAGCACAAACTCACAATATAATTTTTTGAAAAAGTATAACAGAACCTCATTATTGTTGCATGGAGGCTCATCAAACACCATCCACCACCTATCCCAAAAGTTATTTTTCATCTCTTCATGAACACACCAATCAATACTAATATGTTTACAATTTATAGGTGGAGGTTGATTGGTTCCAGGCTTAACAAATGAGGCACAGACAACTTTTGTTTCTATTTTTTTTTAACATCTTCATATGATAATTTGTCAAAATAAAATTGTTCTGTGGCCTCTCTTCAATGCAACATTGCATCAAGTTGTAAATTTATATTTCCCACTTCATTAAAAATAGTCTCTAGTGTATTAGAAAGTGAAATGTGTGCACTACCAGCTGAAGAGTGATGTAAATCATTGATGATTTTTGTAATTATTGACATTTTAAATTATGTTATTCATACAATTAAACTTCTTGTGCAAAATCAAACTATTTGGGGTTGTGTCTAACATTTTCTTCATGCAATGGATCCATCAAACTTGTGTATCTAGATTTAAATAGAAATACAGGTTTTTTTTAGGCAATGTAAGAGAATCTAATGCAAACATAAATTCAAAACCCTACTTACATAAATAAATATAAATAGAAAAGGAAAAATTAAAATCTAAAAATTAACATACCTGACCTCGAGTAACCCAAATGCCAAATCCCATTGGTGGGATACAACTCCAAAGTGCGTACATGAATCTACACTTGAAAAATGTGAAGAAAGGAAAAAAATAGAAGGGCATAAGTCATGGGTTTGAGTTGTAGGAAAAATTACATGAGAAAATTAGAAGGGTGTATGCCCTTGAGGCTCGGGCACAAGTCAGAGCCTCAAAAAAAATTTAAAAAGGGTGTACACCCTTTGTAAAAAATTTAAAATTTGGGGGAATGTCATTCTTTTTTGTTCCCTAACTTTGTGCATCAACCCATTTGAAAATATCCATTATGATCTTGCCAAGAGCTCTATGGGAGAATGGAGGTTTTTTTTGCTTTATTGGACCTACAACTCACTCTCTTACATGGATATAGATCTAAAGGACATGGTATGAGCCTTAGACAAGCTTGGACATTATCTTTTAAAGGAAACTCCCTAAAAGAAGACCTTTAAAAGCTTATTCTATTCAATATTTTGCCCATTTTTTCTTCTTGAACTGATGAAGATGCTGAACCAAACTATCATGAAGCTTTACCTTGACCTATACGGAAGTGTGACAACATGCCAAAGCATTTATCATCTCTTTCCTCTATAATTTTATCATTATATCTTGTTTACACATTATAAATGAAGAATGGGTGGTTATAAAAACATATCAATGTTAAAAAAAGGAGTTTCAAACACTTTGGGCAAGGTGTACAACCAAGTACACTTGTCATGACATCACACCAACATTAAAATGACTTAAAAACATTTATTTCACCTTTTTGAACCTTGACAATGAATACTTCCACTTGAGATAGTTAGAAATGAGCATAAGACACTAAACTTGTATTACCTTAATTTCCCCAAAAATAACTTAAACAATGCTAAGCTTGTATAAGACACTCATTTGGATTTCATAGAAAGAGAAACCTAGTGTAAAAATTCAAGTTTTTTACCAAGCCCACCTATGGTATCCAAATTTGGCTAACATGTAACATGATCAATATCAAGATATAAAAATGCTAAGCTAGGATGTGCAGTATAGAAAGGTAGAGCCTAGTAATCAAAACTATGTATAGGTTGCCCCCAAGTGGGTGAATGTGTATCGGTGTATATGCCCCCAGTGCATAGATAATAACAAATTTAGATCGGTTTAGTGGACCTAAGTCATGTAGTAATTTGTAAGCACTCAAAAAGAATAAGTGAAGCATGTATGTATGATAAAAGTGACTCTACTAAGATAGATAGCATATGTAGTTTCTGTAAAATATAATAAATGTAAACATAATAATGCATACGATCTATAATTTTGTGTATTCTAAGTAATTATTTGATTTTTTTTGTGTTTTTGAAATATTGTATTATTTTTGTGTTTTTTGGATATAAGTTATGTATAAGAAACATGAAAATGAAACTATATATGTATATGTTGAATTGGGTTAGGGGAGATCATGACGAGCATCTGATGTAGCTGGTCTTTGCCAAAGAATTCCAACTACCATAGTATTTCACATCTAAATATTTGAATCAGTTCATTTTTAGACTGGAGCATCATATGTCAAACATAGATCAGAGAGTGAGTGCATTAAATTACACACTTAAGGGAACTTATGAAACTTGGTGGGTAGTTTACATAATAATTCAGATATCATATAATGAGGATTTTGAATTATTATGATCTCACTTTCAAATACCACCTAATATCTAGGAAGACTAGCCATTCTTTCAGGAAGGATAATGCCTAGAAATGCATGTACATACATGCATAGATATATGGTTTCCCTAGGGTGTATAACTGAAGTATTGGGTAAATGTATTCATATATATGTTTGCCTCACTCCCAAGAGGCCGGTACATACACTAGGAACATAGGTATGAAACCAAGCATTGGCCACAGGTACAACAAGGTTTTATTTAAAAAATTATTTTTGAGGATGAAAATCCTCTAGTATATAATGCTCTATAAAAATTTAAAATATTTTTATGCCATGTATGATCAAAATATCTAAGTATTGTGATAGACTCATCATCATAGTAGGAATCAACTAGGGATTTAAATCTAGCCACAAGGCCAGCAAGCATAAGGAACAACTTGTCATCAAACTTTATAATAAGATTATAGATGATGGAGAACTGATAGAGTCCAATGATACTAATGTCTATTTAGAATTAAAAGGCTTATTTAAATTTGAATGAGAATTAGAGCCACCAAAATCCAACATCACAAAACAAATTGAAGATGAGAAACTATTAATTTTAAATATTATGGTACATGAAGGGTAAAGAACTATGTGAGAGTCGATTCCCAGTGGGTCTAATAAAATATGCCAGGAGCCATTAAAGAAACATGTTAGGAACATTGAGACAAATTATGTGCCTAAGCTTGCAATTCTAGGGGACTTCTAGACTCAGAATGAGATTTTTGAAGGATTGCATTGTTGATAGATTATCAAGATGTCTTTCCAGCCAAGTTTGTAGAGGTGAAGAGTGTAGATCCATCATTGGGGAAGATGCACATCAAACTAAAAGAATACATTAGAACTATGAAAAATTGCCCTTATAGATTGAATCCCAACATGAAGATAAAAGTAAAGGTTGAACTATATAAGATGCAAGAAGCAAGTATCATCTACCTAATAGAAAATGCAGACCGGGTAAGTCCCATGGTTGTTCAACTAAATAAATCAAGAGAGATCAGTGTATGTGGGGATTATCATGCATTTAATGATGCTTGCATCAATGATCCATTCCCAATACCTTTCATAGATAGTCGTAAGCCATGAAGTATACTCATTTATCGATGGATTCAATGGGTACCACTAGATCACAATCATAGTAGAGGATTAGGCTAAAATAACATTTGCAATAAAATGGAGCTCTTCTACATATAAGGTAATGCCATTTGGTTTGAAGAATGCACCAACTATGTTATTTAGGGCTATATTCACTACTTTCAAATATTTTATACATGATTTTCTTGAAGTTTACTTAGATGATTGGGTTGTATTTTCTTTGTTCAAATAACACTTATCTAAGTCGTGTCTTATGTTGAAACACTATCAAGCACTGTACATTTCTCTAAATCTAAAAAAGTGCTTATTTTTACACCTTTTGATGTAATTTTTGGGTATATAGTGTGTAGTGATGGGATTTTGGTTGACTAAGCCAAAATCATAATAATTATGGGTATGCCACCACCAATCAGTTCAACATAGGTATGCTTATTTTTGGGCCATATAAGATACTATAAGAAGTTAATTAAAGGCTACATAGTTATGTTTTTGCCCATGGAGAAGTTACTAAAAAAATATACCAAGTTTGAGTGGAATAATGAATGCCAAGCAATGTTTTAGAGCTGAAATAGAGGCTAATAATAGCCCCCATATTTTTTTTCCTAATTGGAGTAAATTGTTTCATGTCTATGTTGATGATTTAGGCACTGTAGTAGGAGTTTTTTTAGTGTAACCATGACATGGGGGTTTGGATAATCCCATACATTTTGTAATAAGAAAACATTTAGTTGTAGAGAAGAATTATACAACAACAGAAAGGGAAGTACTATAAATGGTGTTCGTAATGCAGAAGTGTAGTCATTATATTTTGGCAACACCCTTTGAGTTCTTTACATATGACTAATCCCTGTGATATTTGGTCAACAATCCTATGTTAGGTGGGATAATATCTAGGTGGCTTATGTTATTTTAATAATTTCATTTCATAATAAATGTTAACCCTAGAGGGGAAATGTGGGGTCAGATCATCTGAAGTGGATATGCAATGGAGAAGAACCTGAGAAACTTCAGGGTGAATCACCTGATGCACGTCTATTTAAAGTCTCTACGATTCCTAAAAAATTGGAAGACATTTCCTTGAACATGGGATATTTCCTACACACTAGGTAAAGAGAAACAAAAATTTATTGATCACAAGGGCCATCCCATACAACATTATTAATGGACTCCTTATAAAATGAGCAAAGATGATGTGCTATGTAGAGTAGATCTAGAACACAGGTGACCCTAGCTTATTCAAGAGGCACATCAAGGAATCATAGGAGGGCATTTTGTAAGAGAATCAACTGCAAGAAAGATACTATAGAGCATCTTATGGTGGCCTAACTTTTTTCATGATGTACATTGAGTCACAAAACACTGTGATATCTATCAGTGAATGGGAAAGCTAAATCAGATAGATGAGATGCCTTTGAACCCAATACTAACTAAGCAACCTTTTGAATGGTGTGGTATTTATTTTTTGGGTCCTATCAATCCACCTTGAAAGCATGGTCATGTAAGGTATATAAACACTGTCATATTACTTTATCAAATGGATGGAAGTTTTTGTGACACCAAGTTGTAGTGATAATGGCATAACCAAGTTTCTCTATGAAAATATCATCATCAAGTTTGGGTGCCTAATTAAATTGGTCAAAAATAGAGGAACACACTTCCTCAAAAAATTCAATCAAGAATCTAACAGAAGAGTTGATGATATTACACCATAAAAGCACAACATATCATCCATAGGTAAACCGGTAGGTTGAAGCATCAAACAAACTAAATGGCAAGATGCTTATAAAGATATGCAATGTTCAAAAAGATGATCAAGAGGATCAAATTCCTAAAATCCTATGGGTGTATAGAACAAACTACAAGCATATGATATGTTTCACCCCATTCTAGTTGGTATATGGACTTGAGGTAGTAATGCCCATGGAATACATAGTTCTTAGTTTTTGAATTGCAATGATCAAATGACTAGGATATCAAGATTCTCTAAAGCAAAAAATTGATGGACTTGAATTGGATGGAATAAAATAGATATAAAGTGTAGTGGACACATGAAACTAACAAACAAAGTCAAAAGGCATTTAACCTATGAACTAAATAATTTCAACCAGAGTAAACAATATTATTATATGATAGCACATTCATAGCATTTCCAGGAAAGTTACATATTAGATGGAAAGTATTGTACATTATTCATGAACTATTACAGTAGAGAATAATTGTTTAAGCAATATGTTGGTTTTATTCTTGTTATTAGGTCAAATGGTTGCAGGCTTAAACCTTACTCCTAGTAATTTCTAAAATGATCTTGCAACTAAAGCATGAGTGGGTGCTAGGTAACACCATGTAGATTAGGGTTTTTACTTCATATTTTATTTTCTTTTTTTGTAGGGTTGTAGTGTAGCAGTAGAGTGTGATCTATATATTGTAGTGTAGCAAAACCAAAGTTGTAAGTCACAGTTATAGAGTATGCTCCAAAGAGCAAGTCATCATCAAAAGCACACATCATTCATATCAATCAAGAGGCATGTAAGTAAATAAGTCCTAAAACAACATGATAACAAATAAGGTATGGAAAAAGGATAGTTAACAGTCATTCAAAGTTGTTAATAATGACACACTTGAACAATGGCACCTTTTCTAAAAATAGGATCAAGGGTCAGATTCAGTTACTGAGTAATAAATTACAACATGGAAAGTGACAATGTGTCACATCAATCAGTCCTATTAGCTAAAACAACACATTTTTCCAACAAAGCATCCATGCTCATCGCATCATTATTAGAAAAGGTTCCTAAAAAACCATAAGAGCATGCTAATAGGGGATAGTTGTGTGTTAAGAGGTAAAAAAAATATAATGTATAACCCAAACATAATTGTAACAAAACTCGAACATATAATAAAACATAATTCACCATGATTCATAGTTAATTATAACACAAAATAGTACGCAATTGCATAATAGATAGATTTCAAAAAATAGAGCATAACTACAAAGTAATACATTAAAACATAACATATCTTACACAGGAATAAAAATAAAGATAAAGGAAAACCATTTCATAATCTCTATATCAATCTCTATAAATTAGAAGCTCCTTAAAATATAAATGACCAGTATTTATAGGTTTTCAAACGACTCTATCACTTTGCATTCCATTTTCTCACTACAAGTCAAAATAAACTCTTCACATTGTGAAGACTTTTGAGTTGCACAGAGTGTCACAAACTGACAAAAATGATATACATGATACAAAATGGTGCAGTACACTCATGTGACATAAAAAAATATTTTGTGGTTTTGTAATCCTATACTACTACCAACACATATCATGTTTTTAACATGTGTCTTTTGATATGACTGATTGAAACAATAAGTTCTTCATCACTCACCTCAAAATGGGGGCATATATAAATGCATTTTCAAAATTAAGATGGAACTAAGTGAACTAATATGAGTTAAATTATCTACTTCTTTGATAAAGAAGTGGATTAGGTACTTGTGACTCTCAAAAGAGTATACTGGCTATGTTTCAAGCACTTTCAAAAAAATTAGGATGTGGGCATTGGGCATTGGTGACTCCCATGAAAATGTGTTGGGTTATGTTTTCAACTCTTTTCAAAAGTCTAGAGATGGAACAATTATGGTAGAATTAGGAGGAAACACCAAACAAGTGTATTATTTCTTATGCTTTATTTCAATTTCAAGAGTTAATTTCAATTTTTAATTTGTAAAATATTCAAATTTTTCACAAAAATGCATGTATATTATGAGCAATTTAACTACCTACAATAATTAGCACTTGTTTCAGGTAAATCAACTAATCAAGTATGGATGGAAACTTACCAAAAGTAAGGTAAATACTCTTAATTACTTCCTAGGTAAGCAAAGGTGCATATATCAAATTATTGATATTTATATTTTGGCACACACATACATTTCATTCACGTACCCATATCAAAGTAGAGGCATTATGTAGACATCCAAATTTGATACAAAACCTTATTCCTATGTTTTATTCATCATTCAACTTATTTGACAAACCTGTACATTTTAACCTATTTCTAGGATGACTCCAACTGCACATAAATATATATTTGGTGTATAGATATTTAAAACATCTCAATGTTTATCTAAAAGGTATTTATTTATACATTTGGACTACATTTTATATATTATCTAGACCTACCTAAAAAAGAGACCCTGATTTATCTTTTGGGAAAACTAGTAGTTATACGAGCCTATCCTAGACAAACCCATAGCCATAGGAGTTTCTTTCTTTTAAGTTTGTGGGTTTGTCTCTTTTTTACCATTGATCATGTGCCTTGACCCTTCCCATCTATACTTTCAAAAGTTGGTTGACATACTTTAATCATTCTAGATCATCCTATAAATATAAGGTATTTCTAAGCCATTTAACAACTAGAGCTAGAAGAAAATACATCTTCAGATCAAGATAGAGATAAAAAAGGTGAACACTCAACAACTAAGATCACCAAGGGTCAAGTTTAAAACAAAGTTTCTCCATTCAAGTTGTGCTTCATTGAATCAAATCCTACACACTTACAATATTTATCCAGCATGGCCTCTCTACGTTATCCCTTCTACCAATAGAGGGTAATTAGACTTCAGTACTTGTATGGATCATTTCTAAGAAAGAGGAGGTTAAGAGCGTGCAAGCTAGATCAAGATTAAAATACACTCAACATATTCAAAATGTAGACTCATACTTACAAAGCACTCAATGTGTGATCATTTCTTAACCTCTTTATCGATTCATTCATTTGCTTTAACTTACATTTACGACACTTGGAATTCCATTACTTAACCTCTTAGATAGATTTGCTTTCAATATCTCAATTATACATGCTTGAATTTATTTAATTGTTATCTGTTTATTCTATCTATTTATCAATTCATTATTTTGCTTTAACTTACATTTGCAACTTACTTTATCCATTAAATAGATCTGATTTTAATATCTCAGTTGTACATGCTTAAATTTATTTAATTGTAATTTATATATTCTTTATTTTATGTATAAACTATAATTAAGATAAACATATCTTAATAAATTCATAGAATGTAAGAACATACATTTCCAAAATGTGAAATAATAGTTGAATAACTATACTCCAAGGTAATCAGTTAAATTATAAAATAGTCCGAGCGAAAAGGACCAACAATAGCATTGACGTTATAAGTTATAAAACTTTAGTTCACTGCCTTTGGTTCTCATATAGAAGATCCTAGGTTCTGAGAAGGAGAAAGGAGAAAGGAGAAGGAGAAGGAGAAGGAAGAATCTTCAGTTTATTGCCTTGGAGGATCCTATGTTCTAAGGAGAAGGAGAAGGAGAAAAAGCAGCAGGAGCAGGAGCAGGAGGAGGTGCAAATTGGAGATAGTCTGGGTGTGAGAGAAGAATGTTTGCCATGACCTCATTTGCAGCATCTGTGGGATGGAAGGCATCCCAGAACACGTACTTGCTGCGATCCTTGCATAGTGATGAGTTGGGCAAACAGAATTGTCCGAATGTTGTGTCCACCTTACAGCATGCAGCGTCCGCAACATCAAAACCTGCACATATATTAGACTAAGTTTGTTAATAATCATTTTATTCTATGCATTGCATTAATCAAGATTTTTATGATTTTTACGGCCTACCGTATTTGCCAGGATTTTCAATAATTTTCATGAGCAGAGTGTAGGTATCGACATAGGTAATGTTAGCCCCGGGCAGTTGTGAATTAAGGTTGTGCAGAACCGTTTTTATCTCCACGTTGAATCTTCTGGCCCATGTATTGACATCTTCGATGCAGCTTCCATCGCCCGCAGGATTCTGAAGTCTTTGTGAGGGGATGCATCCCAGAGGTCCCATCCCATTGAACACTATTTTCCTTGCACCGATTTCGTATATTTTCTGCAAGAACATTATCTCCACTTTAGCTCTGCATCAAAACATATAGAAGGCGCTTTGTGGGAACAAATAGAGGGCCTTTCAGTTTGCGTGAAAATTTTATTTATGTTGTTGCACCCACAACATCAATCTCAAAATCAAAATAGGAGTGAGAAGCTCCTCCGATGGAACATCACGAGGAACTGGTTCTATTGAAGGGATTCTGATAACTTTTTTTTTTTTTTAATTGTGTGGTGGGAGAGAAAGGATGACTAATGGTTGTATTCAGTGTCAACGAATATTTATAATTATTAGTTTTTAATATTGATATTTTAAATATATTTATTTGGAAAATGTTAAAAGATATATTTATTTTTAAAAATTATTTTAAATTTTTCATATATTATAATTTTTTAATTTTTAAGTTGCAGTTTTTATTGATTGGTGATAAATTGTATCAATTTAAATATATCAATATATTAATTTTGAAAAAATATTTAAAAAAAAATTCTAAATTTTATTTTATATTCAAAAATATTAGAATTTTGTAATTGATTTTCTCATTATAAAAAATAAAAAAATTTAAATAACAATTAAATAGTCATCAAATTTAAAGTTAGAATTAAAACACTCATAAACATTCCCATCATTACTTCATCTTCCATTCAATCTTCTTAATTATTATTTTAAAATATTTTTAAATGAAAAAAATCAAATTTAAAATATTATATTAAAATAAAAATAAATATTTTGAAACTTTCAATCCATCTATTAATTATTTAAATTTAAAAATAATAATATTCATATGATTTTCATAATTCAAACCCATCCGCTCATTAAAAATAATTGTTCTACACCTTTTTTATTGATGTGAAAGAAAACAAATCAAAACCTTGGCTTTTGTTTGACATGAAAAAGAAAAAGAAAAATTGAAAAAAAACATTAGAAAACTTTGGAATTTGAAAAACCAAGGAATTTGACATGAAATGTATAAAGCACAATGTTTAAAAGCAAGCGAAGCTAGCATTCTTTGTTATCTATAGAGATTAAGGGGGTGAAGGATGACACAATTCATTGTAAAATAAGTTTTAAACTTGATTTATTAATTTAAGTAATTTAATTTTATTATTTTATATATATTTAAATATATAATTATTTGTTAGGATAATTTTTTTTGATAAATTATTATTTTACGTGATGATTTTAAGTTAAGAATTAAAGATTGAGGGGTATTTATTTTGTCAAAAATTTTAAGACACAATTCCGATTTCAACACTTTTCACATATCAATTTTTTACTAACAAAAAAAATTAATCACTGATAAACTTTTTATTAAAATAAATTTAATTAACACTTATAAATTAATTGATTTTAATTGAATAATTAATTATTTTTTAGTATTTAACATTTTTTAATATAAATTTATGTGATTGATAAAAAAATATAAATCACACCAATTTATAAATACTAATTAAAATAAATTTTATAAAAAAAATTATGAACCAACCTACGTATGGAAGTTATAATCCCACACCCATATCCACACATATAATGTATATATTTACCTTGAGTTGTCGCTGCAAAGACGTAATAAGCAAATTGACGAAATCGTGAGGGCCATACTGCTGAGTTGCAGATGGAACTGGTAACAGATAATTATTAATGTAATCGTTGCTTCCTATAAGTACGAAGAATATGGCTTCATTAACCAATTTTTGTGCTGCCTCCCTCCCCAATTTCTTGTTAAGACGCTCTTTTGTATCCGCCAAGTCTTGTATTTGCTGGTCTAATGGCACTCTATCAATCTGCATTCACATTCGCAGCATCGTTATAATAGTAGAAGAAGAAGAATGAGAGTGAAGTGAGATGGAATTAATTATAATATTATTTTTACAAAGAGGAATCCTGTTTCGTTGAGTATGCCTGCCCCTCCCGAGGCGTAGTTGGCCCCTTTCAGTATCGCATCATCTTCAGCTGACAGAGAAAGATACGCCTCTGGAGCAGGCAGACCCATTTTCTCAACTGCAGGAAAGGTAGGCACACAATTAATTAATAATGGACAACGAGATTACAAGTTTTATCTGAACATAAAATAGCAGAGATAGGTGTTTGTGATGGAAAGCAATTTTTCTTGATTAATTTCTGGATAGATTTCAAATTCTAAAACTTATTCGATCATTAAGAAAACAGTAAATGACGTACAGATAATATCACTAATGGTTCGTCCGTTTGTAAACCTTCCAGTGGGAATCCCACCCTTGTAGTCGATGCCATACCAAAGATAATTAGATTTTGCAAGACCATAGGTGAGGTGATTGTTATTCCCCACATCCGTCAACGAGTCTCCGAATATGAATGATGCAGGCACATTCATGGTCTTAGCCTCTCCATCTCTACCAAACAATATTAACACCCACACAACTCCAACACCAACAGAAATACCCTGTGAATTCTTCATCATCTTATCTTCTCTTTTCTTTTCACCTTCACAACACATCACAATGACAATTACAATTACAATTAGCAGCTCCTTGTTTATAAGGATAGACAGTTCCAACAAATAAGGAAAGCACGGGTAGCTTTTACAACTTTCCTGACCGTAAATTCCAAGGTTAAGTTACCGCTTTCTCTGTGGTTCGGTGACAGACTACCAACACCATTCGGAGGGGCGGAGGTATTCAACAAATAGCAGGCCACCAACTTATTGTTTTGGGCGCTACTGTCGTTTCTTAGCCCTACCTACTGTCTTCTCATTTGTGAATGCTGTGCTAACTTGTTTAGATTTAGCGCTTCCAGGTTCATTTGGTCCAAACTATAAACTATTTTTGCATCCTTGCACGCTACTCCAAGGCCTCGTCAAACGTTACGGTTCTTTGGCTGGTAAACATTTCATTTGTCACGTTAATTAGCAGATAGGCATTTAAAGTTAACTTTCATGGTAATCATGTAGCTTAAATCTTAATAAAAGACGAGATCTAGAAGCGTCAATAGTCATGGAATGGTTCATTTCAATACCATTCAAAGTTATGCACGACAACGAAAGCGTCAATGGTTATGGATGGCTTATTTCAATCAGACAATTTCTGACTTGTATTAATTTACCACCAAGAAATCTGGATTTGTCATCTCCATGTCAATGTCGTCGTCTTCTTTAACAAACCACAATTACAGTTTAACAAACCACAATTACAGTTGAATTTACCACATATGAAATAATATTGACAAACTCCCTCCTTAATAACCTACAACTCATTTCAAAAAGACTAGTAGGCTCTCCACGAGCCACTAACATACCAAAAAATATGAGCATGAGTAGTGTAAGCATGTAAGATGAGGGACACCAACAAAAATATGACTAGGAGTTGTCCTAAACAGGTGTAAGTTGTGTTAGGAGGAGTATGTATTTTATTTTTTAATGAAAGGTTTATTTTTTAAATGTGAGTTTTAAGTAGTGGATTAGTATTAATAAATAATAAATTATGTCAATATTTTTTATCGGGGTTTTTGAGAGAGTTTACATTTTTTGTAAATGTTATAGTAGAAGTTTTGTATTGAGTCTTGCTTCTTATTGTTTTATGAGTTTTACATATTTATTATCTTGCACTCTTACGTACTAGTCGAAGGTAAATGTAGGAGATATGTGCATGTCGTACAACAAGTGTACTCTTGATATTATAGTAATGGTCAAGCCTTCACAGTCGATGTTGCTAATATAAATTATTGTCTTACTACGAGTCATTCTTTTGTATTTTATATATGGTTAGAGCCCATGCCATTTAGAGGGGCATCTAGCAATGATTAACCCATATAATATGGGGAATTGGCAAATGTGTTAGATTTCTGATATCCCATAGGGGACAAGAGTATTTTTTAAAGGCAATAAACACATAGTTGGGTAAGGCAGGTGGTTTTTAATCTAGATTGTAGATAATGTGAATCATTTTACCAACCGCTCCATTAAGTAATCATGTTTTAACCCATTGATTGGATGTCAAAATAATCTTTTGTCATTTGCATAGTAGTATTATTGGCTCTAATTAAGTGTTGTTGTGGTTAGGTGTGAACTATTATTTCCTTTGTTTTGCTTTACATTTTACAATTGGAATGTTTAACAATTTTAACATGTGATTGTTATACAATGTAGCCAAGTTATTAGTTGCATACATGTCTACATATATACATACATACATATATATGTACATACTTACACATAGATATACATACATAGATACATATTGTATACAAAAAATTAAGATAGATCTACAACTTATCCTACCTATTAAATCCAAGGTCACATAACACAATCAACTAAAATCTATTGCAATACTTTGTATATCAGGGGCATGACCAAATTCGATCAGCTAAACCTAACTAAAGGAGCACTTATCACATAACACTAAAAGAGAGGGTTACAAAGCCTCTAGGCAAATAATATCATGCAATAACCTTAGCTAGGTCTTCTAATGTATAAAATGAAATCTAAACTAGTGTTATCAAAGCTTATAACACAAATGAGGATGATTTAAAACAAATAAAACAAACAAGCAATCATGGTAGGCAAATGGCAACCTAGATCCCCTAAGGTGGAAGATGACAAGCCAAGAAATCCCTATAACTACACTATATTTAAGTGTATAGGTAATCTAAGCAAAAAGTTATACATTCAAACCTATTACTTTATGAAATATCTATCTATCAAATGAAAAAACAAAAGTTAGAGATACTTACCTTTGGACAAACTTGTTGAGTCTCAATGTCTCCCTTGGCCAATGGTTTTTGTAAGAGATTATTGTGGCTTTGTAAGGATCACATTAGTTGAAATCAGATTTAGACTAAAATATTCTTACTTTGTATCCAAGACTTCCAACAAGACAACTATCTTTCCTCCAAGATAGACCCTAAGCAATGGCTCCTTAAAATTTAGATGTAGTATAATTGAGAGCTATGACAATGAAAAAAATGAATGTTCCCCTTTATTGAATTAAAATGAAAGACATATTTATAGCAATGTATAGGTCCTAATCCTTCCAAAATTTTAGCCAACAAGGTCATCCTGTTATGACCCAGTTTTGAAAAAGTTATTGTTTGGCCTCGAACTAGGTTGACCTATGTCGACCTAGTTGCATAACGTGCTTTGTAACTTTTACAAATGTATTAACCACAGTGAAACTAGTAGGAAAAATGATTTTTTTCTTATTTATGGGATATTTGAGAGGATAATTTCCTAATGAGTTGGATAAATGAGGTTTGTAGTGGGTTTGGGTAAAATAGAATTAACCAACAGTCTTGCAAAGCACCAATGGTCTACCCACCCCTTTCTTAGTGCACCCTTTAAGGTGTGCACTTGGAGAGATTGAAATTCAGTAGGTTATTGCAAGAGATAAAGTGTCAATAAATGATAAAATTTTAAAAATATTGTGAGTATACATATGCTCCACTCGAAGATCACTATGTGTCACAAAAGTGTAACATGGGATGGTGCTTCAAAAAAAACATAGTAACATAAAAAATTGAGCTAAAAAATTGTAGTAAAATGCAAAAATTAAATGATAGTAATTCATTTTTGAAAATAATTAAAAGTACCATATATATACCTTGGCGTTTGAATGGTTGTCTATTATATTTTTAGTCTTAATCGTAGAGGGCGTAGTAATTGCTTTGGAGAAACCCTAAGGATACAAAATTAGAGAGCAAAAATAAATAATCACAAAAAAATCAAAGTAAATGAAAATTTTAATAACTAAATAAGTCACTTGGAAAATTGGCAAGCTAAGATGATGAAGGTTAAATTATAACCAAAAGACCAAGTAAAATGAATGAAAGAGGGAAAATCAAGTAACTAAAAAGCCAATGATAATAAATGAGTGAAAACCCTAAAAAATGCATCCTAACTAAGAAAAATAACAATCTAAATCAAACCCAAGACACATGAAACTGAATAATGGAACCAACATCAATGTAAGAGAAATAATAATTCATACTCAAACAAAATGGAAAAAGTGAAAATGAAAAAGATGAACAATATCAATGAGAAAGAAGTAACAATCCATACTCAAACAAATATGAAAAATCCAAAAATGTATACAAAATTGATGAAAGAGTAGTAACAATCCAAACTCAATCAACAATGGAAAACCAAAAAATAAATAAGACAGTACAACCCAAAAAAAGATGAAAAATAATATTAAAAGTCTCAAACATAACTAAGGGAAATCCGAGAAGGATAAATCAATTATTAAGAAAGTATCTCACAACAAATCAAAGATGCAAATTCTAGTCTAATGATGGATGAACTAAAAATAGTCATATTTTGAGCATGTCTAAAAAAGATGAAGAATATAAAATATCAAAATTGGGAAAATATTAAGAAATAAACTTGAATATCAAGGGAGGAAATGAAATGGGTGGTGTGGAAAATGAAGGCAGAACCAAGGTGAAAATATAATATTTACTAGAGAAAAGACAATCAAATCAAGTTGGCAAGATAGAGAGGCTTTTGACATTAAGGACCCTAGAGAACTCACCTTGTCCACACAAATTTGGGTTAACAATTGAAGTATAAATATCATCCCATGAAGGCTATATATGTAGGAAAATTAAAATGGACATAACTTCCCACAATGTGTTCTTCGTTCCTTAGGACCCCTTACAAAGCCATCAATCTACTGCAAAAATTGGTTACTTGTATGATAAATTAGGTGTCACTATATAGATATTTTTAAAATTATGAGACCTCCTACCCTAGTATATTGGTTTATTTCACCCAAATGGACCTTGGATATATTATGAGGCCAACTGTGAAGTTTGAGTTTCAACTAGGATAGGAGATGTGTTTAACAATAATCACATCTTTTAGTGTGATTTTGAATTTTGAATATTTATTTTTGTCTTTTGTTTTAATGATTTAACTTTTAATTTTTATGTCTTTTGTGATTCCTCCTCCATATGGATTCAAAAAATCAAACATGGGTGATAAATAATGACTATCACTGGAAAACCTACACTTGGTGGCTAGGAAAAATAACTTAGAGAGCATGGTGTCTAAGATTTATATACTTGCATGTTAGAGAAGAGTTCAATATTGAAACCTACTTTGGTGTGACCATAGTCAAATAAATATGGGAGAGGATGGAAATAAACATGGAATAATTGAGGTACCTCAAATCATATAAAAAGTGTAATCTTAACATGGTACAATGACAGGATATTAATCATCATCATGAGTAGTGTATGTGAGTGGAGATATGAGAATATATAGTTAGAGTTGTTACAACAAAATAATATGTCTAACTTTAAGAGTATGAAGACACAACTCTCAACCATTGCCTTATTTTTCAGGGAAGACATTTATCTAAGGTTGTAGACAAAATCAATTTATGAAGTCAAAATTTTGTGAGAAAGGCCTGGTTCTATTCGAGGTCTTATAGTGTAACTCACAAAAGGAAAACTAGATAGGTGTAAAAATGGAAGGCGTTTATAGTAAATAAGGTACTTTATGAAAAAATTCTGGTCCTATCCAAGATCTTACACTACAACTCATAAAAGCAACACAAATGAGGTATAAAAAGTGATTAAGTTTTTAAATCAAGAAACCAAAGACTTGAAAGTGACTTGATGGTTGATTGATGAAATTAAAAAATAGAAAAATATTCATGAGGAATGATTGGGTCCTATCCAAGGTCTTATGATGCAAATTCATGAATGGAATATTATATGTAAATTATCATAGATTGACCAAACAACCAACGATATAAAGTAAGGCTACTGAAATTAATGTAATGTTGCATCGTAAGAAGCTTTAAAATGAAAATCTTACAAGAAGTGTTAACATCACAATATATGTAAATATATTAAAGATAAGTAAGATAAAAATAGTATTTAAAATGAAAATAATAATTTAATCAGATTATTTCTATAAAAATTAAACATTAGTTGGTTCTTTGAAGATATGTCCTTTGTTAGTTTGTAATCTATATGTACTAGGCTCAAGAATGTCTTTGACCAAATAAGGACCCCACCATTTTTGGGCATACTCTTTGTCATGGGTACAATATAATTTAAGGACCAAATCACTAACATTGAAGTTATAAAATTTGACCATTTTGTTATGTTTTTTGGTGATTTGAGCTTTATACTAAGGGTTATGTTATAAAGCACTCATACGATGCTCATCAAGGAGGTCTAAAACATGAAGACACGATTCATGAAGTCCTTCATCAGGGATACTTCTATGAATAAAGATTCAAATTTTTATACTAATAAAAAGGGTCTTGCCCCAATAACAATAAAAAATTTAGTGTAATAAGCCCAAAGTGCAGGATAAAGATTGAGATGTTGGTCAAAACGAGTATCCAAAATTATCTTTTACAAGATTTTATTAAGAATTTTTTTAGTGGCCTATGTTTGGCTATTACATTGAGGATTATAAGTTGTAGATATTTTTTACGTGATTTTTAATTTAGCACATAATTGTTTCATATCTTTATTTTTGAAAATCCTACCATTGTCAAAAAGAATGTTGTGGGGAATTTCAAAACAACAAATGATTTGATTAAGTATGAATTTAGATATAGTGATACACATAACACTAACAATGGGCATAACTTCAAACCATTTAGTGAAATATTCAATGGACGTAATGACGAAGACATGACCATTTTGAGAGCAAGCTAATTTACCAATGAGATATAATCCCCACATAGAGAAAGTCTAAGGAAATTCTACTATTTAAATCTCAATCAAAGGAGAGTGAATAAGATCATCATGTATTTGGAATGGATTATACTTTTTAGAGAATATGATAACAAATTTTTTGAGTGTGAACCAAAAATATCCCATCCATAGGCATTTGCAGGTTGTAATGTGACCACCACAAATGCCCTCATGTGTTTGTTCCAGAAGAGCGGGAACCTCATTTTGAGTAACATAATAGAGTAAGGTACCTTTGGCATTATGATAATACATGATGTCATATCGAAGGACATATTTATAATCTTGATTGAAAATTATAGTCTTTTCACTAGAGTTGGTGTTGGGAGGATAAGTATGGTGCTCTATAAATTGAATGATATTCTTGTATTGTTGTAGGTTAGAATTGCACCCTTGTGGGAGAGTTTTTTCAAGCTATCTCACTCCTAGCTACAATATTGTAACAACCTCAGGCTGTGGGTACCTTGTAGTGAGGTTGAACCTCTAAGATTTTTAATGAAGCTAGCTCCTTAGATGCTTCACTTCAACTTGTTTCTCACACTAAAATATATTGTTAACTAAGGAAGAGAGAGAAATACAACATGAAATGGAAATATAATCTAAGGATGGTGATGCACTAGATTATGAAATGATCCACTTTTAGCCTGAAAACCATTAACAACTATTAATGAACCTAACCAAGACATAGACTAATCTACTCCTATCTCAAGGCCACAAGCATAATTATTTTGTGTGGAGGTCGAAGGGAAACCCTAAAATTTAAAGGACAGAAAGAAATAGGTCTGTATGAGGCACTATAAACTTAAGACACTTCAAGAAAGGCACCAATGTCTAACACTTCACACAACCTACAAGGAACCAAAAGAATTAAAGCAACATACATAGAGAATCTATAGATGATGAAAAGGGACATACATCTGCAAGTTAAACTCAAATAATGTATGCTTGAATTCAAACCAAAATCAAAGAAGTTTATCTTATTACTCCAAGAGAGTGTTTACAAGGCAATTTTGACAAAGTAACTCTATCACCAATCGAGGGATCTATTTTTAGACTTAAAAGCCAATATATATAGTAGAAAGGGATGATATAAAAGAGGGAGAGAGAGAGGAAGAGGGGAGCCTATTCAAGACATGATAGCTAAGTTGTTACCTTACTGTAATGAATGCTCCAACATCTTTTTGGCCAATTAGGGCACTATTTTGCTTTGTACAAATGAAACTTTCTTTTTTCTAATAACCTTGAGCTTCCTCATTGATCAAAAAACATGTTAGAAGGCAAGGACCTCTCCAAGAACATATTTAATGCTTGAGATACCTTTTATAATCACCTGATCTTTCATATTTCACCCCCATGCCATCTTTCACTTGTCTTGCACATATAAGGACAAGATCCCCATAACTTTGAATCTAGACTGAGCCATGCTACTTTTGTGCTGAGTGGTTGCTTATTAGAGATGACAACCATGTCGAAAGATGAGAACCTCTCTATTAATTACATACACCAACTCCTTTTAATGCATCTGGTGTAACTCAGGTCTACTTAACATTCAAGTCCCTTTTTTGAAACTGATAGAACCATGTTGAAGGGTAGCTGCATGTTCCCACCAAGTGTAAATGATTTGATCTTTTGCATTTAAAACTTGGCATGTTCCTTCATTTTGCATGTCCACTGCTTCACTTGGATGCATCTATTCTTAGTTTGACCACTTTACATGTTCTAAATGTGAGCTTTAGACCACATCATTGGATTTTGAAAAGAGGATTCATTGTTATCTTTTGATGATTGGTTGATCTAAGTCCCACTAGGATCCTTTGAAAACTTGACCTTTTCTCATCCATTGATTTCCTTGAACTTGGACCTCTACGAACCATTGATATCCTTTCCAGTTGGATTCCCTTAAGCCACTTATCCTTGATTGATTAGCCCCTTGAATTTACTGACCGTTTGACCTTAATGTTCCTCAACTACTTTCTTTCAGGTAATTTGTTTGAGATTTTCCATGGACTTTTGCCTTGTGCCTATTTCTCCTGAAGGAATTCCTTCAGACCCTTTTCTTTAGACAATTTTCTCGAAGCAATTTCCTTCACCTTTTCTTCAAGATTTTCTTTTTCAAAGGAAAAGTCTTTTTGGCCACTTTTTCTGAAGGAATTCCTTTGAAATTTTTTCCTTCAGAATTTTTTCCTTTGACCTTTTCTCCACGAGCACTTTTTCAAAAAAAGTACCTTTGGACTTCTTGATAATTGCCCTTTAGAAAAATGTACGTGGTCTTTTGGATTTTGAAAGTTCCCTTTGGCTACCTAAAAGTCTTTTGTTTCAAGACAAAAGATTTGAAAGAAATCTCCCTTCAAAAAAATTGTCTCAGCTAATTTTCCCGAAGGAAAAGTGTCCTTTAGAAAATTCCTTCAAGTATTTTGAAAAGAAACCTTCTCAAAAGGAACATACCCTTTGTATTTTTTGACTATTTTGCAGAGAAAAGTGCCCTTCAACTTGTTGAAAAGACCATTTATTTGAAAAATATATCTTTTGAAATTTCTCAAAAGTGCCCTATCTAAAATAAAAGTACCGTTTGGGAAAAGTGTTTAGGATACTTTATTGTGGAAGAATTGCTTCAAGAATTTTGAAAAGGACCATTTTATTAATGAGTTTCCCTTCAAAAAAATTATCCTAGACAATTTTCCTAAAATAAAACGTCTTTGTCTTTTGCTTCAAATATTTTGTCCAAAAGAATTATCCCTTTAGAAACTTTGTCTCAGACAACTTACTCGAAAGAATTCAACACTTAGCCAAAAAGGGTCCTGAAAGAAAATAAACACTTAGTCAAAAAGGGGTCCTGAAAGAAAAGAAACACTTAGTCCTCGTAAAGTCTAAAAGAATGAATAATTAAAGACTAAGCTAAATAAAAGGTTTTGCACTTAGCTTTTGCCTTGCAGGCTTATTCTTGAACATTATTGCTAGATCCTTAGAAAACCTTGCTTAGATCCTCTCTATTTGCAAATGTTGGATCCATTTCTAAACCTTTGGTCCATTACTTCATCAAACCATGCAAGAGATTTATATGGTGGCCACAAATGGCCAACATCTTTGGTGGCTCACATGGGTTACATGTCTGTCAATGTGAGAGAACCTAGACCATGTTGCCTTATCTAGTTCATTAGGCATGGAGTCATTAGCCTTTATAACTGAGCTGATCTAAAAATGGATACAAGGCTAACCCTTTTTGAAACTTCCTCTTGAATTAATAAGGACAATAAGAATAAAAAACACTATGCCCAAGGCACTTAGGGAAGGAAAACACACAACTGAAAAGATGTGCACAAGGCACTTAGAAGAAAATATGAAAAACTATACAAAATGTACAATATATATAATGGCTACAAACTCTTCTAATAGTAAGGCTTTAGATAAATCCCATTGACTGGGATGGGTAGTACCTCTCCATCTAGTTAGGCCAGTTGAAAAGCATTATGTTGTTTGCATCTATAGATCAAATAAGGACCACTCCACAAGTTATCAAATTTGATATGGTTGCCTGGCTTGGCCTTATTTGAATCCCACTTGAGGACTAGATCCCCTTCCTTAAAGTCTCTTACTATGGCTCTCTTATCAAAGGTTTTCTTGACTTGATCTTAATGTGACTCTAGTGTTTTCATTATAAGGTCTCTCATTTCTTCAAGCTCCATGAGTTTTGTCAGTCTCAAATTCATGGGCTCATCTTCCATCAACTCTAGATGATGGGCTAGTTCCAATGCAGGAATATCAAGAGAAATGGGTAACTTGGCCTCCTTTCCATATACTAAAACATATAGAGAATTGCTAATGGTAGTTTTAGGAGTCACCATGTCAGCCCACAAGGCTATCTTTGGTTTAGTGTGCCAAGTCTTTCAATTCTCTTCCATAGTGCTCCTGATGATTCTTAGAAAAATTTTATTTGTGGACTCAACCAGTCCATTTCCTTGAGGATAATAGTTGGAAGAGGTGATAAGTTAGATACCCATCTTGAGAGCCCATTCACTCATTTTTAGACCAAGGAATGCTAATGTATTATCAAAAATGATAGTGGATGGAACACCAAACCTGGTCACAATGTTGTCATAGAAGTCTAGGACTACACCTTTATTAGCTTCTTTCAATGCAATGGCTTCCACCCACCTGGTGAAGTAGTCAGTTGTAGTAAGCACCCATCTATGTCTTGCACTTGATGGAGGGTTCATCATTCCTATGAAATCGAGCCCCCATTGCATGAAGGGTTAATCTACCTGAATTAGGTTGAGAGGAAGGGTTGTCAATATTTGCTTACCCACAAATAAAGCACACTTTTGACTCTTGATTTCCCATGCATATGCATACTTGAAGACATTGGGCCAATAATAACTAGCTCTCATTACTTTTGCCATTGTAGTCCTTAGAGCAAATGGCCTCCTACAGACCCATCATGGAATTGTTCTAAGAGCCTTGTCACTTGGTCATCATCTATGCACCTTAGGAGAACTCCATTGAGGTCCTTTATAAATAAATCCCCATAAATTAATGAATAAGGTATGGACTAAATTCTAAAATACCTTCTCTTTTCCCTATCCATACCTTGTGGGCACTCACCTATTATCAAAAAATGTGTCATATCTTGGAGCCAACTAGTGTGAGGTAGAGGTGCATCTATTTATGAGTTATCTTGTGTTATTAAGATAACCTCTTTGTCTTCATGAAGGTGATCAACCATATTCTCACACAAGCCTTTACCTCTTACTAGCTTAGTGACCTTGATCTCCATGTCATACTCCATGACCTTGGTAATCCAACCAGCCCTCTTTTCATTCAAGTCTTTGTTAAGAAGGAAGTCTCTCACTCCAAGATGAGACACCATAAGATAGATTTTGTTATTGGAGAGCATTGGCTTGAAATTTTTAAGGCTTATTACTACTGCAAGGACTTACTTTTATACAAAAGTATACCTTATCTCATACCCCTCAAGCCCCTGGCTGAAAAATGCTATGGGTTGCTAAAGCCCTTCACCATTATTTTGTATTAACATAGCTAATATATTTTTAATATTGGCAAAGGCATACAATATGAAATATCTTTAGAAATTAGGATTCATGAGTGTGGGTGCTTGGTAAATGGCTTGCTTAATAGCCTCAAATGTTGATTTACCTTCATTTGACCAAGTGAACACTTGGTTCTTCTTCAGCATGGCAGTGATGGGCTTGACCAAGTTTGTAAAACTAGGTATAAACTTTCTCACAAAGTTTATTTTCCCAAGGAAACTTTGGAGTCCCTTCTTATGCTTGGGTAAAGATAAGGCCAAGATGGCACGTATTCTATCAAGATCAATAGATAGCCCTTCTTTTGAAATAATATGACCCAAAAACTTACCTTCATGCATAGCAAACACACACTTCATAGGATTTAAAGAGACCCCATACTCTTTGCATCTCTCAAAGATCAACCTCAGGTGGTCCATGTGTTCATTGGCATCTTTGGAGAAAATTGTGATGCCATCCAAGTAGACTAGCACCATTTGATTTAGTAGCCCTTGGAAAGCCATGTCCATGGCTCTTTGGAAAGTTTCCCTAGTATTTGATAAGCCAAAAGGCATCTTTTGGTATAAATACATGCCCCATTTAGTGGTGAAGGTATTCTTGTACTGATCTTCTTTCTTTACTAACACCTAGTTGTATCTCGAGTATCCATCCAAAAGAGAAAAATGTTCTAAACCTACAACTATTTGAAGAAGCTACTCCATAGATGGTAGAGGGTAATAGTCCTTCAAGGAGACCCTGTTCAAATCTCTAAAGTCAACACATAGCCTAATATGCCCAATCATTTTCTTTAGAGACACCAATTGGCTACCCATGCTGAGTATTTGATGGGAAAGATGATCTTGGATTCAATCAATTTGGTCAATTCTCTCCTCATTAGCTCTTCAATTTTTGGATTAACAGGCCTTTGCTTCTACCTCCCAGGCTTAGCATTGACCTCCAGTTCTATAGTATGTTGGGCTAAATTTGGATCAAAACCCTTTAGGTCATTATATTCCCAAGTAAAAATGTTTGAATATTCCCTATAAAGTTCAATGAAAGCATGCCTTTCTATCTCATTTCTTACCTTCCCATGCTTGAGGAGCTTGTCCTTGAAAATAATAACTCTTTCATAGCTCTCCTCATCAGTTGACATCACTACCTTATCTTTCCTCATATGGTCTCCCTCATGGAAAAGACTTTCAAGGGTGAGCATCCCCTTATGGATTTTATTAGACCTCAGTTAAATAATTTGATCTTCATAATGATGTTGGAATTTACCTTGGTTCATCTAGGAAAAATATGCTTCCTGTTGCAAGAAACAAGCAATTTATTTGACATTTTCAAAGACCTGTTAATGGGCTTCATTTTTTGGTACTAATGGCCTCACTACAACCTTGACATGTGGCTAAACCTTAGCTTCTTTTAGCTTACTTGGAATATCAAACTGGGCTCCCACAACTACCAACTTGTCAGCATGTTGATTTTGGTTCCTTGGCACAGCTTGAATGTTAAAGGCTTCAAAATCTTCAATTAGGTCCCATACTCTATTTTTGTAGGACCTCATCAAAATATTTTTTGTGAGGTTAAAGCCCCTAACTTGGCTTATTACAATCTCACCATCCCCATATACTTTTAGCCATTTTATTCCCCTCTTACTAGCCCACTAAAGGCCATGGATAAGACCCTTGGACTCTATTACATTGGAGGAGCAATTGAAATGGAAGCTATAAGAAGAGAAATACTTATCATCTAAAGGGGAAACTAGCTTTTTCCCTACACCTACTCCATTTTTTCTCCTTGAACCATCAAAGAATAACCTCCACATATCATTAAGGTCTTCTTTAGGTCCAATGAGGGAAGGTATGAATTGGAATAAGTCTAGAATCTCCTCAAGATAAGTATTCATTTCTTGACCAATTGTAAATTCATCCTCATCAAGGATAGTGCAATTGAGGTTTATGCTATCTAGTTTATGGGGCTCAATGTGAAATTGTGCCATGGGCTCAGTCTTGATTGATACCTTGGTCCCATAACTTGTTCTAAAAGCCATGTAGGACCAATTTACTGCTAGATAGCCTCCTATATTTACTATGAATTCTCTAGAAAGGCATAGAGAAAAATGAGGAGGCACCTCTATAATCAACACATCTTGAGCCACTAAAACACTAGGACAAGCATGCAAGGTTAAGCTGAGACCTCTGATAATACCATATGGCTTTGTGGAAGAACCTTCAAGCTTTATAACTCCCTTAGATTGAGGTTCATACTTTAAACCAAGCTAGTCTTCTATTGACTTTGGCATCACCAAAGTACTTGCTCCACTATCTACCAAGCAATTATGCACCAAGGAATCACCAATGATTAATTAAATATAAAATGGAGGAGGTTTGACCACCTTACTTGATCCTTCTCCCATAGGACCTTGGGTTGCATTGGTGAGGACCTCATTTTCTTTGCTTGGTTATTTGCCTATAATTGTTGGAACACCTATCTTGGACAAACCTTCTTGAAGGATATCCACCTAACCGAGCATGGAAAGCATGTCCCACATTGGCATACTCACATTGGACCTTTTCATTTGTTCAACAATGTTGATTGGTAGACCACCAACCTTCGCTTGAGCTTTGGGAGCCACTACTATTGTTTGTTGAATTTTTGAGTTTTGTGAATCAAAATGGGTCCCTTGATTCTAATTATTTAGATCTATTAGAACCTTTGGAGTAGTAGTAGGCTCATTAGGTTTAGGTATTAATGGATTAATAATCATAGGTTCTTTTAATGCTTCCTTATCACTATCCATATTCCTTCTTTTGAACCTTGTATTAGTTACCACTAAAATGTATGCTTGGCTAGAACTAGCTTGTTGATTGAGTGCATAGAACTCTTCTTGCTTACTGATGACCATTGTAGCATCTAGTTAGTTTGGTATCTGATCATATCCTTAGTCTTATGGAGATTTCCCTTGTTTTTTCATCATGGGTATCTTTATGTTTTGAGCCATTAAGGCTTGATTGTATCCATAAGCGACATCTTGTTGCCATTAGTCATTGAATGCCTAATTAAAACCATTAGTTGGGATAATGGATTGCCAAAAATATTGATCCCAAGGTATGGTCCCTTCAACCTCTTGAGCCATATTGTTTTGAATAGGAACCAAAGAGTTAGAAGAGCCTATGGTATTTGGGTTATAGTTGCTTTACTTATAGGTTATCCTTGCCCTTACTCACAATTCTAGTTTTGAAAATTTCCCTTGAAGGGTGGTCCATTCCCTTGATGAGATTATTGTTGAGGCTGATATGGAGCTTGATAAGGTTTATTAAACTAAGCTTGCTACCTTTTACCATTTACCACATCATTTTCCAAGGATTAGAGCATGCTCTTAAGTTATAGATAGTTTTTTGCTCTTGGGAATCACTTGATTTGCTAATGGAGACCTTTTCCTACTTAGGTGAAGGTATAACAAAAATTATTTGAGTTGGAAGAATAACATCAATTGGGATAATAACCATAAGGGGTGGTCTGATTTTAGGGAAAAGAGGCATTGGGGGCCTAAGAGAAAGCATGCCAACCTGAACTAGGCAAGTTTTTGCTTCAATAGCCACCTCATAAGCATCTGGCAATATGTCCCCTCCCATGGATTGGATCATTATAGCTATATTGATATTTAGAGCCTTGAAGTAGAATGGGAACACAAAGTTAGGGGATGGCCTAATAGAGGTTATAATTCTATCCCAAACTTTTTGGAATATTGTGTTGAAGTCTTACATGAATTCATGGGGGGCTCTCCTGATTGTGGTAAGCTGTTATACTAGTGATAAATGGTCACTCTTGTCTATAAATATATTACACAAGGCCATTCCTTGTTGATTCCATGATTGAATATAATTAGGAGCTAAACTTATATACCAATCTAAAGCTTTTCCCTTAAGGGATATAGCTAATAGTCTAATAGCTATATTTTCTACAATGACATTATAGATATTGCAAAAATTGGATATGTCATTGATGTGTTCAGTAGGGGTTATGGCTTGGTATCTTGTGAAATATGGGACACTTTTGAGACCTGCTATTGGCATAGGATCGTATTATGGTATATTCAAAAGACTTTGGCCACTAAAGCCTACAAAAGCTCTTTGGGGAATCATGGTAATAGGGGGAACTATCAAGAAGTTGCTTTCATGGGTAGGCCTTGAGACTGGGTTAGGAAAAGGTTTCCTTACGTATGGAAGATTATTGGTGAACCTTAACCTTTTGGCTAAATTTAAGGGGATTTCAAAAAACTCAAAAGTAATACCTCTAGAAGTTGATCTTGTAGTCACCTTTAGCATGAAAGAAAGCTATTATTCTACCATCAGATTGTTGAGTATTCCTCAGAGTCACTAGATATTGAAAGATGTAAGCTATAACTGCTAAAAATTGATCAAACTAGCATCCAAATTGACTAATCTTCCTTAAAAGTGGTCCCATTGAGCATGCCAAAAACTATTGTAGGCTAGAATTTAACCCTTATGGGAGATTTTTTTCAAGCTCTCTCACTCCTAGCTAAAATATTAGAATAACCTCAAGGTGTGGGTATCATATAGCGAGGTTGAACCTCTAGGATTTTTAATGAGGTTAGATCCTCATATGCTTCACTTCAACTTGTTTCCCACACTAAAATCTACTGATAACTAAGGAAGAGAGAGAGAAAGACAACATGAAAGGGAAATCTAAGCTAAGGATGGTGATATACCAAAATATGAAATGATCCACTTTCATCCTAGAAACCATTAACAACTACTAATGAACCTAACCAAGACATGGAATAATTTGATCCTATCTCAAGACCACAAGCATAAGTATTTTGTGTGGAGGTTGAAGGAAAACCCTTTAATTTGAAGGACAAAAAGAAATAGGTTTGTATGAGGCACTATAAACTTATGACACTTCAAGAAAGGCACCAATGTCTAACACTTCACTAAACCTGCAAGGAACCAAAATAATTAAATCAAGATACGTAGAGAATCTATAGATGATGAAAATGGACATACATCTACAAGTTAAACTCTAATAATGTATGCTTGACTTTAAACTAGAATCAGAGAAGTTTATCTTATTACTCCAAGAGAGTGTTTACAAGGTAATTTTGATAGAGTAACTCTATCACCAATTGAGGGATCCTTTTTTAGACTCAAAAGCCTATATATAGCAAAAAGGGATGAGAGAAAAGAGGAAAAGAGAGAGGAAGAGGGGAGCTTATTCAAGACATGATAGCTAAGCTGCTACCTTACTGTAATGAATCCTTCACCATCTTTTTGGCTAATTAGGGCATGATTTTGCTTTGTACAAATGAAACTTTTTTCTCTAATAACCTCAAGCTTCCTCATTGATCAACAAACATTATAGAAGACAAGAACCTCCCAAATAATGTCTTTAATGTTTGATCTACCTTTTCTAATCACCTGATCTTTCATATTTCACACCCATGCCATCTTTCACTTATCCTACACATATAAAGACAAAATCCCCATAACTTTGAATCTAGATTGAGCCATGTTAATTTTGTGTTAAATGGCTACTTGTTGGAGATGACATCCATGTTGAAGGATGAGAGCCTCTCCATTAATTGCATACACCAGATCCTTTTAATGTATTTGGTTTAACTCAGGTCTGCTTAGCATTCAAGTCCCTTTTTTGAAACTAACAAAACCATGTCAAAGTGTAGTTACATGTTCCCACCAAGTGTAAATGATTTAATCTTTTGCATTTAAAACTTGGCATGTGCCTTCACTTTGCATGTCTGCTACTCCACCTAGATGCTTCTATTCTTAATTTGACCACTTTACATGTTCTGAATATGAGTTGTAAACCATGTCATTAGAGTTTGAAAAGAGGAGTCGTTGTTGTCTTTTTTTGATTGGCTGATCTAATTCCCAATAGGATCCTTTGAAAATTTAACCTTGTCTCATCCATTTATCTTTATGAACTTGGACCTCTACATACCATTGATCTCCTTGACATTTGGATGCCCTTGAGCCACTTCTCCTTGATTGATTAGCCCCTCGAATTTACTGATCATTTGACCTTAATGTTCCTCAACCACTTTTTTCCAAGTACTTTGTTCAAGATTTTCCATGGACTTTTGCCTTATGCCTATTTCTCTTGAAGGAATTCCTTCAGACCCTTTTCTTTGAACAATTTTTCTGAAGCAATTTCCTTCACCTTTTCTTTGGGAATTTCTTTTTCAAAGGAAAAGTCTTTTTGACCACTTTTTATGAAGGTATTCCTTCAACCTTTTATCCTTGGGCACTTTTTTGAAAAAATTACCTTTGAACTTCTTGCTAAGTTCCCTTTGAAAAAATTTAAGTGGTACTTTGGCTTTTGAAAGTTCCCTTCAGCTTGCTATAAGTCTTTTATTTTGGGACAAAAATTTTGAAAGAAAATCTCCCTTCGAAAAAAAATTCTCGGATAATTTTATCAAAGGAAAAGTGTCCTTTAGAAAATTTTGTCAAGTTTTTTGAAAAGAAACCTTCCCAAAAGGGACCTACCCTTCATATTTTTTTTAAATGGATCATTTTGTCAAGAAAATTGCCCTTTAATTTTCTTAAAAAGACCATTTCTTTGAAAAAGATATCTTTCATAATTTTTGAAAAGTGCCCTATCTAAAAGAAAGTACCCTTCGAGAAAAGTGTTTAGGATACTTTGTTGTAGAAGAATTCCATTGAGAATTCTAAAAAGGACAATTTTATTGAATATTTACCCTTTAGGAAAATTGTCCCAAACAATTTTCCTAAAATAAAAGGTCTTTGTCTTTTGCTTAAGACATTTTGTCTGAAAGAATTATCCCTTCAAAAACTTTGTCACAGACATTTTGTCTGAAAGAATTCAACACTTAGCCAAAAAGGGTCTCGAAAGAAAATAAACACTTATTCAAAAATGGTTCCTAAAATAAAAGAAACACTTAGTCCTCACAAAGTCTGAAAGAATGAACAAGTAAAGACTAAGCTGAATAAAAGGTTTTGCACTTAGCTTTTGGCTGTAGGCTTATTCTTGAACATTGTTGTTGGATCCTTAGAAAACCTTGCTTAGATCCTCTCTATTTGCAAATGTTGGATACATTTCTAAACCTTTGATCCACTGCTTCATCAAACCATGCAAGAGCTTTATATGTGGTCCAAAAATGGCCAACATGTATCATGAACTATGTTGAATAATGACAACCTCTATATGACATATAAGAGAATTGTTGGTGGTTGGTAATGAAGATGGTTATTTACATATGTTGATGATGAATTATGAATCATGAAGGGATTGATGAGGGTGAAAAAGAGAAGTAGATGAAGCAAGTGATAAAACTATAGCATTCTACTCTTGTGGAATTGGTTCTATGATGAAAGATTTGAATTCGTTAGCAAGAATGGTGGAAATTTTATGATATGTGATAATATTTACATGTTTGAATTAATAATCACCATTGATCTGATGAAAAATTAGTTATGAGTTACCTAAATCATGTAGGTAAGGGATATCTAAATTGATGGTGGCTTGCATGCCTAAAATGAGAGCTTCATACTCAGCTATGTTATTAGTAATGTCAAAGTTTAATCAAAAAGTAAGATATTTGATCTCACCACGGGGATCAACTAAGACACATCATACCCCATCTCCTTGACTATATTTAGATCCATAGAAATAAAGTATCCAAATATATTCATGAAAATCAATTCCAGCCTCAAGGAATTCTTCAATGATGACTTTGGATTTTGGTTTAGAAAATTTGAAATTTCCAGTTCATCAAGATTATTTTCTTCGAGATCGGCTATAAAAATTATGAAAAAAACTTTGATTGAAATAACTTGATTAATACATTCCGTGTAAAGGAATTATTTGTTAGGAAGAGTGTCTCAAAGGTGAGTCATGGCTAGTATAATATCATCAACAAGTTGATTAGTGATTATTCGGTCTTTAATGGATTTGTATGTAATGATTTGAAAATCAAATTCCATCAAAAGAACCATACATTTTCAAATTCTATCACTAGGTAAGAAATATTTTGATAAAAAATGATGAAGATGGTTAGAATAGATAATGACATAAGTGATTTGATAAAGCGTGCAACACTGAAGTTTTTTAACTGTGAAATAAATAGTGCGAAAATCACATTCAATTTTGGTATAGTGTGTCACATAGTCTATTAAAGCATGACTAATGTAATATATGGCATATTAACAATATGTTTCATCTTATTGGATGAGCATTTCCCTAACTGATATAGGGGTAGAGGAAGTGTAAAAATTGAGAGGATAATCATTGGAAGGTGGTTAAATAATGGGAGTATGTAATAATGATTCTTTAATGTTTTTGAATGATTTTTGCCATGAGTTAGTCCATTATAAAGTAATGTCTTTCTTGAAAGGGAGTTAATTGAGTAGATGTGGTAAGCCATATCAAGAATGAATCATTAAATTACCAATGTATTTTTATATATCTAGAATGGAATGCAGAATAGACATGTTAAGAATGGATTTTATTTTAGAAAGATCTACATCAATCCCACGTAAAAATATTAAGAACCTATGAGTTTTCTCGAGATGACACCAAAAACCTATTTATAAATATTGAGTCTAACTTTTTATCTGATAAGATGATAAAAAATGAGAGAGAGATCATGAAGATGATTTTCATGATGCTTAGATTTAGGAATGAGATAATGTACATATTTTTTGACTATTTGATGAATGAGATCGTGAAAGATATGGGTCATTACACATTAAAAAGTGGCATCAAAAATTTTAAGACCAAAGAAAATTTTAATGTAACAATAGGTGTCCCATTTAGTGGTGAAAGTGGTTTTATGTTGATCATCAGGAGTGATATGAATTTGATTATATACCAATAAATCATCCATGAGTGATAACATTTTATAGTTGGTAGTGGAATCAATAATGGCACCGATTAATGGTAGATAAAAACTATCTTTGGGACATGATAAGTTAAGATTGTGAAATTTTATATAGATGTGAATTACCATGGTAGCTTTCTTGTATACAAGAATAATATTGGATACCCATTTGGAGTAGTCTATAGGTTTGATGAATTTGGTATCTAAAATATTGATGATCTCTTTATGACATGAAGTATAAATCTAAGGAGGAAATTTTCATTTCTTTTGACACATGAGTTTTTCATCAAGATAAGTAATGATATTATAGACTAAAATGTTAGGATCAATCCCAGGCATGTCTTCATATGAACATGTAAAATATTTGTAGTATTTGTAAAAAAATAGACTAGAATTGTCACTTTTAGCAGGATGAAGTTATTTGGAGATGAGAATAGGGTGAGGAATAGTAGTGATTCCATAATTAATTGAAATAATTTCCTTAATAATCATAATGTTTCTATTTTAATTATTTTGGGAATATTGGTGTTTTATTCTTGATTTAGTTAAAGGGTCTGGATTGATAAATCAATAAATAATATGCAATAAATAAGTTACTGATTTGTGAAATTTATTGGTAATTAGAGTTTTTATAAAAATAGTAATAGAAGGGAGAAAATAAGACTTAGATTAAACTGTGCTGATTTGACTGAGACAAGATCTTATATTCACTATGCAAGCCTGGGACACTATCACAAATAGGATTATAACTTTCATTTTTTTATTAAATAGGATCATTGAAAGAGGATAGGAGTGGCATGAGTGTTGTAGTCCTTATCTGACATTGTTATCCTAAGGATCTAAGCTTTCTCAGTGTTGTTCGACAGGTTTGTGTGACCCTGTCTCTAAATTTTTGGTAGCCATAAGTTTAGAGAGCTCACTTTAGGGTATATTTTTTCTTCAAACCCTATCTTCAATTGTACTTTGACCAATTTTGAATAACAAGGGGGGTTAGTGTGTGTAATATTCATTGGACATGGATCCACACCCCTTATATGGGCATGTTGCCTACATACCAATACTCTATAGAGGGATCAAGCCATATGTAGTTCTCCTTTTGAAAGTGTTTTGTGTAATTGTGATATGAGAATGCAAGTAAATGCTAAACTAGGTGTGATTGGGATGACTAGGGACTGGTGTAAGGATTTGAATAAGCTAGAAATAATATTGGATGGTTATATGCAAAGAATAGGGAAATGTGCTTGAGTAGTCTTGTTTGTATTCTTGCTTGCATTGTGATATTTACCAACCCTTTTCAAATGATCTTTGAATGGGATTTTATAGGGATCTATTGGTTATGGATTGAATTTGTTCAAATTAGGCTGAGATGGATAAGGATAGGAAATTGGAATGAATTGACCATTAGGGTTAGAAATGAGCTTGGACAATAGCACCAAAAGTGGATAAGAGTGGCATTGGCATTATAGTCCTAGTGTAGCACTATTTTCCTAAGCAGACGTGACTTAGGGGGATGGATTGGTCATGAAAAGAGGGTCCTAGCTCAGTTGGGATCAAGTATGAAAGGCTATGGATGACTAAGAATCAGTGAAAACAAGCCTAAGATGGTTATGAGAGAAAACGAGAGGGGCCTATGGGTTGGGTGTCATTATCCATGCTTAAGTTACCAATTTTTACATTTTATATGACTACATTTGCCCCACCTTTATTCTAGTGATGCAACAAATTGAAATACTAGGATAAAGGAAAAATAGAAAGTGTACCTAAACTTACCTTCAAGGGTGAAGCTCATGAAGCTTGTGTGATGTTGGGTGTGCATAGAGAGATCACACTGTGAAGTATGAATATATAAGAAAAATAATGAGTAGATCAGTTCTTACTAGATACACTATATCTAAAATAAGAATGTACAAAGTTGGGTAAGAGAGAGAGGAAGAGAAAGGAATGAATACATCTCACCAAGTACATAGACTAATACAAAACTTGTTGTGATGTTGAGTGATGCTGAGTAATGTTGGATGTGTGTTGATTCAAGAGGAATATCGTGAATGGAGTTAAGTTCTCAATTCCCCAAAAAGTGGATCAAGAATGCAAAGGTTGGCCTTTGTCTTCATCATTGCCTACCAAGTGAAATTACGTGGTCATGTGTGTGTTGATCGATGTTTGGACTATGTCCAATCCCTTTGAATAGGTGGCTCAAGAATATAAAGGATAGCTAGTCCTTTGAATCCATCATTTCCCCATTAAGTGAAGCTATGAACCGATACTAATATGAAATAGATGTCATATGAGATGGATCTTAAAACCCATAAATTTATTGTGATCTGACAATTAGTCAAATGTATGTTGTAAACTAGGCCACTCTTGGCCACTTCGAAAGATGGAGATTGGGCTTGTATGAAAGCCACTTTGAAACTGAGAATCTAGCTTATGTGGAAGCCACTTGATAACTTGATAACTTGGGAATATGGAGGGTAGTATTATATAAAATCCACTATGAAATGATGCCAACCACCTATAAATGGAATAAGGCACATAACTACTAAGAATGCCTGGGTAATGTTGAACTTAGATAGAAAAGAAAATAAATGTGCCACATATATTACACCCAATCACTGATGTCTAGAACATGGATTATGATCTAAAAGTTATACCAACTACCGTATTTGAGACTGTAAGTGAGAGACATCATGTCTCACATGATGCCCCTATATCTATATTTCTTAATTAAAATGTGTATTGAAACTATTGATTCTAAATTGGTCTGGTTGTGAAGATCTATAGTTGAACCTACTTTTTTTGCTTGATTTTGGAAATTTTGGTTTTTTTACTATTTAGACAAGAGTGCTAAAAATAGACAGTAGCACCACCAATATTGTAGTCTAGTCTCGGTGCTATTGTCTTGGGCCAAATTTGATGACTGTTTTGTATTATTCACTATCTTCCTAGTGTTTTATAACTAGATTGATGTTTGGTGGTTGTTTTAAGTGTTTTGAAACTATATTTTTCAATTGATAAGAGCTCTAATCTTTGTGAAAAAACCCCTATTTATTGCCCCCTCTTTTGAGGGTAAGAATGGAGACCCTACAATGACTACCCTCAGAAGAAAGAGCCTTGTAAGTGTGTTATGCTTCAAAATATGTGATATAGCAATGATAATTGACAAGATGTCTCAATATATAGCATGATTTGTATTGAGATATTTTGAGATCAATAGGGTTATGCCTAGATAGATATAACAATGTAAAAGCATATGTAATGTACTAAATTAGAACTAGAAATGTTAGTTATTAGTTGTTAGTTTTCAAGGAGGGATGGAGCATGATGTCCATCATGGCATCTAATAATCAAGATAATACATGATTTGGATCATGGCATTGCAAACAATCAAAAGTAAGGGGCCAAGTAAACAAGGGACATGGGCACATGTCATTCAAATTGGAAAGCAAGCATACAATGCATGTTCAAATACCACATACACATATAGTTGAAACAAGTAAGTTGGTGTGAAATCCATAATCACATAGAAGAGTATAGGTAAGGGACATTGGCAAATGTTGAAAGGCACACACATGAATATAAGCATAGGACATTGGCAAATGTCCTAAGACACATACCAAAAATAAATAAGAACTATGAATGCAATCACATCAAGTTATGTTAAGTAAAAAGATAAAGCATGTAAAGACTAGAAAATGCAAGCACGTCTAACTAATCAAATCAAGAGTATGAAAGTATACAAGACATGTTAGTATAAGACTAGGTATATGCAAAGAAATACATAAGTGCTAAATACTAGGGAGTGTCGATAGAGTAATCTATGTAAGCTAGTAAATAATGTAAATCAATATGATAACTAGAGTGTGTGGTGTAGAAATTACATAACTTGGATGGTGTAGTCATGTAGAAGATGCCCCCAAGGGGAATATTTTATCAATGTGCATCTCACATGTAGGATTAGGAAGCCCCCTCAATAGGTAGAGTGAAGAAATCAAGGGTATATAAGTCATTGCACACACTCAAAGAAGATCAAGTGAAGCATGGTAATGTAGATAAATCAATAAACATAGAATAGTAAATGTAATTCTAGCATAGTAGTAGAAATGTAAATCATGGAGGTGCATACAATCAAGATGTTTTTTTTGTGTGTTTGTGACATATTTGAATGTTTTTAGATTTTGAAATTTTGTGTTATTTTTGGTATTTTTAAAATGAATATTATATTTGTATTTTTGATTTTTTTAAAGCTATGTACAATAAAGCATAGGAAACTATGTATAGGTAAGCAAGGAAAGGATGATACTAACTGATGAGTCTCATGGGAGACTCCTTATCATGGTGTCTTATATCAAAGAAAGGAATCATGCATGATCATGAATCATGATGGAAATGTTGAGACTATGGATTTGAAAGTTGTATATGTTGTAAATACTCTAAAATATCTAAAGTAGAAACCAAATATGGGGTCCCCTTATAACTCTGAGAAGTGGATGCAACTATAAGGCTCTTAAGGACCCATCTAGTAGTATGAGAAGCTCTCTAAACATGTGCTCTATGAGTAGATGCATGAGAACTCAATGATATTGCTCTAGGTGTGAGCACTGTAGATGAAAGTTGTCTAGAGTCCTAAAGCTATGGAGGTGTATGAAATATTTGTGCTAGTGACAGATGCCTCAACTATGGTTAAATCAGAACTAGAGGAAGAACTATAACTAGTGGAGAAACTAGAATTGGAATCTGAACTAAAACTAGTGATTATACTGTAAAAGATGGCTTTGAAGTGGGGAGTGGTAACTCATACAAAATTCCACCAACTTTCATAACCTGATTATCATGAATTAATTTCATGGATCTATGAACTATAGAAGGTACTACTCAAAGTTTTTGAATCCATGGTTGACCAAGTAACATATCAAAAACTCCTGCATTGGGAATAATAGTGAATGGTGTGGCCACGTGTGTTAGACCAACCTATAAAGGAAGTACAATCTCACCTAATGACCTCTATATATGTCCACTAAATCTATTGCTAACTATGTCTGTTAGTGTAATATCCTACTTTGAATATCTCAAATGTTGTAATAATGTCATAATGCACATGTTCACATTGGATCCATTGTGTATGAGAACACTATGAATAGGATGATTATGAATGTGAGCTCTAATAAAGAGTGCATGATAGTTTGTATCATCCTCAATGATCTCTTACTCTAAGAAGGAGATGGAAGGTCTAGCGAGAACTTTGGAATTGTATACACTAATCATGTTGCTTAAATGATGTAACTCAACTAAAGGTGCCCTATATCTATATGGTGGAAGATGTGCATGATATGCATGGTGAACCCCTGATTGATCCCTTATCTCCTATTTGGAATGTTGTGAAAAAGGATTTGAGAAGATTTTCAAAGCTTTATCCTCTATTTTCTTTGTCTAAGGACGCTCAATTGAAGTGCCAAGATCAATATGGCTTCCATCTATTAAGTCTTGTCTTTGGTTTCTCAAATTGATGCATCTATTTGTTGTATGTCCCGGTGCCCTATGAAACTCATAAAGTACATGTTGATCATATCCCTATGGAATAGGCTTTGTTGGGTCAACTTCCCTAATAGGAGGGAGAGATATGATGTTACAATCTAATAATTATTGTAAAACTCTATCTATAGAAACTGGTAGATTGGTAAATATACACCGAAGAGGTAAAAATAAAACCACATGTTATGGGGGCTCTGAAGCCACATTAACTATTGATTGATTTTGAGTCTTGTTATCATTGACCTTGACCTTATATGGGACTTTGTTGTTACTCTTATTGGTCATTTCTAAGATATTTGTGTACTTAAGTTTGCCCATTCAAATTAACTTGACTTATCCTTCCTTTAGTGTGTGATACAATTTAGTGAAGGAAGAGAATCTTTTGAACATAATTGATTCATGTAAAGATGGTAAGAGACTCTATTTAAAGAGATCTTATAACTCTTGATTGACCATGGGGCTAGTCATCTTATCCAAGATAGTTTTATATCTAAGAACATAATCTATGAGATTCTCATTTGACCTTTGTTTATATTATGTGACTTGGGCGTACGAAACCTTGTCACCAATGTTAATGCTAAAATGAGATAGGAACATGTCAGCTAAAAGATTGAATGCACTAACCGACTAATTCACTTAACTATAGAACCATTATAAATCACAATCCTTTAGGCTCCAAGGAAAAATCTTGGTAAGTAGCCAATCATTTGGTACATATTCTAAGCATGCTACGTGAAAGGCTCTTAAATGTGTTTCTAGATCACCCTTACCATTATATAGAGTAAGCTTGGGTTGAACAAAACCTTGTGGCAAGGGTGTCGAAGCAATGTGACATGCTAATGGTGTATGCAATAGAGCAAAAAAATCCAAAGCCTATGTAGGTCTAGAGGCACCTTCCTCAAGATGTAGCACCTTGGATTGAAGATATTTTATCTCTTGCACAAGGGCTTCCACATTAAGAGACGAAGATGTACTAGTTGTAGTTGGTGGCATAAAGGCAGTTTGGGCTGTTATAGGGGGTTGTTGAGACATAGTTCCCCCTTCTTGTCATTTATAATTGGTTGCTATGTGGGAATGGAAAATTGAACTTGTTTAGCCTTTTTTATTTCCATGAGAGATTGTAATATAAGAGTATGATCTCGAGGTTGTTCCCTGAGTCTTTCTCTGAAACTTTGGAGGATCAAATCTTTGTTGAGTATAACTTCATTATCAATAATGGGTGGAAGCGGATCAAAAGTTTAATGTGGAGAAGCATAAGCATCAGTGCGTATATCATCATTGTTATTTTCATACTACTCATTATCAAAGTTATTTTTATTGAAATTAGTGTAATCTAGATATGTAGAATCTGTGATAAGAACCTGAGTTTATTGTTTGTCCATGGTATATGGTTGAGTTGTAGGAATATGGGTGAATGCCAGAGGATTGCCACTAAGTCTTACACTTCATAGTGAAGGAAAAAATGCAAGGAACTTAGGTGGCATAAGGAAAATAACTTGGATAATAGTAGAAAATATTAAACAAATGTAATCTAAATAAGAAACTGGAATATACATAAAAAGGATATGAAGCTCATGAACATGTAAGGTGATACCTCTAGAAGCAATGGGATATAGTATATGCAACTAGGGTTTTGATAATAATATTTTTACAAAATACTATGGAATTTTGAAAATGAAATTAGATTTCTGATTTAAATATGCAACTAAAATTTTAGAAAAAAATTTAAAATTGCTTGATTGAATAGGACCTAGTATATGTAACTAGGGTTTTGAGAAAAATAATTTTTTTGAAATAACTATTGAATTTTGAATGGATTTTCTAATTTTAATATGCAACTAAAATTTCAAAAAAATATTGGAAAATGCTTGATTGAATAGGACCTAGTATGTGTAATTAGGGTTTTGAAAAAAAATTGAAATTACTATTGAATTTTGAATTTTTAAGGGATTTTTTTATTTTAATATGCTACTAAAAATTTAGAAAATTGTTGGAAAATTATTGGAAAAATACTGGGACCTAATATGGTCAACTAGGGTTTGAAAGAAAATTATTTTAAAATTTACTATTAAATTTTAAAATTTGAAATGAATTTTTGATTTAAATATTCAAATATTTATAGAGAAAATCAATAAGAATTTTACCCTAGGGTTTCTAGGGTTTTTGTGCACAAATAAAGTAAGTCAGGTTTACCAAATGGTTTCATTATTTTAGGAATATTAGTGTTTTATTCATAATTTAGTTAAAGGGTCTAGATTGATAAATCAGTAAATAATATGCGGTAAATAAGCTACTAATTTGTGAAAATTATTGGTAATTAGAGCTTTTCTAAAAATAGTAATAAGAGGGAGAAAATAAGACTTAGCTTAAATTGTGTTGATCTGACTGAGACAAGATCTGATATTCACTATGTAAGCCTAGGACACTATCATAAATAGGATTCTTTCATTTTTTAATTAGATAAGAGTGTTGAAAGTGGATAGGAGTGGCACCAGTGTTGTATTTTTTGTTTGACACTATTGTCCTAAGGATTTGAGTTTTTTAGGTTTTGTTTATTAGGTCTATATAACCCTATCTCTAAAGTTTTGATAGCCAAAAATCTATAGAGCTTCCTTGTAGAGTATATTTTCTCTTCAAACCCTATCTTCAATTATACTTTGACCAATTTTGAATAAGAGGGGGGGTTAGTGTATGTAAGATTCATTAGACATGGATCCACACCCCTTGTGTGGGCACGTTGCCTACATACCAATACTTTGAAGAAAGATCAAGCCATATGTAGTTCTCCTTTTAAAATTTCCTGGTGCAATAGTGATATGAGAATGTAAGGAAATACTAAACTAGGTGTGCTTGGGATGACTAAGGACTTGTGTAAGGATTTAAATAAGCTAAAAATAATATTGGATGGATGTATGCAGAGAATATGGAAATGTGCTTAAGTAGTCTTTCTTGTATTCTTGCTTTCTTTATGATATTTTCCAACCCTTTCCAAATGATCTTTGAATGGGATTTTATAGGGATCTATTGGTCATGGATTGAATTTACTCGCATTAGGCTGACAAGGATAAGGATGGGAAACTAGAAGGGATTGACCATTGGGGCTAGAAATGAGCTTGGAAAATAGTGTTGAAAGTAGAGAGGAGTGGCATTGGTACTATAGTCTTAGTGTGGTGTTATTTTCCTGAGTAGATGGGACCTAGGGGGATGGATTGGTCATAAAAAAGGGTCCTAGCTCAGTTGGGATCAAGTCTAGAAGGTTATGGATGACTAGGAATCAATGAAAACAAGTCTAAGAGGGTCATGAGAGCAAGCAAGAGGGACCTATAGGTTGGGTGTCATTAGTCATGCTCAAGTTACCATTTTTTGCATTTTATATTACTATAGTTTCCATCTAGAAATTATATGTAGCAAGATGAACGTGGATATATGATGTGTTTTAGGATTGATACTAGTAATGAAATTATTAAAACAAGGAGCCTTTTGTACAAATGACCAAGCTTATGATGTTGGAGTGAAAGTTGAGGTTCACAAGCATGGAGTAGTTATAAAATGGTGTCATCAGTAAGGAGCATGGATAAACATCCATAATATTCAACATCAACTTCAAGATCCAAAATTTGATTTCCATGATTATCGAAAAAAAAAAGTATTTTTTGAAAAATGATACCTTGTGCATCTAAGGTAATTTAAGGAGTATAAGTATAAGACTATTCAATAAAATTTGGTATCAAGATAGTGGGATAAGAACTATCAGCTATGGTGATAGATTTATGAGTAATAGGTATAGGATTGATTTGGTTAATATGGTCTATTGGAGATAATAAATCATGATGCACAAGATTAATCTAATCAATGTAGTCATGGCTTATAGGTTGGGTTATATTAGATTCATTGATTTATTGGATGACCCATGGAATGTGTAGCAAAGGTGCATTAATCATTGATGCATAGCCTTGAGGTTTTGATTCAATATTAGAGGATACGTGAACGACATGGACACCATAATTGAAGGCATCTATTTTGGATAATGAAGGACATCTAAATATCATGATAGAGATTGAGCCATGATGTAAGTATCATCATAAGATGTAGATATATCACATGTATCTATTTCATTAGGAACATCTATAGTGGATATACCCATATTACTAAATGTATAAGGGGACATGGATAAAGTATCTAAAAATAGTTTTACCACCCCATCTTCATTACAATTAAATTCATCATTTGTATAAGAGGATTCATGTGCATTGCATTATGGAGGACAATCAATAGTATTGTCTATTAAGGGAATGGTTTGATCTTGTAAAAGGAGAAAAGGAGGGAGCTATTCCATGATGTAGGGAGATAATCGATTGGTATTTTAAATGTTTTGTAATTTTTTAGGTTCATCATCATATAAATCTATAAGGGTTACATGTAGATCAAAATGTATATTCAAAAATTCAAGAAGAGGACTATTTATCTAAGAAATAGTAAGGATGTGATAATAAGATTCATGATTTGGAAGTTAGATGTTCTAAGGATTAGGATTGGCCTCATGTTTGTAATGTTTCCCATTATGTATGAATTTAATACATAGGCTACCAGAAAATGAAATAACTCGCATACGATGAGCCCATGGATGACTTAAGAACATATTATAAGATAAAGGAAGATCATGAACCATGAGCTTGGTATGGTGTAGACACTAAATCTGAATTATATAGCACCTCGGTCATAACACTTAGAAAATACATATCATGGTTGTACCCTTCAGTTCTAAGACATTTCCATTATCAAAAGGATCACATTCACCATATCTTTATGCCAAATTACTTATCTCTTAGTTTAACCACTATTATTCTGACGAGCAAGCCTTTTATACTATGAAATTTTTTATAAACCTGATCATTATCTTTCTCTACTAGTTTTGGACATGTACCTATTTTTTAACTTCTTAGACACTTGTGTCCTAGCTAGACACCTATATTGATGCAAGTGTCCCTTTTCAAACTAAGTTTCCAGTGCCCAAAGTCATCTAATTTGTAAATGAAATGTATTATTATGGTTGGCCTAAGTTATTTAGTGTGATATATTTACAAAAGGGATTGGTATATATACAAGATCAACCATCATTCATTTCTCACCTAACAACCTAGAAAATACTAGAAGCTCAAAAATAAACTTACCTAAAGCACTCAATCAATAATTTAAGTGAGAAAATCTACCCTGTTCATTCCATTTCTATATTATTCATATGATCAGTATCCCCATAGTTCTAAAGTACTGAATGAACATCCCATGAGTCATATTTTTGAAGTTACAAACTAGGTCATTCTATGTACTTGCTTATCACACATTGCATCCTTAAGCACACACAAGCCAACATGTAGGGGAGAAATACATAATTTTTAGGCCCTATTAAGAGTATTATTTATGTAGGTATCCCCTGTTAACAAATATGTCCTTAGGGTAGCTTGACACTATGTGCCTACTAACCCATTTTTTTCATAGTCATTCCAAAGGTGAGGAAGCTAGGGTTTGATAATTTGATGAAGAGTGATGGCTTATGCACATAATCTAAAGACATTAGAGGAAAAGAGATAGAAAACTCAAGAATCTCTAGGTGGTCACATCTATATTTAATCACTATTTCATATTGGACACCTATATATAATGTAGACACCAATGTCAATGCAACTATCAAGATCTGATGAAAGTGTCTAAGTCCATAGAATGAAAAAATCTAGAATCTAATGATTATTTCAATATATTGATCTATTTCACTTCCAACCTATTTCATCCTAGATATGCATGTATAGTAAACTAGTGAAGTACCATTGTTTGCAATTTATTGCAATATCAATCAATGTTGTACTTTCTAATTTTGGCATGTCTCAACTTATTTAAATTTAGAATATTTTTTATCTAAGTTTGTAAATTAATCAGCCTACTATATATCTATATATCACTCTTGTGCTTAATCATTTATATATTTTAAACCCTATTGTACCCTTGTACCACATTCTAAACAAATTTAAGTTTAAACATTTGGTGAACCCTACCTATGATATAGTTTGTTACACAAGTGTTCTATAATAGATGTTCTTCACCTTGTTTTCTCTAATATATTTTTACTTTATTTCCTTCATCAAGGATGACATAGATTATTTTGATGACTATGATTATGAAACTCACCAACTCTCTATCAAGGAAGGACTAAATATTGATTATCATTATATTTTTCACAATGTACAAGCACATTATCTAAAATATTTGAATGGTGGTAGCTACCATCCCTATAACCAGGTTTATGCCATCACCATCCCAATAAATGAGTTGAACAACCTTAAGGAAGATATAAAACTTCTTTAATTACCTTATACAACCAAATTGGCTACACATGACCAAAATGTTCCTTTATTTGATTGTGTTAACTTTCATCAAATCCATAAATATATCATGGCTAATTTACAAACTAGTCATAAAGTAGATTTTATCCAAGCACTTTGATTCAAACTCTTATCATTCCAACATTTCCAAATAATATCCCCCTCATTAAGGGTGGTAATTCTATTTTTACTTCATTTGATATTGAATTTTTTCAAAAGTTAAATAAAGATATCATGGACTCTTTCCCAATAACATTAAACCACCATAAATAAGGGTGTATTACAAAACTTAAGTGGAAAAAACTCCTAATGTTCCAAAAGAAGAATCTTTACCAAAAACACCTAAGTTTCTAATTGCTATATCATTACTAAAGGTGGATAAATTATCAAAGGATATGCCAAAAGTTCTAAAATTTTAAGGTCCAATACCATTATCAACATATCATAAATTTTGTGATGTTTAGCTTGCACTTATTATTTATGAGGATGATAATACCAATACACCTAAATTCAAAATAAGTTGTGGACTAGAACCAATGATAACACCTTTTCCAAACACCACCATTCCTAGTGATGATACCATGTCTATGATGAGTGTTATTGGAGAGATTCAAAGACAAGTTTATATACTTCAAATGCAAATGGCCCACCATAATTATAATAAAAATATTACCTCATTCCATAATCAACTGATTGCATAATGTATACTTGACTATCCTTATCCACAAGGTTTTAAACTACAAAAACTGCCGCTTTTTTATTGTCATAAAGATCATTTTCATCACATGATCAGATATGTACATTATTTTTTTCAATGGGCTAAATATGACAAACTATTGCTCAAAACATTTCATATGAGTATAACCAATGAAGCTCAAAATCAGTTATATAGCTTACCCAAGGTTCATTAACTACTTTTTCATAATTAGAGGATGTCTTATTTTTTTCTTAAAACATACATGAGGTGCTTATTTTTACATTATAACATTTTCACAATTTCAAACAACATCATGATGAATCCCTTCAATATTATGTTATTTGATTTAAAATTATATCATATGCCTTAGCATTTAGACCCTTGGATTTAGAATTGAAATTCATTTTTAGTATAGGTCTTCCTTCCCCACTAAGGTAAACATCATTACATAAACAATATGAATAATTTACCTACTTATACTTGGATGTTCGTAGATATGCATCATTCATACTCACACATTCAAACAAACTTAACATATCTCCTTCCAAATAATTTTTTTTAATTCCACATATAAATGAGGAGGATAAAGTACGAAATGAACACTACAATCAAATGTGTGGTGATCCCCATATTGATATTGAAGATTTGAAAACATTACTAAATATGAGACCAATATAAGATAAACATCCATAAAAACCTCCTCAAGTTTCAAAAATAAAAAAGAATACATGCCAACAAAATCTAACAATCACATTATTTGTAGATGGTGATTAATTTTGGCATAACCATGTTGATCCTACACAAGCAAAAACCACCAATGTAAGATGGTTGTAATGACTTAGATTTGATCTAAAATACTTTCAACATAAATGAAGTTACAAAGACTCATTAGAAAACATAACCATACGAATTGATCATGGTCCTAAAGTGATTAAAAAAAGGTTTGGGTTATGCCACAAAAATATTAATATGCATTCAAGGTAGGAGCCCTTTGGTTATACCAAATGGAAGAAAAAATTGACTAAAAATAGCAAGGTATCTCCGTTTCTCATGAGGTAAAATTGATCCATATTCCATATGATGGTAATTATTCTTCTCCTTCACAAGTAAATCATGGGGCAAAAATGGACATACAACATTTTAAACTATCCAACCATGATCCAAATAATCCAAATGATCGAACCTAAGGGTAAAACATTAAAATATTCCAAAAGCACCAAAAAAATAAAAAAACTCAAAAATCCAAAATATCCAGTGTTTTCATATATTATTAGCTCCTTGGCATCTATGTTGTTGGTTACATGTTGGTAGATAGAATATCATTTATTTTTATATACACACATATGTTTCACATATCTTTTGAGTGTGATATAAGCATACCCAAGCACATGATATATGCACATACAAATGTCAGGCCTTCCTCTACTCACATCATCAATACATTGCTTATTTGATTATGATACACCCAAGCTACATTATTATATGATCATTGCCCATTATCATGTTTGAGCTTATGTGTTTATACATGCCTATATCCATGCTTAGATATTTTAAAGTGTCCTTGATATCCTATGTACTTAGCTTTTTTTCTAACACATATATCTAGGGACTACTATGATATTCTTATGTTGGTTTCTTATGGTTCTATGATTTCCCTTTTTCACTTGTTTGAGTGTCTTGCCTTGCTTACATTTATTTCCTATTTGAGCATTTTAATAAGCTCTATTTATTGCAACCCTGATGCCTTTATTTTCTTATTATGATATTTTAAATATGTCAGTTTATTTTGTGTGGACATTTGAACATGTCATTCTATGCTTTGTAGAAATTTGACTATGTAATGTCCCTTCAATTATGTGTCATTTGAACATGTCCCTTATATGAGGTGTCCTTATACCATTGCCTTTTGTTTTATTTTGTGTGCTCTTGTGCATGTTTGATTTCTTATTAAGTTTGTATTATTACTCTCTAAACATTGTCATGATTTAAATCATGCATCTTAAGACTTGATGTGATCACATACTGTATACCTCATTGTTATATCTACCTAGACATGGTACTCCTATATGTTACATGATCTATACAAAGATTATATAATTATCTTATCCTTTTGAGGTAAATTAACTACCAATTTATACTTCCCATCACCTCAAAAGGGGGCATATTAGTGGAGACATGTCATAGAGGCATCACTTCCACATTTTCATAATTTCATATTTCAGTGTGGGCATAACCTTCACACTTATTCATAACTAAGCATATCTAGGTTATAATGGGGGCATGTTATAAGAATAAATTCTCCACACTTACACTAGTTCTCAAATTCTACATATTTACTTGGGGCATGTCATAGTAACATGTCCTCCACACTTGCACAAAATATCAAATTTCATAATTAGATGATTTAGATACACATATGGAAACATTATATACATTTGTACCATTTTTATGCCTAGGGTTTAGCTTGAGACATATATGAGGTGCATAGTCAATTGAAAATAACACATATAATTGTAAAATAAAATCATCTTTCAGAGCTAAAATACTACTATGGACTATTATCATACCCAAGATGGACTTTAATAGACTTTACTAAGCTAATATACTATAGTAGTTGGTTCACCTTCTATCAAGGTTGAGGTGATTAAATCACTTAATCTTACCAAGTTTATAAGTTATAATTGGTTAAATATAAATTCACCATATTTATAGAATGGAATGATTAAATCATCCATCATCACTAGATATATATAATGTCATTTTATTGGATCACTCAAATTTTTCATGTTATATGTATGATCGGGTTGCACGATTGAGATGAACTCAATGGTTGTGTGGCAACTCACCTTTTTTCAAAGATTAGGGGTATGTGTCCTCTATATATATATATATATATATATATATATATATATATATATATATATATATATATATATATATATATATATATATATATATATATATATATATATATATATATATATATATATATATATATATATATATATATATATATGTTTGTGTGTGTGTGTGTATGTGTGTGTGTATGTGTATGTGTATGTGTATGTGTATGTGTATGTGTATGTGTATGTGTATGTGTATGTGTATGTGTATGTGTGTGTGTGTGTATGTGTGTGTGTGTATGTGTATGTGTACATATATGTATATGTATATATATGTATATACATATATATGTATATGTATATATATATGTATATACATATATATGTATATGTATATATATGTATATGTATGCACTTGTAGGTTTCCAAATTGTCCTAATCTCAGCTCAAAGGCTTCATAATAAATCATCTCATCAAATCAAATTTAAAAAAATCAAGATGGTTGCATTAATACATAGGTGTACTCATAACCTGGATCTCTTTAATTTCAAGCATTTCAAATTATTTCAAGTTTATATTATATGAATTGATTATATACTATAACATGCTCTTGGTTATAGGTCAGTTACCAATAAAGTACTCAATCTAGGCTCACACAAAGACAAGGTGTATTATACACACCTTGGTATGAATTTCTTTCCTTTAAACTATAAATGTAATTATTAAACTAAATATGGGGGATTTAGGAACTAAATTTGAATTATATATCACCTCAGTCTTATACACTTGACAAATACCTATCTAGTTATACCCTTCAGTTCTAAGACTTTCCCTCTACCAAAAGGCTCACATTCATTATCTCTTTATGCCAATTTTATTATATCATAGTTTGGACACTATTATTCTGATGACCAAGCCTTCTATACTATGAAAATTTCTATAAACCTGACCATTATCCTTCTCTACCAATTTTGGACCTATACCTATTTTCTAGCTTCCTGGCCACTTGCATCCTAGCTAGACATCTATGTCAACACAAATTTCCCTTTTCAAACTAAGTGCCCAATGCCCAAAGTTCATCCAATTTGAAAATAAAACATATTTTTATGGGCGACCTAAATGATTTAGTGTGAGACATTTCCATAATGGAATGGTATATATAAAATATCAACCCTCATTCATTACTCACCTGACAACCTATAAAATATTGATAAATCACGAGGTAATTTACCAAAAGCATTCCATCAAGCATTCAAGTGAGAAAATATACCTTATTCATCATTATTTATAGATCAAGCATAGGGGTAGATGTAAGATAATCGGGGATAAAAGGGGGAGTATAAAATGACAATTTTTTTTTGAAAATTACAGTAGTTAAAATTGGAGAGAATGTTAGAGATACTTGGAAAAGGAATTTAATAATGACATAAAAATATGAATTGTGTAATTTTGAATGTAGTTTCTAAATATATAATTTTTTTTAATGTCTAGATGATAAGAATGTGTGAAGTAGATGTATTTATGATAATGGCTTGACTTTTTTAATGAAAAGATAAGGAGTCTACATGTGTACGGACACACTTTTTTTAAGTAAATGAATGAATTGATGTATGCAATTTCATATATGCATATATGAAATGTTGAAGATCAATCATGATATTTTTTAATAAATGTTTTTTTTTTAAATAATTTTACAAGTCAAAATAATTGGAAAATAAGAACTACAAGTATATGAACACAATTTTTTGACATTAACTTCATAAAAATCATTTTTTTTTAAATCATAGCCAATAATGCATAGATTGATCACATATAAGTTTTATAAAATTTTGATAGACAGTCAAAAAGTTATAAAAGTATTTGTAATGATATGTATATAGTCCATAATGAGGTATGTTGTGTAGAAATTAAGTAATAATTATATAAAATAGTTTTACATTAATATATATATATATATATATTCAAAAACTGCACTTTCCCCTCTACAAAGCCATATAATTTTTTGTTTTAAATAACAAAATTTTCTTGATCAAATGTGTCGACAAAGATGAAAAATGCTTCTAAATTTCCTTAAAACCATGTGGGCTATTCCATGGCTAATTTTAGGCTAGGTTCAAACCTCCACAAGCCTATACCCAAAGTAATTTTGGAGGGAAAGCAGAAAATTAAAATACTTAAATGTTGAAAGGGCATACACCTTTTAAAGATGTGTTTTTTTTGTTGTCTTTTTTTTGCTATGTGCATTTTGAGGTGAATTTTTTTGTTGTGTTATTTTTTACATATTGATGTGCAAGGATATATTTAGTGCATTTAATTTATATTACATTTTATATTCTTATAATCTAAATTTATTTTACTAAATATTATAAATCAGGGCCACTCTACATCTTATAAGATCAATTCTAGAGTTGTAAGAATTACCATTTAGAATTTAGTTTTTCAAAATCCAATTTGGTTAATCCTTAGTTTTTAGAATTTTAGGATTGGAAGATAGAATGAGAAACAAGGTTTCAAATAATGTTGTGTATGTAATATATCTATACCATTTATTATTCCCCTTATTTTACCTAATTGAGTATGCCCTACCTACTTTACCTACTTGAGTATGCCTTACCTAATTGAATACCTGAGCTTGAAGGTAGATTCTTAAATAATTAGTGGATTTTTCAATCAATGGGTCTATCAATATGCATAAATGACTAACTTGTAGCATGTAACTAGTAACATACCTATAGCCATGATACAGTCACTCATACATGACATCTACCACATGCCTATTACAACATGTATGTGTGTAGTCACTCATACATGACATCTACCTATAATCATGATAAGATAACTTTTACCAAACATGAATGTAGCTAGTCACCCTAATACACTCCATTCAAAATAAAATGAATCAAAAAACCATTCAAAATTCATTCTAAAAATATACCATCACTCAAACAAATTTCAAATATATGATCAATCCATGCATTCTTCAATTCTAATCTCATGCATTATTCCAAAATCACATAGAATAAAGTCATATTCTAGTATTCCAAATTTACATAGGAAACTCCCTCATTGACCCTGATTATCCTTAATCACTCATTCATAAACCCTTGTATTCCCTTATCATCCCTAGTAACTCCCTTATCAGCTCTCATTGTCCCTAATCACTCCCTCATTAGAAATAATCATCCCTCATTATCACTAATCACTCCTTCATCAACCCATATCATCCCTAGTCACTCCCTCATCATCCATGATCATCCCTCATAATCATCCCTAAACACTCCCTTATCATTTCTCATCATCCCTAGTCAATCCTTCATCATCTTTTATTTTCCCATATCATCCCTAATCATTCTCTCATCATCCCTCATCATCTCTAGTCACACTCTCATCATCCCTCATCATCCCTAATACCTCCCTCATAAACCATCATCAGTTATCATCATCCCTAGTCAATCCTTCATCATCTTTCATTGTCTCTCATCATTCCTAATCACTCTCTCATCAACCCTCATCATCCTTAATCATCCCTAATCACTCCCTCCTCATTTGTCCTCGTCTCTTATTATCCCTAACCATTCCCTCATTGTCCCTCATCATACCTAATCACTCCCTCATCATCCCTATTCACTCCCTCATCTGGTAAAGTTTGTTCTAAGCTAGTAATCAATAAAAAATTATTTCAAATTAAACAATATCTTTTTTAGATGAATCCTGAATGGTGTTTCAATTCCTTTGGTTTTGATTGGAGTGTACTATGGTGATTATTCTCATTCATATCTAGTAGATTAGGTAGGGCCATGATGGATTACTCTAGGGAGATTATTGGATGATTTCCATGGTATAAATAAGATAATATCTTATTTACACTTGCATGGTGGAAATTATTTTTAAATGATGAGGGATGATGACAAATGACAAATCAAAAATTGCCTCTTTGCACTTATTTTGTATACTTTGATTTGGAAAATTACTTTAAAAAAGGAAACTATGATTCTTCCTCAGTGCAAAAAAATTATGTCAATGTGCTCTTTGGACATGGGGATGTACATGTGGCTTATAAAATGAGTTGATATGATGCAAACCATATTCCTCATAAATGCTAAATTGATGTGATATTGGTAAGTGAAAATGGGTTGCATTATGAGACCAAGTTACATTTTGTGCCTGAGTTGCATTGTGAGCCCATATTACATTGTGAGCCCAAGTTGAATTACAATCCTAAGTTGTGTTTCCAACCCAAGTTACATTTCGAGCCTAAGTTGCATCGAGAGCCCAAGTTGTATTTCCATCCCAAGTTGCATTATGATCCTGAGTTGCATTAGAAGATTGATTTGTATTACCAGCCTGAGTTGCATTGTAAGATAGACTTATATTATGAGCTTAAGTTGTATTGCATGCCTAAGTTGCATTACCAGCTTGAGTTGTATTGGGATCCCAATTTGCATTAGAAGCCTGAGTTTCATTAGGATCATGAGTTTCATTACTTATGATGCATTTTTTAAAATGAGCATGATTATCATGGGATCCTTATGAGAATAATGATATGGATTTTAACTTATAAGTACTATGGGGGGAGGATGTTCTTTAAATTCTTATGTGGGAAAACAAGGTACAATAAAGGAAACTTTGTAATTACCCCTTGATATGAAATCAATGTTGGAATGCTACATATACTTGGGTTCAAAAATAAATAGTAAATGTATGAAAGAAATTATGTTTCCTCTTTAATTCAAGATCAAATTTTGGCTTGAACTTTAATTTTGCCTTGGATTTACATATCATGGTTTTTTACAGCTTGGATATATTATTACTCTATGAAGAGTGGCAGGTTGATGTTTGGGTCTTTTGAGTCAATCTGAGCTTTGGCCTTGGGCCACTGTAATCATTATCATTACCCCATTCCCAATTCACCCACCTAGTAATAACCTTGATGGCATGTGTTTTGGTATTTCCTAATGGTTTCATAGATTTGACCTTCAAAACTATTAGATCTCACCCCTATCACCTATGCTCTACAGATGTCATTGACTATAGTGCTTGTGTCAGTTCCTCATTGGTATTCATATTTTGATGAGGAGGAGGTGAAATCCTTCTTCTAGATATGGTTATTTGTTTTTTATTTGGGTTACAAACATTGAGTGAAAGGGCCAGAGAATTTTGGATCTTCTCAAGTTTTTGAGTTATTCTCAAAGAAAGATCTGAGTCATGAGTATAAATTATTAACATTTATTCCACTGAATTTGTTATGGCATTTTTTCTCCTTGCATTGAAATTTGTGCACTTGTGTGGGAATTATGATAGGAAAGTGGAGAGGGGGTTGAGAAAAATTACCAATGCTTGCATAATTCCTCTATGGTATGGTCTCCATAATGTATGTTGTTTGTCTTGAAGTTCTTGAAATGGTCATAGTGGAGGACTTAATAGGAGTAAGTTATGGAAATGAGACTTCTAGTTGAGGGGAATGCCTTGAAAGGGAAGGTGAGCTTGAAAGGTATGGCTAAGCAATTCATGTTTAGAGGTTGAAACATTTATACCCTATATTCATGTTTAGGGCTTAGTTTTTGGGATTTTGGGTTTAAGGTTAGGGGTTTAGGGTTTAGGGTTTGGGGTGTAAGGCCTAGGTTTTATAATTTAGGGTTTATTATTCAAGGTTTTAAGTTTACATCTTGTGATTTAGGATTTTGGATTTTGAGTTTGGTGTCAAGTTTTAGTGTTTATGGTTTGGGGTTTAGGGTCTAGGGTTTTATGGATTAGGGCTTATAATTTAGGGTTTGGGATTTAGGTTTTGAGGTTTAGGATTTAAGGTTTAGGGTTTAGTGTTTAAGTTTAGTATTTATCATTTAGGTTTCATTTTTAGGGTTTTAAGTTAATAGTTTAGGGTTCAAATTTTATAGTTTAGTGATTAGGGTTGATTTTTTTGGTTATAACATTTAGGTTTTAAGGTTTAGGGTTTTAAGATTCAAGGTTTATGGTTTTGGGATTGAGGTTTTATGGTTTTAGGTATGTAGTTTAGGGTTTAACTTTCAATTTTTAGGGTTTGGTCTTAGGGTTTTAATATTAGGGTTTAGGGTTAAGAGTTTAAGGATTAAGGTTTTGGGTTTGGGGTTTGGGGTTTGGGGTTTACTATTTAGGGTTTAAGGTTCATGATCTTGTGTGTTTAGGGTTTAGTATTTAGTACTAATGGTATAGGGTTAAGCTTTTATGGTTTAGTATTTAGGGTTTAGGATTTAGGATTTAGGATTTTAGGGTTATGGTTTGGGCTTTAGGGTTAAGGGATTAAATTTTAGATTTTAGGGTTTAAGATCTAGGGTATAAAGTCTAGGGTTTAAGGTGTTAAGGTTATATGTTTAGGGTATAAGGTTTAGGGTTCAGCTATTATTATTTTGGGTTTAGGGATAATGTATCAAGGTTAAGCATTTAAGGTTTGTGGTGTTTAGGGTTTAGGTATATGACTTAGTATTCACAGTTTAGGGTTTAGGGCTTAGGGTTTGGGGTTTAAGGTTTAGGGCTCAATGTTTAGGGTCAAGGTTTAGAGTTTAAGGTTTGGGGTTTGGGGTTTAGGGTTTAAGGTTAATGGTTTATGTGAAAATGGAGTGTATTAGGGTGATCAGCTACATTTATGTCTGGTATGAGTAATTGTATTATGACTATAATAATATGTCATGTATTAGTGACAAAATACCTATATGTAGTACTAGATATGGGGTAGATATAATGTAGGATTGATTATATCATTACTATATGTATATTATAGATTTCATGCTACAGGGTAATCATTTATTCATATTGATATACCCATTGATTAAAAAACCCATAATTGATTGCATATTATAGATTGCATGTTATAGGCTAGTCGAGATTATATATTATAAATTACATGCTACAAGCTAGTCATTTAAGAATTCATCCTGAATCTACCTTCAAGCCTTTTACATGAATATCCCTAGTCACTCTTTTCTCTATATAGGTGAGAATTTTCCTTATCCTTTCAAGATATGGCTTATCCAATGCCCCCTCTCCTTTCTTTATATAGGTGATAATTCAAGAGTGTGGTTTATGGTTAGAGGTTTAGACTTGATAAATTTAGAGTTTAAGGTTTATGGTTGATGGTTCAAGATTCATAGTTTATAGTTTAGGGTATAGGGATTAGAATTTAGTGCTTATAATTTATATTTTATGCTTAAAATTTTGGGATTTATGGTTTGTGGCTCAATTTCAAGGGTTTAACTTTTAGGGTTTGGCATTTGGGGTTAGGGTTTTAGATTAATAGTTTTATACTCAAGGTTTAGGGTTTGGGGTTTATAACTTAGCATTTAATATTCAGGTTTTAGGATTTAGTGTTTAGGGATTAGGTCTTAGGGTTTAGTGTTTATGGTTTAGAGTTTACAACTTGGGGTTTATAGTTTTAGGTTTAGGTTTTAGGGTTTAGGGTTTAAGGCTTTAAGTTTAGTGTTTAAGGTTTTGGGTTTGGGGTTTGGGTTTAGAATTTTTAATTTAGGAGTTAATGTTTAGGTTTTATGACTTATGGTTTATGGTTTTAGGCTTGGGGTTAAGATTTTATGGATTAAGTGTAAGGGTTTAGGTTTTAGGGTTTAGGTTTGGAGTTTAGGATTTAGATTTTAGGGCTTATGTTTTGGAATGTAGGGTTAGGCATTAAAGGTTTATGGCTTAGTTGTTGGGGTTTGGGGTTCAGGGTTTAGGTTCTAGAGATTAGGGTTTAGGGTGTAGGGCCTAGGTTTATAATTTTGGGTTTATTATTCATGGTTTAGGGTTTACATCTTATGATTTAGGGTTTTGGGTCTAGTGTCAAGTTTTAGTGTTTAAGGTTTAGCATTTAATAGATTAGGGCTTAGAGTTTAGGATTTGGGATTTAGGTTTTAAGGTTTAGGATTTAGGGTTTAGGTTTAGTGTTCATGGCTTAGGGTTCATTTTATAGGTTTGGAGTGAAGGGTTAAAGGTTTATATTTTAGTGTTTGGGGTTGGTTGTTTAGGTTTTGATGTTAAGGTTTTAAGGTTTAGGGTTTATGGTTTTAAGATTTAGGGTTTATGGTTTTGAGTTTGAGGTTTTATGGTTATGGGTTTGTAGTTTAGGGTTCAAATTTCAATTTTTAGGGTTTAGTGCTTAATGTCTCAATATTAGAGTTTAGGGTTAGTTTTAGGGTTAAGAGTTTAGGGATTAAGGTTTTGGGTTTTAGGTTTTAGGTTTAAGGTTTGGGGTTCAATGTTTAGGGTTTAAAGTTCAAGATTTTGAATTTTTTTTAGGTTTTGGTATTTAAAATTGAGGTTATAAGATTAAGGTTTTATGGTTTAGTGTTTGGGATTTATAATTTTATGTTTATGGTTTGGGGTTTAGGGTTAAGGGCTTACAGTTTAGGTTTTAGGGTTTAGAGTCTAAGGTACAAAGTCTAGGGTTTAATGTTTCAAGGTTATATGTTTAGGGTATATGATTAAGGGTTTAAGGATTATTATTTTTGGTTTAGGAATAATGTATTAAGGTTAAGGGTTCAAGGTTTAGGGCTTAGGATTTAGGGTTTAGGTATATTGTTTAGTGTTCATGGTTCAAGGCTTATGGCTTAAGGTTTAGGATTTAGGTCTCAATGTTTAAGGTTTAGGCTTTAGGGTTTGGGGTTTGGGTTTGGGTTTGGGTTTGGGTTTTGGGGTTTAGGGTTAATGGTTTAGGTGTAAATGGAGTATACTAGGGTTATTATCTACATTTGTGTCCAATATGAGTGACTTTATCATGACCATAAGAAGATGTCATATATGAGTGATTGCATACCTACATGTAGTACTATGTATGTGGTAGATGTACTATATGAATGAATGTATCATTATAATGATATTACTTCACCAAATAAAAATAATAACATAAATATATCCCAATGATATAGAAATATAGCATAAAATATGAATAATAAATAGGCCACTTCGAGGGGTAAACCTCCCAAATGCTTGAAATAATAAATGAATACTCCAATATGATGATTAAAAAACTACCCAAAACCTCCTATATATAGTCTACCTAGGCCAAGGTTACTCCCTAAGTCGACCTACTAACCCCATGAAAGCATAAAGAAATGTGATATAACATCAAAGAGGAATAATTAAGCCACAAGTCGGCTATTCCTATCCTAATACATGTGATAGGCTAGGGTCATAGCATGCCCTTCCCCTTTGAACCAAAATCATCCTCAACACTAAACAACTCTGGATGTTGTTGTATTAAATATTCACCCTCCCAAGTTACATACTCACTACTAAGGTTCTTCCACTTGATCAGATATTCCTTAATCTCTCTGGTTCTCAACCTCTTAATATGTGTTTATAGGATCTTCTCTAGTTCCAAAATGACACATCCTTGTTCATCTAGTTTTGGTAGCTCTATCTGGGCTAAATATTTCTATCTAATGACCTTCTTTAAGTAGGAAACATGAAATATTTGGTGTATGTGAGATGAAGAGGTAACTTGAGCTTGTAAGCCACACTTCTAATTTTTTACAAAACTTGATAAGGGCCATAATACTTAGGATCAATTTTTTTTGTCTTTTTTTATTATTTCAAGGACATCTTCTTATAAGGCTATAAATGTCCAAGACCTAATAACCCACATCAAAATGTTGTTCACTATGGTGTTGATCTACTTGTTACTTTATCTTATTTTGTGCCAATGCCAAATTCTCTCTCAAACTAGTTATTGGGGTTTCTATTATTAATATAGCTTTAGTGTTGAAGTCTATCCCAATGAGCTAGCATGTTATCCCTTTCACATAAGACTTTCGTCTTACATGCTCACTCAAAGTGTGCAACTAGAGACCAGTTCATGTAGGTTTTGTTGCACATTAATATTAACTTAGTCATATTCTACCTTTCATCATGTAATTAAATAGATACTACATAAAATCATACATAAACTACTTTGATTCTAGGATTACTAAGCTCAGATACCATTACTAAGTAGGTGAATGCCATTTCAATTCAAAGTTAGTTATAAAAAGAAAAGAATTGAGTATATTTCATATTAAGTCCTAACCAATAAATTTCTCAACTCAACCTAACATAGATACATAAATCATCCATTAAACTAAACATGAATAGAAGAATGTTTATAAATCTGCAATTCATATCTTAGTCACGAGCAAGTAATTATCAAGCAAAATTCCCCCCATCCTAGTGCTTTACAATAAGAGTATTTATACTTTTTTATCCTTGACCAGGTATTTACAATATTAATGACCAGAGTAAATGACTAATGAACTCTCAATAGACTGAGAGTTCTATCACTCTATCAACTAACTTATCCTAAAGACCCAAGCCTTTGCACCCCCTATATACTCATACTATGTTGGATCTGTACTTCCATGTGTTTCTTTCCTTGTGGGTCGATGCAAAACTTTTGATAGATAAGGTTTGGGTGGCCCTTAGGAATTATTCCTTGACCGATCTTACTTCCCATGTGCTCCCTAAGTCTTTTACTATCATTCTAACTCCTGTGCTCTTAGGTTCCTCATGACTAATTATCCTTTGACTAGTTCCTCTCATACTAGTGTTTTTATGCTTTAGTGCCTTTATACCCTACAAGTTTCATGTCATGGTGCTTCCATACCATAATATTTCACTTTAGGGTCCTTCCATGTTATGTTGGTTCCATGTCAAAATTTCAAGACACTTAGCCAAAATTTGGGGACAATATCACCCTACACTACACTCATAATCTATCCTAGACTAAGTCTCATTAGCAATCTCTACCAAAAATTTAGGTCCTGACCATTTGGTCTACTTTTGACATTATCCCAATGTGATAATTCTTCATCTCCTTGATTTGGCTCGATATCTCATTGGCCTTCTTGACCAATTCATCCAGGCTAATGCTGGCATCCTTCTAGACATCTTCACGTGTTGAGACTTATTTGATAACCTATCCTTGAAGGGCTAAAAAACTAGTATTTAGTTGTTGATGATGTGTATTGATATTTTCTTCCATCGCCTCCACATCCTTGAATGCTTTGGCATTCTCAACATGATTCCTTACAAAAAGTGTAGCATCAACCATCTACTACCTTTAAGCTTCTTCTGCTTGGATCCAAACCTTGAAGATCTTATTCAAGTGCATTAGTTATTCAAAAATTCCATTTAAAATGGGGATGACTTCCCCAACTCTCTCTAGGGTGTGTTTACAAACTTCAACTGCCTCGATGAAATGCTCTACTAGTTCTAGTCCCTCATCTTTTGGTGTGGGCTACTCCTTACAAAATTTCTATAGGAGGTTAACCAAGGTTTCCAATTTACCTATGGAATCCCCATCAAGAGGTATGCCATCTGCCAACACCATCACCTATTCCAAAATTATCTTACACAAATTTAATGTTCTAAATTTTGCCCTTATGGCCTCTTTGACTTACAACTTTAGAGCAGCCACTTCCTTAATGAGCACCTACTTGGAAACAACTTCTTTATTATACATACCCACCACTTGGGTATGTTTATTATCTACACTACATGCATCAAAATCTGATAAAATGTTTTGGTGGATGACCTCCAAGGCCATCTTTAAAAATGTTACACTTTTTTATAGAGGGGTGATCCTTTGGAGATCTACCCATAGTGGTTTTGGTAGCATAGGAGTAGCAGGTCCTAAATAAAGACTATTTTGGGAGAGCTTAGAGGTGCATTCCTCATTGTACATGTCTAAAATAAAGGACACCTACTTCCTTATTTCTAGAGTTACATCATGGGGAAGGAAGTATGGATATATATAAAGTATCCTATCAAGGATGCCCACTTGATACTGGTCATGTATATTGGTAGAGGCATTAATTCTAGGATCTTCTAAAGACCTGATCAATTCCTTTCCTTTATTTAAGTCACATTCCAAGACCTCAACCTCTACATCAATAGCCATGAAAGTGATACCAATTGCCATTTTACTTATTTCTTCTTCCTCACCATCCCCATCTTCACCATAAAGTTTCTCAATGTCAAGTGGTGAGTCATCAAAGGTGGCCTCCTCCTCCTAAACTGGGGAGGGTGTCTTCTTATAATCAGAGTATGATGTTATCATCTAAACTACAGGGACATTCTAATTGGGTGCTTAATTTTTGGCCCATTGATGTGCATCTCTTGATGAAGAAATATTTAGAGGGGATGGTTGTAGAGATGTTTTATGGGGTGAAGGTGGAGTTGGAAAAATGTGTGAAAGAGAAGATGGGGGTGGAGGGACTTATGGTAGTGAATACTTGGGTGGAGAAGGTCAGAAATGAGAAGGGTGCAATAGGGATGTACAAGGTGGGAAGGGCAAGGTCGATAAGGGTATGGTAGAGATGGGCATGATGTATATGGGCATGGTAGAGATGGGTGTAGTGGAGATAGGAATGATGAAGATGGGCATGGTGGAGATGGTTGGAGAGGTGAGGAGCTTGGTTGTGGGGCCTAAGTAGTCTTCTACCACTTTTTTGGTGCTTTTTGACCACTTGTGTTGGCATTATGCTTAGCCTGCTTCTTCTTTAATGAAGGTGCTAATGGGAGATTTTATTTATGTTCTCTACCCTTTATATCTTTTTTGGGTTACAACATATAAAAAAAATTATGTACTTATTCTCCCACCATTTTTTTATTGACATTTATATCTATTAAGTCCATCTCCTTCTCTCTGTATGCTTTCTCACCTAGATAGACATACAATATTTGGAGAGTATGAATCTCCAAATCAATCTTCTAAGCCTCAAAAGTAACAAGATGTGCATCATGAATCTGATTTATGGAGTTAAAAAAGTACCACACTAAGAATACATGGGTTAACTTTATTCATGCGAAAAACTCTCCAGAAGGGATCATCCTAATGTGCATGAGAGAGAAGTGTTGCTTCACTGTAAACTATGCTTGTTCATCAGCCAAGGGAGGAAAATCCTTTAGGATGCACCATTATTTCCTGAATGTCTCCTTCATGCCATCAAACCAATACTTTATTTTTATCTTATAATAGGGCGTGATGTGCCCTTGACATGTGAACACCTTGTAGTGCTTGGTGGGGGACCTATTCTTAGGTGGGTATGCCCACTTCATCACTCTTGAGGTGTAGTTTGGTACACCAATCTAATAAAAAACCATAAAAATAATAAATACACCCCATGGTAACCTATGGTTGGGTATCTGATGGGTCTTCTCTACATCCTCAATAATTTTTTGGCTAAAATACACATCCCAATTGTATTTTAAGCCCTGAGTAACTTGTTGAGTGATGTAGAGGTGTACCATGTCAACCTCCTTACAATGATCAATCCCATTGATCTTGGTAATGATGATCCATGCTACAACCTAGATGGTAGGATCCTTTAGGTTCTTTATATGCATGGTGTGGCCCTGCTTCTAGTACAGCAATGCCATGGTAGTCTTTTGGACCTCCTTAATGTCTGCCAAGTCATCATCCACATCCAAACCTGAGAACTATAGTCCTGATACCTTGCTTATTCTTTTGACCATAATCTTCATACTGCACCCATTAAAATGAATATAGTCCTCATGGATGCATGAAAGAAGGAACTTGATCACCCCCATGGGTTTTCCAAAGTAAGGTAAGTTGAAAAGCTAGAACAAACTTGCAGCATCTAGTGCATTGAAGATTTTTAGATAATACACCAACTGGTTCTTGGTGTTCTAGTAGTCAACTCTATAGTCATTCTATATTTCAACCTCATTCTCAAGTTAATTATGGTTTTAATAAAAAATAATGTAATAGGGCACCTTGGAGACCTAGTTTTACATACATAACACCTACTCAAGATACTACATTTCTTCAATCATTAGAGGTGGGGCAAAGATGATTGAGTCTTCTTGGCTTGTCATGCCATACTTGTTTCTTCCCTTTTTGTGCACTGAGCTTGCTCCTCTATTATCTCTTCTCTAATGAAGACCATCTCTCCACCAAGTTCCTCCTCTTCCTCTGGTATTATAGGTAAAGGGTTAGTTCTTAGGGCCTTTTTCATAGGTTGCATCATCCTCCAAAGAGCCTGAAGGTTGATGTATAGTTGTCCAACATTTCCAAATGAATATGTGATTATAGTTATAGACTTTAGCTTTTCAATATTGAGTTCCCTCTAATGAAATGCTTTTGTAACCTGTAACCTATAAAATTTCCCTATCATGGCCATGTTTTAGAGTTCCCCTGTGTTTTATTGGCGTGTATTGACGCTCCCCTCAATACCTATCTAAACTCATGATTTTTCACATTCTAGTTCTAGATTCGATATTTATCTCTTCTCTCTTAGATCTATTATTCTCTTCATTCTTATCTCTTCAGCTTTGTTAGTCTCAAATAAATGCAAAGGTAAAATGTAATAACAAGTTAACTTGTTTATTTATAGGCTTGAGGGGGGTTAACCATAATTATTATCCCTTTCCCTTCACCCATCACTTATTATATTTAATGTGGTTTTTAATAGCCGTTGTTCTTCAATTATCGCATCTAGTAATCAATACATTTAATAATATTGTCACATCTTTCCATTGACACAATTATCATCATTACTATTCTTTTCCATAATAATAGCACATCCTATCTCGTGCCTTCCTTTAAAGTGGTAGACAGTTGTGTCATTTAAAATTCAAACTAATTGTAGGAACATTTTATCCTTAGGATATATAGTTTATGTGCCTTAAATGTCTTGTGTGATTTAAGTACTTACATGCCCTAAAAAACTTGTACACCTAGGTACCTTATGTGCCTAGTACCTTGTGTGCTTAACTTTTAATCATGAATTCAGATCTCTTACCCCACACTAAAGTTGAATCATGTTCATCCATAAAAAGACAAAAACTTAAATATAATTGCATTAAATAAATATTTTGCATAACAAAGGCAATGCTTTTATTGAAAAATAGGAAATCCTAAACTAATGGCATAAGCCTTATTATTTTACAAAAAGTTTATTTACTCAGAAGTGAAATATGGCAAGAGTTGGCTACCATTGTAATGCCCAAGAAGGAATTGGTCATCCAACCTTTATAACCGATAAGCTCTAGTAGGTTGAATGTTATGAATAATAAATGGACCATCCTAGTGAATTTAAAGTTTTATAAAATGGATGTGAACTTGGAGTTGTTTAACAATACCTTCATTCCTGGGGAAAATGTTTTGTGCTATATATGGCAGTCATGCCATGCTTTTTGTTTGTGCTTTTCCACATCCTGAGTCTAATGAGTGAAGAAATGGGATTCATCAAGCTGTAATAAAGTATTTAAGCATGCTTTCAAGGATGACTCCTCATCCATTTGTCCTACATGTACAATGTGAAGAGATGGCACTAAAAATTTAACTGGAAGGACCATCTCTTTGCCATATACTAAATTTAATGGGGTGTTTTTGTTTAGGTGCTTGTAAGTTATTTGATAAGCCTACAGTACCACAAATACTCGATCATCCCAATTAGTTGGCCAATATTATAAATATTCATCAGGCTGGTGCCTAAGATATTATTGAAGGCCTTATCAATGTCATTAGCTTGAGGGTGGTATGACATCATTTTGTGGTGTGCAATCATGAACTCATTTAGTAAGATGTGAATTTTTTCATTTAGGAAATTAGTACCATAATCACTAGTGAAACCTAGTGGGCATCCAAAGTGATTTATGATATGCTCCCAAAATAAATCTGAAATGGTGGTATTAGTATAATCTTTTATAGGTGAATCTTTATCCCAATGCATGAGGTAGTTAGTTTTTATGATTATATACCGAGAACCTATTCAACATCGAATTAGAGTGATGGGGCCAACAAAATCAATGGCCCATTTATCAAATGGTTCTTAAGAGGGAATTCATCATAAAGGCATGGCATCTCATTGGTTTGGTTTTCCTACATGCTGACATATGTCACATTATCTAACATATACCTTAGCATCTCAAAAAAAAGTAGGCCACCATAATCCAACCAATATAACTTTATGTGTAGTAGCCTCTCCAGCATAATTTCCTCTAATAATACCTTCATGAACTTCTCAAATTACCTAAAAATGCTTATGTTGCTTAACACAGCATTAAAGAACCTCATCACAGACAAGATTTTAAGGATATCCTCCTATGATTTCAAAAGGCGTAGTGTAGATTGTGAGTTGTTCCTTGGCCTAAGGGGTGAGATAGTTAGGCACTGAGCTAATGGTTAAAAAGGTAGAAATATCTTTGAGCTCTTCAAGTACATGAGTAACATGAAAGAGTTGAACATCATGTATGCCATCTTCAATTGTGTGTGGTGGTTATCCAAACTCAATGTGGGATAGAGGGTCAAGTCCACAATTTCCTTTTCTAGGTTTGGCCATGACTAAAAATTAAAACTCATGGAACAATACTATCCAATGGAAGACTCATCCATGTAGCATAGGTTTGTTTACTAAGTAATTAAAACCCTAATTATTTGTATAAAATATAAAGGGTGTTTCCAATAAATATTATCCAAAAAATTATACAACATAAACCATGAACAATGCTTCATGCTCTGTGGTGGTGTAATTCCTCTCAATTGGAGTGAGTTTTCTACTAGCAAAGTAGATTAGATGATAGAGGTGACCTTCCCCTGCTTGTGCAAGAATTTCACCAACTACCATTCTAGACACATCAATATGGATGTGAAATGGTTTTGTCCAATCTAGGAAATAGAGGATTAGAGAGGTCACCATCTTGTCCTTTATGGTTTCAAATGCTTCTTGATAGGAGCAAGTCCATATGAAGTGTTCTTTATGCTTTAGAAGTTCCTCCAGGGACATGGAAATATTTGCATATCCATGGATGAATTTTCTATAGTATCATGTATATCCTAGAAAGGCATGAACCTCACATTGAGATTTGGGCACTGGGAGTCCAAGAATAATGGATACTTTTGTTGTGTCTACTAAAAGTGCTTATTTACAAATAATATGTACTAAGAGCACACCAAAAGGTGTATAAAATAGGAACTTCTTTAGATTTAGTGATATTTGTAAGACTTGATAATGCTCAAGCATGAGCCTTAGTTTAAAACAATGGTCCTTGACCAAGCCATAAAACATTCGGTCATCCAAATAGACTTGAAGAAACTTATGGATGAAATCCATAAAGGCTTTAACAGCTATATGTGGGAACATAGATGGTGAAATTTTTAACCCAAAAGGCATGATAGTATATGTGAATGAGCCCCATTCAGTAGTAAACATTATCTTTGGTTGGTCTTCCTCAATAATTTGGACCTGATGGTATTCAAAAAATCCATTTGTAAAAGTATATATCTCACATCCAACAACACCTTAAAGGATTTTCTCTATGAATGGGGTTGGGAAAGGATCAATGACATATGATTCATTAAGTACGTAGTAATCAATGCAAATTTGGATACATCCATATTTATTTATACTAATCACCATAGGACTGACCCATTCATATTCATCAATGGGGGTGATTACTCCAAAATGTAACATATTGTAAATTTCTTCTTTGACACATGCCTCTAGATTAGGATTCATTCTATATGGTCATTTCTAGACTGGTTGAGTGTCATCAATTAGTTTGATATGCATACTTCCTAAAGATGAATGAAATCCTTTTATCTCATTGTATCATATTGGAAAGAGATCGTGATATTCTTTTAATATCTCAAATATTTTTTAAATTTCAATGTCAATCTAGTAATTACCTACAGTATCCATATTTGGTTCTTGCTATATGTTGATGTTGTGTTAAATGGTTTGAATTGGCTCAAAGTAAGGGTTGTCTATATCGATACCAATATCATGAATAACTCGTGTGCCATAGTCTGTAGGGATATTCAAATGGTTTGATAAAGGGTCAAGTGGATTGGATCTTTCACCTTCTTCCACTTGAAACACTAGATTTTATTTCCCTAGATGTATCTCTTTGTGTCGGTCCTGATCAAGGATTGGTTCTAGTGTGAAAACAATTTATGTCAATGGTTTATTGAAGAGATGTAGAGATAATTCAAGAATATGATGGATATTTCTTAAACAATCTTCAATGGGACTTGGGTCACCAATAATTGCTTCATGCATGGCTTAGAGAATGAGGCATAAATCCATTCTTGGTGAGGAATAAGATAGTGTTGATTTCATGTTTTCCTTCAAGAAATGCCAAAATCAGATACCCATGTGTCATTCTTCATGAACATACCATGCCCATGCCCAGGTGCATAAAGTTCCATAGAATGCATGTACCCATACGTACTCTGGTAAGTATGACTTTTTATCTCTTGTTATTCTCTTAAAATATTCTATGTGGGGTTTAGGTGTTATTACTCCACTATAGCTAATTGTTCCCCTAACTTTATTATCATGATGGAACTAATGATGTAAGGAATAACATATTGGTCCCACTAAAGGAGTCGATCATAATGGGTACCACCATCATACAACTATATTATCTAAGAGGTGAACCAAAGATCAATTATGATTAGTGTCAATGTGATAAAATTCCTCAAGGCATTTTACAAAGTCATGGACTTCCATTTGTCTATGGAAGTGTGGAGCCTCATTGAGTCTCTCTAAAGGTGCATCTATTATTGGTCCCCTCATGATTTATCTAGTAACAAGGTAGATGAACTTGTGATGTTTATGAAGATGGTATAGAATGATCTCCCAAATTCCAATCATACTACATAATCTTTTAGTGAGGTCATAATTTCTATGCACCTAACAATTACAAGCATTACTTTTAGTGTCAAAAAGGGACTGAGTGTCCCTTCATCAGAGGATGAAATTAGGAGTAGGTTCACGTTGTTCATTATCTCTAGTAGTGACATTATAAATATGGTTTATATATTCTTCTGAATTAACATGTTTGATGTATGGGGCTCATGTGTTTAATCAAGATGAATAACAACATACTGGTCAACATTCTCGAAATGGATGCATCACTTTTTGAAACTTAAATCTACATTATTTTCATAACACCAAGTCTCCCCAATAAAGCTAGGAATTTTTTAGCCTCTACTATCTCAAGAACCTCAAAATTAGTTGTGAAGGGTACTTTAAGTATATCAGCCATTGCATAATTGAGGCCTTTGATTAGTATCGCATGAGTTATATTGGCCATGAATAGTACTTGTGGTGAAGGTTGTAGTGTCAGACTAGCCATTTTGCACCATGCTTTCTTCATGAGAATGTTGACCTCAATACCAGTGTCAACTAAGATGTCCTAAATTACCCAATGGTAAGAACCTCACCCTCTCACATACACAAATGTTTAATATATTAATAAAATATTCCTTTTTGGCAAGAAGGAATAACTTCACAATCACTTACCACTTCGAGGGGTCTACCTCCTTATTAGAGTAACACTCTAATTGATTTCATATATATGTCATTATAATGAGCTATGCCCTTTTATTTATACTATTCTAATCTATTCCACTCTTTTATTCTATGCATGTGGGATTATTCCTCTAATACATTACTATTCATACTATTTTTCAATCTACTACTATTCTACTCCAATATATAATATATACCTCTATATATGTATATTACATTCCATCCCCTTTAAATATGTTTGGCCCTTGAAACATGATAAGAATTAGGAGGATGACCAAATAAAAGTTTAACCATACATTTAAAATAAGTTGAAGACTAGATAGAAGCCCGTCCATGTGTCCTTTTTTGATTTCGCTTCTTCCTTAGATGTTGGGATATGGGTATGTACATCAACAAGTTGAACATGAGCACCATAATCAAAGGTTGAAGTGCAATTTGAATAATAATTATCATCTCCTCAAAATGAGAGTAAGGGTGCTCAAAATAATCATCTTGGTGAACAAATGGAGGATACATGTCATCCCCCTTAGCATTGTTCCTTACATATATTTTGTTTATAATGACTAACCCCATCAAATAATGCATTAAATTGTTATAATTATTTAAATGCATAAGAAAATAAGTTTCTATTATGTGGAGGGATGATTTGGGAAATAAAATATCAACTGAATTAATCACTCTAGAGTGATCAACATACCATGCTCTACAAGTGTCCTCCAATTCAAGCCATGTAACTATTTTTGGTTCATATTCTTAAACTATAGGGAATGAATCCATATACCATTCGCTATAGTTATGATCCCAATATAACCATGTGCTTCCACACATTCATCTTTGTACACATCCACCTCCTATTTTAGTGCTTATGTTCACTTTATTATTGTACTTGCTCTTATCACAACACAGACAAAAAAAGTGGAAGCAGAAATGCATGCATGGCAGAGCTTCCATCTAGTCTTCAATTTATTTTTGGTTTGGCTTTCATTTGGTCCTCCTTTTATTTCTTATCAAGTTTTGAGGGTGAAACATATTTAAGGGGGATGGAATGTAATGTACCTATATAGGGGTATAATAGTATTATAATAGCATAATAGTGAATAATCCCACATACATTAGAATGTGGAGTGGGGTAGGTAAGGAATATTATAAATAAAGGGGCAGGTGATGTTGTAGATCATCCAGGAAGAAAATTGTAATATAGCCTTGCTCTAAAGGAGGCATCCCCCTTGAAGTGGCCCATGATCAAAGTTATTCCTTCCTCAAAAGGAATGTGATGTTTGTAATGTGAGCGCTTAGTTGTTTTAGATTAACATATGAGTCATTTGATGTTATTTGGTCTATGTGATCAAGAGGTCTCTGATACCCAACCATTAATGGTAGCATTTACTATTATCTCTTTATCTTCTAGAGGTGTAGGAGGAATAGAGGTATGTTTCCATTGAGCATTATTTAATCAATTATCCTTGATCCATCGAGTCACTAAAGGTGAGCATTAATTGGCACATATATTTGATTCTTAAACTAAATGCTTAGTTGTGTAATAATTTCTTCATCCAACATATGCTTGCATAGCTTTTAGAAGTCATGTCACACTAATTTTTATGGCTCTATTACCTTCTATAGATCAGCACACTACATTGCTTCTTTATCTTTGAGAAATTAGATTTATCCTTGGAATTATTATGCCAACATCATAGTGACCTAGATCATATCCTTCTATTGTTGGGCATTAGGATACTTCCTTGCTCGAGGCTCCTCACATTGTACCTTCTCAATAAGATTGTAGTTAGATTGAGATTATCCTCTACTATGCATGGTAATATTCACTTGTTGAATAGTTAGGGTGCCTGAATGTGCACACCAATGTGGTTTATCAATTTCAATCATACTGATGCCATTTTCATTTATCTCCTTGGTGATATCCATGTATAAGTTAAAACACTTTTCTAACCAGTGGTCCTTTTTACAGAAAGCACATGTAGGGTAGTCCAAATAATATCTTTGGTAGTGGTATGGGGATCCATATTTGTAGCATGTCTAGGGTGGTAAATCACCACCTCCTCATCCTCATCCTCTACCTCACCCATTATAACCACCATTATCCTTATTTTTGGCTACATAGGTTTAGTATGTACCATACGCATGTGCTTCATAGATGTCATGAATTAATCAACAATCATTAGTGTCATGAGTGTAGGCATCACCTATCTTATAATATTTAGACACATTTGAGTGTGTAACTCACTGAAAAATGGGATAAGAGTCTAAATCATGCTCTTCATGATATATTTCACATGACTACTTTAGTACCTCATGGATGTTCTTGCACAGGTAGTTAATTTAGGTGTTCCCTTCAAACTCATGATCAATGTACCAAAGACCACTACAAGTATCATGTGCATTATTTATAGTTTATTTCTTAAGCTATGATGACATTGAATGTATCTAGGCTTTCATGAAAATATTGATCCCAATATCAATACTACCAACCACTATAGTGTGGAGAGCAGTTTTTAAAGCTTTGTACAGGCTAGTGAAGGTCTTCTAAGATAATGTTCATCAAAAAGGAAGTAACAATCCCCCACAAACCATTATGTATGTTGAGTAGCATTCTCTCAAATGAAAATTTGGATAATAATGTTTTGAAACTTGCATCATACTCTCACACACTTTCAATAAGTTCCTACTTTATGTCATTCAAAATGACTATGCTTTGTTGTTCAAATTAAAGGATATCAAATTCCTAAAGGAATGTCATTTTAAGTCAATCATAGTCAAAAACTGCTTGTTGAGGGTTCAACTTCCTATACCATTTATGTGCTTACTCCAATAGTGTAGTTGAAAATTAGGTGGCTTTTATTTCAAAAGAAGTGATGCATCATGCCCTCTAGATGAGTTCACACTTATGGACATGTTTTGTATAATTCTCCATGCCTTGGTTTTTAGGTAAGTGGAGTGTATTTCATAATTTACCATTATTGGCTAAGGTGCTTGAACTAGTGTTTATTGAGAACCTCTAGATCTTATCCCTTGAGGGGGAAGTCCACTGCCTCCTCTTATGTCACCACCTAGTCTACCTCCAACACCTCCAACAGTAGTTATTTTGGCATAGGGTGTAATAGCTGATTGATTAACCAAATTTGGATCAGTACTATGTCCACTTTGAAGGCTAGGTCCTCCAAGAATCTTGAATTATGCCATGAAACTTCCTTGAAGAGGGAAAGAAAGTGTTAAGTCCATATGTATGTCAAATGGATCAACTCCAATACCCCTTATAGGTTCAGTCTCTAATTCCACACTATTTGTATGCCAATTATGTATATATACTTCATCTAATTTAAAATCATGAGCATGTACTATAGTTGGTAAGCTAGGTTGGTTCAAACTTGGTTCTTCAGTTACTGTCATCCAACTAGTTTATCCTTCGTATGATATTAATGGAATGGGGCATAGTTCAAAAAAGATGGGGTCTTCTTTATGTGTTTTCATACCTATGGATCCTAAAAACACTTCCTAAGTTCTCCTAGTCTCTTCCCATACTGTTGACTCCTATAATCCTCTATCGAACTTCATCATATTTTTACTTTTGTAATGCCCATTGACTGGTTACCATTCCAAACCCCCAATATTTTACCAACTCTTCTATATTCCCCTTCCAAATGTGTGGATCATGTGAAGATGGATTTATATCTCTATTGGCATAGTCTCAAGCCCAAAATCAATAAATAACTTCTTGATTTCTAAATCAAAATGTCTAATGTAACGGCCACATGGTTCTTGAAGGAACCAGAACTTGGCTTCTTTGAGACATGAATAGGTAGTTACAACATACTCTAGAATGTAGATGTTCAAAACTCCTCTCCAAAAAATGTTCATAGTTCTCATCCATGGAGTTCCAAGTCATGATAAAGCTCTTTGTCATTATATTGTCTAAGACTATCTTCTCCCAAGATTTCATGATAAGCATACATAGATAGCCAAGTATGCAACTAAATTAGGATCTCAGCAAAGAAAGTTTCATACAAATCACTATAGAGATTATTCTCTACCCATTATCATGTGGAAACTCCTAGTTCAAGGTAAGAAATTACAAAATTATCTTCAACTCTGGTAATCCACTGCTCTATATTCTCAAGGGTGATACACTCAAACATCTTCCATGATTGTGCAGCAAGTGCTATAGGTCTTGGAAATAGAACCAAAATGTTGGGGTTTTAATTTTTAATATATATTCAACACTAAAGTCTATCCCAATGAGCTAGCGCACTAGCCCTTTCACACAAGATTGTGGTCTTATGTGCTCACCCAAAGCATGTAGTTAGAGACCATCTCCTAAAGGTTTATTGCATGGTAATATTAACTTAGTCATATTCTTCATTTTATCATGTAATTAAATAAATACTACATAAAATCATAGATAAACTAATTTAAGTCTAGGATTACTAAGCTTGGCTACCATGACTATGCATAATTCCATTTTAGTTTAGAGTTAGTTATAAAAATAAAAGAATTGAGTAGATTTCATATTAAGTACTAACCATGAAAGTTCTCAACTCAACCTAATATAGATACACAACTCATCCATTCAACTAAAAATGAACACAATAATGTTTATAAATTCATAACTCATATCTTAATCACAAGTACTTATCAAGCAAAATTCCCCTCATCCTAGTGTTTTACAATAAGGGTATTTATACTTATTTATCCATGACCAAGTATTTACAATATTAATGACTTGATTAAATGACCAATGAACTCTCAATAGACTGAGAGTCATGGCACTCTATCAACTAACTTATCCTAAGGACCCAAGCCTTTGTGCCCCTTATATACTCATGCTATGTTGGATCTTTACTATCATATGTTTCTCTCCTTATGGTTTAGTGTAAAAATTCTGATGGATAAGGTCTAGATGGCCTTTAGGAATTTCTCCTTAACTACTCCTACTTCCCATGCACTCCCCAAGTCTTCCACTATCATTTTGAGTCCTATTCTCTCAATTTCTTCGTGACTAATTCTCCTTTAACTAGGTCATCACATGCTAGTGCTTTTGTGCATTAGTTATTTTTTTCCCTACAAGTTCCGCACTATGGTGCTTCCATGCCATAGTATTCCACTATAGGCTCCTTTCGTGTCATGTCGGTTCTTTGCCAAAATGTCAAAAATCTTAGCCAAAATTTGGGGTCAACACTAGTCAAAACCTCTTGTTGATGTTGAATGTGTTCCTCCACATCTCGAACCTTAGTTTTCACCCTTAAAGAAGAAGTGATGGAAGGTGGATGGTAACCATATAGTGATATAAATCAAGAAATTTTAGAAGAGGCATGGAAAGATGTGTTATACTACCATTCTAAAAGTGGTAGCCATTTAACCCAACATTCTTGCTTATCTTATACAAAACAATGAAGATACCCATTTAAACATTTGTTCACCACTTATATTTGTCCATCAGATTGGGGGTGGTAAGATGAGCTATGAGCTAGTTGAGTACCCAAACAAAACAAAAAATTAGTCAAAAAATTAATAGTGAAAATAGGATCATGATCACTTACAATTATTTTTGGGGTTCCATGTAATTCTAGAACTGCCTCCAAAAAAATAGTCACTACTATACTTTTTGTAAATGGGTGTGAGAGGGCACAAAAATGGGCATATTTTTTAGTCTTAACCATAATTACCAAGATAACATTCTTACATTCAAAACAAGTAAACCCCATGATGAAATCCAATGAAACCTCCTCCCACCTTTGATTAGGAATTGCTAAAGGTTGTAACATACCTAAAGTCTTAACTATCTCACCTTTTTTCTATTAACATATCAAGCATTCTACCACAAAATTTTGTACATCTCCCTTGAGTCCTTCTCAATATATGTCTCACTTGATTTTGTGATAAGTTTTCAAGAACCCATAGTGTCCCCCAATTAGAGATGCATGCAACTCTATAAGAATCTTATGCTTTAACTCTGAATCTTTGCACAAGTATATACTATCCTTATACCATAGGGTATTACCTTTCCATTAAAATTTGTTGGAGGATATATAACCTTGATGGATATTTTGAATCATAACCTATGTATCCTTGTCCTTTCCCCACTCTAACCTAGCTTCATCTACTCAATCTGCCTGTAACATGGACATTGTACAAAGTAATGCTTTTATGGATGTATCCTATCTAGATAGTGCATCTGCTACTAAATTATCTTTACCCTTCTTGTATATGATTTCAAAATCATAATCCAACATTTTTGTTACCCACTTTGTTTGTTCCTCAAATGATAATCTTTGCTCCAAAAAGTAGTTAAGCCTATGATGTTCCACTTTCACCTTAAAATGTCTACCCATCATATAGGGCCTCCAATGTTTTATTGTTTTAGTCATATAAAATGTCCAAATTGGTAGTTTGAGTGTGGCTCTTAATAGCCTATCCATAACTCCTTTTTACATGCTCGTGTGACCCTTTTAGACATCTTTTTGCTCATTACCAATCATATAAAACCTTTTAAATGATCATTCCACCTCAACCAGACTATATTTCTTAGGCCAATCCTATTCCCCTAGATCTTGATCCTATAGGACAAGAATTCCATACTTGGACTATAGCATTGGACCCTAGGGTGTCTCATTTTGTATGCTCTTATCCATTTACACTTTGAGCCCCAATGGTCATTTTCATCTTATCCCTATTCTTCATTATGTCAGTTTAGCGTGAATACATCTAACCCATGACCAATGGTTCCCTATAAAATCCCATCCAAATCTCATTTACAAAGAGAGGTGAAAAATCTTACAAATCAAGCAAGAATACAAAAAAATCATTAAGGAAAACTTCCTTATTATTTTCATACAGTCACCCAACATAGCTACAAACATACTCAAACCCTCATACCTGTCCCTAACCACCTCAAGCACTGTCATTTTGGAATTTTTGCATCTACATCACACTATTGCACAAAGCACATTAGGTAGGAGAACTACATATGGATTGATCCCTCTTTGAAGTATTGGTATGTAGGCAGTGTGCCCATATAAGGGGTGTGGATTACATGTTCAATGCATCTTACACACTAACCCCCCTCTCTCAAGTGTTCAAATATTTTTTTATCAAGCATGATGGAGGGTTAGGGTTTTGAAGATTAAATCAGCTATATAACAAGTTCTATTGATAATTAGCACTCAATATTTCATAGGCAAGCTCACATAAGAATAATGCAAAAACCTAAAAAGTTTCATGTCTTTGTGACCAATTTGGACAATAGGGGCAGGAGTGGACAACAACATCAAACACCAAAGTGTCCTATTTTTGGTGCTTCTATCCTTTTGCCAAATGAAAGCCAAATACAAATTCATGACATTGTCCCAATCTTGCACAGCCAATTTCAACCTTTGTATCAACCATCTCAGCCTATTTTCAGCTAAGTCATATTTTTTCTTATTTATGACTATTTTTAGAAAGGTAAAAAAGACAAATGAATTATATAAATTAGGACTGTATTTATTGTAATATTTTCTATTGATTTATTAATCTAGACCCTTAGCTAAACTAGAAATAAAACCCCATTATTCCAAAATAAGTTAAATCATTTGGTGAACCTGACTTACTTTATTTGCACAAAAAAACCCTAGAAACCCTAGGGAAAATTTATTACTAATTTTTCCAATATTTTTTTATTTTTCCTACATATTTAAATCAGAATCTTCACATTTAATTTTTAAAAATTCACCATAGTAATTTTAAACATAATTTCTTTCAAACCCTAGTTGAAAATACTAGGTCCTTTTGCTTTTTGAGGTATCACCTTACATGTTTGTGAGTTTCATATCTTTTTTATGCATATTCCAGTTCACTATTTATCAAATCCTATATTACATTTATTTAATCTTCTCTTCCATTTTTCAAGTCATTTTCCTTATGCCATCTAAGCTCCTTGCATCTCTTCCTTTAAGATGAAGTGCAAGACTTAATGAAAACCCACCTGAATTCACCTAGATTCCTCCAACCCATCATTACACCATGGATAAACAACCAATTTAGTTTCCTACTATAGATCCTACACATCTAGATTACATTGATTTTCATGAGGATAATTTTGACAATAAGCAGTATGAGAATAATAATGATGATACACATGCTGATGTTCATGACCCACCACATCGGGCTCTTGATACACTTCCACCTATTATTGATAATTATGTGGTCTTCAACAAATATTTGAGTCTACAAAGTTTTAAAGAGAGACTTAGGGAAAATACCTGAGATTTTGCCCTTATCTTACAATCTATCATGGAAATTGAAAAGGCTAAGAAAGTTGAGTCTTCCATTCCTTCAGAATAACTAGTTGTAAATGACACTATGGGGGTAACTATATCTCAACAATCCCCTATAGTAGCCCAACCTTCTTATGAGGCATCACTAGTTATGGCTAGTACATCCTTATCTCCTAATGTGTTTGCCGTTGTGTAAGATATAAAATCTCTTCAATCCAAGGTGTTATATCTTGAGCAAGGTGCCTCTAGACCAACACAAGATTTGAACTCTTTTACTCTACTTTATACACCATTGGCATGCCATTTATTTCTACACACTTACCACTAGGCTTTGTTCAACCCAAGCTCACTCTATATGGTGGCAATAGTAATACAAAGACAAATTTGAGTGCTTTTCATGCACCATGCTTGGACTATGTGCTAAATGACTGGTTACTAACCAAGCTATTTCCATAAAGTTTAAGGGATTATGCTCTAAAATAGTTCTATAGTCTACCAAATCAGTCAGTGAATGCATTCAATCCTTTAGCTGGAATGTTTTTAACTCATTTCAACATTAACATAGGTGACAAGGTTTCTTATGGCCAAGTTGCACAATAAAAACTAAGGTCAAATGAGCATCTCATAGATTATTTTCTTTGATATAAGACTATCTTGGCTAAAATGACTAGCCCCATGGCCAATCAAGAATTATAGGATCTCTTCAAATAAAGTCTTCTGTCAGCTTTGCATGAGTCAATAATGTTTAAAAATTTATTTTCCTTCACTAAGTTATGTCATACACTAAAGGAAAGGGAAGTAAAATTAATTTCAATGGGAAAACTCAAGTACACAAACATATCAAAAATAATAAATAAGAGTAATAGTAAAGTCCCATACAAAGTAAAGGTTAATGAGAGAAAAGTCAAAATCAACCTATAGTTAATGTGACTTTAGATCCCCCTCAGTGAGTGGTTTTATCAGCACCTCCTCAGTGAGCCTTTACCAATCTACCAATATCTCTAGCCAGAGTCTTACAGTATCTATTGGAATATAATATCATAGCTCTCCCTCTTATTTAGGAAGTTGATACAATAAATCCTCTTCCACATGGATATGATCAAAATGTATTTTACAATTTTCATAGGGCACCAAGCTACATAATGAACAGATGCATTAGTTTGTAACGCAAGATAAAGGACTTGATAGATGGCAACCTTATTGATCTTGGCACTCCAGCTAAGCCTCCTCAGGCAAAGCAAACATAAGACAAGGCTCTAAAAAAAATTTAGATTATTTCCCATAGCATTCCAAACAAGAGATAGGGAACACATTAGGTGTTCACCATGCATATCATTCACATCTTCTACCAGCTACATACTAGGCTCCTTCAGTTGAGTCACATCTTTTGAGCAACATGATTGGTGTGTATAATTCTAGAGTTATAATTATATCTTTGATCTCCTTCTTAGAGTATGAGATAGTTGAGGATGATTCAGATTACCATGCACTCTTTATCAGAGCCTACATTGATCATAATCCCATTCATAGTGTTCTCATAGATAATGGATCCAGTGTAAACATGTGCACTATGACATTACTTAAATATTTGGGATATTGAAAGTAGGATATCACCCCAATGGACATAATTATAAGTGGATTTAGTGGGCACATACAGAGTTCATTAGGTGAGATTATACTACCTCTACAGGTTGGTCCAACACATGTGGCCACACCATTTACTATTGTTCCTAGTGCAAGAGTATTTGACATGTTGCTTGGTTGACCATAGATCCATAAATTTTGAGTAGTACCTTATATAATTCATTGATGCATAAAATTAATTCATGCTAATTAGGTTGTTATAGTTGGTGAATTTCTATATGAGTTACCACTCCCCACTTTAGAACCATCTCGTATTTTGTAATCACTAGTTTCAGCTCCTCCACCAGTTATAGTTCTTCCTTCAATTGAGATTTAGACACAACTAAGGCCTCCCTAACTAGTACAAAGATTTCATACACTTCCATGGAGGTCTCTCTTAAAGTGACCACTACATCAACACTAGTTTTAGGACTCTAGATAGTTTTCAACTATAGTATCCACACTTAGATTAGTATCATTGAGGTCTCATGCCTCTATAAATAGACCATATTTTAAGAGAGATTCTTCTACTACTAGATGGATCACTAAGATTCCCATAGTTGCATCCACTTCTTAGAGTTATAATGGGAACCCATAGTCAGTTTCCCCTACAAAGATTTTAGAGCACTTAAAACATACATAGATTTCAAATTCACAGTCTCAGCCCCTCTGTCGTACTTCATGATCATGCACGATCCCTCTCCTCAATACAGGACACCATGATAGAGAGTCTCTTATGAGACTCATCGGTTGGTATCATTTCTTATCATTTACTTCTACATAGTTTCTTTTTGATTACTTGTACATAGCTTATTTCAAAATATAAAAACATTCAAATAACTCAAAATACCAAAAATAATATAACAGGTCAAAACATAAAAACATTCAAATAACTCAAATCACTAAAAAAAAATTTAATTGTATGCATTATATATGTTTTACACTTCTACTACTATTTTAGGCTTACATTTTGATATTATATGCTATTGTTTGTTGATTTATCTACATTACCATGCTTTACATGATCTTCTTTGAGTGTGTATAGTAACACCCAGATCCTTGATTGCTTCACTCTACCCACCAGGGGCATCTTCTACATGACTACATCATCTATGTTATGACATTCCTACACCACACACTATAGTTATCATGATGATGTACATTACTTATTAGCTTATGCAAATTATTCTATCGACACTCACTAATATATATCACTTGTGTATTTCTTAGTATCTACCTAGTCTTGTACTACATGTTTTTCATACTTTCACTTCTTGATTTGATTAGTTAGATGTAATAGTATTTTCAACATTTACATGCTTTTCTTTCTTTCTTTGAGTACCTAGATGTGATTGCATTTCTTGGTTCCTATTTTGTCTCTTGTGTGTGCCTTGGGACATTTGCCAATGTCCTTTGCTTGTATTCTTACATGTGCTTTTGGGCCCTCATGTCAATATTACATGTTTGAAATTATATGTGTATGTGGGAATTTAAACATACCTTGTATGTTTATTTTTCCATTTTGAGTGACATGTTCCCATGTCCCTTATTTTCTTGGCCCCTTGGCCTCTTTTTTATGCTTCTTGTTTATTGCCTTGTATGCTTGTTTACTTGTTTGCTTCTTATATGTTTGTAATGCCATGATCCATATCATGAATTATCTTGCCTTCTTATACGTCATGATAGACATCATACTCTATTCCTCCTTGACAACTAACAACTAACCAGATTTCCACTTTTAGTCTAGTGTATTACACATGTTATTACATTGTTACATCTATATAGGCATACCCTTGTTGATCTAACAATCTCCAATACAAAGTATGCTATATCTTGAGACATCTTTTGGATTATCATTGCTATATCATGTATTTTATAGCATATCACACTTGTAGGGTTCTTTCTTCTAAGGGTAGTCATTACAAGGTCTTCATTCCTACCCTCAAAAGAAGGGGCAATAAAAATGGGTTTTATCACAAAGATCATAGCCTTCTACTGGTCAAAAATTAGTTTTTAAAACACTTAGAAGAGCATTCATAATCTTAAACAAGTAGAACAGACTAGAAAGATATTGATGAATATAGAATAGTCACTAGGAACAATAAAGGACAAGAGCACCATGCTTGGACTATAGTGCCAAATAGTAAAGTGTCATGTGTTTGGCACTCCTATCTAAATAATAGAAAACCTAGAATTTCTAGAAATAGATAGAAAGGTAAGGTCAATTATAATTTTTTCATCTATAGTATAGTTTAGATTAAATAATTTTAGTACAATTTTTTTTAGATTATTAAAATATAGGGGCATCATGCATGGCATAATGGCTCTCACTTCTAGTTTTAGATTGAGTAGTTTATACAACTTTTAGATCAAAATCCATGTTATAGACACCAGTGATTGGGGGAAATGTGCGAGACACATTTTCCTTGTTTTCTTTCCAAGTTTAGTGCATTACCCAAGTATTCTTAGTAGTTGCATGCCTTATTCCATATATAGGTGGTTGGCATCATTTCAAATTGGCTTTCATATAAGCATAGTTTTCAATTTCAAAGTGGCTTCTATACAAGCCTAATTTCCACCTTTTAGAGTGGCCAAAATTGGCCTAGTTCTTAGTACACATTCAACTATCCATGTCACATTGTCAAATTATAGAGCATTTATGGGCTTTAGGATCCATCTCATATGACACACATTCATATCAGTATCAATTCATAGTTCACTACATAGTGGGCAATGATGGAGCCAAAGGACTAGCTAGCTTTTGTATTCTTGAGCCACCTACTCAGAGGGATTGGACACATAGTCCAAACATTAATTAACACATGCATGATCACATAGCTTCACCTAGTGGGTGACAATGGAGCCAAAGGGCTAGCCTTTGTATTCTTGATCCACCCTTGAGAAATTGAGCCCTCAATTCCATTTGTGATATTACTTTTGGTACAACACGTACCCAGCATCACTCACCATCAGTCAACATCATAACAAGTTTTGTATTGGTTTATATACTTAGTGAGGTGTATTCATTCCTTTCTCTTCCTCTCTTTTTTACCCAACTTTTATACATTCTTATTTTAGACATAGCATGTTTAGGAAGAACTGATCTACTCCTTATTTTCCTTTGCAAATTTATGTTTCATGATGTACTCTCTCTACACACACTCAGCATCACACATATTCATGGGCTTCACCCTTATGGGTAAAGTTCCAGTACACTTTCTAATTTTCCTTTATCTTAGTATTTCACTTTGTTGCATCACTATAATAAAGAGGGGGAAACGTAGTCACATAAAATATCCAAATTGGTAGTTTGAGTGTGGCTTGTGACACCCTATTCATAGCTCCTTTTTACATGCTCTTGTGACCGTTCTAAACATATTTTTTCTCATTACCGGTCATTCAAAACCTTATAAACTATCATTCCACCTCAACCAAACTATATTTTCTAGGCCAATCCTATTCCCCTAGGTCCCAAGCCTGTAAGACAAGAGCTCCATACTTGAACTATAGCATTAAACCCTAGGGTGTCCTATTTTTGGTGTTCCTATCCATTTGCACTTTGAGCCCCAATGATCATTTTCATCTAATCCATATCCTTCATTATGTTGGCCTAGTTTGAATACATCTAACCCATGACAAATGGTTCCCTATAAAATCCCATCCAAAGCTCATTTACAAAGAGAGGTGACAAATCTTACAAAGTAAGCAAGAATAAAAACAAAGCATTAAGGAAAACTTCCCTATTGTCTACATATAGTCATCCAACATAGACGCAAACATACTCAAACCATCATACCAATCCCTAACCACCTCAATCACTCTTAATTTGGCATTTTTGTATCGACATCACACTATTGTATAAAGAACATTAGGTGGGATAACTACAAATGGCTTGATCCCTCTTCAAAGTATTGGTATGTAGGCAGTGTACCCACACAAGGGGTGTTGATTACACATTTAGTGCATCTTACACACTAATCCCCCTTTCTCAAGTGATTCAAATATTATTTTATCAAGCATGATGGAGGGTTAGAATTTTGAATATTAAATCAACTATATAGAAACTTCCATCAATAATCAACACTCAAGATTTTATAGGTAGACTCACATAAGAACAATGTAAAAACCCAAAAAGTTTTAGGTCTTTATGACCAGTATGGATAATAATGATAGGAGTGAACAACAACATTAGACACCAAGTGTCCTATTTTTGGTGCTCCTATCGTTTCACCAAATGAAATCTAGATTTAGATTCATGTCACTATCCCAGTCCTACACAGCTAGTTTTAGCCTCTATATCATCCATCTTAGCCTATCTTTAGCTAAGTCATATTTCTCCTTATTTATTTCTATTTTTAGAAATGTAAAAAAGATAAATAAATTATACAAATTAGGACTGTAGTTATTTTAATATTATTTATTGATTTATTAATCTAGACCCTTAGCTAAATTAAGAATAAAACCCCATTATTCCCAAATAAGTTAAATCAACTACATGAAGAATAGCCATCATTTATTTCTCATAGACATGTTTTTAGAGATTCTTACCTTTGAATTGATGACTCTAAAATGTAGGTGGTCTTCCTTCTTGTATTATTACTACTCCCAACCCTGATTTAGAAGTATCACATTCAATAATGAACATCTTTGAGAAGTCTGGAGTAGCCAAAACTATGGTGGTGCACATAGCTAATTTTAGTTGCTCAAATACTTTAGTGGTTTCATCATTCCAATGGAATGCATCCTTATTTATCAATTCAGTGAGTGGAGTTATTATGCTACCATAACCTTTCTTAAATCTTTGGTAGTAACCTATTTATCCTAGGAACCCTTGGATATTTTTGAGAATTTTGGGCACTGACCAATCCACAATAGCTTTGATCTTATCAAGATCAAATTTGACACCTTCAAGGGATACAATGTGACCTAATTACTCTACCTCTTCTACTCAAAAATCACATTTAGATGACTTCACATAAAATTGATGTTGTTCTAAAACTATCAACACATGTTAAAAGTGTTTTTCCCATATCTTACTATAAATCAATATGTCATCAAAGAAAACTAGCACAAATTTCCTTAAAAAAGGCCTAAAAATAGTGTTCATCAATCTCTAAAAATTAGATGGTGTATTTGTAAGACCAAAGGGAATTGTCAAAAACTCATAATGGTCCTTATAAGTTCTAAAAGTAGTTTTATGAACATTTTAATCCCTAATTCTAATTTGATGGTACCCTGAATGAAGATCTAATTTCATGAAATAAATATTACCATGCAACTCATCAAGTAAATCATCAATTATTGGAATAGAAAACTTATCTTTGATGGTGTATTTATTGAGTTCTTTATAATCTAGGCAGGCCCACCATGTGTCATATTTCTTACACACCATGATCACTAGTGATGAATATGCACTCTGGATGTGCCTAATGATCCCTACCTCCAGCATCCCATGGACCATATTTCTGATTTCACTCTTCTACACTATGGGTATCTACATAGTCTGATATTTGGTGGTTGAATCCCTGAAAGTAGTTGAATGGCATGATCATGTTCTCTTTTTGGTGGTAGTCCTTTTGGCATGGCCTCAAAAATAGATGGGTGGTCATCAAGAATCATTTGTATATCAGAATTTGGAGATAGCATTATGAGTTGAAATTATATGGAACATAATTGTGTTATAAATCCTTATGCCCCCTTTTTTAGCATTTGTATCATCTAATGTGACTAACCAATTATGGACATTTTACTCATAATCCTTATAGTTTAATTTTTCTACCTTTAGAATGAAATTGCATGAATAATTATTCAAAATTCATCTTGATTGTACCCAAGGTTGTGAACTATTAGAATTCAAAAATAATGTATACACCACCCATGAGAATATCAAACATAAGAGAATCTAGATTGTACTCACCCATAGCAAGCTTAATACTATGGCATTTCCTTGAATAATTGACTGTGCCATCATCCACAATCATGACCTAAAATTTTGGTGTTGGGTAAATGAAATAATACAATTTAGTGTCCAACTTATGGTCGATGAAATTATGCAATCTCCCTAAGTAAATCAACACTATCACCTTCTATTTCTTGAGGAAACCCAATACCTTAATTGTTTGAGTGCTAATACCTGAAAGTGCATGACAAGAACCTGTAGGTTTGGAATCTTTAGGTACCTTTCTATCTCTTCCTCATCATCATTAGAGGCATCATCCTCTTCATCATCTTTGTTGGATCCATCAATGTATAATAACTTCTTATCATCACATCTACGTCATTTTCTCCACTTGGTATCATAGTCAAAACATAATCCATGTACATGCATCTTTTCAATTTGTTGATGGGTTAATCTAATAGGTGGAGGAAATGATGGTGTCAATATGTTACGATCTCTAAAGTGAGTGAATGGATGTTTCTTATTGGCTATGAATTTTTCCTTAGCCCTATATGTCATGATAATAGAATTAAAACCCTTCAGTGGATTAAATATGCATACCTCATGTTGAATGTGGTCCTTTAGGCCTCCTAAAAATAAGTCATTCAAGTTCTCATCAAAAATTATCTCCACACATAAAGATAGGTTCTAAGAATTTTGAATATATTCCTCGACTAAACTAGTTTGTCATAATTTTTCTAGTTGGCTAAATTAATTCTCTATCACACTATTCCTATTGTTTCTCTTAAGTTTTGCTCACTTCTTAATTTTGGAATTAGATAAGAAACTAGTAATAAGGGTGTGGTAGAAATACATGGTTGATGATGCACACGTAATCTAAACAACAATGGAGAAAACCTCTTTGGCTAATAATGAATAACCTACAAATAAAAAATCACTAACAAAGGGGGTTATTAGCAAAATAGTTTAGTGGACTGCCTAGTGTGAGCTAGATCTAAGAAGCATGCACTTGTTAGGAGGTTTTCAATCCACTGCTGATAACAATCAAGTTGCAAATGATAAAATAAAGTAGTTGCATAAGATAAATGAGATGTAATATAAGAAGAACGTAGAATGTTTTTTAAATAAAATGATTAAATATAGAAAAATTAGGTCAATACTCATGCTAAGGTAGGTGAAGTCAAGTTCAAAAAATCAAAAAAGGGTCTATGAATAGGTAGGAACATAGAAATTTAGGTTTGGTTGGGGGTAAAGAGCTTAAAATAACTTATTATTGTATGCCATAGTGACCGTCAGTGGTTAGGTGAACTATCAGCAGTTGGGTTGATCATCGGCGATTGGGGGTGACCATCGATGATTAGGTAACCATCGATAGTTGATTGTGTGTTTATAAAGATCACTAAAAGAGAGGTTGTAGAATGTGTGAATAGATAGGTAAGGGTTCTATTAAGGATCTGATAGAGATAAAATTAGGTAAAAACATGTCTAATAAAGTTTGGGTGGGTTATAAATCCAAAATAACAATGTTAAAGTATTGATATACCTGTAGCTTGCTAGTTGGTTGATGGTTCAAGGCTGAAGCAATTTTGCTAAAGTAATAGTACTTTAGCCTCAAAAATTAATTTGATAGACATTCAGGTCTCTTTTATTGATATGAAGTTACTAAAGGAAGAATGGATGCTAGAAAACTTGAATACATGTGTGCAAAAAGATTTGATAGATTGAATATGGATCCCTTTTCACCTCCCAGTCCCCTCCTTTTATAGGCAAAGAGAGATGAAGGATGGAAGTTTCCCTAGAGGGTGAGGTTGTTGATCATGATGCTTATAAGTTTGTTAGCACCATATAATATGAATATATCAAATTGTGCCTCATTATCTCACACATAACTGGTGATATGTTAAGAAGGTAAAGAGGTGAGGACCTAACTATCGATGGTCAGGCTAATAATCAATGGCTAGGCTGATCGTCAATGGTCAAGTGTCTAAGGGTAAAGGGTTTAATGAAAGGGGTTAAAAAGTTTGGTGAAATGTTAAGCTAGTAAGTTTATGAGTTATCTAACTAAGTGGTTAACTAAACTTAGGGTCTAATAGGGGTCTTAAGGTATTTCGACAACTAGAACTATCATGTGCAATTTTTAAGTGTCTACATTTTCCCTTTTTTGTTATGTGGCTTTGAATTATCAAGTTGTAGAACAAAAATAGATTATTTCTCAAGTTTTTTTTACCCCAAGTATAAGAGGAGGTGTTTCCCCTCAAATCAGGAGTTAATGAGGTGAAACTAACATTGATTCAGGGTTTGATAAGTGGTTGATGGTGAGTCATTAGGTGGTGACAAAAAAGGGGTTGGGCATTTGAAACATAACTATGCACACAAAATATGACTAAGTGTGATAGTCAAGATCATCCAAAGACTAAAGTTGTTAATGTTGGTAAAAATAAGGTTCATTTTAAAATGACAAGTGATAGGGTAACTAGTCCATAGCATTGGTCATAGCTGATCAAGTCACTCTATAAGTCTCCTAGATAGGTTTGATGTTTTTATAGGTATTTGAGGTAGGAAGTGCTCCCTTAAAAAACACAAATGGTTTGGTCATACATTAGGTGGTGAAAAATTCAAATGGTTAACATGGAAAAAGTGGTCAATGCAATCAAAAAGACCAATACAAGGTCATCACAGAATATGTGGTAGTTTGGGTTTAAAATGGCCAACATCTAGGTGGGTGTGGTCTAATGGTTAGTTAGAGAAGGATAATCTATAAAAAGTTAAAATTGGTATAGGGGGAGATTAGGTGATCTTCAAAATTAGGGTACTTAGGTTAGGTGCCAAAAATTATGTTTTTATCAAAAGATGGGCTCTCTTTGATCATCGATGGTCAGGGGTCCTATGATCAACTATCGATGGTCACCCTAACTATTGATGGTCAGGAGGAAACCCTGAAAATTCAAGAATAAAAAGTGAAAAACAAAAAATCATTTTCACTTTTGACAAGTTTGACCTTCATGTTTTGTGCTCTAGTAATTTGTCGATTATGCATTTGATTGAGAGTGGTTGACTGAGTGTTTAGCTAAGGTGTATTTAGTGGATTAGTTGAGCATGTTTGTGTTCATGGTCAGTGAGGACCAGTGATGCAAGGTGGATGAAGGCATGGCCAAATAGATGGACACGGGTTTTGACCTCGATAGTGATTGAAAAATGAGGTAGGTGATGTTTTGAAATTGTTAGTTTATTGAGTAGGTTTGTTTGATGATTGAATTTGTCATAGATTTGATATGGTTATTTAGGGGTTTTACCTTGGTTATCATTTGGTAAATTAGGAAATTTTAACTAATGAAATTGAAATTAGAGGGGGGTTTGAGGTTGGGGATAAGTGATAGGGTAGTGTTAAGTAGTTTTATTATTAAATTTTGTTGTTTTGGTTTATTTTTAGATAAGTAGTTCAAGGTTTTTACCATGGGATGGATACATAGGTGGTGAGAGGGGGAGATAGATCTTTTCCCCTTTGATCAAGTTTGGTAGTAGTTTGGTCTTGTGTAGGGGACATTAGCTCCTTCTTAGAGGTACATGAGAGAGGATGTGAAGTTTCTACTTCTAGAGTCATAGCCACAAGATGTAGTATTAGATCATGACGAGCTAACAACTAAAGCAGTGATAGATGATGCGAGTTTTCTAGATGGATATGCATCATGGTATTAGGGTTTATATACAGTACTTGATTTTGGGTGGGGTGATGTGGTTTAGCAGGCCATCGATGTGTATCCTGCTGAGGCACTAGTTCAAGGTGCTTGTTAGGATTGGCAAGTAAAGGAAGCATTGGTAGTTACATAGGCTTAGATCATAAGGTTACAGGGATAGGTGGCCACTCTATAAGGCTAGATTATTATTTTATAGGGTTAGGTTGCCATACTGATAAGAGAGCGAGATCAGGTGAGGATATCTCTTGGTTTAGTGACCTAAGGGAGAGATACCTTGAGATAGAGGGCAGGAATGGTGGTAGTACCAATAGCAGTACCACTTGGTATGATTTGATGACATGGTATTTAGCTATGATTGAGGAATTGAGATATTATGAGGTGATAGTATCGACATGGTGTCCATTGGAGTCCTCATGGGGTGAATATAGAGCAATTTAGTAGGTGGAGCAACCATGGTGACTCTAAGTTAGTGGTCCTCTATAGTGATTTAGGTAGGTAGATTAGGGGGGCCAACCCCAGATGCTAGTGTAGGTGGAGCAGGAGAGGCTAGTTATAGTGGTGCCCCAAGTGCCTGATTATATGATGTATATGTTTTTGATACGAACCTACATGTTGATGATGCAAGATGTATATGAGATAGATATTTCATATATTGTTACATGTATTATTTATGATGGACATGATGTATATGATGATATTTGTGATGATATATATGATATAGATTCATGATTGCATGTTTTGATGTGATGTTTATGCTCATGTTTATGGTTCATGGTTTGATGTTATCATATGATGTTGTGATGGTGATTTATTTTAAGGTTATGTTGATGTGGTTTCATTATTTGATGTTTAAAAGATGAATTATTGTGATGTTATGGTAAATGGATAGGATAAATTATTGTGATAGATAAATGATATATGATTTGATTCATGATGTTTTGATTATTGATAGATATATGATGTGGTTTATGGATAGGTTTCCTGATGTTATATTCATAATTGATGTTTGTTGTTTAGGATCATGGAGATGTAATGTGATTATGGTTAAAAATGTAATGAAAATACATAAAGCAAGTTAGATAACAAACTAAATATAGGAAAAAGAGATGAGAATCATGAGACGCATGTCTACATGAATAAATGATAAAAGATAAGAAAAGAAACATGATGCCTTTTTATTAGTAAGGACCTAATAAACCTAAATTGAAATTGGCTTTAAAAAACTAAGCCTTTTAAATGCTTTGCATTAGCATGCTTTGGTTGATAAATAAGTGTTTTAATCATAATCATGTCAAGTAAGCTCAAAACCCCTTGATTAAAACATGGTATAAAGGGAAGATAGGTAATAGGTGAAAGGTAAATGGGTGGATAGGTAAGATAACATTATGTGGGTTAGTTTTCCCCTTCTATAGGCAACTTAAGAACCATAGTAGACAAGTCCTTGTCTTAATGCTAGGTGTAGACTAATTCATGCGAGAAGTCTTTTAATGCTAGATATGAAAGCTAACTTTGATATAGGGTCTCTTATTTATTACTTTTGTTTTTGATAGTTTTTGAAGTTGATCAATGCAGAAAGCTTCAAATGATTTCTTTTGACACATTTAACTTAGCCATCCTTCAAAGGAGTGGTCTAAGTTTGGGCTTGTATGTTTTGGTAGTTGTCCTTCAAGGGAGTAGTCTATCTTTTAAGAAATTCAGTTTTGTGGGTAGCTATCCTTCAAGGGATCAATCTGTAATGCTAGAAATATGTGACCCAAATGATATTTTTTTTGGATTGTAAGTTTTTAGACATGGACAAGTCTAATTTAGGCTTAGAGGTTTACATTTATGAGGGCAAAAATTTTAGCATAAAGAAGTTAATGGTAGGTGAAAGGAATGGTTTGAGGAACAAATGATCATGGGATTTCATCTCATTAGAGATGAAAAGTATCTATGAGAACCATGCCATGGGTAGAGACATGCTACCCATATTTAGGATTAAGATATAACTATGACAGTTAATCACATGGTTCTATGTTGTAATCAGTTGTCCTCAAAGAAAGAGGGATAGGTAGGTGAAGGTGAAAATCTCATAAATCAAGGGACAAGCTTAACTTAGACAGTAAGATGAGTTTGATCTTTATTTAACAAAAGAAAGGATGCAGATGTGAAGCATTTAGAGGCTCAGGTTTTGGTTTGCCTTCAAGAGAGGACAAATGATAAACACCCAATCCATACTTATGGGTGATGATATAGGGTCCAAGCCAATTGAAAGAAAATTTGCCTCTTTTTCTTTTCTCCATATTGGTTACATGTTGGTTTTCCTTTAAGATGATATCATTGATATTGAATTCTCATTCTTTAAGGTGTTTATTATAAGCACACTTGATTCACTCTTGATAGATGCAAATATAGTTAAGCATTACAAGATGATCTTTATCACGTAGCTCAAATCATGCTAGATGTTCTTGATAATAGTCATTCTCAAAAAAGATCTCTTGCAAAGATATGCAAAGAGAGGGAATATGGACTTAGAGAGGCAAGACTGCCTTTGCTCTGAAGACTAGGGAAAAGGGGGTAGCACCCATAGAGGTTATAATACTAGTGTGATAGGCCCATAAAGTGAAAGGGATGTGCAAGTGCCAATCCTGACCTAAAATACTAACAAATTTGATCAACATTTTGTTAAAGATTTTGTTAGAGGCTTCCACCTGTCCATTTACTTATGGATGGTAAGGCGAAGAAAAGCTTAACCTAATGCCAAATGCATCATAAAGACCTTGGACTTTATTTCTCTTGAAATATTTATCATTATCAGTGATGATCTTATGGGGAATACCAAAATGATAGATGATATAGTGGTTAATGAATTTGAAAATGTTCTTGGCTTTGGTGGAGATCAGAGGGTTGGCTTCCCCCCACTTGGTGAAATACTTGGTCGTGGTAATGATGGATCAGTGGCATTGTGATGAATGAAGACTGATTTCCTTCATAAGATCTAAGCCCCATTGTGAGAATGACTAGAAGTCTTTAGATACTTGAAGGCCATAGGCTAGTGTGTGCTATAAATTAGCATGTTATTGACATTTGACACACTTCTTTACATAATCACAACAATCTTAGTTAATGGTGGGCCAATAGTGTCAGGAACCTAAAACAATAAACATGATCCGATGCCTACTTAGTCAGGATCTTGCTCCCTCAATAAGAGCACAAATATGATTACTTTGTATAAGCAACTAATCACGGAATTTAACCAGAAATATAAAGTAACTAGAAATATGAAACAACACAGGAATTGAGAGACAATACACTATCTTGTATTAATATCATACAGAAGAATATACAATAAAGAAGATGCCACTTCTTCTTCCACCTCAAAGGCTCGCCACACCTCAAGACCTTCTTCCCTCTCTCTCTCGGTCGCAACAATCAACTCCAATATAGAATTGATCTTCACCTCTCCAACCAGTTAGTAACACACTACCAATACACCAAGTACACAACTGTACTCCAAGTAGATCTCTTGCTCTCTATTGCTACCTGCAAATCACTAGACCATACTCACCATTGTAGATCTCCTATAGAAAGTCATGCACACATGTTGACCAAGATCATACACATACAAAGAACCCTATTGATTCTCTAATCCAGTACCCACCTTGGTATTGTGGCACTAGGAGGAACGCCCCATTGCTCTCTTCTCTCAGAAGGAGCTTATTGCTCTCTTACTCTCTAGCTACAAGTTTAGACTCTCCCAGATCAACATGCAAACTACCTGTTCACGCACAGGCTGCCGACGTCGACACATCCATGACCGATGTCAGCCGACTGGTGATCGACGCTGGTTGCTTCCTCACTACCATCTGACCAATGTTGGTTGATCAGACCAATGCCGGTTTCCCTGCAACTGATTCTACAACTCCCCGCAACTCTGCATCCTCCATAACTTCTCTTGTTAGGAGGCTGTTAAAGCCATGTTTGTAAAGGATTCCCCCTAGTATAGTATAACGAGAGATACTCTGAACAAAATATCTTCAGGCATTTCTAGAGAGGTTTGGAGGAACAATACCGAGGTTGAGGTTATCAAAAGTTTATTCATACCAAATATCTAACGGAGATGTGCCTACATTACAAATGGTAGGAAGGTTAGAATGGATATAAGAAGGTGTGATAAAATGGTGGATAGTAACAAAGAGTTTAAATTTAGAAGGTTGAGATGGGATTTGGGAAGCAAGGGAAGCCATTGTATCTATGAACTTGTTGGTAGATCATGGAACTAACTAGATAAGGTAATGATTGAATGATTCTAAAAGTACATATATGAGTTATTTTTAATTTAGTAAGACATCATTCTTACATTCGTAAGAACCATTTACCTAGTTAACCACAAGTTGGGAATTTCCAAAGACATCGATTCTCTTGACTACTAAGGCTAGAGCAGTTTGGAGACCTATGACTAGGGCTTCACACTCAGCCACAATATTGGTACATTTAAATTCAAGTTTAAAGGAAATGGGAAGAGGTTCACCATCAAGTGGAATGAAAATAACTCTGGAACCCCCACCATGTTGGAATTTTGAGCCATCGAAAAACATGGCCATTTGGTAAGTGGGGTCCTCTTGAGAAAGAGTCATGATGGACTCATCTGGAAATGCAAGAGGAAGAGGTTGGTTATCTGGTAGAGGAGCTTTAAAAAATTAATCAGCAATCATTTGCCCTTTAATTAAATTTTACTGAAGGAATCAAGGTTAAACTTAGCTAAAAACATGAGCCACTTAGCCATACGTTGGTTTTGGTATGGTTTAGAGTGCATGTACTTGAGTGGGTTAGTATTAGTGATGACATAGGTTTTGTGATTAAAAAGGTAATGGAAAAGTTTAGAAGCCACAAAATGAGGGTGAGGCAAAGTTCTTGGGATGGAAATATCGAGTCTCGAAACTCTATAAGTGTTTGACTTATGTAGTAGACTACTTGCTCTTTGTTCTATTCATCATAATGAGTGAGAATTGCCCCTAGGGAAGGGTCAATGGTGGATATATAAAGGTAAAAGGGTTGATCTTCTTTAGGAAGGGTCAAGATAGGTAGATAAATAAGGTATTATTTGAGTAAATCAAAGGCTTGTTGATAGTCTTTAATCCACTTAAAGAAGGTGTCTTTCTTAAGGAGATGGTGAAAAGGTTGACATCTATCTGATAATTGAGAGATGAATCAATAGATTGATTAGAGCTTCCCCTTCAAGCTATGGAGTTTCTTAAGGTGGGTTGGATGTAGCATTTCCAATATTTCTCTAACTTTGGTAGGGTCTACTTTTATTCCTCAAAGAGAGATAATGAAGCCAAGAAGTTTTCCAGAAAGGACCCAAAAAATACATTTCTTTGGGTTAAGGTAGACATAGAAGTGGATAAGGCATTTAAAGATGATTTTGAGAACATATATATGATTCTTGTGATATTTGGATTTCCCAAGGAGATCGTCCACATAATCCTCTATGATTTTATGGATGAGATCATGGAAGATATAGGTCATGCCATGTTGGTAGGCTACCCCGACATTCTTTAGACCGAAGGGCATGAATCTATAGCATAAGGTTCCCCATGGAGTGATGAAAGAGGTCTTATGTTGATATTTAGGAATGATCAAGATCTGATTGTATCTCAAATAACCATCCATGAGAGATAACATCTTATGGCCAACTATAAGATCAACAAGTTGGTTGATGCTAGGCAAAGGGAAGTCATCCTTTGGGCCAATGAGATTAAGGTCATGAAAGTTGATACAAAGGTGAAGGCCCTCTGTGGGTTTGGTAATGGGAATGATGTTATAAACCCATTATGAATAATTAATGGATTGGATGAAGTTGACAAATAAGAGGCATTAAAGCTCCTTTTTTACAAGAAAGGTGATGCAAGGGTGCATCCTGCAAAGCTTTTATTTGATAGGTTTAACATATGGATGAGTGATAATGTTATGGAGAGTGATATAAGGGTCAATCCTAGGCATATATTGATAACACCAAGCAAATCCTATGCTTTGGTCATGAAGGAAGGGTAATCCTATTGTTCTAAATAATTCAAGGATTGTCTGATCTTGATAATGCAGAAGTTATCCTAAGTACCCAAGTTGACATCAATTGTAGATTCATTCAACATGGTTTGGTTCTCAAGAGGAAGAAATTTATGGATATAAGAATCCCTCACACTGAGGTAGGTGAGAATGGAATCATCATCCTGATGTTGAATGGTGTTGATGGTAGGAGAATCATTTTCTACCATTTCAAGATAAATGAGAGGAAGGGTTTTAGTTTGACCATCCTTTTCATAGGTCAAAGGGCCAAAACTAACAGTATTGATCCCAAAAAAAAGTTAGATGGGATGATATTAGATTCCTCTAACTGTTATGGAGATAATGTTGGTGAGGATGGGACATCCTCATTGATGGTGGTGATGGGTTTTAGTGAGGTGGGTTCTTTTGGTGGTACGAACCCAAGGCCAAATAACTCATGAGGTTTTTGAGTTTTGATTATGGGTAACTTATGAGGTCCCTATTCATAAATTTCAAGGCCAAACCCCTTCTAAGCACACCTATAAAGGTATTCTTTAGAAAATGTGGGTTTGTTTAAATAGGAGAAATTAGAGGTGAATGGTCAGATATGAGGAGTGGTAGAGGAAGCAAGAAGTGGATGATCGATTCACTCATAGATAAATTTGGTTTAATGATAGAGTGGTATAAAAGGTATGATGGTTCTAATGTTACATTCATAACTAGGATCATGGGTGTGGTTCCCATACTCTTGAGGAGTAGGGAAAGCATCCAAGGCTAGGAGATGGTATTCCCCGAGTGAGAGACGTTAGAGCATGGGTTCTAAGGGATCCTCTACAAGGATCTATGAAGAAGGGATGGCTGAGCTTGTTGAAGCTTCATTAATTGTATGGGTAGCATTTTTTGTAGTTGATGGTGAAGTAGATGGATGAGGAAGAAGGACATCATTGGGTTGGTAAGTCATATTGTAAGATGCAAAAGGACTAGGATCAACTGGTATGGTGATAACATGACCTTTGTGCTCAAATTTGATGCAAAGATGTAGAGTAGAAAGGACACAACTCATAAATAGATCTAAGGGCATCCAAGTAGAACATTGTATTGGAACTCACCCTCTATAATGTAAAAGAGTTATAAAATGGTGTGAGGTCCCAAGTGAATATGAAGAATAATTATTCCCAAGGTAGTGGTCATAATGTCATTGAAAGAGCAAAGAACCACTATAGTTTATAACATGATGCTCTTGGGCAAGTTAATTTGGTCATAGGCATGGGAAGAGATAATGTTGATGCTATCCCATCCATCAATCATCACCCTATTGATGTGGGTTTGGTTGATGTATGTCGTGATGAATAGGGGAAGATCGAGATCCTCACGATGCACATAAGGTAATTTTGAATCCTTAAAGGTAAATAGGGTGGAAAGTTGAAGGGATCTAATAAAGGTTGTAAGTGGTTAAGGATCTTCAGTTAAACCTCTATGTTGTGACCAACACCCACCCATCTTTTTTTTTGAAAAGGGGACCCTGTGACTATTTCTAGAACAATTGTATTCTGGATTGAATGTGAAATATTGTTTTATCTTGAATTTTAAAGGCAAATCAATTTTAAAAAGGACATGAGCTTTGGTGTATCTGATTATGATCATGTTTTATGGATTAATGTTGTTAATAATCATTTTCAAGGTGATTGATTGCAAGTTCTATAAAAGAAGCTAGGGTTCCTAAGTAGGAAACCCTAGGGGTTTGAACTTAAACATTCATAGGAAAATTTAGTGGGAAATATTATTTCCTTTTAGTTATAACAACCTTAAGTCTAACTTTATATTAACCTTCAATTATGTTTTTAAACATGACCAAATATCAATGTAAAATCATGACTTAAACCTAGACCTTTTTTCCCTTTTAAAACCTGAGAGCCTTTTTGGATTAAATAGGTCTTATTAAGGTTTAAGTGTATTTGTGTTTGTAAACACGAACAACTTTTAAAGGTTTAAACCTTGGGTTAAACCTTTATATATATCGGGATTAACTTAAAACTCATGTACTTCTACAAATCTGATGCTTCTCACTTAATCAGAGATTTGATCCAATGGTACGAATCAAAGCCGATAACTAAAAGGACACCAATCACTATCAAGCAGTCAAATTATGATTTGATGGTACTCGTTGCCTTAGAATCTTTAATCTAACAGTGCACATTGACCCCAAAGCCTCAAGAACTCTCGAAAGCCTGACACATGGCATTCGATCATTGGACTAAAGTAACTCCATTGTCTTAAATTTAACAAGTTTACTCCCATCATTTGACATTTGTGAGGACGTACTTGACATTAATGAACCTGTCAAATTTAACCTTGAAGCTTGACTTGAGGCACTTCATCATTAGATCAGCAAATTTTATTGTCTTGAATTTGACAAGTTTTCTCTCATCATTTGACATCTACGAGGACGTATTTGATGTTATCAAACCCATAAAATTTAACTTAGACAATTTTAAAGCCTAAACAAAGGGGGACATTTCTTTTTAAAAAAACCTTTTAAAAAATTCCTAGCTTTTTACGAAGACAAACCTAGTATATAAAGATCTTAGCCTAAGTCATTTTGTGTTTTTTAACATAAAATTCTAAATGTCATTTTTAAGCCTAAGATTCATATAATCATGGAACTGATTAAAAGGTACACATATTATAGGATCTAAAGGCAATCGCTTGTTCACTGGATTTAATCCACTGGTGCATCAATATCGAAGCCTTTTAAAAAGGCATATGGTTAATGATCTAGCCCTAGCCAAGATGCAATGGTGATTGATTGCTCATTGGAATTAATCCAATGATGTGAAAAATTTGAGTACTTTTCAAAGGTCCTATGAGTTTGACATATGGCATAATTAATGAGCTTAAAGATCAAAAGACTAATGAAATACAGGGACCTAGATTTGGATTTTAAAAGTAAAATAAAGAGAACTTTCTAAAGCTAACGACTAGTCTTCAACTAAGATTTATGAAATTTGCCACGAAAGGCATGGAACCTCACCACATAAGCTCCATGTAAGCATGGAGGATCAAAATGAAAGATATCTTATGATAGAAAATATAGAAGACATGAGAATGAGGTCCCATCAAATCTAAGGCACGTATGAGATCAAGAGTTGGATATTTTTGCCATTAAAGCTAAAAACCCTGAACCCTCTATAAAGAAAGACTTGAGTCAGTTTAATTAATCACATAGCAATCAAAATAAGTGTAACTCAAATTCAAAGAAAGTGCCATAGTGAAATATTTATTAACATTACAATTGAAATTCAATGTCATCAATGGTGATGAGCAAGCAACAGATGAAAATTAAAACGGAGCTCTATCTAATTTCAGATGGTGAAGGAAGGTTCTTTAGAGACATAGAGTTAGATTTGATAGCCTTGAATATATATGGGATCAAGAATTGGTCCAAATTATTCTTCTTTGTAGAGGAGTTGTAACTAATTTCCTAGGAGGAAAAGAGGAATGTTATGTTGCACCAAAGGTACAAAGACCTAGTATCAATTCAGTTGGTAGGCCTTCACCATGTGGCTATTAAACTAGAGGTAATGCATTACATCAACCTTGGTATTCCTATTTTTATTGACTACAGAATAGATGGGGAATGGATTATTCATGAATGAATTACCAAAAAGTTGTGTGTATAGCTCCCATGGCCTTTGAGGCTTACTATAAGCTCCCTTTGCCTCATGTCGATCTCCCATCCTTGAGAGAATGGACAAAATCCCAAAACTTGGATTCAGTCCTCTCACCTTGGTTAATCCAAAGTTCCCATCTTTTTAGGTCCCCTAATGGTGAGATTCATATTGTCCAGTTTAAGGAGGGTGTTAGGGTAGCTATGACCTTATTGAATAGAGCCGTTGGTGCCTCTTTTACTACTTATTTGAGTAAACTCTAGGTATCTTATGTCCATTGCATATTGGAGTAGAATTTAACCCTTGTCATTGGAGACCTAATAAGTTTTTTATTGGCCAGATAATTTACAGCCATCAAGAGAAAGACCTCCAAGCAATTATTTATGATGTCATACCTCTTGGATTCACTCCTAGCCTCTATTAATTTCCCTGGCATCCAAAATTGGTCCCCTAATGGTAGAACTACCATTTCCCATCATTACTCCAAATTCAATATATTAAAATATAGGAACTGTTGACGTAGGAAATTGCACTCTTTGGTAGGAAGTCAAATTTTTGCCTTCTCCTCGCAACATGGAAACTCCCCTCTCACCTATGGGACTGGCGAAGCTAGAGGGGAGAGTCTCTAGATAAGGGCTAGCTCCCTTTGATGTATCATTGTTCATTCCAACAAGTGCAAAATATGGGTATAGATATAATATAAAGGGGGGATGAAAAGGGAGAGAGATGCAGGAAAAAAACAAGCCTACTCTAAGGAGGTGATACACCAAAAAACAAGTCAACCTTCACACATCCACTCTCAAAATCAGACAAAAACAACAAGACCTACACTTCAGGCTTGGCAGAAGGACCAGACTACAAGAGAAAGACAGGGAGGTTCTCATGAAAACACAAAAATAGAGACTCACCAAGGTACTATATAATACACACTATAAGTGACTTCCCCTATTTTATACTTCCAAAAAAGAACTCTTCTCTTGTAAGTTGTAAATTGGTGCCTTGTAGATAATTGGTTTGTTGGTGTTGAACCTGTGAGATCATCAAAGATAATGACTAAACACAAATAACACTCAGAACATACATAGAATATCTATCCAAGATGGAGGCAAAACTATATTTTTATTGATTCAGGTAGAAATTTTAGCAGAGCTACGCTTTGTAAAATTGTGGAAGCCCCTTACAAAAATGACAAGTATCAAATATATATGAGAAAACAAAGAAGCCCATGTGGTGTTTCTTCAACAAGTGGCCATCGTGTCCCTTCAATAAGTTGATCAAAACATTAATGAGCTGAGTGCTTTGTCTGCTCAAAGTCTACATTTTAAATGTCAAAATGCGGTTTGTCCACTCATTAAATGTAAAATGGAGAAAACTGGTTACATTACTTAGTTGTTGTGTCCTCTCATGATCAATTCGAAGGAACTATTTCACCTGTTGGAGTCACTTCTCAAATTGGCACCACTTGAACTAATTGCTTGCTCATTTCATGGATGTCTCCTTGTCCTTTTCTCAATTTTGTCTTTGTCTAGCTTTTTTGGCTCCCAGGGGCAAACTTTCAGTAGGTTGCTGCATTATGGGCTCCTTGGCAATACTTTCTCAGTTGGAAACAAAGGCCATTCTATTCTTCTAAATTTGACGCTCATCCAGCCGTCAAGCTTTAAAAACCAACATAGATTCCCTCCTCTTGAAATTGATAGCTTCTCAGACATCATCACTTGAGAACCAATGGCTAAACCATTTTGCTAAATTTGATGTCCACTAGGACGTCATCAAGTCCATTACCACTTCAGTCGGGTCCAACGCCACATGGCATCCTTTCGGGCACTTCTTTGTCTTTGAATTTTCCTAGCACCTATCCCTTTGAAAAATCCTATCAGCCTAGCTGGAAGTCCCCTACAAGGGCACCTACCCTTTGGGGTCCTTCGGTGGGCCCTTTATTGCTTGAACTGCCTTCCCAGGCTCCTGCAGGCAAATTGTCTGTGGACAATTTCCCCAGGTTAATTCCCCTGGGTCTTTGACTATGGCTTCGCTTGTATTTCCACAAACAAAAGTCCACAAGAATTTGTATGCTCCGCTTGGCTTTGTAGTGTGCCCGAATTCCTTCAAACTTTTTGTCCAAAGGAATTCCTTTGGGCAAAAAGTCTGAAGGAATTCAGGACTATCTATTATTAAAAAAAACATAAGCTTGAACCGAACTGATTATTCCATGAGGCAAAAGATAAATGCTTGCCCTTCGAAAGGGCAATTTGACTATTGACTGTCCTTCATGCCAAGGGCAGACCCTTGAACCGACTACTAAACTGGCCTGTTGAACCAAGCCATTAAACCAAAAAGGTTCAATGATTCAATTAGTTCAACCAAGCACGTCGATGGATTTGAACCAAGGTCGATGAACCATTGACTTGAACCTTTGCCATTGAATTTTTCCATTGAACCAAGCCCTTGAACCATTCAGTTGAACCAAGACCATTGAACCAAAATTTTGGTTCAATGGTTCAACTAAGCGCATCGATGAGCCAAGGAAGGTCGGTGAACCAATATCGAACCGAACACATGAACTTAAGCCGTTGAACCAAGTACGTTGAACCAAGACTATTGAACCAAAATTTTAGTTCAACAGTTCAATGGTATGAAGGTTCAACACATATTGCATTTAGGTGCTTGAACCGAGATGTTGAACTAAGATGAACCAGGCTGAACCAATGAACTCCTTGAACTTGAACCAAGCCCATTGAACCAAAATTTTTTGGTTCAACGGTTTGGTTCAACCATTATTGAATGAGGATACTGAACTCGAGATTGCACCTCAAACCAAGAAACTGAACCCAAAATTGAACCAGGCCATGAAACAGAGAATGTTGAACTTGAACAACCTGAAATATAACTGGCATGAATAGCAAGGGAGGAAGGGGACCAAAATTTTACCTGTGGGCAAAATTTGGTCAACAATTTGGTGACTCCCAAGGGAAGCATGCCTTCTATGCTTAGAGACTAGTTGCCTTGCAATCCATTGGGCATGGAGTTAATTAGTAACTTTGAGAACCAGCAACAACTCTGACAAAACTTAGAACCAGCCATGCAGATTACCTCCAAGGAAATGAAAGCATACACAAGACTAAGAACACTACTACCTGTGTAATAGCACTTAGGGAAAATAGGAAAGAAAATAAGGGAAAATATGTACAATTGAACCCAAAAATTAGTGGCAACACTTTAGATGTATCCCATTAACTGGGATACGTAGTTCTTTGCCATCTAACTTGGAAAGTTAGAACGCATTATGCTGCTTGCACTGAGTGATCATGTAGGGACCGCTCCATAGGGCATCAAATTTTGCATGTTTTTTGAGCTTAGCTCGATCTTCATCCCATTTTAGGACAATGTCTCCTTCAGAGAAATCTCGTGACAAAGATTTCTTGTCGAAGTGCCGTTTTACTTGTTGTTGGCGACTAATCATAAAAGCCATAGCCCGATCCCTTACCTCTTAGAGCTTCATTAGTTCACACAACCTGACCTCCATGTTACTTCCTTCTTCTAATTGCAGCTGATGAGTGAGGTCCAGTGCTGGCAATTCAAGTGAGATGGGAAGCCTAGCTTCCCTTCCATATACAAGTGTATATGGAGAGTTTTCGATTGCTCTCTTCGAAGTGATTCGGTCAGCCCATAGAGCTGTCTTTAGCTTGGCATGCCAAGTCCTCTGATTTTCTTCCATAGTCCTTTTCATGATTCTAATCAAATTTTTATTGATGGACTCAGCCAACCCATTTCCTTGTGGGTAAGAATTTGATGAAGTGTTGAGGTATATGCCATACTTCAGTGCCCATTCACTTGTTTTGGTCCCCAAAAAATCCAAAGCATTATCTGAGATTATGGTGGTTGGGACCCCAAATCATATTATCAGGTCCTCATAAAACTCCAAGACTATGCTCTCATTTGCCTCTTTTAGGGCAACAGCTTCCACCCACCTTGTGAAATAGTCTGTGGCTATTAGAACCCACTTGTGTCCAGTGCTGGAAGGAGGATTGATCATCCCTATGAACTCCAAGCCTCACTGCATGAATGGTTGCTCAACTTGAATAGGTTGTAGAGGCATGGTAGCCAACTATTGTTTTATGTCAAAAAGTGCACACTTCTAGCACTTCCTTACCTAGGCATGGGTGTCCTTGAAAAGAGTAGGCTAGAAATAGCCAGTTCTCATTATTCTTGTTGTCATAGCTCTAGGAGCGAAGTGACCGCTTGCTAACCCATCATGAAACTCAGCCAATACTTTATCAGCCTGATTGGGGTCAATGCATCTTAGAAGAACCCTAGAGAGATCCTTCCTAAATAATACTTCATCAATCAGAACATAAGGAAGGGACTGGAGTTTAAAATACCTTCTTCTGGTCTTACCAAGACCCTGTGGACACTCACCCATGAGAAGGAAATGCCTCATGTCCAATGTCTAATCCTTTATGACAGTTGGTTCTTCTGTATTGGTTGCATCATAGATTAGCAAGCTATCTTTTCTTTACATTGTCCACTTGAACTCTTCACCTTTCCTTAGCATAGAGGTCAGGGGCTTAACTATCTCAGTGAAATTTGAAATGAATCTCTGAATAAAGTTTATCCTACCAAAGAAACTCTATAGGCCCTTCTTGTGCTTTGGTAAGGACATCTCCAGAATGGAGCAAACTCTCTCGAGGTTAATGGACAAGCCCTCCTTAGACACGATGTCGCTAAGAAGTTTCCCCTCATGAACAACAAACACACATTTCTTTGGATTAAGAGAGATGCCAAATTCCCTGCACCTCTCAAAAATTTGCCTGAGGTGTTCTATGTGTTGGCTCACTTCCTTAGAGAATACCATTATATCATCGAGGTATACCAGCATGTTGTTATTTATTAAGCCACCAAAAGCCATGTCCATGGCTCGCTGAAAGGTAGCACCAGCATTGAAAAGCCTGAATGGCATCTTCTTGTAGGCAAATGTTCCCCATTTAGTGGTGAAAGTTGTTTTGTATTGGTCACAACTTTGCACCAGAATTTGATTATATCCTGAATAACCATCCAGGAGGGAGAAATGCTCGCTACCAGTTACCTTCTAAAGGATCCAATCCATGCTCAAGAGGGGATAATGATCTTTTAAAGAGACTTTATTAAGATCTCTGAAGTCGACAAACAGCCTGATCTCCCCATTTTTCTTTCTAACAGGAACAAGGTTGGCCAGCCATGAGGAATGTTTGATTGGAAATATAATTCTAGACATAATCAATTTGGCCAATTCCCTCTGCATGAGGGGCTCAATTGTAGGATTGGTAGGTATTTGCTTTTGTGTAACTAACTTGGCACCTTCTTCCAATTTGATGGTGTGCTAGGTGAGCCTTGGGTCGAAACCTTTTAAGTCACTGTAATCCCATGCAAAAACATCAGCAAATTCTTGACACAGCAGAATGAAAGCTCACCTCTCTTAAAACGTGCAGACCTTTCCAAGTGCCAGTAGCTTGTCCTTGAAGATTTTGACCCTTTCATAATTCTCCTCTTTGGTTGTGATGCATGCCTTGTCATTTCTCAGTTGGTCATCTCTATTGAAAATGCTTTCAAGCATGACCAGACCTTCAGGGAGTTTATTATTCTTCAACTGAACAATCTGATTTCCATATTGCTGTAGCAATTTTGCTTGGTTGTGTATTGCAAACTTAGCTTCTTCCTGAAGGAAGAAAGCTATCTGCTGGTCACTTTTGAAAACTTTCCAATTTGCAATATTGTCTGGGACGGAGGGTCGAACTACCACTTTTAAGTGGTGTGAACCACAATCTCGGCTTATTTCCCTTGAAATGTCAAACTGTGCACCAATTATTGCCAGCTAGTCAGCTTGTTTGTTTTACTCCCTAGGAATTGAGGTAATGTTAAAAGAAATAAAATCCTCCACCAAGTCCCAAACTCTATGTTTGTATGACTTCAGCAAGGAGTTCTTTATTATATTTTGGCCTTTCACCTGATTTACAATCAGCTCGTTGTCTCCCAAGACCTGCAACTCCTTAATCCCTCTTTTCCTTGCCCATTCAAGCCCATGGATCAAAGACTCATATTCTGCAATATTACTCATGCAAGAGAATTGGAAATGGAAAGCTAAAAAGTACCTTTCTCTTGAAGGGGAAACCAACATCACCCCACCACCAGTGCCTAGCTTACTTTTGGAACCATCAAAATACAGCTGTCACAGGCCAAGGTCTTCTTTACTTTCTTTCATTAAATTTGGCATGAAGGTGCCCTCCTCATACATGCAATAGACTCCAAGGTCTGCCTCCTCAATAAACTTGTATGGATCATGTTCTAAGTTATCATTTCCCCACTCATCTAAGAGTAAGTTTGTGACTCCTTTGAGAGTGGAGGATGGAGATTGGTCTGTTTGGGATTCTTATGGGTCGATAATGGTGTAACTAACATTTGTTTCCTTGGATGAATATGGTTCTAGATGGTCCTTGTAGAGTGGCTCAGACTCAATTTCTACCTTGGTCCCATACTTGGTTCTAAAAACTAGATATGACCAATTCGCTGCTAGATAGCCACCTATCTTTAACATGAAGTCCTTAGACAAGCAAATTGCAAAATACGGGGGAACATCCACTACCACTATATCATGGGGAATTGAGAAGGTTGGGCAAGCATGCAGCATCAAGCCTAAACCCTTCATAATCCCAACTATTTTTGTAGGTGTCCCATCTAGTTACAGGACTCCTTTGTTCATTACTTCATACTTCTGTCCCATCTTGTCAGCTATGCACTTGGGCATCACTAAGGCACTAGCCCCACTATAAATTATGTAGTCGTGTACCAAGAAATCCCCAATAACTAAGGATACATAGAAAGGGGGAGTTTTTTCTTCTTTCTTTACCTGTCTTGAAGTAGAAGGTTGTCCATTTGTCATTAAGACATTATCAATGTTTACTAGAATAGCTTGTCAGTCCAGCTCATGCAATTCCTTCTTCAGTACATCCCTCTGGTCTGGCAAAGACAATGAATCCCATAAAGAGATATTCATATGCAACCTTTTCATCTGATCCACTATATTTATTTAAGGACTACCTCCCTTCACGCTTTCTTTTGGGCTGATCCCAACTAGAGTTGTAGGCTAAGGCACTGAAGGTACAAGTGGTTGTTTGAAAATTTGGGCCTTTTGAAATGAGTGTGATGGAGGAGGTGTTGTTGTTGCCTGAGTGGTAGCCTATACCTCTTCCATTTCTCTTCTCTTAAATCATGTGTTGGTTGCAACACAATTAGTCTGATTATCTGCAGCACCTACATAATTCACTGAATAAAATTCCCCTTCCAAATGATTCATCAGGGCAGAATCAGGCTGACCCTGATTGTTACTTGTGTTGGGTTGCATTGAAGGCTCAAGGACCTGAGATTGAACAGCTATTTAATTGTCTGCATTGTAAAAATAGTTCATCATCTCATTTGTGTAAATAGCATGTTCTTGATTATACCCCATGGTCGAATAGCTTGGCTGCTCTTATACTAAATTGTTCTGAACATGCACCATGGTCTTAGATGATGAAGAGGGACCGGTGTTGTAATTTTGAAATGGCCTAGTTGTAGTGAGCTACCCCTGACCTTGGTTATAATTTTGAAAGGGGGGTCTAGGGGCTTGACCATATTGATGGTATCCCTGATTTGGTCTATTGCCTTGAGCTCGCTACCTTTTAATGGCAACAAGTTCGTTGGACATGTTCTACAACATACTCTTAACTTCATGAAGCTCATTTGATGAAACAGTAGTTGGCTTCTCAATGGTAGGTAGGGAAGTAATTGTGGGAGTAATGGTTTGAATTTGGGGTAGCAATTCTGGGAAAAGTGGCATGTGAGGCCTAAGGGTGATCTTTCCAGCTTGTACCAAGCAATTCTCAGCGGTTATGGCAATGTCATAAGTAGCAGGCAATATATGCCCTCCCATAGATTGTATCATCACTACAATGTTGTTGTTTAATGCTTTTAAATAGTACAAAAAAGTGTAGCTAGGAGTCGGCATTACCAGGATGGGAATTCTATCCCAAGTCTTTTTAAATCGCATGTTGAAGTCCTACATTTACTCGTGTGGAGCTCTCTTTATGGTCATCAGCTGCTCAGCAAGTGAGAGACCATCACTCTTTTCCCCAAAACAATCTATCAACTAAGTGCCCAATTCATTCCAAGAATGTATTGAATTCACAAGCAAAGTGTCATACCAGTCAAGAGCTTTGCCTTTTAAAGACAATGCTAGCAATCTAATGGCAATATTTTCTTCTGTTACATTGTGGATATTACAAAGGTTAGCAACATTCTTAATATGCTCAATGACTATAATGGGCCCCACTCCATCGAAATAAGGCACATTTTTTAGAGTTGTTCCTAGAATTGGATCATAGCGTGGGAGATTCAAGGGGCTCTCACCACAAAAAGTTGTGAATGGATAAGCCATGGCTGAGACGGGCTATAACTGGGGTTCTGTTGTGGTTGTGTGTCTTACAATAGGTCTGAGAGGGTCATTTGTTGGATAAGGATGAGTTCTCTCAAACCTTAGCCTTTTTGTAGAGTTTAAAGGTAACTCGATGAAATCAAAAAGAACCCCTCTAGAAGCAGACCATGTGGTGACTTTAGGCATAGAAGATTAAGCAACTGGTCTTGAAATTATAGAACTGAAACTCTTAGCAGTGGAGTCACCAGATCCTAGAAAACTTTAATTGGTTGTATCAAGACCAACATCAATCCTGAAAACTTTACTGCATTATAAACCTGAGCGTCAAATTAGAGTCCCACCGAGCTTGCCAAAACTGTTGACGCAGGAAATTACACCCTTTGGTAGGAAGTCAAACTTTTGCCTTCTCCTCACAACATGGAAACTCCCCTCTCACCTATGGGACTGGTGAAGCTAGAGGGGAGAGTCTCTAGATGATAAGGGCTAGTTCCCTTTGATGTATCATTGTTCATTCCAGCAAGTGTAAAATACAAGTATAGATATAATATAAAGGGGGGATGAAAAGGGGGAGAGATGTAGGAAAAAAACAAGCCTACTCTAAGGAGGTGATACACCAAAAAACAAGTCGACCTTCACACATCCACTCTCAAAATCAGACAAAAACAACAAGACCTACACTTCAGGCTTGGCAGAAGGACCAAACTACAAGAGAAAGATAGGGAGGTTCTCATGAAAACACAGAAATAGAGACTCACCAAGGTGTTGTATAATACACACTGTAAGTGACTTCCCCTATTTTATACTTCCAAAAAAGAACTCTTCTCTTGTAAGCTGCAAACTGGCACCTTGTAGATAACTAGTCTATTGGTGTTAAACCTGTGAGAGCATCAAAGATAATGACTAAACACAAATAACACTTAGAGCATACACAGAATATCTATCCAAGATGGAGGCAAAATTGTATTTTTATTGATTCAGGTAGAAATTTTAGTAGAGCTACACTTTGTAAAATTGTGGAAGCCCCTTACAAAAATGACAAGTATCAAATATATATGAGAAAACAAAGAAGCCCATGTGGCATTTCTTCAACAAGTGGCCATCATGTCCCTTCAACAAGTTGCTCAAAACATTAATGAGCTAAGTGCTTTATCTACTCAAAGTCTGCATTTTTAATGTCAAAACATGGTTTGTCCACTCATTAAATGTAAAATGGAGAAAATCGGTTACATTACTTAGCTGTTGCATCCTCTCATGATCAATTCAAAAGAACTATTTCACCTGTTGGAGTCACTTCTCAAATTGGTCCACTTGGACTAACTGCTTGCTCATTTCATGGATGTCTACTTGTCCTTTTCTCAATTTTGTCTCTATCTAGCTTGTTCGGCCCCAAGGGGTGAACTTTCAGTAGGTTGCTACATTCTGGGCTCCTTGGCAATACTTTCTCAGTTGGAAACAAAGGCCATTTTATTCTGCTAAATTTGACGTTCATCCAGCCGTCAAGCTTTGAAAACTAATGAATATTCAATCCTCTTGAAATTGATGGCTTCTCAGGCATCATTGCTTGAGAACCAACGACTAAACCATTCTGCTAAATTTGACGTCCACCGAGACATCATTGAGTCCATTGTCACTTCAGTCAAGTCTAATGCCATGTGGCATCCTTTCAGGCACTTCTTTATCTTTGAATTTTCCCAGCACCTATCCCTTTGGAAAGTCCTATCGGCCTGACTAGAAGTCCCCCACAAGGGAACCTACCCTTCGGGGTCCTTTGGTGAGCCCTTTATTGCTTGAACTGCCTTCCCGGGCTCCCGTGGGCAAATTGTCTGCAGACAATTTCCCTAGGTTAATTCCCCCGGGTCTTTGACTGTGGCTTTGCTTGTATTTCCGTAGACAAAAGTCCACAAGAATTTGTCCACCTAGCTTGGCTTTGAAGTGTGCCTACATTCCTTCAGACTTTTTGTCTGAAGGAATTCCTTCAGGCAAAAAGTCTGAAGGAATTTGGGACTGTCTATTATTAAAAAAAACATAAGATTAAACCGAACTGATTATTTCATAAGGCAAAAGATAAATGCTTGCCCTCTAAAAGGGTAATTTGGCTATTGACTATCCTTCACACCAAGGGAACACCCTTGAATTGACTACTGAACTGACCTGTTGAACCAAGCCATTGAACCAAAAAGGTTTAATGGTTCAATTGGTTCAACCAAGCACGTCGATGGATTTGAACCAAGGCTGATGAACCTTTGCCATTGAATTTTTCCATTGAACCAAGCCCTTGAACCATTCAGTTGAACCAAGACCATTGAACCAAAATTTTGGTTCAATGGTTCAACTAAAAGTGTCGATGAGCCAAGGAAGGCCGATGAACCGTTGACTTGAACCTTTGCCGTTGAATTTTTCCATTAAACCAAGCCCTTGAACTGTTTGGTTGAACCAAGACCGTTGAACCAAAATTTTGGTTCAATGGTTCAACTAAGAGCGTCGATGAGCCAAGGAAGGCTGGTGAACCAATATCGAACTGAACATGTGAACTTAAGCCGTTGAACCAAGTACATTGAACCAAGACCGTTGAACCAAAATTTTGGTTCAATGGTTCAATGGTACGAAGGTTTAACACATATTGCATTTAGATGCTTGAACCGAGATGTTGAACTGAGATGAACCAGGCTGAACCAATGAACTCCTTGAACTTGAACCAAGCCCATTGAACCAAAAAAAATTGGTTCAATGGTTTGGTTCAACCATTATGAAACCAAGATACTGAACTCAAGATTGAACCTCAAACCAAGAAACTAAACCCAAAATTAAACCAGGCCATGAAATAGAGAATGATGAATCTAAACAACCTGAAATATAACTGGCAAGAACAGCAAGGGAGGAAGTGGACCAAAATTTTACCTGTGGGCAAAATTTGGTCAACAGGAACCATATGCAATTCATATGTGATGGTATCTTCCCAGTCATTTTTGAGACAATCATTGGTATCCCTATGCCTAGGCTTTATCCTCTAATCAAAAGACAAGTGGAGACCATGGGGGATGTGTGGTTCTATCCAGATTACACTATAATAAGGATTAAAGGAATCATGGTCCAACCATACAGATTGCCTATATATGTTTCCAGTAAGCTTGCAGAGCAAGAAATTACTTATCAAATCATCCAAGGAATGGATTGGATATGCAAGAAAAATAAGAAGGCTCAGGTTCATCCCTTTCCACTAGACATTGGTAGAATTGTAATCAAGGATTGGAAATAGATGGAGATCATGGTGGTGCATAGGAAATATTTTGATTTCCAACTAGATGACCTTAAGATGTGGGACCCCAATGATAGAGTGGCTAACCATATTCAAGATAAAAAGGTCCTAAAGACTGAGTACAAACATCAACTAGGTGTGGGAAATGATATTTACACAAAGGCAAGGAACTTTGAAGAAGTCATGTCTAGTGTTAAAAAATCATCAAATTAGAACATAGTGTGGTCAAGGATAATAAACCTTCAAGAGAAATATAGCAACTACATCCCTTGTATTATCACTTGTTGCCAGGACCATCTGGGATTGCACATTAAGAGCCACCTATTAGAGGACAATCTTATAAGCCTCAGCAAAAATAATTGACAAAGTCACCCTAGATTGGGCAACCTAAGGATTTAAAAGGGAAAATTAAAGATGTGATTCAAGAGTCTAGTATAGAGCATAGACCTAGTGAAGGTCCCCAAATTCAGGTATCCCCACTAAGGCCTTCTTCTCCATTAGAGGTTATTAGCATGAGTGCTTTGGAAATTGGAGAAATAGTGGAAAGTGCCCTTATTAACATCATAGCTACCTATGATTTTGATAAGGAAGAGGATTCATCTAAGGAAGCAAGAAAAGAATTAGTTCCATTGGATGGAGGAAAGAGATAGGAAGAATTGGCCTTAGTTCCTCTGGCACCAAGAAAGAGGCCTATGTTAACTTTCACTCACCCTACTAGTGAAATTAACCTCTTTAGTGATGATAATCATATTTATAGACCAACTATTCCTAATTGGTTTGTTTATGGGAAGTTGTATAAAAGCCCATATCTTTGTCCTTCACTAGCTTTGACTTAAGTTGACATGGATGTTCAAGATAATGCAAGCCTTGGATTTAGGATATTATAAACAGACAAGCAGAGAGAAGGATCCAGATCCTTCACAATAAGGAAACCTAAGGGATTGACACCCTAAGAGTCTCTAAGAGTTCAAATGTAGAGATTCCTGAATAGACACAGGTAAAGGATTCTGACCCTTAGGTCCATTTCAATACAGATACATCAACTCTTGAGAGAGTAGTGACAAAGAAGGTTACTATTGGTATTGAGGAGTTCACCTTTCAAAAGGTGGAACCATTTGTAGGCTTAACTCCTATTCTAAGGTAGGCAATAGGGGAGCATCCTATATTTCAAGAAGATGTAGCTAGTATGGTACTAGCCCAGTCAATAATGACCTTAGCTGGAGTTCAAGGAATGAAACAGAAGATTCTCAACTTGGAGAAAGAAAAATAAGATTTAAAAGCTTAGGTCCTCCTTTCAATTCCTGAGGACGTATTACAAGTGCTAAATAAATATTTGATGGATGCATTTGAGAATTTAAAAATCTTCAAGCTTAGATTGAGTGCTCTAAACCATAAAAATAAGATGGCACAAGCCTTAATCACTCAATAGCAGGATTCTCAAGCTCAAATGGAGGAGCTCATCAAGGTACATTAGACAAAGTAGGCCTTAAACTTCAATACTATCAAACTTAGACATTTGGACATCTTTATGGTAGTTTTATGGATAAACAAGAGGATTTGATCACTGGAGCAATGATGTCAACAACTTCATCAAGAGAAACACAGGCTTGGTAACCCAGATTGAGAAAATTTTGGGGAGTCTATTAGATAACCCTTCTCAAACCATTACTATAGGCCTGATTAGTTATTAAGAATTCAATCAAAGAGTTGGTGTTCACATCTAGGGCATTAGAGACAATAAAATCCATTTAACCAAGTACAACCAAAAGATCCTTGATATCATTGTTTCTATACATAAGCATAATGTATCAAGGAACGTGTATCTCATGCTGATAATGAATTTGACAAGTTAGTAGATCAAGAGGAGGATTGTCTAATCAAGCCTATAGTGGATGTTGAACTAATCAAAGAGCAATACACTAAGGAGAAAGACTTCCTCATACAGGGCTAATTGAAGGGCCCACCAATGAAATTCCTAAAAGAATATTATTTTTGTAAAATATATGCTAGTCTGTTAGCATATACTTATTCTTGTTAAGTTGGCATGAAAGCTTTTCACCTTGTGTCTTTGTATCAATGACAGTTGTCTTTATCCACATGTGGATATTTTGAAATTTAACCAATTAAACACCTATGTTTCCTATAAATAAGTAGATCATTACCATTTTAGAGAGAGAGAGAGAGAGAGAGTTTTTGAGTAATTGTATACCAAGAGCATTTAATATAACTAAAGAATTTTGAAAAGATTATCTAGATAGTTTATTAAATGTTCATGCTACCTCTCAATTGTAGATAGTCATCTTAAATTTGAATGATTCTTCTTTTCTTGAGTTAAATTTATTGTCATAGGGTTATTTATTCATGCTACATGCTAGATTAACTATAAATATCTCAAATATACTTCATTTGTTTGCTATGCATTTGGATGTACTTAGGTTATTCATATAACAATAGCAAATGTTTAAAGTAAACTTGGTTCTTACTTATGATTCATACTTTTCCTCTAGATTTTGCCTAATTTGTGATGTAATTTGAGCTTATGATATTTTATAATATAAATTGGTTCATGTGTGCTCAAGATAATTGGAATCTTGTCATAATATTTGGGATGAAAACTTGTAATCATGTTTCTTTCTTACTTTACCCTTCTCTTTTCTTATTTTTATCAAGTTTCACTTTAGCTTAAATATCATTGTTAATACTCATTTAGTTTAGCCTCTAAGTCATCAAACTATTAATTTTCTAAAGATTTAAACCCTGGTGGCTCCTAACCACTAAATCAAATAAATATTATGGATAGTTCTCATACTCTGCTTCTATTCCACCATAGACATCACTAAATTATCATAAACTGTAAATCATGCCTTGGATTTTCCAAATCCTAAAATGAGAAGTGTTCATCAACATTGAAGAGCACCTATGGTACATTTTGAAGCATCAACACTCTACGGATTGTAGAATCTCTATCAATTTTTGATGGTGAGGAGGTGAGGTATTGATTAATTCATATAATCTCATCTTCACCTATGTTTGGTGAAGTTGTTTCAACACTACATGTTGAATGGATTTAGAAGGGTTAGAAGGAGAGGCACCCATGATGGATACATTGGGTTTAGGTAATGGTGAAGGTGTTTGGGTTCTATTGGAAGGTTGAGGGGTTGAAGGGTATGTCCATGAAATGGACACTTTTTCTTTTCCCTTATCTTTCTATTGGGCCTGAGATTGGGTAACCATGTGGATGGTGTGGATAAGAAGAAGTGTTGGTTTGGATATATTCTTCGATTCCTCCTCAATCTTAGGTGAGAGTGGGGGTGTAAGCATATGTTGGATGGTTTGAGTTAGTCATTGGATTAGTAAGGGGCTTAAGGGAGGTTCATCTGATAACAAATCATGATCATCCCAAAGGTTATGGATGAATGTTTAGAGAGCTTTACAGTTCTCTATATCATGTCTTGTTGTCCTATGGTATAAGTGTATCAAATTGTCATTGAACCATGATGGTTTAAGATATGAAGGGTCAAAAGGTTTAATGGTTGGTAAGGTTATAGAAGAGGTTTGCAACAACCTTTGTAGAATGGTTGAATAAGATTTGACCAAACATGTTGAGGGTGTTAGTTTTTTGGCTTTAGGAGTGGAAGCCTTCTTGGGAGTATGATTTACCATGGAAGTTAGAGGTGGTGGGATAGCTTTGGTAAGTGGTTTCATTCGAGATTGTTTCTTTGTGGTTGGTTTGGAGGTAGAAGATTTAGAGGTGGAGGGTGAAGGTTTGGTGATAGGTGGGAAGGTAGAGGTAGTTAAGTTAGTTAAAAATGATGGGGATTTTGTTTTTTTGGTGGAGGTAGGTGTAGGTAGAGTGAAAGGAGAAGGTTTATTAGATGATTAATAGGTAATGGGGATAGTAGATGGATGGGTTCCTAAAATTGAAGGTGAAAGAGAAAGGGGTGGTATGGGTCTAGTTTTAGATGGTTTGGGTGGTTCCACCTTTTTGATATGTTTATTCAAAGGTTTATTTGGTGTAATTGATGGGGTAAAGTCTGATTTCAAATATGGGTGAGCCAAGCTAGGGTTAGGAAGTATTCCAAGATTCTTTATGGGTTTGGTCAAAGAGGTGTAGGGTGACTTAGCAATTTTAGATTGAGGTGGGTTGGATGATTCCCCTATGGTTTTGGAGGAAGAAGTATCTAAAAATGGGGTTGAGTTAATTATGGGTTTGAGGGTAGATGTAAGTGAGGTTAAAGGTTTGGGTTTGTTTTGGTAAGGTAGCCCAAGACAATGCCAAAAGGTGGCCCTATCTAGATTGGGTTGAGAAGTAAACTCTAGATTTTGGACCAATCTAGAAAAAGGTTTATAGATGCATTTGATTCCTTGGTTGTTGGTTTCAAATGTTAAACCCATAGGTTGATATGAAGGAAAATTTCTTTCACCTTTGTCTTGGGTGGAAGGTTTGATGGTTGAGGAAGGTGGTGTTTCTAGGGAAAGAATAGAGGAGATGATCTCTTCTTTTGGAGTGGTCCAAAGAAGGAGTGGTTGGTTCTATGGTAGGTAGGGAGGGTATAGTTTATTCAAATAGGGAAAGGGAGGTTACTTCCTTTGTTTGGATGTCTAAAGGAAAGAGTAGTGATTCCACCACTTCCATAAGTGGATTGGAGGAAGAAGTGGTTAATGTAATGGTTGCCTCCTTTGGTATTTTTATCAAAGGAGAGGTGGGTGAGTTAATGGTCTCTTAAATTGAAAGAGAGGAGGTTTATTCCTTTGTTTGGTTGTCCAAAGGAATAGAATAATATTCCACCACTTCAATAAGTGAGGTGGAAGAAGTGGTTAAGGTAATGGTTTCCTCAACAATAGGTTCAATGATAACAACATTGAGCATGTGCACCTCATGAGCGTGAGATGATTCCAGTGGGTTGATGTCATGGTTGGTTGAAGGTGCATGATTAGGTAAAGGTTTCCAAAAGATGTATAATTATTGGTTTGGAGGTTTATTGGGATTATCTAATGCGAGTTCACCCTTGTCAATCATGTTTTGGACAATAGTTTTAAAGGTATTACACCTACTAACATCGTGTCCAATAACATGATGGAAGGCACATAGATCATTTTCATTGTACCATTTAGGTGTGGGGTGAGAGGCATAAAATTATTGGGGTGGTTTGATAGAGGAAGCTGGATGAGGTTAGCTTTAAATAGTTTATCCAAAACTGAAGCATATGACTCCCTTATGAGAGTACATTATCTTGGAATAGTTTGGTTTTGGTTATGAGTTTGTTGGTTTTATGAGTTTGAAGAGTTGGTTTGATTAGGTTAGTTCATGATTGGAGGTGGATAATATTTCAATAGAACTATGTTTGTGATTGCCTTTGTATTGGTGTTGGGATGGTTGGATGGGTTGGCAGTTTTGTTTAAAGAAGGGTCATTAGATTTAAAACTGGAGTTCTTATTTCTTAGTTTCAATTTCCCTTCATCAATGGATCTAATTTCAAAGTTTATGTGCTATGGTAAATGCCTCATCAAAGGTTCTAAAAGTCTAAACTTGAAGAGTTGGAGTAATATGTTTGGCACAACCTCGAGAAAAGAGTTCAATAAATTCCAGTTGGGGTAACGAGAAAGAAAGTTGGTTAATGAGACCTCTCCATCTAGTTATGAAATTGGTAATCAATTCATCATCAAATTGCCTAATGGAATAAAGGTCAGTAATGGAAAACTTTTTATATATATTAACTAAAAATTGATCTAAAAATATTTGGGCTAGTTGAGAGAGTGTTTGGTAAGATCACTATACCAATCCAAGGTTGGTCCAGATAGGGACATGGGGAATGTATGAAGAAGGAAAGCAGCATCATATGTGATCAAATAGAAAGAATGGAGGAATGCTCTTAAATGTTATTGAGGGTCCTCCTTGCCTTGGAACTTGGAAAACTTAGGTAGTTCCCATTGAGGATAGGGTCAGATTGGAATGGATGGATGAATGGGTTCATTATAGATTTGACCATAAGATAAAAGGTTATGAGCCTAAGAAATAGATGATTTAAGATTAGACATTTTATCCATAAACATCTTAACTAAATATATTTGAGGTTGGGGAGCTCCATGGTTGGGTAGTACGTTTGGTTGAGGTTGGGTGGTTGCAATGTATGGATAAGAGGTGGGAGGTTGAGAAGGTGCCACATATTAGTATGTGGTCATGGAAGGTTGGGATGATGCCCCATATTAGTATGTGGGCACAAAAGGTTGGGTATAAGGTGGTATGTATCCTTGTGGATTAGGAACATATTGGTAAGATGTCATGGGTATTTGTTGAGGGACTCACAAAGGTTAGTTTGTAGGTATGGTTGAAGTGGTAGGTTGAGGTTGGGTGGTGACCCTAGTGCTAATAGGTGGAAGGGTAGGAGGTATGGAAAGTACTAAATATTGAAGAGGGGTAGAGATGGGTTTGCTGGTGGTGATAAGAGGAACGGTGAAAATAGGGGTAGAAGATATCCCCATGGTAGGTGGGGCATAGATAACAAGAGGTAAGGTTACCCCTACATTAGAGGTATTGGTTGGTGTAGGAGGAGTTTGGTTATAGGTTAGAATGTTGGATTGGGTTTTGGTGGTGGTAGTGGATGGGATATTGGTAGAAGAAGAGGCTTGGGTGATCAAAGTTTGGTTGGAGGTAACACAAACCATAAGAGGAGGAGGCATACCAAAGGGTGGATTTGTGGGAGGAACCAAAGTAATAGGGGTGTGATGAGATAAGGTATTAAGGTAATGTTGTAGGGTTATAGGGTTGTTATAAAGGAATGTGGAAAATTTTGAATCACCCTCAACAACTATCTGAGGTATGGTAGGAGGGGGAGAATAAGGAGGAAAACCCTCAGCATCTGAAGTGTATATTATAAAGGAGGAAGAGGATGAGGAAGGTGGTCTTTGGTTTGTTTGATTTCCCAATTGTTGTCTAGTAAAGACCATGTGAGAAAATAAGAAAGAAATGATGAAAACTCACACCTCAAACAAAAATCAAGCAAAAGAAAAAGAATTCAAGGCAATCCAAACATATACTAAAAGTGTGTTTAAACTTAGGATTATTTTTAGATTGCTTTTGGATTATGCCTTAGAAAGTGTGACGAAGAAAGTTGGCTTGTAGATTAGGTACTAAAGAGGAAATATAAGGTTGGTTTCTAGTTGTGTTTAGGTGCTCAAAAGATAATCTTATTAAACTTTAGTACGTGGCTTAGTATTGGGGCCTACCACCTCACTTCACACACCGCATTGATAAGGGTGTTAGGTGCTTAGCCAAGATATACTAAATTTTAGAGTTTATACTTAACTAGAGAGCTAAGTTGGTTCTCCCCTTGGTAATGACCTCCAAGTAGGATTGTTAAGAAAGGGTAAGGTTGACCGCTAGGTGATGAAATCCTAGTTGGGCCTTGTCTCAAGTTTGTTTTGATGTGTTGATTGATTATGTGGTTTGGATACGTGTGTGATAACCAGAGTGAAACTATGATTAATTACTTTGCTTTTAAGTTACTAGATGAACTAAATCAAGCAAGCAATCAATGTAATGTAATGGGTTTATTTTATACCAAAAGAAATTTTAGATTTCATTCAATGAGCATAAAATAAAGGAAGAAATAAAGGGAACCTAGATGATGATAGGGTCCCACCAGGCATGCCAAAATGTTTCTCTTAATTTCTTCTCATTGCTTAATTTTGGAAGAAAATAAGAAACTAGTAATAAGAGTGTCGTAGAATTACCTATTTGGTGATGCACGTGTAATCCAGATGATGATAGAGAACTCTTTGGCTAGGAAGGAATAACCTGTAAATAAAAAATCACTAACGAAGGGGGTTGTTAGAAAAATAGTTAAATAAATTGCCTAGCATGAGCTAGATCTAAGATGCATATGCTTGCTAGGAGGCTATCAATCCACTATTGATAACAATCAAGTTGAAAATGATAAAATAAGGTACTCACATAAGATAAATGAGATGCAATACAAGAAGAAAGTAGAACATTTGTTAAAGAAAATTACCAAATATAGCAAAATTGGGTCAATACTCATGCTAAGGTGGGTGAAGTCAGGTTCCAAAAATTATAAAAGGGTCCATGAATAGGTAAGAACATAGAAATTTAGGTTTGGTTGGGGGTAACGAGCTGAAAATAACATGTTATTTTCTACCACAATGACCATCTATATTTAGGTGAACCATCAGTGGTTAGGTTGACCATCGGTGATTGGGTAACCATCAATGGTTAGGGGTGATCGTTGATGATTAGGTAACCATCAGTGATTGCCTATGTGTTTCTAAAGATCACTAAAAGAGAGATTGTAGAATGAGTGAATGGACAAGGGTTCTATTAAGGATTTGGTAGAGAGGAAATAAGGTATAGACAAGTCTGATCAAAGCTAGGGGGTTATAAATATAAATAATAATGCTAAAGTATTGATATACTTGTACCTTTATATTTGGTTGATGGTTGAAGGCTAAAGCAATTTTGTCAGCATAATAGTATTTTGGCCTCAAAAGCAAATTCAACAGAGGTTCGAGTCTCTTCTTCTGTTGATGTTGAGTTGTTGAAGGAATACTAGATGCTAGAGAACTTGAATACCTATGTTTAAGAAGATTTTATATCTTAAATATGGAACCCTTTTCACCTCCCACTCCCCTCTTTTTATAGGCAAAGAGAGATGGAGGATGGAAGGTTCCCTAGAGGGTGAGGTTGTTGATCACAATGCTTAGAAGTTCATTAGCACCACATAAGGTGAATATATTAATTTGTGCCTTGTTATCTCACACACATCTAGTGATGAGTTAATAAGGTGAAGAGGTGAGGCCCTGACCATCAATGGTTAGGCTAACCATCAATGGTTAGGCTGACCATTGACGATCAAGTGTCTAAGGGTAAAGGGGTCAATAAAATGGGTTAAAAGGTTTGGTTAAATGTTAAGGTAGTAAGATGATGAGTTAGATAACTAGGTGGTCAACTAAACTTAGGGTTTGATAGGGGTCTTAAGGCATTTCAACAACTATAACTATCATATGCAATTTTATAGTGTCTACACCTATAGTGTAATTGTAGCTCCTCTATAAAAATTGACCCACTGAGAGTCATATTTTTATTTTGAGCACACAACCATCAATATAAAATGAATTATTTAGATTATAGATACAAGGATGCCATGGTAATGTTTTGTCCACATGGGATCTGATGTAGATCAAAACAATTATCCATTTGGTTGATCCAATTGAGTGGATCATTTCCATCAAATTTATACATATCTACCTTTGGTAACAAGTTTTGATGTGGCAAGGTACTTGGATTTGGATTAGGTTGGTTGGGAGATCCACCTTTGTGGGGTTATTTAATAGTGATATATAACTGATTTTTTCTATTATTTTGTAAATCCATCATGATATTTTCCAAACTATGTTATATGGATTTCATATCAGATTATATGTTTTGTATCTCAATTTGAATGCCTTACATATTGTAGTCAAGTTGGCTTACTTTGTGATCTATCTCAGAGAACCCTGGTATAAAGGATCTAGTAACTCCCCTTTTTGACTCCATCTCTTATTGTTTAGGATTTTTACCTAGGTTTCAACACCCTTTCCTCAGCCCCTAGTTTGTGGTCCTGCCATAAAAGGGCTTGACAATGTCGACCCTGATTAGTACTTTTGAACTAACTTTGCCCAAGTGATTTTGTATTTATGTTAGCCTAAAATAAAAAAATGCAAAGAACATACCCAATCTATATTTTTCTAATATTTCCAAAAATTTAAACAAATCTAAAAAGCTCCTTTAATTGTGCACTATATAACAAATTTATGATAAACCCTAAAATGGTGATAACTTTTGACAAATACATCCAATTGAGCTGAAATTTGAATGGAAGATTATTTAAATGATTTTTTACCTTCACTAAAAATTATAGATAAATTCATAAATATTTGTGAGATATATCCAAATTTTAATATCTAGGGTTTTTTACTTGATTATGGCCCAAATCAATGCTCTGATACCACTTGTAATGATATTGCTTCACCAAATAAGAATAATAACATAAATATATCACAATGATATGGAAATATAGTATAAAATATGAATAATATATTAGCCACTTCAAGGGGCCAACATCCCAAATACTTGTAATAAGAAATGAATACTCCAATATGATGATAAACAACTACCCACAACCTCCTATATATGGTCTACCTAGGCCATGATTACTCCATAGGCCGACCTACTAACTCCATGAAAGCATCAAGAAATATGATATAACATAAAAGAGGGATAAGTAAGCCACAAGTTAGATATTCTTATCCTAATACATGCAATAGCTTAGGGGCATAGAAATCATTATTATATATATGTTATCAGGTTCTATGTGCACAGTTAAACCCTAGAATAGGGTTTTTGATACAAAAAAGAACCATATCTTGCATCTAAACTACTATAATCTCCTCAAACTCATAAGGAAGTTGCTAGAGAATTTTATAAGGTATTCTAATAGGTAGCATGCTCAAAATCACCTTGTTCTTACAAATACATAGGACTCTTTTTTGATCTCCCTACATATAGTCACAAGAAATCTCAGTCAAGAGAAACTTCAAGTGTTTTACTTTGTTGATTGAGTCTAAACCTCTTATGAAGGTCAAATGTTATTGTGTAAAAACTATAGAACACTTACTTAAAGTTATTCAAAGCATTTTTCTATTAAGCCAAGTCAATATCCTTCCAATTAGGCAGATTAGCCTAGCCGGACCTAAAGAGCAAAGTTGCCATTGAAGTCCAATTCTTAAGAAACCAACAAATGAAATCAGTTTCTCATCTTCAAAGATAGTCTCTAAACATATTAAGAAATCTATATAATAATCCTTTGATGAGCTTAGATTAATAACACCTTTTCAAGACCAAACAGACCTATATATAGTATTGTAATAGTTTTTAGGACTAAGTCAACTTTTTGGGCACTTTGTTGATATAATTGGTATTTTGAGCTTGTGTAAAGACACCTATAAATATTGTATCATTGTCTTGATATTTTTATTGGTAGATTTTTTTTCATCTAAGTTTTGAATTCAATTTCTTCATGTACTAAGAAGTTATCGGAGTTGTTGCCAGAATCTGGATAATGTGAATGCAATGGAGACGTGATCACACAAGATGAAGCTAGTGCACATCACATAGATGCTAAAGCAATTTGAAACTATACAAGGAGATAAATTACACAAGACAAATAGGAGAAAACCCAATAATTGATTAACTTGAGATGGCCAAAAGTGAAGAATACATATAGGATAGCACGTAACTCCTCCACAAAAGGTGGTCAAAGTACCCCAAGAATAGACTGTAACTCCTCCATGAAAGGTGGTGACAAGGTGCTCAGAATAGAAAAGTAATTCCCATACCTGAAATAGCTAATTAAAGGTGTTACTTATGACATTCTTATGACACCTATGACACATCTATGACACACATCTCCATATAAGCTATCATATCCCACTAATGTAGGAAAACTCCAAGTATGCACAAATATATCATTTCCCTAATTAAATAATAAGGAAAAATAAAAACCTACACTAATACCCCCCCATAAGCGTAGCTTAGGTGGGTAGTGTGGAAATATAAAATGGGTCCCGGTAACTAGGCTTCATGAGGTACCCATGTACAAATGCAATCTCCCATTAGATAGAGAAAAGGAGAAAACCCGTAGGAAAAAACTCCCCCCCAAAAGAGAGATAAAAGAAATGAAGTGGCTAGAAGGCCCCCCGTGAAGATGATGTTGCTACAGATGTAGACCGTACCCCAAGAAGAGCTCGTAGATGAATGAACTTGATCTCAATGAAAGGTTTGGTGAAGATGTCTGTAACCTGCTCTGAAGATTGGTAAAAGATTAAGTCAATGACCTAACTATGAATAAGCTCTTGAATGAAATACATGTGAATCTCTATGTGTTTGGTCTGTTGGTGCTAAACTAGATTCCTACAAATCTGAATGGTACTCTAGTTATCACAATAAATGATGGTGGCCTATCTGATAAAAATGCCAAACTCAGAAAGAATTCTGTGAAGCCAAATAGCCTCAGTAGCTGCATTAATAGCTCCTTTGTACTATGCCTCTATGGATGATATAACAATAGCATTCTGCTTCTTGCTAGACCAACTGATAGGACCAAAACTTATAGAAAAACTATAACTAGAAGTGGACTTGCGAGTCTGTGAATCGCTAGCCCAGTCTGAATCTATATATCCAACCAAGTCAACCCCTATGCCAAATCTATAATGAATCCCGTATCTATGTGAACCCTATATGTAATGCATGATCTTCTTAGTTGCTTTCCAATGCAGCTCATGAGGTTCATGCATAAATTTGGGGACAAGTCCCACTGTATATGATATGTTGGGCCTGGTGTGAGTCAAGTAGATGAGACTACCAACAAGTTATCGATACTGAGTGGCATCAACCAATGGTGAAGAACAGTCAACCTCAAGCTTAACTCTTGATAGAAAGGGAGTTAGAGATGGCTTGCAATCAGCCATGTGAAACTGAGCCAATAAGTCAAGAGCATACTTAGGCTATGTAAGAGAAATCCCTGAATTTGACTGTGAGATCTTGATGCCAAGGAAGTAGTACAACAAACCCAAGTCTATCATGTCAAATCTATCCTAGAGAGATGCCTTCACCACTGCAATAGCCGATGAATAACTCTTGGTGATCAAAAGGTCATCAACATATAGAACCAAAATTAGGAGTGAATCATCCTGTCGCAAGAAGTAGACATTGGGGTCAAAATGGCACCTAGTGAAACCCATTGTGAGAAGGAAGGAATCCATCTTGGCATACCAAGCCTTAGGGGCCTGTTTGAGGCCATAGATAGATTTCCTAAGTCTACATACGAAGGAATAATCTTGAACAAACCTTGGCAGCTGCTCCATTTAGATCTCCTCCTCTAGGTCTCTGTGAAGAAAGGCATTCTTCACATCCATTTGGTGCACATCCCAACCATGTGTTATGGAAATAGCTAAAGTGAGTCAGATAGAAGTCATCTTTGCAATGGGTGCAAAGGTCTCTGAGTAGTCAATGCCTGCCACCTGTGAGAAACCCTTGGCAACCAATCGTGCCTTGTACTTATCAACTGACCCATCTGCTACAAACTTGGTCCAATATATTCTTCCTTAATCAAAAATCACACTTGGGATTTGACTTCACTTCTTAAGGGAAGAAAGATGGTTTGATGAACCAATAGCATAACCAGACACATGATCTTTAGGGTAGCTCTGATACCATATCAGAGTTGTTGCCAAAATATGGATAATGCGAATGCAATGGAGACATGATCACATGAGATGAAGCTAGTGCACATCACATAGATGCTAAAGCAATTTGAAATTATACAAGGAGATAAATTGCACAAGACAAACAGGAGAAAACCCAAAATTTGATTAACTTGAGATGGCCAAAAGTGAAGAATACATATAGGAGAGCACATCAGTAACTCCTCCACAAAAGGTAGTCAAAGCACCCCAAGAATAAACTGTAACTCCTCCATGAAAGGTGGTGACAAGGTGCTAAGAATAGAGAAGTAACTCCCATACCCAGAATATCCAGTTAATGGAGTTACTTATGACATTCTTATGACACCTATGACACATCTATGACACACTTCTCCACATAAGCTAGCCTATCCCACTAATGTAGGAAAACTCCAAGTATGCACAAATATATAATTTTCCTAATTAAATAATAGGGAAAAATAAAAACCTACACTAATAGAAGCTTGAGTCAAATCATTGGTGAATCCCTCGTAGTCTTGTTTAAATAATTAAGGACATATAATTGAGTGTTTTAAGAGTCAAAGAAGGGTTTTGATTGAAGGTAGATTATTGTATTAGGATTGAGTACCCCATTTTAAGTCATTTAAAGTGTCTTTTGATCTGAATACAAAGGCTAAGAATTCAAAAATACTAAAAAATAAGGTCAATGGTCTTTTAAGACCAATACTCAAAAGACCTTGTGATAGACCAAGAAATAGTTTATGGTTAGTAAGAGACCTAATTGTAAGCGAATTTCTAAAAAACCTTGAAATAGACTAGGTTCAGTGAGTGGATCACTTACTGTGATACCAATAGGTAATAGTAAATATCAATATATGGCTTATGTATTTAAGTAGGGCATACTCATTGAGATCAAGATATGGTTTGGTTATTCAATCTAATAGGACATACTCAAGTAGCTAAAGTAGGTATGGAATACTAAAGTAGGTAAATTAGGCATGTAATCCTCAATGTTATAGATATATTACATATATAATATGATTCAAAACTTCATTTATCATTCTATTTTCTGATTCTAAAATTTTAAAAATTAAGTATTGACCAGAATAGATTTTGAAAAACTAACTTCTAAATAGTAACTATTAGGGAATAATTAGCCCTCACATTAATTTGTATATTTTAATGTGAATAATTATGAGATTAATAATTCACTATTACATATAGTTAGTTTTTATAATATATTGTCAATTGTACTATTGTTGTGAGTTACAATAATAGTACGTAAATAAGTTAATTATTATTTACCTATGAGAAATTATAGGTATATACATATTCATAGGGTGTGAAGAGATATTGTGGGAGAAATATATGGAGATATGATCTCCCTAATTATAGGAAAGATTTTTCCTATTATTTTTAATGTCTTGTATGAATTTGTAATAGTGTGTGTGAATAATATTATTTTAGTGTGATTAAATATATTTTTGTGTTCGGCTCTATTACACAATGCATGAAATAAATCTTGGTATAGGCTCCTATAATACCTAACATTGGTATCAGAGCAAGTTTTAGATCATGATGGGAGTAACTTGAGAAAGGCTCTACGCATTCTCTGCTCACTGCTCATGATTTATTTTTGTGTTGTATTGCTCTAAACAATGGTAGTTTGTATATCAAGTAGTCTACATTCATGTGTCTAATATGTGAGTATCATAGTACCTTGCACCTATGGCCCACATATTTTTTATAACACCACCAAAAAAATGTAAAACCTGAGCATGCATATTGTAGTCAGATCAGTATTTCATTCTATTAGTCATAACTGCTACCACAATAATTCTAAATCTCTATGTGATTCATTGGTTATTTGTTATGATCTATTGTTACTATTATATGCATTGAAAATCAACTACTATACATCACCTATCATCATGTCATGTATCTTCAGGGTATTATAATCCACATTCATCATACATGGTTATTCTCTATGGATTGAAGACTTCAAAGAATAAAAACATGTCAAGCATTCCATGGCTATTATCTATGGATCATGGACCATCGTATGCAATTTTCTTAGAGAGATGATAGAGATATTTAAATTTAAATTCTCAGTCTACATATCTATTTCTATTCATTCTCATAATTTAGTGTATTCCATGTGCCATGCATAGGGATCCATTTTATTTTATTTTTGTCAAATTAAAGACAAGTCACTGCCAAATCTTATAGTAGATGTGTATTAATTTTGTAAACCATAGACAATCCATATGTATTAAAGTTTTAGGATTTTTTTAGATCATAAAAGTTTTAGAGTGGTCTAATTTATAGTTTGTAGCAAAGTGTCAAATGTCTAGATTTGTAATTAGTTTTTTACAAATCTAATTTAAGTAAATGTGTCTTTATCACATCTAAAGTTCATTTTTAGTCTTGGTTATTTATTATGTCACCCTTCCATTTAGGTTGAGTTTGTATGAATTTTATATTCTATCAAATGAGTTAGTTTTATTTTTTAAGTTTGGAGTTTCATATTTGTGTCAAACTAATCAATGTCATTTGTCAAATGTAAAAATTAAAAAAAATCACCATGTCAAAGTAATCAAGGTCAATATTGTCTATATTTATGTAATTGGATGCATTATCACTTGTACACAACATCCAAATTATGGGGAGGTCATAATGGATAAATTGAACTACATTGAAAAGTTTGAAGAAAAATATTTTTACACATGGCAAGTATGAACCCAATTATTACTAATCAATAAGGATCTTTGGGATATTTTTGATGGAAAAATTAAGAAACCAAAAGATGTAGAGGAAGTGGTGAAATGGGAGAGAAAATATCAAAAAGAAATTGCAATTTTTGGCCTAGGGTTATCTGATGCTTACTTGTATCATATTGACCTATCAAAAAGTTTAAATTCTATTTGGAATACATTGAACAAGCCATTTGGATCTCAAATAAGAAGTGCAATGGTGACTCTCAAACATAAGTTGTTTGGACTCAAGATAGAGGAAAGTGACAACATGGTACAACACATAAGTTTTTCTCCATTCTAAATCAACTAACAAGAATAAAGGTAGATGTACTTGATAATGATGCAAAATTTATTTTACTAAATAACATGTTAGTTATTCCAACATGGATTTTACACTAAGAAAAATAAATCCTTGCTTATAAGATCTAATTTCTCCATTGATAGATGAATAAAATAAGAATATTGATCTAGTTCAAAGTGTATTGTATGATAAAAATAAAGAGGATAAGTCATATGTTAAAAGATCTAAATCTTCTTTCAAACAAGGATCAACTTCTAAGGATTCAAAGAATCAATTTATTTTCTTCTATTGTTAACAACTTGGCCATTTGGTTGTAAAATGTAAAAAGAGAGCTCAGGACTTGCTTGATGGGAAATTACAAGAGAATAACATGAATGTTGATGAAAAAAAAGAAAATGATGAAGAATAACCAATGAATGAGGACATTGGTTATAATTCTAAAGATTTATTATATTAAGCGGACCTATTGGAGGTTGGAGGGCACTAGAGGATGGAGCCTTTCTATGCCTCTCATTAGCCACTAATGAAGGGGCACTTATTATATATTGTCTCATATGTTTTTTTTAATTTTTAGCACATGTTTGTATATGTGATAATAAGATGTGTATTTCCTATTTTCCAACATAATGTACTGCATAAAAAAGGTGTTTAAAAGATACAATAGTGAAAGTTGAACAGATGGTTCCTACTCATGATTCCCACATTGTATAGGTTGATACGGTTCTCTTAATGAATGATTGATGGCAGATGTTCCTATTCAAAGTTTCCACATTGATTTGATTGATGTGTTCTCAACAGTGAATGGTTGATGAGGAGTTTATGTGTTCCTTCTCCACTTTCATTAAATCTTGTGAAACACAAATTACCATGTAAGGTCTAAAGGGGAGATGTTAAGGAATAATTAACCCTCACATTAATTTGTATATCATAATGTGAATAATTACAAGAGTAATAATTCATTATTACATATAGTTAGTTATTAAAATATATTATCAATTGTATTATTGTTAGTTACAATAATAGTATGTAAATTAGTTGTTATTTACCTATGAGAAATTACAAGTATATGCATATTCATAGGATGTGAGGAGATATTGTGAGAGAAATATACGGAGATATGGTCTCTTCAATTATAGGAAAGAGTTTTTCCATATATTTGTAATGTCCCATATGAATTTGTAACAATGTGTGTGAATAATATTATTTTATAGTGTGATTAAATATATCTCTATGTTCTGCTCTATTGTACAGTCCATGAAATAAATCTTGGTATAGGCTCCTACAATACCTAACAATAACTCCTACAGCTCTGTAATCAATTTTAGAAGATGCAGAGTGGTCCTAATTTGTTATATTTAATAAAATAAATTTAAAGTATAAGAATATAAAATGCAATATAAAATTAAATGTACATTTATTTTACTAAATGTATCCTTGTGCAAAAAAAAACACAATAAAATAAAATAGCTGAAAGTGCACATAGAAACAAAAACACAACACAAAAAAACTATAACTCAAATGGTGTACATCCTTTATAGAATAAGTTATGTTTTTTAATGTGTCATTTTTTTTGTCCCCCAACTTTGTGCATCCACCCATAGGAACAATATTCCCATAGGTCTAATGTACTGAAGGAACATCCCATGAGCCATATTTTTGAAGTTACAAGTTAGGTCACTCTATGTACTTTATTATCACACATTACATCATTATGCACACACAAACCAACATATAAGGGGGAACTACATAAGTTTAAGGCCCTTATCAAAGTATTGGCTATGTAGGTAGTTCCCATTAATACAGGGGTCCTTAGGGTAGCTTGACATTATGTACCCACTAATCTATTTTTTGCATAATCACTCCAAGGGTAAGGAATATAGGATTTGATCATTTTATGAAGAGTGATGATGTGTGTGCATATATGAAGACATCATAAGAAAGGTGATAAAAAACCCAAAAAGTTCTAAGTGTTTACATCCAAATTTAGTCACTATTCCATATTGGATACTTACATCTAATTCAGGTACCAATATTGACATAATCATCCAAATCTGATGCAAGCATCTAATGCCACAAAGTGTAAGATTCTAAAATCTAATGACTATTCTAGGATCATGATCCAATCTACTTCTAACCTATTTCATCTTAAATTTGCATGTGCATAGTAAACCATCTAAGTACTCTTGTTTTTAATTTATTGTAATATCAATCAATAGGTATACTTTCTATTTTTGTCATATCTTAGTAATTAAATTCATAATATTATTTATCTAGGTTTATAAATTAATTAGCCTACTATATATCTATTTATCACCATTGTGCTTTATCATTTATATATTTTTAACCATATAGTACCTTTATACCATATTCCAATAAAATTTGGGGTCAAATATGTGGTTTGTCTTGGGTCTAATAGTATGAGGGAGCCAAATGCAACCATGTGGTTTTTTATTGGTTTTATTGAATCCATGACACAATTCAGGTTTGTTTGATATTTTATTTGCAATATCTGATTTGTTAAATTAACAAAAAAAAACATTGATGTTATATCCTTCATCAACTAATACTTTTTGAATTAAAGTATTATTGATGATAGTTTTGATAAAAAGAGGTGGATCATCAACTGGAAAGATAATTTCATCATTGATCGTATCATCTTCTGGAATTTCTATGGAGGGTTTGGTATCATAAATTATTTTATTATCATGCAACTATGCATGTTGATGAACATTAGGAGGGAAATTGGACTTGTTAGGTAAAGGTTCTTTATTGTCTTGTAGTTGTTACATAGTAAACTTACGATGATAAGGATAAGTTATTACTAACACTATAAGAGGAATTTTACAAGGCATAAAAGTAAGTTTGTCTAATAAATTATAGTGAGGTTTAGAAGAAGAGTGAGCATAAGGCTTAGGTTGATTAGGTGGGTTAATTTATAGAATTTGTTAAGGTTCCACTAGTAGAGATGGAGCATCACTAGTGGTTGGTTTTGAAGATGAGGGCCGAAAATTTGTAGTATCTTTGAGAATTTGGTCTTTCATAGACTGCTTCTTAGGTTTGATAACAAGGCATTTTTGAGTAGGTTTATGATGATAAATGACTTTAACTGCATTCATATATTGATAATTAGCATAATATTGATCATAATCAACATTAATAGCACAAACATTTTAATTAGAGTGTTGTACAATGGGATTGGAATAAGGTTTTTGAGATTTATGTGTAGTAGATTGGTAAAGTTTCTCTTTTGAGAAGTTTTGAGATAATTGGGATGACATAGTTTGATCATAGCATCATGATAAAACACATCTCCTAACATAAAATAAACCCAAAATTTTATAAGTGCTTGACATCTCATGAGAATGACCAATGTAGGATCATACCAGATGGGGGAGCAATACTATTATAAATGAAAGGTTTAGATGGAGATAATAATTTCTTCATTTATGAGACTATTAAGGGTGAGTAGTAGGGTTTTACATCTAGTTTTCTCCACCAACTATTTAAGCATCAATTAGTGTATTATGAAGTTCATGATTAGTAGATCTGATATTTATTTTCTGAGTTCGAATTGTATATGTTGTTTGACTAGTAGTTATATTACTTGTTTCATGATCAGTTTCTTGATGGATGGCTATTGCATATGTTTTATTATGCTTTATGATCATGATTTTACTAATTATTTGTAATCATTAATTTTTTATAGTTATATGTTGATGATTATTTTAAGTTTGGACTAACTACTAATTTGTTTGATGAAGTAGATGTAAGATTATCCCACCCTCTCAAGTAGTTCAGAGGAATAGTATCATCAAAGAGGGGGTGAAGATACCAACAAGGGGGATTGAGAGAGAACTCTGCCAAACTTGTACACACACCACGATCAAATGTTCAAATGAAATAAAAGGCACTCGCATTGGTTATTTGGTAACAACTAAATCTTGATTACATTATGCTACATGATTTGCACATGCTTGTTAAAACCTCTATTGTGTTGTGTGGATTCTTTTTGCATTATATCTAGTAGGCATGTGTGTATTAATCTGATTAAACTAATTATGCCTTTTGCTTTGTTGGTTACATTATGCTTTCAAGACTTAACATAGGGAAGTCATTGAATGTGTTAAGATTGCTTGATTGATCTTACTCAACTATGGTTTTATAATTTGATTATATTATAGGGTGTTAATAGCCCAAGTGTTATTTGTCTTATTTAGATTTCCTAAAATGTCTTGATTCGAATATCATTGACTTAGTGGGTAAAAAGGCATAAGGATCAAAATAGGTAAAATTCTCTGAGGTAAATAGGTTTAAATAAATTTCAAATTTTGATATTTAATTTATTACTAAAATCAATGGAATCTTATGTGCTTTTAAGGAAACAAAAAAATACATTTGTTTAAGAACTTTATGATTTAATATTAAGACGCTTTAGCACAATCATATGCTTTAAACTTTATTCACCAAAACATAACTTTTTGCACATTTCTTTTCTTCTGTATGATAAATTTGGTCATAGAAGGGAAACTTATTATAAAAAATAAAGATAGAGTTAATAATAAAACATCTAAAAATAACAAAGGGAATAAATCTAATCAGAAGAATCAAAACTATAATCAGAACAATAATCATGAGCATAATTCTAATGTTATTATTTTATATGTTGCTTTGTTTGCTTTTAATGAGAGTGAATAGATTTTAGATAGTGGTGTATGACTTGCTTATCTCATATTTGATATGCTATTAGAGATATTTTTGAAAATAGTTACTTAAGAGACAATTTATTTTAGGAAGCAACTAAGTAAGGAAAGACATGATTTGTAAATGTTGTTATTAATGATGGTTTTTATGTACCTAAACTTAAGAAAAAATTATTATCTTGTTCTCAATTTATGAATAATAATTTAATTTTAACTTTTTTTAAATGTAATTGTTCTATTAAAAATCAATCTGGTTCTTTGATTGTTGAATATATTCAAAACATGGTTTATACATTTATTTTGCTTCTTTTTCATATTGTCTTTCATTGCATTAAAAAATGAATCTCAATTATGGCATGAAATATTAGGACATGTTAATTTTATAAGTTTACATGATATGTATTCTCATAATCTTATTGTTGGTCTTTCTTCTATCTCCTCTCATCATGAAACTTGTGAAGGTTATTTACGTGGTAAGCAACATACTAATCCCTTTCACAAGAATCATGATGTCAATTCCTCACATCCTTTAAAATTAATTCATAGTGATGTTACAGAACTTCATGAAGTTGTACATATTAATTTATATGTTGTTACTATCATTAATGATCATACTATAATGATTTGGTCATATTTCATTAAAAAAAAATTTGAAGTATTGTTTAAATTCAAAGAATTTATAGTTGTTGAAAATATTTCTAATTTTTAAATTAAGAAATTAATATCAGATAATGGTGGTGAATATATTAATAAGGAATTTGATTCTTTTTGCATTATTTTTTAAATTCAAAGGGAACTGATAGGAAATAAAAAATCGCACCATTATTTAAATGGCTAGAATAATATTATAGTTTGAAAATGTTCCTAAGTTATTATGGATTGAATCCATGAATACCATTATGAACATTTTAAATAGAGTCCTTACTCAAGCTTTGTATCTTTCTCCTCCTTTAGAAATATTATTTAAAAATAGGCCCAATGTGATTCATTTTAGGATACTTCAGAGTCCTACTTCCATATTTATTCGTAAAGTAAAAGAAAAATAACTTGATACTACCTCTTATTCTTACATTTTCATAGGTTATGGAGGTAAAACTAAATGATTAAGAGTGTATGATCTACCTAAAATACAACTAATTGAAAATATGAATGTTGTTATTCTAATAAAATCTTTTTGTGATCCCTCTGTCGAACCTCCTCAATGTTCTTTGTTTGATGAACCTAGCTCTCATGTTTCTCTTTATGAATAAATAGATGTCTTAGAGGAAGTTGATCCAATTTTAGATAACTTATATTTTTAATAACATCTTAAATTTCATTTTCAATTTAAAAATTTTAAATGGGAATAATCCCTAATCCATTCTTTTAATATTGATAATCTTAATAAATTGATTAGTAGTCAACATTCTTATTGTTCTTTAATGATTATTTATGAATGTGAACATCAATCCTTTGAGGAATCTATTCAAGATAATACATGAAATATTATTAGTATAGTGTCTTAATTAAAAATTTAGGATCTTGTCCCACCTTCACTTGAAAGGTGTATTGTTGGTTTTAAGTGGTTTTATAAAATAAAATATAATTCAATTGGTAAAATTGACAAATTGAAAACAAGACTAGTTACTCATGTTTTATTCAAAAACTCAGTATCGACTATGTTAAAACCTTTGTTCTTTTACTAAAAATCAGTATTGTTAGATTACTTATTGCTCTTGCAACTCAAAATAGTTGGATTATACACCAAATGGATGTCAAAAATGTATTCCTAACTGGTGATTTAGAAGAAGAAATCTATAAGACTCGGCCTAAATATTTCACTAACCCTAACAAAGAGCATTATGTTTGTAAGTTAAAAAAATCTCTATGTGGTTTAAAACAAGTTCCTTGAGTTTGGTATTCTAAAATCACTATTTATTTTAAAGAACTTAGTTTCTCTAATTGTTATTCTGATAATGATCTTTTTGTAAGAATTGAAAATGATCATATTATCTTAATTATATTATATTTTGATGATCATATTATTAGCATTTTAAGTAGTTTAATTTATAAGGATAAACTAAGTCAAATATTTAAATGAATGAATTAGGCATTCTCCGTCATTTTTTAGGAATGGTTATATTATAGGATAAAAATTCAATTATTGTATCACAATCGTAGCATGCCCATAATCTTCTTGTTAAGTTTAATCTACTTGATTTTCAACCTACATCTACTCTTATTGAAGTTGGTGTTAAGATTGATTTAAAATCTACATGTGTAAAATCTAATCCTACTCTTTATATATGGCTTGTTAAGAATTTGATTTATCTAGCCATTACTAGGCCAAATATTTCATTTTTTGTAGTGTTACTTTTAGATTTATGCAAGATCCATATTTGGATCATTGAAAATTAGTTAAATGTATACTTTTTATATCAAATGAACTATTAATTTTGGTTTATTTTATCTTACATTGATAAAGTTAAATTATATGGTTATTATGATGTTAACCATGCTGGTGATATTATAGATCACAAATCTACTTATGGATATGTGTTTAAGTTTTTTGCAAGTGTTATTATTTAGAACAAAAAAGCAACTTATTATCTCTGTCTCTTCTACTAAAGTAGAACATAAAAGTGTTATGGAAGTTGCTAAGGAATCCATATGGATATGAAGGTTGTTATGAGAAATTTATTTAGATTTTTCTCAGTACCACCATTGTATGTGATAACCAAAGTTGTAGAGCTCTGATGAAAAATCTAGTGCAGCATCAAAGAACTAAACATATTGAAGTTCATGTAAATTTTATCTAAGAGAAAGTCCTCAATGGTGATATTGATCTACAGTTCTATTATATGGATGAATAAGTGACAAATGATTTTACAAATCCACTCAGTGCTACCAAATTTTGTCAATTTTATGCAAGGTTGGACCTCTTAGAGTTGTCATTGAGGGGGAGTGTGCATGACAATGTCACTTCTTAATGGCTATATATTCCTTCTCTATAGTTCTCATTCTAAAATCATTGTAATATATCATGTTATATGATTTTAGTAAACTTCATGTGGATGTTTTAAATTTTGTGTCCAATACATAAAAATATACTTTGTAATAAAGGTCTTTATGTTATAAAATACTCTAATAATGCTTAGATGATTATTCTTAAGAAACTATGAGATGTAGTCTCACGATCATGCTAACCTAAACTTATTGTACATAGTTTATACATTATAATTTATTTTGTTTTAAAAGGTGATGTTTGGCATGATGAAGGTTTTTAAATCCTTTAATTTTGTGTATGTAGTATAATTCCTATATTAAGGTGGCTATGGCATGTATCCTCACTTAGCATTAAGGGGGAGTGTTAGAATACTTAATGGTCAAGTGGGCTATTTTAGATTCATGGTTTACTTTGGGGTGTAATTAAATAATAATAATTTATTATTTATTAACACAAAGTGAAAACTTCATTTAAATAAAGAATAAAATATAATTGTTTATTGCTTACCAGATTAAATTAAATGATTCTCGAGGAAGGATGGACCTAATGGTTACAACAATCACCTCCCTTCATCTCCATTATAAATATGGTTTTACCCTTATTAGAATTCACCAAACGCATTCAGAAAAAACATGCAAATATCAAGTGAATTGATATTTACATATGGAAAATAGCTTGTAAAGGATTTGTGAATAAGGTTTATCAGAGAAGAAGTGAAAAGGATGAAGGCTATGTATTGGGGTCAATAATTTATCATATAAATGAATATCATCTTTGTGGGTTTTTACATCTTGAGGTTTTCCCATGTTAATATCTATGTCATGTGTACAATTTGATCTTATTATGTATGCTTTACTAATTCCTTTAAATTCTAGATCATATATTTTACATGAAATTTATCAAAAATGAAATGATAATGTTAGTCCAAAAATTGAAAACAGAAGCAAAAATATTATCAACAAATAAAATTGGTTTTTGGCTTGAAATATTTTTTTAAATCTTAGAATAGTGACCTATAAAAACTATTAGAAGTTTCTGAAAGTCGCAAGAGCAAGGAAACTACAATATTAGCCAAAAAATATAACAAAAAGATGGAGGAAAAATAGAAAATGTTAGCCTTTAGGATAATTTCACTGTTACATAGTTAGAGCAAACAACAAATTTGTTAGTAGATGAAAACTATAGAAAAGAAAAATCAAGAAAATAGAAAGTAGATATAGAATGATTTTGTTGTTCTAAAATGATTCCATTATTTTCCCTGATGAATTTGTTGTTTCCCAAAAAGATTTCTCTGTAGCAGAAAAAAATTATTATTTTACCAAAACACAGAGAAACAAAGAACAAAGAAAAAGATGTAAATAAAACATAGTTAAGTGATGGAAATAAACCAAAAAACTATTATAAAATAAAAAATTTGATAAAATAAGACTAAAAGTTACCCAAAAATAAATTTTTTGTTCACCCTAATGAGTTCACTGAAAATGTATACGATTTTGTTGTTCTGCAGGTTCATGTAAAACAAGATTAAAAACTCAGAAAATAGACCTGAAATGACACAAAAACTTCCAAAAATAAAATTAAATGCATGTGTACAAAAAAAATAATTATAATTAACTAGATTAATCTTATAAATACACCTATTATCTAAAAAATGAGGGAATGGTCCCACTAGACATGCCAGAATGTATAATGTGAAATGTATAACATAAATAACAAGATAAAATACAATGCAATTTTGCTAAAACTACACTAACCTCTTGATAGAGCAACAATAATAAAACAAATATAACTAATTAAATACTTATAACACATGAAATGTGTGCTCATCACCTTCTCCATTATGTGATTAATGGTAGATAATTTTTTTCTTGATTGATGTGGGTTCTCAACTCTTGCCCAAACAAAGGTAATCAGGCAGCGTGTGGTTGAAAATTGCTTTGATTTTAATGGATTCACAAGGATGATTCGATAGAGTTATGAAAGCTTGAAGGTGGATGATTTGATTGGAAGATTACACATCAAATTATAGTCTTGAGACTGATGAGATGAATAGTTGAGAATAATCTAAATTTTTTGAATTATTAAAATAATCAACAATTGGATTTGAGTCATCATCCCAATGGATGATGACTAATTCTCATGTGTTGATAAAATGAGGAGAGTTAGTTTGTGGTTTGAGTGACTCAGCATGAATGGACCAAGATAGTTGAAAATTCAAGGGATGACTCACAAGTCGGTTGAAATTTTCTAAGATAACTCAGAAGGTGGTTAATGAAGTTGAGGAAAGTGGTTGGATCAGTCAACATTTGGTTGAGAAAAACATGGATATGTCTGGATGAGGTAGAAATATAAATTTTAAATTAGCTTTGGAAGAAAAAATGTGCATAATTTAATTTATTAATTATGATTTAATCAAGTATTCAAAAAATAGAGGGAAATGATGTTATTATTAATTCGATTTCGGTATGATGAAGGGTTAACATGTCAAAGTTAATTTTGACATTAAATGGTGAAATTTAGGTGTCTACATTTGAAATTTAATAGAAAACAAATGTTCCAAAAATCCTTCAGCCCTTTTTTCCAATAATCTTTATCATATGATGTGCACTAACAAATTTTGGATGTTTTTCCCATGATCTATGTACTTTAAATATCTTGCCTTCAGAATGAAATCACATGAATAGTTCCTGAAAAAACATCTTTATTATGTCCAAGGTTGTGAGCCATTAGAACCCAAAATAATGTTTTCCCCACCCATGGGAATAAAAAATATAAGAGAATATAGCATGTAGTCTCCCATATCAAGCTTAATACAATAGCATTTCTCAGACATTTTATTGTGCTACCACCTGTAATCATGACCTAAAATTCTAGAGCTAGGTAAATGAAATAGTTCAAATGAGTGGCCAACTTACTATTGATGAAGCTATGTGTACTCCCCAAGTCAATCAAAATGGTGACCTTATATTTCATGAGGAAACCTAAAACCTTAAGGTTTTGAAGAGTGTTAATACCCATAAGTGCATGACATGATATTTTACGTTGGGAAATTTTAGGTACTTTTTCTATCTCTTCCTCATCCTCCCCTTAGGCCACATCATCCTCTTCAAATTCATTAGGACATTCAATGTAGAACAACTTCTCCTCATCACATATATGCCATTTTTTCCACTTGTTATAACACCTAAAACATAACCTTTTTGTACGCTTGTCTTTAATTTGTTGAGGGGTTAATCTTGTAGATTGAGGAAATGATTATGTTGGTTTGTTTCGATCTTTGAAGTTAGTGAATGATTATCACTTGCTAGATAATATTTTTTCCTTTGTCCTGCATGCCATATGAATAGATTTAGAGATATTTTATGGATTAAAAATGTATACATCATGTTCAATGTGGCCCTTGATACTTCTAAAAAATATGTCATTCAAGTACACCTCAGGAATGTCCTCCATGTGCAAGGATAGATTCTAGAACTGATGAATATAATCTTTGACTACTCTTATTTGTTTCAACTTTTCCAATTGGATAAAGTGGTTATCACTCACACTATTGCTATATTATACTATCAACTCCTCTTTAAAAGAATACCAATATAGATTGAGAGCCTCCTTCTTTTCACACACAACTCAATACCAAATGAATTGTTCTAGTTTTATTTATATGGATGACATGACCACTTTTATCCACATGGGATCTGATGTGTATTAGAAAAATCTCTATTTGGTTGATCTAAGTGATCATATATTTCCTATTAAACTTTCACATTTCCATTTTGAGCATCATATTCCTTGGATGAGAGGTACTTGGATTGGGATTGGGATCACTAGAAGATCACGTTGGTGGGTCTGTGTGATGGTGATAGGTGGTTGGTTTTAATAAATATTCATTAAAGTCATCATGATATTTGCCAAAGTAGATTATATGCCCTTCATTTCATAATGTCTACCTTGCACATCAGATTATATACCTTGTGCATTAAATTATATACCTTTCACATCATACTCAAGCTGGCTCACTTTGTCATCTATCTCAAAAAATCATAGAACAAATCATCTAGTAACTCCCCCTTTTGACTCCATCTCTTCTTTGCTAGAAGTTTTACTCTGAGTTTCACCTCCCTTACCTCAGCCCTAGTTTGTGGTCTTGTCATAATAAGACTTGATAATTATTGACCATTTTTTGTCACCATGGAAGAGCAATGTCCAATTAAGTTTATTCAAGGTTTGGTAAAGGGGCCAAGGTAGAGAAGGAATCAAGCCTTCATGCTTCAAGGTTTTGGTCTTCATATATTTTGACATTAATTATTTAAAATTAAAATGGACTAAGCCAAATTTATATGTTCTTTGCATGGAAAATCCAAAAATTAAAGGTAAAATCTTTTGAAAATTTTATAAGTATTTGATAGTGCAAAAAAATAGAGGTATTAAAAGCTCAGGATCGTTAAAACTTCTATGGGGAGAAAAATCTTTAGAAATTTTCTAAGTCTTAAAAAGACTTCAAAAACACTTAAGCATAGAAGCTCAGGGGCATTAAATCTTTAAGCCAAAATGTAATTCCTCATGGTTTTGAGGCCCTGAGGAATAACCACGTAGTGATTTCTTAGAAATCCCAGAGGCATAAAAGCTTAGAGGCATTAACCATTAGGCCAAAGTGCGAAAAACTTGGGAAGTAACATGTGGCAACAAAAATGAAAAGTTTGCCAAAAATGAAGACATGTGGCAGTAGTGACTTTACCATTATAATAGCCTAAATTTGACCAGCCCCTGATGAAGTCTTGATGGCTTCTTGATTTCTCAATCATATCAGGATTCTGTTCCAATTAAATGACACCAATCAATAATCATTTGCATCTCCTAGTGACACATGCCTCTTTCAAAATTATTTTGACACTTAGCTGATTTTGAAAAAGTTATCTAGTGCCACATGTCAATCTCCTAATGTTCTTAGGCCCTTTCAAAATGCCTTTCAACGCTTAGTCAATTTTAATGAAGTTTCCCAGCAATCTCTATGTAACCAAGATATTGGGAAAGTAGGATGCTTTCACATGTCGTAATCCTAATGACCCAAAATCTTAGGATCATCTATACAATTCAAAACCCTTTGGGCTAGTAGGTTAGCGGGATTATGCCCTGTGGCATAATCTAGTTGCTTCGCCCTCCAATAGATTCCATGTAGCCTATAGAAATATCAAAGCCTCAGACTAGTAGTTGAGAAGCATGGCACCACATGGATTAATCTCGCTACTCATAGCCCTATGATAATTCATGTAAGCCCAATAGATTTTTCAAAGCCATGGGTAAGTGGGTAAGTGATATAACATCTCCATATGGATTTACTAGAATAATGTAGTATAATATATATATATATATATATACTTATTATTTCATAAGATTACACCATAAGAATCTAATTAGTGATTTTCAACATAATAATAAGAATATTAAATTTCAATAAGCATATAACAATAATATTTACCAATCACTAGCAACTTATGTAAATGATCATAATTGCATAAGGAAAGTAATCATAATAAAATCCAACCATAGTTGATACAATAATACAGCCTTTACTATCAATGTATATTAATTATTATTTATATTTCCTTCTAGCATGTTTCATCAATATAAAATTATAATAATAGATACAATGTTCCATGGAACTCAAGCCATACCAACTCCTTTATCTCTAATAATATCAAGTGTAGTCTTCAATTAAGTACTACAGTGGAGAGGGAGAGCATCATCTGAACGTTGTTCCACACCAACCATAGACAATCAATCCCTTAAACAATCCCCTAAATATGAAATGGCCCTCCCTTAATTGATGGGTAGATAGTGATGGTGCAAGAATCTAGAGAGACATTCTAGTAACTCATATGCTATAAGATTTCTACTACATGATGTGTACCATAAATAAATATGTTCTAACATTATATCACATGAGCTTGTAAATCATACATATGAAATGACAATGTATATCTAAAAATTACTTTGAACAAAGTTTTCAAATAATATATGATCTCTAGGATCAGTCAAATTCATACACACCACTTGATTGAATTACCTTCATCTACTATTAATGATACTATTTAAGCTAGTGAAGTCTATCTTACTGCTTAATATCATCAATACTAGATTTGGTTAACATATAGTTATAACCAACAGGTTCATGCAATTATTTCTACTAGCAAGTACAAACTCATGCTAATTGTGGAAATAATTGTCATACATACATTTAGTCCATCAAGCATATGAATGAACTTCATTTATATTATCTATCTCATAAACAATATCTATGACAAGCAAGTTTATTTACAATATAGATATAATACAAGTCATTTCAAGAGTTTATTTTCCTTTAGTAAATGTTAAACACAAAATTAACATTTTCATAACATAAAGTTCATACCACTCAAATAACCAACCTTCATAATTTTCAAAAAGATTTAACAATGTTCATTTATTCATCCATTTTGGAATTTAGGCTATGTTTGTATAGTTATAATCCCCTATCCTTTGAGATTTCATGACTTAACTATTTAGTCACTACTATAACTATAAGCGTGCTACCTATTCTATCAATATACGCTATAGGAATATATGACTTATGTTATCTTATACATGTATTTTGTATATTTAGGTGATCATATTATATATATAATTTAATCTATATTTAACATTCTGATTTACTAACAGAACTTTTCCACTATGTTTTTTTAAATCCTAAAAGATAAAACTTCCAAGAAAAGTTTTGAGAATAAATATAATTCCAGATCCCCTATTCTCGATATTTAACAACATAAATAATGAATCCAATGAGGCTTAATTTTTATTCCCAATCTCATATTTCTATTATTCCCAAAACTTAAGTCATTTATTCAATAATCTAAGTTATCAAATACTATGGAGAAATAGTCAATAATTTTCCTAACACATTAAATGATGAGTCCACACTATGACTCATTATAACCATAATATATCATCCTTCATATCCATTAATATGCCATTTAGGTTGAGAATTGCATGTAGTCTTAGGGATTATGACTAGTCTAAGATATAAGATGAATGTTTTTATCTCTTTAAGCTTATGTGAGTCTGAGTTAGCATTATTTACATAATGTTCTAATTATTTGCATGTTTAGTCCACATTTTTTATATGTAAAAGTATTATAGCATCTAAATAAGAGTCTTGATAAGATCCCATGAACACAAGGAAGGGCCTTATTCACAAACCTATCATTATAAGATAAGCTTCAGACTTTGTCAGATATTAGATAGACCTCGGTAGATAGCTACAGACTTTCACAATCAAGCTACGAATTTCGACAGTTGAGATATGAATTTTGATAGCCACGCTATGAATTATGACAATCGAGATATGAATTTTGGCAGTTGAGATATGGACTTTCATATCATGCTACAGACTCTTCTAAAACATATTCTTAAGGCATTCCAAAGGTTCTTAAAATTTTAACCCACACAAACAAAAGTTTATTTTGCCTATGTTTTGATTGTCATTAAAATATCTTCATTTTAGAAAAACAATAGTACCCTATATTTCCCCAAATAAAATCCCATATAACATTTTATGGCTCATTTGACATACTTTTAAAACAAGGATAATTCACTATATTTCATTTTATACCTGAGTATGTAGATATGTTTTTAACAAAACTCACTCTTTGTTTGAATATAATTAGACCCTCAAGTTAATATTACATGAACTAGGGAAGTATGTCATTTAACTTTAAAACCTCATTTAACCATATGTTTTAACATTCTTTCAAATTCTAAAATAAAACACCTAGGATTTGAGGATAATGGCTTAGCTTCATGGATGGTCGATCCATACACATGGCTAAGCTTGTATCCGTTCGAAACTAAATTCCATTTCCTAGACCCTAAGTATTTTAATCAAACACAAATTCTTTTTACAATTGAATGTAAAAACAAAACCAACCTTTTAAATTCTCTTGTTTGAAACTCCAAAAACTCAAAATCTATTTGTTTTGATGTTGTGTGTTCTTCCTCTTTCTTTTCCCACGTATGTTCCTTTCTTCCCATAACTCCTTATTCTTCTTCCTCACCAATCTCCTTCCATTCCCACTTTGCATGCTATTATTCATGTTATTTTGTAGTCCATGCATAATATCCCTATTTTTTTCTAAACTCCACTAATCTGTAGTTATCTTCTCCATTAAAATGACTAGAAACCCTAATTTCTGTCTCTTCAAACTTTCTCCAATAATATAAAACATCTAATTTGTTTAGAAAACATTGCATGATTACTTCGCTATAAGTGCCTGAGTATATCCACTATTCAAGTCTACATTAATCATTAACATAATTATATCCATACTTCTAATGTTAACATAGTCTCATGCATGGTAATCAAAAACTAGGTTTAGATTGGACTTAACTCTAGGTTAGTATTTTTAGGATAGTTTAATCTCCTTGAATATAAAATAAAACAAAGGTAATTATCTCTTTATCAAAAGATAGATTAATCTATAATTGATTCCTATAACAAGACAATTGCTTAATCAATTACTAGTGTATATATATAGGTTATATACATGTCTTATTTTAATTTAATAGGTTGTCTTATATTGATATTCTCGAATATCAATAATAGTAAGCTAAACATTCAACAATGTTTTAAAAGACATTATACTAGTCTGTATATATAATAACAATTAGATATTTATTATTTGATTTACTCTCAAAAATCATATAGAAACATAAGCAAAGTAACCTCCTATAATCTAACTACAATATCAAGTAATAAATATACATTTAAAATGCAATCTCATACAATATTTGTACTAAAAAATTAAAACACACAAACTCTAATATCTAATAATCTAAACACATAATGCATATAATATTTTTAATCTAATGTGGTGTGTGCAGGGGTCTTAGCAATTCCTCTGTCACCCTTCACTATCTCCATCTATGCCACCCTCTCTAATGATGCTCTCTCCATCATTTTCTAAGGGATAGAATCTTTGCATCCATCTCAAACAAGAAGTTAGTTAGTCAAGTATATCATGATACATATAAAACAATGCTATAACAATAAATGTAACATAATCATTATGTATAGAATTCATAATTTGTCATCTCAAAATAATGAACTCATGAAATCTAAGTAACATACATCTATTCCATAACATCATATGACTTAAAATTTAGTTAAAAAGTAACAATTAATTTAATCAACCTTATTAATCCATAGATAATTAGGTAAATCTATTTAGTGAGAGAATCGAGATGTAACATCCTTCCCCTCTAAAATTGGTCATCGTCTTGATGATAATTATTTAAACAATAGTTTTGAATAACAAACAGATTTTCAACACAATAAAAACATAGTATCTAGTATCAAATCAAGCAAATAAATATGGAAATAGCCTGTAGAACTCATCATAGTCTTCCTAAGTAGCACTATCTTCAAAGTATTGATCCCATAAGAACTTAAACTATGACACTTCTCTATTATGCAAACAAAGTTTTCAAGTGTCAATTATTCTGATTGGTTTTACCATGACCACCTTGAGATCCAAAATCTATAAAGCATTCCAATCCAACACATGTGAAGGATTAGCTATATACTTCTTAAGATAAGTTACATGAAAAATATTATGCAATAGAGCTAGGGATAATGGTAATGTAAGCCTATATGCTACAATATTGAGCACTTTTAAAACCTTGAAGGGTCCCACATATCTTGGTGAAAGTTTTGTTGCTTCCCAAATGTAATCGAGCTCTTTTATGACTTAACATGCAAAAATACTTTATCACCTACTACAAATTGTTGAGATGTTCTCTTTATATCAGTATAGATATTTTGCCTATAATTGGCCTTAACTAATCTCTACTTAATTATTTTAACCTATTCTTCCATTTATAAAATCATTTCAGGTATAAAGACCACCCTATCTTCCAACCTATCCCAACCGATTGGTGTCCTGCATTTTATCCCATAAAGTGCTTCAAATGATGCACTCTTCAAAGTAGATTAGTATGAGTTGTTGTATGCAAACTCAATTAAAGGAAGGTATTCTTCCCATTTTCATTACTAATCCCTTTAATACATACAAATAATATCCTCTAACACCTTATTAACTCACTTAGTTTGACCATCATTCTATGGGTGATATACAATGCTAAAATTTAGTTGTGTACCCAAAGTTGAATTCAAAGTTAACCAAAATCTAGAAGTCATTCTTGAATCATGATCTCAGATGATCTTCAATATAAATCCATGTAATTGATACACTTCCTTTATGAATCTCTTCACAAGATTTGGTGCATCATCGATCAAATTGTCTGGGATAAAATGTGTTACCTTGGTTAATTTATCAACAATAACCAAGATCATGTCATGTCTGATCCATGATAATGGTAATCTTTGGATAAATTTCATACTGATAACCTATCATTTCTACTTTGGTATATCATGTGGGTATAACAATCCAACTAGATCCATATATTTAACTTACACTCACTGACATTCTAGATGATGTGACACAAAGTCTGATGCATCTTTCTTGATTCCCTTCCAAAAATAAAGTGGTCTAAGCTCTATCATAAACTTGGTTACTCTTATATGTCTTGAATATAGGACATTATGTAGTTCCGTTAGCATTGTGCCTCCTCAAATTTTCTTGATCTAGTACATACATCCTTCTATTATAATGTAGAAGACAATCACTCTCTAGGTTGTATCCTTTATACCAAGGATTTTGAGCTTTCTCAGATAAAGCTTTTCTAACTTGATCATAGAATTTATCTTCTAATAAGAACTCAATCACATGATCCATGAAAGTACTCTATAGTAGCAACAATTGATATGTACCTTTTATGACTCAAGGCATCAGCTACTTTATTTTCTTTACCTTTGATGTAATTGATATCAAAGTCATAGTCAGACATAAACTCTAACCAACACCTTTAATGAGCATTCAAATTTAGTTGGGTGAAAATGTATTTGAGTCCCAAGTTATCAGTCTTGAGATCAAATAGTTTTTCCAACAAATAATGTGTCAAAACTTGTAAATCATAGATAATTACTACAAGTTCAAGGTCATGAGGGGAATAATTCACCTCATAAGCCTTTAGCTTCCTTGATTCATAAGCTACTACTACATCATCCTGCATAATGATTCTTCCTAGTCCATCCCTAGATGCATTTGTGATCACTAAAAATTGACCATTGGGATCAGTAACTCTTAACATTGGTGCCAAAGTAAGCATTCTTTTCAATTCCTAAAAATCCATTTCACATTTATCTAACTAGATAAACCTCTAATTCTTACACTACAAATAATTAACTGGATTAAATATCTTGGAATAAATTGAGATGAATTTCCTATAATAGCTTGTTAATCCCAAGAAACTCCTAACCTCGTGCACATTCCTTGGTGTTGACCACTCTATAATGGCTCTTATTTTAGTAAGATCTATATAAATGCCATCTGTTGAGATAATATGTCCTAGATATTGCACTTTTCTTTTGGAAAAATGCACACTTGGAAAATTTTCCATACATCTTGTACTTTCATAGACATTACAAAACGAACTCCAGATGTTAAAAATTCTCTTCTTCATCCTTATAGTATATCAAAATATCATATAAAAATACCAAAAAAAAATGATCTAAGGAATCTCTAAACACATTGTTTATGAGATTCATGATTGCTATAGGTGTATTCATCAACCCAAATTATAATATTGTGAACTCGTAATGCCAATAGCTAGTTATAAATGTTATTATAATATATTCATCTTTTATCCTTAACTAATGATATCCATCACTAAGATCAATCTTAAAAAATATAGTTTCTCATCACATTTGATCTAAAAGATCATCTATTTGAGGTAGTGGATACCTGTTCTTCATGGTTGCTTCATTCAACATTTTATAATCAATGCAAAGTCTAAGAGTGTCATCCTTATTCTTAATGAAAGTAATTGGTGTACCCCACGATGACACACTTGGTCTAATCAATCCTTTAGACAATAATATTTAACTTTATGCCTTCAATTCTACTACTTCAATTGTTGTCATTCTATATGAAGCCTTAGATTGAGGTTTTGATTCTCATTTAGGAGCCAATCCTAGAGATTATTATAGGAACACATCATGAAAATCCCTAAAGAAAGGATAATATTCAATTGATGGTTTATTAGTTTCCTCCATTTCATTCATCTTGATGATAAATGTTTGGCATCCCTTACCTTGGACCTTCTTGAGTTGCATTGCAGAAATTTGCGTAAGCCTTAACTTCCTTTTCACACACTGAATTAGTATTTGATTTCCAGAATCATCAAGACACTCAACTATTTTTAGATAACAATCAACCTTAGCTTTGTGCTTTGCAAGCTATTTGACTCCTAAGATCACATTATATGACCCTAGTGGTGCTCCATAAATATCCATAACTATTGTGAATTATGATAACTTAATTTATGCTTCTACTAAAAAATTGTTAACTTAGACTTTACAGTCATTCCCATTTTGTATAGACCATGCATTTGACATTACACCAGCTTTCCTAAATAATTTATTTGGAATTATAGGAGTCATAAAGCATTTCATAGCCCTTGTATCCATCAAAATGGAAATTGGATGTTCAAACAAAATACTAGATAGTTCTATGGGTGAAGCTTGGAATTTTACTTGTCAATTATCAACCATTACATGGATACGTTGCTGAAAATTTCCTTGTTGAGGGGAAAAACATTTGTTCTTCAACTCATCCTGGGTACATTCACACACAAAATGGTCACCTCCACAAATGAAGCAACCTCCTGGTGGACCCTTCCTATCAAATTGTTACTTTCCCTTGAAACCACCCTTGGAACCATTACCCAATTTCTTGCTACCTAAACCATTATTGAATATGGTATTCTAATTCCTAAACTGACTCTTAGAGTCTCCACTCCTCTGCCTCTAGTTCTTTTTTTTGAAAGTTAGCTTTGAACTTCCAAACTTTTTCTTAAACTTGTCCCTGACTTGAGCAAGAGATTTTAACTTTTGCTCCTGCTTGATTGTTTTCTCAAAGACTTGGTCCATGAACATCCACCTCTCCACCAATCTGAGGTTTTAATCCCATGATAAATTTCTTAATCTTGAACCTCTCATTAACCTGATACTGAGGTATATATTTCAAAAGTTTGGTGAACTATTCCTAGTACTCATTTACTGACAAGTCCCCTTGCTTTATATTTTGAAAATCTATCAATTTTTGGTCAAAATACAACTGTGGAAGCCACAGTGATATGAATAGTGTGACAAATTGCTTCCAAGTAATGGTGGTTGAGTTAAGATTCATTTCTAACTTCTTATTGGCCCACCATGTAGTTGCTTCTCTAGCCAACTAATAAGCTCCCTAAAAAACTTTGGTTACCTCAAAGTAGTTTTGAATCTTGAAAAAATTCTTAAGTTCAATCAACCATGCTTCAACTCCATCTCCCATAATGGTTCCATCAAATTTAGGTGGATTCACCTTTTTCATATCGCTTACCAATTCTATGTCTACATGTGCTCTTGCATCTTGAGGCACTTCCTCGTGTCTCTACTTTTGAGGGATTTATTGCTTAGTAATATGCTCTTTAGGCACATCTTATTGAGCATCTTCCTCTTGTCCATGAATTTCTTGTTCTAGAGCTATAACTCTATCCCTAGTCTCATTCATGGTTATAATAATCGGATCTAACTTTGTTGCTTATTCAATGGAAAATTGGTTAGGATCAAATGGAGCGTTATTGTCATTGACATTAGAAGGACCCTCACCTGATGCTCTTTCTTGCACCATTCTTCTTTCTGGTAACATAAGAATATGAAAATTTCAGTAGACTCATTAAGTCCTAGAGTTTGAACCTAGCTCTGATACCACAATGTAACATCCTCACAGGAATTTATTAGAATTATATATATATACACTCAACACTTATTCTTTCATTATATTACACCACAAGATTCTAATTAGTGATTTTTAACATACTAACAAACATATTAAATTTTGGTAAACATATAATAGTAATATTTACCAATCACTAGCAACTTGTGTAAATAATCATAATTGCATAAGTAATCATAAAAAAATCCAACCACGATTAGTATAATAATACAATATTTGTTGTCAATGTATAATAATAATCAATTAAATTTCCTTCAGGCATGCTACCTTAATATAAAGGTACACTAATAAATATAATGTTCCATAGAGCTTGAGTCATACTAACTCTTGTATCTCTAATAATATCAAATGTAGTCTCCAAGTAAGTACTACAGTGGAGAAGGAGAGCATCATTTGAGCACTTTTCCACACCAACCACAGATCATCAATCCCCCACACAATCTCCCAAATAGGGAATGGCCCTTCTTTCATGGATGGGTAGATAGTAATGGTGCAGGAATCTAGAGAGACATGTTAGTATCATGTGTCCTATAATATTTTTACTACATGATGTGTACCATAAATAAATATGTTATAACATGATATCACCTAAACATGTAAATCATACATATGAAATTATAATGTCCATATAAACATTACTTTGGTCAAAGTTTTCAAAAAACATATGATTTCTAGGATCAGTCAAATCCATACACACCATTTGATTAGATTACCTTCATCTGGCATTATTGATGCTAATTACGCTGGTGAAGTCCATCTCACTACTTAGGTAGAATCATAAATGCTAGATTTTGTTAACATATAGTTATAACCAACAAGTTCATGCAATTATTTATACTAGCAAGTATAAACTCATGCTAATTACATAAATAATTACCATACATACATATAGTCCTCCATTTTTATATGTATAGGTATTATAGAATCTAAATAGGAGTCTTGATAAGATATCATGAAGACAAGGCCTTAGTCACAAACCTATCATTCTAAGTGAAGCTTTTGACTTTGCCAAGCATTCTACGGATCTTGATAGATAGCTATGAACTTTCATAATCGAGCTACAGATTTTGATAGTCAAGCTATGGATTTTGACATCTAAGTTATGGATTATGACAACCAAGTTATGGATTATGAAGTTGAGCTACAGATTTTGAGAGTCAAGCTATGGACTTCCACAACATGTTATAGACTCTTATAAAACATGTTTTCAAGGCATTCCAAAGGTTCCTAAAACTTTAACCCATGTAAATAGAACTTTATTTTCCCTATGTTTTGACAGTCGATAAAATATATTCATTTTAGTAAAATAATAGTACCCTATATTTATCCAAATAGAATCTCATATAACATTTTATGAATCAATTAATATAATTTCAAAATATGAATAATTCTCTATATTCCATTTTATACCTGAGTATGTAGATATCTTTTTAACAAAACTCACTCTTTACTTGAAAATAACTATTCCCTTAGGTTAATATTTCCTGAACTAGGGAAGTATGTTGTTTAAATTTAAAACCTCATTTAACCCTATGTTTTAACATTCATTCAAATTTAAAAATAAAACACTTAGGATTTGAGGATAATGAGTTAACTCTGTGGATGGCTGAGCCATCCATAGGGCTAAGCTTGTATCTGTTTGAAATTAAAGTTCATTTCCCAAACCCTAAGTATTTTAATCAAACACAAAAATTCCTTTTATAATTGAATGTAAAAACAAATCCAACCTTTTAAATGCTCCTGTTTGAAACTCTAAAAACTCAAAATCCCTTTGCTTTGTTGTTATGTGTGTTTCCTCTTTTTTTCCCACGTATCTTCCTTTCTTCCGACAACTCCATACTCTTCTTCCTCATCGACCTCCTTCCATTCCAACTTTACATGCTATTATTCATGTTACTTTGTAGTCCATGCATAATATTCCTATTTTATTCTAAACTCCACTAATCCATAGTTATCTTCTCCATTAAACTGACCAGAATCCCTAATTTCTCTCTCTTTGAACTTTCTCTAATATTAGAAAACATTTAATTTGTTTAATAATTTTTGCATGATTACTTCACTACAAGTCCCCGAGTATATCCACTAGTCAAGTCTATGTTAATCATTAACATAATGATAACCATACTTCTAATTTTAACGTAGTTGCATGCATGGTAATCAAAGACTAGGTTTAGATTGGACTTAACTCTAGGTTAGTATTTTTAGGATAGCTTAATCTCCTTAAATATAAAATAAAACAAAGGTAACTAGATTCTTATAACAAGATAACTACTTAATCAATTATTAGTGTATATATATAGGATATATACATGTCTTATTTTAATTTAATAGCTTATCTTATATTGATATTCTCAAATATCAATAATAGTAAGCTAAATGTTCAACAACATTTTAAAAGACATTATACTAGTATATATATAATAACAATTAGATATATATTATTTGATTTACTCTTGAAAATCATAGACAAACATAAGCAAAGTAACTATTGGTAATTTGGCCTATCAAGTAAATACCAAACCATACAATTCAAAACTTTTCCTAGTACTTTTACAAGCCTCTACAAGGTGGTCTAAACTGTGTATGTTTGGTCTTAAAGAGATAATTTTTGGCCATTTAATGATAAAATTGGTGTAAAAAGGTCATAAATTCCATAATAATACTTTTAAATACTTTTATTTTAATGATATTAGCTTTATTAAAAGTTTCATGCCTTGAAAATACATTTTCATGCAATTTTAAGCCTGAAAGGGCCCCAAAAGGACCCACAGATGCCAATTTTACCCATAAAAGATGTAAAAAAGTTATTGATTGTGTTAATACATGAAAAGAATCATTTTCATCTCCCTCGTGCTGTAATCTTGGTAGTGGAAAACTTAAGTTATGAATAAAAAGTAGGAAAGGAGCTCTTTCATGCATTTTACATGGAAAAGTATGGAATTATACAGCTTTTCAATAGAACTGAGGCCATGAGCAAGAGGAGAAGGTAATATCAGGTATTATATAATAATTTCATGGAAAAAGGATTAAAAACATGCCCAAAACTAGTTCCCTCTAGTCACCTTGCTAGTTTGCACATAGGGAGAGCCCTTCAAGTTTATAGGTGGTATGACCATGAGAGAGAAAGCCCAAGGTTGAAATGTTGGCCAAAGAAAGTATACTCAGAGAGATTATAGGTATATCAAGTGGTTATGAATTTGGTCTCCTCTCCTTCATGATTCATCCCTTTTAATTCAAGGTATACATCAATAATGTTGCATCCAAGAAAGCAATCAATTTTCTATAATTTCTCCTCATCAGGGCAGCACAACAAAAAAATTCCAATTTGTGGAGTTCTTCAAGGACATGACTCACCTTTCCATGGTAGACATCAGTCATTTTATAGATGTGTGAGCACCAAATAGATCTCAAGAAGGCATAAGAGTGTAATTTTATAGTCTACAAGCAAAGAAAGAAGAGTTGTATGATTCAGGAGAGAGAAAGGGTTTCAAGATTTTTTGCTTTCATGTTTGTAGGAGTATCATTCATATTATTATATTTTCCAAGAAATATTATCAAAAATTATCCAAATATTCACATCAATAAGATCATCAATGGCTCTCAAGAGTCCTCAAAAGTCACAGTTTAGCAATGTTTAAGGTTTCTTAGCATATTTTAAGGTTTTAATAGAGTCCTAGGTTTCATTTTCACTATGAATACCTCTTCCAAAGTCCTCTAAATTGATATGGTTTGAAGAGAATATAATCATGCTTATATTAGAATCTTAAGGTTAGTCTTGACATGCTCCTAGTACCCATTTTTTAACGTCTATCTTGTGCACTTCCATCTCATTGTCTTCTTACAGTCTTCCATTGTAGCATAAGTCTAGCTATTCACTCCATTCATGGTTTCCCACATCCCACCCATCTCCATTCCATGGTTCCATTGCAATAAAGATTCAAGATCACCATGAAGAATCTTGTTCATACTAACCTTTCCTAATACCTTGAAACCATGCTAAGCTAAGGTGATTTGTACACCTACAACCATCAAAATACACCGATAGTCAAAGGATCTTATGAAAGTATAAATGCAAGAGATGGGCAAGCTAGAAGATGTCTTTTTGAACGTCTATGCTCATACCATCTCACCAAGTGACAACAACAATATAATTATAAATATAAAATCATTTTTAGTGACATTTACTAAGGTCAAACTCAGTTTATGTTTGTATAATGAATCATATTACAGTCACCTACAGTTGGAAAATGACATAGTCTTCTTTGAAGGTTAACATCATGACATGAGTGTATGATTAACGCCAGAAAATAAATGAAGGTTTATCAACCATATTATTTCTTTAATCATAACTCATTAAGGAGGAGGAAACCATAATCAAAGGCTCAAGTATTTTTTAGATACTTTAGTCTTGTTCTCAAGGCAGCCTACAGAAATAAAGGTCTTGATAGTCTTAAAGCCCATCAAGGTAAAAATAAGGTTAGTTGGGTTGGCCAAGTGCATAAGGTTTTATGAGTATCATATACCAAATATAGCTCAATCACAATATATATCTAAGTTTTTGAACCATCAGGTGAACTCTTCAAGAGACCTATAGTCAGCTAGAGAGACAATCATAGGCCTAGAAGGTGGACAATGCTCTTCAGGATACTTCAAGGATATTCAAACACATTATGAGAGAGTATTAAAGTTGTTACAATATCATCATATAGAGAAGGACTCATGGAGACCTTGTGTGTTTTCAAACTCCCTAAATCAACAAGAGACCTTTCCAGAGTCTGTACAAGGACCTACAATCAATAAAGCACAGTTAAGAACCAAGAAGGAGACAGTGAGGTAAGTTTATACCTTTGAGAGAGGTTGAGCTTCAAGATAGGTTTTGAGAGACCATTAATAAAATAATAAGAAGATCATAAATTATAACTTTAAATTTATTAAGGTTTGGGAATTGTACTCAATCTATACCAAGCTTTAAAAAGTTAAACATAGTCAAGTTCATAGAGAGAGGGAAGTTTATTTTCAAGGATGGAGATTTGACTATGAAGGAATACAGAGTGCATGGTGATGAATATAAAATAAGTATCAAATGGATACTATTAATAGAGTTCAAACATAGTTTTGGTCATATTTTAACTCTCAATTTCCACCTACAGCAGGGTAAAGTCTCATGGAGATGCAAAGTCACCAAGTTCAAAATTGCATGAAGGATGTTGTTATGACATGAGGTTCAATGAGATGTATGTTAATGTTTAGAGAGTATCCTATGATGATGTTTTTTTTATCAAGTCATAAGGTTTAAGGTACATAAAAACTCACTCATACACCTCAAGTTACAGTCACCTACAGCCAAATAACACATGCATACCTCCTTGTATAAAGAAGAATGAGAACACAATCAATGGTGAAGTTTCATGTTCAATGGAGTTTCATAAAGAAAAATGGTGATGTGATTTATGTTAATACCATGAATAAGTACTGCAAGAAAGGATTTTGTCAAGGTTAAATTATAAAAAATGCCTACCTACAGCCTTCTACACAAGCATACCTCCTTGTATGAGGATGAATGAAGGTTTCATGATGGAGTTTCATATCAGATGGAAGAAAATGAATGAGAGATAATTGAGATATGAACTCAATAATTGAAAATTAATAAGGTTTCTAGGCAAGGCTATAGTCAAGACCAATTTCATGAAAGTGTCCATCTACAACCATATATATGACATTTTCATCTTACACAGTCACCTACTCTCAATATGCAATGCAAGGTACATTCACTCAAGGAGGGAATCTTGTGAGATCACTTCCACATTAAACTCATGATTTTACATCCTCAATTTTATATCAATATCATACATAGTACTACCAGATCATGAAGATGTACTACATAGGCCTGTTGTACAAATCTTGACTGTGGAAGAGCCTAAGAACATAGTTTGAGGGGAAAATATGCCAAATAAAGATATGTTAGGAAAGATTTAATAGCCTAATAAAACCTATCAATCATCCTCAAATGAAAAAATAGTCATTTAGCATACAAACACAATCATGCCTAACATAGCCTGCACATAGTCAACATAAGAAGATTGTTTAAGAGAAATTTATGTATTTGGAATGTCTACATGTGGAATAAAGACATAAAAATTGGTAAAAGTCATAATTATGAGCATATAAATCTTATAATTCCATTGGATAGGTCACTTGAGGAGTGTAAATTCTCACTATTTTGACACAATCCCCTTCTTGTTTCATAACAGTCACCATTGGAGCATGCATACTTCTTGAAGACTTTTAAGGTGTGGTAAGAGGTTTTCAAATTATTTGAATTTTTTTTCAAGATTAAGAGGATGATTTTATATTTACACCTTTAAAGAGTGTTGAAACTCCAAATTATATGCTAACCTTGCCCTTGAGGGCTAAAACAAGCAAGAAAGCCCCTATATTGTACTAGTAATGGTGTCACTCAGGTGGATTGAGAGTTATTTTTAGGAATAATGTATATTTTTAAATATTATGACAAAATTAAATGACATTAAAACATGTCATATGTAATAGGATCTCATGTTATCAATTGATCTCATCAAAACTCCATTCAAACATATAGGTAGACAGTCATCCCCATAGGGAGTCTTAAGAGGCATTAAAGCAAATGGAGTATTATATGAGAAAAATGAGGTTTTAGGGGGTAAAATTGAATGTGAAATAGTGGTTTTTAATCCATAATATCATCTTATAGGTCATTAGCACCTCAAATACTTAGTTTTGGCCAAAACAGGTCTAAAGCCAGTTTTAGGCGTAGAAGGCTTATGCCACCTTAAGACATTTTAAAACCCTATAAAGAAGATGACACCTTAAAAATGATATGATGAGATGTTAAAGGTCCTCTATGATATATTATAAGAATATAAATATAGTAAGTAAGGCCAAATTCATCCATAAGGGCAAATTTGAACTCAGCAGTCTAAGGCACCCATTCGAACCACCTGATCAAGTGCTCATATCTTTCACCACATGAAGATTTAGGTAAAATGATATTATAATTATTTTGAGACCAATATGATATTATAATTCATGAATAATTTAGGTTGGTTGAGGAGTTTTACTTTACAAACAATCGCTAAGAGTATAAGCATGTCTAGAATGCAAGCAAAACCATACAGGTAAATTTTTCTATGAAGGTATATTTACGTACCTTTTGAATAGGAACCCAATATTCTCAAGGAATTTTAAGGGGTATATAAACTAAATATTAATTTAAATAATAATGGGTTTGGATAACTACACTTTATGAACCATTGTTAAGAAGGTTCACCTCTTAAACCCTCATAAGGACTAGTTTTGAGAAAAGTCAATTTTCTTGCAATCAAAACCTCATGAATCATCCTAAAACATATTCAAACATGAATTAAACTCATGGAAGGTCCAAAAAATGGTAATTTTTTATACATAATTGTATGGATCATGGCATAAAATAGATTTTTTGAAGAAAAAATGTTGAAAACTAAGGTAAAAGGTAGTTTAATGGATTCTAATCCATGGAGAGTGAAGTTTGGAATTTGTTATTCCTAATCAAGCCATAAAGCAGTAAAAACCAAGACTGTAAATGCCTCTATGAGCTCCTTCAAAACAGTTAGTTTATAAAAATTCAAGGCAGTTTGACCTAGTCAACTAGTTTGACTAAGTTACAGGTGTTTCTTCATCAAAAGGACCTATCTCATGATATGAGGAGTTATTATAGGCTTGAATATTATTTTATTTTTAGGTATCAATGTTTTCATGTAGGTTATAATGGTCATCAAATACAATAAGTTAGGCTACTAGGCCTATTTGATCAATCAAGCAAAGATGAAATTGGCATTGGAGGGCTATCAAAGGAGTTCATGTTGACTTGTCACACTTCATAACTGGACTTAAAGTGGATATTAACTAAAAAACTAGATCTTGAGTGACAATTCATGCAAAGGAGGGATTAAGAAGGAGTTAATTTGTCTTAAGGGCCAATCACTATGAGTTATTGATCATGAGTTGACTAATAATCATGCATATTCCATGGTTTTCATGCAAGAGAAGACATTCACTTATCTTTATCTCATCTTAATTGGATTTATTTTCCAAGTTATGGCATAGAAAGCATGCAAGAAGAGTTGAACTAGTCAAGATGGCCCACTGTCTCATTCCAATGCCAAGGAGATCATGCAAGGAGCTCATGCAAGAACATTCAACATAAAGAGAAGTCTTAAGGACTACTATTAAACTATTATAACTAAAATTAGAATAGATTTAAATGTTGATTTGACATTCTCTTCTTTCTTCTACACCAATCTCTTGGCTATTTCTCTTCTCACTTCTATATACTCAGGGTTTCAAGCCTATTTTTAGGATCCCTCTCTTGGGAATGATTAAACTCTGCCAAAATTGAGCTTTGTAAACCTCTTGAGATAATAAAATGACTATTTTTCAGATTCCATATTGATTTGATTTGCACACGTGGTAGTATTTTCTCCCTTTGTAGGTCCTAATCTCAACTAGTTACTAGTATTCCATCTTATGTAGGTCATATACAGTGTTTGATGTTGAATGACTAAACTAACAATGGATGTATTGATTAGTTAGTGCCTTGAGTCAGGCCTTCCATTTTTGCCCTCATGCTTTGATCACTTGATGGAACCTTTGTGTGAAATAATGTTTCATAGGAGTCATTTAGAGTTGTAGATTCAATCATTTATATTGTTAATTAGTGTTGTGGAGCTCAAATAGAGTGGATGTACCAGAAATATATGTGTATCACCATCAATAGAATATATTTCCCTTTCATTTATCCTTGTAACACTTTTCATCCCAAAAAAAAGCACATAGATTTTAGTAAGTTGAGCATTAGTGATACATCAGAGGAGCAGACTTTGGTCATTCATCTCCTTCTCAGTAGTTCTAATATGATCCATATACATCTTGTTATGATCCCTATCAAACCTATAATTAACCCTACCATGATCCATATCAGCCTTATGATGAACCTTACCAACCATATATAGAACCTTATCTATAGTATGGTAACTCATACCAATCATGTGATAACCCTCATGAGCCTTGTTATCTTCCTGATTAGCTTAATCAAGTTCCAAGACAATCCAATTCTAGCTTCAAACAAACCCTGTTTGGCTATGAGAAATAGATAGTAGGCATAGACACTCAAAATAGCTATGGACAGGAGATCCCTAAGCATAAAATTGAGATCATAAGAGCTCATTTACAACAAGTTAAAGAGGTATGTTCTTCTTTCATAAGGCTAGGCCATTCAAAACTCAGTAGTGATATCCTTGACATAAGTGGTCTAATTATAAACATTGAATAGAAGCTAGTTGTTCATGAGAAACATTAATTACCCATTGAGCTGAACTTTTCTCTTCATTAATATCAAGCAAACATATATTAGAGCCCTCAATATTCCTCACAAAACTTGCCAAGTTTTCCTACTTGGAAGCATATCCAAGACAGATCTCAGAAAGTTGAACAAGTGTGTTTTAAAGAGAGTAATTTTTATGTTTCAGAGTAGATCATACCTAAGCCTTCATCTTCTAATCAATAGGGAGATATTTCCAGTGAGTTAGTTCATGACTCTGAAGCTCACTTTTCCAAACAAATTGATCTTGTAAATCATCATCTTCAACAAACAATGGTAGTTGTAAAGGCAACACAATCTTAGCATCGAGTTCCTTCTAACATTCCCATGGCTGCAATAAGTGGAAGGGAAGAAGTCTCTAAACCCAAATTCATGATTTGGAAACAAATACAGAAGTCTAGGGAGAGTGAAGAGCATTCAAGTTTAAGTCCAAATATTATTTTGAAAATCAAGTAGGAATTCATTTAGCCTCCACTCCCCTCTCCTCAAAATCCCAAGCCCTTTACTTCATGGAAAGCTATTCAAGAGAATATGCAATATAGAGAGGAGATGATAGTTGTCAAAGTTAAGTAACCTCATGAGAAAACTCAAGCATCCGTGGTAACTTCTTTGGAATTTTCTCATCTTCTTGAATATTTTCAGGGGTCTACCAAGTCAATTCTTGAGAAGGAGCATCTCCTTTGTGAGGCAATTGAAGAATCTTCAGTTGAGGTATATGAAGATGGAAATGTCTTGAATGAGCAAAAGGAGAATATCATTGTTGGCACACTCTTTGTCAAGGAAGAACATGATCCAAACTCTCAAAGTGCAAAAGAATATGAATTTAAAGAGGCTATTTTTGAGATAAAGGATGAGCTACAAGTACAAGAAGAAGAGATTACTGACATCCAAGAGGAAGACACTCCAATTGTATAATAACAAAATGATTTCCATGAACCCATTGGTCATATAGTAGTTGTCATTCATTATGATAGTCCATAAGAGCTTGCAACAGTAGTAGAAGATAGATACAAAACAACCAAAGAATATAATGAATAAGTTGACTCTCAGAACATGCTAGATTATCAAATTCATGAAACAACTTCAACTGACCAATCTGAAATAGTAAAAGAAGAGTTGCAGCTTCAGGAACATGATGAGGAAACTCTAATTACACTTGAGTTTGACAAGTACCTATCAAATGACTTGTATGGCATAATTCATTTAGGTTATTATTTACTTGAATGTGGTTTGTTATAGGTTGAGAGAAGTACTTTCATCAAGCAAGAAGCAATCAGCCTTCCAAGCAATCAAATCAAAGAGGTTGTTTTCTCAAGAGATGACTTGTTTAAATCTTTCATGCAAGGTTATCAACTTCTCTCTTCATCTTAAGATGTTTGTCTACTCATGGAAGTTGGAAATGAACTCAAATGGCCTCAAGAAGTAATGAAATTAGATCCATCTCTCTTAGAGGCTAACCTTGCATCTATGACATAAAAGAAACTTCAACTTGTTCAACATGATCATATCAACAACTCGTGAATGAAAAAGAATTGACACTATTCTTGCAAAGTACATGCATTTGGGAGGAGTATGATTGGGTCTTGCACTCATGTCTATAATTCATACACCTGAAATTGGTAGTATAAGAATTAGTTACTTCCCCAAGAAACTATAAACATGCAAATTCTTCCATCTGTAAGAAGAGGCTATCAAGATATGGGAATCATGCTTCAAAGTTATATGATGGACAATGTAACTTTCCATTTGACCCTGGAGAATAGAGTTTGACTTTAGGTTAATTTTTTTAGGTTTGCCTTGTTTAATAAGTGATTAGCATAAGAAGTAGTTTGTTGTCTTGTTCTTATTTTCCTTAGGTTAGGTTGTTATGTAGTATAGTTGTTGTTCCTTATCTTGTCTTGTTGTTGTTACAATAAAAGAGGTGTTACAAAGTTCAAATGTCTGTTTGGTAGTTTGAAGAGTCATGAAGTCATGTTGTTGTATTTCAGATTATCATTTGTATGTGAAATATAGTGAGTTATCTTAACCATAAGGCTGGCCAACCCTTATGAGTAGCCAAAAATGTTGGTAATTTGGCTTATCAAGGCCAAATATCAACCCATACAATTCAAAACTTTTCCTAGTATTGTTACAAGCCTCTACAAGGTGGTCTAAACTATGTATTTTTGGTCTTAAAGAGACAAGTTTCAGCCATTTAATGATAAAATTGGTGTAAAAATGTCATAAATGCCTTCATAATACTTTGAAATACTTTTGTTTTCATGACATTAGCTTTATCCAAAGTTTCATGCCTTGAAAATACATTTTCATGAAATTTTAAGCTTGAAAAGACCCCAAAAAGGACCAACACATGCCAATTTTACCCATAAAAGATGTCAAAACGTTATTCCTTGTGTTAATACATGTAAAAGACTCATGGTCATCTCCCTCATATATTGGTAGTGGAAGACTTAAATTATGAAAAAAATGCAGGAAAGGAGCTATTTTATGCATTTTACATGGAAAAGTATGAAATTGTATGGCTTTTCCATATAATTGAGGTCATGAGCAAGAAGAGAAGGGAATAGTAGGTGTTCCAAAAGAATTTAAAGGAAAAAAGATGCAAAATAGGCCCAAAAGTAGTTCTCTATAATCACCTTGCTAGTTTGCATATAGGGAGAGCCCTTCAAGTTTATAGGTAGTATGACCATGAGAGAGAAAACCCAAGTCTACAATTTTGGAGCTTAGAGAGATTCAAGGTATAATAATTGGTTTTGAATTTGGTCTCCTTTCCTTCATGAATCATCCCTTTGAAGTCAAGGCATACATCAATAGTCCTGCATCTAGGAAGGTAGTTGGTTTTCTATAATTTGAGGCAAAAATATGCCAAAGAAAGAGATTGTGAAAAGACTTTAATATCCTCATAAAACCTATCAATCATCCTCAAATGCAAACATAGTCATTTAGCATACAAACACAATCATGCCTAACATAGCCGGTACACAATCAACATAAGAGGATAATTTAAGAGAAACTTGTGTCTTTAGAATATCTATAGGTGGAATCAAGACCTAAAAATTAGTAAAAGTCATCGTTATGACCATATAAAGCTTATAATGCCATTTTAGAGGTCACTTAAGGAGTATAAATTCTCACTATTTTGACATAGTCCCCTTCTTGTCTCATAATTGTCACCATTGGAGTAGGCATACTTCTTGAAGAGTCTTAAGGTGTGGCAAGAGTTTTTAAAAGAATTTGAAGTGTTTTTAAAGCATAAGAGGATGATTTTTAGTATCTAAAAAACCTTTAAATAGTTTTCACACAACAAAATATACGCATACCATGCCTTTGAGGGCTAAAACAAGTAAGCAGGGCCCTATACTATGCCAGTAATGGTGTCACTTAAGTGGGTTGAGAGTTATTTTTAGGCATAAGGTAGCTTTTGGAAGTTAATGAGAACATGAAAAGACATTAAAACATATCAAATTGAATATGATCTTGTTTTATCAATTGATCTCATCAAAATTCCATTCAAACACACAGGGAGGCAGTCATCCCCGCAAGGAGTCTTAAGAGGCATTAAGGCAAATAGAGTATTAGATGAGTAAAAGGAGGTCATAGGGGTTAAAATTTAATGTTAAACATTGGTTTTGAATCCCTCATACCATTCTAAAGTTCATCAAGTCATCAAGACCTCAAATACTCAGTTTTGGCCAAAACATGCTTAAAACCAGTTTTAGGCCTAGAAGGCTTATGCCACCTAAAGACCCTTTAAAACACTCTAAGAAAGATTAAACATTTAAAATTTTATGATGACATTGTATATGTCCTATAGGAGGTATTCCAAGTAGATAAAGACAAGAGGTAAGGCCAAACTCATCTTTAAGGGCAAATTCAAACTCAACAGTCTAAGACACCCATTTAAACCACCTGATCAAGTGCTCATATATTTCACCACAAAAAGAGTTTGTTAAAATGTTTTTATCATGATTTTATGACCCATATTATATTAAAATTCATGAATAATTAAGTTTGGTTGAGGGTTTGTACTTTATGAACAATCACTAAAAGCATAAGCATGTCCCAAATGCAAGCAAAACCCTACATGCAAAATTCTTTATGTAAGTATATTTTCATACTTTTTACATGGGAACCTAATCTTATAAAGTGAATTTGAGGGTATCTATAAACTAAGTATTTATTTCAATAAGTTTGGGTTTGGAGTATTGTACTTTAGTTACCATCGTTAAGAAGGTTCATCTTCAAAACCTTCCCAAACCCTCATAAGGACCAGTTTTGAGAAAAGTATATTTTTTTGAAATAAAAATCACATGAATCATCCTAAAACATCTTCAAACATTAAGTGGGTCCCAAAAATGGTACTTTTATGTATATAATTATACGGGTCATGGCAAAAAATAGAGTTTTTTGAAGAAAGAGTGTTGAAAACTGAGGTATAAGGCAATTTAATGGATTCTAATCCATGGAGAGTGAAGTTTGGAACTTGTTATTCCTACTCAAGCCATTAGGTGGTCAAAACCAAGCCTATAAATGCCTCTTTGAGCTCCTTAAAAATAGCTAGTCTGCAAAAATTCAAGGTAGTTTGACCTAGTCAATTAGTTTGACTAAGTTATAGGTGTTTTTTCATCAAAAGGACCTATCTAATGATACAAGTAATTATTATATCTTGAATCTTATTTTATTTTAATTTTTTAATGTTTTCATATAGGTTATAATGGTCATAAAATGCAATAAGTTAGGCTATTAGTCCTTTTTGGCCTAGTAGGCCTGTTTGATCAATCAAGCAAAGATGAAATTGGCATTGAAGGGATATCAAATGAGTTCATGTTGAGTTTTCATGCTTCATAACTGGCATTCAAGTGGACATTATATGCACAACTAGATCTTGAGTGAAAATTCATGTAAAGGATGGCTTAATAAGGAGTTAACTTGTCTTAAGGGCCAATTACTCTAAGTTAATTGATCATGAGTTGACTAGAAATCATGCATATTCCATGGTTTTCATGTAAGAGAAGACATTCATTTATCTTGGTCTCATCTTAAGTGCATTTATTTTCTAATTTATGGTGTATAAATCATGCAAGAAGAGTTGAACAAGTCAAGATGGCCCACCATCTCATTCCGATGCCAAATAGATCATGCAAGGAACTCATGTAAGAACATTCAACATAAAGAGAAGTCTTAAGGACTACTATTAAACTATTGTAACTAAATTAGATTAGATTTGAATGTCAATTTTACCTTCTCTTTTCTTTTCTACACCAATATCTTATCTATTTCTCTTCTCACTTCTATACATTCAAGCTTTCAAGCCTATTCTCAAGATCCCTCTCTTCGGCATGATTAAACTTTGCCAAGATTGAGCTTTGTAAACCTCTTGAGATAATAAAATGCATATTTTTCAAATTCCATATTGGTTTGATGTGCAAATGTGGTATTATTTCTCCCTTGGTAGGTCCTAATCTCACCTTTTTACTAGTATTCCATCTTATACAAGTCATATATAGCGTTTGATGTTGAATGACTAAGCTAACAGTAGATGTATTGATTGGTTCATGTCTTGAATCAGGACTATCATCATTAACCTCATGCTTTGATCACATGATGGAACCTTTATGTGAAATATTATTTCATAAGAGTCATTTGGAGTTGTAGATTCATTAATTTGTATTATTCATTAGTGTTGTGGAGCTCAAATAGAGTCAATGAACCAATAATATAGGTGTTGTTGTCAATTAGGAGAGTGCCCTTGAGAGAAAGTGTGTTATTCCTCACTTCCATTGGAACATGGAAAATCTCCAAAGTGTGGGTTACTTTTGTTGGGTGAATATTTTATCACCATCTAATTGACAGATAAAATAGGAAGTTTCAACCACAACATAAGGAGATTGGTTGGCCAGGTGTGCAGGTTTACCACATCAAAAGGGGACAAATCTCTCCTCTCATCAAGGGGAGGTTCCCTATAACTATGAGGAGCTATATAATATATATATAAATATGTAGAAAATAACGTTGAGGGGTAGGACAACACCATCCATCTCTCTTATTTTAGATATGATGTTCACAAACAAAGGATAAATCCAGGTGAAAACACTGAAGGCACTTCTCTTCTTTCAGAAGTGGTCTTGCAGCAAACAACAAGAGTTCTTTCTGATAGGTAACAAGTAACTGGCAATAGGGGGTGTAGTAACCAGCAAAAAAAGGTGTAACACAAAGTCTCTACCTCAACTTCCCAAGAGTGAAATATGAAGGAAAATGAGGGCACAAAGTCATCCCAAGGCCCTTTACATAGAAAAAAACTAAACACACACACACACTAAAGACAATTATGATAGCACAAAGTCTCTCCGCAGTTGGCTTCAGGACACCGTCCTGATTACTTTCACTAGTTATGCTTATTTCACTAAAATGGACAAGAATGCATTCAAGAAATAGACATAAGAATAATCTCCTAAATGACATAAGCTATTACAGCACAAAGTCTGGAAGTAACCTGCTTTCTCATTCATATAAAGAAATATGATCAATAACCTGAGCTCAAAGTCTCAGTAATCACCTTTCAATTTTGGTAGAGTTTTGCTTCTATCACCAAAAAGATCTCTCTAGCACAAAATAAGAGATTACAATATATAGCAGCCAAGGAAGACTTGACACTTTGTTTCATGGAACGGCCTATGATGTATTCAATGTCTTGAATGCATTTTATATTTAGTTAAAGAGGCCATGCTGGAATAGGGCATCTACCTTAACTGTGGCATGTCAATTCATCTCAAAATATCTTCTCCTCAGCATGGGTTGTCTGGTCTTTCTCCAAATATGTACATGGTTGTCCCCTCACTTTTATTACAAGGGAGAAAAATAGGTTGTGCCTTTTAATGCTTGCGAGCTCAGATGTCTACTTGGTGGACTGTTCCACCTATTAGAAATAACTCCTACACAAATATTTCTAGTCTTTCCCTCTTTCTTGTTGTAATTTGAGCTCTCAAGCTATCTTTTCCCTTTCATTTAGCTCTTTTGGCTCCCTCTTCAGCTGGTCATTGAGTTTGTTCTTCAGGTTTTGCACCACATTTGAAAATCAATGGATATTTCATTACCTTGAATTTGATGTCTACGGGGACATCACTGGTTGTTTGGTCACTTGAACCACTTTGAGATATGAACCTTTGAACCATGAGAGTTCATTGGTTCAATGGTTCAATAGTTTGAGAGGCCTTATTGGCTCCTTGGTTCCATCACTTTCTTGGTTCATTCATTTCCCTTGCTCTTCGGTTGAACCATCTCCTTAAATTGGTCTCTAGAATCTTCCACTTCTTTCCTTTGCTTGGAGCTTTCATTGAACCATTGAACCCATTGAACGTTTGAACCATTTTGGTTTAAGGTTCAATGGTTCATCCTCTTTCTTAGAAGCCTTTGTTTTCTCTAAGTCTTTTTGAAGCTTTGAAATTCCTTCAACTTTATATCTTTGGAACCCCCCGAAGGGAAGGTGTCCCTTCAGGCCTTGAGAAAGGTCCATTTCTTGGTCACTAAGATCCCTCTGCAAGGGTACCTACCCTTCAGGGTCCTTCAGGCGACCTTCTTCTTCAAATCATGCAGAGTCCATAGAAACAAGCCTACATAGTCCGTAGAAACTAGCCTGTAGAGTCTATAAAAAATAGCCTGCAGAGTCTGTAGAATCAACCCTACAGAGTTCATAGAAACCAGCCTACATAGTCCATAGAAATAGGCTGACAGAGTCCATAGAAATAGGCCTATAGAGTCCATAAAAACTAGCCTACAAAGTCTATAGAATCAATCCTGTAGAATCTGTAGAAAATAGCCTGCAGAGTCCATAGAATCAAGCCTATGGAGTCCATAGAAATAAGCCTATGGGCCTTTGATCATTCCTTTAGCTTTATATCTTTAGAACCCCCTAAAGGGAAGGTGTCCCTTCAGTCCTTCGATAAAGTTCTAGATCCTAGTCATCGAGATCCCCCTGTAAGGGTACCTACCCTTTGGGGTCCTTTGGGCAGCCTTCTTCTTCAAATCCTTTAGACAAAATGTCTGAAGGAATTCCTTCAAACATTTTGTCTACAGGAAACCTTTCATTTGCCTTAGCCACTTTTCATCGGGCCTTTGATCATTCCTTCGGACAAAAGTCTGAAGGAATTCCATCGAACATTTTGTCTAATGGATTTCCCTTGTAAAATTTGTTGCAAAAAATCTTTCTGAAAGGTATCTTTTCATTCCCTTTTGTTCACTGCCCTCTGCAAGGGCACTTGCATTTTGGGCTTTGGGGGACTCCTTTGAACCTTCTGATTGAACTGACTGATTGGAACAACTCTTTGAACTTTGATTGCACTCATTAAACCTTGAACCTTTGAACCATTTTGGTTCAAGGTTCAATGATTTAATGGGTTCAATCTTTCTTCTTTTCTTCTAAGTCATTCGAAGCCGTTGAACTTGATGCAGTGGTTGAACTTTGAACTTGGCAAAGTCATTGAACCTTTGAACCCATTGAACCTTTGAACCTGATGGAAGTGGGGTTCAATGGTTCAATAGTTCAATGGTTCAATCCTTTGTTTGAAGCTTGTAAGTGTTGGGAACTTATTTATTTGTGAGAACTCGCCTATTGAAGTCATTGAACCTATTGAACCTGCTAGTCCCTTAGCTGAAAAAGCTCAAATAATAAAGAATTTGAATGCTCAAAATAATTTTTGAGAAGGGAAGAGATAATTTTGGCCTTCAAGACCAAAATAGTTCATATGTTGTCCCAAAACTGAGTGACATATTTTGGGAACAACTACTTTAGAAGGGAGAGAATATCCAGAGAGGGTTGGTTCCCTTGGTGCTCTCACTAAAACTTACTTTTAACCTACTATCAACTGATTCTAGCAATGAAAAGGGTGCAAGAGTTATTATTTTCAATGGAATTGAAAGATAAACTAAAATAAAAGTTATACACCAACTATTTTGTGACCACTTATTATTGCAATGACACTATTATGAGAGGGAAAAAAACTTTCACACATTCAATACACTCAAGAGATTTTTACAAAAGTGTTTCACAAGGACTTGATAAACTCAGTTTATGCAAAGAAAGACTGAACTCACATCCAATACATGAACTTGAGCTGGTTTAGACACTTAAAATGACCTATAGAAAATCAAATATCTCTCATGAAGGTATAATAGCTAGACAATAACATAGTAAAACAAGAGCTTCACTAATTTATATCAATGGCAAGCACATAAACTTCACTTAAAAAACCTAAAAATGGAAGAACTTAGCTTCTTATTTCTCTCAAAAGGTGAATACAAATTTTGGAATTATTTAGGCACAATCAAAAATCAAATATTCCTTTTTACATTTTGGAAAATGAATTCATATAGCAAAATAAATGCTTGGAGATAAAGTAGCCCAAAAATAGAGGACTTCAAACTTGGTCTAAACTCCTCCTTTTGTGCTACGAAGCATTTCTTAGCCTTTAAAATATTAATCCTTCATAGGGTGGCATGAAAAATATATTATTAGATGTTTTTTTGACTTAGAAACTTTGTCATAATGTTTAGTCAAGCCTAGACCACTTAGAGAGTGCTTACATTCTTACTAAAACCCCAAGATTTAAGCTCGCATGTTTCCTTGATGAGGGTCTTCCTCCATGAAGGTAGGCCTTCAAGTCCATTAAAGTCTTTATTTGAACCCTTCTTGATGCCCTTGAATGATGCTTCAACACTTGGCATAAGTTTTTATGAGACTTCTTCATTTGATCCACTTGACTTTGTCTTCAAATGGGGTGTAAAAGGGAAGGAGAGTCCTATTAGAGCTTGAAGACCTTTTCCAACTTTCTCTCCTTCAATTAAATCTTTCTCATGGCTTATTCTAAGTCCAAATTTTTTATAACATATCATGTGTTATATTTTTAAAGCCTTATTATGAGTCATATGCTTTGATTTAGTCCTCAAGCCCCTTAAATCTCTCATTTTCTACTAGGTGAAGAAGGTAAAAATTGGATTTTTATTCAAATTTTATTTAATTCTGCATATCTCCTACATTTAAGACTTTTCAAGATCATACCAGACCAACAATAAGGTAGTTTGGTCCATCAATCACTCAACAAACCTTGATTTGACACCAAAACTATGCATTTCTTATGAATTCCTTGTAGCCTTTTTTCAAGAAAATCTCCTTGTCTAGGAGAATATGGAAATTACAATGGAAATATGAGTACATTTGAAGACACCCTCTATCCCCTTACATCTCCTCACAAAGTTTGGTTGCCAAAATCAAAGTTTAGATATCCTTTTTAGCATATACTTTCAGCCAAATTAGGCCTGATTAGCCCTCCTAGGCCTATCAGGTGGAAAACATGCTCCTAAGACCCCTCACATGTGTGAAAATCACAAAAACCATTTGATTCACTTTACCAATGTTATCACCATTATCTATGTCAATTTTGGTCGTCTATAACACTATGGAGGCACAAGAACCATGAAATAGCCATTGGAAAGTTTGCCTTTTGGAAGCATTTTTTGACTAGCCCAAAAAGATTGAACAGTTTGGGAAGATATGAGTGATAGAATATACATTGTTGAGTTTTATCAAATAAAAAAAATCTCAATATATCTCCCCCAGTGATTGACAACCTTATACACTCCTTAAGACCTCCTTTTTAGCTTTAAAACATGAAAAACTATAGTTTCTGTATTATTCTATACAAATGAAGGTATAACAAAATTGCATGTGGAGGACCCTCTAAGAGTCTAATACAACCTCTGATAGGTTTCAAGAGGTACCTATGGCATTTGATGAGGTTTTCAACTCAATCTTTACAAACTAGGGTTTTAGGAAGGTTTTGGGTGATTTTCACCCTTAAGGTTTGTTCATAAAGCTATGACATTGGAACCCTAACAAATTCCACTAGAACACTATTTGGAACCTATTGACCAAATTTGACTTTTAAGTCAAATTGGGGCACCTATAGGGAGAAACTTGAATTTTTAGGACTATAGGGGGTGTAATATAGATGTCACAAGCTGTTTTATAGGTTAATTGATGTCACTTAATGTTGTACTAGCCTTGGTCATTAGTTATTTTAGTCCCTTTAGTCATTTTTAGTCATTTTAGGGGCAAAAAATGTGAATTTAATGACTTTTATGGATTTATTGGGAATCATGAAGGTTATAAAACATGATTTCATGTCCCATGTATCCTTAGACATCTTAAGGAACTAAAAAAATGAAAAATGGCATGTTCATCAGAAGAAAAGGTAGTTTTCTTGAGAAAGGAGAAGAGTTTGGCATTGTATAACCTCTTTGGGAAAAGTACCATGTGGAAAAGGTTGAAATATTACTATTAAATTTCCCCATCCTCGGTTCCATGCTTGGTTTTCCTTAGAAGTGTCATTTCTGAACTAAAACCATTTTGTTATTTTTTCACCTTTCTTGGCAAGCAAAAGTGACCTTCAGGTTCTTGCTCAGTGCGGACAACTCAAGAGGTTTCAAGAAAAATGCTTTTGGGAGATAATATGACACTCAAATACCTTTATTTCCATTATAAGAGTGCAATGATTGATCAATTTTTCCTTATGATTCATCTTTTACAAGCTGACTATACTTTTTTGCTAGTTGTTTCATGCACCATATAGGTTTTGCTCCATCTTGGTCAAATCCATATGAAGAAATTGGTTATGTTGGCTTAGGAGGATTTTTTATTCCTTATGATATGGTATCTATTCTTAGTTTCATGTTTCATAATGTTTTTATGAGCAAGATAGCCCATGATGCAAGAAGGTGTCACCATGTGCAGTCTCAGCTAAAGTTCTTCTTGTTTGGTCAGTGTTTTTATTTGTATGGGTCTCATATAGATGTTAAATGGTGTTTTATATGTCCCTAGGTCATATTACCATCTATTTTCATGTTTTGGCTTCACCATTTCATGTCTTGGGTAGTTTACAAGCTTGTCATTTCCCATTGCCAACTCCATGCCAAACTTCAGTTGCAGTCACATGTATGGGCTTGTCAATATTATTTTTGGAGTTTTATTCATGGTGGATCAATTTTCAAAGCCATAAATAATTTAAGAGATCTCATTTAGATGTTTGGAAAAGGTGCAAGTGTGATCCCAAGCCTATTCACCATGCTAAAACAGTCATGAGATGCATATGCTTGCTTTATTCCAAATGTGTGCAAGTGGTTTCACATTGGAAAATATGAATTAGATATTGTTTCAAGATGTTATTAATTTAAATCATGAATTTTAATAAGTTTACAATGAGTTTGGCTACCCATGTAGCCTTTCATCCATCCTTGTTGCTCTATTACACACCCACTACCTATATATAACCAATAATCACCTACAGGAACCATTACTGACATCATCCTGAGAGGTGGAAAGCTTGATATGTTTCCAATATCTAAAGAATGATAAGAGGTGTATTGGCATGTTTATGGGAGCATACAAATTTCATAGTCATGAATAGTTTCATATTGCTCATTTTTAATTCACTATTTGTGTACCAAAACATCCACTTACATGTGGCTGAGCAGAGTATTAAACGGTTTGTATAGAGGGATGGAAGCAGTTTGAAACATTTTTAGGATCTTGATCAAATGAAGGATTCATGACAAACTCATATAATATTTCAAAATGGCAAGAGGAGGTATGAAACCATTTTGAGAAGATGAGGACTGTGTTCTAAGAAGTTGTCCTTAAAATGTCAAAATAGAAGTCAAGGGGTTCTTTGTGAACATCTTAAAACATGATAGTAAGGGGTTTTAAAGCATCTAGCTAGGTGATTTTGGTAGATTATAGCATGGAGAAGATTAATTTAAGATAGTCATTGAAAGATCTAAAATTGTCCATAAAAACATTGTTTCTAGGCAATAGAGTCTACAAGGTTTGAAGATATAAAAGGACCTTGATAGTTTGAGATGCTTAAGGCATACTCTTATATTTTGAGTGACCTCATGAAGTGTAAAGGACACCAAGTATACATGTATATGTAAATAAATGATTTTTAAAGGCTTAAACCATAAAATTACACCTATAGGGGTCCCTTGTATGGAAAATACTCACCTACAACCAACTATGGATGGTTGGGTAAGCAAGCAGTGAGCAAAAAGCCTTATCCAAGTGATGATCTAGCCTGGGTAATATTAGTAAAAAAGGTCAAATCATGGATAAATGGTCCTATAATGTATAATATAATTTGGTTAAATTTTCCAAGATCCAAAATATGCAATGCCTACTTCATATATGACCCCCTTCAAAAGCAAAAACTCGGTCAATTGTGACTGTGAGCAAACAGTGAGTAGGCTTGGTGAAAGAAAGTGTGGAAGTGCTAGGGATAATAAAATAGGTTTAAACCACTAAAAAAGGTTATAAAATTGTTCCCATATCCCCAATGGAATGCCTATAAACATCATGAACAAGCTTAGTAGAGGCAAATAACACCTACAGTCAACTATGGTTGACCATGGTAAATAGTGAGCTAAGGAGGAAAGCTCTTTGATGATTGGCATGTTTCAAGGTGTTCAATGGGTCAAAGGAAATATATATGATCATGGAATATATAATAAGAAGATTCATTCAAAAAATTTCCAACCTAGAACATGCCCAAACACCTACAGGCAGGGTCTCTACGACAAGAACGCAGTCAATACAATGGACTATAAGTTGATAGTGAGCTAGAGCATGACTTATGTAAGTAGGAATATAAAATTTTATGGTCATAGGCACCTTTAAATGACTTTAAATAACCATAAAATTATCTCAAAAGGTTCATTAACAACTACAAAAGCCACTGTTAGAGGAAAATTCAAAAAACATAGTCAACTATATGACTATTATTGAAGGCTTTTGAAACCTAAAATGGAAGCTTGGAATAGGGAATAGAGAATGGAAACACCTCCATAAATACCATGAAATTTTTTAGAGCCTTATTAATGTGGAAAAAATAAATAAAGGATCCCAAACCTATAGCATACAGTCTACATCTTACACCGTACACAGTCTACATTGTGAAGGGTTTGTTTTGGTTTACTGGAGAGTTGGAAGCTCAAAAGAGATGACCAAGGGATAATATATTGAAAATATGATCCTTAAAACTTATAGAAACCTATACAATATCATTTTTATCTTTTAAACTAGGGGAAATACCCCTCTTTTATCCTAGATAGGAAGCACTTCCCCTTGTGCATAAGTAGGCAAGTTTGAGGAAGGAAAGTCATTGGGTGAACCTGAAGTTGTTTGGACCCCAAATAAAGGTATGTGGAGTTGTAATACATACATACCAACATGATAAATAAGTATTTAAAGAGATAAACTAAATAGGTCATTCCATGAGCTCTAGGGTGCAGTCAAGCTTGTTAGGCAAGATTTAAGCCTAATGCCAAATAAGGGATCATTCACAATTCTAATATGAGATGAGAATTCCCATGAATTGGAGCATGTATATGGGGACATAATATATGTGTCATAGCTATTAAAATTTAGCGAAGACATCAAAAAAATTATTTTGAGCAAAGGTTTCAAGTAGGCCTATTGGACATGGCTAGACTGAGTGTCCAAATGAGGAGTCAGTTACACTTCCAACATAAGATATGATTTCTATCCTATTGGGACATGTTCATAGGATAACTAAAAAGGTGGCCAATATTTTGGAGGGTAGAGAAAACCAAGGAAAGCCATTTTTTGACCTTGAGACATCTCATACCTGTACAAATGGTGAAAACAAGCTTGATAGGAGAAGTTTCAATACTCATATCTTTCATGAGGCATTGCAAGGGTGCCAAAGGAGTTAGGGGAGGTTATTAGAGGACTTTAAGGCCATATTAGTTAAATTTGTTTGTAGGTTAAATGTCAAAATTTTATGAACAAACCTTAAGAGGTCAGATAGGTCTAAAACCCTTCAATACCCTCAGCCAAGACTAGTTCAAGAAATGGAGTTGGATAGCTGATCTAGTGGCACCGTTATCTCATGAAACCTATTGGACCATGTAGAGGACTCACTCAAGCTCCCTCCAATACAAATTAGTTATACGGACTTGTACAGATGGCATGAAAAATAAGGTATTTTTTATGTTTTATAGGTTGTAGGAAGTGTCAAGAGATGACAATCACATAGAGAGAAATATTATGACGTAAGATAACTCCTCATATAAATTTAATGCCTTGAAATGACTTTTAAGTGCCCTAACCAATTGATTCACCTCAACCAGTCAAAACTAACATATTTGACAAGCTAGTGAGAAGGATGGAAAACTTCAATTGGGTTGAATTTAAGGTGTCCTTAATGATTCTAAGGCCATATAGGGTCTTGGCACTTGTCATCCACTCCCTCCCACATATTTTCATGCTCAATTGATGCATGTTTGGAATCCAAGTGTGCAAGGTACATGAAAAGAGAGTTTTCTTAACAATAGATGATGATTGCTCACTTCCAAATGTTTTTAGAGGATCAAGACTACAATAAATGCATGGATAGGCATGTTTAATGTCCTTAAACTTCATACCAAACATCATATTTGATCCCAATCAACTATGAGGTGTTCAAACAAGGCCAATCATGAAGGTAGTTTTTCTGAGCTAGAATGAGGAATTTTATGCCACTTTGTAAGATTTTGATAAATTATATGGATACTTGGGCTTCATAACTTTGCATGGTTCATCCCATATCCTCTTCTAAAGCATAATTAACTTCTTTTCTCATCTTTACAAGTTTCCTTATGACCCTTGGACCTTTTTCTTCTTCTCTCTCTCTCAAGTTTTATAAGAACTAGTCATTTTGGCCATTGTATTAGATGCTCCACTAGAGTATGGAAAAGCCCTACTCAAATGCATACCATTATATCAATAATATTATTGATTTTTACCTATTTTATGACTATTCATAGTGTGTTCAATTGGATGATGAATCTTGTTTAGTGAAAACTATGGATTTCTTAGCACGTTATTCATTCTTTCACCTATTTACAGCCTCTTCCTGAAGGGCATGTGAAGTGTTCTAGGAGATATCTAGGTTTGATTGAGTTAGTCTATTTATTAGTTCCCTAATAGGCCTCTTTTCTATTCCTCCTATCCTAAGGCATTCATCCATAACCTCACAATGTAACATTGATGTGAGAAGACATAGATTGAAGAAGTATATGTTCAGTTTGTCTCTTGATTTCGTGTGTAACATGATATTGGTTGGAAGTCATCATGTTATTTTATGTATCACCTCCCTTATAAAATTTTTCTTTTAGTTATCTCTCTCCCTTTTCACCCCCTAAGTTTAGTTGTAGTTGTGATCCCAAAGTGAATGGAGCTAACCCTATATAGAGATTCACCTTATTCCTTAGGCTACCCACAAGCCTAGAGGTGTTTCCATTGTGACACTTGGATGAGGAGAGATTTTCCATCTCCTCAAAGGGTGAAAATCCAAGAGATAATAGTTTTTAGCATGCCCAATGGGACTCTTGGTCTAAGAGGTTGAGATATTTTTGGTGTTGTCTCCCAATAATCAACCCTTGGAGGCATCTATTCAAGCATCAATGGTGACTCTAAAGATATATCAGCTGGTCAAGTAGCCCAGGTTATTCTTTGAAGATTGTTGGTAATATTTTCCTTTGTTTTCTTGTTTTCAATGGAGTTTCATGGCTGACTTTGGTGTTGAGTTTTGTTTTATACAAGTTGGTGAGACATTTCAAGCTTGTGTCATTCCCTATCAATATGAACAAGTCCTTTGTCAATCTTGGCATGATCCTTACTAGCGTCAATATGGATTTTATCAACTCCAATATGATCCTTGTTATCCCATGCATGAATTATATCAGACCTATAACCATCCTCCTCAATGTTTTGCTCCTCCTAGTCAACCTAGTCCATTCTCAAGTCCATCCATTTCTATCTTTAAGAAAACACTTTTGGGATATGAAAGGTATATGTTAGATCTTAACACACAAAGGGGATGTGGTCAAGAGGTTCATAGTCACCTTATTCAAAAGCTAAGAAATGCATTAGAGTTGGTCAAAAAATATTGGATGCCTATTGAGAGAGCCAATTGGCAAAGGCTCACAAGTGAGATGCTTGATGTGAGTGGCTTAGTTTCTTCCTTAGAGGATAGGCTAAGGGTTCACGAAAGGCAAACTCACCAAACCTATCAACCTTCATGCCCACTTCCCCAATTTTCCTATCAGCCATATATGACCCCTACTCATGATCTAAATCAAAGATATCAAAGTCATCCTTTTCCCAATCAGTTGGAGGAGAGAGTTGAAAGGAGAAATCTTATGTTTGGAGCTAATCTTGATAGGCAAATTGAGTTGGCTAATATGCATTTGCAACAGTCCATGTTAATAGCTAAGGAAGTGAAGTTCAAGCCCTCATTTCCCTCTCATATGTCATCTCCACCACATCAAAAATATATTTCTAATCTTAACATTATGAACTAGAGTAAGATAGTAGAATCATGGGGAAAGAAAGAGGTTGGAAGTTTTATTGTTAAGGAGTGTGAAGTTTAGAATGGAGTTGGTCCTTTACAAGTCTCTCCCACCCTTTCTCATGAAACTTCTGATGTTCCATGTCAACCCTCATGTATTCCTCATACTCACGATGATTCTTATAAGCTTCAAAAAAGACTTTTTCAAGAGAACCTAGCCAAACAAATTAAAGAGTTGGAGTCAAGGATAAAGTTACTAAGTTGAGGTCTGATAGAAGCTTTAGACCCCAAAGAATATTATATGCCTAAAAACACCCCATCTAACCTCATTTAAGAGAGTTCCTAAGTTAAATCAGATGTGAAGGAAGAAAATCAAGTTATTTTAGCCCAAGGTCTGCCTCTCCTCAAGAGCTTCCAAATGAGCCCCTTACATTTCATTCTCAGTCTAATTTTGAGTTTTATGTGCCATCTCCACCAACTAGCTCATCTTGTCCTCACCCCATCACCCTATTTCCTGATGGACCTATGGCATGGGAACCTAAAAAGGAGCAGTTGGTTGATAAAGAAAGAGAACTCTTGCTTGAATAAATCATACCTCCTTAACAACCTTATTAGGAGAAGTTGTTGTAGCTCTTGACAAACAAGATTAGATTGTGACATATGAGGTTCAATTTGAAAACCCCTAAGAGGTCCTTAGTTATGAATAAGAGGTGAGCTCTTATGTTGAATCTCCTTGTTTGGTTGATGATAAAGCATACACTCCTTGTGTTGAAGAAGAAATATTGGAAGAGGTCCTATTGAAATATAAAGAAGAATATGGAGTCTATCTTGTTGTTCCCCTTCATGATGTTGATCAAATTGAAGATGATGACTTATGGTAGAGATTTTAAGACATTTTTAAAGAGTTTGAATCTCTCAAGGTGTATACAACTCTTTTAGAGCTAGTTACAAGTGATGGTAAGAAATATGACATTATTCAAGATGTCATAGATGAGCAAGATGACATTTTCCAAAACATCATAAGTGATTAAGATAAAATTCCATATCAGCCTTTGGAGGTCAATACAAACCTCTATTGGCCTCAATCTTTCAAAGAACAAGAGATCATTCCTTTTGAGACCATGCCCACAAAGAAGATAAAAGTTGATCATGAGAAAGAGAGTGGGCAGCAACATGAAGTATGTGAACATGTTCAAGAGGAATATATCTACATTTCAGACCTATTTTAAGATTGTCCACTTGACAACATAACAATTAAGGTTCCAAGAAATAGGTTTGATCTATCAAGTGTTCAATCTAAAGAACAACATGCTTGGTACCGTCATCCATCTTGTGAAGAAGGAGATTCAAGAAACTTTCCCTTTGATCTTGGAAAGGTAGGTATGATTGATTTTTAGTTATATATAATAGTTTGTTTTATGATTCCCCTAAGTGCCTTGAGCACATGTGTGAGTTCCTAGTTAGTTTGTTGTCTTGTCTTGTGTGTGTCTTTTACTTTGTGTGATTGAGATAATCAGGTGGTCTTATCTTGATCAAAGCCAATGGTTAAAGGTTTCCCTATTTGTATCAAGATTTAGATGACTCTTAATCCCAATGGACTAATAAGGCTACTAGTTTAGTTAGTATAGCAGGCATACTACCCCTATGAGCCAATAATTTGTTGACCAAATTTGACTTTTAAGTCAAATTGGGGCACCTATAGGTAAAAAATTGAATTTATAGGTATATAAGGGGTGTAATATAGATTTAAAAAGGTGTTTTATAGGTTAATTGATGTCAATTTATGTTTTACTAGCCTTGGTCATTAGTTATTTTAGTCTCTTTCATCATTTTTAGTCATTTTAGGGGTCAAAAAGGTGCATTTAATGACTTGTAAGGATTTATTAGGAAGTGTGAAGGTTAAAAAATGTGATTTCATGTCCCATGTGTCCTTAGAGGTCTTAAATAACTAACAAAACTAAAAAGTGGTAGGTTCATCAAAAGAAAAGGCAGTTTTCTTGAGAAAGGAGAAGAGTTTGGCACTTGTACAACCTCCTTGGGAAGTGTACCATGTGGAAAAGGTTTAAATGTGACTCTTAAGCTTCCCCATGCTTATTTCCATGCTTGGTTTTCTTTAGAAGTGTCATTTTTGAGCTAAAACCATTTTGCTCCTTTTCCACCTTTCTTGGCAAGTAGAAGTGACCTTCAAGTTTTGGCTCAGTATGGATAGCTCAAGAGGTTTTAGGATAAATAATTTTGGGAGATGATAGTACACTCAAAAACATTAATTTCCATATCAATATTGTAATGATTTATCAACTTTGCTTTATGAATCATCCTTTACAAGTTGATTGTACTTTTTTGCTAGTTATTTCATATACCCTATAGGTTTTACTCTATTTTGGTCAAATTCATATGAACTAGTTGGTGATTTCAGCTCTAGAGGATGTTGGAATCCTTTTAATATGGTATCCATTATTATTTTCATGTTTCATAATGTTTTTATGAGCAAGATAGCCCATGATGCAAGGTGTCACCATGTGCAGTCTTAGCTGAAGTTCTTCTTATTTGTTGAGTGTTTTTTTTTTATGGATCTCATATAGATGGTAAATGGTGTTTCATAGGTCTTTGGGTCATATTACCACCTCTTTCCATGTTTTGGCTTTACCATCTCATGTCTTAGGTAGCTTAAAAGCTTGTCATTTCCCATTATCAACTCCATGCCTAACTTTAGTTGTAGTCACATGAATGGGATTGTCCATCTTGTTCCTAGATTTGTATTCATGGTGTATCAGCTATCCAAGCCATCATGAATTAAAGAGATCTCATTGATATTTTTGGAAAAGGTGCAAGTGTGGTCCTAAGCATATTCACCATGCTAAAATAGTCATGAGATGCCTATGTTCACTTTATTCTAGATGTGTGCAAGTGATTTCACATTTAAAAAGATGTATTGGATCTTCTTTTAAGATGTTATTGATTGAAATCATGCATTTGAAGAAGTTGGCAATGAGTTTGGCTACCCATGTAGCCTTTCATCCATCTTTGTTGCTCTATGACACACCCATTGCCTATATAAGCCAATAATCACCTACATGAGCCATTGTTGATGTCATTTTGAGAGGTGGAAAGTTTGATATGTTTCTAATCTCTTAAGATTGCTAAGAGGTGTGTTGGCATAGTGATGGGAGCATACAAAGTTCATAGTCATGAATAGTTTCATATTGCTCATTTTCAATTCACTATTTGTATACCAAAACATCCACCTACAAGTGGCTAAGCAGATTACTAAAAGGTTTGTATGGAGGGATGGAAGTAGCTTGACACCTCCTTAGATCTTGATCAAATGAAGGAGCCATGACAAACTCATATAAGGTTTCAAAATGGCAAGAGGAGGTATGAAACCATTTTGAGAAGATGAGGACTATGTTCTCGGAAGTTGTCCCTAAAATGTCAAAATAGAGGTCAAGGGGTTCCTTGTGAACATCTTAAAACATGATAGTAAGGGGTTTTAAGGCATCTAGCTAGGTTATTTTGGTAGCTTCTAGCATGGAGAAGAGTCATTAAAAGTTGGAAGGGAAGAATTAAAGTGGAAGGCAGACATTGAAAGATCTAAATCTGCCCATAAAAACATTGTTTCCAGGCAATAGAGTCTACAGGGTTTGAAGATATAAAAGGACCTTGACAGTTTGAGATGTTTAAGGCATACTCTTATATTTTGAGTGACCTCATGAAGTGAAAGGTCACCAATTAGACATAGAGAGGTAAATAAATGATGTTTCAAGGCCTAAACCATAAAATTACACCTATAGGGGTCCCTTATATGAAAAATACTCACCTACAGCGAACTGTAGATGGTCAGGTAAGCGGGCGGTGAATAAAAAGCCTTGTCTAAGTGATGATTTAGCCTAGGTAATAGGAGTAAACAAGTTTAAATCATGGATAAATTATTATATACGGTATAAGGGAAGTTGGTTCAATGTTTCAAGATCCAAAATATGTAATGTCTACTTCATATATGACCCCCTTCCAAAGCAAAAGCTCAATCAATTGTGACTGTGAGCAGACAATGAGTAGGCTTGGTGAAAGAAAGTGTGGGAGTGTTAGGGATAAGACAAGAGGTTCAAACCATTGACAAAGGTTATCAAATGGCTCTTATATCCCCAAGGTAAGGCCTCTAAACATCATGAACAAGCTCATTAGAGGCAAATAACACCTACAGTCAACTGTGGTTGACCATGGCAAATAATGAGTTAAGAAGGAGAGCTCTTTGATGACTGGCATGTTTCAAGGTGTTAAATGGGTCAAAGTCAATATATATGATCATGTAAAATATAATAATAAGAGTCATTAAACTTTGTTTCAACTTAGAACATGCCCAAACACCTACAGGCAAGGTCTCCAAGACAAGAACACAGTCAATACAATAGACTGTAAGTAGATAGTGAGCTAGAGCATGACTTGTGTAAGTAAGAATATAAATTGTGATGGTCATAGTCACATTTAAATGACTTTAAATCACCATAAAATTAGCTCCAAGGGTTCATTAACAACTACAAAATCCACTGTTAGAGGAAAATTTAGAAAACATAGTCAACTGCATGACTGGTATTGAAGGCTTTTGAAACCTAAAATAGAAGATTGGAATAGGGAATAAAGGATGGAACCACGTCCATAAATACCATGAAAGTTTTCAAATACTTATGAACATGGAAAAAAATAAATAAATGAGCCCAAACCTACAGCATATAGTCTACATCTTGCACCCTGCATAGTCTACATTGTTAAGGGTTTATTTTGGCTTAGTGGAGAGTTAGAAGGTCAAAAGAGATGACCAAGGGCTCATTTTTTGTATATATGATACTTAAAACTTATATAATCCTATAAAATATCCTTTTTTTCTAATAAAATATGGTAATTACCCCCTATTTTATCTTAGATAAGGGGCACTTCCCCTTGTGCATAGGCAAGCAGGTTTGAGGAAGGAAAGTGATAGGGTGAACCTAAAGTTGTTTGGAACCCAAATAAAGGTATGTAGAGTTGTAATAAATCCATACCAATATGATAAAAAATTATTTCAAGAGAAAAACTAAATAGGGTGTTTCATGAGCTCTAGGGTGCAGTCAAGCTTGTTAGGCAAGATTTAAGCCTAACACCAAATGAGGGATTATTCATAATTCCAACATGAGATGAACATTACCATGAATTATAGAATGTATATGGGGAAATAATAGATGTGTAATAGATATTAAAATGTAGGGAAGACATCAAAAAATATATTTTTAGCAAAGGTTACAGGTAGGGCTATTGGACATGGCTAGACTGAGTGTCCAAATGAGGAGTCAGTTACACTTCCAGCATAAGATATGTTTTTATCCTATTGGGAAATGTTCATAAGATCACTATAGATGTGGAAAATATTTTTTAGGGTAGAGAAAACCAAGGAAATCCATTTTTGGACCTTGAGACATCTCAGACCTATACAAATGGTGAAAGCAAGCTTGATAGGAGAAGTTTCAATGCTCATATCTTTCATGAGACATTGCATGGGTGACAAAGGAGTTATGGAAGGTTATTAGGGGTATTTAAGGCCATATTTGTGAAATTTTTTTGTAGGTTAAATGTCAATGTTTTATGAATAAACCTTAAGAGGTCAGACAGATCTAAAACCCTTCAAAACCCTCAGCTAAGACCAATTTAGATAAATGGGGTTGGATAGCTGATCTAATGGAATTTTTTAATCATGAAACATATTGGAACTTTTATAGGACTCACTAAGGCTCCCTCCAATGCAAATTAGTTTTATGGACTTGTACAAATGCGGTGAAAATAAGGTATTTTTTACCATTTTTTATGTTTTGTAGGTTTTAATAAGTTTAAAGAGATGAAAATCACATGGAGGGAAATATTAGTACTTAATATAACTTTCCATATCAATTTAATTCCTTGAAATAACTTTTAAGTTCCCTATCTAACTGATTCACCTCAGCTAGTCAAAATTGGCATATTAGACAAGCTAGTGAGAAGAGTAGAAAACTTCAAGTGGGCTGACTTTAATTTATCCCTGATCCTTATAAGGTCATAGAGGGTATTTAAACTTTTCATACACTCCCTCCAATATATTTTCATGACCAAATGATGTATTTTTGGAAGCCAAGTGTGTAGGGTGCATGAAAAGAGAGTTTTCTTGACAACAAATGATGATTGCTCATTTCCATATGTTTTCAGAGGACCAGGACTAAAATAAATGTATGGAGAGGCATGTCTAATGTCCTTAAGATTCATCCTAATAATAATACTTGGTCCCAATTAGTTATGAGAAGTTTAGACAAGGCCAATCATGAAGGCAATTTTTTTGAGCTAGAATGAGGAGTTTTATGCCACTTTGCAAGAGTTTTATGACTTATATGGACACTTGGGCTTCATGAATTTCCATGGTTAATCCCATATCATATTATTGAGCACAATTAACTAATTCTCTCATCTTTAAAAGTGTCCTTGTGACCATTTGAATTATGTCTTCTTCTCTCTCTCTCTCAAGTTTTATAAGAACTAGCCATTTTGGCCATTGTATTGGATGTTCCACCTGAGTATGGCAAAGCCCTAATCAAATGCATACCATTTGATATATAATACTACTATTTTTTACATATTTCATTACTATTCATAGTTTTTTCAATTTGATGATGAATCTTGCTTAGTGAAAACTATGGATTCCTTAGCATGTTGTTCATTCTTTCACCTATTTATAGCCTCTTCTTACAGGGCATGTGAAGTGTTCTAGGATATGTACAAGTTTTATTGAGTTATTTTATTCATTATTTCCCTCATAGGTCTATTTTCTAGTCTTCATATCCTAAGGGATTCATCCATAATCTCACAATGTAACATTTGATGTGAGAAGACATAGATTGAAGAAGCGTATGTTTAATTTGTCTCTTGATTTCTTGTGTAACATGCTATTGTTTAGAAGTCATCATGTTATTTGGTGTATCACCTCCCTTATAATATTTTTATTTTAGTTATCTCTCTCCCTTTTCACCCCCAATTTTATTTTTAGTTATGATCCCAAAGTGGTACATCAAGGGAGCCATCCCTATATAGAGATTCACCTCATTCTTTAGGCTACCCACAAGCCTAGAGGTGTTTCCATTGTGCCACTTGGATGAGGAGATATTTTCCATCTCCTAAAAGGGTGAAAATATAAGTGAAAAAATTACCCTACCTAACATCTCCTACCTCCTTGAGGTCTCATGTTAAGTCTACATACCAGTGTGAGCTTCCAAACTTGGCCTATTGAGCTTTCCTTCACATTTTGCATACCTTTTTTTGAGCTTGGGATAAGAAATGGATTATTCATAAATATATCTAAAAATAAAAAGCTCTAACACACCTAATATCTCCTTATGAACATTCTCCATCTCATTAGAGTACTTACTTAGCCTTGGAAATGACATCGAACCTCCTTTTGGGCAGTAGGCCTAGTGGACTTAGTCTGTAAATGGTTGCTCACCACCATATCTAAGTTTTTTCTCAAGATTCCTAAGATTAATTCATGTTATTTAAAGCTAAATTCACCTTATTACACAATCTCAAGGTTCCACAATTTTTCCAATACCTATCAACACTCCTTTTGATCATCTTCTCACCATAGCCTGCAGTCTAGTCTGCCTGAAAGTGCCCTACCTCTGAGATAAAATAGAGGCTATATTCCATATTTGTCTTGAAAATTTGAAGTTATTAGGTGTTATTTTATGTCACAAGGACCATATGTACCATATTTTTTAAGCATATGACCTCTCTATCACCTTTGAACACTAGAAACTCCAAGGCAGACTTCTAGCATGATGGTTGTGTGTAAACTTAGCATATGAACTATGTATTGCACAAAAACCCCACTTTATGATCTATTTTTCAATATTATCATTATTTGAGGTGAATGTCATCATATATTATGTGATATTAAACATTTTTCCACTCTCAACTTTTGATAAACCTCTCATACTGCACTCTTCATACTTGGCAGACTAGATTGTAGGCTATAGGATTGTGTTGTTTACCTCAAAACACCATACCTGTAGGTGATATTTAAAATATTATACCTTGATTAATTATTATTATATATCATATATATTAACAATTCCATCCTACACCCATTTGGATCCATTCATACCATACTCATGCTGGACCATTCTCCATCCACCATGCTCGAGTGGACTGTCACGTCACAATCAACTATAGTTGATTATTTTTGGTTTAAAAAGAGGCCTGTAGGTTAAATTTTACACTTTAAAACATATATTACACACCCTTGAACCATATTAATACCTCTTAATCAAATCCATAAGCAATTTTTTCATATATGCATGTCTAATCACCAAGTTTTGATTTATAAGACTGTAGGTACCTATAGTCAGGCTGTAGGTACTCTCTTTAAGAGCACTGGTGCAATTAAAGGTGGGTATGTAGGTCAATACCCTAAATTATAACCCTTATTTATGTCCCTTGAGTCATTTGTATGTTACTCACCTTCATATAACTAATTAACATGGGTGCATGCTTCATTTTTCTTGAACAAGGACTACAAAGTCATTTAGAGTGCTAACACTGTAGTGAACACTGAAAACCTGGAATGAACAAATACATAGCTTTTAAATCTTCTAGCATGTAACCATATTAGATAAATCATCCACTTTCCCTTTCAATTAGTTACCTTGTATGAGGGCTTCAAGATGAAATACTTAGGATTCACCTAGACATCCTAGTACACCATTTTATGATAGCTCTAAAAATGACTAGGTCTCTATTTTGGAGTTTTTAAGGAAAATGATCCCTAAAACTCATTCACCATATGAATATAAATCCTTATATTTGCCTAATATTGTATGGTTTCCAACATGATTTTCATGACACTTACAAATCCTCAATTAGATTGTAAGTCTCAAAATTGTTCAAACCTCTTCATGAAACACCTTGAAGCTCTATTGACAGTCAATTGTGACTGTGTTGTTGTGAGATTCAGGTCAGTGAGTATAATACAGAAGTGTGAACCTTGAATAGGCCTTCAACCAAATATATATTTCTCCAAAGCCTCCATATTAACATGTTCAACCTTGAGGGAGTGTAAATCAATTCAAGTTTCATTTAAACCTTCTTAGTCTCCTACAGGGCACTTGTAGGTACACACCAATGTTGCAGGGCTATAGGCAGCATTTTGGAGGTCACTTCATTTAGTACCTTTCATTAAGATATCCTTATATAGATATAAAGGTTCCTGAAAAACTTTAACCAAAATCATATAAACCTTCAAATATTGTTATCATTCCTTAAGAATCTTACCATTATGTTCCTTGAGTTTGAAACCTTTAAGCTTGTCCATTAGGCCCAAGCTAGATGTAGGTACTATGTCATTGAAGTCCACCTTATAGGTCTACATGACCACTAGATTAAAATTAATTAATTAATATTTGAGGGTCTCTTCTCACTCAAAATGTCCATCTCAAACCTAGCAGGCCCTTTCTTGCTTACCACTTTCTCATTCTTGCTCTAACTCTAAGCCAACCAACTACTAGAAGTCTTATGAGCCTCCCCTGCCTAAGCATTGTTGTAGGTTTTTTTCCTTTTGAGTCACAAGATTTTTTTTGAATTGTCCATGAATTGAGATTTGAGGCCTCAAACCTCATGTCAAGGTCTCCTTTGACTTCCAAACTTTTCTATGCATTGCCTTTCTAGGCATTTCTTCAATACATGGTTGTAGATAGGCATGAATAGATAGTGTATGGACTAAGTGTAATCAAGAGGGTACTAGACAAGATGATCACCATAAGAGACCCTATTATCCTTCTTGAAAATTCATCCATCCATCAATGACTTTGAAATCCCTTTCCTTGTATAACCACTTTTGTACACCCTTTAATCATTTTGATTGTGAGTGTTGAATGCATCATTATACGGACTGTAGGTGACTTGGCTTTGAAGTTGGTGGTGTGAAATAAGTTGATTAAAGATAAACCTAATAACTCTTCTTTACACTTGGAATTATTTCAATCTTTATAGAGTGCTCACTTCAAGGTGAAGCTCTTAGTCCCATTCTCCCACACTTGGCCTTAATTAATAAGAGATCCCTTTTCCATACCCTGAGAGTATCCTACTATGGCTATAGGTTATTTCTTATGTTTGAAACATGTGTAGTCATATATTTACCTTTATTTAAGGCCACCCTAGCCATTAGGGCACCTAATTCATAAATTGAGGCTATATTTTCTTCTCAATCACCAAGATACTAATGTTAGGAGCCTATTTACAATTACTAAGTCTTTTTTGAGCCAAGAGGATTGTGTTCTACTGTGGGTTTCTAGTCAACCTTGAATTGAACCAAAACACCATTTAATCTCCCTTTCTGCTCTACCAAACACATTCTCCTTCTATTAGCATGTTTTTACTAGGTCTCAAGCATAATCACAAGGTGATTTGCTTAACCTAGTCTCTCATAGGCTCATCCTGGCATGAAATTTTGTTAAGGTCAAGAACAACTTTATTTCATGTATATATGTTTCCTTGAGAGGTATATGAGTAAAAAACTATATCAAAACCTTGATCACACTTAAATACTAAAGAGAAACTCTTCAAACATCATCAACCCCCTCTAAGATGCCTACAACTCTGTCTCAAAGCTTTGCATAAAAGAAAACCATCAACCCTCTTTTTAACATCAAGACCATTGGTTACAATGAAATGCATATGAGTGTAAGATCTCAAGAATGGCCCTAGATCACACAAGCCAAATGTATTATGGTAGTTTCTAGATGTTACATGTCACATAAATCTCTTTCAAAATGTACATACCCTACAATCCATGTTCCACATATCTGATACAACTTCAATCACACTATGAACATGCTTATCAAGCCATAGATGCTTAACATCTCACTCTCATGGAGGAATTAGACCATCATGTTGAGGTATAAATATTAGTGGCTATTTTCATCACCTTATAACCTCTTTAACATTGAAATCAAGCTCAATAAATGCGTTTGTAACTTGTTGAAGAGATCAACTCAGCTTAAACTCTCTCAAAGGAGATATACTCATAAGGGAGTCTTGTGAACACTTAATTGGATGAACAAGGTATGTTATGAATTATATATTCCATTAATAACCTCTAAAGATGAAAATATTTGATTAACAACTCATATTTTGGTTCAAAACTGACCCAAGAGACCACTCACAAATATAATAAAGGAAACATGGTATTATGTTATAAATTCCTTCTTGAAAGGAGTTATTAGATGAAACAAAGATGAAAATGAGCCTTGTTAACTATAAAATATCCCTAAAAACCATTCTTCTCCATCATTTTTTGATCTTGAGAAACAGATCCAAGAATAGACCCCTCTCGGATGTATAGGCTATAGTGACCTGCTATCGCTCTTAGAAATTGTTCATAAATACGAGACCACCAATCCACATAAAAATGCCACTAATTTCAATCTTACTCATACCCATAATAATGGCCAAAATTATAGATCCTAACTCTTTCTCCTCTTTCCGTATCGAGCATTTGAAAACTACCCTTTTAGAGCTACCAAGAAGGTCATTATGGGAGAAAAATGGGTTTTGTAATTTTTTCACCTAAAACTTCCTACAAATCATTTATATGACCTTTAAAGGTCCAATTAAGTCTTTTAGGTGCTTTTCTCACAAAAATTATCTAAAAACTAATATGAATGCCTAAAAAAGGCCTATTTTTACACTGAAAAGGCCAAATTCACTGAGAAAATATGACTTAAAAGCTTTAAAATGTGTTCTTAAGTCTTTCACATGTTCGATAAGGTGAATAAATATGTAAATAACCTTATTACTAATTGGATTCCATAAAAACCTTACAAAACCTTCTCTAGAGGGCACAAAATGGTCAGAATTACATGGAAACGAGTCATGAAGTTAGTCTAGAATGTGATCAACCTGATTATTTATATATTAGGCATATATTGACCTTGACACATGCTATGACACTCATTAAAATACTTTAGACTCTTCCCACCACTGAAAATGGCTCAAAAAGGCCAAAAATGACTAGACAAGGACAAGACAAATGAAGGATAAGACCTTAATTCACCTAATCAGCCTTAATACATGATAATAATGACTTATAATGATCAATTTAAGGAATTTTCAAGAATAGACTACTGACCAACAAGACAAATTGGCATGACATGCAAAGTTTTGAATGGTAGGGTGACAATTTGACCTGTGAGGTCAAAATTATCAACAGGTGTATCACCATTGATAGAATAGATTTCCCTTTCAGTTATCCTTCTAACCCTTTTCATCCCCCCTAAAAAATACATAGATTTTATTAAGTTGAGCATTAGTGATACATAATAGTATCTAGCCTAATAAGCTAAAGGTCTGGTCTAAGTACAGGTATCCCACACCTTAGACCATTCCAATGTTAGTCCAAGTGTGAAGGAGATCAAAGCAATCTTCTTTTAGTAGGGTATTATCTAGGTTTCTAATAGTAACCTCATGTAATATAACTGTAACATCAAGTACTGAATCTATGTAGAAAATGCAATCTCATACAATATTTGCTCTAACATTTAAAATGCACAAACTCTAATATCTAATAATCCAAATACATAATGCATATAACATTTTTAATCTAATTTGGTGTGTGTAGGGGTCTTATCAATTCCTCTATCATCATTCACTATCTCCATCTACGCCACCCTCTCTGATGATGATCTCCCTCAATCATGTTTTGAGGGATAGATTCTCCTGCATCCATCTCACGATAAGAAGGTAATTAGTCAAGTATATCATGATACATATAAAATAATACTATAACAACAAATGTAGAATAATCATTATGTACAAAATCCATAATTTATCATCTCAAAATAATGAACTCATGAAATCTAAGTAACATACATCTATCCCATTACTTATGACTTATAATTCAGTTAAAAAGTAACAATCAATCTAATCAACCTCATTAATCCATGGATAGTTAGGTAAATCACTTTAGTGAGAGAATCAGGATGTAACAAGCGAGATGATGCCACGTGGAAAAACTTGCTTCATTATAGAAAGAAAAGTTAATGTTATAATTAAATCCAAGAGCCAATCAGCGAGTGCCACTTGGACCTGTCAGACTATGGGCCCCTAGGGATAACCATATGTAGTCGCATAGACCTGGCAAAGCCTAGGGATTTATGGCCAAATCATAAAGGACAATTGGCTAGCTTTGAGTGAGACCAAGAGTCTACAAGATGTTGAGTACATTAGCAATAGGGGAATATACCCATAAAATTAGAAAACCTTAGAATGAGCCCATTGTTGACACGTGGTTGAAACCCACCACTGAGGAGTTTGTTTGCATCTATGCTGACACTAATTGAGGTAAATTTGATGCCCTATTTTGCCTATTTAGATGTCAAATTCATGAGTAGATTGTGTAACTAAATTTGATTTGTATAATTAATTTTGGAGTGGATCATCATGCAAATCATGGCACAACTCAACATAAATGCTAGAAAAATGATGAGAGGTCAATAGAATTTGGCCCTATTCATCATAGAGGCAAGTGGAGAATACACACCAGGAAAATAATTTATAATCTTGAAGGGATGTAGTAGGTAGTTATGTAGGTGTGATTTTGTTGATCTCGAGGAGATTCCCACTTCCCCAACTCCCTTCTCTGATCATCATCAAATTTGTAACTTCCCTGATAGTGGGTAAGATTGAATCAGACTCGATCTTGTTCTTGACCCCTCTACCTTGCTCTTATGCCTTTGAAGCAATGAAGAACTTTTTTACCCTCTCATAGCTTGCATTATGTATATATCTTGTGAATTGTTAATGTTCTCTTTGTGGTGAAGTGTTCTTTACCTTTGATTGTGTCCAATTTCATTTCACCTCTATGCAAGTGAACTCTCTTTTATAGGTCATAGTCTGTGTATCTTCATGATTTATGCATTGTTAGTAATGGTGATGAATGCTTCTCCTTTTAATGTTGTCATATATCTTTGTACCTCTCTATGAAACACTATTGATAGGAGGTTCGTGAAGGATAATACTCATTTATAGGTTATAGGTTGTGTGATATTATGTTCATGTAGTGTTTAGTTGTGGAGTGTCTCCCTTCTAAGTGCTTTCACGAGCTCTTTGCCTCCCTACAAAAAATTTATACAAAAGAACTTGTTAATATTGCAAAGTCATGCATGTCTATCAAATATTTTATTTTCATTGCGTATGCTTAAGTAGATAGAGGATGTTATTATATTTTGGGGTATCACCCCTCTTTTTTTACATTTTCTTTGTTTTACGCATTCTTTTTCCCTTTTTCATGCAAATGTAGTAGTTTAGTGTAGTCTTAGGTGACCCACTAGGGGACGTCGACCCTCTCTGGAGGTTCACTCCAACCATAGATAACCCATAGTCTTGGGGTGTTCCCATTTTGTCAATTGAGTGAGGAGATGTGAGACATCTTCCTAAAGGGTGAAAACTTAATGTGACAACAATAATGTCGATCAAATGTCACATATGCCCAAACTTTGACCAAGAGTTTTTGCAATGATGTCAGCCTCAATTTAGAAATTACAAATAACAAACCCCCACTATATTTTTTCAAGCTTTCTGAAAATGTGAATAAATCTAAAAAATTCCTCAAAATGTGGCCTATAGAGTGAAATTATGAAGAATGGTAATAACTCTCTCAAAATGGATCCCCAAACCTTATTTTGTTTACTGAGAAATCATTACATGATTCTCCAACTCCAATAAAAAATTTGGAAAGAAATTTGCTACATATTGCAAGATATTAGTGATTCTCTAATATTAGAGTTTCACCCACTCAATGGGACAAATCGATGCTTTGATACAACTTGTAATGAAATTACTTCACCAATAAAGTATAATAACATCAATAGATCATAATATGACTGAAATAAAGCATAATATATGAGTAAATGATGAGCCACTTTGAGTGGGCAACCTCCACAACCTTACAATAAGAATGAAATTCACAATATGATGATCAATTACTAATTACTACATCTTATTTATAGTTTACTTAGGCAATGGTTACTCCATAGGTAGACCTAACTACCCAAATGAGCTCAAAGAGAGATGTAATATGGTAAGGAAGGGGTTATGTAAGTCACAATTCAAATGTAATATGGTAAGGAAGGGGTTATGTGAGTCATAATTCAACTACATATATCCCAAAGCACACTATAGGCTAAGTGTGTAGCATCGATGATCTTGTTGATACTGATTTTCTTAACGAGCTAATCTATTACATAGAGAAACTTGTTATTGTTTCCTCTCTTTGGTATAGTGACATCATCAACTATTTAATTGATCATACTTACCCTGAGGGTGTCAACTCATAGTAGAGGTAGTGCCTTTGCATCATTGTATCAAAATTCATTATTCTAGATGAGGTTCTTTATTCCAAAGCCTTTGATGGTATGTTGCTAAGGTTGTAGGCCAATAGGAGGCATAAAATGTCCTCTTTCATTGCCATAACAATGTTTATTATGGGAACTTTTGTGGCCACACAACTGTCTGTGAGATCTATATGATGGGATAATTTTGGCCCACCCTCAAAAATAAGGTGTTAATTATCTAAAAAAATGCAAAAAGTGTCAGCATTTCTCTCATAAGAATCACATCCCTACTAGGGCACTACAATGCATTGTCACCCTATGGCCCTTTTCCACTTGGGATCTAGATTTGATTGGCAAGCTTTCTCTCGCCTCCTTAAATGGTCACCATTTCACCATAATAATTATTGAGTATTTCAATATGTGGGTAGAAGCCATGCCTCTAACAATTGTCATCAGATCAATCATCACTAAATTTAATTTGAACCAAATCATTTATTAGTTTGGAGTCCCACAAGTCATTTTCATAGACAATGGGTCTCCTTTCAAGAACCCCAAGGTTAGTGAAGTGTGCAAGAAATTTGTTATATCCCATCACATGACCTCTTTATACTACTTACAGACCAATGGTCAAGCCAAGGCCACAAATAAAACTCTAAAGTCAATCCCGATCAAAATTATAAAAGATAATAAAAGAGATTACCACCTACAACTCTATCAAGTACTGTGAGCCTATAGGACGAGTGTTCACACACCCACATGGGCAACCCCATATTCGATTATGTTTGAATTACAAGTTGTTCTACCTCTCGTGGTGGAAATACCTAGCCTACATTTCTCTCTTTAGGGTCTTCTTGACAATGAGGATTATAGAAACACACGATTAGAGTAGTTAGAGACCTTAGATGAACATCATTTCATAAAATCATGTTGTTTATGCAGACCGTACATGCCGATAGTTAACAAAAATGTTCATGAATACCAATACAAGTAGGATACTTTATCCTAAGGCTCAATAGTCAAATAGACGAAAAGAAAGGAGAAGGTCAAAAGTTTACACACAAGTGGTTAGGTCCTTATTTAGTGACTAGAGATTTTAAGAATGAAGCCTATCAGTTATGGACTATAGAGGGCAAGGAGTTTGGTGATTCTATGAACTCTTTACACCTTAAATTTTTTTTTATATATAGTCATTGCATTTCACATTGCCCTCATTGCATTGTATTTTCCATTGTCTATATGTTGTATTGTATATCAGATGTCGTGTTTAGTGATTATTTAGTTGTTAACTTGCATAACAAAAGCTTTCAAAATGCAACTTACCATCCCATTTTATTTTAATATTACACTATTTTCCTATGAAACAATTCTCAAAAATCAGCATTATATTGCTTCTTATCTTAGTTTTTAAGAGCAAAATATACCTCTCTTTCCTTACACCTTCTTACAAAACATAGAAAATGCTAAACTACAACGTAATCTAAAGGCTTGTCTATGGTAGATTCTCCTCTTACAATCCCCTCTAAGAAGAAAACATCAGCATGCTAAAAAACTGTAACCTTACTCACTTATTTTGGTCTTCGGTGGCAAGCCCTTGCATTTTAATAGTTGCATGGGGCTTGGATTTGGGGGTGAGGGCTTTGAAAAACTATGTGATAAATATAAAGGAAGGCACTCATATAAAAATAAAAAGTTTATGCAAACAAGAGTTAAATCTCACATTTCTCACCCTTCAATAACCTTCAGTGTTGAGCCCTCGCATCTTATTAGTTGTGTGGGGGTTATAATTGGGGAGAGATACCCCTCACTCATCTACATCTAGTCTTTGGTGATGAGCAAATCTGTCTTCCTAGTCACATGAGACTAAGTGTAGGGGGTCTCAAGGAAAATTAAAAATCAAATGCAAAAGCAATGCCAAATTATAAAGTGTCTAATAATAGTTCTTCGAAAGGGCTTATTTACATGTTTATGTTGAAATTGGTAACTTTATCCCATTTACTAATTCTATTAGGGCTGGTACCTCTAGATGAAGCCAATAAAGTTAGTGTTTTATGAGTTTAGCAAGAAGGATATTATTCCCCCTTTGCTTATAAGGATTAGGTCATCTTCCTTTTCCATGTGAAATTTTGATGTATAGTTTTCATCCTACCATCTCATGCATATCTTGCTTCCCCTTTCATTCATTTACCTCAAATTGAAACTCATATGTTATATAAACAAAATAACTCAGTCATCACCTAAAAAATAATTGTTATCACATTTTGGTTTTATGTATATCCATCACATTACATCATCTATATAAATTTTGTTTCACATATTCACATATAAGCATTTTCCATAACATTATCACAAAAACATGGGAGATACATGATATATCATCACATGTTTGGTAATCTAATGTGCATAAACTGAAAGAGCATACATGAAAAAAATAAATATATAACACTTAAATGGCAAGTCATTGAAATAAACCAAAATGCCTCCATACACACACACACACATATACATACACACACACACACACACACACAAATATATATATATATATATATATATATATATATATATATATATATATATATATATATATATATATATATATATATATGTGTATGTATACATGTATATATATATATACACATGTACATATATACATGTATATATATATATATACACATGTACATATATACATGTATATATATGTATGTATATATGTGTGTGTATATATACATGTATATATATATATACATGTATATATATATACACATATATATATACACATATATATACATGTGTGTATATATATATATATACACATGTATATATATACATGTATATGTGTGTGTATATATATATATACACATATATATATATACATATATATATATACATATATATGTATATATATATATATATACATATATACATACATTGTATTTTGAATTTTTTTAGATTTTGAGACACATTACCCTCTACAGAGGTGGATTGTACTAGAGACATTGTTTGTACAAATTTGACATTTATATATATACACACACACACACACACTACAATCCTCAACATCAAGGCCCTCTCAGAGGATGATGATAGGGTCTTAGGGCCACTTATTATACATGTATATACATACATTATATTTTGAAATTTTTTAGATTTTGAGACACATTACCCTCTATAGAGGTGGTTTGTACTAGAGACATTATTTGTATAAATTTGACATATATATATATATATATATATACACACATATACATGTATATATATATATATGTATACATATATACATGTATATATAGATATATATATACATATATATACATGTATACATGTATACATATATACATATATATACATATATGTATATATATGTATACATATATAGACACATGTATATATATACACACATGTATATATATACACATGTCTGTATATATACACACATGTATATATATATATATACATGTGTGTATATACACACATGTATATATATATATATACACACATGTGTATATATATATACACATGTGTGTGTATATATACACATGTGTATATATATATACACACATGTATATATACACATGTGTGTATATATATATATACACAATGTGTGTATATATATATATATACACACATGTGTATATATACACACACACATGTGTATATATATATACACATGTGTGTATATATACACACATGTGTATATATACACACATAGGTATATATACACACACATATATATATATACACACATGTCTATATATACACACATGTATATATATACACACACACATATATATATACACACATGTGTATATATACACATGCGTGTATATATACACACATGTGTATATATACACACACGTGTGTATATATACACACATGTGTGTATATATACACACACGTGTGTATATATACACACATGTGTGTATATATACACACATGTGTGTATATATACACATGTGTGTATATATACATGCATGTGTATATATACACGCATGTGTGTATATATACACACATGTGTGTATATATAAACACGTGTGTGTATATATACACACATGTATATATACACACACATGTATATATACACACACGTATATATACACACATGTGTGTATATATATACACACACATGTGTGTGTATATACACACACATGTGTGTGTATATATACACACATGTGTGTATATATACGTGTGTGTATATATACATGTGTGTGTATATATACAAGTGTGTGTATATATACACACACATGTGTGTATATACACACACGTGTGTATATACACACACATGTATATACACACGTGTGTATACACACACGTGTGTGTATATATACACACACGTGTGTATATACACACACGTGTGTATATACACACGTGTGTATATACACACACGTGTGTATATACACACGTGTGTATATACACACATGTGTATATATACACACACGTGTGTGTATACACACGTGTGTATATACACACATGTGTATATACACACATGTGTATATATACACACATGTATATACACACATGTGTATATACACATGTATATATACACACATGTATATATACACGTGTGTGTATATATACGCGTGTGTGTATATATACGCGTGTGTGTATATATATGCGTGTGTGTATATATACGCGTGTGTGTATATATACGTGTGTGTGTGTATATACACGTGTGTGTGTATATACACGTGTGTGTATATATACACGTGTGTGTATATATATATGTGTGTGTGTGTATATATACACATGTACATATATATATATACATATATATATACATGTGTATATATATATGTATATACATGTATATATAGATGTATATGTGTGTGTGTGTATGTCAAATTTATATAAATAGTCTCTAGTACAAACCACCTCTGTAAAGGGTAATGTGTCTCAAAATCTAAAAAATTTCAAAATATAATGTATGTATATACATGTATAATAAGTGGTCCTAAGACCCTATCATCATCCTTTGAGAGGGCCTTGATGTTGAGGATTGTAGTGTGTGTATATATATATATATCTGTGTGTGTGTGTGTGTGTGTGTGTGTGTGTGTGTGTGTGTGTGTGTGTGTGTGTGTGTGTGTGTGTGTGTGAAATTTGTACAAATAATGTCTCTAGTATAATCCACCTCTGTAGAGGGTAATGTGTCTCAAAATCTAAAAAAATTCAAAATATAATGTATGTATATATGTGTATAATAAGTGGTCCTAAGACCCTATCATCATCCTCTGAGAGGGCCTTGATGTTGATTATTGTTGCACACTATGGCTCTTGGGCCACCTCTTATTAGTACCTCCCTAAGAAGATGTCTCTCCCCCTGTCTATTGAATCGAGGAAGCCCAACCCCCTATCCAATCCAGAACATCAATAAGACCCTAAACTTGAGTCTCTATCATAGTGGGTCTCACCTCCAAAATGTTGTTCTTTATCCTCAGACTAATTAATGTCACATATGTATGGAAAGTTGAGGCAAAAATGTTTATGTACCTATTTATCCTAATAGGAAGTCTTGGATTTACTAGCAGTTAGTCATGAGTCATGTCGGTCCCCATTTGAAATAGGTTGATCACAGTGTCCTTAATCATAGTCCTCCAACCCATGGATGTGTCTATAACCACAAACAAGAAGATATACATTAGATCCAATAATATAAAAACAAAATTAATAAATCAATTAAGCAATCATGCTAAAAATAACCACATAAAGAGTTTAAATGAATAAATAAACTATTTACCTAGACTAACCTCATTCTAGTCAGGGTCTGAGTCATCCTCATAATCCTCCTCCATGTCCCCCTCCACATCCATCTCAATGAACTCTAGGTCTTCTCCATCCACTACATGTTGTTGTTTCAAGGGATCTTCTTGTTGTGGTGGTGGTGGTTGTGCAATCTCTTGTTTTTGGCCTACCACTAGAATTTCCATAGGTACTTGACCTCACCCTCCTCCCATAGATTGTTGTTATGGTCCTCCATATGCCCCTCTCATTCTAGACACCCTCACAATACAAGATCTTAGGGTCAACATGTGCTAGCTAGAATCCCAAGTCTCCCAACACTTGCCTCTATGATGACTTTATACACTATTGGAGGCATATGGAGGTTGCTTGTGAAAGGCAACCCAAACTATTGTGGCACCCAATCCATGAGGTGCACCTCAATTTAGAGTCATCTATCCCTGACCTACAATGTTCCTACAATTGTTACAAGTTATACTCCCTCATTGATCCACTAATTGACCATCCCTTGGTAAGGCAAGGCCACTAGATTGACCACTATCAAGGTCCCAACTACTGGGTTAGTGCTTTAAAAGGCATTTCATAAGTCCATTATGAGGCTTTGATAGCCCTAACATCCCCAATTACACCCACTTTATGGTATGGGAGCATCCTCTTGTATACCCAGCTCATGATGAACATGGGTTGTTTGATTAAGAGATCCCCCAATCGTGTGAGCCTGTATAGGTCCCTATATGTGTGGGTAAGGACTTCTTGAGCCCAAAAGTAATGTAGACCTCTTTATTTTATTAGGCACACGATAGGTGACCAGTTGTATAAGAACTTGTATGTGCCCTTGTCTCCCACCAGCTAGGAGGCAAGGATCCTAATAATGGCATTTTAGAGGTTCAACATAGCAAATCCCTCAACTCTCTAAAGTTTAACTCTACACTTTACACCCAAATCAAGTGTGTCTACATCCCTAAAGTGATATGCCCATCCATAAGCCTTTACCCTATTGGTGGCCTCCCGTAGATCCATGAACCAACATATCATAGGTAAACATGTGATGTAATAAATGTCAACAAGAGTGATTATCTACTCTCAAGTAGCTTATGGAAATTGAAAGGTGTTTGAGTGCATAACCTAGTATGTGAAGAGATCGCTTAGTATCCTACTTGATAAAGGCACAATCCCCACCTAAGCAATCAGTATAATCTTAGCTTTGTCTAAGATGGCCAACTCACTAGTCATTAAGAGTGTCATGATTTGTGAGAGCCACTTATGTTCCCTGGCCTGACTCCATCGTATGTGCCTCCTTGTTGTAAAAACACCCCAAATAAACCCTATCCATTTTTTGGCCTCAAAATCTGACTTAAAATGACTTTTTTTTCTTGTGATGAAACCACCATATTTTATAGGTAGCAATTATGAAATGTCCTAGGGGGTTCTATCTTCATCAGTGTTAGTTTTGTAACCACTGCATTCATAACAATTATGACACTACCCAACCTATCAAATATGACATATATGTAACTGTCACATCGAATATATAACTACTCTAGGCAATTCCATCTTGGTTGGCAATGGTTTTGACATCACCTAGCTTGTGGGACATGATGGTCACATAATTGTTGTGCTAAAGACATAACCACCAATCTATAAAAACTAGTGGTTTCATTTTGATGCAATGATTTTTACTTCCAGCCATGCCCAATCCCCAAACCTACATAAAACCCAAAATTTCAATCAACTACAACAATTATTTTACATTTCTCTAATCTACCTATCCCCCAAATCCCATACATGCATAAAATCCAAATTTTAATGGATCTATATTCATTTTTAGCAATAATTTTAAATTGGGGCAAAACATAAAAACAATCAAAACCAACCTAAACCTAACACGCTACTCCTCCCGCTAGTATGTTCACCATCCTCTTGTTATGTTCATCAATTTGATAACTTCATGGATTAATTTTAATCTAGGGCAAAACAATCAAAGCTAACTTGAACCTAACCCACTACTCCTCCTGCTAGTATGTTTACCATACTCTTGCTATACTTGTCACTGTGAATCCAAATCTCCAAACTCTCAAATCTCAATTGGCACGAATAATTTCTATTTGTGGCCAATTTTCAAATATATAATCTTTTAAACTAGCCATTATAATTTAAAAGTTTTCCATTTTAAGTAGTTTTTCTTTTAAACTCATATTTCATGTTTATAAATATTATTATTGATGAATTAATGTGATTCATGTATAAAACTAACAAAATTTAATGATATTTATCTTCCATAACATGTTTGTATGTCATTTTAGTTTTGTAGGTACATGACACTCAATGCCACATTTAGTCCCCTTATGAGATAGTTCATGTAGTGTACACGAAATACTCCCCTCCATGTTTTGATTAGTTGGTTTTATTTTTTGCTTTTCATTAAAATTAACTTGATTCTTGTTTTTTGTTCACAGGTTGGACATAGTCTCAACTAGTTTTGAGATGCCATACAGGTGAATGAGGCAAGTATTTATAACACTCTTTTTCCCTTTAGCACATTACTATTTGGAACCACACCCTCCTTAATTCATGACAAGGCATCATTCCTAGGGGGTAATATATATGTACCTAAAATTTGCACAGTGTGACATTTATGAAATAAATCCAATGATGATACAATGATATCTATAACTATGCTCAGACATGATTTTCTCTAACAATCTTCCTCTACTCTCTCTTTGACTCCTTTCAAACCTTATAATTTCCCTTTTAAGTCATTCATGGCCTTAATCTTTTACTTGATTCATTGGTGATGAACCCATGGCTCTTCGTGTCAAAATCGTTGGTCTAGGTGACAAAATCACCTCTTCACAATGCAAACTACCATGATGGTTTCATCATTTGGTAGGGTGGTTTTGTCCTGATATGAGGCACTTTTATAACCTTAAGTAGTGCTTCCTTTTTTGTCACCTACAAACAATGATGGTTTCATCACAATTTGCTTGTTTTGAGTTTTAGCTTTTGAGACTTGAGTTCTCACATGTTTTGCATGCATTTCTTCACATTTAATCCTTGATTTACTTTGTATTCACCCTCATTATGGCCCAGTTCACTCCTACTACTATTCTATCAATTGCTATCCTTCCCAATTTTACCTTCCATTTAACTAGCAGTTAAACTCACCCTTTCAAATTCCGTACCTCTTTTACAAGTATCTCAGTTTTGGATAAATTTTTGTTTTGAATTTTACATTGTTGATTGGTGTTTTTAATATCTATATAACTTAATCCCAATTGATTTCAGTTTTGGAAAAAAAATTCTCCATCTTTGGTCACATTTGTGGTCAATTTACATGGTTTTGGAAGGGATGATTCAATGGATCAACAACACAATCTTTATTATTAGTGGATCAACTAACCATAGTACAACTACACTCTTCTCCATAGTTGTGTCTTCATTATTCTCCTTATTTTGATATCATCCTTTGAGTTCCAACAGTCATATTGGGTGGAGGAGCTAGCTTATCAAGGATAAATTTACAACAACAATCTCTTTAATTCCATATGATCTCACCTTGATTAGATTGGGGTTAGTTTCAGTTTTGCTCATTATTTATTATATCAGAGTAGTTCAGATTTCCTTTCTTCATTATATTAGCTTAAGTTTCAAAAAATAAAAGGAAAATAAAATATATATATTTCCTCTATTGCAACAAAAACATAGTCTAGATTTATTGCTTTGTAGCTACATATTAGTTTTTTTTGAAATAACATAGTCTTGCATATAACATAGGGTAAATTGATAAAATAATACTGTTGGCACTATCAATTTCACCCTCTAAAAGGATACTCAAATTTCTTCCCTACTTGACACAATGGAGACATTCCTCTTGCTGTGGGTGGCAAATTTGAGGAATGAATCTCTAGATTAGGGACTAGCTCCCATTGATACACCTTCAGGCCCTAAATTTTTTACTATTAATAATGTGGGGGTGAAAAGAGAGATAGATACTATAATAAAAATAGAACCTAACTAAAGTGGTGATGCACCAAAATTGATTGGTCTACTCAACTTTCACCTACACTTTACACCAAAAGAAGCAAACAAACACTTCATTCAAATGAGAAACTGACTGCATCAATGCTTCAACAAGGGGTTCTATTGATGTATAAGGAGGAAGAAACTACCAGAGGTATTCTAAAGACACACTATTGGATAGTTTCTCACCTACACCTATACTTCAATCTGGACACTTTTTATTGACATACAAAAATGAATTTGCAATACGTTAGATATGTTGGTATAAACTTATGAAAGCACTAGAAGAAATGATAGAACATAAGGCAAGACCATAGAAATATGCAAAAGTGCAAGCTCGAATGGAAGTAAAACACTTCTTTTGATTAAAGGTAAATTTCTTTAGGGCTTCGCCAATACAATACTGAGAGATGGCTTCTCAAAAAATGAGAAGTTACATTATATAGAGAACTTAGAAAAAGATCATTGACTAGTCAAGGGAATGAGACCCATGATGTATTAAACACTCCTGTAGTGAAGAATTAGCCCATGTTGTTGTCATTTCTTCTTAAATTCTAATGAGACAGCCATGTTCTAGGTACTTAAGTCATCGCCCCCTTTGTATAGGCCTACAAGAGTATGGGCTACTTCTCCTAGCAACTAACAAGGCCATTTCCTCTTATGTTGACTGGGCCATGCTCTCTTGAATGCTTTGTGCAACCAACCCTTTTAATGGTTTTTTGGTGGAGACTATTTCACCTAAAGGCATTTATTTCTCTCGCTGATGACTCTTATGCCACCTGCCCTGGTCTGGTTCATCCATGCACTTGACTTGCTACACCACCTAGAGCATTTTGAGTTTTCGTCTTATATGTGCATGGCCACGTTCTAGGTTTCTTGCTTTGTTTTCTCTTTCCTTACTATTTTTTAGACCACAAACAAGTGTTATTTGGGTTCTCAGGGCTTATGAATTTCCTCCCAGGCTGCTTTCTTTAGCAGGTCACTAAGTCGTTCCTTGGGCTCTTCGGCTTTCGAATTCTTTCAGACATTTTGTTCGAAGGAATTCTTCCTTTGGACTTGTCACTTTTGACTTCCTTCCTTTGACGAGCCTTTGGGCTTCTACTTATGAATTCCTTCAGACATTTTATCTGAAAGAATTGTTCTTTGACTACTTCCCAACGGCTAGCTCACCACCTTAAATTTGACATTCATGGGCCTATCACCTTCATTTGAATTCCAATGGCTAGCTTATCACCTTGAAATTGATGTTCGTGGGCCTGTCACCCCCTTTGGAAATTCCTTCAATTTTTTTACAAATGAGCTTTTTTGAAGGGAAAGTGACCCCTCAGAAAAAATGAAAAGGCGCTGCTTGCCGCCTAAGTGCCCTCTGCAAGGGCACCTACCCATTGGACTTTTTGTCTTCTAAATTCTTTCAGATTTTATTCAACTGTCAAATTTCCTCAGACAAAATGTCTAAAGGAATTCCTTTGGACATTTTGTCTGAAAGAATTCCTTCAAACATTTTGTTTGAAAGAATTCTTCCTTGAGTCTTCATCCATGGATTTCCTTTGGACAAAAAGTTCAAAGGAATTCTCCTTTGGCTCATCAACTTTTGTAAAGGGCAAGTCCTTTTCAGGCTTTCTGCCTTGCCCCTTTGCTTCAACCATCTGCCCTCCACTAGGACACCTCGAACCCAAAGTTACCCTTTAAGCTTTTACAAAGGTCCATTTTGTTGATTGCCTACCTCCCACAAGGGCTTCTTGGCCTCTAAGTTGCCTTTCAAAAGAATTGAAAAGGTCCTGCTTGGCACCTAAGTGCCCTCCACTAGGGCACCTGCCCTTCAAAAATTTTGTAAATGACCCTTGGCCCTTTGAACTTGGTCTATTTTGCTAATAAAAAACCCTCTGAAGTAACTTACTTGCCTTGTTAAGCATCTAAGATCAAAATGAGTTCCAAGCCGATTTTTGCTTGCCAGACCTAAATCATTTGGCAACTAGAAGAAGAGAACACTTAGTTTTTTCATGGAAAAAGGATTGACAGAGAGAAAAGTACATAAGGCAATTGCATGATGAACTTTCCAGATCTTGGATTAAAAGACCCCTGTAAGGAAATAAGGGTGCCCAATTTTGGCTTGTAGGACCAAAATTGGTCAACACATTTGGCGATTCACAAGGGAAGCATGCCTACTATGCTTGAGAAGACTAATGGATTAAAGGTCCATTGGGCATGGAGTCAGGATGCAGCTTGAAAATCTAGAAACAACCTTGTAAAAACCTAAGAACCAATAAAGATTTTACCCCAAATGATAAAGAAAATATGCACAAAGGCTAAAAAACTATATACATGCATAAAAAGACTTAGGGAAAATGAGGAAAATATAAGGAAACTATGTACATGATAAGAGAAAGATAGTGATAATGTTTAATATATATCCCATTGACTGGGATATGTAGTTCTTCACCATCCAACTTGGAGAGTTGGAAAGCATTATGTTGCTTACATTGGGTGATGACATATGGACCACTCCACAAGGCATCAAACTTCGTGTGCCTTCCAATTTTGGCTCGGTACTACTTCCAATTTAAGATAATGTCACCTATTGAGAAGATTTTTGACGTAGATCTCTTGTCAAAATGCTTCTTTATTTGTTATTGGTGGTTGGTCATTGCATCCATGGCTCGATCTCTTGTCTCTTAAAGCTCCATTAGTTCATAATACTTGACCTCTAGGCTGTCACTTTCCACCAATTGTAGCTGATGGGCAAGATCTAAGGATGGTAACTCAAGTGAAATAGGAAGTCTAGCTTCCTTTCCATATACAAGTGTGTATGGTGAATTCCCAACCTCCCTTTTTGGAGTGATCCTGTCTATCCACAGAGCTGTCTTCAACTTGGCATGCCAAGTCCTTTGATTTTCCTCAATTATCCTTTTAATGATCCTAATTAGGTCCTTATTTGTGGACTCATCCAACCCATTCCCTTGTGGGTACTATTTAGAAGAAGTGTTGAGATAGATGCCACATCTTAATGCCCACTCACTTGTCTTTCTTCCCAAGAAAGCTAATGCATTATCTGAAATGATTGTGGTTGGGACCCCAAATCTCATCACTATGCCTTCATAGAGTCTAAGATTGCACTCTTATTGGCTTTCTTTAAAGTGATGGCTTCTACCCATCTTATGAAATAATCTGTAGAAGTCAAGACCCACTTGTGGCCAGCACTAGAAGGGTTGATCATCACTATGAAGTCCAAACCACATTACATGAATGGTTGTTCCACTTGAATAAGATGTAGAGGTATTGCAACTAGTTGTTGTTTCCCATCAAATAAATTGAATTTTTGGCATTTCCTCACCTAAGCATGAGTGTCGAACAAAGTGGGCCAAAATTACCCATCCCTCATAAGCCTTGTAGTTGTGGCCTTGGGAGCAAAGTGGCCACCAACTGGTCCATCATGGAACTCAAACAGTACCATGTTGACCTGGTCTGAGTCAATGCATCTCAAGAGTACCCCTAACAGGTCCTTTGTGAATAACACTCCATCAACTAGGACATAAGGAAGAGATTGGAGCCTGAAATACCTTCTCTTGGTCCTATCAAGACTTTGTGGACACTCATCAGTTTGGAGGAAATGAACCATATCTTATGCCTAGCTCTTCATGATCATAGGTATTTTTGTTTTAGCTTCATCATGGAGTACCCAAACATCCTCCTTCAGTTCTTTTTAGTTTGTAGTGAGGTCTTCACACAACCGTCTTCGCCTTACCAGCTTGGTGGTCTTGATCTCTGCATCATACTCCATTACTTTGGTGATCCACCCTGCCCTTTTCTCATTCAAGTCTTGTCTCAGTAAGAAGTCCTTTACACTAGGATGTGGCACCATGATGTGAATCTTGTTGTTAGACAACATATGTCTAAATTTATTCAAGCTTCATATGACTGCAAGCACTTGCTTTTCAACATACGTGTATCTAACTTTGTAGCCGTCTAAGCCTTGACTAAAAAAAGTGAGAGGTTGTTTTAAATTCTCACTATTTGCTTAAGTGAGCATAACCAAAATTACCTCTTCATTTCCAAAGGTGTGTAAATTAAAGTCCTTGGAGAAGTCTGGACTTGTTAGGGTAGGATCTTGGGTGATAACTTGCTTAATGCCTTCGAAGCTTTCTCTTCTCTTTGCTATCCATGTGATCGTCTCTTCCTTCTTCAGCATGAAGGTTAGTGGCTTGACCAGTTAAACAAAATTAGGGATGAATCTCCTCATAAAGTTTATTTTGCCAAAGAATATTTGTAGGCCCTTCTTGTGTTTAGGCAAGGATAATGCTAAGATGGCATGCACTATTTCTGGATCAATGGTCAAGCCCTTTTTTGAAATGACATGGCCCAAAATTTTGCCCTCGTGGATAGTAAACATGCATTTCTTTGGGTTGAGAGAGATGCCAAACTCTCTACACCTCTTGAAGATTTGCCTTAGGTGTTTTAGATGTTGACTTGCTTCTTTAGAGAAGACTATCACATCATTGAGATAAACCAACACAATGTCATTTATCAAACCTTGGAAAGTCATATCTATAACTCATTCAAAGGTAGCTCCAGCATTTGACAGTCTAAATGGCATCTTCCTGTAGATGAAATTACCCCACTTGGTGGTGAAGCCTATCTTATACTAGTCATAATCTTGCACCAAAATTTGATTATATCTAGAGTAGCCATCCAGGTGTTTCTATCGCTAAATTTGCTTTTTCAGATTTAAGAGAGGGAAGAAACTAAAGAGATAATGGTCGAGGCTTGAAGTACCTGGATAAAGATTGCGCACCGTAATCCAGACACTGTGAATACTCCTCTTTGGCTGTGGAGGAATGACACCTGCAAAGAAGAAAACTTGGACAAAGAGGCGTTAGATAGATAGATGGTGGGTTGCCAAGCGAAAGCTTGTTCCCAGAAGTATGAGAACTTCCTTAAGGGAGGTCAACCCACTATTTGATAAAGATAAGTCTGATAAATGACAGAATGCTAAAATAGACTGAAATGATAGCAAACTGAAAGGGAAAAGGAAGCAAAGGCTTCCCTGGAAGAAGCTGTCGAACTGGTTGCAGTCGCCGGCGTCGGTGGTCTTACCGGCATCGGTTGTCTGGTCTACCGATGTCGATTATGTTGCCGACGTCGATCGGGGTAATGACCGGCGTCGGTCGGGGCAATGGGCTTGGATGGGGTTTAGGCAGGTTCTGGTCGAGGTTGGACAGAGTCTGGTCTGGGCTTGGTCTGTGAACATACAAAATGGTCTGGGAGAGTCTGGTTTTAGTTGAAGGTCTGTGGACGGGTCTAGGATAATGGACAAAATGTCGAAAAGGGACAGAGAGATAAAGGAGGCCGATCAGGGAGATAAGAATTCAGGTCTACCTGGTTTGGTTAGCAGTCTGGGTTGGGGAAAAGAAGAGCTGAATCTAGTTTAAAAGCAGATAACTAGAAAGCATAAAGAAAACACAAATAGAGTACTTACTTGTGCCCTGCTGAAGAAAATGGTGTAGGTTAGTGTCCTGTTGCTAGTGATGCTAGATGTGAAGACCTGTTGCTGATGAAGAATCCCTGTTGTTTACTTGTAGAAGCTTGCTGTGTACCTGAGGGAGAGAGTCAGATTGATTGGCAGAGAGGTCAAGTGAAAGGACGGATACAAGGGTCTGATGAAAAGATTCAAGAGTCGGGATGCCAGGGAGGAATGCAGAGAAGCGAAGAGGAGGAGATAACGGTGAAGAAGCCGTTATGAAAGGTGCCGACGCCGGCAATATCGCCGACGTCGGTAGATGGTTGATCGACGTCAGCGGTTAAAAGGCCAGAGAAAGGCTAAAAATAGCCTTTAATCCGTTTTCCAGCCGTCGAGTCAAATGCATGCGAGGATGAAACGGTCGACGGGGGTTAAATGGGCGAGTGAAGAGATTGGAATGGGAGTCTTAGGCATTAAATGGCCATGTGGGGAATGAAGGGGATCCAAGGAGGGTATCCTAGGGTGGCGAGGTGGCAAGGAGAGGGAAAATGGACTTATTTAATTAAAAATAGATGATTATTTTCAATTAATAAGACCTAGGTAGGTTAGGGATAGTCGAAGTGGCAAGGGACCAAGGGGAGAGAGGAAGACCAAGGGTTAGACACTTTTTAGGTGTCTACATTTGCCCCTTTTTGTCTTGTTGGTTGTTCTAGACGAACTGCAAGACAAAAATAGGAGGTGGTTGCCCCAGGTGAGGGATGATGTGGATTGCCCCAAAGTATGGATGAGGTATTCCCCCTCAAAGTGGGAGTCGAGGGAAGGAACCTGATGTCAGGTGCTGATTTGACAAAAGGTGGATGAGAAAGATGAAAAGTGAGTGAAGACGCTGCAAAAGTCGTGATTGCGCGTATACCACGTCACAGGACAGGTAGGTCAAATTGTCGCATGTCGAGGGTCAAGGAGTGCCAAAATTGAAGTAACCATGCCCCAGCATTTAGTCGTCTGCTGATCGGGTCACTCAATCTAAGCTGAAGCTCCAAATGGTCATCGTGTTCCAGGTATCCCAGGCTCAGGAAGTGCTCCCAGAGACACAAAAAAGTCACAAGTAGTGTGGATCAACCGGCTTGCGATCCTATACTTGTGAGGGTCCAAAAAAAAGGTCTGCAGACAATTTTGCTATCTATTCGTGAGGTAGCATGCGTGCAAACAAAACCAAGACAGAGTTGTCTCGGAAGTGGTCAGGGTCTGAGGAGATAGGCATGATCTCCAATGGTCGATGGTCAAAGTAGATGAATGGATGAAAGGATGTGGCCGAGCTAACCTCAGAGGATGTGGTATCTGAGTGCTGCCTACATAGCCCTTGTGTGAAGGGCCTCAGGCCAATGTAGTTCTCCCTAAAAGGGAGGAATGGTCAAACAAAATGATTGGTCTTGGTCAAAAAAAATGAAGAGAAGGTTTGTCCATCAAAGAGACGAACAAACGGGGGTGGTCGAGCTAACCTCAGAGGATGTGTTATCTGAGTGCTGCCTACATAGCCCTGGTCATAGGGCCTCAGACCAATGTAGTTCGGACAAATTGAGAAGATTGGTCGATGATGAGTTTGGTCGAGTGTCGAAATGATGAAATGATGAGGGGAAGAGATGTTGCAGCCTTTTCCAAATGGTGTATTCTGCAACATTGGTCGAAAGGTCTTTCATCCCTAGCAATTTTCCATAGTCGTGATGGCTGTATGCTAAAAATGAATGGGGTCTATTTATGCTTCAGCAAGTATTGGTTTATGCTTAACATAAATTGGGTCTGGTCGGTAGTTTCCATGCGTATTGGTGTCCATAGAAACTATGTGAAAAGGACAAGGTGATGCCTGATGTCATGTTGAGAATGTTGAGGTTGGTTTGAAAATGTGACCAAAGTGAAAGATAAGTGAAAGGCGAATTGCTCTTTCATTGACAAAGACCAAAAAGGACAGCATGGATAGGGGTTGTTAGAACAAAAGCCCCGTGTATGCATTGCGTCGTGGACCAGTGTTGTGCTAGAGAAATAGTCGAATCACTTGACGTTAAGTGAGCTCGAAGTCCCTTGAGTGTGTTCGGGTGATAGGATGAGTTATGTGATACGAGAGGATGGGGTAACCCCTTTTTTGGTGGCAGGAAGAACCTTGCCCCTTTTATAGGTGACCCAAGAATGACTATAGGCGTGTCCATGACTTGATAGCGTGTCAGTCTTCTTTTTTTTTACGGTGAACTGATCGATGAGGGAAGTCCACATAATGATGTTGTTTGCTTGGTGGTCATGTTGCGAAGCTGATCAATGCGGGAAGCTTCTAAGAAAGGTGATGTCTGTAGCAATAATTAGTCATAGCCATCCTTCGAGGGAGTGGTCTATACTTTGCTTTAAATGTTTGATAAGTTGGCCTAGCTGTCCTTCAAGGGATCAGTCTAGTAATACAGCAATTATGTAGCTGCCCTTCGAGGGAGCAGTCTACATTTAGAGTGTTTTATGACCTGGTATGATATAATATTTTTGATATAATTGTTGACTGAAGTTTAGCCATGGACGAGCCTGTAGAGGTTTAAGGGTTCCCTTTTATTAGGACAAAGCATTACTGTTTGACAAAAAAGGGTTGACAAGTGTTAGGAAGCAGGGTTGATAGGAAAAGGAATGACAATGACAAGGGGTTGCTCAAGGGACGAGCTCAAGTAAGACGCCAAGTGATCGAGCACTCGACTAACAGTAGAAATGGTCGAAGATGCAAGACATAAAAAGGGGTTCAAGGTCTAATAAGTCCCTGGGCTATGCTTGTATGCTATGATAAGGTCCAAGTCAATTAGGAGCAAACTTGCCCCATTTGCCTCTTTCTAGTTTGGTCAGGTGTTGATTGATGGATGTGAAGTTGGTTGACATTGTCGTTGGTTGGTTGAAAAAGGTTGAATGTTTGGTCGAGAGGTCTAGTTGATTGATATTTGGTTGAAGTTTGGTTGAGACTGGTCGAATAATTAGTCGGGGGGTTAGGTTGATGGACACTTGGTCGAGATTTAAGATTGAGTGATTGATATGTGGTAGAGACTGGGTTGAAAAGTTGGTCGAGGTTTGGATGAAGGATAAATTCCCCCAGCAGGTAGGGAGAATGTTTGAAAGATTGGTTAAGTTCGATTGAGAGTTAGTGGTCAGATGGATGGTATTAATGTCGAATAAGGGGGTCAAAGGTGGCAAAGGGACCACAGTCTGGCGTGGGGATCCTGATTTAGGTGATGAGGTTGGAGAGGCATGAGTCAGGGTTGATGTTTTGTCGAAGAGGTGGTCAAGAGGATCCTTGATGAGAAGGGGATCCTTTTTTTGGTGTTGACGAGTGACAGCTTTGAGAGCGCAACAACGCTCAGTGTCATGTCCCAGAATGTGATGATAATGGCAGAATTTAGAGTTGTCGAACCAAGATGGCCTTGATCCGAGAGTCGATGAGAGGGACGGTGTTGAAGGTTTTTTGATAATGTAGTTGAAAAGAGAGGCGTCATTCTCCAAACATCGGCGAATGGCAACCTTGAGGGCACAACAATGTTCCGTGTCGTGTCCAGGCGTGCGATGATACGCACAAATGCAAGTGTGGTCGAACCAAGGTGGTTTAGGTTCGAGAGATTGATATTGTCTAAGAGGCGGGAGGTCGATACGAGATGACTGCAATAGTTGCCGTAAGAGCAAGGCATATGAGCCTGCTAACGGGTCGAGATGTTTTATTGCAGTGAGGGTTGGTGACATTGGTTTGGGAGGCAAAAGAGGCATAAGTTGAGGGTTCGAAGGAGATGTATGTCTGATGGGTTGAAAGAGTAATAGAGGTGACTTGCCTCTGTGAAGGATGGGAGTGGGAAGCACTCCTATTAAAGTGGACGGATGTGGGCCCAAGATTGAAGGTAATGACGAAGGTGGAGGAGGAGTTCTCCGGTGAGGTCTAGTAGCTTTTGTAGGCTTGGGTCGAGGGCCACCATTGTGTGAGGTGAGGTTAGATGTAGGTTTGGGTTTGGATGTGGATAGAGGTGAGTGAGATGTAGAAATCTCACACAAAGGGCAAGAGGAAACCGTGACTGGGTCTTCCTTGGTTGAAATGGGTGGAGAGACTGGTTCTTCTCTTGGTGGAGAAGAAATAGGAGAGTGTGGCTCCTCAAGTGGGCAGAGGGCATGGATAATCGTGCCTTCTACTTGTAGTTGAGGAGTAGGCAAGACAGGGTCTTCGGATGGAGGTGGGCTTAATGGCGTTGATGTGGTCAAAGCGTCCTCCAATACAAGAGAGGTAGATGGAGGACTAGTAGGAGAAGAAGGTTCTTCATCCTTTAATGGAAGAGGTTGGTCAAGGACAAGAGGCAAGATAGTGTTAATCGCGTGAATGTCATGGTCTTGAGGGTCATTGGTCGAAGTCTGGACGTTGTTTTGAGTAGGCAGATGATTCGGAAATGGTTGTTTGAAAATGTCAATATGTTGGTTAGGTGGGGTGTTCGGGTTATCTAAAATAAGATCCCCCTTGTCGATCATGTATTGGACGATGTTTTTAAAGGTTTGGCAGTTGTCGATGTCATGGCCTTAGACGCGATGAAAGGGACAGAAGTCGGCCTCTCTATACCATGTAGGGAGGGCTTTTGAAGGGTCAAATTGAGGTGGTCGAATTGAAGGGAGATTGAGGACCCCCTGCTTGAGTAGTTTTTCCAAAACGGAAGCGTATGGTTCTCCAAGTGGAGTGTAAGAACGCTGAATGTACCATTGTTGGAATTGTTTGGTGATGCTTGAAGACGTAGAAGGTTGAGATTGATTAGTTGTTGTCGAAGATGGTGATCAAACGACCACAGTATTGGCCACTCCTTTAGATTTGGAGTTGGCAGAAGAAGAAGGTCTGGAAGAAGAATGGCCATTGGTTTTAGCGTTGGTATGACGCAATTTGACCTTATCTTCTTCAAGGGCGCGGAGTTCGAGCTTTCGAGCCATGATGAAAGCTTCGTCAAAAGTGCGGAATGTCTGAATCCGCAAGGTAGAAGAGATGTGTCTGGCACATGCTCGAGAGAAGAGCTCGATGAGCTCAGGTTGAGGCAAAGAGAAGGAGAGCTGGTTAATCAGGCCCCTCCAACGAGCGACAAAATTGACTACAGATTCGTCGTCAAATTGCCTGATGGAGTAAAGGTCTGTGATTGAGACTTGTTTGGTGATGTTGATTGAGAAATGGTCGAGAAATAGTTGGGTGAGTTGGATGAATGAAAAGATAGAGTGTCTGGAAAGAGAACTATACCAGTCAAGGGCTGGGCCAGAAAGCAACATAGGGAACATGCGTAAAAGCAACGCATCGTCATGGGTAATAAGATAACAGGCATGTCTAAATGCCCGTAGATGTTGTTGTGGGTCTTCCTTACTCTGAAAGCGAGTGAATTTAGGAAGCTCCCAATGGTTGGGATATGGTCGAATAGGGACGGAAGGATGGATGGGCTCGTTGCAAATTTGCTCATATGACAAAGTATTGCTTGAATCGGAAATGGAGGCTTCGAGACTGGACATTTTATCCATCAGCATCTTAATGATGTCTGCTGACGGATTGGTGGATGAAGCGCCCTTAGGTTGTAAGGTACTTGAAAGAGGCTAGAGGAGGCGTGCGACATAGTCGGTTGTACAATGTACGGATGACTAGTCGCAGGGGCAGAAGTGGAGGCTAAAGGTGGTTGCGTTATGAAGGTCAAAGGTATGAGTTGATTGGGCACCGCCAAAGGTGGTTGAATGGCGGCATTGGTAGAAAGATAGGTTGGCACTCCTACATTTGTGGGCACAAGAGTTTGAGGGGTCGAGACAATCAAGTTCTGATATGATGTAAAACTTGGTTGAATTGCAGGTGGTTGAGGGGGTAATGGAACCCCAATGGAGGTCGGTCTAAAAATAGACGGGGAGGCCAAACTTTGTGTATTGGTCATGGTTGGGTTAATAGTTGAGGCGAAAGGCCGAGTCATAAAGGGTTAGGTGGCGAATGGTGTGGATGTCGTCGCCACGTCACCCGTAAGGTCTCGCGTTGGGTTTCTCGTGAGATAGTTTTTGAGGGCTGCGGTATTGAGGTCCAAAAATCTCTCAAAATCTTGGTCCCCTTCAGGGATGATGGGAATTTGCGTCAGGGTCGGGGTCGGGGTCGGTCCTGTAGGAGTTCTTTCAGTCTCCGAGTGGAACTCCATGATAGGACTTGGTTAGGGACGAGGGAGCGTGGTCAAAGAGGAGGGTTAGGTTCCAGAAACTGTGTTTTTCTGTTTCAGAAAACCAGAATAGAGTTTTTGATAGAGAAGGGATAGGTTTTAGGCTGCTGGTTTTGAAAAAAAAGGACAGTGACAGAGACTGACGTCAGTTTAAAAACCGATGTCGGTAAGGCAGATAGCTGACGTCGGTCAGATAACCGATGCCGATAAGAGAGGAAAGCCGACGTCGGTGACAGAACCGATGCCGGTGACTGTGTCTTCTCGAGAACAAAAAGATTTTAAGATTCTTTGAAAAAATAATGAAGAAAGCGTCCTCACTCACTCAAACAAACAGATGAGAAGAGAAGAACAGAGAGAGACAGACAAGCCTAAGTGATAAATCCTAAGAATTAACTTTAGAATCTTATGGCTTATGCCTTAGATGAATGTTTGGGGAAGTTGGTTGTAGAATGGGTCCTAGAAGAAGGTGGTCTAAAGCTGGTTTCAGGTGTTGTTAAGGCGCTCAAAGTCTGTGTTAGGTCTGGTACGTGGCCTAGTGCTAAGGAGCAAGCTCCCCTCACTTCACGATTCCAGTGGTTAGCTGGTCTCGCTTAGCCAAGATATACCTCGCCTAGAGTTTATCCTCCGCCAGAGAACGGAGTGGGCTTCCCCCTTGGTGATGAAATCCAAGTAGGGTCACCGGGATGGGTAAGGTATCCGCTGGGGGATGAAATCCCAGTCGGGCCTTGTCTCAAGTAAGTTTGATGTGTGTTTTAGTGCATGTGGTTCGGTAGTGTAACATCAAGTGTCTACGATTAATTCAATATGCGGATTTAAGTTACTAGATGTGGATTAATGCAAGCACAAGCAGAAATGAAAGTGCAATACGTTTTAAGCCCAAGTCGAAATGTGATGTTTGTTATGAAGACAAGTTTGAAAAAGGGTTGAGAGTATGACGTTGGACTAGTCTAGAATGTGCAAGAAAGAAAAGAAAGATTCTTTTTAATTCCTGCTTATAGTGTCATTGAGAAGAAAAGAAGGAGGAGAAAAGGTAAGAACCTAATGCTCCTAAATGAATGAAGAAGAAAAGGAACCCAGGAGGAACCTAGCATCCCACCGGGCGTGCCAGAATGTTTCTATCGCTAAATTTGCTTTTTCAGATTTAAGAGAGGGAAGAAACTAAAGAGATAATGGTCGAGGCTTGAAGTACCTGGATAAAGATTGCGCACCGTAATCTAGACGCTGTGAATACTCCTCTTTGGTTGTGGAGGAATGACACCTGCAAAAAAGAAAACTTGGACAAAGAGGCATTAGATAGATAGATGGTGGGTTGCCAAGCGAAAGCTTGTTCCCAGAAGTATGAGAACTTCCTTAAGGGAGGTCAACCCATTATTTGATAAAAATAAGTCTAATAAATGACAAAATGCGAAAATAGACTGAAATGATAGCAAACTGAAAGGGAAAAGGAAGCAAAGGCTTACCTGGAAGAAGCTGTCGAATTGGTTGCAGTCGCCGGTGTCGGTGGTCTTACCGGCGTCGGTTGTCTGGTCTGCCGATGTCGATTATGTTGCCGACGTCGATCGGGGTAATGACCGGCGTCGGTCGGGGCAATGGGCTTGGACGGGGTTTAGGCAGGTTCTGGTCGAGGCTGGACAGAGTCTGGTCTGGGCTTGGTCTGTGAACGTACAAAATGGTCTGGGAGAGTCTGGTTTTAGTTGAAGGTCTGTGGACGGGTCTAGGATAATGGACAAAATGTCAAAAAGGGACAGAGAGATAAAGGAGGCTGATCAGGGAGATAGGAATCCGGGTCTGCCTGGTTTGGTTAGCAGTCTGGGTTGGGGAAAAGAAGAGCTGAATCTAGTTTAAAAGCAGATAACTAGAAAGCATAAAAAAAACACAAACAGAGTACTTACTTGTGCCCTGCTGAAGAAAATGGTGTAGGTTAGTGTCCTGTTGCTGGTGATGCCGGATGTGAAGACCTCTTGCTGATGAAGAATCCCTGTTGTTTACTTGCAGAAGCTTGCTGTGTACCTGAGGGAGAGAGTCAGATTGATTGGCAGAGAGGTCAAGTGAAAGGACGGATACAAGGGTCTGATGCAAAGATTCAAGAGTCGGGATGCCAGGGAGGAACGCAGAGAAGCGAAGAGGAGGAAATAACGGTGAAGAAGCCGTTATGAAAGGTGCCGACGCCGGTAATATCGCCGACATCGGTCGACGGTTGACCGACGTCGGTGGCTAAAAGGCCGGAGAAAGGCTAAAAATAGCCTTTAATCCATTTTCCAGCCGCCGAGTCAAATGAATGTGAGGATGAAACGGTCGATGGGGGTTAAATGGGCGAGTGAAGAGATTGGAATGGGAGTCTTAGGTATTAAATGGCCATGTGGGGAATGAAGGGGATCCAAGGAGGGTATCCTAGGGTGGCGAGGTGGCAAGGAGAGGGAAAATGGACTTATTTAATTAAAAATAGATGATTATTTTCAATTAATAAGACCTAGGTAGGTTAGGGATAGTCGAAGTGGCAAGGGACCAAGGGGAGAGAGGAAGACCAAGGGTTAGACACTTTTTAGGTGTCTACACCAGGAGAGAGAATCCTTCACTACCTATCACCATCTAAAGAATCTGCTCCATACTTGGGTGGGTATAGTGATCTCTTAATGAGACTCTATTCAGTTCTCTGAAATCCACACATAATCTGATCTCCCCATTCTTCTTCTTAATGAGGAACAAATTGGCCTGCCAAGAAGAGTGTTTGATAGGAAAGATGATTCTAAACTCAATCAGTTTTGTGTGTGTCTTCCTCATGAGAGGTTTAATCTTTGGATTGATTGGCCTTTATTTTTGCTTGATGGGTTTGGCACCTTCTTCTAGATCAATGGTGTTTTGGGCCAAGCTCAGGTTGAACCCCTTCAAATCACCATACTCCCAAGCAAAGACATCGACAAACTCTTGGCATAACATAATGAAAACATGCTTTTCTTCATTGGTACATACTTTTCCAAGTACAAGCAACTTATCCTTGAAGATCTCTACCCTTTCATAATTTTATTTCTTGGTTGACATGTTTGCTTTGTCCTTCTTCAGTTGGTCATCCTCATTAAAGATGCTCTCAAGAGTTACCAAACCTTTGGGAAGTCTATTGGTCTTTAGCTGAACAATCTACCCATCATATTGTTGTTGTAGCTTGGACTGATTTTTATAAGCGAACTCAGCTTCCTCCTGCAAGAGAAGTGTTATTTGCTTGTCACTTTGAAACACCTACCAATTGGTGACATTTTCTAGTATGGAGGACCTCACTATTGCCTTCAAATGGTGTTTATTCTTGTCTTATCTCACCCCCTTTGGAATATCAAACTAAGCACCAACTACTGCTAGTTTGTCTGCATACTTGTTCTCCTCTCTTGGGATGAAAGTGATGTTGAAAGTAGTGAAACTCTCCATTAGGTCCCACACCCTGTGCTTATAAGACTTGAGTAGGGATTTCTTGGTCAAATTCTGACCCCTCACTTGGTTCATGATCAACTCGTTGTCTCCAAACACTTACAATTCTTTGATTCCTCTCTTCCTTGCCCACTCTAGACCATGAACAAGGGCTTCATACTCAACTACGTTACAAGTGCAGGAGAACTAAAATCTAAAATTTGAGAAGTATTTCTCTTTTGAAGGTGAAACCAACATTGCTCCACCACCAGCTCCCAACTTGCTTTTAGATCTTTCAAAGAAAAGCTACCATAAACCACAGTCTTCTTGGTTTGCCTTCTTCAAATTTGGCATGAAAGCATCTTTCTCATGCATGTAGTAAACTCTAAGACCTGCCTCTTCAATGAAATTGTAAGGGTCATGCTCAAATTTTTTATTTCCCCATTCATCTAAGAGTAGGTCAACAACTCTTACAATGGAAGATGATGGAGATTGGTCTACCTAGAGTTCTTCTTCATCAATGATGTCATAGTTGACATTCTCTACTTTAGGTGAGTATGGCTCCAAGTGATCTTTGTGGATGGGCTTTGATTCAATCTTCACCTTAGTTCCATACTTAATTCTAAAAACCATGTAAGACCAATTTGCTGCCAAGTACCCACCTATCTTGGACGTGAAATCTCTAGATAAGCAAAGAGTGAAATAAGGGAGACCATCTGCCGCTACCACATCATGGGGAATTGAGAAGGTCAAATAGCCATGAAGAGTTAGATTCAAGCCTCTTACCACTCCCAAGGTCTTGGCTGGTAATCCATCCAACTGTAGAACTCCTTTGGTCATTTGCTCATATTTGAGTCGTAGCTTATCAATTATGCATTTAGGCATAATTGAGGTGCTTGCTCCACTATCAATAATGTAATTATGGACCAAGAAATCACCAATAATCAAGAATAGATAAAAAAGAGGAACCTTTTCATCCTTCTTTACTTGACCTCCCATGGGAGGGGCCCCATCACTATCAACACATTATCATTCTTTGTTGGGACAACTCGCTCACCTAGCCCATGCAATTCCTTTTAGAGTATGTTCTTTTGCCCTGGTAGTGTTAAGGAATCCTATAATGAGATGTTCATGTGTAGCTTATTCATTTGGTCCACCACATTGATTGAAATATTTCCCCCCTTAGAGCTCTCTTTGGGGTTATTTGTAACTTGTGATGCAACATGAGGAGTTGAAGCTGCCACTAGTGGTCTGTAATTGGAAAACTTCTAATTTGCTTGTGATGATGTTGCAGGTACTTGAGTAACTACTTGAGATTCATCCATAGCTCTCCTCTTGGACTTGGTGTTGGCTGAAACACAATCATCCTAATCATTTGTGCTTCCCACATAGTTGAATGTGTAGAACTTCCCTTCCATGTGGTTCATAAGAGTGGAATCAAATTGAGCCTACTTGCTGTCCATCCTAGGCTGTGTTAACACTTCAAAACTTGAGAATTGGGCTACCTAATCACCTTGTATGGTCATTCTTTGATTTTCTATCTCACTGTCATAAGTAACATGTTCTTGACCATGCCCTAAGGGTGGATAATTAGGCTGCTCCTACACCAAATTATTTTGAGTGGGGACAAGAGCCTTAGAAGATGAAGGGGCATTTGGATTAGAGCTCTGATAAGACTTGACTTGCATAATTTGACCCTGCCCTTGATTATAATTCTAAAAAGGAGGCCTATTTGTCTTTTTGAACTGCTGGTAGCCTTGATTTAGCCTATAACTCTAAGCTTGTTGCCTCTTGAGGGCAACTAGGTCATTGGTAACAGTCTGCAGCAGGCTCTTAACTTCATAGACATCATTTGCAGGGGTGGCAATTGGCCTCTCTACACTAGGAAGAGGAGCTAGAGTGGGTGCAATAGGCTGAGCTAAGGGCTGAAAATTAGGAAAGAGTGGCATATGAGGTTTAGGAGCTATCTTTCCTACTTAAACCAGGCAATTCTAAGTAGCTATGGCTATTTCATAAGTAGTGGGTAGAATATGTCCACCCATGGACTGTATCATGACAACAATGTCACTATTTAGGGCCTTCAAGTAGTAAAGGAAATCATAGCTTAGGGTTGGCCTCACAAGAATGGGGATTCTGTCCCAAGTCTTTTGGAACCTAGTGTTGAAATCTTGCATAAATTCATGTGGGCCTCTTTTCATGGTGGTCAGTTGCTCAGCTAGGGACAAATGATCACTTTTTTCCTCAAACCTATTTGTCAAGAGGGTCCCTAACTCATTCCATGAGCCAACTGAGTTCATAGGCAAGGTCCCATACCAGTCCAAAACTTTCCCTTTGAAGGACAAGCCCAACAATCTGATGGCTACATTTTCCTTAGTGATATTATGAATATTGCATAGGTTGGATATGTTTCTGATATGCTCAATAGTAGTGATTGGGCCCTCTCCACTAAAGGGAGGAACACTTTTGAGAGTTATCCATGGAATTGGGTCATACTATAGAAGGTTCAAGGGACTCTAACCATTGAAGGCTAAACGGGAAAGCCATGGCTATGAAAGGATTCAACTGGGGTCTCCTTGAGTAGGTGTATTTTATGGATGGTCTAAGAAAATGGCTTGCTACATAAGAATGAGTAGTTGCAAACCTTAGCCTCTTTGCTAAGTTCAAAGGCAACTCAACAAGTTTGAAAGGGACACCCTTTGAAGAAGATCTTGTGGTGACCTTAGGCATGGGATATCAGGCTGATTATTAACCAAAGACTGAGTTCCTAAAATAGAGTCGCTAGATGTTGGATTATAGCTCCTTGTTTTGGATGTTACAGTCACAAGACTAACACCAATCCTGAAACTTGCATGACATGAAATAAGTGTCCCATAAGGTGTACCAAAAACTATTGATGCTATGAATTTCACCCTCTAGAAGGATACTCAGCTCCCTTCCTTCACATGGCATAATGGAGACATTCCTCTTGCTATGGGTGGTAAATTTGAGGAATGAATCTCTAGATTAGGGGCCAACTCCCCTTGATTCACCTTGAGGCCATGAATTTTTTACTACTAACAATGGGGGGGTGAAAAGAGAGAGAGATACTATAAGAAAAATAGAACCTAACTAAAGTGGTGATGCACCAAAACTGATTGGTTTACTTAGCTTTCACCTATACTTTACACCAAAAGAAGCAAATAGACACTTCATTCGAATGAGAATCTAATTGCATAAATGCTTCAATAAGGCGTTATATTGAGGTATAAGGAGGAAGAAACTACCAGACGTATTCTAAAGACACACTGTGGATAATTGCTCACTTGCACCTATACTTCAATCTGCACACTTCTTGTTGACCTATAGAAAAGAATTTACAATACACTAGATATGATGGTATAAACTTATAAAAGAAGAAATGACAGAACATAAGGCAAGACCATAGACATATGCAAAAGTTCAAGCTCGAATGGAGGTAAAACACTTCTTTTTATTAAAGTTAAATTTCTTTAGGGCTTTGCCAATACAATGCTGAAAGATGGCTTCTCAAAAAATGAGAAGTTACAATATATAGAGATCTTAGAAAAAGATCGTCGACTAGTCAAGAGAATGAGGCCCATGATGTATTAAACACTCTTGTAGTGAAGAATTAGCCCAGGTTGTTTTCATTTCTTCTTAAATGCTTATGAGAAAGCCATGTTGTAGGTACTTAAGTCGATGCCCCCTTTGTTTAGGCCTGCATGAGTATGGGCTACTTCTCCTAGCAACCGACAAGGTCATCCCCTCTTATGTTGACTGGGCCATGCTCTCTTGAATGCTTCATGAAACCAACCCTTTTAATGGTTTTTTGGTGGAGACTATTTCACCTAAAGGCATTTATTTCTCCCACTGATGACTCTTGTGCAACCTACCCTGGTTTGGTTCATCCCTACACTTGACTTGCTATGCCACCTGGAGCATTTTGAGCTTTTATCTTATATGTGTGTGGCTATATTATGGGTTTCCCACTTTATTTTCTCTTTCCTTGATATTTTTTAGACCACGAACAAGGGCTATTCAAGTTCTTGGGGCTTATGAATTTCCTCCTGAGCTCCTTTCTTTAGCAGGTCGCTGAGTCGTTCCTTGGGCTCTTAGGCTTTTAAATTCCTTTAGACAAAATGTTCGAAGGAATTCCTTCAGACATTTTGTCCAAAGGAATTCTTCCTTTGGTCTTGTCGCTTTCGAGTTCCTTCCTTTAACAAGCCTTTGGGATTCCGCTTATTAATTCCTTCGGATAAAATGTCCGAAGGAATTCTTTCAGACATTTTGTTCGAAAGAATTGTTCTTTGACTACTTCCTAATGGCTAGCTCACCACCTTAAATTTGACATTCATGGGCTTGTCACCTACATTTGAATTCCAACGGCTACCTTATCACCTTGAAATTGATGTTCACAGGCCTGTCACCCCCTTTGGCAATTCCTTCAGGATTTTTGCAAACGAGCTTTTTCGAAGGGAAAGTGACCCTTCAAAAAAAATGAAAAGGTCTTGCTTGCCACCTAAGTGCCCTCCACAAGGGAACCTACCCTTCAAACTTTTTATCTTCTGAATTCTTTCATATTTTCTTTAACTATCGAATTCCTCAAACAAAATGTCTGAAAGAATTCCTTTAGACATTTTGTCTGAAAGAATTCTTCCTTGAGTCTTCATCCTTGGATTTCCTTCAAACAAAAAGCCTGAAGGAATTCTCCTTTGGCCTGTCAACCTTTTTGAAGTGCAAGTCCTTTTTAGGCTTTCTACCTTGTCCCTTTGCTTCAACCATCTGCCCTTCGTAAGGACACCTCGAGCCCAAAGTTACCCTTCAAGCTTTTACAAAGGTCCATTTTGTTGATTGCCTGCCTCCCACAAGGGCTTCTTGGCCTCTAAGTCGCCTCTTGGAAGAATTGAAAAGGTCCTGCTTGGCACCTAAGTGCCCTCCATTAGGGCACCTACCCTTCAGACTTTTTGTAAACGACCCTTGGCCCTTTGAACTTGGTCCATTTTGTCGATAAAAAACCCTCCGAAGTAACTTACTTGCCCTATTAAGCATCCAAAATCAAAATAAGTTCCAAACTGATTCTTGTTTTCCAGACCCAAAGCATTTGGCAAGAGAACACTTGGTTTTTTCATGGAAAAAGGCTTCACAGAGAGAAAACTACATAAGGCAACTGTGGGATGAACTTGCCAAAACCTAGATCGAAAGACCCTTGCAAGGAAAGAGGGGTGCCCAATTTTGGTCTGCAGGACCAAAATTTGTCAACAAATATAGTAGACCTACAACCATCATAGAATAGTGTATTTTTAGTTTTATACAAATTTCCATTTATAAAAACCTTCTAATCAAACACCCACAAAAACCTAGGCAAAATGGATAACTAAAACCTTGCATGCTAAATTCTAAATCTATTCATTCTATTAGTGAAAGAAGGCTATTTTTAAATACAAAAATCATAAAATTAGAATATTATAATTACATATTTGCATTCATATCACTTCTTTTCATAAACAAACACTCAGATACTTTCAAAACTAGTTGCTAGCTTACATATGTGGAGACAAATTTTATGAATTCTTAGCAGTTAACTTGTTAGGATTTTAGATTTGATTTTCCATTTGCATGTTATAACAACATAGATCACATGGTAGTATCTCACCTTATTTTCATAAAAAATAATAAAAAATATAACTTAGTTAATTTAACTTGCATTAGACACAAACATCTCACACATAGGAAAAGCTATAAACACTTTCATATTCCCTTTGGATTTTTAGTCTTAATTTTGCATGCATTCAAAGACATTATAAAAGAAAAAACAACCAGTTATTTATTTTATTGCTTTCAGTATTTCATTTTCAATAAGTAGAGCAACTCACTTTCTTTTATCAAACATTGTCCAAACAAAACCCAAACATCTATAAGAGGCTTGTTGAGACAACCACAAGCCACAAACCTTGATTAAACACACAAAACTACAAGTATATTATCCCAACAACTTTATCCAATTAATCTCATATGTTTCATTACACAAATGGCAATTTTTTTCCTCTTTCATGACACTTCCAAGGTGTCCTTATCTCATTGGAGCTAGTCATTTTACTAGGGTTAAATCTCTTATGCTTGGAAGAAATTTACCAAGTGACATTAATGTAGAATTCAAAGTATATCATTCAAACTTTATCCCATATCTCATTACCATCTCCCTCAATGCTCTTGACAAGCAAGAGCATATTCTCGATCTTCCCATCATCATCATACCCCAAAACCAAGGTCATTAGTACAACATTATCCAAGCATAGTTGTCTACCTCCCCTTTCCCTTTTTTCCTTGGGACTAGGCTTGTCATATATCATTCACTTCATGTATGACACTAATAGGTCAAAACTAACTCGATAGAGTCGATTGCATTCCCAGAATCATCCAACCTAACCACACCCATTTCATTGTTTCTAGTATTGATCAGGAGCTTCACCTCGTTGTCATCATCGATATAGAGGAACCTCGAAGTTCTGTCTCTTTCCAAATTAATGCCTTCAATGAACATCATGAGGCAACATAGCTCTTCAAGTATCATCACGAGCATCCCATATCACCTATCATCCAAAACCCTATTCCTCAAATCAATCCATCCATTACGTTGGCTATTTTGACCTGACCTAGAGAAGTCAACTACACAAGTTAGCATGTTACTTTTCGCGTGTACAATGCCCGCCATTATTCCAAAAGATGAATGTCTTCTCTATCTCTTAAGCATGAGAGAAATAGGGCCAAATTCAAGGTAAGATTTATCATCCACATTTTGTTTTTTGTTTTGTCTTAAACCCCTACATGACACATAGTCAGAGCCTCCCTTTTCCTGTTATTGTCTCCTTGATGATATTTGATGCATTTTTCCAAGGAAATAAAGAATATTGCATTTAATACCATTTTTAGAGAAATTTCAGCAATGAATTTGTTTATAGACAATTTAGGAAGGATAGATAAAGTGTTGCATTCAAGGCATTTCTTTCAAATCATTTTATGGAGCTTAGATTATTTCCTTGGTTGGATGGGTTTTTAATAGTTGATCAATGAACTAGAAAGTTTGGCAGGTGGTTCTCTTTCTCTTCAAGATGATGCTAATAGATTGTGTTTGGTAGAGAAAACAATTTATTGATTTCTAAGTGGTATTGTCCTCAAAGAAGGAAGAACACTATGCAGTTTGGCTTGCACATGGATTGTTTTAGAGGGTGTTCTTTTATGAGAAGCATTTTGCATGCATAAAATAGGTGATTGTCTACTAGCTTGTGTCATTGAGTGGAGAAATTTTTTATCCATTAAGACTATTGCACCATTATTCTTCTTGTAGTGAGACCTCCACAATCAAAATTCATTTCCATGGAGAAAAGAGATGATTTATATGATAGGTGGCGCAGACAAACAAATGCTTTGTTCAATAGCTGGTCTCATAAAGTGAAGAACATTTTCAGCTCCTTTGTTCTTGGATTGAAGAAAATTACATTGGAAATTACTCTCTAATTAGATGATATTTCCATACAAAAAAAATAACATGGAAGATGGCTTCCCTTAATGGAAGACCAAAAAATTATAGAGGGTGGAGTAGTATTGCATATGCATATGTTTAATACTCCTAGTCCATGTTTATATAGAATAAGATGATTGGCATGATAACTTGTGTCTGTTGGAGGAAAGTTCGAGGAGTCTTCCTATGCTTCAAAGCATTGCATTGCCCCCAACTCATTTAATTGTTCATTAAATTGATAGATCATTGATTATTTTTAATTGGATTCATTTGTTTGTATATAAGATATGACATGGTTAATTCTTCAGACTGATTTTTGTCAAGAATCAAGAACAACAAACATGCTCTGATGCCACTAGTTGGGATCTTGCTCCTCAGAAAGAGCACAGTATGATTACCAAATATAAGCAATTGAATATGCGGAAATAACCAGAAACACAAGTAACTAGAATTCACCAATAGCACAGAATATGAGAGACAATACACTATCTTGTATTAACACTAACAGAAAAGAATACAACAAAGAGCCGCCACACTCTTTCACCTTACAGAGATTCGCCACACCTCAAGTGTTCAGTAATTCTTCTCACACACACTCTCCTACACAAAAAAACGGTCCCAACAACCAACTCACACACAGAATTGGTGTTCACCTCACCAACCAGTCAGTAATAACCCTGCCGGTACATCAAGCACTCTATAGCACTTCAAGCTGATCTCTCATGAACCTGCAACCTGCAATTCAAAGACCAAACTTACATGTAGATCCCAATGAGCTTGCAACAACCTGCAACTCACAGATCTTACAACTAGAAGGAACTCTTCCTTTCTATCTCATGCCTTACACAATACATGCCAATGGGTCTATAAATAGATCCCTAACTCAAACAATAACTTAGACTCTTAATTTAGACAATTGTCCTCGCAGCACAAGACTCTAACTGGTCTCAACATGCAAACTCTTTGTTCACTTAACTAACTGTCCGTGAAACGGGCAGTTCTGGAACACACAGGCGACCAACGTCGGTCCCTACTTGTCTGGTTCTGCCGACGTCGGCCGACTTTCTGCCGTCGCCGGTGGCCTTCTGCACTGGACTCTGCCGACGTCGGTCCTACTGCCGACGCCGGTTCCTATAGAACTCAGCAACCATCTGTTCCTCAGTTTGCAAAGGTTGAAGCTTTTAGCTCCACAACCTAACAATTTTTTTGTTTACTTCCTTTTCAAATATCAACCCAAACATCAAATTTATTTGTAAACTTTGTAAAGTTTTGATCGTGAAATTTATTGACTACCCACAAAATTATTTTTAGGGTACATCTTTGCAAAGTTACAAAGAATATATGGTATTGTTTGGGCTTAATATTGCAGCCATGCTTCATTTATTTTGTTGTTGTTGTACAATTGCTCTTTGAGAAGCAAATCGATCCATTCATTTTCTTAGGACATTATTAGTTTTCTCATCTGTCTCATTTGCTTATGCAAGTAATTGCACATTATCTCATTTTTCAGCATTTCATTATTCCATGATTTTTGGCTTGCATTTTGTTTAGCTACAAAAAATGAAGAAAACTCACTTTATAAATACAAATTCAGAGTTACTTGTCTTTTGAAATGAAAGTTGTCCTATTGGGGCTGAAATAATACCATATAAAAATAATTCCATATCTCTATTATATGAAAATCCTTCGGGTTTCAATATAAAAATATTTCCATAACCAATTTTTTAAGTTTTAAATACAAATTTTGTTCCTTTCATATTATTGTTTCAAACGTTATGGGAAACCATAATATTTCTAACATTTTCTCCCTTCGAAACCCTTGTTGCACGCCACAAATATCATTGTAAATGTTATAGGTTTTCAAAATTCAAAGCATTAGGAGGAAGAAGCCATAAGAAAGCGAGGGTTTTTGTAGAAAAGCTAAATGAGAAGAAACCATAAGAAATTGATAGTTTTTGTAGAGGCACTACAATTATTTTTGGAAAAACTACCATAATTTTTAAAAATATACTATTTTACCTTAAAAATGCAAGCAAATCCATCACTATTGATAAAGGATGGTGGCCTCAGAATCTAATCTAAGTGAAATCTGACAAAAGTGGAGAAAGTGTAATAATTTTTGAAAACCCACTATTCTATATTGAAAATGCAAGTATACAAGTGTTCAAAGGTGAGTTTAACATTGAAAAATCAAGAAATACCTAATATCACATACTTCTATAATTGCTTACTTTCTCCTTCATTTTATTCTTACTCTCAATGCTAGCACTATCAAACGATTGGAAATACAAATGTGAAGAAACCATGAGGAATCATGTGTTTTAGTAGGGAGTGCCTCTAATGATTTTTGGGGCCTACAATGATTTTTTGAATAGCAAACATACAAATGATATTCACAAAACAACTACTCGCCACCTTCTTTAATAAATGTTAATATGTGCCACCTTGATTAATAGGTTGAGAAAATTTATAAAAAAATAATAATATGGGGATGATTTTTTATTAATATACTTCTACACCTATGAAGAACTCACAAAGTTCACATATTGAAGACAAAAGCACGCTTGAAACCCTCTAAAGCTCATTCATACCAGTACTCCTCAATATGTTTATTTGAGATTCGCACATGAACAAAAAGAAAATGCTTAGAGTGCACTCTGTAGAGTAAAATACTCTACGTTTTATTTTGAGTTTCAGTTGTGCAATCCAAGTTTTGTCCCTGCATGTTTCAGTTTCAAGACAATAAAGGTTATGACACAGGGCACGAGTTTTTCATTTTGCATAGGTTTTTCATTTTGCCTAAAGTTTTGTCTAAATCTCAAAGTCGAGCAGAAGATGCCAAGTGTCATCTACCGGGACACATTATAATTTGTTTCTTAAAGCAGCGGAACGTGCCACATGTCCCGTTATAACTCAGCGGAGCGTGACAAGTGTTTGCATCCACGTTTCAAGTTTCTTATAAGTTTCAAAGCTTCTTTCAATAAGATTTTCTCAGAGTCTCACGGAGGGCGCCAAGTGGCAACTGCGGAAGGTTTTAATATGTTTTTCTAAATGCAGTGGAAGTAGCCACATGTCCCTTGTAAAGCTCAGCGAAAGCTGCCAAGTGTCAACGTCCGTAGTTTCTTCCTTTTGTTTTGTTATTGAGTAAGGACTATGGTGGACCCTAGGTGAGTTGCTAAAGTAAGCGGAGCGCACCAAGTGTCATCGTCTGTGTGAATCCAAATGAGTCCCAAATATTTCTATAGTGTTTCTAAAGCTTAGCGAAAGCTGCCATGTGTCATCTTCTGCAAGACTCTCAAAAGGTATCTAAAGCTTCTATAGACAAGTGGAAGCTACCACGTGTCACTTGTTAAGATCAGCGAAAAGTGCCACCTATCCCGTTCCCCTTTTGAAACTACTCAAGCAAGAAGTGTTGTGGGTCCCATTTTCAGTAAGTTGATAAAGTTTCAAAGCAGCGGACTGTGACAGATGTCAAAGATGGAGCACTCCCAATACAAAGACACAGTAAAGAGTATAAGTTACGTGGAAGCTGCCAAGTGTCATTTTTTGGTGCCTCCTGAATAATGAGACAATTTTCAAGTAAGACTAGCAGATGCTGCCAAGTGTCTTCACCTGTTTCACAGTGGAAAATGTCATGTGTATCTATTTCAGCCAATGAACTTGCAGGGAAGCTAAACATTTTAGATTTGAAAGACATCTTCTGTTAGACACTTCCAGTTAAGTTAGAGTTCAGTTAGACCATTGGGATTGGATCTTGCAGATAATCTTGAGCCAGTCCTATGCTATAAATATGGGTTCAGGTGCCAGACAAGAAAATATCATCATAAGAAGAGAGAGAGAATTTTTTGCAGAGATTATTATCAAGAAGTTTTTTTAGACTTTCTTGTTGTGGCTAGTAATATCATTTGCCTTTGTTCTATTTCCTTAATTTAGAAAGTTTGTATAACTGTGCATGTGTCAGTGCCTTTTATGTGACTGGAAAATGAATAAAAAGATTGAGTTATGTGCCTTTGCTAATATTTTTTGTGTTATTGCAAAAATCATCTAAGTTGTGAGCCTTTGATTATATTTGTTTTCATCTTTTACATTGATCATGCATTGTTTGCTCTTTAATGTAACTGAATCCTAAAGATAGCTTCATTGTGCTTAGTATTAAGGGATGAATTAAACTCAGGCACATCACCATAGTTAAATTTTCTTTTGTTGCATTAGTGATTCCATTTCATTTCTATCCCTTTTCTCACAATACATTTGAGATAAAGAAGAGCCAGCTTCCTTAAAATTTGGAGGTCGTTTCAGGTCACAAGTCCCACATTCTTGAAACTTTCCATTGTTGGTGTTCGAAATAGCACAATTTTAAGCATCAATAATTTTTTGGCACACCCAGTAGGACAATCTCTTGAAGTTTCTTTCAAGACTGTATGAACCAGAGAGCTACAAGGAGTCAGAGCTATAGACTAGTAACAAGAGCTCAATCTGCTATGAACTTAGGTATTCTTTTACCACCATTGATAACTAATTCAAGAAGAAGGGTCAATCAATTTATAGCAACACTAAGAGCAAACATAGGAGCACCTATACCCCAAAGAATTATGTAAATTAGAACATTGGCAGTCTTTTGATTCTCCTAGTACCACCAGCCACTTGGGATCCTATTCCAGTAAATGCTCTGAAAGCTCTGCCCAAATTCAGTGGTCAAGATTTCAAAACACCTGAAGAACATCTACAAGATGTGTCTGATGTCTGTGCAATACATGTGATCACACAGTAGAATGTGGCTATAAGATTGTTAGCAGCTTCTTTTAAGGGGAAGGCTCTAGACTGGTACAGATCTTTGACCCCAAATACAATATCTACATGGGATCAGCTTGGAGATGCTTTCTTTGAAAGATTTGAAAAAAAGGGTGATAAATCTTCTTTGTTGCAACAATTGATTATTATCAAAAGGGCACCACAAGAAGTAATGACTGATTTCAATTCAAGATTTCAAAATACTTGGGAAAGAATTCCTACTATAGCAAGACCATTACCAGGTATGGCTATAGTATTTTATCTTAAAGCCTTAAATTCATATATATCAGTAATGATTCAGTCATTTGGAGGTTAGACTCTGCCAAAAGCCTATGACTATGCAGTCAGAGCTGAAAATAACTTAATAGATGCTGGAAAGTTACCTCCAAGGCCTCCCATGCCCATGTTTCCAGAGATTACCTTACCTTTACCTCAAGAAGTCCCTAATCCCATAGCCCCACCTGTGTCTATGTATACATTTCCTCAACAACCTGCTAAAGTAGTTGTCCCTGTCCTGTCATCTGAGATGGATGATGTTAAGAACATCTTAAGGACATTTTCTAATGAGATAATTAACCTAAAAAGACAGCAGAATCCTTATCTTAGACCCCAATATCAAGGCTACTAAGGAAATAGACCTCCAGCACAGCCAAATCAGTATCTGGGTCCTCAAAGGCAAACTAACCCTCAGCCATCTAACCAATTAGTTGTAGTCCATACACCCTCACAGACTATTTCCCTTAATCTAAACAGGGAGATTGTTTAAGGTTAGAATAATTATGCAAATGGCACCAATGCCTGGTGTTTCCCTTGTAATAATGCTCATATGCCTAGAGATTGTCCCATGGGTAATCTACAACAAAAGATAGCAGAGCAAAGAATAGATGGACAATTTACAAATACTTCTGACACTCAACCATACCAATCCCCTTGTATGCAAAATTCAGTCTTGGTGGCTCAGATGCAAGGGATGTCCTTACAGCAAGAAGAAGAAATAGCCCCTGAGCATGCTTTATTTTCATGGGTTGAAGATGAAGAGTCAGTATTCTTAAATGAAACTTCTACTTCCAAGAAGCCATTGGTACAATCAAATTACTACACTAGAGCCAAGAGAAGGATGATGGAACAGCCTGAAGTTGTAAATAATGAAATTATGGGGATTCCTCCGTTTCAAGATCATCAAGACATAGTTGCTAGACAAGAAATACCTCAGCTAGTGTAGAACCAAGTAATTTCTAGACAAGTTCAAGAAAAAGCAAGGTACCCTTATTATCTAAGAACTTGAACACTAGGACCGATGAATGTGGTGGATCAGTTGAAGAGGACCCCAACACATGCGTCAATATGGGACATGTTAGCTATTCTTGAGCAAAAGACACTGTTGTAAGAAGCTTTGCAGGGCCAAGTAGTGCTTAAACATACTGGTACCAAAGGAGGACCTGCTGATAAGGAAAAGCTCAAATACACTGTTCCTTTATAGACAACAGCCCTTTTGAACAATGCACCAGAGGTAAGCAAATCCAAACCAGAGCCCTTCTATTTGACTTTGATAGTTGGAAAGAAATTGTTACATAATGCAATGATAGACTCAGGGGCCAGTACTACAGTAATGCCTAAGCAAATAGCAGATGCTTTAAAAATAAAGTATGAGCCACTTACTAGAGGAGTTATGCAGTTGGATGGGAAATCAGTGTAAACAATAGGGAAAATTAAACAACTCTCATTGCAATTGTATACTTGCCCTAATATAATTGTCAATCAGGATGTGGTAGTCATAGATATACCCCCTGTATTTGGTCTATGTTTATCCAAAGATTTCACAGCCAAGATAGGAGGTTATATGTCACTTAATTGGTCTCACCTCATCCTAAGAACCAAATATGGTACAAAAATAAAAATACTATCTGAGTCACTATCTAAGGATCACATCACCAATGAACCAACCCCAAAATTAGAGGCAGCTCATGTTATGTTGAATAAAGAAGAAAGGGTCTTTGTTGAAGAGTTAGGTGACTGGACTGAACATGACCAAGAGGAGGAAAATAACTAGTTGTTAACTATGATGCAAAGTAACCCATATAGAAATTATGACTCTACTGGTCTAGGCACTTATGTCATATTTGATGAAGACCATGAAATCCCAAATGTTTTAAGGGAAGAAATGCCAAAGACTCAAGAATATAAAAAAGACTCATAAATCTGGACCTTAAATTTTGATGGGGCTAAAAGTAAAAATAGTGCTGGAGCAGGAATTTGTCTTGTTGCTCCAAATGGTGAGAAAATTTTAAGAGCTATCCGTTTCCAATTTGTCTATACTAATAATGATGTTGAATATGAATCCTTAGTACATGGGCTCATGTTAGCCAAGAAAAAAGGAGTAAAGAATCTGATAGTAAAAGGAGATTCAGAACTAGTGGTGAAACAAATTAGAGAAAAGGCAATAGCCAAAAATGTAAGGATGAGATCCTATAGACATAGAATTTGGGACTTAATAGATGATTTTGAATCTTTCAATATTGAAATAGTTCTTAGAACCCAAAATTCTGAAGCAGATAGGATGGCACAGATTAGCTCACAATTTGACCCAACAACTGATCTATTAGTCAACAATGAGTCAGTCAAAGTTATAATAAGGCCAACTATCCCAGACAATGATGAAAATTGGCAAGTCTTTAAAAATGATTTTTAGGAACTCTCATTTTTGCAATAGTCAGGGGAATTTGCAGATCAATTTCAACCCAAAATTGAAGAAGCATATGGAGATCAAATTATTCAATTAAAGATACTTTAGAAAACCTATTTAATCCAGAAGATGTAAGCCTAGAGAAGAAAAAGTTTCAAAAAAATAAAGCAGATTATTCTGAGATACAAGTGAGTGAAGGGAAAAAAACTAAAGATTGGAAATTTCACAACCCAAGAGGAAAGGGAAAGACTAATTGACTTGTGTGAAAGATATGACAGAGTAATAGCCTGGACCTATGAAGACCTTCATGGCTATAACAAAGACATTATTCAGCACATCATAGAACTAATTGAAGGATCTAAGCCAGTCAGATAGAAGCAGAGGCCAGTGAATCCAAGGATTGAACCTCTAATGGTGGATGAGTTGCAGAAACTCTTAGAATCTAAAATAATTTTTCCACTCAAACACTCAACTTGGGTATCCAATCTAGTATCAGTCAGAAAAAAGAATGGTGACATAAGGCTCTGTGTGGATTTCAGAGACCTAAATAGAGCATCTCTAAAAGATCACTATCCCCTACCCTCTATGGAACAAATTTTACAGATTGTGGCTGGATCAGAAAGATTTTCCTTGTTAGATGGTTTCTCTGGATACAATTAGATTTAGTTGGCTGATGAAGACCAACACAAAACTGCATTTACTACCAAATGGGGAACGTTTGCATATGCCAAAATGCCATTTGGCCTGTCAAATGCTAGAGCCACTTTTCAAAGAGCAATGGATGTAGCATTTGGAGAACTCATAAACAAAATCATTCTGATTTATCTTGATGATCTCACTATTTTTTCTAAGAATGTTGTGGATCATTTTGATCATCTGGAATTTATTTTTAAGAAGTGTCAAGAGTTTGGAATATCCCTGAATCCAAAAAGTGTATATTTACAGTACCTCAAGGCAAACTATTGAGACATATAGTATTCAAAGGAGTCTTTATAGATCTAGAGAGAGTCGCAGCCATAATGAACTTGTCCCTACTAGTAAATAAGAAGGCAGTTCAGTCCTTTTTGGGAAAGATTAATTTTGTCAGTCGGTTCATATCAGACTTTGCAGGCCTAATGAGACCAGTGACACTCTTTGTGAAGAAAGACCTAGTGTTCAAGTGGACTACAGAAGGAAGATAAGCTTTTGAGGAGGTCAAGAAAGCAATTACAACAGCCCCAGTACTTAGTAACCTAGACTTCTCTAAGTCTTTTATAATGTATGTTTATGGAGGAGAGTTCAGTATTGTTGATGTCTTTACACAGAAAGATGATCAACAAGAGGGAGAACACCCAATAGCCTTTTTCTTAAGGACTCTTAGGGAGTATGAAGCCATATACAACTTTGTGGAGAAACATGCATATGATATGGTAAAAGTCCTCAAAAAATTAAGGCATATGATATCAGGAAATAAGATTTTGATACTTGTGGCTCATCTTAGTGTCAGAGAATACATTATGGAAGGTGAAATTACTGAAAAAAAGCAAACAGGATAACAAAGATCCTTGAGTATGATGTAGAGGTCAGACCCACTAAGCTGGTCAGAGGTAGGGGGTTGTGCCAATACATGGCTCAAGATATGGAAAAGATGATAATTGAAGAAACAGAAAAAGAAAATGTATTGAGGATACAAGATATTGATCATAACTCCTGCATCACAAACAGAATCCATTTTATGAAACATGGGATTTTTTCAAAAGAGCTCTCTCAAGACAAGAGGAGATACTATAGGCAGCAAGGGGTCCATTTTATTTTAATTGACCAAGTTCTTTTCAAAAGAAATACTGATGGCATACTTTTAAGATGCATAGAGAAAGATGAGGCTAAGAAAATACTACATGAAATGCACCATGGAGTCTCAGGTAGACATTTTTCTACAAGAACCACAACTATAAAGATAAGTCAGGAAGGTTATTTCTAGCCCACTTTATTTACAGACTATTATCAACTGGTCAAAAAGTGCCAATCTTGTCAGCATTATGTGGGGAAGAGAAGGAATGCAACAATGCCCCTTAGTCCTATAATTGTTGATGAACCCTTTGCTCAATGGGGTTTGACTTCATTGGAATGATCAATCTAGTGTCGAATATGGGACACAAATAAATTCTAATTGCTACAGATTATTTTACCAGATGGAGTGAGGCAGTGCCACTCAAAGAAGCAACAGAAAACATGATCCTAGACTTTCCGGGGGATATCACTACTCGCTTTGGGCCTCCTCGTACCATAATTTTTTATACATTTTTAGGGGAAAAAATATCTGACTTTGCACTAAAGTATGGAATCTATCTGAAAACTTTCTCAAATTATTACCCTCAGAGTAATGGTTTGGCAGAATCAACCAACAAGAACCTGATTAGACTTATTAAGAAAATAGGGGCTGATCATCACAAAGAGTGGCATAAAGTGCTTAATATAACACTATGGGATGATATAATTACACCTAAATAAGTGACAAAGATGTCCCAATATGAATTGGTCTATGGTAAGCTTGTTGTAATGCCCCTGAGCTTGGAGATTCTTGCTCTCTAGTTATTAAAACAGATTGAAATTGAGGAGAATGGCCCCATGCAGGTTAGACTTGTTGAGCTCCTAGAAGTTCAAAAAAAGAGGGATAAAACACATGAATCATTAATGAAACATCATAAAATAATCAAAGACTACTTCGATAAGAAGACTTCAAACCCCCATTTCGAAGTAGGCTCAGTTGTTTTAAAATGGGATGCGAGAGCTGCTAAGCCGGGTCGACACACTAAATTTGAGGCATTGTGGACTGGCCCCTATAAGATTCGTACATGTAAACCATGAAATTTATTTGAGCTTGAAATGATGGAGGGTGAACCTGAAGAGATTCCTATGAATGGGATCTATCTGAAACATTTCATTTAAGTAGTATCTCTTATGTATTATAGTTATATAGTTTCCCTTTCTTTGTTGCTATGTTTTCTCATTTTGCTTTTCTGCTCTTTCTTTTAATAAGTGTTTTATGAACACGTGGCTGCGAATCAGAGTCTTTTCAAAAAAATTGAAACTCTCGCATTCACTAAGTCTCTCTGAAATCTCCAAAATTCCTCAAGGTACCTTTACGCAGCCACTTTCATGACGTGTCTGACTCGTTGTCCCACGCAAATTTAATAAGATTTACTAACGGTTATCTAGTTTTAATGTCATTTTTGGGACTTGATGGGTCATTAAATACCTCAATAACAAGAGTTAAGGTTAACAGTATCTCATCCATTCATACGTCTGCTAAGAAAATCTCTGTTGCCTGCACTTTCAATTCATAGCAAAACCTACTTAGTAAAAGTGCCTTCCCTGTTGCAAAGCTCCATACTTGTTACATAAGTTCACTAAGTCCCAGTATATACACAGATATGGAAGAGGCACACTCTTCACAGTAGGGGCTTGGTATTTATGAATCCATTGATAAGCTTCTCACCAGCAAATCATATGCTTTGGCCTCTACACAACCCTTAAAGACCTATCCAAGGACTAGAGCCCCCAAAGTTGGTTACGCGATCCACCCAACAAAGGTGAAGGATTTTGCAGACAAAATCGTGGACCCAACTCTTCAAAAGTCTGACAAAGCTCTACGAGAAGGGGCACACTAAAGATGTATCTAGAGGGCTAAGGCTAGACAATTCGAATCATTTGGGATGAGGATATGGACTTCTCAATTGGCACAATTCATTGTCTCAAGTGTACATCCATGCCTCGACTTAGTTGAAATATGCATAAAATTGTTTCATACACCCTCAAACACCATACAACAGGGTCAATTCATGGTGCAAATTACATCGAAGGCCATTAGGGACATGTTGGCCCTATATCATAACAAAATAGCCACATTTCTCACGACTAATAAATACAAAAAATGTGGGCAAACGTTAATAATCAATTGAAGTTTGTTAGATCAGAATTGCAATTAGGGGATGATGATACCATTGTGCCAGTGCTACCAATGGGAAGGGCATAATTTGCACAAGCCAATCAAGAGGCACTATCCATGATGGCATTTATTTTTGGAATGAAAAAGGACATAAGTGTCTATGATTGGTAAATGGCCATTCTCTTTAGATTAAAAACTGTAGACAAGTCTCAGGAGTATCAGCTAGATTTTTTAGAGCAGATTGCCTATTCAATGGTTGACCAACTCACCCATTTCAAATCTAAAGGGGTTTTCAAGTATTCTTCTTATCTATTTCACCTCATATTATATCAAAACTTTGGCATCTTTTCACAATATATGCATTTGAATATGTATGACCCAAGTTTCGGTCATAATAGGACCATTCTTGTGTCTGCATAAACACATATTTTATCCAAAACATCTGACCCATATAAATTTTGAGAACTTTTTGTTGCCTCTGTCTTTTGTCACCTAAGCCCAGACCCTATTGAAAATAGATTAACTCTAAGTGTCAGAGGCCTCATGACAAATTGCACTATTCCTTGTGACTACTTTTTTGGATCCCATCATACTATCATTAGGGTCCATGGTTTTAATGGAGAACCAGTGTTGCTATCCAAGATTTTGACTCCTAGATTAACATTCTTAGAGGTCACCCAGCAAGTGTTTGTGGTTGATAATAATTATGGCACTAGGAAGAAGAAAAAGAAAATATATGATATTTCATGGGTAATGAAAAACATGGCCCTAGAGGTCAGAGATGTTGAACACTTGTTGCTGAAGAAGCTAGCTATCCTGGGTTTTTTTATGATTGAAGATAAATGGAGATATGACCCAAGTAGTTTCATAACCTTATGGGTCAAGAATAACAAGGTCGCCACTAAAATTGCGCATGAGGGCCGTCCCTTTTGGGAAAATAAAAGAAATCTTAAGGAAGATATCCCTGATTTATATGTAGAATTGACAGATTTACCCTTTCAAGAAGCCAGGTCATGGGAGACCTTTTATGTTAAGGAAAAGGATTTTGACCCTAAAATCAGAATGACTTCTGGTTTAAGAAGGGCATTGAAGAACAAAGAATAGAAAATAGAAGCCTATTGGAAGTATAGGCAAGAAATTTGTGAGACAACTCATTCTTTTGGTAATGTAAACTCAGATGAGAAATGGGAGGCAATTTGGGATGAATGGCATCTGTCTCTTGTCTCTAGCCCTGATACAAGCAAACTGCAGACACAAAGTGGAGAGTTAGAAAGGGAAGCATAATCCACTCATACAGTGTAGGCCCCAGGACAAAACTCATCTACAGTCGCTATAGAAAAACAAAAGAATGTGGTATCCTCACCACCCAGAGCTTCTCCATCAGTGTCAGCGTTTGGGGTTCCCAATTTTGTGTAATCACCACTAGCAACAGTGGTAAATGTTGATGAGAAGGAAGCGCAGCAAGAAGAAGAAAGGCCAAAGAAACATAAGAAGCTAAAACTTTAGCCTAATTTAGAGGAGGAGGTAGAACCCTCACAACATCAACTACTGAGTACATCTGTTGCTCCTTAGGTACATGTTATTTCCCCTTCTTCTTCTCAGTCTTTTTCTTCTTTTATAGGAGTGGCAATCCCAACTGACCAAATATTATCCCCTACCACCTTTGCTGTGCCAATTTTCCAATTTGTCCCACCTATTACTACTTAGGCCATGCCATCACATGTCACATCATTGCCTCCCTTTTCCCCCTCTGTCTCAAAGAGAATACCTTCCTAGATTCCCCCTAGCCAACATTTGGCTATTCCCTATGACTTGCCACAAGGTTATCTTTTTGTGGGCGGGTATATTGCCTCTCCCTCTACCTTCCAAACTCAAGCAGACAATGCTAAGAAGGCTAGGGAAGCCCATAAGGATAAAAAGAGGAAGAAATATAATAAAGCTCTGGCTGCACCACACATGAGGTCACTATTTGACCCAATCCAATAGCAACTAATTGTGACTCATTTGTCACTTAATGTAGTCAGGCCAAACGAGTAGATGCACCCTCAAGATTATACAATGAGTGCAGTGGCTATGGATATGTCACTTTTCAGACCACATGATAGAGTTGAGTTGCTGAATGAAACCACTTCTGTTGTAGCTACTGATTATTTGAAAGTATCAAAGAAGCTGTAGAAGATGGAAATTGATCTGACTCAAGAGAAAGCAAATGTAGCAATCTGGCTACAAAAATCAAAACCAATAATGATGAAATAGAGAGTCTCAACAAATAGTTGTAAGATACTGTTTCTTGTCAGATTTACCAGGCTATTCAAGCCCTAAATTCTTCTTTGAAAGAAGAGCTAACACAAGAGAAAGCTGTAATGACAGCGCTAAGGTAGGAAAAGGTGACACTATAGAAAGAATGTCAGAAAAACTTGCAACATGTCACTCAGTTCTAGTAGAAGCTGCTGAATGAGCAAAATAATACCGCCGCCATACAAGCCCAACTTCAAACTGAGCAACAAATAATAAAACAATTGACACTTGAGTTGGCTAATAGGCAAAAAAATACATGAGTTCTGAACCTGGTCAAAGATCTATATGTATTAGTGTGGAAAAGAATCTCTGAGAAGTTTACTCAGCTCAGACCCTCTCTAACTTTCCTGCTAAATGCACATAAATTATGCAAAAAGGTGGAGAATTCAGTTCAGGCCACTCTGTCCACTGTCTCTTTGAGAGTGTTTAATGCTCAAATGTTGCTGCAAAAGCTATATGACACAACTAATGAGACGTTATCATCAGTAGGGATTAGTGACAAAATGATTGCTGCAAAAAAGGTGAATGAAGTTCTTAGTTGCAACTCTGTAGCAATTAATTGCAAAGAGCTCCTAATTGTGGTAAAAGAGATAATAAAAGACATGAAGCAGCATATTGAAGCTCTGTTGCAATTGGGTCTTCCCTCCCCTTTTCTTGATAGCAACACTATGTTAATGGTTGATGAGATTAAACCTTTGTTATTAGCCAGACAAAATGATCAGTCAATTTTCTAGGGTTTAATAGATGATTCCTCAGTGCCAAAAGTGGAAGTTGTCTTGATCCCTATGGCCCAACTTGAATTCCAATTGAAGACTACAGTTCATATTTTGCAGAGTTTTTCGCACAAGGACATCATCAACCTTGATTTAGCCTTCCAAGAATTGCAAAATAAGCAGGGACTATCTGATGTTGAACGGTCTGTTTATCAGACGACCTTACAAAAGTTGTGATTTTTGCCACGTTTTATATATTCTGTGGATTTTTTTTTGAGCAAGCTCAAAAGTCCTTGGGGTCACCAAGAACTGTAGAGTAAAATACTCTACATTTTATTTTGAGTTTCAGTTGTGCACTACAAGTTTTGTCCCTGCGCATTTCAATTTCGAGGCAGTAAAGGTTATGACACAAGGCTCAAGTTTTTCATTTTGCCTAAAGTTTTGTCTAAGTCTCAAAGTCGAGCGGAAGCTGCTAAGTGTCATCTACCGGAACACATTAAAATTTGTTTCTAAAAGCAGCAGAATGTGCCACGTGTCTCGTTATAACTTAGCAGAGCGCGCAAGTGTCTGCATTCGCATTTCAAGTTTCTTATAAGTTTCAAAGCTTCTTTCAATAAGCTTCTCTTAGAGTCTTGCGGAGGGCACCAAGTGGCAACTGTGGAAGGTTTTAATATATTTTTCTAAATGCAGCGAAAGTCACCACGTGTCCCTTGTAAAGCTCGACGAAAGCTACCAAGTGTCAACATCCACAGTTTCTTCTTTTTGTTTCATTATTGAGTAAGAATTGTGGTGGGCCCCGAGTGAGTTGCTAAAGTAAGCAGAGCGTGCCAAGTGTCATCGTCCGTGTGAATCCAAATGAGTCCCAAATGTTTCTAAAGCTCAGTAGAAGCCGCCATGTGTCATCTTTCGTAGGACTCTCAAAAGGTATCTAAAGCTTCTATATACAAGCGAAAGGCGCCACATGTCACTTGTTAAGATCAGCGAAAAGCGCCACCTGTCCCCGTTCCCCTTTTGAAGTTGCTCAGGCAAGAAGTGTTGTGGGTCCCATTTTTTGTAAGTTGATAAAGTTTCAAATCAACAGACTGTGACATATGTCAAAGATGGAGCATTCCTAATACAAAAAGACATAGTAAAGAGTATAAGTTATGCAGAAGCTACCAAGTGTCATTTTTTGGTGCCCCCTTAAATAATGAGATAGTTTTCAAGTAAGACTAATGGATGCTGCCAAGTGTCCTCGTCTGTTTCACAGTGGGAAATGTCACATGTATCTGTTTTAGCCAATGAACTTGTAGGGAAGCTAAATGTTTCAGATTTGAAAGACATCTTCTGTTAGACACTTCTAGTTAAATTAGAGTTCAATTAGACCGTTGGGATTGGATCTTGCGGACAATCTTGAGCCAGTCCAATGCTATAAATATGGGTTCAGGTGCTAGACAAGAAAATATCATCAGCAAAAGAGAGAATTTTCTGCAGTGATTATTATCAAGAAGTTTTTTAGACTTTCTTGCTGTGGCCAGTAATATCATTTGCCTTTGTTCTGTTTTCTTGATTTAGAAAGTTTGTATAACTGTGCATGTGTCAGTGCCTTTTATGTGATTGAAAAATTAATAAGAAGACTGAGTTTTGTGCCTTTGCTGATATTTTCTGTGTTAATGCAAAAATCATCTAAGTTGTGAGCCTTTGATTCTATTTGTTTTCATCTTTTACATTGATCATGCATTGTTTGCTCTTTAATGTAATTGAATCCTAAAGATAGCTTCACTGTGCTTAGTATTAAGGGACGAATTAAACTCAAGGGCATCACCATAGTTAAATTTTCTTTCGTTGCATTGGTGATTCCGTTTAATTTCTATCCCTTTTCTCACAATACATTTGAGATAAAGAAGAGCCAGCGTCTTTAAAATTTGGAGGTTGTTTCATGTCGCAAGTCCCACACTCCTGAAACTTCCCATTGTTGGTGTTGGAAACAACGCAATTTTAAGCATCAACACACTCATAACTTAAGAAACACTCTTCATATGCACCCATGTCGCAGGCCAAAATGCAACCTAAAGTGATCTAAATGCTATCTATACATATACATGATTAAACCCTGACACATATTTATCAAATCAATCATATATATATATTATATATTGTATTTAAAATATATTCTACTCTGTTTAGAGTTTTTTTCATATTTCTAAAATTTACATTGAGAAACCTATTTCGCCAAGCAACAACAACAACAACAACATAAATTTTAACGTCCACGAGACTAAAAATAGAGTATGGGACAAGACAACTCAAGCAGATTTAAGTAGCACTGTTCGCTTCTTGTGTAGGCTGATGATGAGCCCCAACAATTGCTCAATGTACTCTTTGTTGAATAGGTTATGCCAAGACCTGTCACATATAGTATCCACAAATTTATCTCTGCTATCCTTGTAGGCCTCACATTCTAGAATAAAGTGTTGTTCAGTTTCCACTTCCCCAGAATTGCAAAACCTGCAAATTCTCTCTTCCCAAGCCTCCTTTGGCCTCTTCCAACGCCCGGTCTCACAACGAAGTTGGTGAGAGTTGGTTCTCAGCTGAGCAATAAGAATTTTAGCCCTCCAAGAAATGTTGGCTCCTATGTACACTTTTTGGAGTTGATCACAAGTGGGGTTGAACTCATTTATATAATATAGTTTCTTCCTCCCAATCTCGATTCCCCAATTTCTCTTGTAGAATTTCTCCATAACAAAGACTTTTATTTCTTTATTATTTGTGGGGCACATATTGAATTGAATATTCCATTTACTCATCCATTTTATGTTTTGTTGCATCCATGTCTTTTTTCGCTTACATAGTGTGTCACTAAAAACAACTTTAGGCCATCTATCCTCTTCCATTTTTTCGATTCTTTTTAAATAGCTTAAAAGGCGAACCATAGCAAGTGCCTCGATAGGAACAACCCCCATTTCACTTAGCATGATGTCATATGGAATAGTGCTTTTGATTTTAAACTTGCTTGTAATCAAGCGCTTTCGGATTCCTTCGATTTGTTTCTATTGTGCTATAGTAGTGCTGCTGGCCCATAATTCGCACCCGTAAAGAACAATTGGCAGCACAAGAAGACCGAACAAGGTTTGAATAGTTTTCCAATCCCACAACTCCGCTTCACGGCACTTATTCTGAAGAGCATAGAAAGCCTTCCACCACCTAATGTCCTTTTATACCTGCAGCTAGACTAGCTTAGCTTTTTGTTGAAATCAATGCCAAGGTATTTATAATCCGCAACCTCTTCGAGAAGACTTCCATTGTAATAAAATTCATGTTGATGCTATTTTTTATTATTAGAGAAAATCATAACCTTAGTCTTGCTGATATTGACCCGCATCCCCACCATTTTGCAAAAGCGCTCAAGAGAATATAGATGGTCTTGCAAATCACAGGCAAATTTGGCAATTAAAATGAGATCGTTCGCATATAAGAGCAGCTTTATAACAAATTCACCTAGTTGAATGCCTTCACCCTTTTGCATGTTTAACCACTCTTCCAGTTTGTCAATATATAAACCAAATAAAGTAGGAGACAAAGGGCAGCCCTGTTTGACCCCGATATCGCTCCTAAAACATTCTAAAATGCCATCTGAAGTTCTGATTTTCACTTTCACCTCTTCGTACATCCTATGAACAGCAGCTCTAAGATGCCTAGGAATCCCCAATTCTTCCATCCTGAACCAAAGTTTGTCTCTCAGAATGGTATCAAAAGCCTTTTTTAAGTCAACAAAGCAACAAAAAACCTCTTCCTTTTTCTCCCACTCTTTTTCAATAATGTGTCTCAGAGTGACACAGTGATCCACTGTCGAGTGCTTTGGCCTAAAACCAGCTTGCCCTTTAGCACGTTTATGGTTTTCTTCTACCCATTTGCTGATCCTAGTTTCTATCATGCTGCCAAAAAGTTTAGCAAAGAGGGGATTGATCATTATAGGCATGTAGTTGGAGAAATTGTTAACATCACCACTCTTAAAAAGTGGTATTACAACGCTGATTGTCCAATCTTTCGAAAACCCTTCTTGGCAGATTTTGTTGAAGATTTCAGTGATGTGTGGTGCAAGAGTTTTCATACCCCACTTCAAATATTCGGCTTGAAGTGCAACAAGATCTTTTGCTTTACCTCCACCCAACTTCTTAATCCCTGTCTCTATCTCTTGCACAGTGAAAATGTTTGTAGTATCGTTGACCAAAGGTGGCTGTCCCACTCCACCCTCTTGTTCATAAAGTTTTTTAGCATATTCAAACCATTGGGTGGCAGTAATATTATTTTCAGTTTGCTTTCTCCTTGGTTGGAGTTCTTTCCAAAAACGTTTGGGGTTATTTATGCCCAAGAAAATTAGCTCCTCTCTCCTTGTGAACATAAAATCAATTTTTTTCTTCTTTAGGATCTGTTTGTAGGCCTTAATGTCAAGGTTAGTTTTATTTGACTCCCTTAGGTTTCTCCTAGCCCTCTTGCATTCCTTGTCAAACCATGCATTGGTTGGAAAACAATTAGTTTCAGATTTTCTATTTTTTGCTCTCTTGCATTTTGAAAGAGCCTCGTGAATCAGATTTGATAAGTCATGACTGTTAACACCATGCTTATACATAGGGTGTCCCATACAAAGTTCCTCAAGAGTAGCTCTGAAAGTGTTACTGTTTTCTAAAGTTAACAAAATTTTGCTCTAAGAAGGTGGGTGTTGAGGGCCTTGGATTTTTGCCCAAAGCCGCCTATCCTTTGCCCAATACAAATTTATGTATAGCGGTCTATGATCTGATTTTAGATCCCAAATGTGCTCTCCAATTTCAAATTCTTTAATATTTTTATACAAATTTTGTGAACAAATTACATAATCTACCACACTTGCCCCGTTTTATGTGTTGCAAGTGAAATTGCTCGACTTAGCCCATCTAGCTAAACCATTACAGATTATTAGATCAAATGTGCCACATAGAGTGATCAATTCTTCCCCAAAATGATTGCAACCTTTAGCATCTTCAGATATTCTTTCCCATCACTGATTTCTCTCTTCTGTGAGCCAAATAGGGTTATCATTTACCTCGGAGCTAAAAATACTTGCTTGCCAATTTGCTGTCCTACCATTGAAATCTCCAACAAGAAGAACATCTCCACGCTGCGAAAAAATAACATCTTTCTTTAACGCAACATAGGGGTCATTGTGATCTAAGCCACACTTTTTATAAGTTTTAGATACTTGTGGAGTAAAGTAACAGGGTGCGATCCTGAGAAGAGTTATTTTCCATGATTTTGAACCATATAAGTTGTTTATTAGAATTAGTCTTTTCCAGCTGAATGGCACGACCTTCTCTTTCTTTTACTAGAACCATTATACCTCCATGACCTTTACCATTTCCTGCTGCCTCATTCCACACTGCCATTTTCCAGTAGCCTTCAAACAATGGGGTCTTACATCCCTCATGCTCATGTGTCTCTATGAGACAAATAATGTCTTTGCCTTCCGCGATAGGTCCTAACCTAGGCCCATGTCTCCACGGATAACCTCTGCAATTCCAACAAACTAAACTTAAGGACCCCTGGGTTAAGCTTGATTGCTATTTGTTTTGATGTGAAAGACTCGAAGTTGAGTTTTTATCGCTAAGCGCGATTGTGGATCTTGTGGTATTGTTGTATGTTAAGGTGTTTGTTGTCGCACCTTTGTTGCCTTCTTGCTGCCCTTCATTGGAGCGATGGCCAAAATGAGCAATAATTGCTTTTCCCTTGAACATCCAAGCTCTTTTGCCTTCATTTCTAGCTGTTTTTATTTTTTTCCATTTCCATCCTTTCTACTTGCTGTCTCATAGTTAAATCCTGCTCTAAAACGAAGCGAGAACCCCTCGAGCGCTGTTTTTTGTTAAGTAGATTTTGTTTGTCTCTAATGCTGGGCATAACTACCTTGATTGGCCTATTTCTCTCAGCGTATGGTTTGCCAACCCTCCAAGCTTCGCAGATTTGTCCTTGCCACAACAACACATCTTGTAGGAAATCCCTCGTTAAGTCAAGGGTATGTTCGCCTTCCCCATAGTCTTTTATCCCCTTGATAATTATATTAGATGCCCTAAGCTGCCTTTCCTTGACCTCTCCGTCTTGTGTGTTCACACGAATCTTTGCCTTTTCTCTTGCCATATCAAGGTGTTTGCTGTTTTTGTCCCAAGTTTTGGTGACTTCTGCAAAACTTCTCCTCTCCTCTTCAACCTCTGCCTTTCCTAGCAAACTAGTGTGAAGAATCGTTTTCTCCTTATTATGAGATGACTCGGTATTTGCTGTGCCCTTGTTTGTTTCCAATGTAACATTCAATTTTTTCCATTCATCCTTCATGTTCTGCCATTCAAGCTTCCCAGCTGAAAGTGTTTCTTACAGCGTTGAGATTTGAGCTTTTAAAGTGTTGTTATTGTCTGCAAGAGTTTTATTTGCTGCAATTAGCACCTGTATATTGCGGTAACTTTCTTGCTCCTTAGCCTCTAGGAGCTCCAACCTCCTCTTGCCCCTCAAAAGTTCTTGCACATAAATATCTGGGCACCAAGCGAGAGGTGTGGAGGTAGCGTTGTAACTGACATTATCACCTAATTTGTTGCTACCACACAACTGACTGTCACCACTTAAGTGTGAAGGAGGGCACATTTTGACAGCATCTTTTTGTTTCTTCTCTTGTTTATGCAATCTCTGCCCGTGTTTCTGCTTTTCATGTGACCATTTCACGCGAGCAAGTCTACGTTTTAAAATGCCCTTGAACTGTTTAGCATTGACCCAGATATGTTTCCCTGTCTTGCCAAGTGATGCCATTTTGACTTGCCCTAAATAGTTAGTTTCAAAGTGCACCAGAATTTCTTGACCATTTTTGACCAATGAGATGATTTGTTTTCCCATAGTTTACATATCCACCGTTTGTTTTCTCATTATTTGTGTATCCACGATTTATTTTTCCATTGATCAAAAGAAAGGAGGACGAAACAAAAGCTAACAGGGACAAATATATAAAACAAAGAAAAACCGGAAAGTGCACCTTGAAACCCCTGGGTTAAAGGCCTGCCACTATCTTGCTGTGCGCTGGGCCCCAGTCTTCGCTTTGCCCTAGGAAACGAGCTGAGAATGCCTGCTGGGCCTGCTGGGTCCCTGAGAATGCCTGCTGGGCCCCTGACAATCCTTCTGCACATGCACATCTCCTTCATGCGCGCAAAGCACAGGAAAATGCGGGTTGACGTCACATTAACAGGGCTATTTTACAGCCTGGGATATAATCCATGTGCGGAGTCTAACTGCGGCCAGGGCCTAAGGAAGTTCCCACTGTTCTGTCGGCAATTCTGTACTTTGATTTGATATGCACTCAATAAAATCATGCTACATGGATAGGGTTTTGTTCGAGCTTTCTTTGAAATCTGGTTACATGTGCGCGATTCGCGAACAAGGTATTTTAGCCCAATGACATAAGCAAAGCGCTCTCTGCCCAGGGTTTTCCTTTTTCCCAGGGCGTTTAAAACATTCGTTCTTAGCGTTCGGACAAATACAGTAGGTAGCTCCAGCACGACGGTCATAGAATAGGGATCATTTTGCGGCCTTAATAGGAGGAGGCGGGGTCGAGGGTTTATCATCAGTCGGAAAACAGAGGACGCGGTACGGTTCACTCTACTTTGTGGTGACAACATTTTTGCAAAGATTTGATACTTCTGTCGAGCTCATGATGGCTCTAAGGGTTTTCATCCACATCAGTCCTTTGCACATTGCCTATTTTCCCTTTCATAACCTATACCCCTCTTTACGAACTACACGCCTTTATTCTCTGAAACCAACCAGATTCGAACTCAGGACCTATGCTTCCAAAGATACAAGCGACGAATTACAAGAACCGGAAGGAGAGTGGAAGGTGACGAAATCTTCAATTCTGCAAGAGATTCAGCCAATCCAACACTTAGTTAAGGACATCCTCCATTCGCCCAGGTAACCTCTCCTTTCTTTTTTTTTTGTCGTTTATAGAAATTTTTTACTGTCCAACCTGGCAGGCTTGTCCAATTTAGTCTTTTGATGTGGATTGTAAATTGTAAAATGAGTCCTGTTCAATTCACTTATGGGAGTAGGCTGTTCTACGCCAATATTAGTGTTAACCTCTCTTCCTCTTAAGAAATTAAATGTCTCACTCAAGGCCCCATTTTTTAACCCCTAACAGAAGGCGGAAATTATGGAATCTGCCATAATCTCTGAAAACCGGGATTTATCTGGGAAGGAGTTATGAAAAATTACAGTATTATGGAAAAATTAAAATTAACTGTCGAATACTCAAGATTTTTACAGTCCATAGTTATGATATAACAAGCTTCAAGAAGAAAAAAATGGCACAGTGGCAGCATGGTAGGCCCATAACTCAGAAGTCCCAGGATCGAAACCTGGCTCTGATAGATTTGATATCAGTTGTGGCCATAAATTAGCTGGACAATTATATGGATTTTTTTTCTGTTCCATTAAATGTATTATGTACCACTGAAACAAGGAGGTGTGTCTTAAATGGTACATTACTTGGAGATGGGGAGACATGCAGGAGAGCTACTTCAGAAAGACAAATGTAACATGCGGGGAACGGACCTGGCATCTGCTGATGCCTCAATGGAAATAACCTAGCTATAAACGAAAAGAAGTAGATGAATAACATAAGTTATAATGGGTTGAAACATCCCAAACAATTTTGTCCATTCCTAGAGAGATTTTAGCACAAAATTTGGAGAGCGTGCAAGACACAGAGAGGGATGAAATGAGGGAGGGCGATTTTGTTTCAAGGAATACTGCAGAGAAAAACTGAGAAAAGCAAACTTATTTTTACATATGATTTAATTTTTAAATCTTCAAAATTTGTGCATACACTCTGCATGTTAGACATATTTTTTAACCCTTAAAAATAGGGTCCCTGTCCCCATAACATTCTTATGAGATTAATTCTTTTTGGTTTTTGCTTCTGCATGTGTTTGGCCTTATCCAGCCAGCACATATCCTCCCCATTGCATATACATTTATTCAACACTGATGAAGAGTGTAAAGTATCAGTTTTGGCAGCATTGTCCTTTGCTTTCTCTCTGCTAGTCATGTGTATTCGTATTGCCATCCCTTTACTTGCACCCATGTCTATTGAGAGTGTGGTGCCATTGGAGTGTTCCGTCAACTCCCTCCTCTCTTTATTCTCATGAATGTACATTTGCTTATACATTTCTGAAGGGAATATTATACATTTATGATTCTGCTCAACGTTTATGAAAGCCTTAGTAAAGGTATGCTAAGGGGAAACATACAACTTGTTAATGCCATAGGGAGATACATCCTGCATTTATCTGATTACAATAACTTGCATTTATTGACCTTTAGGTAAGTTAGCATAAATTGCACACATGCAGGGCATGGTCTGATTTTTTATGTTACCCTGTTAAGATTGTTTAGCATATGATTTTGTGGATTAGATTCATAAGACATGCACAATTAAAGTGACGAATGTGCAAAAATTTGCAACCCTGGTTCTGATACGTGCCCATAGGTGTTAGTCCAATGTTATGAACCTTTATCGAATTGTTATGATATTTAAAATTTTGCACTTAAGTCAGTGGTGCCAATCAGGATTCTTTGTAAGTGTCTCTTGTGGGTCTTTTGAGACTGATTTTGTGGGTCCATACCAAATTGTGCCACATGCCAGAAGCAAAAGAGCGTAAATGGGAAAAGGGTTATAAATAGTCTCTCAGGTAGTGGAGTTGGACATGTTTGTCGCAAAGAAGTTACTGTGCAGAAATTTGAAGATTGTGTTTGGTCAAGGCAGCGGCATCCATGCTGCCATGGAGTAGGCATGAGATGGCATCCACACCCTCTCAGGGAAGTTCTCTTCTCTTTCTTTGTACTTTCTTAATGTCTTTTATTAATATTAAGTTATGTTGTTATATTATGCAGTCCTAGTGAAACAAATAGTTCAGTTCAGATTTTTAAATCAGCTACAGGTTTGAATTCTTAAGTCCAGATTTCAGACTTTTTGCAGTTTTTAGATTTTTCCAGCACTTACAGTTTTTAGATATCTTCCATAGTAAAATTTTTGTTCAGTTTTTTCACCATTTCAGTTTTCAGATTTGTATGTTAAGTTACAGCAGGGTTGTTAGTTAGGTTTATTGTTATGTTCCCAACAAAATCCCACTGTAGTTGCTGAAAACCCTACAAAAACTTAGTGTTGAAATTAAATAGAAAGCTGAATCTGATTCTGTTTGAAAATATAAGAATGAATTTGCCGGAAACTATTGTGTAAGGTCTTTTACTTGAAAATGCCGAGAAGGAAAACTCAAACCTAAATATGTTATACAACTGGTTCTAAAACTGCTGGGAACAAAATTCTGAAACCTTCGATATCTGAAATCTGTTACTTGCTGCAAAATAAATGGAGAAACTATTGAAAAACCTGAATTGAATAGAAAACAAAAATTTATGTAACTGAAAATATATTGACTGTTATATAAGAGGGAAGTGACACCAACTCAGGCCCAAATGGCCGAAAACAGAGCCTTAGTAGGGTTGTGTATGGCTTCCATCCAAGATATAATAAAAAAATTACACTTTTAAGCCCTGAAAGTCAATTAATAACGATTTTCCGCTATGATGTGTTCACTTGAAGCATGTGGGCAATCACTTTTACACACCCACGAAACCCTACCAACCTAGATACATTGAACCAAGTTGCATTGACTAGTGATGCCACAAACTATCTTGTATCATCCAAAAACATGGGTTCGGGTACTTGTGTGCACTTGCGCACATTTGTTTTGTGTTGTGTGACTTGTCTCTTGCAACAGCGTTGCGTGAGTGGAAGAAGAACAATGTCAAATGAAATAACATCATGAAGAGTCCTAGAAGGCAAGGAAGTGTAGGAAGGATGGTTTCAGTCATCTTCCATTGGTCAAAAGGACCTTTTGGTAGGAGCATGAAGAAAGGGCCGCTTGCTGTAGGCAGCTGTTTCAAAGCCGCTACTTCATGTAGGTGGCGGTTATGAAACCCTTGTTGCAGCAACCGATGGTGTCGCTCATGTTTGAAGAATACACAAAGTAACTGCCCTAATCAAGAACACATGAAGTGTGGACCGTTTACCAAGATATAAGGAGTTCGAAGGATGTGGCAGGATGTCAATGCCAGGCCACCAAGATTTGAAAGCAGTTTTGGAAGGCAGTTGGAGAGTCACTTCATATGATCCAAGGCAGAGAAAGAAAGAGAAGAAGATTAAGCAAGTTGGAGAAGAGAGAGTTGAGCTCTAGAGAGTGAGAGAGCAAAGCAACATGTTGAGTTGATGCTTGTTTATGTCACCTAGTGATTGGATTGAGGAAGTCTTCTTCATAGTCATAGGGGGAAGGGAGAATTGTATGTGTGTGTAATCTTTGTAACATAGTTGAACATCAATAAAGAAGTCTTTTTGTTTCTATTCCGAGTCTAGTGTTTGTTAATGTTCTTGAGAGAGAAAGAAGTGTAACACTGCTAGGGAGTAAGGCAATAATTCACTTGGTCCCCTCATTACTGTTTGCATCAATTGGTATTAGAGCAAGGTTTGCCTTGCTGTTTTGTGTATGCGAAGGCTCTTGTTGAATCCTTGGCAAGTTGTGAAAGAGAAGCTTGCTGTTGGATATAGATATGACACCTAGAGGTGCACACTTGGCGAAGATGATGAGAGGAATCCAAGTAAGATTGAACGCAATGGAGAGAACATAAAGAAGAGGAACTCTTGTTGAATACGTGAGTGATGATGAAAGAGCAAATGCTCAAGGGATTTACATAGAGGAGATGTTGGATGAGCTTGAGGATACATTTATCAGAGCTATTGCAAAGATGGGAAGTAAATCGAAGTTGGAAATCCCTTGTTACGGAGGAAGCTTGAGCTCTGAGGAGCTCATAGATTGGATCATGGAGATGGAGAAATACTTTGACTATGAGTCAATGGAGGACCCCAAGAAGATGAAGTTTGCTTGCACCAAGCTGAAAGATCATGCATCCTTGTGGTGAGATCATGTGCAGTTGTGTTGGAAGTTTTTTGTGTCGCTTATATTTTTTTTTTTGCTTTTATTGACTCGCCCAATGCACAACGACACAACCTTGCAATAGTTGGATAAATCACCACTGGAAAGGTGATTTTCCTTTATGTTTGAGACGGGTAGTTCCCTCATAAAATATGGTTTTTGGATTTTTTTGCATACATTTAACTGGAAAGCACAAACTAAATAAATAAATTAGGAAATGGAGAAAGTTGAAAATGGGAGAAGAATGGAGGGGAAGTTGAGAAACCCACGACGGAATAAACTCAGAGTATTGCTTGCATAACTTGGATTTAAATGAAGTGGCTGAAAGTTCTTCCTCCCAAGAAAACAAAAATAGGAGCAGCAGATGTAATGGAAACAAAAGGCTTGCTTGGAAGCACAAAGTCTCCTCAAAATTCAAATTGGGTACTCTTGGTACAAAGCCCATACACATGGTTTTCAACACAAAGTTTGGAAACACTGTGAGTTACATACAACCATGAAAAGTGCAAAATTTTAATGGCTTCTTTATTTATGAACAACATACAAATTCCATAAACAAAGATTATTAAAACCCACAAAGCCAAAGGATTATCTTGCTTGCTTGTATTCCATAGTTTAAATCCAAAAAAGTACATAGCACATACAAAGTTGCAGCCAATCCTTCCCCAAAAGCTTGAAATAAAGAAAAACCCCTTCCTCCAATTTGGATTATCTCTTTTATACAAATTTTTACCCACAAAGGAAGTTGGAAAGCTAGCCTTTGCACTAACTCAATCCAGAGCTTAATGGTTTCTTTATTTACGAACAACACACAAATTCCATAAACAAAGAGCATTAAAACTCACAAAGCCAAATAATTATTTTACTTGCTTGCTTGTATTCTATTGCTCAAATCCAAAACAATACATAACACACACAAAGTTGCAGCCAATCCTTCTCCAAGAACTTGAAATAAAGAAAAACCTCTTCCTCCAATTTGGATTATTTCTTTTGTACAAATTTCTACCTACAAAGGAAGTTGGAAAGCCAGCCTTTGCACTAACTCAACCTAGAGCTTATTTTCTTCTATCTAGTGTCTGCCCACATTTAATTTTATTATTTGGGCATTTTACAAAATTAAATGCAATTTTAACTTTGCATTTAACAAACATAATCAATTCTAAAAAAAATTAATTTACTCAATGACTCCAAACACATAACTCTTGCTTGATGCCTTTTGTGGCGTTCTTTAACAACTTTGAATAAATAAATAGATTCTAAAAGAATTAATAATTTTAGTAAGTTATTTAAGCTCCAGCTTGGGCCCATGAAGGTCATCTTTAAAATTCATTTTATACAAAATTGCTTTTAGCGTTGCCTTATCCATTGTGCTGTGGAGTCACAAAGAGCATTATGGAAAGAACAATTAAAACAATGGAAATTGACTTGACTGGGTAGTGAAATTTGGATGACAAATTTTCACTACAATAGCTCACCTTGATTGTGGGACCGCATTCCTTGGTGGAATTCTGGGGAACTCCAGATTCTTTGGTGACCAGTGCCTAAAAAATTATCCACTATGTGGATCCCTATAGATAGCATGTATCACACACTCCCGTGTCCCGATCCGACCAACTAGCAAATAGTTTGCCTATCCCAATCGTATGGGAATGAACATGCGTTGCCGGGTCGGATCATTACTCTGTAAACTCCACCTATTTACCTGCTCGCTTGTATCTCTCAAGACAATTTTTCTGACTTTGCATATATCTTGTGCATATTTTTCTCTTTATAATGCGCTGCAAGCTCTGGTATACCTCGCCACCCATAAGCATAGCCTCAAGCAAGATCATGAACACCTGCATTGCTAGTTTGTCTGAAATGGATCTGTATGAACACTTTGAAAAGGAACACAACACATACAACGAATGAATAATCTATTTGGCTGGCACTCTTGATGGAGATTTTTCCCTCAATACCTCTTCATACTCCAGCAACTGTTTAACTATGATGCAGTTACAATTGTGTTGTCGTCGCCATGTACCCACTCAAAGTATGATTTGTGTATCTTGATAGTATTCCAATGAGTTCTGCTGCAACCTTGCATGCATTTTTCAGTTTGTAGCTTACATTGAGGAGGAGAGCTCTACAAAGATCATCTTCAAACAATGTAAAATAATATGATGAACCAGATAATGAGATACCTGGAGCTGCCATTGCCTCTAGAAGCTGCAATCCAATAGACCTCTTGAAACTTATTGATTTGTCATTCTAATTTGGATTTCCTCCACCAATCATAAGATAGTGATACACTGTATCAGGGTTTATTGAATCTTTCCATGTCTGCATGTAAATGCTTATGATTTCCAAGTTAGCCTGTAAAATCACCTTAGAGATGTGAGCTGCCACTGAAATTAAATGGTTCACAAGACCAGAAGCTACAGGAACAATGGCTGGAACCAGGTGAAAGCAAGGACGCAAGAACCTTTTGTGCTTTGCTGATAATTTTCACTATGAACAAGCATACATTAACAAGAGTAACCACATTATTCAATGTTGCATTAAGAGATTTCGTCCATTCTCGCATTCCATCATTGGTGGATTTCACACCAATTTTTTTGTTGGCAATGCTCTATCAACTGTAGGATGATTCCCACTGATGGATGTTGATCAAAATCAACTTGATCTATTGCTTTTTGCTGGAAACTGTCTCCATTCCGCATTATGTTCGGAGCGCCTTTTGAAAGAGGAAATAATGTCTTGAAGGGAAGCTGAACAGGGAACAAGCTCATGGACTATTTGACAGAATGCCTCACCGACTTTTGGCGTCTAGGACTTTCTGCCTTGACTTAATAAACATTATCACCAACCTCCATCTCCCTTTGACTTGTTGTTTCTCACCCCAACAATCATCTATATTTACATGCTCATATCCCACCTTGGATAATCCAGTGGAAACCAGTGCATCAGCTGTATTATGAGCATTCCATGAGACCACACATTGCTCAGGCATTTAGGACACGCTTGTAATTGTTAGGGACATGGATTTCACAGGACTCAATGCAGTCCTTCACAATATTATCATTCTGCCATCCAATTTCAGACAACAATGCATCACAAAGGCAATCCAAACAAGTAATACTCCTCATTCCCTCACTTCATTTTCTGCCAGACACAGCCAGCACTACATGATCCATTGTATAATTTTCATTGAACGCTCTGCCCTACTGTGAGCAAATGATATTATTGCTGCATCTGGATATCTTCGAGCAATGCTGCAGGGTCATCCAGACCATCATTCCATCATGGGCTACTAAAGCTGAGTGTTTTTTATTTTAAAGCTGGTGAGTTCCAGAGATCAAACACAAACCTGCACTTGAACACATTATATGGAAGAAAGCCATACACAGAATTTACATGCATCACAGATCACTTGCAACTTATGCCATGAGAATTACTTCATCAAATTCTTACCCTGTCATAGAATACCTTGTATACTTGGACTTCATTTTGATAGTGCACCTCTCACTGGTCATTGTATGGAATTCAGTGTTCTTATCTTTGTCAACTCTGCCTTGAAACTTATTACAAAAAACATTACTCAAGAGTTGATCACCTGCACAAACAATTGCCTCTTTTAGTTTCTGTTAAGATCATTGAGCATTCAACCGAGACCCAGTATCAAGGAGATAAAGATAGCATCAAAAGCAGGCCTATACATGGGCAATCCCGTATATGGTGACAATGCTTGGCCAATGTTGTCAACCATCTAATTTTCATTCTTTTTTAACAAGCTTGGAACCCACATTCAAATTTGCTTTTGAATTATCATTACGAGTCTTTTCTGACCCTGCAGATTCAGAGGCCTCAAGAATGGTAGATAATCTACAATGTTGAAACATAGTATACCATTAAAACAATTTAGTAGAAGTTCCCCATAGCTGAGATAAAATCATGCTCATGGTGGAGCAAACCAAGTGAGAAAAGAGGCATTCACAGTTTGTACACAGTCTGGGTAGTGGACTTCTTAGTAGACTTTGAGGGACTCTCATTCCCATCTTGAATATACAAAGCTCGAATTTTGATATTCTAGGATAAAACTGAGGATCATTATATATGGCTGGCACTCATTTTGAGAGCCAAAGAAAACCTACAAGTCCAAATGTAAGGAAAGGCCCAAAAAATCCAGCGCGTGGCATTAGTATAGGAGAAGCAAGCTCATTACATTACTCAGATGGAATCCAGCCATTGAGAGGCCTATCACTGCAGCTTTTTCTGCTTAGCATTGCATAAATCTTTGAATGTTTTGTCTGTGGAATGTTGCTTGAGCTCAACAAATGCTCAGTTGGGCTGTGTGCTTTATGCAAACCAAGAACCACAAATATTTTGACATATTCAATTCCATTCCAATTCCAATGGCCTGATCCTTCAACTGCAACCCATTCACCATCACCTCAAATTTGACAGCATTTTCAACCTTTGAAACAAGATGTTCAACATTTCTCAATTGAATTTATTTAAACCTTTTGAGAATCATGAAAGTTGTGAGCTGCAAAGTCCTCTGAAAATATCTGCTCAAGTTGCTGCAGCTTCTCATAGATGGTAAGACCTTTTTTAGCATCAAGGAACTTTTATAGTATCTCCATAGTTGTATATTGGTTTCTGACATGCCCTTCACAATTTCATCAAAACAAGTTCTCCAACAAATAACACAACCGACCAAAAACTTTGCAGTACAAGAGACCAACACGGGGAAGGGGAAAACCCCACAAATCTGCATTTATTCAAAATGAACACATACATACAACATAAAAATGAAAGGGTAAGACACAAGCCAAAATTGGACATGAAAGCAAACTATCTAGAAGGAGAAAGGAAAAACAACATAACTAAACATGGCCTTTAAGGGGCTAGGCAAAATATGAGCCCTCGAAGGACAATTTTTTTCAAGATGAGGATAGCTCTTTCAAAGTCATGAGCAACAACCACAACATGGTTTTAATTGCATCCACGGGAAAACATGAGGCATGGGTGGAAAGACACATATGGATTCAATTACTTTGACCATGGACATTCGGGATGCAAAGATTACTGGCATTTGTAAAAAGACGTATGACACAAACAATATTCTCATGAATGTAGGGAGTATGCTTCAAATAGATATTTGTAATGCAAACAACATGAGTCATACCTCCAAAATTTTTGCTTTGTGGCTCTTCTATTGTGAATGGCTGAACTAAATCTTCCTTAGATGCCTCCAAAAGTGGGCTTGGGATTACCACCTCATGGTGCTAAAAATTACTGAAAACTTCTTGCTTTTTGCTACTTGTCTCTTCAAAAATTTCTGCATGTTTGTGCTCATTACACCTCTCTTCTTAACTTGTGTGAAGTTTGTTTTTGTCATGATTTATCTCATGTTCTTGGAAGGAGGCTGAAAATGTCTTTTCAATGCATTCTTCCATGACTTCTCTCTCTTGGGCTGAAATGTTCAATGCATTATTCCATGACTTCTCTCTCTTGGGCTGAAATGTCAAGATTTTCCTTGGAGCATTGAACGAATGAAACTGATTTCATTATGGGAGTGTTCACCTTGGTGGAATTCAAACTATCATTTTTATACCCAACACTAAGAACCTCTTCATTTTGCATTTGCTCCACCTTGTGCAAGGTTTGAAGTAGAAAATGACATTTTTTTTTGGCTTGATTTGTATACCTCCATAGAAACAGGTACCTTTCTGTTGGAAGCATCAATAATGACTCGGGCATTAAGTTATTTAAAAAAGATATAAAATATGGAGAACCATCGATGGCCTAAAATGGTAATAGAAGCAAAATTAAGAAGAAAAAACACGTGGACAAAACAAAACAACAAATGGATGAGTAAATGGGACATCAACATGCAAGAATGCCCAAACACCAATGAGGAAAGAAAAAAGTACGCGAGAGAGAAATCCAAGACAACCATGTGGACAAAGCAGCTGGGATGGAAGAAAGCATACTACATCAATAAGTTTAACCCCACATGGGAGCATGGAGAAAAGACACACATAGGGGCAAAAATAAAATGGAAAGCAAAAATGTTGATTGCACAGTTGAGGACTAGCTCACATTATCTTATGTGTGAAACTGGTAGGTGGATAGTACCCAAGGAAGAATGAGAAACAAGAACATGTTTATTTTGTGACAAAGGGATAGTGGAGACAGAATGACACTTTATTATGGAATGTGCAGCCTATAGTGACATCTGTATCAAGTACAAAGATAGCTTGAGGATTGACAATTTAATGGACTTGTTTGAAGAGGAAAGGTTAAACATTTGAAGAGGAAAGGTTAAACATGACAAGTCGTTTAATCAAGATCCATAGTAGAAAAGTTAGCGTTAAGAAATGATTTGAAAATTTTCAATAGTAGTAGGGCAGCCCTTGTGTCAAGAAGTTGTGATATCACGGACAACTTTAATGCAACTATCGGTCCCATAGACTGCTTGGTCTTGTGGACATTATTAAAATTTTTCATTCATTCATTCATGTGTGCAGCAAAAAATCATACCATGGTCAATGATAACTTAGCTTTAAATATCAATCACTGAACCACCTCCCATTGTTCTCGTGTTCTATTTCAATAGAGTAGCTAATCTTCATTTGCAAAGGGAAGATTCCCTTTATATTTTAGAAATCGAATGCACTGTTCGATCCCCAAAGGAGTTGCCAAAATCTTTGGCAAAATTCTGCGTTGCTTGTGTTTTTGCTGGTTTTATTGACTAGCCTAATGGGTAACGATATAATTTTGCAATAGTTGGATAAACCAATGTTGGGAAGGTGATTTTCATTTGCTTTTGAGAGGGGCAATTCCCTCGTAGAATATGGGTTTTTTTAAAAATCGAAAGCACAAAAAAGAAACAAAATTAGGAAATGAAAGCTGAAAATGGGAGAAGAATGGAGGTGTGGTGAGAAACCCGTGGCAGAATAAACTCACAGGACTGCTTGAATAACTTGGATTTAAATGAAGTCACTGGTAATTCTTCTTCCCACTCGAAAACATAAATAAGAGAAGCAAATATAATGGGAACAAAAGGCTTGTTTGAAAGCGCAAAGTCTCCTCAAAACTCAAATTGGGTACATTTGGTACAAATTCCGTACACACGATTTTCAACACAAAGTTTGAAAATACTGTGAGTTGCACGCAACCATGAAAAGTGAAGAATTTTAATTGCATGCCTATTTACAAACAACAATACAATTTCCATAAACAAAGAGCATTAAAACCCACAAAGCTAAAGAATGATCTCACTTGCTTGCTTGTCTTCCATTGCTCAAGCCCAGAAAAGTAAACAACGCATACAAAGTTGCAGCTAGCCTTCCTCAAGAGCTTGAAAGAAAAAAAAACCCCTTCCTACAAGCCAAATTATTTATTTTGTACAAATTTCCACACTCGAAGGAAGTTGGAAAGCCACCATTTGCACTTATTGAACCTAGAGCTTATTTTCCTCTAATTAGAGTTTACCCACATTTGACTTTGCATTTAATAAACACAATTAATTCTAAAAATAATTAATTTATTCAATGACTACAAATAATAGATTTTTCTTGGCGCGCTTCCTCGATGCTTTTTTGGGTGCTCTTTTATGATTTCGAATAAATAAATAAATTCTAAAAGAAATAATAATTTAAATGAGTCATTTAATTTCCAGTTTGGGCTTATTAACATCATCTTTAAAATTCATTCTGTCCAAATTTGCATCTAGCATTACCTTGTCTATTGGGTTGTGGAGTCACGTAGAGCATTACAAAAAGTAGAACAATCAAAACCAATGAAAATTGATATGAATGGGTAGTGAAACTTGGATGACAAATTTTCACGACAACAAGTTAGAAAGAGAGAGAAGAGGTAAAGATAGAATCAAAACTTGGGAGAAGATGGTCACAAAGCTAAAAGGTAAGTTGTTGCCGTTGGATTATTAGTTGAGCTTGTTCAAGAAGTTGCAAAACTTGAGACAAAATGAGTTGTGTGTGAAGGACTTTATGGAGGAGTTATACAAGTTGACTATTAGAGCTGGTCATATGAAGATGATCAAGAAAAGATATCGAGATATCTTAAATGAACTTTGCACTTCGATTGAAGATGAGTTTCAAATGTTTCAATTGATGTCGGTGGAAGATGCCTATCAATGTGCGTTGAAGGCGGAATAAGTGTTGTTAGAAAGCAAAAAATGAACTCTGGAGGTAGAGGAAAGTTTATAAGAGGAAGGGGAAGGTTCTTAAGAGGAAGAGGACAAAATTGTGGTGGACGACAACATATTCATGAAGGAAGCAAGTACTTTACAAAGTCAGAATCAGACCCAAAGAGGAAGAGGTAGAGGATTCATGGGTAAGTGCTTCAAATGTGGAGAGGTCTAGCATAGAGAATTTGAATGCCCCAAATCATTCTAGAATAACAACAAAAGGATTGAAGCAAGCAATCATATTGCTTATGTAGATGAAGAGTGTTGGATCTCAAATACATGGAAAATCAGGGACATGGTGAAGCCCTTATGATGAAAAGAGTGTTGCTAAAACCAACCAAAGAAGAAAGATGAACTAGTGCAAAGAAAGAATTTATTCCAGACTATTTGCAAAGTAGCAAATAATTGTTGTAAGGTCATTATTGATAGTGGTAGCATGTATAATATGATTTCTAAAGAAATGGTAGAAAAACATGGGCTGAAAATATAGTGCATCCAAACCCATACAAAGTTTATTGGTTGCTTAAATGCAATGTGGTAGGGAGACGTGTCTCCCACCTTTGGAATGCGTCTCTAGTACTGGGACGCATCTCCATTACTGGGATGCATCTCTGGTAGGGAGACGATGAAATAACCTTTTAAATTGAAATCTTGACAAATAAATATTGAAACCCTGAATTTTTGATTTTATTTATTTGTTTTGAAATATTGACAATTTGATTGAGCTAAACATCACATGCAACAATAAATATGAACACCCATTGCTGAATATAATCAATTGGGTCAAACCCTATTGAAAGAAGACCAAAAACAATTTAAAAAAAAAAAAAAACCGTTGATTGTACTTGCTGGCAGCGTTGGAGTGTTAGGAATGGTATGTTTAATCACTGGTCAAACCCTAACTTGGAATCAGCTTGAAATGCCTAAAAATCCTTGAAACCCTAGGTGAAACGGTTCACTCTAAATTGTTTTGATGCTGCCCAACTTGACTAAAAATGGTCGCCGTACGGACACCATACAGATCTATATTTTTTTTCTGTCTCTTGAAATGTGATGCCCTAGCTGAATGGACTTCAAATTGATATTTCTTGAAATTGGTAGCAACGTTGTAATCCCCGGATGAAATTACCAAATGGGTATGAAGGGTTTCGTCTTCGTAACTGTAAATTTGAAGGTTTTCGTTCTCTGTGAAAAAATATGGTCCCTTCAAACTCTCCAATAAATTCTGAAAGTTGAATGATAATAATAGATGTACTTCTTTTTCAGCATTCTTATAATCGCTTTTCACTTACAACTCTAAAAGCAATTTATAATTACTTTTTAATTTTAATTTTCACTTTGCACTAAAAAGTAATTAATAATTACTTTAATTTTCTAATTTCCACTTGGCTTTTAATTAATGTACTCGTTTTGGCCCCATTCAATTAATAACACCCTTTAAATGTCCCCCTTTTAAGTTGCGACTTAAAAGTACACTTGGGAACACTTAAAGAATTATTACTAATTTATTCTTTTTCAATATTTTGAAAAAAATGGACATGACAGTTCGCCCTTTTCAAAGATTGTTTGCCCTCAAGCAATTCTTGAACTATCTAGCAGATATCAGGATCCCAAATCAATCTCAAGAAAACTACATGATGTTTCCACTACACCACTTTGATAAGAACATGAATATCAATGTACATTTCTTCTGTTTTTACTTTCTGTAGCCCAAAATAATAACTATCTTGATGAACCAAGTTGAGATACCCACAAGATCTGGATTCATCCGCTGATAAATAGAGCAACACATTCCAAAGTGTCCCAATGCAGACATTACCTTCAAACGCGCTGTCAATCATGATACCTTGTATCAGAAAAATTAATTTGTTTAACAAGCATGATACTCTGAACAAATCATTATGGATCCCAATCCCTTCAGTTGAATCCCTTAACACAAAAGCTTTCATGATTTAGTAGCTTTAAGAGAATCATTCTTGCATTTGCTCCAAACCGAAAACAACTCATTGGCTAGTTTCATTAAAATCAACAACTCAAAACTAGCACCACTGCTGCAAAAATAATTTATTTTTATATGCATGGATGATGGAAGCAACAAAATAATGAAAATTGCTTTTATTACAGCCGAAAAATCATCACAATCAGTCACCATTTGAAATGAGCTCTTTCCATCATCCGCAAATGTTTGCCATAACACTTGTAAGTACCCAAATGTAACTTGTTGGTGGCTGGACTATATCAAAACAACAGTACTAATGATGAAATTCAGACTTGTAAACCTCCGTGCAACGTTCATCTTGTCATTTCCAACTTATAACACCATCAATTGATGCTCTCTTGCATGAAAACTGAATGTTGAAACGGTACACACATGCTTATACTTTTCCATTCTGATATTTATGATGACTTTCTTACAGAGAAAAAGATACAACACAGCTCCTCAACTTACCATGGTATTGATTATTCCAATTACCTGGTAAACTCAAACATTTAAGTTTAGATACTAAGCAAGTCCGATGCAACACAGAGCAAGGTCTATCATATAGATATTCTATAACAAAATCCAAAACACTGCGTACCTTGCTCTCATACCCGAAGTTATCTAGTGGAGGGGTTTTTGAGATATATATGAAATGATGAAGTCTTCTTGTGTCATCATACCCCATGGGAAAACTTCACCTACAACCTCAATTATATTTTCTTTATCGGATAGTCATCCAAGAAGAATACTAACAAGAATCGTATCATGCTTGTTCACATGACTCTGCATATCATCATGATTTGATCTCATGTCTTCATTAATTATCTCATGTGGACCAAGGAACCAATCATTAACAATCTTTGGTGGCCATTAATCATCTCATGAGGCATCGCCTCATGTCTGAAAACCTCATCTGGATACCATATCCTATTTTTGACACCATTTGTGCTACTAAATTCATTAAATGTTTTAGCACTCGTCACAAAAAGTGGATTATCAAAGGACAATTCTGCATCCATTTCAAATAGTGGATTTTCAAAGAACTAGAAGCTATTTTCATTTTCCTGTTTAGACCAAACCTCTTGCTGCCCCATATTTGAACAAGCAATTTTAGGAAGTTGTTTCAAATCAAAGTCTTCTTGAGGCTTGTCAAGCGCCTCAATCTCTTGCCTGATTTCTTTAGCCCTATCTTCATTCACTTGTTCCTTGAATTTTATAATAGTAACAAGCTGATCTTTTGCTTCTAATAATGCCATTTGAGTGTTTTCCAAAGAATTCTTAGTTGACTTAAGCTCAAAGGTGATTTCATCATCTGCAATTTTGGTAGCCACGTCTCTATCTTTGATCATGTGCAAGTATGCTGATTTGATTGCTTCTGTTTTGCTCATAACAGTTTGTAAATTTGAATAGTTGGCAATTTGTTCATGCTGACCTCTATGTCCCTTTTTGTATCAATTCTTCAATAAACTTTTTTGTGGTCCATCATTGATAGAATTTGCACTTCATTCTCGGCTGTCACCATTAATTGATTTTTCCAACCTTACTTATGAATGCTAGACTTATGCAAAGATAATGAATTGCTATTAGTAAACATACCAAAATCAGAATTTTCTTCATACCTTCCAATGGTGTCATCATAGGAACCATTAGTCTCATGTGCTTCTCCAATTTTTGAATAAGCTTCACTGGATTGATCTAAGTATTTATCAAAGGTGGTTATGAAATTTCTAGCAAGCTCAATTCCAACATTCATAGCTGCAAATTCTTCAATATAATCATTTTGGGACTCTGCCATGCATGCTTATTGAAAGAAGACATCTTGTTATTTAGAAGAGAGTTCTGAATGTTGTTCCTTCTTAAATTGTGGCTCTTCTTTAGAAATTTCTGTTGTGAACTCTCCTTTCTCATGCTCCTCCCTCACAATTTCTTCCTCTTGAGGTTCTGATGTATGCAACACCTTGCTTGGTTCTATGGTCTTCTTTTCTGGCTCTTTTAGGTCTTCATATGACAACACGTCTTTATAGTGCACTTGTCCACTTTTTGTCTTCATCAATTTCATGAAGTCTGGAAAAGATATTTCTTTCCGAATCTCTATTGGAAGAACTCTATATTCAACATAACTGGAAATAAAATCATCCACCATAGTTCTCTTATTCGGAAATAATGCCATGATTTACAGGCTGGGAAGATCACAACTTTGATACTATTGAAATAACCCTTTAAATTGAAATCTTGACCAATAAATATTGAACCCTTGAATTCTTGATTTTATTTATCTGTTTTGAAAGATTGACAATTTGATTGAGCTAAACATCACATGCAACAATAAATGCAAATACCTACAATTGAATATAATCAACTGGTTCAAACCCTACTGAAAGAAGACCAAAAACAGTTATTTCTAAAAATAAATACCGTTGATTGTATTTGCTGGCAGCGTTGGAGTGCTGGGAATGGTACAATTGATCACTGGTCAAATATTAACTTGGAATCAACTTGAAATGCCTAAAAATCCTTGCAACCCTAGGTGAAACGATTCAACATAGTACGACAACTCTAAACTACTTTGATGCTACTCAACTTGATTGAAAATGGTCAACGTACGGATTTGTACTTTTTTTTTTTACCCTCTAAAATGTGACGTCTTAGCTGAATGGACCTTTAAAATTGATATTTCTAAAATTGGGAGCACCATTGTTATCCCTGGATGGAATTACCAAATGGGTCTGAAGGCTTTTGTTTTCGTACCTGTAAATCTTAGGGTTTTCGTCATCTTTGGAATTAATTAATGGTAGCTTCAAGCTCTCCTATAAATTTTGAAATTAGAATGATAATAATAGATGTACCTTTCAAATATTATTCTATGCTCAGGAGCATGAACGGAGCTATGCCGAAGGAATTTTCTTTGAACCCTAAATGGTATAGCTCGTCCACGATGCAGGGGCATGGCACAATGGCGGTGGTGGCAGGGAATGGAGCGACTGCAGCTAGTTCAACTGCGACAGGGGCACTTCCTCCCCAGGGTATTTCTTCCCTTCAAGCGCTTGCTGAGGCATCAACAGACAACAATCCTCCAATCGTGACAAGGGCTCTCAAATCTGCTGTGTTTGTTGAGGTTGCTGGGGAGGCTCTAGCTGAGGAGAATTTGTGCCCTTCGTTTGCTGATTTGGTATCAGGGAAGCTTCTTCATTAGACCTTGGTGCCGGCTAAAACTTGCCCCACCTTGGTCTTTGCAGAGGAGGTGCTGGCAACCATTGAGAAGAAGGAAGAACAACTGTCCACCCTTGGTATGATTTGCCAGTTCACAGGCTTCTGGCCAAAACTGCAACAACTCAATGAATGGGTTTTGAAGCAATGGCAGGTTTTGATCACAGGAACATTTCAAATTTGTCTTTGTTTGAAAGGTATTTTTATTGTACTCTTTAATAGTATTGAAGATAAGTTCGCTGTTTTTGGTAAGGAATTTTAGTGGGAGTGGGGAAAACACGTGCTTATGGCGAAGCCATGGTACTCTGATTTTAACCCATATACGGAAATTTTTAATTTAAAACCCATTTGGATTAGGCTTACAAATCTTCCTCTGCAATTTTGGGAGCATAAAATCTTAGCATAAACCATTGGGGAATTTTGGAGTGTTAATCTTAAAACACTAAATGGGTTCCACTCAACCTATGCCAAGATTTTAGTAAATGTGGATATTACTAAAGAATTGCCTACTCAGGTAGAACTTAAAGTTAGGAATAAAACCTGGGTGCAACTCGTTGGTTATGAAGGAATTCCCTACAGATGTCGCAGGTGCTTCCAAACTAGACATTTGGTAAATGAATGTTCCACCTTAAAATCGAATAAGAGAAAATTTTGGTGGAAAGTAGATGGCCCTGAATTTATTGTAGTGCAGCTTATAGTAGAAAGAGATATGAGAAGCCCTATTACTCTCTTGGTCCCGGATGTGGATTCAAGGCTTCAAATAGAACAAGAACTTAAATCTTTTGTTTCGGCAGTGAACCTAGGGTTACAATCAGAGCTTGGGCAGAAATCAAACCCGGTTCAGGGGGAAGGTTTGGAGATTCATTTTAGAACATGGGCAGAAATTAGATCCTGAAATCTTAGCTGTGAAGTCTTTAGTGTGTGATGATTCTCTGAATTTGCAATCCTCCACTCCGAAAATTGTAGTATTGTCAAATGCCTCTCTTGAAAGACACAATGGGGGAGATGGGGTTTGGACTAAGGTGAGTAATAAAAAAGGTTTCAAAGGGAAAAGGAATGGCTCTAGTGAAAACGACCCTTGTTAACAAGGATATAGTTATTTTGGGTTATCGGTCGTTTAGCTGGTTGTTGCTTGGCGGTTATCTATGGTTTTGTTTAGGGTTTCGTTGGTCTTGCTTGCTAGTTTCAACTGGTGGTTTTTTGGTTTCTTGGTGGTTTTCGACTGTGGGCTTCTTGGTATTCTGGCTGGTTCGGGCTTCTTGGTCAAATTTTGTCGTACTACTTCGTTTCAGCTACTATTGTGGGCTTTTCAATTATTTGGCTGGCTCGAAGTTCATGGTTGAAATTCTAATGTTCAATGAGGCTTCGTTTTTTGGGTATTCTTGGTGAAGGTGTAATGGTCTGAAACATGCTCTCCTTGGTGATCCGGCTAGATACTCTTCATTGTGGGTGATCTTGGTTTTGTGTTATGCAACCTTTCATTGGTTTGGCCAGTTGTGACTACTTTTGGTTTTCTCTGGTTGTTCGTGGCTTTGTTGGTTCCTTGCTTTCTTGTCCTGTTTGGTTTGATGTCGGTTGGTTGTATTTGGTTTTGGGTTTTTTTGGGGCTGGGGGGCCCTAAATACAATTCCTGTATCTATCCAAAAAAAAAAGATGTACCTTTTTTCTTTTTCATCCATCTTATAATTACTTTTCACTTACAACCCTAAAAGCAATTTAAAATTATTTTTAATTCTAATTTTTACTTTGATCCAAAAAGTAACTAATAATTACTTTAATTTTCTAATTTCCACTTGGGTTTTAATTAATGCACATTTTTTGGCCCCATTCAATTAATAACACCCTTTAGATATCCCTCTTTTAAGTTGACTTAAAAGTTCCCTTGAGACCACTTAAAGAATTATTACTTAATTTTTTTAAAATATTTCGAAAAAAAGGGACATGATAGATGGGTATGGAGACGTCTGATGTATTTCGACTGTTTCCTAGAAGAAAAATCGCATGCCCAAAAAAAATGTTTTTACAAACCCGTCGTCTGGTAATCAAAAATCAGTGAATGCCTATTTGTTTGCAAAAAAATGGTTACTTGTATGCTATTTATACTAAACATTTAAAAAATAATAATAGTCAGGCTTGTGTGTTGCTGTGCAGAGCATTGCCGTAAACGGCAATGCGGGCACGACTGTGAACGATAGTGCCCTAAATTGCCGTTCACGACTGTGCCCGCATTGCCGTGAACGACAATGAGTTTAGTTTTTTTTTTCCTTCATTGTTTTTTATACTATTAAAACTTTAGTTTTTTTTTTTAAAAATGTTTGTTATTTATTAAAATTTAATATTTATTTAATAGGATAATATTATAATATTTATATTAACATCATATATATAATTAAAGTTCAAATTTTTTATTTTTAACACTTATATAATTATATTAAATAATTAATTATATAACTAAAGTTTTAAGTTTTTATTTTTAATATTTTATTATTTTAATTTTGTAAATTTTTATAATTTTATTATTAAATTTTAGGTTCTTTAAAATGTTCTAAATTTTTAATAGTTTTGTTTTTAAATTTTAATATTTAATATTTTTTTACAATTATTAAATCTTTATATGCATATAATGTTTTAACTTTCTTATATTAATGTTTAGAGTACTATGGCCATTGCATAATATATATTAATATATTTTTCTAAATTTTCCTTGCGCACAATATATATATAAATTGTGCCCTGATACCCGTACCTGTCTCCTCGTACCCGTACATCTCTCATGGCAACTATGCTTAATGTCATCAAATATTGGTGAATGAGTAATGTATGGTTAGTTTGCACATTGGGTCATATAAGAATGAAGTGTTATGTGATATAATGCCCATGGATGTATGCCATGTATTCTTGATAAACCCATGCCAGTTTGATAAAAGAGTTGTGCATGATGGTAGAACAAACACCTACATGCTTGTAAAAGATGGTAAGAGGCTTACATTGAACCCATTGAAGGAAAGAGGAGAAGAGGTCGACAATAGTCCTAAAATTTTGTTGGTTTCCGATGAAGAATTCTTGAAGAAGACATAGAAGGAGAAGGCATGTTTTGCTTTCATTCCAATGCCAATGCAAGTTGTGATTATAAACAAGGTGAGTAATATCCTTTTTGAAGTTCATAATTTGTTAGAAGAGTTTGTGGATACAGTTTCAAAGGATTTGCCGGATGGATTACTACCGATGAGGAGCATTTGTCCTCACATGGATCTAGCGCCCAGATTGAGTTTGCCAAACAAGGTAGCATATAGGTTGACACCTATGGAGTATTAAGAAATGAAAAGACAAGTGAGTTGTTGGAGAAGGATTTAATAAGAGAAATTTTAAACTCGTGCATTTCTTACAATATTGGCACCTAAGAAAGGTGGAGATTGGAGGATGTGTACAGATTCAAGAGCGATAAGTAAAATCACTATTAAGTATAGATTTCCTTTTCCATAGATGGACGACTTGATGGACTGTTTGAGTGGAGCAAGGTACTTCACAAAGATTGACTTGAGGAGTGGACATCACCAGATTTGGATTAAAGAAGTTGATGAGTGGAAGACCACATTCAAGATGAATGATTTGTTATGCCATTCAGATTGTCAAATGCACCTAGTACATTTATGAGACTCATTAATTAAGTGTTGAAGCCAGATTTAGTTAAGTTTGTCATTGTTTATGTTGATGACATTTTGATTTTCAGTCATTCCAAGGAAGAATGTGTTGCATTTGAGGTTGGTTTTGCAAAAATTGGAGGAGACGCTGTGGGTTAACTTAAAGAAGTGTTGCTTCATGAAGAAGGAGCTGATACATTTGCGATTTGTGACCTCAAAAGGGGGTTGGAATATGGACCCCAAAAATGTAAGAGCAATAGTTGAATGGCCATCACTAAAAAACATGTTTGAGGTTTAGAAGTTTTCATGGGTTGACAAATTTCTATAAGAAATTTATTAGGAACTTTAGTGGTATATGTGCATCCATTATAGAGGATATGCAAGGTGATACAAAAAAGTTTAAATGGACTGTTGCAACAAATGATAGTTTCAATTTTTGAAGAAAGCAATGAACAGTCATTGTTGGCAAAACCCGATCTCAATAAATTTTTTTAGGTTGATTGTGATGCAAGTGGGGCAGCCATAGGAGCAGTGATGAGCCAAGAAGGCAAGCCCATTGTCTACTTTAGCGAGAAGTTAAATAAATCCAATAAGAAGTTTTCGGACAATGACCAAGAGTTCTATGCTATGGTACAAGTACTTAAGAAGTGTATGCATTATTTTTTGCTGAAGGAGTTCATGTTGTACACAAATTGTCAAGCATTGCAGTTCATAAATAGCCAAGGTAAGTTGAATCAAAAGGAAGAATGTCCTCAAAGTTATTCTTTTGTTTTGCATCATAGGAGTGGTCAATCTAATAAGGTTGTAGATGCTTTAAGTAGAAGAGTTCTTGTAGTGAATGACTTGAGGGTAGAAGTCAGTAGGTTTGACTTAATGAAAGAATTGTATGAGGAGAATTTGGATTTTTGCAATGCATGGGCAACATGCATACATCCAACAAGCATAGGCAGAATACTATGGCTAGAGTATATGAACAAGATAGATTGTTGTTCAAAGAAAAGAGGATGTGCATACCTCAAGGTTCTATGAGGGTGAATTTGTTGAAGGAAAAACATGGTGGAGGCTTAGCTGGTCATTTTGGTGTTGACAAGACATTGGCTCAACTAAGGGAGTGTTATTATTGGCCAAGGATGAGCATGGATGTGAAGAAAATTGTGCAAAGATGTAGGATTTGCCAACATGCTAGAGGCGAATGTCTGAATGTTGGGTTGTATCAACCACTACCAATTCTAGAATGACTAGGGGAAGAGTTGAGCATGGATTTCATTCTTGGGCTGCCAAGAACTCAAAGAGGTAATGACTATTTTTGTTGTACTGGATATATTTTCCAAGATGACACACTTTATAGCATGCAAGAAGACTAGTGATGCCACAAATGTTGCTAATTTATTTTTCAAAGAAGTAGTGAGACTACATGGGTTGCCAAGAATCATTGTATTGGACAAAGATACTAGATTTGTTGGGCATTTTGGAGGATGTTGTGGAGAAAACTGGGCACGAGATTGGATTTTAGTTCAAACTATCATCTTCAAATGGATGGGCAAAGAAAATTAGTGAATAGATTTCCTTGGTAATATGCTGAGATGTTTGGTTGAAGACAAGCCTAAACAATGAGATACGGCATTGGCACAAGTCGACTTTACACACAACTTAGTGAATAGAAGTACAACAATGAGTCCATTCCAAATTGTGTATGGTCACAACCCTAAAGGAGTGTGTGAATTGGGAAGCACAACAAATATAAGAAGTGCATAAGTTGATGAATGTGCAACAAGTCTGCATGATGTGCATATGGAGGTGAAGAGAAGATTGCAAGAGACTAGCATGAAGTACAAAAAGCATGCCGATCGCAACAAGTATGCATTGATGTGCATATGGAGGTGAAGAGAAGATTGCAAGAGACTAGCATGAAGTACAAAAAACATGCCGATTGGACAAGGAGAGAACAAAATTTTGAAGTTGGAGACTTGGTTTTGGTGCATTTGTGTAAGTAGAGGTTTCCCAAGGGAGCATATAACAAGTTGAAGTGGAATAAAATTGGACCTTGCTGAGTTTTGAAAAGGTTCTAACGAATGCTTATGAGATTGAGCTATTGGATGGCATGGATATAACACCTATCTTAAATGTAGCAGATTTGTACCCTTACTTTGAGGGACAAGATGGTGGTAAATGATCAAGCTTAGATTTCAAGTGTAGATTGGAAGCAATAATTCCCTGAGAAGGGAAAGGAGGAGAGTGAAGTGGAAAGACATCAATTGAAGATGCAACTTGGATAAGTGTATCCGATGCTGTCAAACACGGAAAAAGAATCAAGGAGCTCATGAAGGGTTCATGAGTAGGAGCTTATGGACAATTTCATTTATCTTGGGTGTCTGATGCAGGAGCATTCGCGTTCACAAACTATCTTACATTATCCAAAAACATGGGTGTAGGGTCTTGTGCACATTTGTTTTGCATTGTGCAACTTGTTGCTTCTTGCGACAATGTTTCGCATGTGGAAGAACAATGTCAAGCCTAAGAACATCATCAACAGTCCCACAAGGCAAGGAAGTGCAGGAAGGATGGGTTCAGTCATGTCCCATCGGTTAGGACCTTTTCATGGGAGCATGATGAAAGGGCCGCTTCATAGAGGTGGCGGTTATGAAACCACCATGTTCAAGAAGGATGGTTTCAATCATCTCCCATTGGTTAGGACCTTTTGGTGGGAGCATGATGAAGCAAAGGCTTTATGCAGGGGGCAGTTTCAAAACTCTCACTTTGTGCAGGTGGTTTGCAATAACCGACAATTTTTCTTGAGTTTGAAGAATAGGCATAATAACTACCTAGATGAAGAACACATTACGTGTGGACTGTATTCCAAGACAAAAGGGAGCTCGAAGGATGTGGCAAGGTATCTGTGTTAGGCGGCCAAGATTCAAAGGCAGTTTTGGAAGAGAGTTGGAGTGTCACTTCATATGATCCAAGGCATAGAAAAAAAGAGAAGAAGATTAAACAAGTTGGTGAAGAGAGAGTCCAGCGCCAGAGAGTGAGAGAACAGAGCTGAAAGCCTGCTAAGTTGATGTATGCTCATGTAACCCAGTGATTGGATTGAGGAAGTCTTCTTTATAGTCATAGGGGGAAGGGGAAGTGTATATGTGTCTGTATATAATCTCTGTAACACAGTTGAACATCAATAAAGAAGAGTCTATAGGTTTCCATTCCGAGTTTAGTGTTTGTGAATGACCTTGAGAGGGAAAGAAGGTGGCTGGGATGTAAAACAGCCATTCACATGGTCCCCTCATTCCCGTCTGCATCAACTAAGAAGGTGGGTTGGTGGACCTAGTACCCAAAAAGCCCTTGTTACATAATAAGGTGGGCTGGGCCCACTACTTAACAATTATTATTTACCTAGAATAAAAAAACTCATAACAGCCCCCCTACTTGAATTGGTTGCCCTCAAAGCAAATGCTAGAACTTGATGTTAAAAACTTTTAAAACCTTTTCAACTTCTTGATATTTCCTTCTCTTGGTTGAACACTACCTCCTAGGTCAAATGGCCAAAGATGATACTCTCGTTGTGAGCATGTTGCCCGCTGGAGTCACAATCTAATAATGGCCTATCCATAGCCATAAACTCAAAATATTTTTCATTTAAGGAGCGACGCTTTTTGCAACGGGAATGATATTGTACCGTTCATCTTTACATGCTGGATTATTTTTTCCCTTAGAATTTAGGAAATCCTTGTCCTTTATTGGAACTTCGTCAGGTTGTAAGCAATCTTTCACACCCACAAAAAAACTCTCCATAGCTGGAGCAGTGACTATGTCAATCTTGGAAGCACAATCATGAAGAATATTTGCGCTATTCTTCAGTCATTAATTTCAGAGACTTGATGTAGATTACAACCTTTTACCACAGAAGCTACTCTATTAGCAGAAATAGCCACCTTTGTAGAATCTGATCTCCAAGAACTTCATCCTTTGATAGATTGTTCATACAGCTGAATATATTCTAAAAACATTTGACGAGGAGATTCTTCATTATAAGATTCCCATAAGCCCAGGCATTCATCAATGAGGGCTAACAAACTCTGCCTCATTTTGAAATACTCTACCATTGTTTGGGATTTATCCCATGAGGCTACGGAAGTGCTCCAATACCACTGTTATATGTCCAACAAAATCATTTCTGTAGTTGCTGCAAACCTACAAAAACATGAAATTGAAAATAAGGAAAAGCTGAATTAGAATTTGCTGGAAAATATAAGAATGAAATTGCTGGAAGCTACCATGTTATATCTTTAATAGGAAAATTCTAAGAAGACTAACTAGAATCTGAATATGCTATACAACTGATTCTAAAATTTCTGGGAACAAAATTCTGAAACTTCTGAAAACTGAAATCTGTTAGCTTCTGGAAAATAAATTGAAAACTTGCTGAAAAACCTGAACTGAACTATTTGTCTTTTCTAAAATTGGAACAGAAGACAAGACTCAATATAACTGAAAATATATTGAACTTTGGTTTTTGGTAAGTAAACAAATGATGATGGGTCCCCCTCTCTTGTATTTATAACAAAAAAGGTACATAATTACAGGTTGAAACACCATAACATTTGATGCATATACAATTAATAATCCTTTTAAAATAAGAGCCCCAGAGATAAAATGGGCACTAACTAATCATACAGGCCCAACCAACCTAGGCATAACATCGATGTACAAAAAAACTACTAAGAGGTAGACTAAACAGGACTAAACAACCAAAACAAGACCAAATAACATACTACAACATGTAGATAGGCTTGGCGAGACAGCTTCCATTAAAACCAAGAAACAGCAGGGCGTTCACCACGCAGAGGGCTGCTAGAGGCTGTAGCAGGGCTAGCTCCTTTGAAAATGTCCTTCCCACAAACCGGAGTGACCAACAAACCATAAGGGAACCCTCCAACCGATCCACTAGCCACCAAAATAGAGGCACGAACAGGGCCTCCAGCCCATTCTAGTCTTGCATTAAGTAAGACAATTTCTTGTGCTACACAAAGCTATGCCTCTTGTAGGGAGGGATGCCTATGAGAATGATTGGGGAGCCCATTGAGTGGCTTCAAGTCATTGAAGGGGGGGCTTGTCCCTGGGTAGAGACGACCTAGCTACATGTGGCGAAGTTAGTTGAATGCATTCTTGAGCTAAGGTGTAGTCAAGGGTGATTTTCTTCCATTTGTCCATTTTCAATTGGGTCTTCAATAGCAGAGGCCTCAAAAGAGCATGATGCTTGACCACATCCACACATGTCACCTCATTAGACTCCAAATTTATTATGAAAATATGGCACAAAAATTCTATAATCATGTGGATTTTGGTTGCCTGATTATGGTGAAGGCGGAAGGTTGACTTCAGTTATTCACTTGACTAGAGAGAGCCCATACAAGCATTGCCTAATAGAGTGTGAATGAATCCGAGAGCCTCGACATCAAAGATGTTGAAGATGTGCTTTCGATCATATGGTGAAAAAATGTAGTGAGTATAAGATGCCATTTAAAATATAAGGTGAGAGCAAAGCAAAGGAGAAGAGAATGGTGAAAATAATACAAAATGCAAGTAGGAATGCTCGTAAAATAGAACCACGTTTGTTTGTAAACGACTTTATGACTTGGCGTTTCAATTAGTGTCAAACGCGTGAATTGAAAAATCACTTCAAAGTCACATTGATCCACAATTTTTGCCCAAGATGAGCTATATCATGTAATCAGTCAAAGTGATGTTGGTTGAGGGCACATCAATCCTCAATAGTTCCTACAGGCCTATCCAATCTAAAGTTGACAAGCAATAAATATACATTGTCAGACAAATACCATGATTGGCTAGAAGCTAGGAAGCTGGGTTCTGCATGTTTTGGGGGCCAGTTTCAATATGATATGCACTGGGTCCTAGTCCCGGTCTGGTTTGTTTCCAGGTATGTCCTGACCTGCCTCGGTACATCCCTTGGTAGGTTGGGGTGTACACACAACCTTTAACGTTTTTAAATACTTTTTGATGATTTTTTAGTCTGACTTCACTGTAAACAAAAAAAAAACTGAAAAAAACTTAAAAAAGTATACAAAAACCTATAAACAAAATCCTTAAAGCTAACTTGCCTCTCATTTTATCAAAGCAAAAAAATAAAACAACACACTTACCTCTTATTGTGCACTTACCTTTGAATGCTTAGGCTTGAAACTCCATTAAACAAAGTTCCAACTACATTGTTTTGGTATTCCTATGCCACAACAAGCGCCCATTTGCTGACAAGGAGATTGAGGAGCTTACAAGGAGAATTCGTGGTTTAGAGGTATGTTTAGTGATTTTTTAAGCATTATTTATTTATTTTGTTTTCAATCTTTATATGGGATTTTAAAATTTTTTTTAATCATTTTTTCAACAAGTAACAATAGCCTAGGTTTTTTTTCTTCTTAATATTGTGCTTGTTTTTAAACTTGCCATTGTAGGAATTTTGTACTAATCCTTTTTTTTTGCTGCTTTGGAAATGTCATGGTACTGGAACATGTTTCAGGTCGAGGGGTTTATATTTAGCACATCAAAGAGTACATTATCAAATGCAAGACCTCATATAGGTGGGTGAAAGCCCATTTTTGTGCGATTCTTGGCCGTGGAATCAAAAGTTGTGTTGGGATGGGTGAAAAGGGGTTGCTAGTAGCAAGAATTCTCGACTATATCAAAGAGTTAGAAGAATTGAATAGAGTGGTTGCCCTAAAAACAAATCATCCTTTGGCAAAGAAAGGATCTTGATCAAGCATGCAACTTGCAGCTCCATCTCGCATGTTAGTTGTGGTTGCCTCACATTATTTTTGTAAGGCACCCCCTACAAATGAAGAGGATTCACCTCTTTCCTGCAAAAGAACAAATTGTTGTTTCCCTGGAAAGAAATTTAAAAATGAGGCCAAGTAGGTTGTCGATGAGCTTGTTTGGTGATGTATTTACGCCAACTAGTTATTTGCAGTTGTATGCCACCATAGTGGCAAGATATGGTGAGATGAATCAGTGAAGCCCCTAAAGGGTACATAGGACTTAGGTTATGAAAAGGTACGCACCACCTTATTGGGCAGGGAAAAAGATATATAGATTCATTACAGTCCATTAGGGATTCATGGATCAAAATGTGTGTCCATCCTTTTCAATAGATGGAAAGGTTGCAGAAATAAGCCCTTGATCAATGTGATTGCAGTGTGCCCTAATGTGGCAATGTTTTTGAAGGCCGTTGATTGTGAGGGGTAGAAGAAGGATGCACCATTTGCCACTGACATCCTCATAGGGTCCTCAAAATATTGTACAAGTTATAACAAACAATGCTAAAAATTGCAAAACCTAGGGATCTTGGTTGAGGTGAAGTACAGGCACATATCTTGGACACCTTTTTGTTAATTCACTCAATCAGATGCTGCAAAAGTTGGGCAGTAGAATATATTGGATCAAATAAGTGTATGCCAAGGCCAATGAGATCCAACCGTTTGTCACCAATCATCATGTCATAGACCATCTTCAGATTTGTTGCCCCTGCAATCTCACCCAATACTTGTCTTGGGGCCACTTTAATTTAATGGTTTTATTTTCCAATATGTGCTAGGTGTTGGTTTGTAGTTGAATCTTTGGGGATGTGCCTGCTCATCTAATTAAGCCCACCTTTATATTTTTGAGTTCAACTTTTAATTAATAGGAGAAAATATGAGTTCTATAAGATCAATCTTTAATTGATTTTGTAAGCATGTTTTAGCAGTTTCTTATTGGTTCAGTTGCGAGGTATGCTTGGAATGATTGGCATTCAAAGAGATGGGACGCGGAGGGGTTGAGGGAGGCAGATTGAAGAAGCACATTGTAGGAGACATTGCTGTATATTTTGTAGCCACCATGATCTGTAAGAAAACGATATATTTAGTCATTTTGGTAATATAATTTTAGAAATTAACTCATGTTCAGTATTCGAAACAAAGTAATTTGGGCATATGCTGTCTTGCTTTGGATTGGGAATTTATTTAACCTTGCATTGAATATTAGCTTGGGCCTTTTTCCATTCTGATGTTTATTGCTGGGTGGATGTTGTAGAGTTATGAAACGAAAGTTCGGGCTATTGTTGTTCCAGTCATTTAACAGTGTAACCTTCTATTTTTTTCCACCATTTCTTATTGATTTGGGTTTATGATGTTTCAGTAAGAAATTGGTTTCTTTTACCGAATTGATCATACATGTTTATTGCTAGATATATTAGAGTTCAGTACATATCACTCTTTTACCCCTTTTCTTTCTCACCTTTTAATTTCTAATCTTTTATTTTGAAAAATCACATTTTAGAATAAGAATTTCACTTATATTTTAATGCATACGTATCTTTTGGACCTTTGAAAGGTTATTTGTAACTTCTACTGTGGCCCAATGGATGAGAGGGTGTTCTGCCCTTTAAGTTGGTGTGCTGAAAGGCCCATCAACTCATTGGCGCTAGGAGGGTCACATGCCTTTATTTCAAATTTCAGCAAAAAGCTTTAAAAATATAAAAAGCCAAAAAAATTTAAAAAACAAAACCTTGTTAACAGTAACTGGTGACTCTTAAAACAGAATAAGAGTATGAGATTGATGTTTTAAACTAGTATAGATATCTTAAATATATCTATCTGAAAAATGCCGAGATGTATCAATCTCGAGGTGCCTATCTTGGATTTGTTACATAGTTCTGCATATTGAAGGGTTCCACATTGACTAAAAAATCTCTCTACGTCACATCTTTCCTTTTAACTGGTGATTGATTGCCTTAATCTAGTTGCACCACTGTGTTGTCCTTGAAAAAATAATTTCAGGGAAAAGAGGGGCTCCAAACTCCACTGTATGCCTATGATATGGTGATTATTTGATTGCCTTTCCAAGCAAGAAGAAAAAATGCCCTACACGGTCAAATGGATGTCAACTTTAAGGTAAGCCACTTTTATTGACATCCACACTATTACACTCACCACCATCACCCCTGGCTGCCATCGTAGGTTATGTTTATCGGCATAATTATTTCACTACTCTGTTACATATAACACATAAAAATAGTGGCTTGGCTCACTAATCCTATCATAGAAATCCCTAGAATCAAGCATGATTTCCCCAAGAATCCCTTTATACCCGTCCTAGTTTTCAAAACAATGGCAACATAATTGCTGAGGAGTACATTGTTGCTTACAAAGCTGCTCATAAAATCCTTAGTGTCGAGCAGGAAGATGTAGCTTGCACATTGTTTCCCTTTACTTTAGAGGAGATTGCTTATGAGTGGTTTCTAAATTTGACACTTGGTTCAATTCCTAGTTTTATTCCAATTTGGCAAGGTGATTGATGCTAGTGTTTTGTTCAAACAATTTATTATGATCAATAGAAAACTAGATGAGCCAATAAAAGATTTTAATTCTGTCTTAAAAGATGTATAACAAAATCTCAATTAGCTAGAGGGTTCATGATGCAGTGGTTTTATAAATGTATTTAGATGCATTGGATATCTTTGTGAGAAGGTCTGCAGCAAACATTCTGGTTTTGGCTTATGTAGGGGCTATCCAAATAGATAGACTGTTATTATGATATTTTTTGATTGATAAATTGAGGGTTTCTATTTGGGCCCTCACCTTTGGAGTAAACATTAAAAGTACCTTACACAGTGCAGAAGAAGAGAGATAAGTATAGAAGAGAGAAAAATAGATAATGAGGGAATAGAGGAAGGAAGGTGGACATGCACTATAAAACTATCTATGTTATTACATATTAACGATGGGAGCATATTGAAGCTCCCTGAAATTGGTATTTTATACATTTACAAAACTTTGTAATATCTACAAAATTTGCAGAAGAGAAGCTTGGTAACGAGCAAAGACCATAAAACAATTTTCCTTCAAAGACTGCTTAGGCCTGGTGCAATTAAGGGTCTTATCCTCATTTACTGAAAGCATAAACCTGATGTTGCACCTTGGTTCTTGGTGGGGTGGCTGTGCATGGTGACGGGGGTAATTTTGGGGCCTCAAACTTGGCAAGAAATTTATCCTGGTGGTAGACAAACAAAATGGGCGTTTCCTAGGCTGCCAAAATAAAGTTGATTTCTGCAGTAGTAGAGACATACATACCTAGCTTTGCTAGCTGGGCTATAGTCCTAGGGGGACTTGCAAGAATATCCTTAATGTCAGCTTGTTAGGAGGCTTACCTTTTATACTTGATCATCGAGTCTTCTGTAGTTATGTCGCTTGAATGCTGATTTTTCTTTCCAGGGTTGGAGGAGACATTGGTTGTTATGCTTTGTGTAGCAGATGGTGTAGGTGGAGTGGCTCTTGCAACTTGTTTCCTTTTGCGGCATTTGGGAGAGGGAGATCCAAACCCATCCGAAATTGGGTTTCCCAATAATGAACTCTCCGCTCAAGAACAGAGACCCTAGACTCCAAGGATATTAAACCATTTGTTAAAATTCTTGCACTAGGCTCAATTTTTTGCCAGTATGTTTCCTTGCGGAAAATTGTCTACCTCAAATTTCAAATACTTCTCTAATTTAAATGACTATTTAAATTGTTAAATTTAAATAGTGGGTTCATCCTACTATTTAATAGAACTCATGTATTTAATGGAGAAGCTACAGAAGTATCTGAAATTAAAAAAGCCTTCTGTTATTAAAGGGCTAGCCCATGCTCAACTAAAGCCTTTGTAATGAGAATAGAAAAGCTACGTAAAATAAAAATGGAGCCCACCATCATTTTTTATGTTCGAAGGAAAGCTCCTCTTCTTTTAAAATATCTAAAATGCTGAAATTCAAAGAAATGGCAGGCCAAATATAGCAGAGAAATATGGGCAGCATGGGCAAATCCGAAATAGATTTCTTGAGCCACTACTTTTTAAAAAAAGCTACAGTAGGGGACAAATTGAGATTTTTCATTCAATTATGGCAGTGGGCAGAGGAAATTTGATGTTATCTCCCCTCTTTTCTCTTCTCCATCCATCTATATATGGAATGAGCTCATTTTGAGCAAGGTTATTGATTGCCTGGGCTTTCCAAGTCCACTGAATTTTATAATTCAGATTTGAACCTTGGTTTTTTTTGTTTTGTAAGAAATACTAAGCCGAGTTATTGAATGTAATGTAATTGTGCATAATATTTGTTAGTGAAAAGGCTGTGTGGCTCTTGTTTGTCCGTCCTTAGTTTTTATCTTGTTGCTGCAACTTACTGTTGTATCTTGCCCTTTGCATTCATTTGTTCAAGTTATGTTCATTTCCTTTTTTACATACTGGTAGCATTGTGTTCATTTCTTTTTTCACATACTGGTAGCATTGTGTTCATATAGGTAGGATATCTTTCCATTTTCTTTTGGTGCATCACCATGTTAATTTTATGCATTCTTTAACTCTATTCCCCTTCAATTTTTCTTATTATGCAAGTAGTTTAGGTAGATTAACACTAGATTAGGAAACAAAACCAGCTGGCTGTGGAGGTTCTCTACAAAGAGCAATCCCACACTGAGTAGGGATCCCATGTTTTGGCTGATTTGTGGGCTGCATTCAATCAGACAAATCTGCCTATTAACACCATCCATCATAGGGCTTTTGCCTTTGTCATTGGAGGGAGGTCTCTAGTCTAGGAGTTCCTCCTCCATAGCTGCTTGTTGAAGGAAACTGATTTATTCATCAAGCTTCGACATTACCAATATGGGTTTGGAGACCTTCCACATGGCTTTCAGTTGCTCCATTGTATGCAGGGCCACGGGAGGAAGGAGCAAAAATCCGGACAAATGGGAGGCGAGCTTGGATTATAAGATCATCCTTGATAGCGGAGATTGAATGCGCAACTCTTGAAATGTTTGCCATGCCACTCCAACACAGGATGTGCCAAACGAAGTCCTCTTCCATGCCATCCATGTTGAAACATTGATGGATACAAGATTCAGTCATTGGACCTTAAACTGCTCTGTTCACAAATGAAAGGCTTGTATCATGTGTCAATAAGTCGTCGAATCCAACAAATCATTACTGTTTCAAATCATGTTTCAACAGTCGTTGAATCCAGCAAAATCTGAAGTTGTGAGCTTTCCACCTTGGATAATGTACCCAGGCTGACTCCTGCGTTTACCAGATGATCAACAACTTGATTGGCTTGGCAGTAGCATGGGATAAAGAGAATTGAGAAAAGGATTGCAAAAGCTCTAGAGCCAACCAAAGAAGAGAGTGCCGTTTCTAGTAAGGAATATGCTGTTTAGATAAAGCATTAATAACTAATTGAGAATCGCCTTCAATCTCTAATTGAGAATACATTGAGCTTTGGCAAGTCAGAGGTTTGCAGTGAGAGCTTGCATTTTCTGCTTCATTATTTGTGGCTTGACAAAAGGTATGAGGCAGAGGCTGCAATAAAGGATCCTAAACGGTATCGAAGAATACAACCAAGATCCGTAGAGCCTAGATTACCTTTCAAAGCGCCATCAAATTTTAATTAAGCCCAACCTTGTTGAGGAACCTTCCATTTGTTTACTTGCCTGCCAATACACCTCATGAACAGGGAGGACCTTGATAAGAGGTCACGAGGATAGTAGAATTTTGTCTTTCATAGAGAGAGGTTTGTTGAATTGATGTCTCTTGGAAGAGACCTATTTTGAGCTTCCAACCTCTATTATGTGGATGAGTCTATCCGAAGCAGAGCTAGTCCTTAAAAAATCCTCCTGTTACACTCCAGCCATAAATTCCGCAAAATTAAAATCGGAGCTACAATCCAAAGACGCAGGGTTCTTGAAGTGGAGGGATAGAGCTAGGAGTCAATAAGGGTTTGGATGGAAGATGGAAAGATCCAACATAAGGAGAGACGATTTAACCAGTACGACACCCTTCTTGAAATTGGGCAGTTTAAAAGGAGATGTTCTGCAGATTCTGAGTATGTCATACAAAAGACACATCTGCTGGGGCCATGAAAACCACTGCCCTAAAGTTTATCATATGTTAGTATTTTATATTGGGCTGCTAACCAATTAAAGTCACTAGCCTTTGGCAGATTCCAATGGAACCAAATTTTAGAGCTTGGTCAGCTGCACTCCGGGAGGCTATCATGGCTATAAATTAATTTGTAACCAATTTTTACCAGATAGGATCCCATAGGAGGTTCCCATTGGAGAAGCAACCCTTCTGAGGGTTATCATCTTGAGTTGAGATGTGGATCAACTTTTCTCGAGTAAACGACTCCATGATTTTAGCTTGAGCTTGAGGGACCCCAAGTTGAAACCAATCTTTTTCCATTTGTGAGAATGGAAACCCTTTAAGGTATCTGTTTTAAGGTAGTATTAAGCTTTGAACCCCATTTTGCCATTGTCGGGGCTTTGATCTCGCCAACATCTTGACAATTTGAATGTGGTGGATTTTCCAACCATGAGTCTACCTAGAAAAGATCTTTTTCATCATTACCAATTTCCCAGGTTAGATGTTAGATTAGCATATTCTTGCATGAGGTTAAGAAATCCCAGATGTGAGCCTTTAGGCAGGTCAGCAAGAGAGAATATTTTCTCTAGGAGATTTGGGATGCTTCTTAGAGCATTACTCCAAAGATGTTCCGGATTAGTTAGTGTACATGCACCAGATCATTTGGGCTCTTAAAGGTGAATTTTGAGTCTGGATATTTGTGAGGTGTGTGCCCTTTGTAAGACATGTTGAATTCATGCTAACCAAATAGTGTGTGTGCTTTGTAAAGGGCACGTGCCATTTATGAAAGGGCACACTTTTTTTTCAAAGGTTGTACATCCTTTGTTTGTTTTCCCAAAAAATAAATCCCCTTTTCCTTCCATATCAGCCATGGTTTTAGGCTTGGGGGATCTAACTGTAACCTATAAACTTGCAATCCGACATTAACTATGACTCAAATTGATTTGATAAGCCTTATCCATCTTCATGAATACAATTAAATAGACATTTTAATTTATTGAAAAAAAAGCACATGTTTATAGAGGGGAGAATGTAGTTTCCAAATATATAAATTCGCTATCAATAAATTATGTTTTAAATTATTACTTAATTTCTAAACAAGATATATCATTATGTTTGATATCTATATCATAACAACTAAAATAAATAATTGATAGATAATTTACTTTTATAAAACTTATAGTTAACCAATCCACACATCATTGACTATACTCTAAAAAAGAAAGTTTATTTTTTAAGTTGTTAAGGTCAAAAAGTTGTGTTCATAGACTTGTGGCTAGGTTTTTTCCAGTTTTCGTGACTTGTAAAAATCAGTTCAAAAAACATTAACTCAATTCAAGAAAATTGTTCCGACCAACATGTCTTGTACCCCTCTGTGCAATTTCAAATCAAAATATGTTTGTTTACTTGAAAAATGTGTGTTGAGTACATGTGCATGTTTGTTACTTTACTTAAAAAATAAGGCGTCATTATTAAAAATTCATTGATTTTTCATATTTATCTTGTATGGATATTGAAATAAATTATATCTTTCAGGATCTAGATTCAAAATACAACAATTCATCCTTTTCCGCTATCTTCAAATTTTTTGTGCGAATGCCTCTAAACATCCATCAAAGTTCAGGTATCCTGTTTTTAAGAAATTTGGTGGCAATTTAAGATCCCCCTTTTGACCCTCATTAGCATGCCTTGCCTGCCATAGAACTTTGGGAATGTCATACAACAAGAACACATTCCAAACTCTACATTCAACAAGAACACATTCCAAACTCTTGAGATCCCTAGTAACTCATTTTGGGCCCCTTGGCAACAAGTGTCAACAAGTATTTCACCTATCATACGGGACAAAAGAGTTGCTAAAATGTAAGGATAGCTATTGTATTTGAAAACCAAGAGGCACAAGTCATCATGTTAATAAGATCTAGACGTTTTGGCGTTTAGGGTGGCATCTTGTTTGGGAAGGAAGTGTAATATGACCAAATTCAGGTTTATTTTACTTGTAACTAGAAACTGTGGATTAGCCAAGGGTTGTGCAAATATGATTGTTAGAGCTCCTCATATTTATTTTGAATGTGTATGGTATTTAGCGTGTTCCCAAAAAGGTAGTAATTTTGGAAAATGTAATGTATATTTTAGGTTATTTCTTATTAGGGACAGAGTTGCATGGATTTGACTAATGATAAATTTAAGGCAGACTGACCTTTGAAATATATATTTTTTAAATTTTTAATCGTAATATATAGAGATTTGTCTTTAAAGTATTCTATTTGGGATAAGATGCGTTATTATTGGGACCAGTTTTGGTTAGAAATCTCACCATAATGGTTTCCTTATTTGAACAGAACCAGCCATTTGGGAACGTTTCCCATTTTTTTTTAATATGCAGCAAATGGATTAGTTTTATGCTTTTTAGGACAATCTTGAACTTAGATTGGCACAATCATCAGCTCAAATGCAATATATTTATAATTTTGAAAATATGTGCAAGCTATTGTATATTTACTATTTAGTTCATTAGATCTATTTTTCACCTGTGGCCCTTGATATCCTCAAGAATGACATTGATGGCAGGTATAAAGATGGTGAACTATTGAGTCCAGAAGATGAGAACAAAATAATTAAAAATCTTCTTCCTTATCATCCACACGCACTAGATAAGATAGGTTGTGGTGTTGATTCTATCATGGTAAGTTCATAATTTCAACTGACCTGTGGTTTTTCTTTTCCTCTCTCACTTGATTGAAATGTTTGACAAATTCTTGTCTTGGTAGCGCGTTCTTTTATATTTTAAACATGCAAATTTGCAAAAAATCTATTCTGTTGTCTGAAAGGAATGAAATTTAGAACTCAACAATTCTCTTATTTTCTAACACTGAACAACCAGAAGTTTTGCATAGAATAAACAGAAGATTAGACAATTTTGTCTGTTCTCTGGTGATTTTGTGTCATTCTATTCAACTTATAACATTTTCAACTAGTTCACTTTTGAATTTATCCTTCTATCTGCAAGCAAATCCATTTTGGGAATTTCGTACTTCAATGAGTTCAAGTTACCCTGATTCCTTTCATTGTCTGGGAATGAGATGTGACTCTCAAATAGTTTGGATCTTGGATGTAAATATTAAATCCTAGTCCAAATCAAGCCTGTCAATACACACACTGTAAAGGCCACCATAAAAGGTCAAGCTATAATTAATTGTTGCTTATTATTTACCTCGAACTAACATAGTTGTGTTCCATGGGACATGTCCCTACCCTTGGGCTGTCCCAGACATTTCGGGGATGTTCGCACATGGAGGATATGTTCCCCCTACTTTCAAATGTCCCTGAATGTCCTTAAGTTACAAAGAAGCTCCAAAAGAATAGGTCAGGTGATTTCTAATATTGTTTCACAATCTAATATCAAAATTGCTTTTTCCTACATCATCAAGCCAATATTAACATGCCCAAAATACCATTGTGAGCACTTGGACATCATCTGTTCAATGCCTTACTAGGTCACATGCATTGTTTTTTAAAGTTTACTTAAGCTAGGTCACATGCATTTTGGTAAGACTTTTAAAGTCTTGAAACGTTTTAGGTTTAGGTTGAAACATGGTGCTGAGGCTGGCTTACAGCAGATGTTGGTATCCTAAAGTTATAAAGAACTTAATATCTTATAGAATTTGTTGGTATCCTTGCTCGATCAGATGCATTGTTTCTTAAATTTACTTAAGCTAGGTCACATGCATTTTGGGAAGGCTTCTGAAGTCTCGAAATGTTTTAGGTTTAGATTGAATCGTGGTTCTGAGGGCCGCCTCTGAGGCTTACTTATAGTGGATGTTGGTATCCTTAAGTTATAAAGAACCTACAGGAGAACAGATTGGGTGATTTATAGTGTCTTTGCTATCTTATATCAAATCTGTTTTTCTTCTAGGCTAGGAACATCAAGGTTTTCTCCTTAAAGTGGAAGCGTTGAGCTTTCCGAATTAATTCAGGGGTTTTGCTCCATTTTGGACTGTTCCTGATTGCACATCTGCTTACATAGACTTTGGCTGCTATATAGCTTTGAGTAACATTAAGTGCATGTGAATATGATTTTCGGATTATGTTGAAGGATTTCTTCATTTTGCATCCCATTAAAGTCACTCTTTAGGGTGGGTATAGTCATGAGGGGGGGAGTAGATGTATATCATTATAGTAGAAACTATAGATGATCCAAATGTATACTTAGGTAATATTTGATATCAAATACTGATCTCTATTATTTGCAGGTTGGACGCCACCCACAATTTGAATCAAGCCGTTGCTTGTTTATTATACGGGAGGATGGACGTTTTACAGACTTTTCTTATAAAAAATGTTTGATAGGGCTTATCCAGAAGAAATACCCCTCCTCTGCCGAAAAGTTTATAGACAGATATTTTAAACAAAATAACTAACAAGGTCTTATTTGTGCAGCATTTAAATGTGAGAATTCAGAATAATGAGTGATTTTAACTTGCGTTCCTGGCATTCATCTAAAGCTCCTTTTTAAATCAGTTCTTAGTTTGTATTTTCTTACCCAGATGTTCAGAGTGAATGACTGCTGGAATGTATGCTGTGGGCATTCAGCTCTGAAGGTGCACCAGTATTTAAGGCAGGCAGACTCCAGGGATTAATTATGGATTGTGCACTATTTGATATCCAATGGTAGCTTGAGAGTATTTTGGAAGTTATTTATGATATAGTTTTATCAATCAATCAAGTGAATTTGGATGCCCACAAATTCTTGAATTCTTAGAGCTCTGCAAGATATTATCTTTTATGTTCATTATTTCAGAAAATTACATGGAAGTATATGATGTTTTCTATCGGTGCTCGTCCCATATCTTTTCCCAATTTTGGCTAGCCTTTAGAGCAGCAAGTGGTCATCTGGATTTCTCAAGATTACATCGTACGACCTATTTCATCCATTTAGGAGAGTATCAAGTAGCTCCACTTACTCATTAATCAAACGAATTTGGATGCCTACAAATTCTTGAATTCTTAGAGCTCTGCAAGATATTATATTTTATGTTCATTATTTGAGAAAATTACATTGAAGTATTTTCTATCGGTGCTTGTCCCATATCTTTTCCCTATTTTACCTAGCCATAGAACAGCAGGTGGTCATCTGGATGTCTCAAGATTACATCATAGGACCTATTGCATCCATTTGGGAGAGTATCAAATAGCTTCACTTACTCATTAATCAAGTGAATTTGGATGCCTACACATTCTTGAATTCGTAGAGCTCTGCAACACATCATCTTTTATGTTCATTTTTGAGATAATTACATTGAAGTATATGATGTTTTCTATCAGTGCTTGTCCCATATCTTTTCCCTATTTTGGCTAGCCTTGAGCAGCAAGTGGTTGTTTGGATGTCTCAATATTACATTATATGACCTATTGCGTCCATTTAGGATGGCATCAAGTAGATCCACTTACTCAAAACATCTGCATCTAAACTGTTATTTGCGCCAGTTCAGTCAAACTTTCCATGTGCATACTAGATGTGTCACAAAAGTATATGAGATTGGTTATGAACAGATGGACCCTATGATATTAAAAAATATAAAGATAAAAACCCAATTGCTCAGATTCTTGTGATTTTGACACTCAGCTTCCAACTCTTGGAAATGCGTCAAACTGAATGTCCATGCCAATCCGATCTTATTCTCATTAAGTTCATGAGATAATGTAGTCTTTGGATATGCTCCATCCCTGGAGGTAGAGCAATATGCAGAAACTAATAAAATGCAAGATAAACTGAAAACTTTTGCTAGCAGAAATATAAGGTAACTAGGTGTAATGGGGTGCAAGTACAAGTTTGCCATTTTTGACCCACGGTAGAGGGTTACATAAATAAGGGTATGGCTATGTAGGTTGGGTATTGGGGTACATAACTATGGGTACAATTGATATATGGCATCGAGAGATATAGGTACAAGCATTAGGATGACAACGTTATTTAGAAAGTAGGATACAAGGAATATTATACACGTGCGCACACACCAAGAGATGTTATTGTACATGGTACATACTTGTGGGTATGATTATATGCATATGAACTATAAAAGTTTCTTAAATGGTAATAACTATGTTTCATGCATTAGAATGCTTAAATGCGGTGTAGTTTTCCTTCACGACTTTAGGTAGGAACACACAAGTGGTCATCAATAGAGGTAGCATCCTTGGTTGTGGAATTTTCATGCCATTGCTACATTGTCGATGTCATTAGGCTAGTTGTAAGATGGAGCATCTTTTCCTTTAGCAAACTTGCAACTCAATGTTTCTAAGTTATGTTCCACCAAGTGTCCCCCTCAAACACAGGGACGTACACCAAGAAGTACTCCAAAATCTCAGAAACAACATTTTAATAGGAATTTAACACGGGAATGGAAGTGTGCTTACGAGGAACAATGGGTGGGGATGGGTCTTTGTAGAACATAGTTTCCAACCCAACAAATGAGCACCCGACAAATGAGCATTTGATCAACAAGTTTCCTTGAGATTAATTCATATATCATGGTAATATAATGTCCTATTCCTTTTCACAAGGATTCAAATATGAATTTTAAAAGAATAAAGGGATTGTTGTCAAAGTACACATTGTTTGTGGAATTTCCCTATTATTATTGGTGCATTTAGCTAGCCAACAATGGGAACTAAATAATGTCCAAAATTATACTAATGATTAGAAATGACCAAATTAGATTAATGAGAAAGCACCTAGATAAAATTTACAATGGACATAAACAACTTTTAAAAAGCAATCAAAAAAAATCTATATGGGTTTTAGAAGGTATAAGGAAATTGTGCATTGCAAACATAAAGTAGCCATCTCCATTGTAGGACTTCAAGGTGGAAAGAAATGGATGCATCAAGAAGAATTTCAAATTGTCATTGCGTATCTTTTAAATGATAATGAGGCTATATTTGAGGATGTCCTTTGGATAATGATGTTGGTGATGCTTCCATGTAGAGTAATATGAAGTGTCATTCTAACATTGATACTAATAGTTGTAGAGGAGGTTAACATGAAGTGCTTACAAAGTAACATCCTTAGCATTGGGGTTGAAAACTTCATTCAATTGAAGAAACTTTATATACCCAACAAGAAAATCAACAAAAAATAAATTGTCATCGTGGAACAAGTAAATCAATGATAACATTTGCCCAATGACTTAGCTTTAGGGTTAGTGTAGGCCACTTAAAGCTAAAGCTAAGTTATCAATCCAACATAACAGAAAGTAAATGGAAATATGATCATAGTAAAAGTTTTTTTAATTTTATGGTCCACCATGACTAAGCCTTGGGTTCAAACCCCACTGAGGAATGATTAGGTCAAGCTCCCTTCAAAAATGTAATTGTAATAAAGCATGTGTTACATGTCCACAGAATTTGATCTTTGGTTGTGTTCCTAATTGGCTTGGGCCCAATGGTGTGATCTTTGGTTGTCTTAAATGTTGAGAGCCCAATCTGGGATTACTAAATGTTGCGTCAACACCAAAATTCATTGTGGCAACCACGTAAAATCAAATTTAATAAATTTGCCATTTTCTTGGGGTCACAATTGAGATTCTATTGATTTGACTGAGGAAGCATGGAAATTGGTTGACTAGGTGTAGGTAGAAGAGTCTAAGGCTCTCATACAACTTGCCATGCATTTGCATTTGCCTTCTCTCTATTTTTGCCCATGTTGACACAACTTATCATCATAGTTATTCTCCATGTGGATGTAAATCACTTAGAATTTGGAACATTGGTCGTAGAGAAGTGTAATAATGGCCAACATTAGCATGGATAACAGTAAGTGTTAAGTTTCGTGTGCTTGATGTGGTCAGTAACGAGGGGGCCAAGTTAATGGCTACCTAATTCCCTAGTTGGGACTTGGACTCACTCTCAAATGGACACACAACCAAACACACTAATTAGAGTTGACACTCAAACACACAATTCAACACAATGTTATAGGGATATGATTACACACTTTCACACTCATTAGCCTTTATAGGAATATTCAAACATTACATGAAGAAGATTTCATCACTCACACAATCCCTCATGGACTTGATACATTTCTCTCTTTGCTATCTTCTTGAAGAACCAAGCTCCCAAAATTCTCTCTATTCCAAAATACAATCAACTTTATTGCTAACTAACTCTCGTTAGTGTTTGTCCTTACCGATTCAAATCTCATTTGACATTCCTTGATTGCAAGATGCCTCTTCACATTTCTAAGCATCTTGGAAATGCTCAACAACTAACCATGCATCATTCTGGGTTATTTTTGCATTCCACATGGGTGGAATTGTTGCAGTGGTTACGAAACCACTCCTTAATATAGATTGGCGGTTACATAAGTGGCGTGGTGGTTATGTAATCGCCACTTAACCCTTGCAAAATCACCTTAGTAGTTTTGTCACAATGCAATTCCTACCAACTTTTGGAGGCCATATCTTTTGCATATGAATTCAAAATGAGATATTTTAAAAAAAAAGTGCTTAACTTTTTGAGGAGAATCCAAATATGGAATTAATTTCTGGTTTGCAAATGTTCTTGATGACCCTTTTTTTATCAACCCTACGACTTATCACATTTAGGCAACTGATACTCTTTGATGCCCTTGAAGTGTTGGAGAACTGATGCTTCCCTTGGATCAACTTCACCATGCCAAAACCACTGAAAAATTGACTAGTCCACATGAACACACACCTACTATGTTTCGCTGATGCAATATTGTTTATACCCTTGGATGCTTCTACATCACTGTTGGTAGTCGATGATGATTCCACTTGCCTCACCCTTTTTCTCTTAAGTGTTAAGAGTTTAAATGTGCTATTCATGGGTACTCGTTATCTATGCATCACTTTCTCTCACTCAATTGTTAAAATGTATAACAACACTATTGTATTTAAAACTTGATGTTAAGCATGAAATATATTGAGAGGGGGGGGGGGGTGAATTACTATATTATATATCTTTTACTTAATTTGATTTCTTTTCTTTAACCATTTAATCACACATTCAAGATATTAATTAAAATTGAAACAATAATATGCACCACACGAGAGAGAGAGAGAGAGAGAGAGAGAGAGAGAGACCAGATTTTTACGTAGAAACCCAAAGTGGGAAAAACTACGGAGAACAATCTCAAGTATATAAATGAGCACCAACTCAAATTATAAAGTTCGCAAGCACCAACTTCAGGAGCACCAACCTCTTTACCCAGCACCAACACAACAATTATTTGTGAGCATCAACCCACATGAGCACCAACCTCTTGCAAAGATTTGTGAGCACCAATCTACAAGAGCACCAACCCCTCTTGTGTATAAAACACAACTATCTCTCAATGTTGCTTACTCAACAAATGATAGAACTCTACAATATCTCCTGCTTTTCTCTCTTCGAAAACAAATACAAACCATGCATTCTCTTGCATATTACAAATGACTTCTCAAGCCTTTATTTATAGCTTTATAAATGACCTTTGGCATTCACCCTTTGTGACGTTTCAATCTTTATGAAAATGATGTCAAACTTGCATGACCCTTTGTATCCTTGCATTTGAAAAGTCATATGGTGACCCTTCATAAGCAAATGCATCCTTTCCTCTTTTGTCTTTATCTTGGTGACCTTTCGTATTCCTCAAAGTGTCCCTTCATGGAAAAATGCATCATACTTTTTTTTGTCATTAGATGGCGACTCTTGGAATTCTTCAAGATGACTCTTCATAAGAAAATGCGTTCAATTTTTTTTTCGTCTTTACCCTGTGACTCTGACTTCTCCATGAGCGCTCTTTTGACTTATATGCAACTAAAAATATATTCATTAATATTAAATAAATATTAACACACATTAACCAAGATATGAATATTAAAAACACCATTAAATGTAATGGGGCTTTTATTACCAATAATATTAGACCTTTGACATCAATGACAATATTTCCAACACTTGAGTTTGGCATAACTTTTGTGGAATAATGAGTTTTGTTTCAATGAACAACTTATTCTTTGTATTGCCTTTGGTTAATGGAATTTGCATCCTTTTAGAACAAAAATGGATGTGCAAAGCAGAGAACTGTAGCTATTCTCAACGGTTTTTAATGCTTTGGGGGGATATAATCTTGATAGTCAAGTTGATTCAAAGCACAACATGCTCAAAATCTCAAGAGATGCTTGTGTTGTAGAAATAAGCTTCCATGCTAGGTACAACGAAAACAATTGCTTTTAGTTGGCTATAAGCAAATCATTCAATTATGTAGTGCATGTTGACTTCAACCATACTAACTTCTAATTGAATTTGTAGCCAAACTTAGGGAAGAACTACAAAGTAGATGAAATGATCATTTGATTCAACCAGAGTAATCCTTCGGATTGTTCTTTGGACATTAAAGTTGACGGTCCTCATATATTCCAAGCACACTCCATCCTCTTCAAAAACATGATGACTTTGTGTGGTGTTTCAGCGTAAAATAAGAACTATTTTTTTTAAGCTCATCACATTAATCAATTCATCCACTCATATTTACATCAAGCTTTAGAACATGATAGATCATAATCAAAATAATTGTTTCATGAAGTGTTACAAGAAAAAAATCAATGCAGAATCAAACAATTTTCCTTACATCCACGACTCTTAGGGTGGTTACTAGCTATATTAACATACTTGTACAATATTTACCACTAGAGAGTGAAAATATAAAAGTCACAAGAAAGTCTTCTATCGTTTCCTTGTTGCTCCAATGAGGCTTGCTTTGTCAAGAGGAAGAGGAATGAGGCAATATTAGCCCAACCAATGATGAACAAGATCTTGATCTACTTCAACCAATCGACGATGGATTTTACAACCTAGAGGATCTTTTCATTCATAGGGAATGATGAACCAAAATGCATAAACATTAATACAACTAAGCATGTATAATGCTTAATTATTAAAACACACATTCACACAAGCATTTATTTTAACTATAACATATTATTTCAACTATAACCATCGAGAAGTAGATGTTCTAATTAATTATACAAACTGTATTCCACACACCTTATGCATTAGTGTCATTTTTTTATTACAAAGAAAGTCAAGTATTTTACCTATATGCAAAGGTATTTATTCTGCATCATGTGAAATCAGTTTGTAGAAATGATATGCATGGTGCAATCTTTAATATACTCAAATTAGATCAATTAACTTATAAATGTAAATCCACACTAAAACACGAAATTGGGTTGCTTGGCAAGGCACTTTCAAAGTTTTCATTTATTGTAGCCTCTCTCAAACAAAGGTTTTTAAGCTTGCTTTGCATATAACATGCCATTTGCCCATTAGTGGGATTTGAACTCAGATCAATTAGCTTGTACATCTAAGGTCACATCAAAATCTCAAACCAGGGTGCTTGGAAAGACACAAATTTTGGATTTATTGTAACCTCTCTCAAATAGAGGTATTCAAAGCTTGCTCGACATAAACATGCCATTTTCGCATTAGTGGGATTTGAACTCATCTCAGTTACTTGTAAATGTAAGTCCACATGAAAACACCAAACCAGAGCATTTGGCAAGACACATTTTTTTGATTTATTGTAACCTCTCAAATGGAGATTTTTAAGTTTGCTTGGCATAAAACATGCCATTTGCCCATTAGTGGGATTTGAACTCAAATCAATTAACTTGTAAATGGAAGTCCACACAAAACACCAAACTGGGGTGCTTGGCAAGACAGTCACAATTTTTTGATTTATTATAGCCTTTATCAAACAAAGGTTTTTAAGCTTGCTTGGTATAGAACATGCCATTTGCCCATTAGCAAGATTTAAACTCAAATCAATTAACTTTTAAATCTAAGTCCACACCAAAACATTGAACCGGGATGATTGACAAGGCACTTAACAAATTTTTGATTTATTGTAGCCTCTTTCAAATGATCACTCATGCTATCATTTATCTTTTCAGTTATTGGCATTCGACTTATTGAATCATTGTAATTCATCCATAGAATTATCTTTCAAAAGTGCAAATAATAAAAACATAATGTTGAGTCTAGGATATTTTTACGAATAGTTTAACACATTTACTATTAACATAGTGACTAATATACCCTCCATATAGGTAATTGTCTTGTAGTTCCAAGAATCTGAATGAAACCACCAGTGTTTGGCAGGGTGCTAAAGCAAACCACTAAGAGGCTAGAATGCTCAAGGGTTTTATGGGCTACATGAAATCTATAGTGGCTATACGGTTTGCCGGCTTGCACCAAGCTATACACAGATTTGCAAACCAAGTTGGGGCTAACATGAATAGGAACACAAAGTATGCAAGTAACTCTAGCAGGTCCAACCACAATAAAGCAAGTAGCTAAGACTAGACTATTGATTGCATAAACAAAGCGAGAACAACAATACCAAATGAAGAGAGATAACAATTGAAAAGTAAATCTAGAATCTAAGGCAATTTGAGGCCAAATGACAAACATTTTAAGCGATAAAGATGTTTCCAAGAAAGGGTTCAAGAGCAAGCCTATTCTAGATTTGAGCCATCTTTCCAAGTCAATACTACTGTTTTCTAACAATGTAATGTTCTAGTTTAACAAGAGAGAGAGATTGTTTAAGCAACTTGTATAGATCATTTTGAGCATGTAGAGTCTTATTATGGAATGAAAATGTCTCCAATGCAAGCATAAACATGTAATGGTAAATATTTCAAGCAATGAAAATATCTTGTAACCACATATGAATGCATAAACTTCATAAACTATTCTAAACAATGCACAAAACAATTAAATCAGTAAAACAAATCAAACCCTAGCAGGCATACTACAACAAATAAACAAAGAGTTTCACTTTGCAAAGCAAAGTGCCCTCATATCAAGCTCAAAGAGATGTGCAAACTTTCTACCAATTGATTGTCTAAGCTAAGAGGCAAGAGAGGACGAAGATTAGATTGTGTGTAAGCCGAGTCCAGACCAAGAGCCAAACGTTGTGGAGGAGGTGAAGGAAAAGCCACCAATCTATGGAAGAGCCAATGCAAGGAGCACAAAATAGGTGCAATGGAGTCTTGAGGGAGGAAGGAGCAACCTAAAATATTTAGGAACATTGTCAATAGCAATTAGAATCACCAAGAATAACTGTAACAATGTAGTGCATCCCTTGTCACAATGAAAGCTATTGTGCCAAGCAAGAATCAAGAGAGATTCAAGGAGGCAACCAAGCTTCCAATGGACTGATCAAGAATTTGAACAAAACGACCAGTGTTTGGCAGGGTGCTAAAGCAAACCACTAAGAGGCTAGAAGGCTCAGGGGTTCTATGGGCTAAAAGAGATCTATAGTGGCTATTCGGTTTGTCGGCTTGCACCAAGTTATAAACAGACTTGCAAACTAGGTTGGTGCTAGCATGAACAGGCACACAAAGTATGCAAGTAACTCTAGTGGGTCCAACCACAACAAAGTAACTAAGACTAGATTGTTGATTGCATAAACAAAGCGAGAAAAACAATACCAAATGAAGAGAGATAACAACTGAAAAGTAAATCTAGAAGCCAAGCCACTTTGAGGTCAAACGACAAATGTTTTAAGTGATAAAGATGTTTCCAAGAAAGGGTTTAAGAGCATGCCTATTCTAGATTTGAGCTATCTTTCCAAGTCATTACTACTATTTTCTAACAATGCAATGTTCTAGTTTAACAAGAGAGAGAGATTTTTTAAGCAACTTGTATAGATCGTTTTGAGCATGTCAAGTCCTATGTAATGAAAATGTCTCCAATGCAAGCATAAACATGTAATGGTAAATATTTCAAGCAATGAAAATATATTGTAACCACATATGAATGCATAAACTTTAGAAACTATTCTAAACAATGCACAAAACAACTAAATCACTAAAACAAATCAAACCCTAGCATCTATACTGCAACAAATAAATAAAGAGTTTCACTTGGCAAAGCAAAGTGCCCTCATATCAAGCTCAAAGAGATGTGCAGACTTTCTACCAACCGATTGTCCAAGCTAAGAGGCAAGAGAGGAAGAAGATCAGGTTGTGTGCAAGTTGAGTCCAGACCAAGAGCCAAAAGCTGTGGAGGAGGTGAAGGAGAAGCCACCAATCTATGGAAGAGTCAATGAAAGGAGCACAAAATAGGTGCAATGGAGTCTTGAGGGAGCAAGTAGCAACCCAAAATCTTCAGGAACACTATCAATAACAATGAGAATCACCAAGAATAACTGTAGCAATGTAGGGCATCCTTTGTCACAATGGAAGCTATTGTGCCAAGCAAGAATCAAGAGAGATTCAAGGAGGCAACCAAGCTTCTAATGGACTGATCAAGAATTTGAATGGAACCACCAGTGTTCGGCAAGGTGCTAAAACAAACCACTAAGAGGCTACAAGGCTCAGGGGCTCTATGGGCTAAATGAAATATATAGTGGCTATCCAGTTTGTTGGATTACACCAAACTATAAACATACTTGCAAACTAGGTTGGGGCTAGCATGAACAAGTACACAAAGTATGTAAGTAACTCTAGCGGGTCCAACTACAGTAAAGCAAGTGGCTAAGATTAGACTATTGATTGCATAAACAAAGTGAGAACAACAATACCAAATGAAGAGAGATAACAACTAAAAAGTAAATCTAGAAGCTAAGACACTTTGTGGCTAAATGACAGACATTTTAAGCGATAAAGACGTTTCCAAGAAAGGGTTCAAGAGCAAGCCTATTCTATATTTGAGCTATCTTTCCAAGTCAATACTACTATTTTTAACAATGCAATGTTCTAGTTTAGCCAGAGAGAGATATTGTTTAAGCAACTTGCATACATCATTTTGAGCATGTAGAGTCCTACTATGTAATGAAAATGTCTCCAATGCAAAGCATAAACATGTAATGGTAAATATTTCAAGCAATGAAAATATCTTGTAACCACATATGAATGCATAAACTTCAAACTATTCTAAACAATGCACAAAACAATTAAATCACTAAAACAAATCAAACCCTAGCATGTATACTACAACAAATAAATAAAGAGTTTCACTTTGCAAAGCAAACTGCCCTCATATCAAGCTCAAAGAGATGTGCAAACTTTCTACCAACCGATTGTCCAAGCTAAGAGGCAAGAGAGGAAGAAGATCAGGCTATGTGTAAGCTGAGTCCAGACCAAGAGTCAAAAGCTGTGGAGGATGTGAAGGAGAAGCCACCAATCTATGGAGGAGCCAATGCAAGGAGCGTAAAACGGGTGTAATGGAGTCTTGAGGGAGCAAGGAGCAACCTAAAAGCTTCAGGAACACTGTCAATAACAATGAGAATCACCAAGAATAGCTACAACAATGTAGGGCATCCCCTGCCACAATGGAAGCTATTGTGCCAAGCAAGAATCAAGAGAGATTCAAGGAGGCAACCAAGCTTCCAATGTACTGATCAAGAATCTGAACGAAACTACTAGTGTTTGGCGGGGTGATAAAGTAAACCACTAAGAGGCTAGAAGGCTCAGGGGTTCTATGGGCTATAGGAGATCTATAATGGCTATCCGTCTGGCCGGCTTACACCAAGATATAAACAAACTTGCAAACTAGGTTGGGGATAGCACGAACATGCACACAAAGTATGCAAGTAACTCTAGCGAGTCCAACCATAGTAAAGTAAATAGCTAAGACTAGACTATTGATTGCATAAACAAAGTAAGAACAACAATACCAAATGAAGAGAGATAACAATTGAAAAGTTAATCTAAAAGCTAAGGCACTTTGAGGCCAAATGATAGACGTTCTAACTAATAAATATGTTTCCAATAAAGGGTTCAAGAGCATGCCTATTCTAGATTTGAGCTATATTTCCAAGTCAATACTACAGAAACTTTATAAACTATTCTAAACAATACACAAAATAACTAAATCACTAAAACAAATTAAACCCTAGCATGTATACTATAAAAAATAAATAAAGAGTTTCACTTTGCAAAGCAAAGTGCCCTCATATCAAGCTCAAAGAGATGTGCAGACTTTCTACCAATCAATTGTCCAAGCTAAGAGGCAAGAGAGGAAGAAAATCAAGCTGTGTATAAGCTAAGTCCAGACCAAGAGCCAAAAGCTATGGAGGAAGTGAAAGAGAAGCCACCAATCTATGGAGGAGCCAATGCAAGGAACACAAAGCAAGTGCAATGGAATCTTGATGGAGCAAGGAGCAACCCAAAAGATTTAGTAACACTGTCAATAATAATGAGAATCACCAAGAATATTTGCAACAATGTAGGGCATCCCATGTCATAATGGAAGCTATTGTGCCAAAAAAGAATCAAGAGAGATTCAAGGAGGCAACTAAGCTTCCAATGGGTTGATCAAGTGGGAAGATCAGAGCAAGAAAGCGATCAAGAGAGAGGCTCAAATGAATGAGAATGAGGCATATATCCCAACCAATATGTCAAAACACCTAAAACTAGCCGTTTTTGTTCATTTGAGTTCATTTTGGCACTTTTGGGCACGTTCTACCTAGGCCACGACTTTGGTGAAGGAAACGTGTGGCATAGGTCATGGGTTTCCTTCACACAAGCTACACCCTGGGTCAAACATGGTCCTGAGCTGGTCAACAGGGTCCCGAAAGGCCTCGAGGGGTCTCTAGAAGCCCTGTCTTGTGTGTAAAAGGGCCAATATGGACAAGGGATGTATGGGGGGTAAGAATATGATGTGGGATAGGTCCAAACAGGTGGTGGGTGTCTCAAATTAGGATGACCAGGGTCGGTAATTTGCATGTGAGTTGATGTGTAATCATAGGGAGGAGTAGGGTCATGAGAAGTATGATTACATATGCCCTGAGGTACAAGTAGTTGGTGTTCAAATGGACAAGGACTGTTGTGCAGTACTTGTAATCCACACCAAAGCAAAGCAAGAACTGAAAAGATAATAAGAAACATTACTTGCACTTACTAGATAAGGATGGTGGTGGAAGAAGTCGATGACATGATCCATGGGTGAGAGTGTAAATACTGCGTAATCCAAAATCTAACTTTGGATCTAGCTCCGGATCCAGATCCAACACCTGCAAAGAAGGGACACAAGTGATATCAAATCAAATCATACTATCTAAAATGACATTCACTAGGGCATCAACCCTAATGTTCTCCGTGCAAGGGATATGGGTGAACTAGACATCCTCGAAGAAAGAGAGCAAATCATGCACCGCCTCAAAAAGGGGGAGCAACTAGAGTTAAGGATGGCCCATACATCGGTGAGTTGAGACATGACTAAGTGTGAGTTAGAGAACAACTGCACATAGCACATACCTAACTCATAGGCGTCGGTCAAGGCACCAATGATTACGTGATAATCGATGACATTATTCATCTTTCTGATAAGGAAGAAACCAACTACAACAAGCTCATGGCCCTACTGATCATCGATAACCCAAGCCACAACTACTGGTCCTGGGTTGCCCCGATTACCGCAATCGATGTGATTCACCACTGAAAGGTGCACCATGATGGGGGTTGAGTATGCAAACTAACGACTACATAAAGGTGATCTCAAAGCGAAGCGATGTAAGCAAGTTGCATGAGGGAAACAAATAATGAAATCAAGCCACAATCATAATGGTTGACCAACACCATCCATGGCAAGAGGTAACAAGGGAAAGTGAGGGGAAGTTCAGAGAAGATGAAGTCCAGTCAACAAGACTAGAACAAGTCTTGAACCACCACAATCTAAAAACCATACTTGCAACCACAATGAACAAGAGAGATAGGAAGTTAGAATAGATTGACTGTGAAAAAGCAGAGAAATGACTAAATAATAGAAGCACAGGTAACTCCTATTCCTAGGTGCCCACGAGATAGGACACGAGCCCGAGAGGTCAATGGGGATCTATAAGGGGTCTCGAGAACCAAAATAGGCTCAAAGAAACCTCACATTAAAAAATGGAGGCTACTAATGTGCTCAGAATGTGCCAAAACCTCTAAGATAGAGGTTTCTTAGTCTGAAATACAAAAATGGGTTAAAAACCCAATCAAGGGCCCATAAGGTGCATCCAACAAGGAATGCATGGGCTTGATAGACAAGAGGACCTAGGGGTATAAGAGACCAGAAGGGTCCGAAAACACACCCAAGGAGGCTTCAAAAAGAGAAATGGACCTCGTCATTGCATCCAGAATGGGCCAAAACCTTAAAGATAAAGGTTTGGTGGTTTTGGGAGCAATAATGGGACGAAACAGAGGCTTGAAGAAAGCAAAACACAAGCCTCTAGTCCAGGCCATAGCCTGGCCTGCCTAGGTTGCAACTTTGCCCAAAAAGCCACAAAATTGACTAGAAGAGGCAAAAAATAGACCTAGGGAGCCCAGAAAGGGGCCATAACTTGCCTAGAATGGAAAGGAAAGGGGGAACCAAGAAGAAAATGTTTATGACCTTGTTAAAACATGTTTTTCTTGTTTCATGGTGCACACGACTGATCTAGGGTCACGTTGCTCTCTCGTGCAAATGCGAGGAGTCAGAGTGCAAAAAGAAAAGAAAACATCTCAGTTTGTAGAGCCACCACCATGGTGCAGGGGTCAATCGTGAGAGAGTGTCTCAATGTTGATCACAATTAGAGGTGAGTAGGGGTGGTAGGAGGCCCATGATAGACGAATACCAGTTAGGTAAGGTTAGATCAAGTCATAGCTAACCACAACCACTAACCCATATCACCTATAAGCACTACAGAAAATGAGAGAGGGAGTTGATAGAGGGCTAGCTACTAGCAAGCATTAGCCCGACCAACTAAAAGAAATAAAATACTTTGCTTCTATCCCAAGGTGCATCTAAGGAGGAGTGCACAATCCAAACAACAAAGGAGACCTGCAAGGATTTGACAATGGATGCCACGAGAGGGGCAATCCACCAAATGAGGGCATGGGGAGGGTGTTATAGTAAGCTGTGAGGCTCACCAAAGTACCACAGCCCTAGGTTCGAGCCTGCCCCTAAGGGCAGGTCGCCACTTCTCCCTTACTAGAGGCCTACCCCCAAATCAGGCCACTGCTCAGCCTATGAAGAGGCCAAACAATAGGGAAAATACATGAGGAAGGAGATGTAACATCCATATCCTTAAGTTCACTAGTCATGAACCGAAGCACAAGAGTACCGAAGGTGGGGTCTTTGTTGGTAAATGAGAGCTCTGAACCCAAACAAGTAAAAGCTTGGTGACATGTAAAGTGCATGGGCATGAGCTTCTTGTAAGCTCTCCTCTCATTAATCAGGTTGCGTGCTATACCATGGATGAAATAACACTCAAGATTGGACTTAGTTACTCTAGTGGCCTCAGTAGAAGACATATTGAAAGAGCCAATACTTTTATGGGTAAAACACTATGCAAGGGGAAGCTCAACATCTGGGGAGACGTCTTGGAAGAGGTCTTCGAAAAGAGATGAGCTGGCTTGGCATCGTAGAGTGAAAGAGGGATTCTGCTGATGCACGTTGGACTCTAAAGGAGTGAATGCTGCTCGATACTCAACCGGATCAAAACATTCATCCTTGAAGAAATGAGACTAAAAAATAGGGGGTGTATGAGAATCTACAAACCCCATGAGGAGACAACCAAAGCCTCACCTGAGGGATTTGTCTTTGCATAGAGCAATGCCTAAGGATCTAGGTCAACCTCCATGGTATGAAACTCACCTTCATGCACAAACTGCACCATGCAAAAAGTGGTCGATGTGATGCCCTGCATGGCAGTGGTACAAGAATAGCGAAGAATCATGTTGTATGAAAGATCAAGGTCTAACACACATAACTCGATTCTGACTATCTTGGGGCCAAACTTGACCCGAAGCTTCATGTTTTCCATCGACATAACTATGCCATTGTTGAAACCAACACACTTATGGTGATAATCAAAGAGCTTCTTTCAACTGATCCCAAGCTTGTTGAATACATGCAGGGGCATGATATTCAACGTGGCTCCTTCATCGAAAATGCACCTCTTAACATGATAGTCATCTATGAAGGTCTCGTTATAGAGAGGGAACCTATCCCTCTTGGCCATAAATGAAGCATGTGGCAAAGAGGTGGGGTCGAAAGAGAGACCGGGAGGGGGAGGGTGCTCGGATGCATCAAAGTTGAACAAAAATTCAACATCATCTTGTAGCAGACCCTCGTGAGAGAGACCAAGCTCATCGAAGATGAGGCACCTTTGCTTAGGGCAAAGGCAAAGAAGGTCCCAAATGGAGATCCCAACCAAGAGGCCCTGTAACTCCTCTATGACAAAGAAAGGACTTTGTCTAGCCTGGAGAGGGATGTTACACCTAAATTCAAATATGAATTTAGGGTTACCTGCCCCCATGGGTTGGATAGGGGGTCCAACACCACTAGTCTCTCCAACAAGGTCAGTGGTCTGATCGAAGTGCATGTTGACAACACACTCATACCAAGTAGAGGCTATGTCGATAGTAAAAACAACCTTGCTACTCTCGTGCTTGGCTTTCCCTCTCAGGTCAGCCTAAGAAGAAGAGTCAGAAGAGGTGGAAGAGCAAGACGGGGAACGTGGGGCCTTAGCCTTTGATTTATTCTTCTTCTTCTTCTTCTTTTCCTTGTCATGGTTAGGCAGAGACTCCTTGAACACATTCAATTTACAGTTGGGTTCCACAGGAGAACTTTGAGATGGAGGCAAGGCTTGCACACTAGACTACTGGGTGACATATTTGTTATCATCGTGCCCCCTCATCCAATGGAAGTTGCAAAATTTGGCAGGGTCATAAGGAAACACCGTCTGTTGTTTTGCTGTGTTTGATTTAGATGCCTTATTTTTAGCTACCTTCTTGCTCAAAGCATTAACCTTGTGACTATCCTTCTTGTCCTTCTTCTTGGGAGGAGGATCAATAACACCATCATCAGTCACATTGTGATTGTGATCACACGAAGAGGATGACTTTTAGGTATGGGATGCATGCTCACACACACCTCAAATACTTCAATCTTTAGACACTCATTAACAATTTCATCATACGAGGTGGGATCATGCTTGAGGACCTCAAGGTAAACCTCCTACCTCAATGCTCGTGTGAACATGTCATAAAGCTGATCTTTCAAGAACTTGGTTTTGCATGTATGGACAACTTCACGCCACTTGTGTACAAAATCAAAGTTTGACTCACCTTTGGACTGTGCCATGGAGGTGAGTGATTGGATGCTGAGGTTGAAAGAACTAGAGATATCAAAGTATTGGAGGAAGTCATCCAAAAGTAGCTGGAAATTAGAGAGAGAATCTGGAGGTAGATTTTGAAACCAAACAAGAGCTTCAACTCATAGAGAACAAGCGAAGAGCTTCAATATCTTGCCTTCATCCTGTTCCCAATCCATACATGCCATCGTGAATGCTGTAATATGCTCCATGGGACTAGAGTCCTGAGTCCCATTGAACTTAGGTAGTTCAAAGATAGGATTAGGAAGGGGAATAACATGCACCCAAGGGGCTAGAGTATTTCAAAAGAGATCCTCATAAACACATTTGATAATAAGATGGTGATGAGCTATGTAATGGGGCTCATGATGGTAATGATGTTGCCTATGCCCATAGGCATCACCAAAACCATGGTCGTAGAGAGAATGATGCCAAAGTGACTCCTGATAGGGAGGACACTCATGGTGGAAATCATCTCTACCATGGGGTGGGGAATGACCACAAGATGGGTGACATTCCTTATGGGAATGATGGGAATATGTGGCATACTCATGGAGGTGGTCGTGATGACCATAAATCCCCATGATGCTGATCACGTGCCATTAGACGAGGGTCAACTGATATGCACTGATGCTTCTGATAGCATCCCATGGATCTCTAGTCCTTAGATGATCAAAATTAGCACGGTCATTGAAAACTTTAAAGGGAAGGCTAGGAGGATGGGAGCAATCTTCATGACAAAGATAACTTATTGAGTGGGAATACCTATGACCCACAACATGGACATGTAGGGGTTCTTGTTGTAGAGTCTCCTACTGAGAAAGAGGTGGGGGACTCATACGAGAACTAGTCGAGGCACTCGAACTGGATTGGGTGCGATCTCTATCTCCAGAGGAAACACACCACCTACTCCTAGGGGAGAAAGATGCACTTGATTCACCTAAAGGCATCTACGACAATAGTCAATGATCGCCTGTAGCTCATTAAGTCTTAGATGTTCAAGGGGATCCTTATCACCTCGAATGGGTAAATGGGATATGGCATGGGGCTGAGACAAAACATCTTTAGATGAATGAAACTCAGACTGGTGAAAAGGAGACTGAGTCCATTGGTTATAGTCCTGTCAATTTATCCTGTTTCAAATGTGAAAGGGTGTAGACTACCATGTTGGGTCGAGGGAAGCTCCTGGGTCCTATGGTGTCTATGGCATTCCATTACAAGTGTAGTTTGCTCAATGGTGAGCTCATGGATGAGACCCTAAATCCATTGGGATTGACTTCACAAAGGTGGGAGATCGACCATGGATGCAATGAGCATGAGCAACATGGAAGGAAACAAAAAAGGAAAATTGATAGAGAACCAACTGAGAGAAAGACACAAAACCAAAGCAAGAGAAAATAACCAAGGCAAGAGCCGAAACACAACTAAAAACAAAGCCCAACAAATAATAGAGGGGAGTTGGTTAAGAGAGCTCTAAATGAGATATAACTAATATGAAACTGTATGTGAGGTTTCACCAGGTGTGCCAGAATATAGCTCCAATAATTTGAATGGAACCACCAATGTTTGGCAGGGTGCTAAAGCAAACCACTAAGAGGCTAGAAGGCTCGGGGGTTTCATGGGCTACATGAGATCTATAGTGGCTATCTGGTTTGCCAGCTTCGACCAAGCTATAAAAAGACTTGCAAACTAGGTTGGGGTTAACATGAATAGGCACACAAAGTATGCAAGTAACTCTAGCGGGTCCAACCACAATAAAGCAAGTAGCTAAGACTAAACTATTGTTTACATAAACAAAGCGAGAACAATAATACCAAATGAAGAGAGATAACAACTGAAAAGTAAATCTAGAAGCTAAGGCACTTTGAGGCCAAATGACAGACGTGTTAAGTGATAAAGATGTTTCTAGAAAGGGTTCAAGAGCATGTCGATTCTAGATTTGAGCTATCTTTCCAAGTTAATACTGTTGTTTTATAACAATGCAATGTTCTAGTTTATCAAGAGAGAGATTGTTTAAGCAACTCGTATAAATCGTTTTGAGCATGTAGAGTCCTATTATGTAATGAAAATGTCTCCAATGCAAGCATAAACATGTAATGGTAAATATTTCAAGCAATGAAAATATTTTATAACCACATATGAATGCATAAACTTCAGAAACTATTCTAAACAATGGACAAAACAACTAAATCACTAAAACAAATCAAACCCTAGCATGTATACTACAAAAAATAAAGAGTTTCAATTTGCAAAGCAAAGTGCCCTCATATCAAGTTCAAAGAGATGTGTAGACTTTCTACCAACCGATTGTCCAAGCTAAGAGACGAAAGGAAGAAGATCAGGTTGTGTGTAAGCTAAGTTCAGAGCAAGAGCCAAAAGCTCTAGAGGAAGTGAAGGAGAAGCCACCAATCTATGGAGGAGCTAATGCAAGGAGCACAAAACAGGTGCAATAGAGTCCTGATGGAGCAAGGAGCAACCCAAGAGATTTAGTAACACTGTCAATAACAATGAGAATCACTAAGAATAGTTGCAGCAATGTAGGCCATTCCCTGTCATAATAGAAGCTATTGTGCCAAGCAAGAATCAAGAGAGATTCAAGGAGGAAACCAAGCTCCCAATGGACTGATCAAGTGGGAAGATTGAAATAAGAAAGTGATCAAGAGAGAGGCTCAAATGAATGAGAATGAGGCATATATCCCAACCCCAATCCATCAAAAGACCTAAACCTAGTCATTTTTGACTGTTTGACTTCATTTTGGCACTTTTGGGCACGTTCTGCCTAGGCCGTGGCTTTGGTGAAGGAAACATGCGGCCTAGGCCACAAATTTCCTTCACACACGCTGTGGCCTGGGTCAAACAGGGTCTTGAGCTGGTCAATAGGCTCCCGAAAGGCCCCTAGGGGTCTCTAGAAGGGCTGTCTTGTGTGTAAAAGGGCCAATATGGACTAGGGATGTATGGGAGGTAAGAATATGATGCATGAGAGGTCCAAGTAGGTGGTAGATGTCTCAAAGTAGGATGACTAGGGTCGGTAGTCTACACGTGAGTTGATGTGTAATCATAGGCAGGAATAGGGTCATGAGAAGTACAATTACATGTCCTATGTAGTATTGTGTATTATTTATATTGCACAACATTAATTAAAATGAGCTACAAAAATATCATAACATAATGCTGAGTCCCAACCTTGGGCATATATTGAATAAGATTGACATGTTTAACTTATTGGCTAATATACATGTCAATTTAAGTAACAACCATATGTAGTACTATCATATACCCCTAGGTTTACTTTGGCCTTCAACCAATAAGGTATAATTGCTGGTTAGTGACCCGTTACATTTATTAGCTTTTGGTAATGTCAATAATCAATCCCAAAGTATCTAACCCTATTGACTATTCAAATATTTATCTAGCTAACCTTGGCATTGCTTTATTGTATGTAGTCGTACATGGTGTAATGAAATTACTACACTTCTAAAGTAGAATTACAATAATAAATCATAATATGATTGAAGTAAGAGAAAAATAATGTAGAATATGACCAAGCCAAGTTGAGGGGCTAAGCTCCAAAACCTTATAAAAAGAATAAAATATTTAATATGATAATCTCATACTAAGGACTATCTCTTATATATAGCCTACTTATGCAATGAAGACTACCTAGGTTGACCCTACTACCAATACAAAGCTATACAAATAATTATGACATAATTAAAGGTAATGATAGCCACAAGTTGTCCACACATATCCCAAACTACTATATAAGCTAAGGGGGTAACATGCTTCCCCATTCAAACAAGCATTGTCCTCAATGTTGATCACTTGTGGATGCTTCCATATGAAATATCCATCCTCCCATGTCACACCTTCTCTCTGGAAGTTATTTTACTTGATAAGATACTCTGTAATCACCCTCGTCTACAACCTCTTCAAGCGAGTTTGGATAATATGTTATGGTTCCAAAATGATTTTTCCTTCTTCATTAAGCTTCAGTAACTCTGTTTGGATGGGGATCTTTTGGACAAAAACACAAACATGAAATATTGGGTCTATTTTTGTTGACTGAGGCTTCTCATCTCAGTGTTAAAGAGTGTGTATGATGCAAGAGTATTTTGGTTCATTTTTAATCCTACATCAACCAAAAACATTTAAAGTAGGAAATTAACTAAATTCTGTTGTGTGCATGTCTTGTTGCACACAAAGTCCTTGTTATGTTAGTTTTGCCTAGCCTTTGTGCATTCTTGTTGTTTTCCGCATAGCCATGTTAACACGTGCAACTTGTTGACAATTGTGAAAACATTACACAAGTCTTTGATCAGTCTCATGCAAGGTAGAAGGTTTGAGGTCTCATGATGTTAGAGCTCTATTGCACAACTTTACTTGCGAAGCTTGCAATATCATTTGAATGGGGTTGGTGTTCAACAATATGAATATGAAGATCATTGCACAGGGAATCTTTTATGCATATTTTGTTTGAAAATCATTGTGACTTAGCCTTGTGAAATTGAGACCTTTGTGTAGCTTGCTCTGGGCACACATGTACTTGTGATATGTTATGGTGCACTGAAATTGTATTGAACATTTAATGTTTGTGGCACATGGTGATGTGTTACATATATTTAATGCTTTTAGTGGGTTGTTGAGATCATTATTATAAGTAGATGGGTCTCGTGGCTACATAAACATGTCCTTGAGCTTGAGTCAACTAGTCCATGAATTTAAGGATATAGGCCATTGTGAGTGCTATAAGAGATAGTTATACTTGCAAAGATTATGAGTTAATAAACAAAGATTTGAGGATCTAATGTTGTAATGCATTTCATTCGAGATTGATGTGTTGTTATTGCACGTGAAATTTTGTATTTATAACCATTGAAATCTAATAAAAGAACACTATTATTTTATCATTGCATTTTATTGCATTGTGTTATTATGAGGGCTATGTGGTCTAAGGCATCTCTTCATTGAGACACCTAATTGTGACTGCATCATTTGGTATTGCAACAAGGATTTTTCCTTGCATGTGATCACATGTAGTTTGTTTTATGCATTTGCGAGTGTGGGTAGATAGTAGAGAAGACATCTTCAAATGTGAGTGTTCGGTAGAAGGTGTAGTGATTTTTATTTAATTTTGAAGAAATGACACATTGAGTAGGGTTTACTATGAGAGCACCTAGAGTGCCCAAATCATTAAGAATTACAAACTTGGACGAGTTGATGAGAAATATGCAAGCCTATTTTGAGTATATGGAGACCGTGCAACTCCGAAGTGTTGTAGTGGATGATGAAAGTGATAATGAAGCCATAAAAAAACCACTTAAGAATTAGGTAGAAGAAGATGTCGATGAACTTGAAGATATATTCCTGTGCATAGTCGTAAGGATGAGCAGTATGTTGAAGTTGGACACTCCTAGTTATTCAAGGAGTTTAAGTCTTGAAAAGCTCATTGATTGAATCATTGGTGATTATGAAAACATGGAAGATCCAAAGAAGGTCAAATTTACATGCACCAAGATTAAGGGCCATGTAGGCTTGTGGTGGGAGCATGTGCAGATGGAAAGAGTTTGCATAGGTAAAGAAAAAATCTAGCCCTTGGAGAGACTGGTTACGAAGTTGTAGGCTAAATTCATACTTGTTGATTACTAGTTAACTTTATTTAAGAAGTTACAAAATTAATGATAGAGGGAGACGATTATGAAATATTACACCAAAGAGTTTTATAGACTCACCATTAGAGTAGGTTATTTTGAATATGACACCGAAAATATCTCGAGGTACCTTAATGGCTTATGAATTTCCATTCAAGATGAGTTTGGTATGATCCGATTGTGATCGTTTGAAGAAGCTAATCAATGTGCTTTGAAGGCAGAGGAGAAGTTGTCTTGCATATAATAAGGCACAATGCAAGGGAAAGGGAAGTTTTCATATGCACTGGGACAATGAGGCAATGGTAAAGGTTACTCTGCACAAGAAGAAGAAGCTAGTTATTCTTAGCACAATGATACTAATGTGTAAAGAGGTAGAGGAAATTCTACCAGAAGTAGAGGATACCATATACAAGGTAGAGGAATAGGATTCATGGGTACATGTGTCATATGTGGTGAAATTAGGCATAGAGGGTTTGAGTGTTCACATGTGCACAATGGAGATTATAGGAAAAATGACGTGAATGCGCATATCACACAAGCAGATGAGGAAAGTGTTGCATTTGTATATCAAGATGAAGAATTAGATATTAGAGAATCTCTCATTGTGATCATAAGAATCCAAGAGGGGCATTAGTCAAGTGTTAGTATGATAAAAACTAATAAAAAACACACTAAAAAATCTAATACCTCAAGCTTAGACACTCAAAGAGCAAGAGAACAATGTAAGTAACTAATAATGGAAGATAACACAAGTATTTTTTAGCTTTCTTGAGAGAAAGAGTTGCATGTTGGCCATGGAAGAATATGCTTGGCTATGTGCTCAAAGAGTCTTTGACAATGGTGCTCCTTGTCACCTTAGCAATGTTTGGCTTGGCTTTGACAAGATACAACAATCTATCAATATTTGTGCATTATAACATTACAAGATTGATTTGTGTCTCAACAATTGAACATTATAACTTTGGCTTCAGAGTTTATTTTTGAATGGTTTGGGCACTTCTATTTATAGCCTTTCAAAATAACCCTAACCCAAGTGCAGTTAGGTTAGCTTTAACAACAGTTAAATTTAGTTTAACCCTAGTTGAGTAAAAGAGGGGACATGCAATTAATATTTGGGATAAAGATCTCATTTATTTTATAAACATGGCTCTTCATATCTGAATTTAAGACTTTAATGGAGATATTTTGAATTCCTTGACTTTGAGGATGATGACATCATCATAACCTCAATTTTATTAAAATTTTCTTTTTATAAAACTCATTTTCACTAATTGCACATAAATTTTTTATTTAAAGATTTAATTTGATTTGCTTAGTTAATTTATTATGCTTAGCATTTTTGCACTTTAGGAATTATTTAAGTGCCCTGCTTAATGGGTCCAAAGGCCAATCTGTTAATTTGGTAGGTCACAAGTTGACTGGAGATGAATTTGTGAGAGGTTACTGTTGTGTATAGGATAACACCCCAAATAGGAATGCCTCAACAATTCTGGGCACTAATGTCTGATGTGCAAATAAAGTTGAGATATTCAATGATTCTTAAGCTTAATTTGCACTATTTGGTAGAAATCAATTTGAAATCCAGTTGGAACATGATTGTGGCCAAAAGATGGTGTTTATAGTTTACCCTTGTTTGGGAAGGCATTACAAGACACATGTATAGTAACATATTTTTAAAGAATGAAAAAGTCGTTAATTCCTTGGCTAATGCCCTAGAAGGTGATGGATGAGCCTTAGATGCCCCTTTGAGGGATCGGATGACAAAATAGAGTCGATGAATATTTCAGTAGAAAAAAAAATGATGCAATCGATAGGTAATGAGGGTGGAAAGATTGATTTACCCAAAGACAATTATAATCAGTGGCATAATGAAGTGCCCCAGTAGGGAAAATGAAGGATATTGATTTGCTCAAAGATGGTTATAATCATCGAGATAATGAGGTGCCCCAGTAGGGAAGGTGGGTGAAAATAAAGATTTGCTCAAAGATAGTTATAATCATTAGCATAATCAAGTGCTTCAGTAGGGCTGATAAATGATAATGATTTGCCCAAAGGTGGTTATATTCATTACCACAGTGAAAAATGCTTTAGTAGGGCAAATAACTCAAAATAATGATTTGCTTAAAGTCGATTATAATCATCGACACAGTGGTTTGCCCCAATAGAGTAGATTAAATTGTGACACAATTCATTGCTTACCCCAGTAGGGCTGATATGATCAGGGAAGGCTCACATGATTTGCCATAGTATGGCAAATTGGGAAAGGGAGCTTATGTAATGAATACGTAATTATGAAGTAACAATACGCTGACACAAAGTATAGGCATGAATTTGGGCTACCTGTTAGTATGGAGATGTAAGTCTTAACTAGCAGTGATTACAATTCATTTGTGATTTAATTACTCTACATTCGGGTAGTGTTTGGGTAGGTCTGGGATTTTCTAGATGTGAACAAGTATTGCCCACTGCATTGTCTGATAGATCCTTTGGCCTGCTTTTTGTTGTAGATTGGAATATTATGTATCATAATTATAGATAACTATAATAACAATGTCTATCCAAAGCATGTAAAACTATAATAAAAATGTGTATCCAAAGCATGCAAAACTATAATAACAATGTGTATCCAAAGCATGCAAAACTTAGTTTTAAATGCAATTACAAATAACTTAGGCGTAAGATATGACAAATCAAATCCCAAGTGAATATAATGTAATAAACTAAGTGTAGGAATGTATATGAATTCATAATGCAAGTTCAAGATATGGGCGATCATGACTCAAGTGTAAATAAAATGTAAGAATCCTACGGCAATCAAGAAATAAACAAGCAAAAAGACATGAAAATAAAACAAAAAAACAAACAAATAAAAGAAAAAACCAATAAACAAAAATAAATAAACAACAAAACACCAATAAATAAAAACAAACATGGCCACAAACAAATAAAATAAATAATGAATCCAAAACAAAGAAGAGTGCAATAAACAGACTACTTATAAACACACAAAACCAATATACAAACAATGGTTAATCATAATGTTAGTAACAAACAAAATACAAATTGTTCGTACATGTGTAATAGAGGTGTTACTCTTAGCAACAGGGTGACCCGTAGGCTAGGCAACAATGATAGGTAAAATAATACATGATTAAAAAACACAAAGTTTCCCCTAGGCCATAGGGAACAACGATATAAAAGATGGCAAAGATTGCCCCTAGGCTATATGAGACAACAAAACAAATAAAACAAAAATGGGGGGAATAGAAGGAAAGGAAGGGATAGCTGAGTTTATTCCATATGTACTAGGCAAGTGGACTCTGTCTACATAATTCCATGGACACAAGGTCCAATGTGAAATTTAGGTCAAATGTAGTTCTCCTAGGATATGGGATAGAGCAAAAATGATGATAAGAAAACATGATTGTTGTGTAGAAGAAAATATGAATGGTTTCGTAAAACGATGAGTGCGTATAAAAAAAAGGGGATGCCATTCACAATCATAAAAGTGTCAACACAAATAAATCACATGAGCACGAGAGTATGGTTTAGGTTAAAACCACACTAAAAGATAATATACAAGCACTCACGTATGAGTTTGGTTCATAATACTTACTACGTCTAAGGCTAAGAGTGAGAATAAGCTCACAAAATGGAAAGAGCATAAAAGGTCTATGAATTGTAAAATGGAGAGAGTGTTCGAATGGAAGTTGCTCACAAAATAGTGAGAGTGTAAGCAATGATTACTCACAAAACATCGAGAGTATTTTTTGAGATAAACCTAGAGGAAGGAATGGTCCAAGAGATCGGTGAAGAAAAACAATCATTGAAACTGGTCAAGCTGACTCCAAAAACACTAGGTAATTAGAAGCTACATACATAGTCGCATAGACACAAGATCGAACATGAACTTTAGGCAAAATGTAGTTCTCCCAGGAATGAGATGAAATACTATCAACAAATAGAATAGAGAAATGGAAATGGTCATGATAAAAGCCACGAGAATGCTTCAGTGATACCTGCCAACTAGGAGATGCACATCCTGAGTAGCAAGGATACTATTTTGAATAATCATCCATACATCATTTTTTTGGGTTTTTCAGGCATCCCAACTCAATAGTGAATTACAAGACACATAATGGGTTAACTCGTAAAACAACGAGATCATTCAAACTCAAATTGCTCACAAAATGATGAGAGCATAGGAAAGGGGTGACTAAGCTGACCTCAATATGAATCGAGTGCTGCCTACATAGTCCAAATGGACCTAAAGTGACTGTAGTTACACATACAATAATGGAAGCTAGAAAATATTTTTAATGTTTTTGATATTTTCAATATCTTAACTTGATAAAAAATTATGAGATACAACACAACCCAAAAATGCAAAATTGTGAGAGCATGTTACTTAAACATGTTTGCAAAATGATGAGAGCATGTAAAATAGGTGACAGAGCTAACCTCAACGTGAATCAAACTGCCTACATAGTCTTGAATGAAACCTCAAGTCATTGTAGTTCTACCTATAATGATGGAAGCTTGGGAATGTTTTCAATGTTTTTAGTATCTCAACTTGATCAAGAATTACGATACAACACGATCCAAGCTCATAAAATGATGAGAGCATATTACTTAAACATGATCAAAAAATGATGAGAGTGTGACAAAGGGGTGACTAAGCTGATCTCAATGCGAATTGAGCACTGCCTAGATAGTCTCGAATGAGACCTCAAGTCAATGTAATTCCACCTATAATGATGGAAGCTAAAGAATGTTTCCAATGTTTTTAATGTCTTCGGTATCTCAACTTGATAAAAAATTATGAGATAAAACATGGACCAAACTCACAAAATGATGAGAGCATATTGCTTAAACATGCTCTTAAAATTATGAGAGTGTGACAAAGGGGTGACTTATCTGACCTCAACATGAGTTGAGTGTTGCCTACATAGTCTTGAATGAGACCTCAAGTCACTGTAGTTCTGCCATACAACATAAGAGTCTGACTAGGTAACAAGTTCTGGGATAGGCAAATGGAAAAGAATAACACAATGATGTGGCAATGTAGATAAAAATAGGGTTGTTCCTAATTTGTCCAAAGATAGTTATGATGAAAAAAACAATGGTACGGGTTAATAATACTAATTTACCCAAAGGTGGTTATAATTAGTTGCACTGGGAATGAGATAGAACATGACAACATTAAAGAATGTAATTACCAAACCACTTTCATACTCCCCCAATATACTGTCTTGTTCTGAAAAATATTGAATCAACTAGTGAAGCTTCATTTGAATCCAATCTTTGAAGGTTCCAGAAGAACTAATGGATAGGAACCAAGGTTAAAAAGACTAGGGTAAGGGAGGGTAAACAACTTCAGCCAAATAAGAAGGTATGGTAGGAATGGTATACGGTATGGTATAAGGAAGGTGATATTACGGTATGACGTAAATGATCCTCATAGACAATACTTTGGGTCTCTCAAGTAAAATAACGCTTGAGATGTATTATGTTCATGGATTCATCAAGTTCATTGGCTTTCGATGTAGCTAACTTGTAAGCTCTAGAGCCATAATTAGCAACAATGACATAAGGGCCTATCCAATTAGGCTTGAACTTGCCTTTCTTTTTTTTCTTAGTTGTAGTGTTATTTGAGGACAAGATCACTAAGATTGAACTCTCTATGCTTCACATGCCTGTTATACTAATCACATAACCAATTATAATATGTTTTAAGGCTGTTTACAATAACCATGCATTTTTCATCCAATAATTCTAGATCTTATAGATGAATGACTTTGTAATCCTCATCATTAAAGATCCGCTTCAATGAGTTACGTAGAGAACGTGACTCAAACTCGATGGGAAGAATGGCCTCAGAGCCATCGACAAGGGAATATGGTGTGGATCCTATTGGAGTGTTAGGGTGTGGAGTTAAAAGCTACACTTTAAGGCAAACATGAGGGTTTCCAGTGTACGCAGTCGTCGACGTCGGCAGGCCACACCGACGTCGGTCAGGGGACGCAGAAGGGAAACCGGCGACGGCAGGGAGTCGGCCGACGTCGGTCACCTCCAGGAGGGCAGGGACCGACGTCGGTCACCTGTAGCGGTCTGCACTGCTATTTACGAACAGTCAGTTAAGTGAACGCGGAGTTTGCATGTTAAAGGCTTGCTCGAAGCCTTGAGCCGCAAGTCTAGTCAGTGTATGCATGAGATCTATATAATAGACTCATAGGCTGTATTGTTAAGTGGAGAATTTGGAGAAGAGCTATGTGAAGCTTGAAGAGTTCTTCCCATGGTGGAATCAAGTAGGATTCCCCATGTAGGTATAAGTAAGATCTGTTTTGATTTGCAGGGGTGTATGGATGCGAGGGTCAGAAAGGAGATCAGTGGGGAAGCTAGATCCAAGGTGACAACAATACATCAGCAAGATCATGGAGAGATCTACTTGGAGTACGGTTGTGTACTCGATTGTACAGGTGTACAATGAGGTGAACAACAGCTTGTGTTAGCTGTGTGTTGTGACCTATGAGAGAAGATTACTCTGGAGGAAAGTTTATTATAAGCTCACGAAGTGGAAGAAAGAGTGCCACCTCTTTGTTGTAAATTCCTTTGTAATGAGTTGAATATAATTGTATATTGCCTCTCATGTTCTGTGTGTTTTCTCATTGATAGTTATTTATTCTTCTGGATTCCACATGTTTAGTTGCTTATACATTGGTAATCATGTGTGCTCTTAAATCTGACAAGTTGTGTCAGAGCTTTAGGGAGTTTCGGTCCTATCAATTGGTATCAGAGCGAGGTTGGACGTTCTCAGAGCGAGCTTGACTAACAGATGTCCCAGATCTGTTAAGTGTTTGTTGATTACAGGTTACTCATAGGGGTTGCTGTTTGAGTGGGAGTATAGCAAGGCAGAAGATTGTACAATGAGAATGAAGGAAATCAAGCACAGAATTATCACCACAAGGAGTGTGGTGGGTTGTCTTCAAGTGGGAGCTTGGAGAGGAATACAAGCCAGGATACAGATTGGATAGAGTACTGGTTTTGGGTACAGGTGCAGCTCTTTATCTCCAAGTGGGAGATTGTTAGGGTGTGGAGCTAAAAGTTACACCTTAAGGCAAACAGGAGGGTTTCCAGTGTACGCAGTCGCCGGCGTCGGCAGGCCACACCGACGTCGGTCAGGGGACGCAGAAGGGAAACCGGCGACGGCAGGGAGTCGGCCGGCGTCGGTCACCTCCAGGAGGGCAGGGACTGACGTCGGTCACCTGTAGCGGTCTGAACTGCTGTTTACGAACAGTCAGTTAAGTGAACGCGGAGTTTGCATGTTAAAGGCTTGCTCGAAGCCTTGAGCCGCAAGTCTAGTCAGTGTATGCATGAGATCTATATAATAGACTCATAGGCTGTATTGTTAAGTGGAGAATTTGGAGAAGAGCTATGTGAAGCTTGGAGTGTTCTTCCCATGGTGGAATCAAGTAGGATTCCCCATGTAGGTATAAGTAAGATCTGTTTTGATTTGCAGGGGTGTATGGATGCGAGGGTCAGAAAGGAGATCAGCGGGGAAGCTAGATCCAAGGTGACAGCAATACATCAATAGGATCATGGAGAGATCTACTTGGAGTACGGTTGTGTACTCGATTGTACAGGTGTACAATGAGGTGAACAACAACTTGTGTTAGCTGTGTGTTGTGACCTATGAGAGAAGATTACTCTGGAGGGAAGTTTACTGTAAGCCCACGAAGTGGAAGAAAGAGTGCCACCTCTTTGTTGTAAATTCCTTTGTAATGAGTTGAATATAATTGTATATTGCCTCTCATGTTCTGTGTGTTTTCTCATCGATAGTTATTTGTTCTTCTGGATTCCGCATGTTTAGTTGCTTATACATTGGTAATCATGTGTGCTCTTAAATCTGACAAGTTGTGTCAGAGCTTTGGGGAGTTTCGGTCCTATCAATGTACAATAATTAATATGGTAAGCCCAAAGGGCATGAAAGATCTGCAAGTGCCAAATGTGATCAACATCATTAACAATCTTCTTAAGAATATTAACAATGGTCTTGTTAGATGCCTCTGCTTGGCCATTACCTTGTGGGTAATATGTAGTGAAAAAATATTGGGTAATATTAAACTTTACATAGAGTGCTTTGACATCCTTGTTCTTAAATAATCCGCCATTATTAGATATAATGTTTGATGGGATACCATAACGAAAAATGAGATGGTTGAAAATGAATTTAGAAATTTGTTTTCCAGTCATGTAAGGGGTATAGCTTCAACCCACTTAGTGAAGTACTTGGTGGCAGTAATGATATGCTTATTGCCATCTGAGGAGGTAGTGTTAATATTTTCTACGAGATCGAGTCCCCATGTTAAAAAGGACCATGGTATAGTCATTGGTTTGAGTGTTCTAGCCAAAGCATGAATCAAATTTGTATGCCTTTGACATTTATTACATCTTTTCACATAGGTAGTTGCATCTACTTCTATAGTCAGTCAATAATAACCAGTATGTAGGATCTTTTTTAAAAGGATGACCCCACTTATGTGGGATCCTCAAACTCCATAGACTTCTCTCAACAATAATGCAACTTCTACTGAATTCAAAAAATGAAGCAAATTTCCATCAAAGTTTTTGTGGTAAAGGGTTAGGCCAAGTAGGTTAGGTTATATTGAGAGGCTTGGTGTGTGAAAGCTTTTTGTTGCTTTCGTGAAAGTTCAAGTGGAAGGAATTGGTCATGGAGGTAATTATACAGGTCAAAATACAAAATAGAATTGGGACCAATCAATATCACGGATCATTTCAACAGTTGAGGGTTCACGAGTAGGTGGTATAAGATGTTCAACATGGAATTGATAGTCTTTTGCCTTGTTTGTGCTGTGGATCAAAGAAATAATGGTAGCCATGGCATCTTCTATCTTTTTATTGACCCAAGGTATGTATTCAAACTGAATGTGGGTAATCAACTACTTAAGAATGTACACCATGGCCTTATATGGTACCAACTTATCATATTTGGTTTGAAATTGGTTTGTAATATGATCAATAATAATTTGAGAATTTTCATGAACCAAGAGATGCTAAATGTTCCATTGTACCCCTTAATAAAGCCTTGTAATGAGTGCTTCGTATTTCACTACGTTATTAGAACAAGGAAAACCCATATGAAATGATTTGGGAATGAGATCCCCTTGTGGTGTAATAAATAACAATCTTGCCCCTGATCCATGAGATGTGAATGACCCATAAAAATACAAATTCCAGTGCTGCACCTCAAGACATGTTTATATGACAGTCATGATGTACTCATCTAGGAATGCAAAAGTGAGTGGTTGAATATCTGAAATGGGAGTTTCAATAAGATGATTCAAAAATACTTGTCCCTTAATAGCCTTTTGAATGACATACTCAATCTCAAACTCACTCAGAAGCATAATCCACTTAGCCATGTGGCCCCATAAAACTATTTATGATAGTAGATACTTGAGTGGATCTACTTTGGAAATGACTGGTGTTGTTGTTAAGCATGTAGTGACATAGCTTCTGGGCTGCAAATACCATATTTAAATAAGCTTTTTTAATTGACGTAAAATTATGTTCATACATTACTAGTGTATAGCTTAGATAGTACATGACATGCACTTTCCCATGTTCATCATGTTGGGATAAAAGTGCCCCTAGGGCATTATCAGTGGTAGATAAGTCAAGTTGAAATGGCCTCTCTAGCATTAACAGGTGGATTGGCTAAGTATTTCTTTAGGTACTCAAAGGCTTTCTGACATTCTACATCCCAAATAAATGCAATACCTTTCTTTAATAAATGAGTGAAAGGATGGCATTTATTGGCCAACTACAAAATGAAGCATTTGATAAATTGGATGTTACCCTACAAACTGTAGAGCTACTTAAAGTAGAAGGTGCCAACATTTTGGTAATGGTTTGAACCTTGGTAGGAACAACTTCAATGCCTCGATGAGAGACAATAAATCCTAACAATTTGATTGAATCCACATCAAAGATGCACTTCTTGGGATTAAGTCAAATCTTATACTCATAAAATGTTTCAAATATCTTATGTATTACAACTGGATGATCTACACGGGTATTAGATTTACCCAATATGTTGTTGACATAGTCTTTGACAATATAATGCATCATGTCATCGAATATAATGGTCATAACTCTTTGGTATGTGGCCCTTACATTCTTGAGGCCAAATGGCATGACATGATAGCAAAACATTCCCCAAGGAGTGGTGAATGTTGTTTCTTTGGTGCAATCCTGATCTGGTTATATCTTGAAAAACCATCCATAAAGGAAAACATTTCATACCCGACTATGGAGTCAATAATCACATTGATATTCGATAAAGGAAAGTCATCTTTGGGGAAAATCTTGTTGATGTGTGTGAAATCAGTGCATATTTTAATCCCTTCTAGCTTTTTACTGACAGACACAATGTTGGAGATCCACTCTGAATAGTCGATCAATCTGATGCATCTCGCTTCCAAGATTTTTTCCAACTCTTTCTTGACTAACATAACAATACAAAGATGTATTTTATGTAGTTTTTACTTAATGGGTTTGACATCAAGGTGTACAATGAAATTATGTACAACCAAGGTGGGGTACAAACATGGCATGTCCAAATAGGCCCATGCAAATATGTCAACAAACTCTCTCAAAAGGGTTGTAAATACTTCACATTCCTCCCTAGTGAATGACACACCTAATTTAATCCACTTTGGGTCCTCTAGAGTCCCAATGTCGAATTTTATAGTATCTTCTACTAGGATAGTAGAGCCATATTCTAAAATAGTTGGGAAAGATGTATATTGGCCAACAATGGTAAAGTCCTCTGGCTGGACTGGTTCTTCAAGTTCCCCCAAGTAGGATGAATCTAAATCTCCTAATGGTAGTAAGGGCCATGTAACAAACACTATAAGACATTCTCAAATGATTTGATCAAAGGCGTGTTGTTCTTTTGTACTAAACTTATACTCAAAAACAAGTTCATTATTGGTGGTTTCTCGACCTTCATTCGAAAAAGGGTGAACATCCCCATTTAGTGGCACTTGAAACAAGTTTTCACCAAAAAAATTGGCCTTTTTCTTTATTTTACCCTAGTTCAAAAGTGCCTCAAAGAGGTTTTCACTTTAGGACCTCAATGTTTTAACCTTTTGTATTTGGCTAAGGGTGTTCACCCGCTCTTCGAAATAGACATATGGTCTCCCAACAGAACATTGTCTCTTAGGCCCAGAAAATCACAAAAGGCCTCATCATTCTCAAACACATGTCAAAGTATTATGGATTCTTATTGGTCCTAGTTTATTAGTTTAAGATGATAAAATGTATTTGGGGAATGTCAGATTATTGGCGTAATGGTACAAATGGTAAATAGGTCTTCATATATGTTATGATTGGACTTTGCTTCATTACCAACATCGTGATCACTAGTTGTTGGCGTAGGAACATGAATAAGATATGTGGGGTTACCCTCATGCAATTTAAATTCAAGACCATGAGGTCTTTTATATTTGGTCATATAAATAGTCTCAATAGTACCTTGTTGATTTATCCCCAGGCCTCTACCTTCATAACCAGGGTATCCATAATCTTGTTAGAGATGGGATACTTTGGAATATGGTAACAATCAATAAATTTGTTATTGTATAACTAGGAATCATCATTGGCCAATGATTGTTCTTGGCTTGTGTTTGGTGTGAAAATAATAGGCACTGGGCTATGAAGCTTTCATTTTCCCTTTCTTTGCCATTCAATGGAAATTGGTTTAGCTTTGGGACTTCTATGGGACTTAGAGTTCTGCAAAAGCTTGGCTATATGGAAGGTGTCATGGGTAAAATACTCTCTACGACCATTGTCTAAAATGGTAAAATGATTAGACATTTTAGTAGGAGGTGTATGTGAGGTTGAGGCAAGGCTATCAGGTTTTATACAATTGGTCTATGGCAATTCAATAAGTATCTATTTGTCTTTGTCCTTTGGTACTAGGTCTAAACTAAAATAGTAATTGTAGCTTTCATATTCGGCCTCCAAATGCTTGTAGTGTTCATATGGCTGTAAATATCTATGGATAATTACTATTAGAAACCTAGATAACACCTTGTTTGAAGGTTGATTATTGATTGCTGATTAATCAGGATGTCCTTCACACCTAGACTAATATTGGAATGATCTACGGTGTGGGACACCTGCACTTAGACCATACCTTTAGTTTTGATGAGGCTATCCCCTATGATGTATCAATTTGCTCTACTTACTAAAACCTACTGATTTTTGGGATGAAAAAGGTTATAAGGAAACTAAAAGAGAAATCATATTCTACTATTGGTGATACACCTATATTACTGGTTCATCCACTCTATTTGAACTCATAAAACACTAATAAGACAATGCAATGAATGAATCTACAACTCTAAATGACTCCTATCCATTAGTATTTAATAGAGGTTTTATCAGGTGATCAAAGTATGAGGGAAATGATAGAATATGCCTGATTCAAGGCACTAATCAACTAATTACATGCACTATTATGTCAGTCAAATGACATCAAACACTGAACATGACCTGCATAAATTAACATATTAGTAACTACGTGAGATCAAGACTTGACAAGGGAGAAAATACTGCTACATGTGGAAATCAACTAACATAAACACACTATACTAGAATAACATAATCTAAAAACAATCATTTTATTCATCTCAAAAGGTTACAAAGCTCAATCTTGGTAGAGTTCTATCATGCCCTAGAGAGGGATCCTTAAAAACTGGCTTGAAACCCTGAATAAATAGCAAAATTGAAGATCTCTAGCCAATGTGGCACAAAGGAGATAAGGATAAGTCAATTAGACATTAACTCAAGTCAACACCCTTTTACAATTATAAACAATAGGCTTCAATGAGTGTCTTCATGTTGAAAGTCCTTGCACGATCTTCTCTTTAGCATTGGAAAGGAAAGGTGGGCCCATATTTGACTTGTCAAACTCCCTTTGCATGAAAGTTATGCCATATATTGATTGATTTATACACTTGAAGTGAGTTCATTTTGAGTGAAAGTCTTCCCTTACATGAAAACCATGAAAGATGCATGAGGCTAGTCAACTAAAGTGATTGGCACTTTAGGACTAGTTAACTCCTTTGTTAGCCCTTCTTTGCATGAAATGTCTCTTGAAGACTGAATGTGCATGGAAATTCACCTTTAAAAGAAGATATACAATGTGGAAACTAAAAAATAACTCAATGATATCCTTTCAACACCATTCATTACTTGACTTGTTTGATTAAATAGGCCTACTAGGCTAATTAGGCCTAGTAGCCTACTTCTTGCACTTGAAGACCATTGAAACCTGCAATAAAGCCATGCAAACATGAGAAAATGGTTATATTAGACTTAAAACAAGTCCTCATATCATTAAATAGCTTGTTTTGATGAAGAAACACCTACAACTCAGTCAAACCAGTTGAATAGATCAATTTTTGCTTGAATTTCTTATAGAGTGGCTATTTTGGATGAGCTAGTAAGGGCACTTCTAGGCATATTTTTAATTAGATGATGATTTTAGGATCAATAACAAGTCTCAGGTTTCAATATCCATGGATTGGATTTTATTGGACTATCTTATAGCTCCTCTTTTGTGCCTTTTTATTTGAAAAAAACCTATTTTATGCCCCTATCCATACAATTAGGTACAAAAAATTACCATTTATGGGACTACAGTTGAAGAGGTTTTAGGTTGATCCATAAGGTTTTGATTGCAAGAAAATCAACTTTTTTCAAAACTAGTCATTATGAGGGTTTGGGAGGTGAACCTTCCTAATGATGGTTCATAAAGTATAGACCTCCAAAACTAAACTTATTTCCATGAATATCAAGTATATACACCCCCTTAAATTCCATAAAAATGTTGGGTTGCCATGAAAAAGATATGAAAAGATAGCCATGTGAAGAAATTTGCCTATAGGGATTGCAAGCATTCTAGGCATGCTTACGCTCTTAGTAATTGTTCATAAAGCATGTACCCTCAATCAACCTCAATTATTTATTAATTATGAGTTCACAAGGGTCATCAAATAATTCTAATAATGTTTAGACAAACTCTTCACATGGTGAAAGATACGAGCACTTGATCAGGTGGCTCGAATGGGTGTCTTAGCCTGCAAAATTTGAATTTGATCTTTGGGCTGAAATGAACTATTCCATTTCTTCTCCTTGATTTAAATCATCCTCATGGTGCCTGAAACATCTCTTCATAACATTCTCAAAGTTTCATCTTGCTTGATAGGTCTAAAAATTCCTTATGGTGCTATAGGCCTTCTAGGCTTAAAACTAAGTTTTGAGTTCTTTATGATATATAGGATGGCATAGGTGCTAAAAACACACTATTTACATGTTTTTTACCATCCTAATGGCTTCTCTTTTATTTCTCAAGCTTCATTTTTCCTCGATGCTTCTAGGACTGCTTGTGGGTTTTTTTGCATACATGGCCTACATAGTCCTTATAGCTGGGTTCGATGCTCTTTTTTATATCATGTGAGATTATAGAGATTTTAAAACCTTGAAAATTCCTTGTAAACCCCTATCTTTATTGGTATATATTTTGAATAAGTCACAAAACAAGCAAAGTATCGAAAGAGCCATAGGCCTGTTTGCTTGCTTTAGCCCTAAAGGGCTTGGCTTGCTTAGATTAGGGAGATTTATCACGTCTCAGAAGGTGTATGAAGATTGAATAATATATCTTCATGTTTTTAAAACATTCCAATGAATCCCCAACCCTTATAACATCTCTAGTGGTATATATCTTGAATAAGTCGCAAAACAAGTGAAGTATCCAAAGAGCCATAGCCCTGTTTGCTTGCTTTAGCCCTAAAGGGCATGGATTGCTTAGATTAGGGAGATTTATCACCTTTAATAATGTGTATTAAGATTGAATAACATCTCTTCATTCTTATCAAACATTCCAATGAATTCCCAACCCTTCTAACACACCTTAAACTCCTCAAGAAACCTGCCTGCTCCAATGGTGATCGTGAAAGGACATACTGATGACTATGTCAAAATAATGGGCACTTTAACTTGTCAAAATACATCTCTAATGGCATGATGAGTTTTATGTGTTCATTATTATGATGTGAACCAACTTTCAAGTATTGATTCTATGTGTAGGTGCCCCAAACTTGCCATTTCTCTTAATACAAGCTCATGCGTTTGATTATGACTGTATTTTCATGCTTTACCTAAGTCTTTGAGTCTTAATAAATATTGATAATCCATGAAAATTTCATAAAAAAAAACTTTTTTCATCCTTCCTACTCTTCATTAGTCACTTAGTGGATCATGTTGCCTATCACAACATCCTTCCTCTTTATAGGCTCTCAAGACTTATATCCTATCAACACTGCTATAGGTGTTCATTACAGGGAAAGGAGCTGAACAAGATGTATTACACCATGAATTGGAACCTTTAAGGTCTTTATTATTACTTATAACATTTCTTTTACTCCTTTGGGTATTAACTCTCAAACTGGCTCTTTTGGCCTTAACACTGTCGTTTCCGTACAACCACCTATACTGTCACCTTCGTTGATGAGTTGGTAGTGTACTAGTACTTGAAAAAAGTATTGAGGATGAAAAATAGTCACTTGGTTTATATATAATGTTATCATACATTGTCTCTTTGCATAAATGGCCTTGAGTTTGCATTTTGCCTATTATGACTGTATAAAAAGAACCAGACCCTGTATGGTTGTAGGTAAGCATTGGTAAGGTGGTTGACTATCATCATGTGTTTATAGACCCTAATTTGATCTCCATGGTCTCATTCCATAATTGATTACACCTGTGACCCTTGTTCATGATCAATAAAATAACCATGTACGACTATGTTTTATACTTCTTCATGCTTGGAAACATGATTGTGCTATGTGGCTGTAGGTGTAGGTTCAAAAGGTGTATGATTGTAACATGTCCTTTTAAGATCTTTTTATATTATTCATGGGATTATACATAATTTCCTTACTCTTTTGAAAGCTTCATTATCAATAAATCAACCATATATCACTATGTTCTATCCTTATTCATGTTTGGAAACATGACTGTGCTTAGTGGTTGTAGGTCCTTGTCTGAATAAGGACTGTACTAATGATGCCTAGGGAGTTTTGATTGGTGATAAAGCTGACAAGATGTATGAATGTGATCTTGACTTGTCAAATGATCTCAAGATCATCTCATTATCCCGATCTCTTGTTTCAAATTTTGAAAACATCTTCTTAGTACCATCTCTCATTGACTGTAGGATCCTTCTCTGCTAGCTATAGGTCTCCGTTTTTGACTCTTGAGTCATTCAAAGATTGACATATGTTTTTATTTGAGATGCCTTATTAGGCCATCCACTTCATACTCATCATACTTTACCCCATTTTTGAAATCAAACTCTCTTTCTTGGAATATACTTGACTATCCTTTGTGGCCTGTAGGTTGTCCTTAGTTGGCTGTAGGTGTCTATCCAAAGTCAAAAATTGTGTATTATATTTGAAACCCTCTCCATCCTCTACCTTCTTGATTTCATATCATAATTTTATTATGTTATGACTTTGCTTTGGGAATGATGTTCTACCACTAGTTTGCCCTCATTAAGACCTTCAAGAGAATGACATATATGAATGTGTATTGCACTTTTCCATGCATATACGAACTGAAGTCATGATTTAGGCTTTAGAGATATTAAAAAGGGTGATAAAAGGTGTAAACAGGTCCTTATCTTGCCAAAATATCTCTCTAGTCATAATTACTTATTTTGAAAGCTTCAAACCTTGAGAACCCTCTGCATAATACTGTCCATCCCATTGATTGTAGGTTACCTTTTGTGACTGTAGGCATGGTTTTTTTGTGATTGAAGAGTTTTGAATAAAACATAAGGTGTCATTCTCCCTGCTATGATGATCTCTTGGCCAATCTCAATACCCTTCTTCAAGGTTTTGCATCATGAAATTCTCCCTCCTAGCTTTGTTTATCCTCAGCTTGGTTGTAGTAGTGCTTCTAAGGTGGCTGTAGGTTACATTGGTGCTTTTTTAGCCATTTAAGGTTTGACAAATGTTGCACTTTGAACTATCTTCATTAAGCAAATCACTTCATACTATCTAGCCATGCATTAGAATGATGCAACTAGCCTCCATATGCCTAGTAAGGTCTAAAGACTAAGACTGTCATATGCATGCTGTAGGTGGGTGTCTTCATTCAAACTTGTAGGTATAATAAGAAACCCTTGAAATTAATTTATGGCTTTCAACCCTTGATGAACCATGATTGAAGTCAAACATGGATTAAGAAGCCTTCACTTGACAATCAACCTTCAATGACATTGATGTTATGATCAAAACTTAAAATACTATGTCTTGAGGGTTTTAAGACTATGTTTGTACCATTTTTACAGACAATATGTAAACTTGGGATTTTAGAAGGTTATTACACATGTATATGATCCTTGTTGTTGCAACTTGATAAGGTAGTTTGATTAATGACCTTCAAAAGTACATCTTCCCTATCATTCCCTTCATCTCTTTCATAACAAGTGTTGACTGTTGGTGCACTATTGTAGGTGTACTTTTCTTCTCAACTTAACATGATTTCAAGGTTTGCATACTTCTTTGAGTGACCATGATGGAACTCAGTGTTCTTGATTTCTCCTAATGATGGGTTGATGAGATGGAGGTGAATGGAAGGAGGGGGGAGTGAATGGATGGTGGGTGGAAAGAAGCCTTACATAGTAAGAATGGCAGTGTTATGACAGTGGTAATGGAGATGAACAAAATGGAAGTGGAATAAATAAAATAGGAGTACCAAGACCAAATTGAGAGTCTTATTCATGAACATGGGCATATAATTTAACACATACATCAATTTGGAGTCCATTAGAAGATGAATATGGTGTTAAAATGAAACATAGGTTTCTACTAAAACCTTAAAATGTGCTAGAAAACCTTAAACAATGCTAAATTGGGACTCCTTGGAGATGCTTGAGAAGACAAAGATGGGTTATGCCATGAATCCTTGGAGAATTTATTGAGAAAACTTGTTTGTAAACATGATAACATGAAAGAAATCCATGCTATGGAGGAAGCCGAGAAATCTTGAAAACCTTCTCTCTCCTAGACTGTACAATTCTTCTTTAGAATCTTGCCAAACTCCATATTGCACTCCTTGTATTTATGAGATTTGTTTGACCTTCACCTATGTGGAGAATGACTGAAGGAGTCCATGGGAAGGTGGATTAGGTTCTAAAGAATCTCTAAAAACTTGAATTTTCTTTAAATGATGCCTTGATGAGGAGAATTTGTAAAAAATTGGTTGCCTTCATGGATGCAAAACTGTAGATGTATGGCCTCACTTCAAATTGATGATTCATGAGGAAGAAGAGACCAATTTTAGAACCACTTACTCCATCAAGAAGCCCTTTGAGTCTACTTTTTTTGACCAAAAAATTAGACCTGGATCTTCTCTTTCCAAACTGTCCCAGCTGCAAACTTGAAGGCCTATCTCTATGTAAGGAAGCCACTTGATTGGAGGTGGCCAATTTTGAGCCTATATTGCATATTCATGCCATTAAATTCTTCTCAAGGACCTATCATGCTTTCTAACTCCTATTTAGGACCTCGGATGTATAGAATTTTGTACAAGTCGATACTACTCTTTGAAATATGAATGAAAATAGCCTCTTTTTGCCTTTTAAAGATAACGTAATACCTCCACTACCAATATAAGTGCATGAAAAGGATATCCACAAGTCAAAGAAATGTTAACACAAATTTTTGATCATTTTACACGCTTTTGAGGCCAAATTTAGCATGTGGGAGCTGAAAATAGGCCCTTTTTGGCTTAAATTTGCATCAAATGACCTTTTCAAGTTTTAAAAATTTATGACTAAGGTTAATTCATATATACATAAATATGGTCAAAGGTATTTGACTCATTTTGTGACCTTTTAAATACTAATTTTATCATTTAAAGACCAAAAATCTTCCTTTTTAAGCAAAAATACATAATTTTAGACCACCTTAAATGGGCTCAATAGTAATAAGAAAAGTTTTGAATTGTACAAGTTAGTATTTGGCCTTGTCAAACCAAATTACCAACATTTCTAGTGATTCACAGGGGTTGACCAACCTTTTGATCAAAATAACTCAATGGATTTGACATGACAATGACAATTTGAAACACAACTTGACTTGATGATTCTCTTGAAAATCAAACAGACTCTTTTGGGCTTTGTAACACTTATTTTGACTTTGACAACAACAAGACTAAAAAAAAATAATAACTAAACTAATAATCAAAGATAACTAACCTAAATAAATAGGAAAACAAGATAAACACAAAAGAAAGGAAGTAGACTACTGCTTATACTATTCACTTATTGAAACATGATAAACTTAAACAACTAATTTGAAGTAAAAAGCTTTCCTCCAGGGTCAAATGGAAATCTATTTTGTCCACCATGGAACCTTGAGTCATGTTTTTCATCTATTGGTAGTGTCTTCTTGCAGATAAGAGAACTTGTATGTTCATGTCTTCTTGGTGATTCAACTAGGCCTTCTACTTACATTCTAAGGTGCATAGATTGAAGTTGTGGATCCAAGACCCAATCATCCTCCTCCCATATTCTTATAATTTTTAAATAATGCCAATTATTCTTCATTCATGGGCTGATAATGCTCTGATATATATTGATTAATACATTTACTTTACTCCACATGGATAAGTGACTTATCAACATCTTCATGATTTACCTCTTGTATCTCTTTAGGTATGTTGGAAGACAAGATCTCTTCATTTGATTTGCGTTTAGGAGTAATGATTTGAGATACCAATTCAACAAACACTTCATTCTTTTCATCATCATAAACTTTCTCTTCTCGTGGGCCATACTTGATAGGTTCAGCAACTGATTGGTCTTTGCAAACTAAATGGGAAGTGTGAGACCTTGAAGACCTTGATATTCATGAAAAATATCCATATATTGCTGCCATAAGTCATCATCCTTACCTTGAATCTTATCTTCTTTGGATGGGATGCACTTATTAGTGTTAACTATTTCAAAGAATTTTAGCTTATATTTTGAGAAAGGAAGAAGAAGAAACTAAATATGGGTATGGTTAAAAACCTGTTTGGTTGTGCGTGTATTGAATCAGGTGATTGTGAAGAGCTCCTCTTTGGCTTGGGAGGATGGCCTGTAAATAAGATAACACTAAATGAAATGGTTGGTTAGATAGATAGTAGGGAAAATTTTCTGGCGCTAGCTAGATCTTGGAAGTAAGAGCTTCCTCGGGGGTTGTCAATCCACACATTTAAATAATTAAGTTTATAAACATAATGATAAAGTTATTGCATCAATAATCAAAATATACTGAAATTGAATACAAGAGATAATTGATAAAGAAATAAACTAAAATGACTAATATAGCAATAAGTGAGTCAATCCCAATACGAAACAGATTAAGGGTGCTTTAGAAAATAGCACAGGGGTCTATGAACAGGCAAGGACATAGAAAATTAGATTTGGTTGAGGGTAAGAGGGTGAAAATAACTTGCTATTTTTTGCCACAGTGATCATTGGTGGTCAAGGTGACCATCGATGGTTGAGACAACCATTGGACATCACTGTGTTTAGGCTTGGGCTGATAAATAGACTGATTAACAAGATTCTAGAAGACAATTCCAAGAGATTAGCTTATGATGGGATGATTGTAAAATATAAATAAATTAATTAAATACTCAAAAATAAATACCTAGCTTGCAGAAGATTGATAAGATGAGTGGTTGAGGTGGTTGGCTCATTGATAGAGTCTGGCATGATTCTAACAAAGTAACTATACTTGGCTATCGATTAAGGGGCAATGATAAGTTAGCTCTCTGTCATAATGGCTAGATCACTAGATTACTGGAAGAACACCTATAAAAGAAAGTTCTAGATGCAAAAGCTCTTGATATTTGTGGATGCAGTCCCTTTCACCTCTTACTCCTCTCTTCTTATAGGTAAGTGTTGACCATTTTAGCCCAATAGGGCAAAAAATTGGTCCCATTCTTCCCCTACTGTTTAAGGCCAATTCATTTTTTTTTTGATTTTGCACAAGTCTAGGAGTTTCTACGGACTCTGCAGATGCTTGGTTCGAGCTTCAAGTTCTTCAGCTTTGGTTCAATCAGCTAAGTTCATTGCAGATTTCAATCGGCAAAGTTCAAACGGTTCAACGACCTTTCGTTCAACAAAAAGTTCATCGCTCAGTTCAAACATCTCGATTCAATAGCATTGAACCATTGAACCATTGAACCAATTTCAGTTCAATGGCTTGGTTCAACGAGCTTGGTTCAAAGGGAGTGGTTCAATGTTCGGTTCAATTGGATGGTTCAATCATTTGGTTCAACTAGGTGGTCCATCGGCTTCAAGTTCATCAACTTTGGTTCACTTGGCATTGGTGCGCAATGATTGAACCGCTTGTACCGTTGAACCATTCTGGTTCAACGACTTGTTTCAAGGGTATGCCCAGATGGCCGAAGGATAGCTCAAAGCTCAAATGCCCTTGTGGAGGGCAGACACTTGAAAGAAAAGGCAGCTGAGGGGTAAGTTTAGATTTTGTTTAAGTCCCAAATTCCTTCAGACTTTTGTCTGAAGGAATTCGGGGAAAGCCACGCTGGGAAACTCAGTGAGAATTTCGCAGACTTTTATCCACGAGAAAATGTCTGCGAACAAAAAGCCTGTGAAAAATGTCCAAAGCAAAGGAAAGACCCGTCGAGAGGGCCAAGGAGGACAAAGCCCATAAAGAAGCCAACGAAGGACCCGACGGACTTTTACCGAGAACGATGACGTCCTGAAAGTCATCAACCTTAAGAAAGCTAATTAGTCATTGGTTTTCAAAGCAATGATGGCCGCATGAACGTCAAAATTAACACAATGAAATAGCCATTTGCTTTCAAACTAAAAAGACACCAACCATGAAAGGAGGCCCAGAAATACATTGACCCGCCAAAAGATCACCCCTGAGGGCCGAAGGAGCCAAAAAAGACAAGATAGAGAAAGGACAAAGTGCCAAGCATGGAGCAGGTAGATAGTCTAAGTGGCAAAGGGAGGCATTGATTCAAGAAATTACTCCAGCAGATGACACAGTGCCTGTGAATTGACTATTAGAAGGCGCAAATGACCAATCGTGCGCCCCTTTTTTTTCATTTCATATTTATGAGTAGACAAATTGTGTAGGTGCCTTCAAAGAGCAGCCTCAGTTAATAAGGAAACAACGTGGCCATGTCAGAAAATGCCTGAAGTCAAAGCCAGGGTCGACACAACATTTATTTTTTAGGCAGCCTGCTCTTTCCAATGAGGGGACGCAAATGGGCCACTTATAAAAAGTGGCACCAAAAGGCCTCCTTTCTTCTCCTATATTTTGAGGACTTGTCATTTTGAGAGATCATCTTCCACATTTATAAGGCATAGCCCTGGCAAAATTTCACCTGAATCAATAAATGCATTTTTTACCTCTATCTTGGATAGATATTTCTGAGTGTCTTGAGTGTTAGTTTGTGTTTAGTCATTATTTCTTGATGCTTTAACATGTCCAACACCAACATATCTATTGTCTACAAGGTGCCATTTCTGCAGCTGACAAGGAGCACTGTATTTGGTAGTGCAGAAACAGAAGAAATTACTACATAAGTGTGCATTTCAGAGCACCTTTGGTGATCTCTATTTTTTATATTTTTCGTTAAAGCCTCCCTGCCATGTTTCTTGCAGCTTGGTCCTTCTGCCAAGTTTGAAGTGTATGTATGTGTTTGTCTGATTTAAGTGTGAATGTGAGAAGGTCAAATTTATTTCGGTGCATCACCTCTTTAGAGTAGATTGTTTTCCTGTAATCTTTCCCCCTTTTCATCCCCCCATTATATATATATATATATATATATATGTTAGCACTTGCTGGAACGAATATGATGCATCAAAGGGAGCTAGCCCTTATCTAGAGACTCTCCCCTCTAGCTTCGCTGGTCCCACAGGCAAGAGGGGAGTTTCCATAGTTGCGTGAGGAAGGCAGGAGCTCTGCCTCCTGCCAAAGGGTGCAATCTTCTGCGTCAACAATTTTGGCATGCCAGGTGGGACCGATTGGGACATGTTTTATCTAGAGAGTTAAATAATTTTTGGTGTGTTCTTCAACTGACTAGCCTTTGGAGGCTTTACATCAAACACAAATGGCGACTCCAAGTTGAATTTGTTGGTTAAGCAGCCTGGTGCCATCAAAAATCTTACTTTTTCTATGAATAATTCCGTTGCACAAAATCATGGGTCTTGTTTTCCTTCATGTGACTATGATCAGACTCAAGCTTTTCAGAGAATCACCTCAAGCAGCTCTCCTAGTTTCCCTGAAACGTTAAGGGAGGTGGCATTGGAGTTTGAGAAGCAGACAATGGAGATTGACAGACTGGAGGAGCAGTACGGGTATTAGCAGGAGCTGATGTATAAAAAGGAGTGTTTGTTTAGGAAAGTGCATGCCTTGCAATCCATGGAGGAAGAGGTAGCAAAATGGAGAAATCCATCTATTCAATGCAGTCAGCCTTGTGTGCCCCCTCCTATTTTGAAGAAAGCCCCCTCTTTGCACCAAATCCTTTCTATCAGATAGCACTCACCCACTCCAGCTCATCTAATGCATCTGCTCTCAATCCCGTGCACCTGGCTTTCCAGCATCAAAGGGAACTAAAACAACCCCCCATGGAGATCAATCTCCTCAACTCCTTAGATCGTGAATCTTCCATTGGGGGAATACCACCAGCCAACACATCCCTCTTCTAGAGACTCTTCTAGTGCATCAACAGTCTCTTCTTTGCATTCCTCAGCCTCTCCAAGTTTTTCAACGTGATGTGCAGATTCCAAGTTGGAGGAAGGAATGCCAGGAACCAGCCCAGAGGCTTGAAGAGGATGATGCTGGTGACCTCCAAGAAAGACTCTTTCAAGACAACCTAGTGAAACAAATTGAAGATTTAGAGGCTAAGATGAGACTACTTCTTGAAAGAGAGATAAAACTTCTAGACCTTACAGAAGAGCCCTAGGACCTTGGAGAAAACAAAGTTGCTGTCTGTTCACAGGAGCAAAATTCCAATTCTGAGATCCTGAACTGGGAAAAAATAGTAGAATCATGGGGCAGGAAGGAGAAGAAGCAAGGTTTTTCTCAAAACCTTGAAAAAGCTGAGGCTAGGCTGCTCCTGCTCATGATGATGCTGGTGACCTCCAGGAAGGGTTCTTCCAAGAGGATCTAGCCAGGAGAATTACAGAGTTGGAATCCAGAGAGAGATTCCTCAGCTAATGTGTGATGGATGCTTTAGACCAAACAACACATTCCATGTTTGAACACACTCCATCTATGCACTTCCAAGAGAAATATCAAGCCACACCTGATATAGATGAAGTGCTGACCAAGTGGAAGGAGGAGAATCATTCGATTCTAGCACAAGGACTAACTCCTCTTCCACGTGTTTTTCCCACTTCACCCCTTCTCAAGGGGGAACCTATTTTGCAAGAGGCAGGTGAGGAGCAGAAGATCCAATCTGAAATTCCCCAAGACGCTGTCATGAGTGACAACAAAGAAAAAATCATCATTGATGCTTCTTGTGAAGACACCATCGGCAATGGAAAAGACACAGGTCTTGCATATATGCAGATGTTCCAACAATACGAGGAGGAACAAAAGCATGGTGACCTCTCTTCCCCTCTATTTGATGAACTTCCTTGTTGCTTCAATGAGGATGACTACGCTGAAGAGCCTGAGTTGGAGGAGGAAAAGGAGAGATCTGTCTTCCTGAAGGAATGCCTTGAAGAAGATAGCTTTGAACAGAGAGGTGATGTTCTGTGGGATGAGCAATCATTTTGTGATTCCATTTCAGACATCACCACAGTCACCCTTCTTCAAGAAGGCCAAGAGGAAGCAGAGGACGAGTCTGACAGGATCTTCAACGAGGCAGAAGGAAACAAGTCAAACCATGATGCACTACAAGGGAGCTATACATGTCAAAGGGCTAGCGGTGATAAGCCAACAACCACTGATTTCTTGGTGAAGAGCACCAATATGAAGGACCAACATTCAATAAGTCTCCAGGGACAAGAAGAACACATGTATGTTGGAGGCATGTTTGAATATGATCCACTCAGATACCAACCAACTCAAGTGACAGGGAAGAGGAGCAGGTCACCAAATCTCATTTTCCTTCAGCTACTTGCCCAACACCATAAGTCTTCTTGCCAGGAAGGGGACTTAAGAAATTTTCCCTTTGATCTAGGAGGGAGGTGAATATTCCTGGTTAGCTGTATATAGTAGTTTGCTTTCAGTTTCTTTTCTCGCTTTCCCTAAGTGCAAGTTGCACAAGTAGTTTTCTTAGCCTTGTGTATATTTTCTTTTCCTCTTGGAGTGAATCTACGTGATTGATTCTAGAATTTATCAGAGCTATTGCTATTTTAAAGTAACAATCTGAATCTGTGCCCAATGGATTTTTAAGGCAACTGGCTTCTAAGCATGGCAAGCATGCTTCCCCTGGGAGGCACCAATCTGTTGACCATTTTTGCCCAATAGGGCAAAAAATTGGTCCCCTTCTTCCCCTACTGTTTAAGGCCAATTCATTTTTTTTTTGATTTTGCACAAGTCCAGGAGTTTCTATGGACTCTGCAGGTGCTTGGTTCGAGCTTCAAGTTCTTCGGCTTTGGTTCAATCAGCTAAGTTCAATGCAAATTTCAATTGGCAAAGTTTAAACGGTTCAACGGCCTTTAGTTCAACAAAAAGTTCATCGCTTAGTTCAAACATCTTGATTCAACAGCATTGAACCATTGAACCAATTTTAGTTCAATGGCTTGGTTCAACAAGCTTGGTTCAAAGGGAGTGGTTCAATGTTTGGTTCAATCAGATGGTTCAATCATTTGGTTTAACTAGGTGGTCTAGCGGCTTCAAGTTCATCAACTTTGGTTCACTTGGCATTGGCGTGCAATGATTGAACCGCTTGAACCGTTGAACCATTTTGGTTCAACGGCTTAGTTCAAGGGTATGCCCAGATGGCCGAAGGGTAGCTCAAAGGTCAAATGCCCTTGCAGAGGGCAGGCACTTCAAAGAAAAGGCAGCCGAGAGGTAAGTTCAGATTTTGTTTAAGTCCCAAATTCCTTTAGACTTTTTGTTTGAAGGAATTCCTTTAGACAAAATTTTTGAAGGAATTCGGGGAAAGCCATGACGGGAAACTCAGTGAGAATTTTGCGGAGTTTTGTCCGCAGGAAAATGTTCGCAGACAAAAAGCCTGCGGAAAATGTCTAAAGCAAAGGAAAGACCCACCGAGAGGGCCGAGGAGGACAAAGCCCGTAAAGAAGCCAGCGAATGACCTAACAGACTTTTGCCAAGGACGATGACGTCCTGAAAGCCATCTCCCTTAAGAAAGTGAGTCAGTCGTTTGTTTTCAAAGTGATGACGGCTGCGTGAACGTCAAAATTAACACAATGAAATAGCCATTTGCTTTCAAACTAAAAGGATGCCAACCATGAAAGGAGGCCCAGAAATGTAGTGACTCACCAGAAGATCACCCCCGAGGGCTGAAGGAGCCAGAAAAGACAAGATAGAGAAAGGACAAAGTGCCAAGCATGGAGCAGGCAGATAGTCCAAGTGGCAAAGGGAGGCATCGATTAGAAGGCAGATGACACAGTGCTTGCGAATTGACTATTAGAAGGTGCGAACGGCCAACTGTGCGCCCCTTTTTCTTCATTTCATATTTATGAGCAGACAAACTGCGTAGGTGCCTTCAAGGAGCAGCCTTGGTTAATAAGGAAACAATGCGGCCATCTCAAAAAATGCCTAAAGTCAAAGCCAGGGTCGACACAACATTTATTTTTTAGGGAGCCTACTCTTCCCAATGAGGGGATGCAAATGGGCCACTTGTAAAAAGGGGTGCCAAAAGGCCTCCTTTCTTCTCCTATATATTGAGGACTTGTCATTTTGAGAGATCATCTTCCACATTTGTAAGGCGTAGCCCTGGCAAAATTTCACCTGAATCAATAAATGCATTTTTTACCTCTATCTTGGATAGATATTTTTGAGTATGTCTTGAGTGTTAGTTTGTGTTTAGTCATTATTTCTTGATGCTTTCATAGGTCCAACACCAACATATCTGTTGTCTACAAGGTGCCATTTCTGTAGCTGACAAGGAGAGCTGTATTTTGAAGTGCAAAAATAGAAGAAATTACTACATAAGTGTGCGTTTCACAGCACCTTTGGTGATCTCTGTTTTCTATATTTTCTGTTAAAGCCTCCCTGCCATGTTTCTTGAAGCCTGGTCCTTCTACCAAGTTTGAAGTGTATGTATGTGTTTGTCTGATTTAAGTGTGAATGTGAGAAGGTTGAATTTATTTTGCTGCATCACCTCTTTAGAGTAGTTTGTTTTCCAACAATCTTTCCCCCTTTTCATCCCCCCATTATATATATATATATATATATATGTTAGCACTTGCTGGAACGAATATGATGCATCAAAGGGAGCTAGCCCTTATCTAGAGACTCTCCCCTCCAGCTTCGTCAGTCCCACAGGCGAGAGGGGAGTTTCCATAGTTGCGTGAGGAAGGTAGGAGCTCAGCGTCTTGCCAAAGGGTGCAATCTTCTGTGTCAACAGTAAGGGGGGAGAGGTGCAACAAGACATTAATTAGGCTTCCTAATTACTCAAGCATGCAATATATTGCAAATGGATTTAGACACTTTAATTTTGAAAAATCAAGGTGAATTTTTGCATGTTAGTTTTTGAGACTATGGACCCTGACTGTCAGTGGTTGAGGGCCAAGGTAAAAACATAGTTAAAGAGTGGGTTTATTTAGTTGGTCAAACTAACCATGGTTAAACTCAGTTAGGGGTGAAAAGGTTAAATTGGTCCCAAAGGGGTCCTAAGGCAGTGTAGGGGTGTTTTGATATTCAAAATTATGGTGTGTAGAATTTTAGTGTCTATATTTTATCTCTTTTTGTTATACGGTTTTGAATCAACAAGCTATAAAACAAAAACTAATTACTAGTTGAAGGTTAGGTTGCTTCAAATATGGAAGGAGGTGTTTCCTCTCAAACTGAGAGTCGATGAGGTAAAACAAAATTGAGTACAGGTTTGATAAGGTGGATGAAGGTGATGATGAAGGTGGATTTCATGAAGGTGGTTGATAGGTTGGGCAATGAAGTGCATATAAGTGCACAAAGTATGATAGCCAAGATCGTGCATAGACTAGGTTACCATAGTTGGTAAAAATAAAGGTCAGTGCTAGAAGGTCAAGTGAAAAGTGAACTGTATGACCACATGTAGGCATGGTAGCTGCAAATACTCATAAATGCAAGTCTCATAGGAAATATCTATGGTTTTATGGGTATCTAAGGTAGGAAGTGCTCTCAGTGAAAACACAAACTAGTTAGGTGAATTCATCAGTATGCAAGGTAGGAAGTGTTCCCAAGAAGACACCAATTGGTCAGGTGTGTGTAAGGTGGCATAAGTTCAAAAAGTGGTCAACATGGTAAATTTTGTTGATATAGTCAAAGGACCAAGCAAAAGTCTTCATAAAATGCACACTAGTTGGGGCAAAATGGACCAATTGCAAGATGATGAGGTGGTCGGGGCAGGCAGAAAAGGTAGTCTCTAAGGGTGAGTGTTAGTTGTGCCAATTTTTTTCATTTTTGAGTCAAAAAGGGAAAAAGAAGGGTCCACAACTTGACCGTCGACGGTTAGGTGGTCTAAAGGTGACCGTCAATGGTCATCCTAACCATCAATGGTCAGGGTCAAACCCTAAAAGTGTCATTATCAAAAAGCAAAAGAGAGAGTCATTTATCTCATTAAAACTTTTTTGACTTGGAGCTCTAGCTATATGTCATACTTGGATGATATTTTTAGATAGTGAGTGCTTGCTAGTGGGTGAGGCTGCTTAAGTGGATGAGGTTGATTGAGAGTGATCGAGTTAAGATGCAACATGGATGTAAACATGGTCAGGTAGGGGGTCCTAGGATTCCTCTTTGATGATATTCAAGGAATGAGGTAGGGGGCATATTTAATTTGATAGGTTAGTGTTGGAATTGACATTGTATTTGGTGTTGTAATTACTCTAGTTGATTACTAGGTTGGGTGTGGGTATGGCCTAGTTAGGTTTTGTTTGATTTTGGTAAAATGGGTGGGTGATTCCCAAATTGGATATGGTAGGTTAGTTAGGGGTAGGATTGGAGCATGTGGTACAAAAAAGGGTAGTTTATAGCTTGTTTTGGATGGGCTAGGGTTTTGGGTGATTTCCATTGTTGTCACACATAGTGACCATTGAAAATCATCCTGATGGTCGATAGTTGACAACTAGGGGTAAATCCTTTACCTGACCATCAGTGGTCACAATGACCATTAGTGGTCTACTATTATAAAATACTCTTTTGAAAAATTTAAAGTGTTTTAAGGCATAGTAGGTGTTAATTTTTTGGTATAGGTTAACCCTTTAGGTTAAGTGGCAGATGTGGTGGGTTTAAATGTTAGGTTCAATAGGTAGGAGTTGAATAAATGGTCAAATGGGTAAGGCTAAGTAGGGTGAAGGTGCAAAGTTTGTAAGAAAAAATAGTATAGGTGATTAAGCTTATTGCTACTGATTGCTTACAGGCATAAAAGTAGATACAAATGCATGATCGGGTGTCATGCATCTTCACAGAGGTTCACCAAGGGATGACCCCAGTTGATTGGGATGACATAGAGGAGGTTAGTCTAGGAGCAGTGTGACACTACTAACACATGTCACATAATGTGTCTATGATTATGGCCCTCATCGAGATATGGGATTTGACCATGAACACTTTCCTCCTACTGACTGGTGAGATGACTATCTTTCGAGAGGACATGCACATGATTACATGTTTGCCCCTATGGGGTGATCTGATTTACCATATAGAGAAAGAGTAGTAAGATGATTTATTAGATCTAATGTACGTAGATAATGGTGATCCTATTAGATGGTATGCTGAGGTTTTTAGCTACAGTACACTATATCAGAGGGTACCGAGCAAGAGGAAAATTATGACCATGATGATGATGGTCAAAGGTAGATAGATGTGGACGCAGCTGGGAGAGGGGGCCAGAGGGCACAGGTACAAGAAGGTGCCATAAATGGATAGGTAGGAGTGACATTAGCCATGGTAGAGGCACATGTCATAACACTACAGGGTCAGGTGGCTGCCTTATAAGGTCAGGTGGCTACACTCACAGGTCATAGGGACCAAGCTAGAGCTTCACTATCCTTGGTTACATATGAAAGGGACTCCTTGAGGCAGAGAAGAGGAGGAATTGTAGCATCTATAAGACCACTGGGGACCATACTAATGGCACAATACCTAGATACCGTGGAGGAGCTATGGTATTATGAGGCTATAGTCTTGAGGCGGTGTCATGATGAGCCATAATGGGGTGAGTATAAAGTGAGTTTGGTAGGTAGTGCCAGTGTGGTGACACCAGATCAATGGGAAACATCTGTAGGTGGATAGATAGGTAGTGTAAGGGGAGAGACACCGAGACCTAGTGCTGCTCTAGGAGATAATGGTGCCCTAGGGGCATAGCTCTGATATAGTTCATATATATTATATGTTGTTATATATCATTTTGATATTGGCCTATGAGCCGATGCGGTGAGATGTACATTTTGAGAGAGAGACATATATATTTATATGTATACATTATGATGTTATTTGACTCATGATTCATATATATGATCCTTGTTTATTGCCTATTGTTCATGGTCTATGGTTTGATGTTATGGGATGATGTGATGTTTATGTTGATTATGCTCATGTTATATTGATATTGGATACTGATTTAGACTCATCTGACTAGGTATGCGATGGATTTTATTTATGGTTATGCTTGAGGGCATGTTAAATTTATGACACGCTAAATTTTAATGAGTATATGCTTCATTGTTTAGATTTAGACATGTGGTATAAAATGGTTGGTTGTTTTATTGTTCATGGATGCTATGATGTTATTAATCCTGCAATGGTTATGATTATGGTTATGCATTTGCTTGTGACACAGATTGATATGATGTGATGATTATAGTTGTTATTCTACTTAGGGTAAAACACATGAAGCAAGTTAATTAATAACACTATATGTGAGAACAAAAGATATAATCAGGAGAAAAATGTCTTTAGTGAAAATATCAACCATTTACGAGAGGATAAGAAGAAGGCATAATGTTTCTTCTTTGATAAAGACTAAAACTAAAACTAAAGTTGGATTGGCTTAAGGAACATAAGCCCCTCAAATGCTTCACATTAGCATTCGTTAATTGGTTAAAAAAATGTCATGCTCACATAATGTTGAGTAAGCTCAAAATCCCTTGCTTATAGTGTATAAAAGGGAGATGGATGAAAGGTGGAACCTTCTTGTGACACCAACATGCCTCTTCTGTAGGTTTTTGAAGAGTCAGTATAAACAAGTCTATGTCATGCAAAGTGTAGAATGGTCGATGCGAGAAGTCTACTCATGAGAGTTGATTACAGCTTTCAATATTAGTTTTCTTATGAGAGCCAATTGTGGCTTTAAAAATTATTGGGTTTTTTATTTTACTTGATAATGGGTATTTTGGTTATTATGTAGGAGGGTTGGGGACGCTGATCGATACGGGAAGCTTCTAAGAAATTGATTGTTTTGACAAATGCTTTACTCAACCATCCTTCGAGGGAGTGGTCTAAGTTTGTGTGCTTTGTTCAATGTTTTTTATAGCTATCCATCAAGGGAGCAGTCCACCTTATGTTGAGCAATTTCAAAGATGTTTTCAACAACTATCCTTCACGAGAGCAGTCTGTAAATGCTAAGAATGACCCATGATTTCTATTGGTAGGGATTTTTCTTTTTTGCTTTATTTGATTTTGCTTGACATAGACTTGCATATATAGGCTTAAAAGGTTCACCTTTAAGAAATCAAAATTAAAAGAAAAATAAGGTTGATTAAGTATAAAGAGGCTTTAGGTGATAATGATCATGGGAATCCATCCTATAAAATGAGAAAAAAGTACCATAAGAATCATGTCATGGGTAGAGCCATGGTACTCATTGTTCAAGATTAGGCTATGACTATGATGGATAATCAAATGATTTAGTTTTAATTGGTTTCCCTTAAAATAGGGAGTTGAATATGGTTTGTAAGTAAGGAACAAGCTTAAGTTAAATAAAAGGTGAATCTTGAGTCTTCTTATCAAAAGAACAGACGTAGATACGAAGCATTAAGGGGATTAGGTTCTGGGTTGCCTTCGAAAGAGGACAACTAGTAAGCTCCTGTTCTATACTTATGGGCTATGATATAAGGTCTAAGCCAATTGAAAGTAAACTTGCCCCATTTTCTTTTCTCTTTATTAGTGACATGCTAATTTTCCTTTAGGATGAGGTCTTTGATGTTGAATTCTCACAGACTATGATGTTTTTTATATGTATGTTTGATGTGCTCCTAATAAACATGATGATGGGTAAGGATGACTAAGTGATGCTCATCAAGTAGTTTGAATTGGGATAAAAAGTGTTGATGATAATCATGTTTAGAAATGAGATCTTGCAAAGATATGTGAAGAGATGGAATTTGGACTTCAAGAGGCAAGATGACCTTTGCTCCAAACACAAGAGATAATGAGGTAGCACCCATAGGGGTTCAGATGCTAGTACAATATGACTATAAGGTGAAAAGGATGTGTAAATGCCAATCTTGACTAGACATATTAACCATTTTAGTGAGCATGTTGTTAAGATTTTAATTAGAGGCTTCTACTTGTCTATTTATTTGAGGACGACAGGGTGAAGAAAAACTTAACTTAATGCCAAATGTGTCACAAAGACATTGGAATTTTTTGCTTTTAAAAGATTTTCCATTGTCAATGATAATTTTGTGAGGAACACCAAAATGACAAATAATGTGATGATTAATAAAGTCGACAATATTTTTCACTTTGGTTGAGACTAAAAGAATAACCTCTACCCATTTGGTAAAATACTCAGTGATAGTGATGATAGAATGGTGTCTCAATGAAGAATGGGGATTAATTTTGCTAATAAGGTCTAGACCTCATTATGAGAGAGGCCAAATATTAGTTGAAATGCAAAGACTATGGATAAGTGCGTGATGCAAGTTGGTGTGTTGTTGACACTTAACACACTATTTCACATAATCACAACAGTCTTGGTTAAGGGTAGGCTAGTAATAGCCAATGTGAAGGATGTGTTTATTTATGATGAGACCACTAAAGTATCCCCCATAGATACCATCATGTGTTTCTTTGATAGTGTGATAGGCTTCGTCACTGCATATGCAATGGAAGAGGAGACCATCAAAGCCATGTTTATAAATAATTCCTCCCATAATGGTATAACGTGAGGTAATCTAGAAATATTCTCTTCGAGCATTTTGGGAAAGACCAAAAGGAATGATGGCAAGGTTGAGATAAAGGTTGAGATAGTTGAAGGTCTGCTGATACCAAAGGTCAGGTTGGGTGTCCTCCATATTGAAGATGGTGGGAAAATCTAGTTTGATATAGAAAGGTTGGGTAAGTCTATGGATAATGATAGATAGTTTCGATTCAGAGGGTGAAAACATAATTTGAAAGGCAAGAGAATCCATGATATTGATAAATGTATTGATAGATCGTAGGGTTGACTGGATGCGATAGTATTCAAATGATGCTAAGAGTTCATCAACTAGTTATTTGTACTATTGCAAAACATCATTATTACACTGGTAAGAGCTATTGATTTGATTGACCATAAGTTTAGAGTCACCAAATATATTGATTGTTTTGACTCCCAATGCTAAAGCAGTCTAAAGGCCTATCATTAGGGCTTCATACTCAACCATATTATTAGTACATTCAAAATCAAGTTTGAACAACAAAAAAAAAGGTTACCATCAAAGGGGATAAGGATGATGCCAGCTCCCCCACCACGTTGACACTTTGATCTATCAAAGAACATGGTGACTTGGTAGGTGAAGTTCGCTTGAGAGAGGGTCACGATGGACTCATCGAAAAAATTAAGAGGAGGAAGTTGGTTGTCTTCTAGTGGTGCTTTGACCAATTAGTCGATAATGAATTGCCTTTTAATTGACTTTCACTAAAGGAACTCAAGATCAAACTTTACTAAGAGCATGAGCCACTTGAACATACATTAGTTTTTTTATGACTTGGAGTGCATATACCTGAGTGGGTCAGTATTGGTTATGACATAGATTTTATGGTTAAGAAGGTAGTGGGCAAGTTTGGTAGCCATTAAGACTAAAGCTAAGCACATTTTTTTGGTATGGGTGTATCGAGTCTCGTACTCTACAAGTGTACATCTAATGTAGTAGACAGCTTGCTCTTTATGTTGTTCATATCGATGAACAATCATTGCCTCTAGAGAGTGGTCAGTGGTGGAGATATAAAGGTAGAAAGGTTGGTCGTCCTTGGGAGGGTTAAGGACATGTGGAGACAAAAGGTACTTTTTGAGTGAATCAAAGGCCTTTTAACAGTTGTTATTCCACTTGAAAGAGACGTCCTTCTTTAGAAGGTGGTGGAAGGGTTGGCATCAGTCCAAAAGTTGGGAGATAAAGCAATGGATGGATTGGAGCTTCCTCTGCAAACTATGGAGTTGCTTGAGGTTGACTGGAAGAAGCATGTCAAGGATGTATTTGATTTTGGTTAGATTGAATTCTATTCCCCAAAGGGTGATAATAAAACCAAGAAACTTTCCCAAAAAAAACCCAAAAATGCACTTTTTGGGGTTAAGGTAGACATGGTAATGGATGAGTCGCTCAAAGATAATCTTGAAAATGGCCAAATGATCCTTAAAATATTTGGATTTACCAAGAAGGTCATCTAGATAGTCTCTGACAATCTTTTGGATAAGGTCATGGAAGATATAATTCATGGCAGGTTGGTAGGTTTCACCAATATTCTTTAGTCCAAAAGGCATGACTCTATAGCAAAAGGTCCCCCATGGGGTGGTGAAGGAGGTTTTGTGTTGATCTTTGGGGACAATTAGGATTTGATTGTAACTTGAGAATCCATCCATGAGAGATAACATCTCATGGCCTGATGTTAGATCAACTAGTTGGTCAATGTTTGGTAGAAAAAAAATCATCTTTTGGGCAGGTAAGGTTGAGGTCATAAAAGTCCACACAAATGTGTAGTCCTCCTTTAGATTTGGTGATAGGTATGACATTTGAAACCCATTTGGGGTAATTGGGTTGAATGAAATTGATAGATAGGAGACACTGAAGTTCTTCTTTGACAAGAAGGGCTATGCGAGGGTGCATGCACTAAAGTTTCTGCTTGAAGGGCTTGGCATTATAGTTGGTGATTATGTTATGGGTGGAAATGGTGGGGTTGATTCAAGGCATGTTGTTATAAGACCAAGTAAATGTTATGCTATGCTCTTGAAGGAAAGAGGGGAAGTCCCAAAGTTCTTTAGAGTTCAACGATTGGACAATTTTGATAATGCAGGGGTTATCTGAAGTGCCTAAGTTGATATCCATGGTGGATTCATTTAACATGGTCAAAGTCTCAAGAGGAAGGGATTGTGGATGGAAGAATTTAGGGCACTAAGATAGGTGAGAATGGAATCATCATCTTGATGCTAAATGGTATTAGTGGTAAGAGAGTCATCTCCTATCATCTCAAGATGGGTCAAATGGATGGTTACAATTATCCACTACTTTTGATAAGTAAGGGGACTGAGGCTGATCATGTTGATGAAAAAAATTAGGTGGAATGATGTCATCATCTTCACACCTAGGTAGAGAAGGGGTCGGTGAGGAAGGGATGTCTTCCTCAATGCTCATGACATTAGGTAGTTTGGTTTTCTTCTTGTTGGGTAGAATGAAACCAAGGTCATGCTTTTCATGAGGCTTTCTGGTCTTAATGGAAATAAAATTATGTGGGCCATGCTTATATCGTCCAAGAGCAAATCTACTGTGGAGGTATGTCTTGTCAAAACTTAGCTTGTTTAGATAGGAGAAGCCAAAGGTGAATGTTCAAGGTGAAAAGGAGGTGGTAGAAGTGCTAAGTGGTTTGTTGAATCCCCCATAGATGAAATGGGTTTGGCAATGTGAAGGTCCAAAGGGAATAATGGCTCCAACATTGGGGTCATATCCAGGTTGGTGGTCAAGTTTCCCATACTCTTAGGAAATACGGAAAGCATCAAGGGTAAGGAGGTGATATTCCCCCAGTGAAAAATATTGAAATGTGGATTCTAAATGGTTTGAGGTGGGGATCTGATTAGAGCGGATGGATGAGCTAGTCGATGCCTCATTGGTAGAAGAAGCTATGACTCCCTTTTTCATGGTTGAGGTCTTATCTTTGGTGGAGGAGGGTGTGTTAGATGGAGGTAGGAGGACGTTGTTGGGTCGATAAGTCATGTTGCATGATGAAAATGGGCTTGGGTTAGCTTGTATACTGACAACTTGACCTTCATGCTCAAATTTAATGCAATGATGAAGGGTAAAGGGGATGTAATCCATGGAGTGGATCCAAGGTTGTCCTAGTAAAACATTGTATTGGAATTCACCTTCCACTACATAGAAGAGTTTGAGGAGCATGCAAGTTCCTAAATGGATATGAAGGATAACAATTCCCAAGGTAGAGGCCATGCTGTCATTGAAAGATCCAAGGATGGCCGAGGTTTCAGACATGACATTATCTAGTAGGTTGAGTTGATTATAGGCATGGGAGGAGATGATATTAATACTTGCTCCCCCATCAATCATGACCCATTTAATGTGGGTTTGGTTGATGTAAGCAGTAATAAAGAGAGGGGGTCTGGGTCATCAGGATGGATAGAAGGTATTTACAAATCCTTGAAGCTTACAAGGTTTGAAATTTAGGGAGCATCAATAAAGGCTTCTAGAGGTTGAGGGTATTTAGGCTGGACCTCTACTGATTGTGATTACTCTATCATTTCTTGGCAATGATGAGGTGAGTTAGAGATCAACTCATATGGGCTCATCTTCACTGGGGTTTGGTGAAGTTATTTGAGTACCACTCAATTAATTTTGAGGGGTTGGATTGGGAGGTACCTAAGATAGATATATTGGGTTTGGTTGAAGGGGAAGGTGCTTGATTTTGACTTGGTTGGGAGGTGAAAGATGGGTACATCTATGGGATGAACACTTTGGCCTTCCCCCCTTATCCTTCTATGGAGCGTGTGACCACATGGATAGTATGGATAAAGGGAAGAGTTGAGGTAGGAGATTGGCTTGGTTCCTCATCTCTCTGAGGTGAGAGTGGGGGAGTAGGTAGGTGTTAGGTAGTGGTAGGTGGTTGTTGGATTAGTAAAGGGCATATGAGAGATTCTTTTATTAATAGATCATCCTCATCATAGAATTGATGGATAATGGTTTGGAGAGCTTTGTAGATCTTCATGTCATGGCCTGGTGTCTTATGATAGGATCACAATTAGTGGTCATTCTACCAGACTAGTTTTAGATCAAGAGGGTTGAATGACCTGATAGGAGGTAAGGTCAAGCAAGAAGCTTGCAATAACCTTTTGAAAATGATTGAGTAAGGCTCAGCTAAAGGTGGAAAGGGTTTAGAGGTTTTGGTCTTGGTTGGTGAGATGGAAGTCTTTTTGTAAATGGGCTTGGTGGTAGGAGTTTTGGGTAAGGGAGTGTTCTTAGTTGATGGTTTTGGTTTTGGTAAGGCAAAGGTTGATAAGTTGGAGGTAAGAGGTTTTAGGGTAGGTAGTTTGGTGTTTGATGGCATGGTGAAGATAGGTGTGTCAAAAAGCAAGTGTGCTGATGTAACCAACATCGGTGGTTGGGTCTTATTTGAGATAACTGGTTGCCTAATCAAAGTGGAGGGATTAGGCCCCAAGATAGAGGGTAAGGTTGAGGGAGGTAAGAGTTTGGCCCTCTGGCCTTTTGGTGGCTTTACTTCCTTGATTAATTTGGTTTTGTATTTGGTTATTACATTTGGTGAGGTAAGCTCTACTTTCATAGATGGGTGATTAAGGCTCTTTGTTTGGTTGGTTTGGTCGGTTTGGTTAGTTTGGTTGGAGAGGTTAATTTGGTTATTTGGGGTTTAGGTGCATTCAATGATTAAGAGGTGGTTGGGTTGATGAAGGTTTTTGTCAATTTGGTTGGTAAGATAGGGGTTTAGATAATAGGAGTGGTGGGTTAGTTTGATAAAGGTGTGGTTTGAGGTTCCCACTTGGTGATGTAAGGTATCCCTGATTACTACCAAAAGGTGGCTCGATCCATGTCAAGGTTGGATACAAATTATAATTTTTGAACTAACCTAAAGAATGGTTTATATACTAGTTTTGATCCCTAGATAATGGGCTTGAAAGATAAGCCCATAGGTTAAGAGAGGGGAATGGTGACCTCCTCCTTTTCCTCAATCAAAGGATACAAGGTTTGGATGGGTGACTCCTCTATGGGAGGTGTAGCCATGGTGGCTTCTTCTGAGGGAATGATCTCCAAAGGGGAAGTAAATTGCTTGGTAGTTAAGGGAGAGGGTGAAGCGATGATGGTTATTTGCTCAGGTAGGTTAGTTAAAGGGGTGGTAAGTGACTCCACTACCTCAATAAGTGGAGAAAGAGAAAGGGTTGCTTCCTTAGTTTGTGTCTCTAAAGGAATAGATGGTAACTCCATTACCTAAATAAGTGGAAAGGATGAAGAACAAATAGATTGGGCGATATGTTATTCAATAATGAGTGTGTCAAGAACCATATTGACGGTATGGGCATCATGAGAACACTTAACTTTGTTGCTCTCATTTTTGGTAGGTGCATGATTAGGAAAAGGTTGCCTAAAAATGTTAAGGGCTTGGTTTTGAGGCACGTTGGGGTTATCCAACACAAGTAAGCTCTCCTTTGTCAATGAGGGATTGGATAACGCTTTTGAAGGTATTAGACATACTAACATCATGCCCTAGTACTTGATGGAAAGCACATAGATCATTCTTGTTTTACCAATTAGGTGTAGGATGAAAAGAATCAAATTGTTGAGGAGGCTTGATGGGAGGAAGTTGTATGATGTTGGCCTTCAATAACTTCTTTAAGATTGAAGCATAAGATTCTCCAAGTGGAGTAACTTAATTTTGGTTGTTTTGGTTTTGGTTTCTCATGATTTTATTTAAGGAGTTTGGTTGGTTAATATATGGCAACAGAGTGGTTTTAAGGATAACCACATTTGCAGTTCCCTTGCTTTTGGTCCTGGTATTGGTTTGGTTGCTCAGTTTAGAGGAGGAAGTCTCATTGGTTTTGTAGGTAGAGTTCTTGTTTTTCAACTTTAGCTTTCCTTTATCGATGACTCTATTTTATAGCTTACATGCCATGGTAAAACCTTTGTCAAAAGTTGTTAAGCTATGGACATGCAGTGTAGAATAGATGTGCTTGGTACATGCCCAAGCAAAAAGTTATATTAGTTCAGGTTGGGGTAAGGATAAGGAAAGTTGATTGATTAGGTTCCTCCAATGAGATATAAAATTTGGAATAGATTTATCATCAAATTTATAGATAGAGTAAATGTCAGTGATGGAAACCTTATTGGAGATATTTATCGAAAAGTGATCCAAGAAAGTTTGGGCAAGTTGGGTGAAGGAGAACAAAGAGTGTTTGGTCATGGCACTATACCAGTTTAATGATGGATTAGACAGGGACATTGGGAAGGTACAAAGGAGGGTATCATCATAGGCAATCAAATACCATGCATGTTTAAATGCATTGAGGTACTGCTAGGGATCCTCATTACTCTGTAACTTGGAGAACTTGGGGGGCTCCCACTAAGGAGGATATGGTCTAATAGGGATGGATGGGTGGATGGGTTCGTTACATATTTGATCATATGATAAGATGTTATGAGCTCCAAAAATGGATGACTCTAAGGTAGTCATTTTATCTATGAGCCTTTTCATTAACTATGTTTGGGGTTGTGTACCTAAAGGGTTGTAAGGTGCATACTGTTGTGGTGGTTGGGTGACATAGTGATAATTGATAAGGGGTTGAGGAGTAGCCACATATTGTATGTGGACACTGGTGGTTAGGTGGATGCTATGTAGGAGAAGGTATATGTAGGTGGTTGGGTAGTGGGTAGGGGTACATGTCCTTATGGGTTAGGGATGTAACCTAGGTTTGGTATAATGGGTAGTTGTTGGGTAGGAGTAGTGGTTAGATTGGTGATCAGAGGAAGGGTAGTGACCTTTGTGCTAACTTGGTGTAAGGTATAAGGTATATGCACCATAAGATTTTTTAGTGGGGTAGTGGTTAGAGAATGGGGGTAGCCGAAGGAAGGTTGATAATGCTAGTGGTAGGTACTCCCATGGTGAGGGGAGTATAGGTGGCTAGTGGTTGGGTTGTTCCTAAGGTAGAGGAGTTGTTGGTGGGGGTGGAAGGTATAAGGGTGTTTATAGGCTAGGCAGGTTAGTTTCCCATATTAGTATCAAAGGGATTATTAGTGGATGAGGAAGCTTGGGTAGTCAATGGTTGGGTGGTGACTGTGTAAATAAGAGTGTTTCCCAGAAGGTGGGAAGGCATGCCATAAGGTGGGTCCACAAATGGAATTGAAGTAGGGGTACAATGGAGCATAGTGTTAAGATAATGATGAAGGGCCATAGGATTGTTATATAAGAAGGTGGCAAAGTTTGTATCTCCTTGAGGAACTTCTTGAGAGAAATAAGGACTTCCCAAAGGATGAGGAGAGTTTTCTAGTTCAAAAATGTACTCCATGGATGAGGAGGTATAAGAGGTTGATCGACTTGATGATGGGTTTTGTTTTGATAGATTCTTTCACTGCTAGTGAGATAAAACCATTCAAGGTAAGGGAGAGAGAATATACAAACAATCTCACCAATAAAATAGAGAGAAGACAAGAAATGAAAAAAGAAATCAAACAGACACTAAAAAGTACATTAAGTCCTAAAGGTTCTTTTTATTCTCTTTTAGCTTATGCATTAAGTTTTCAAGAAATTGTGCGATTGAAATTGGCTTGCAGAGTGGGTACTAGAAAATAAGTCTATGGTTGGTTTCAGGTTGTTCAAGGTCTCAAAAAGGATCTGCATTAAAAATCAATACATGGTTTGGTATTTGGGCCTACCCCCTCACTTCACACACCACAATTATAAGGGTGTTGGATGTTTAGCCATTATATACCAATTTTTAGAGTTTATACTCAACTATAGAGTTGAGTTGGTTTTCCTCTTGGTAATGACTTCTAAGTAGGATCATCAAAAAAGGGTAAGGTGATCGCTAGATGATGAAATATTAGTCGGGCCCTGTCTCAAGTTTGTTTGATGTTTAATTAATGAAGGTGGTTTGGTTTAGTGTGTGGATGTGGTCTTTTTCACCTCTTGATCCTCTCTTCTTATAGGCACGAAGGGATAGGTGCAACAAGATGTTAACTTGGATTCCTAATTATAACTTGCACATGCAATGGTTCAAACATGGATATAGACAAGTTAATTTTATAAAAAGTTGGATGTTTGCATGTTAGTGTTTGGGATGGTGGACCCTAACTGTTGGCAGTCAAGGTGACCGTTAGCAGTCATCTTGACCATCAGCGGTTGAGGGCTAAGGTAAAAAGGTAGCTAAAGAGTGGGTTTAATCAGTTGGTCAAATTGACCATAGTTAAACTCATTTAAGGGTGAAAGGGTTAAATTGGTTCCAACAGGGTCCTAAGGTAGTGCATGGGTGTTTAAACATTCAAAATCGTGGCGTGTGGAATTCTAGTGTCTACAATAACTTCTATAAGTTCTTGAGGAGCATCTTGTTAAATGGTAGCTTCTATGTGATCAAGTAACTCTTGAGAAACAACCTCTTGATGCACATCTAAAACTTCTTTTTGCACTTGTTTTTGTACTTGTATCTTAGCCTCTATCTCATATTATTTGACATTATGAAAGACTATGTCATGGCTATCTTTACCTGAAAGTGTCTCAATGATGATGTTATCTTCTTCTTCAACTGAAACCTCTTTCTCATCTTCATTCATCTCAGCTCAATTTTTTTCATTATCCTCATAAAGGAGAGGCTCTTTCTCAAGAATAGGCATGGTAGACCCTTGAAAATAGTCAAGAAGATATGAAAATTCTAAATATGTTACCATAGATGATTGATTTTGCTCATAGAGCTGCTCCTTTTGGATCACGTTCATCTCCTCTCTCTACTGCATTGTTTCTTGAATAACTTTCCATGAAAGAAAGGGCTTTGGATTTTAAGGAGAAAGGAGTGGAGGCTGAATGATCTCTTGCATGCTTTAACTTCAATATCTTAAGTTATGCTTAAATTTTCTTCTTTATCCCTAGAATGTTGCATCTATTTCCAAATCATGAACTTGGGTTCATAAAATTTTGCTTTTGTACTTGTTATAGCCATGGGTGTGAAAGAATGAACTTGTTGTTGTGTTGCCTTTGTAATTGCCATTAAATATTTAAGATGTTGATTTGCATGATCAACTTGCTTAGATAAATTAGCCTCAAAGTCATGAACTAAAACATTGGAGATCTCTCCTTGCAAACTTGAAGATGAAGGTTCCTATATACTCTACTATGCAACCTGAAAATTAGACTCCTCAAAACATACTTCTTTAGCCTTCTGAGGACTCTCTTGGATATATTTTCAAGTAGGAAAGGTAGGCAAGGCTTGGATTGAATCTTGAGGGCTATGATATACATTGGTCTGACATTCAAGAAGGGAAAATGATAGCTCTATGGGAACATACTATTGATTGTGATGACCTTGGGGTTTCTCATAAACCACCAACCTCTCTTTAATACCTATAATTAGACCACCTATGATTAGAATATCAACATTGAACTTTGAATGGCCTTGCCTTATGAAAGATGCACATACCTCTTTAGACTGATGCAAATTAGCTCTCATGTTTTGAATTTAAAACTCCTGTCCATAGCTCTTTTGAGTATCTATGTTTACCATATGTTTCTCATAGCTATACTGGATTTGTTTGAAGCTTGGGTTGGATTATTTTAGGACTTGATTGGATTGATCAGAAAGATAACGAGCTTCATAAGACTCATCACATGATTGAAATTAATCACAATACTACTAATAAGGCTCTGTATATGATTGGTGATGCTAATGATAAGGTTGATACAAATCATGGTAGGACTGATATGGTTCATGAGAATCATAACACAATGTATATGGATCATTTTGAAACTACTAATAAGGGGATGAATGATAGAATTCTTCTCTATAGATTGCCATAGCCTAGAAAACACATGAAAGTCACTGAATTATGAGTAGAATTTGCCTTTTACGTCTGAGATAAGGACCATAAATGTAATTGAAACTCCTTTCAAGGACCAATATGCTATAAATTTGTACTCCAATGGCTGAATTTGTGTCCCATCAGGCATGACAAAACTATTAACAACTCAAATATCACCCTACTTGAAGGATGATTACTGATTGCTTAGGATTTCCTACCACACCTGGACTAACATTAGAATGATCTACGGTGTGGGACACCTACACTCAGACTAGACCTCTAGTTTTGATGATGCTAGCTCCTCTGATGTATCACTTTGATCTAATTACTAAAACCTATTGGTTTTTGAGATGAAAAGGGTTAAAAAGAAATTGAAAGGGGAATCCTATTCTACTGTTGGTGATACATTTGTATTTTTGGTTCATCCACTCTATTTGAACTCATAAAATACTAATAAAATAATGCAATATTGAATCTACAACTTTAAATGACTTATGTATCAATATTTCATAGAAAGGTTTTATTAGGTGATAAAAGCATGAGAGAAATGATTGAATAGGCCTGATTCAAGGCACTAACCAATCAATTATATTCACTGTTCTCTGAGTCAAATGACATCAAACACTGAACATGACTTGTATAGTTTAGCATACTAGTAACTAGGTGAGATTAGGACCTGACAAGGGAGAAAATACTGCCACATGTGTAAATCAACTAACATAAAAACACCATACTAAAATAATGGAATCTAAATATAGTCATTTTATTCATTTTAGAGGGTTACAAAGTTCAATCTTGATAGTCTATCATGCCCAAAAGAGGGATCCCTAAACATTGGCTTGAAAGCCTGAATATATAGCAAAATTGAAGAGCTCTAGCCAATGTGACATAGAGGAAATAAGGATAAGTCAATTAGATATTAGCTCAAGTCAATATCCTTTTACAATTATAAATAATAGTCTTCAATAAGTGTCTTCATGTTGAAAGTCCTTGCATGATCTTCTCTTTAGCATTGGGAAGGAAAGGTGGGCCCATATTTGACTTGTCAAACTCCCTTTAAATGAAATATATGCCATATATTGATTGATTTATACACTTGAAGTGAGTTAAAGTTGAGTGAACGTCTTCCATTTCACGAAAACCATAAAAGATTCATGATGCTAATTAATTAGTCAACTCATGATTAGTCAACTAGAGTGATTGGCACTTTAGGATTAGTTAACTCCTTATTTAGACCTTCCTTTCATGAAATGTCACTTGAATACTGAATGTGCATGGAAATTCCCCTTTAAGAGAAGATATGTGGCATGGAAACTCAAAAATAACTCAATGATAGTCTTTCAACACCATTCTTTACTCGACGTATTTGATTAATAGGCCTACTAGGATAATTAGGCGTATAGGCCTGCTTCTTAAACTTGAAGACCATTAGAACCTATAATAAATCCATGAAAACCTACAAATATGGTGATATTAGACCTGAAACAAGCCCTCATATCATGAAATAGCTCCTTTTGATGAAGAAACACCTACAACTCAGTCAAACTAGTTGACTAGGTCAATTTTACTTGTATTTTCTATAGAGTGGATATTTTGGATGAGCTAGTAAGGGCACTTATAGGCATATTTTTGACCATATGATGATTTTAGGATGAAGAACAAGTCTCAAGATTCAATCTATATGGATTGGATTTCATTGAACTTTTTTGTAGCTCTTCGTTTATGCCTTTTTATTTGAAAAAACCCATTTTATAACTTTATCCTTAGAATTACGTACAAAAAATTACCATTTATGGGACACTCTCTGAGTTTAATTGATCTTTCAATAGGTTTTAGGTTTATATATGAGGTTTTGATTGTAAGAAAATTGATTTTTCTCAAAACTAGTTATTATGAGGGTTTGAGAGGGTTTTGGAGGTGAAACTTCTTCATGATGATTCATAAAGTACAGACCTCCAAACCCATACTTATTTATATGAATATAAATTATATATATCCCCTCAAATTCCTTTATAAGATTGAGTTTCCATGCAAAATATATAAAAAGATAACCATGTGAATAAATTTGCCTATAAGGTTTGCAAGCATTCTGGGTATGCTTACGCTCTTAACGATTGTTCATAAAGTACAACATCTCAACCAACATCAATTATTCATGAATGATAATTGAATAGGGGTCATTGAATCATTCTTAGAGTGTTTGTCCAAACTCTTCACATAGTGAAAGATATGAGCACTTGATCAGGTGGATCGAATGGGTGTCTTATCCTACACAATTTAAATTTGCTCTTTGAGATGAAACTGACTCTTCCATTACTTCTCCTTGATTTAAATCATCCTCATGGGGCCTAAAACATATGTTCATAACATTCTCAAAGTGTCATCTTGATTGATAGGTCTAAAAATGCCTTTTGGTTCTATAGGCCTTCTAGGCTTAAAACTGAGTTTTGGCCCAAAACCAAGTTTTGAGTTCTTCATGACCTATAGGATGATATATGGGATAAAAACACTATTTACATGTTATTTACATCCCCGTGACTTATCTTTTGCATATCAAGCTTAATTTTTCCTTGGTGCTTCTAGGATTGCTTATGGGGTTTCTTGCATACATGGCCTGTGTAGTCCTTATAGCTGGGTTTGATGCTTTTATTTGTATCATGTGAGATTATAAACATTGTCAAACCTTGAAAATTACTTGGAAACCCCTCTATCTAGTGGTATATATCTTGAACAAGTCACAAAATAAGTAAAGTCTCCAAAGAGCCATAGGCCTGTTTACTTGCTTTAGCCCTCAAGGGCACGTATTGCTTAGATTACTAAGAATTATCACCTCTCACAAGGTGTATGAATATTAAATAACATATCTTCATGCTTGTCAAACATTACAATAAATACCCAACCCTTCTAACACACCTTAAACTCAAGAAACCTGCCTGCTCCAATAGTGATTGTGAAAGGACATGCTGATGACTGTGTCAAAACCATGGGAATTTACACTTGTCAAAATACCTCTTTAATGGCATGATGAGTTTTATGTGGTCATAATGATGATGTGCACCAACTTAAAGTCTTGATTCCATGTGTAGGTGCCCCAAACTTGCCATTTCTCTCAAGACAAGCTCATGTGTTTGATTGTGACTATATTTTCATGCTTGACCTGAGTCTTTGAGTCTTAAGAAAGATTGATAATCCCTAAAAAGGTCATAAAAAAACTTTATTTATCCCTCTTGATCTTCATTAATCACTTAGTGGATCATGTTGCCTATCATAACATCCTTCCTCTTTATAGGCTCTCAAGACTTATATCCTATCAACACTACTATCAGTGTTCATTAAATGGAAAGGAGATGACCAAGATGTTTTACACCATCACTTAAATCCTTGAGGGTCTTTCTTATTACTTGAAACCTTTTTCTTACTCCTTTAGCTATTGACTCTTAAACTAGCTCTTTTGGCCTTAACACTATCATCTCTGTACAACCACATGTACTGTCACCTTCTTTGCTAAGTTGGCAGTGTCCTAGTACTTGAAAAAAGTCTCAAGGATGAAAAATAGTCACTTAGTTTATATATAATGTCATCATACATTCTCTCTTTACATAAATTACCTTGAGTTTGCATTTTACCTATATATTATTGTATGAGAAGAATCAAACCTTGTATGGTTGTAGGTAAGCATTGGTGAGGTGGTTGACTATCATCGTGTGTTTGGAAACCCTAATTTGATATCCATGGTATCATTACATAATTGATTAATACTATGACCCTTGTTCATTATGAAGAAAATAACCATGTACCATAGTTTTCTTTCCTTCTTCATGCTTGGAAACATGATTGTGCTATGTGGCTGTAGGTGTAGGTTCAAATGGTGTATGACTATAACATGTACTTTGAGGCTCTTTTTATCTTGTTAATGAGATTATAAATCATTTACTTATGCTTTTGAAACCTTCATTATCAAGAAATCAACCATATATCACTCTGTTCTATCCTTATTCATGCTTGGAAACATGACTATACTTGGTGGCTGTAGGTCCTTGTACAAACAAGGACTGTACTAATGATACCTAGTGAGTTTTGATTGGTGCTCAAGGTAAAAAGATGTATGAATATGATCTTGACTTGTCAAATTATCTCAAGATCATCTCATTAGCTTACTCTCTTATTTGAAATCTTGAAAACTTCTTCTTAGTATTATCTCTCATTGACTATAGGATCCTTCTGTGCTAGTTGTAGCTCTCTATTTTTGACTCTTGAGTCATTCAAAGATTTACATATGTTGTTATTTGAGCTGCCTTCTTAGACCATCCAATTCATACTTCTTCATCATACTTTACCCCCTAAATTGAAAACAAGCTCTCTTTCTTGGAATATACTTGACTATCCTTTTTGGCCTGTAGGTTATCCTTAGTTGGCTATAGGTGTCTAGCCAAAGTCAAAGACTGTGCATTATATTTGAAACCCTCTCCATCCTCTACCTTCTTCATTTCATATCACCATTTCATGATGTTATGACCTTGCTTTGGAAATGAAGTTTTACCACTGGTTTGCCCTCATTAAGACCTTCAAGAGAATGACATATATGAGTGTGTACTGTACTTTTCCATGCTTGTACGGACTGAAGTCGTGATTTAGGATTTATAGATATTTAGAAAGGTGATAAAAGGTGTAAACAAGTCCTTATCTTGCCAAAAGATCTCTGTAATCACTATTACTTATTTTCAAATCTTCAAACCTTGAGAACCCTTTTTATAGCACTATCCATCCCATTGACTATAGGTTACCTTTTAAGATTGTATGTAGGGTTTCTTTATACTTGAAGAGTTTTGAATAAAACATAAGGTGTCATTATCCTTGCTATGATGATCTTTTGGCTAATCTCAATACCCTTCTTGAAGTTCTGCATCATGAAATTCTCCCTCCTAGCTTTGTTTATCCTCAACTTGGTGGTAGTAGTGCTATAAGTTGGTTATATGTTACATTGGTGCTTTTTGAGCCATTCAAAGTTTGACAAATTTTGTACTTTTAAATACCTTCATTATGCCAATCACTTGATACTATCTAGACATGCATTAGAATGATACACCTATCCTCCATATGCCTAAGAAGGTCTAAAGACTAAGACTATCATATGCCTGCTATAGGTGGGTGTCTTCATTTGAGCTTGTAGGTATACTAAGAAACCCTTGAAACTCATTTATGAATTTCAACCCTTGATTTACCATTATTTAAGTCAAATATAGATTAATAAGGCTTCACTTGATAGTCAACCTTCAATGACATATTGATGTTATGATCAAAACTTAAAATACTGTGTCCTAAGGGTTTTAAGACTATTTTTGTGCCATTTGTATGAACAATATGTGAAATTGGTATTTTATAAGGTTTTCACACATGTATATGATCCCTATCCTTTTATTGCTTCATCTTGATAAGGTAGTTTGATCAATGACCTTCAAAAGTACATCTTCCCTATCATTCCTTTCATCTCTTTCATAACAAGTGTTGACTATTGGTGCACTGCTATAGGTGTGCTTTTCATCTCAACTTAACATGACTTCAAGGTTTTCATACTTATTTGAGTGACCATGATGGCACTCAGTGTTCTTGATTTCTCCTAATGATGGGTTGATAAGATGGAGGTGATTGGAAGGAGGAGGGGATTGAATGGATGGTGGGTGGTAGGGAGCCTTACGCAGTAAGAATGACAGTGTTATGACAATGGTAATGGAGATGACCAAAATGGAGGTGGAAAGGAAATAATAGGAGTACTAAGACCAACTTGAGAGTCCTATTCATGAACATGGGTATATCCTTAAACACATACATCAATTTAGAGGCCATTTGTGGATGAACATGGTGTTAAAATGAAACATATGTTTCTACTAAAACCTTAAAATGTGCTAGAAAACCTTAAACAATGCTAAAATGGGCCTCCTTGGAGATGCTTGAGAATACAAAGATGGGATATGTCTTGAATCCTTGGAGAAATTCTTGAGAAAACTTATTTGTAAACATGATAGCATGAAGAAAATCCATGCTATGGAGGAAACCAAGAAATCTTGAAAACCTTCTCTCCTAGACTATACAATTCCTCTTTAGAAGCATGCCAAACTATTGATTACACTCCTTGTCTTTGTGATATTTGTTTAACCTTAACATGTGTGTTGAAAGATTAAAGGAGGCCATGTGATGGTGGTTTGGGTTCCAAATAATCTCTAAAAACTTGATTTTTTTTGAAATGATGTCTTGATGAGTAGAATTTGCAAAAAAATGGTTGCTTTCATGGATGTAAAACTATAGATGTATGGCCTAAATTCAAATGGATGATTCATGAGGGAGAATAAACCAATTTTAGAACCACTTTCTCCAGTAGGAATCCTTCTAAGTCTACTTTCTTTGACCAAAAATTCAGACTTGGATCTTCTCTTTCCAAACCATACCAACTGCAAATCTAAAGGCCTATCTCTATGTTCAAGGAAGCCTCTTGATTAGAGGTGACCATTTTTAAGCATGTATTGCATCTTCATGACATTAAATTCTTTTTGGAGACCTATCATGCTTTCTAACTCCTATTTCAAACCTCATATGTACATAATTTTGTACAAGTCTGTACTACTCTTTGAAATATGAATGAAAATAACTTCTTTTTGCCTTTTAAAGATAACTTAAGACTTACACCACAAATATAAGTGCATGAAATGGATATCCACGAGTCAAGGATGTGTTAACATAAATTTTTGATCTTTTTACATGCATTCTATGCCAAATTTGGTATGTGGGATCTAAAAATAGGTTCTTTTTGGCTTAAATTTGCATCAAATGACATTTTCAAGTCATAAAAATTTATTTCTAAGGTCAAGTCATATATATGAATATGGTCAAAGGTATTTGACTCATTTTATGACCTTTTTAATTTTAATTTTATCATTTAAAGACCAAAAATATTCCTTTGAAGGCAAAAATACATAATTTTAGACCACCTTAAACATGCTCAACAGTACCATGAAAAGTTTTAAACTGTACGGGTTGGTATTTGGCCTTGACAGGCATAATTACCAACTTTTAACTCCATCTCAGAGTGAAGAAACTTGATACACTGGTGCAAGGTTTAAGGCATTGCATGAATTTCATGTATCCATGGTCTACCCAAAAGAAAATTATATGATAAATCCAGGTCTAACACATGACAAAGTTATTATGGGTCAAAGGCCTTACAATCACTAACAAATTAATGGTTTATTATGATTCCCGACCTTCATTGTCATAGGCCTTGATAGTAATAGTTTCTGGATGAAAGTTAGCTACTGTATATCCCACATGCTTGATTAAGTTTAGAGACATAATATTCAACATGAGGACACATTTAACTTTGTGCCACATTATGATAACTTCAATGTATAATGGGTTATTATGAAGAGGGCCAAGGGATAACATATCACTTTGGTTGAAGGTCAATTGTTGGCCTGGGGCTAGGTGTCCAACCAAAACTTGAAATTTGTTTGGTATATTGTCATTGGGGACTTGAGATTGGCCTAGGAGTTCAATAAAGATATTCTTGTAGATGGTAGATGTACACAACAAATCTAGAATAGAAATTTATGTGGGTGTCTTTTGGAGTTGTTATATAATATCATATATTTTTCCTTAACAATGGTATTTAGCTTAGTCCTAGTTGGTATGGTGGGTTGGATTGGCTCATTAGACATGGGTTACGGGCCTAGAATGGTGACTTTAGATCATTGAGTTGTGATTGCATAATTTGGATTGGGTAAAGGACCATCATAACTAGAAAATGATGGAGATGAGCCAAAGAGGGTAATTATTTATTGTTGGTGTGTTTGGTTGTAGTCATACAAAAATGAAGAGTTATCAACATAAGGTCCTAAGATGGTAATCCTTGGTTGCTATTGTACTTGGATGTGATCATAGGTTAAGGAAGGATTATCAACATTAGTAGGTTGATTGGCATTATTAGGCAACAATCTTGGTCTGTTGGCATTTGGTCTAAGATTGATGGTAATGGTAAATATATGACTACCCAAAATATGACCTATAACTTTATTGCAGTCATGTGAAAATGCGTGATAGGTCTATTAGTTATTGAGGTCATTTTGGCCTTGGTTTCATCTATTTTGTGGTTGACATTGTTGTTGTTGTTGTTGTTATGGTTGTGGTCTTCATTGTTGCTATTGTTGATTGGTATTGTCATTTTGTGGAAAAGGGTTTTGGTAGATACCTATGTTTTGATTGGAACTAGATTCTCTATTTTCCAATTAGATCTCTCTATTTTTTAACATATTCTCAATGAGATGATTTAATTACACACATCATATAGGATGTGTAAAAACATGATGGTATTCATAGAACCTATGTTCTTTATACCAATCTGGATAAGGTATACCCTTAGGAAAGTGTTTTGGAGTCAACCAACTAATCATATTAGCTATGTCTAATTTGTGAAACACTACTTCAATAGGCTCACCGAGGTCATTGAAGACTCTAGAAGTAGGTCCTCTTCTTGGAGGAGGGGTTTGCAAAGGTGGTGGTTATAGTATTTGAGGAGTTGGCCTAGGTTGAGGCATAGACAATAATTATTATATAGGATGCATTTGTGGAATAAGCTACATTTGTGGGAGAGGCTGAGTAAAGTGTGTTTGCATAATTTGAACATGACGTAACTCGATGACTCCATCACAGACAACATTCTTGTTGTAGTTGTATGACGTAGGTTTTTTTTAGTTATTAGCTTAATCAGGTGTAAAGGTTTTTTTTAGTTATTAGCTTAATCAAGTGTAAATGTTTACGTTTGGACTGGGCTAGGACTCTGACTTGGGTGGGAATTTTGGTTTTGGCTCTGAGTTTGGTTTGAAGAAAATAACTTAATAATCCCTTTATTAATGAGGGATTTTTCAATTTGTATAGATTTCTCAATGATTTATTTGAATGTGTGAGCACATTGAAGCTCCATGTAATAAGATATTTCACTTTGCAAATTTTTAGTAAACATATTGACCAATTATTTATCTCGTAGATTATGGGTAAAATGACTAGCAAGTGCTCTCCATCTTTGTAAGTAATTTGAAAATCTCTCACTAAATTTTTGCTTATCCTAACTCAAATCAACTACTAAAATCTCATGTTCGATATTATAGGAGAAATGCTGTATAAATTTATCCAAAAGATCATCAAAATCAAATACCAAGTTCTTTGGCAACTTAAGAATCCACTCCAAATCCTACCCAACTAGACTTCGATGAAAAAGAAGCAGGTAGATGTCACTATAGGCCACTGGCTAGAAAATGACAAAAAACTCTTTTAAATTCTCCCTAGGGTGTCCTTTACCATTGTATTTTTCAAATTTTTGTGGCTCATAACCTAGAGAAAATGGTATTTGGAGATACTCCATGTTAAATGGATATGAACACACATCATCCAATTTGAACTTCTTGGTTTGTTTTCCCATTTGAATGGCTACAATTGCATCTTTTATTTGTTGCAGCTCTTTGGATAAGAAACTTGATGGCACAGTTGGTTGTGGTTGTGGATGGGTGATCAAAGGTGGATTAACTTGATCAGGGTATAGTGGAACAATGGAGTATTATGGAATGTTGGTTTGATGAACCAATTGACTAAGAATATGTATCTGCGCATTGGGATTGGGTTGTTGATACTACATGCATCATTAGTAAATATTTTGGTTTGGATTCAAAATATGGAGTTTAGTATGTGGGAAATTGGGTTGTGATGGAATTATGTGGCTTTGTGGAAGATACTATGCTGGTTGAGTTTGAATAGGAACTTATTGCTGAGTAGTCGAACCTAATGATATAAATGGTACTTGTTGTTGACTAAGGGCCCATCTTTGAATATGCGGCACATATTGGGTAAAAGGCAAATGTTACTTAATAGGTATTTAATGGATGTTAACATCTCTTTGTTGAACAAAAATATGTTATGAAATTATGCTTATTGGGTGTTTGGTATTTATCGTTGACCAATAAGAACATGTTGTTGGCTATACAACATTTGTGATTCTTGAGGTACATTGGTTTGCATCTATTGTGGTAGAACATTCATTATTACCTATTTAGGTGGAACATTTATTTCCACCTATCGAGGTAGCATAGTGTTATGCCTTTGTCAAGGTGGTAAATGGGTCTGTGTTAGTGGGCATGAAATATTAGCTATCACCTATTGATGTAGGTTAACATTCACCACTTGTTGAGGTAAAACATTGGGTAATGCCTAATTACTTACTCCCCGCTATTTGTGTGCTTAAAGAAGTAACTGGTTGAGGAGTGGGAGTAACTTTTTTGGTTGAGAACTAGACATTCCTACCTTATTGCAAACCACTCATGATATTGGCAAGAGTCACTTGTTATTGTGAATTATTTTATGGTGCATTTACCCACTTTGATTTAAATTGGGAGACACTTGTGTGTTATCCACTATGTTTGGCACATGAACCTGATTAGAAGACACAATCACTTCCTTAATGAATGGGACATTGAACATGTTATTTACCAAAGTACTTTGGGAAAATGGGTCCACTCTAGAATTAGTATGACCTAATGAATAAACTAACACTCTTGCTCAAGGAGTTAATTGTATAAGTAGGGTATTCGATATGGCTACAACATTGAAATTCAGTGTCATATTAAGACAAGTCTGATATGCTTCTTGCATTTACATGAATTGGTCTACCATGGGGCCTTTTCCCTTTGTAAGCACATTCAAATCTTGGTTTGACATTATCATGAGTGCTTGATGGTAATGAGTAGAGGCTTGTTTGATGGTTCTAGTATAAGGTATATTACGAGGCACTCTAACTAGACTAGGTATATTTTCGTGGGGAAAGTCTTCCAAAAGCATGGTCCCTACCTCTATGGTCTTAACCAAAACCCCTTCCTTATTTTCAAGGAAGTGATGATTGAAAAAGTACAGGTCATAGCTTGATGGCATGGTAATGTAGTAAGGTTATTGTTGGACTTGTTAGAGATTAAATGGCACACTAGCAAGGTATTAAGCTATCTGTTCTTGATCCTGCCCTGGATAATGATGTGTACTAACTAGGTATTATGCTAATGAATCTTAGCTTTGTTCCACATATTGAGTAGTGTAAGGGGGATATGGATCCATCTCACAAGCTAAGTCATCACCATATGGATCTTGAACAAAGGCACCATTCATGACTATGCTTTTGTAATCTAGATTGTAGATGGTCCCACTATGTGTGTAGTGAGGCATATCCAAACCTACGAGTAACATCTCATGAAGAAAAAGTCTAAATTCATAAAACACGTGGAACACGATCTAAAAAGATTAGTTGATGCTTGGCACATATTGAAACCTGGTCTATATGGAAAACTCAGGTCTAATGTTACAAATAGTTTAAACTTGGCATAAAATGGATCTCTTCTCAAAAACTATTAATGGAAACTTATTCTTAAATGTCTAAGGTCCTTCACACAAATGCCCAAATGAAAGGTAAATTTGAATCCTAGTCTTAGAAAAGTGTTTCAGACAAATCTAATCTTGGTTTAAAATGAAAAAGTGTTAGGTCTTTGGTCAAAATTCACAAAGCTAGACTTAAAAAGGTAAACTAGGTCTGAAAACATCAAGGCAATGTTAGGTCTTTGGTAAAAAGGCACAAAACTAGACTTTGAAACAAACCAAGTTGAGGTAAACATTTGCAATAAATCTAACTTTAAGGAAAACAATTTGAAACACTTAGAATCAATTTTGGCACATGGATTTTAGAAGAAACTTGACCTTCGTATAAAAGCATTTACTCTAGGCACATGCCTAAAACTAATTGGGAAAGTTAATCTCAAATAATCAAAATAAGAGTGACGAGTAAAAAATTCAAGCTCAAGTGATAAGTAAGGCTCCAATGTAAATTAAACATGCTTAAATTTATACTTAAAAATAGAGTTTTGACCTTAGTTTAAGGCCATAAATTGACTTGAGGTACATAAAAATAATTCACTTCTTAGATCTAGACAAAAGAGTCTTTAAAGCAAGTAATGAATTAGTCTAAGTTACACAATTCACAAGTAAGAGTTAAACACTAGAGTCAAAATTAAGCAAGACTTAGGTGTAAACCAGCCAATTTTGATTTTGAACTTTGCAAGATAAATTTTGAACTTGGTTCAAAAGACTTGGATTTTTCAAATAGAGAATACCCTAGACCCGAATGGACAACATAACGACACTATTTTTAGATTAAAGGTACATGTGATTTTGATCTTGGTTAGAAATAATGGGAAAGGTTTTTGGAATAACATGGGTAACATAATGACACCTCTTGATCAAATGGTATGACAATGGTTTTGGATTCAAAAACCCAAGGTAAATGTTTGGAATGAAAATAACATAATATCACCTCTTAAGTTAAAATGGTGGAAAAACATGTGATGTTTATGACTCATTTTGAACAAACAAATAATTTCTAGTCTTCAAACATGTATGCAAATCAAATAAAATAGATATAATATAAATGACTTATCTTATCCTTATAACTGACATGGGTGTGTGTAGATTTTATCAAAGTTTCCACCGACATACTAATACTTTTGAGGAACTAAGTGTTAATCCAAAATTTAAAGAAAAAGTGTAGGTAGAGTTTTTATGCCTCCCTCTGTCTCTCAAGCATTGATACGTGGCATGAACTTAGAGTGAGGAGCAGTCAACATTTGACAAGAAATACTATGACATATTGGGTTGATTAAAAATCTAAAATTTCAAACGTACTATATGGTTTCAAGTGTGGCTAACTTAAGAGTGCAATCAAATTAATTGGATTCATACCTTCTAACTTACTATGCAAGGGTCTATTCATTTGCATAACAACTCTAGACATATACTACTTAATAGACTTCGATGTTTATCACGACCTAACTTGGGTTTTTATTAGGATCAGAGAGGCTTGCTGCTTAGCCCCCTAAGAATCCTAGTATCATGTGCCTGGATTTATAAACCTTGAAATGGAATGAAGTTGGTACAATGTTGGGAGATGAAACTCTAGGTCAATGCATCCCTAAAGAACTTGTGAGGAGGCGATGAACTCCCACCCACAAGCCAAATACAAGAAAAAAATAGATGAAAAATGAAAAGACTTTAGAGGTCACTTTTGAATCACCTAAGTCACTCAGAGCTTGAGAAGAACATACATGACATTATTTCCAACAAGATTTTTTACAAATAATGACGATAAACCAAGCACTTTTGGTCACCTGAATTCCCTAAAGTGGATCAGGGAGAGCATATACACTATAGTTTTTGTTTACGAAAATAAAAAAAATCTAATCTATGAAATTTTAAACTATCTAAATAACAAACAAGAATTGAAAAAGCCATTAAGAGATTAAACTAAAATGCAAGTTTCTTTTGATAGCACCAAATTGAAATGTGTCTAAAATTTTTGGCCCCTTAGCTGTGTTTGCACTTGTAAAAATCTTGGAAATGGTAAAAGACAAATTGTTAAGTGATTTTAAAGCACCTTACCCAGATGTGAATGAATTTTAACCTTTATTTATGAAATTTGACTTTGCAAAAGGAAAAAATAATTCAAAAACACTTAAACTTCCTCTTTTTTGGCTCAATTATTTTCAAATAAGATTAGTTGATTAATTTGTGCTTTAATCCAAGGTGAAATTCTATAAGTTAACTCAAGAAAATGAAAATGTTAGCTCTCTAGAATGATTTTGTAGTTATGCAGAAAACTATGAACTGCAAAATTATTTAGGCATAAAAAACACAGAAAACTAGAATAAACCATGAACTTACAGAGATCAATTTTGTAGTTCCATAACGATTTCATAATTCACCTTGATTATTTTGTAACTTAACTTGATGATTTTAAAATTGTGGGAAAATCTGTAAAAAACATAGAAAATAAAAAGTTGTGATTTTGCTATTTGCTATTGATTTTGTAGTTAGAAAATGATTTCATGACCCAAAAATATGATTTCACAACCTAAAAATGTGATTTTACTACTCTAAATCATGATTTCACTACTACAAATAACAATTTTGTAAATAAAAAAGATGATTTCATAGATTTTAAATAATTTTGTAGTTTTAACAAACATAAAGGAAAAGTGTTTTCTTATAGGATAAATTTGTAGTTTCACTTGATAATTTCATTGTTTGCATCTCCAATTTCATAGTTCTATAGAGCCAAGTCTAAACCAGAATGATTTCATGATTTCTGTCTATGATTTTGCTATTTGTCTTGTAGAATTCATAGTTTTAAAGGCCAAACATGGAAAAGTTAGCTAAAAAACAAGAAATTAAGGTTTAAAATGAATGCTTCTTGGCTCCAAAGAGGTCCAAATATTCTCTAATTATACATGTGGGATGATCTCAACATGATTCTAGGTACTAATTTTCAATGTGCAGATGAAATTAGGACATTTAGTGATTCCTAGGCTTAATTTTTACTGTTTGTTAGAAATCAATTTGAAATCTAGTTGGAACACAGTTATGGCCAAAATGGGGTATCTACACTCATGATGAAGGGTGCTATTAAAACTATCAAAAGAAGAGAATAGTCCCGCATCGATGAAGAATATATTATGAACCATTTCCATATTTAAAGGTAAGTATTGTAAGTTGATTGTTGATAGTAGTACTACAAATAATCTTGTTTTGCAAGAGAGGGTTGAAGAAGTCGGTGTAAGGAGGATTGTGCATCCAAATCCCTATAGAGTGTCTTGGTTGTTGAAGAAATATTAAATTTTGGTGAATGAGCAATATATAGGAAATTTTTAGATTAATACATACAAAGATTAAGTCATGTGTGACATGATGCCCATTGATGTTTACCATGTGATACTTGGAAGACCTTGGTTGTTTGACATTAAGGTGAAACATGATGGGCACGTGAACACCTACACTTTGGTGAAGGATGGAAGAGCGTGTATTTTAAATCATTTGAAGGATAAGAGTGATGAAGTGGATAAAGGTCAAAGGATATTGATGATTTTGGGAAAAACATATATGAGAGAGGTGAAGAATAAGCGTGAGTAATGCGTGTTCATACCAAAGTCAACAGAAGTTATCAATTTAGGTATAACAGAATTAACACTTATTCACAAAGTAAAGGATTTTTTAAATGAGATCATAGTGATTATTTCAAATGATCTACTAGATGGGTTGCCACCCATGAAGTATATAAGTCATTAGATGGATTTGATTCTAGTTTTGAATTTACCAAACAATGTTACATGTAGGTTGGTGCCTAATGAGAATGTATATGCACAAAGATAAGTTCATGGTTAATAAGAGAAAGTTTGTGCTTGTGTGCAACTAAAGCAGTGTTAGTGCCTAATAAAGGAGGCAAATGGAGGATGTAAACTGATTCTAAATCCATCAACAAGATTACTATTAAGTACATATTTTCATTGTTACTCATGGATGATTTGATGGATAACTTAAGTGGAGCGCAATACTTTATGAAGATTGACTTGAAGAGTAATATCACTAGATTCATATAAAGGAAGGTGATGAGTGGAAGATTGTTTAAAAAATGTAGGAAGCATCATATGAATGACTAGTCATGCTATTTGGATTAACACACCAAGTACGTCCATGAGATTCATGAATGAAGTGCTGAAATTGTTTTTGGGTAATTTTGTCATAGTATATTCAGATGACACATGCATTTTAAACAAAACAAAGGGAAAAAAATTAATGCATTTGAGATAAGTATTGTAGTGGTTGCTAGATGAAAATTTGTTGATGAATTTGAAGAAATATAGTTTCTTGAAGGAAGAGTTGGTATACTTTGATTTTGTGATTTCTAGAGAAAGATTGAAGATGGATCTAGGAAAGGTGTACATTGTACATGTGTGGCCATCACCTATGAGGACATTTGAAGGGCGAAGCTTTCAAGGCCTTACAAGTTTTAAAAAGAAGCTAGTCAAGGATTTAAGTGGGACACATGTAGCAATATCTGGGGTGATGCACAAAGATAGAAAATAATTTGTTTGGAGCACATCAGTGGAACATAGTTTCCTTTAGTTGAAGAAGGTAACTAAGTAACAAATTTTGGTGTTACCAGCTTTTGGTAAGGCATTTCAAGTATATTATGATGCAAGAGGTGCAACAATAGGAATAATGATGTGTCAATAAGGTAGGTATATAACTTAATTTAGTAAGAACCTGAATGATGTGAAGAAGAAATATTTAGTATATGATCATGAGTTCTATGCCATAGTGAAATTACTTAAGAAATGAAGACATTATCTATTGCTTAGGGAGTTTTTATTGTATACAAACCGTCAAACATTACAATATATAAATAGTCAAGGAAGGTCAAAACAAAGACATTAAGTGGGTTGAGTTTATTTAGGGTTACTCATTTTTATTGCGGCACAAAGTGGTAAGTCATACAAATATGCAAATGCATTGAGTAGAAGAGTTCTGTTGTTGAATGAGATGTGAGTAGACATCATAGGATTTGATTCTATGAAGGAGATGTATAAAGAAGATGAATATTTCAAAGATGCATTTTAACATCCACTTATTGGTTTTTTTTTTTTAGACTAATTAGAGTGAACTATCAATTAATATGCTAAACATCATATTGTTAGTTTCTATGCTGTACAAATAATTAGTTGATAAATTAGGTAAGGAGCTCAGACCAAATTTGCATTGTGACTTGTCCCCTTAATGTTTCGAATAAGTGAATATACTCAGTGATAGTCTTTGCCATCTATCCACATTAATGCAGCTTGTGAGAAATTTATCTTCGAGAACATGCTAGCTTAACTTATTTCTTAGTTAAATGTATAGACATATTATTCTACCTAATTCTCAATAATGATAGTGAACCTCTTTTACTTTTCCAATTGAGGATTGGGTAACATTGCTTAAAGCAAGTACAACAACACTAGGTATATTTTCATCATAATGTCATACAATATAGTTTACCCCATTTCACTTTGCCACTTAATACAGGGCAATATAAGATATTAATTATAATAAATAACTTAAGCATCAAACTTTAGTTTTAGTTCCATCTATTTGACATTAACTTACATTTCTTATAGACCAAGCTTACAAATTTAAGTATCGTTTATATTGAACAAGGTTTCGTTCAATGTTGTTTATAAAACCAAGTTCCAATAATCATTTTAGGAAACATAGAGACCCTTTTAAATAAATATATACATGCATAGTCTAGGTAAATGGACAAAATAGAAACTTATACAAGAAGACCTAAGTATGCCTAGTACAATATAGTTCAATACAAGTTATGTACACCAATCAATAAAGTAAATCCAATGAAATTATGTAAATCTATGATGAACATATCACAACATTTAAATAAAACCAAAATCACTCATTCATGAACCTTGGGTTATAAGTAAGAATTTCATAAGGTCAATTAATGTAATTAATTTGCAAGAGTTTGAGTATCCAAGTTTATTCAAAGTAGTTCAAAATAAAATCACAATCATATGGAAATTTAAGTCAAAGGAACCACTTATATTGTATTTTCATGATAGTACCAATGGGATACAAGTATGTTTAATCAAAATATCAAATACCTTTCAAAGGTTAAAATCGTAAGCAATGCCTAGAATTGCCATCATTCACAAATCTGCCAAAAGGCTACAACAAACTATAAATGAAACAGGAAACTTTAACTATGTAGTGTAACACAAATTTGAATAGATACAAAGTTAACAACCTACATATAACTCTATCAATAAAATCATTATAATCAATGTAAACCTAATCATTATTAATAGTTGTAAGCATCAGTGCCATTTACACAAGATGTAATACCACAAGACATAAAACCTTGTAGGTTATAACATCATATCCATCTCTTGTTCTGAGTCATAGTAACATGGTAGAACATGGTCTGTGTTCTATTAACAATTAAATTCTACACAACTCTAAAATGAGTAGATCAATAAGCAATGTTTCTTGTCTTACAACTGGAGCAATTATTTACACAACTCAAGCATATTAATAATGCATATAACCTCTATCTCATACAAAATTTGAGAATGACATAAATTTGAATAAGTACAAGAAGGAACATCATATTTTTTCCATTATCTAACATAATCAACAACTACAACACATAAATCAAGAAACATTTTGCAGTCTCAACATATAGAAAAGAGCCTTTATTGCTACAACAGGTAATTATAAGTTGAGACTTAATTTGCTCCACATCATAAACATTACTTACCATACCTGTTTCAAACCAAAATGAATTCACTTGACCAAATCCTTCTACAAGATCTTAATCATCAAAAAGCTCAGCCAACTTTATCAAAATAACCATAGGCTTTACAAAATTATGCATTATACTATATAGTTTATTTACAAATAATATGTAAAATAAGAATCCCACTAAAGATAATGCTTCTTATGAAGTACAACTGAGCATAATACATCTCTAGAATGAATCAACATACTAGACTACGGTAAACAAGTGCTTAGGTGTCTAAGATACCCAAAATATATTTACCAGCTACCTCTAACCCATATTGACCAAGATAAGCTTAAACATCAATGGTATAAACTATTGACCCTACTTATCCCAACCATCAACTTGGGTGTGCGAAACCACTTTGTAATAAATACAATAAATAAGGGTGTGATAAAGAAACTAAAACTTCTTAGCATTTCTTTATAATTCAAACATACATACATGATTAATGATTTATTGTAACCTTACCTGTATTCAACTATCTATTAGGCAGAGCTTGTGACCTAAATATAGTTCTTTAACTTTTGATTAGAGGTTCTTAATTAGATTTTTTATTAGCTTTAACATTTTAGATAATTATTCATAATGCTATCTAACTCTCACCATGTAGGCCTTATGAATTAGGGCCTAATACTGATTATTGACAACCTTAACCTCACATGTTATCTTTTCCTTTGAACTATATACTCATATTGTTATTAGGGTGTTCTTACCAATGTGAGTTCATCCCCTGCCCAGTGGGCTTACTAACATTACCAATTAAGACTTATATCTTACTTATTAGAATAGGTTGTTTACAACCTTTCCTTGATGCCTTTTACTCTTTTTATCAATACCTGAATTGTGAAAGTCTTAACAAGCTAAAACTTAACCTTTTGGTGTATCTCACCAATAACCTCTTTTCTTTGGTTATTGAACTTACTGTTTCTATTGAATTACATTTGAACTCAATGATATAGGTTTTTTGACAACTTTAAAAAACCCTCTTAACATATTTATGATGTCAAAACTTTAGTGTTACCTGTATCTAGGCCATAGACACCAAGTTATCTTGTAGGTTTATCTCCTAGTTATGGGTAATCATACAGTGGATGCCTTATTTTTATTGGTATAAGATACCTAAGTAATCATAAATGAAATTTGTTTTTATCTTTATAATCTAGTTTTTAACCTTGCTAATACCATAGTTACTCAACCAAATTTAATCCTAAATTCCATGCATAGACTTACATACTCAGCGATGGGATCTTAAGTTACTTTTTTCTTAGTGTATGATAACTGTCTTATGATCAAAAGATTTAGAGATATTAGGTTTATATAACTCTATATATAAAGTATATAGATCTTGTCCTTTGTTTAGGTCATGTATCTTAATTATAGGTATTCTAACATCCATTATTTGGCTTCATACAACACAATCTTATAATATATGCTCCCATAAAAAACACATAATTGTAATTCAATTGAGAGTTTATACTAAACTCTTAACAAAATTTCACCAAAAAATAATTTCATTTCTTATCTTAGATTTCAATTGAATAATAACATAGATATTTTAAAAAACCCTAAGTTTTATTATAAGAGATTGTGCGTATACTTATTTCTGTGATTAGCTGAACCAATGTACTTGCTTAACTTGTAATCCTTCCATTTGACCCCTGATTCTTCCTTCCTTGAGTACCAACCAATAATTTTTCAACCTTGACTATCTATGTGCCCTCAAAGCTTATTTCATATATATATTTGTAGTTAGGGTCTTCAAAATGAAAAAGACTTGAGTTCACAATAGGCATGAACACCATTAAAACACATGAATCCATGATTTTCATAGTTTGTATGAAAGCTAACCATGCAAATTGATTTTGCATGATTGTATTAGGGATTATCATTATCTTTCCTTAGTCGAGGTTGAAAAATCTTCCAATTTTTTTTGTGAATCAACTTCCTTAAATCTCCTCCTCATCCTTACTTCTTTGTTATCCATGACGTTATGTTATATCATGTTCTTCCATCATTATTTTTATCCAAAACCCAAACTTGTATTTGACCTTGCCTTTATGCCTTTTAATAAATTCCCCCCTTTACCTGATTTGTGTTTTCCCTTTAGGGTTTGAAACCCTTTTCATTATGGTAGCTTTAAAATTTTATTTCTTTTTATTGTTATAAAATACAGTTTCATCTTAGTCACTAGATTATACCCATATATTTTTTTCTCTCATTCATTAACAAGTAATAGGCTTTAAATACATACCAAGACTAGGTTATAATAAAAATCACTACCAATTTAGATACTCAATCAAAGTGCATTTTCATTTGTCTTATGTTGTGAATATAGTTAGGTTATAGTCATAATATTCAAGGATAAGGATTATTCACTTTGAGCAAAGAACTTTATTAAATTTTGCCATAAAATTTTTACTGGTTTCACAAATAACCATAACAACTGATATGAAGCAATCACAAGCACATATGGGTAGACATTTGATAGTCAAATAGGGTCTTAGTTTTCTCTCATTCCCCTATTTACCTTATCTTTTATAAAGTGTTGTCTCACTATGAAGCCTAGCTCTTTGGTGGCCAATCTAGGTACCCAAAAATTAACCAACAAAACATCAACAATATTGATTTAACTTATTTTGGGAATAATAAAATTTTATTCCTATTTTAATTAAGGGTTTGGATTAATAAATTAGTCTGATTTATGCAACTGTTTGTCTTTTTCACCTTTCTAAAAATAACAATAATTAACAATAAATATAACTTAACTAGAAAATAGACTAAGACTAATGATACAAAGGTTGAAAATAGCTGTGCAAGACTAAAAAGGTGTCATAAACCTAAATGTAGCTTTTGTTGGGTGAAAGGATAGGAGCACCAAAAAGTGGATGTTTTGGTGTCTGGTGTTGTTGTCCATTCTTGCTACTATTGTCTAAACTGATCATAGAGACTTGATACTTTTTGGGTAGTTACAATGTGCTTGTTAAAACTTGAGCCATGGTTGTTGATATAACTCATTATGGAACTAATTTTGTCTTCAAACCCTAACCCTCCATCATGCTTGATAAAATGACATTTAGGTCACTTGAGAAAGAGGGGGGTTAGTGTTAAATATATACTAAACATGAAATCCACACCCCTAGTGTAGACACACTACCTACATACCAATACTCTAAAGAGGGATCAAGTCATATGTAATTCTCCCACATAGTGTGCTTTATGCAATAGTGTGATGCAGATGCAAATGCCAAATTGATAGTGTTTCAGGTGGCTGGGGACTGGTATGAGGATTTGAGTAGGTTTGTAGCTATGTTGGTTGACTATGTGCAAAGAATAGGGAAAATCTTAGTGCTTTGTTTGTATTCTTGCCTACTTTGTAAGTTTGGTCCCCTTTCTTATAAATGAGCTTTGCATGGGATTTTATAGGAAAAAATTTGTCATGGGTTAGATGTATTCAAGCTAGGCTAACCTAATTAATGATAAGGACTAGATAAAAATGATCGTTGGGGCTCAAAGTACAAATGAACAAGATCATCAAAAATGGGACACTTCTCTAAGGGTGCTATAGTCCAAATGGGGTGCTCTAATTTTATAAGCTCAAGATCTAGGGGAATAGGATTGGCATGAGGAATACTATCTGGTTGAGGTGGAATGACCATTTAGAAGGTTTCAAATGATTAAAATTAAGTAAAAAGGTGTCTATAAGGGTGTAAGATCATGCAAAAAGGACCTATGGATGGGGTGTCACAAGCCACACTCAAAGTACCAATTTGGATATTTTATATGACTACATTTGCCACCATTATTCTAATGATGCAACAAAGTGAAATACTATGTTAAATAAAAAGTAGAAAGTGTACCTGAACTTACTTATAAGGGTGAAGCTCATGAAGATGTGTGATACTGAGTGTGCGTAGAGAGAGCACAATGTGAAGTGTACATCTGTACGAGAAAATAAGGAGTAGATCAGTTCTTACTAGACATGCTATGTCTAAAATAAGAACATATAAAGGTTAGGTAAAATAGAGAGGAAAAGAAAGGAATGAATACACCTCATCGAGTATGTGAACCAATAGAAAACTTGTTATGTTGAGTGATGCTGGATATGTGCTAAACCAAGAGTAATATCGTGAATAGAATTGAGTGATCAATTCATTGAGGGTGTCTCAAGAATACAAAGGATGGCCCTTTGGCTCCATCATCACCTATTATGTAGTGAAGCTATTTGATCATACATATGTTAATCAATATTTGGACTATGTGCCCAATCCCTCTAAGTAGGTGGCTCAAGAATATAGAGGCTAGCTAGTCCTTTGGCTCCATTATTACCCACTAAGTGTGAACTATAAACTGATACCATTATGAATGTGTGTCATATGAGATAGCTCATGAAGCCCAGAATGCTCTGTAATCTGACAATGTGGCATGAATAGTTAAATGTGTATTAAGAACTAGGCCAATCTTGGCCACTATGAAAGGTGAAGATTAGGCTTATATGAAAGCCACTCTAAAATTGAGAATTAAGATTATATGAAAGCTACTCTGAAATGATGTCGACAACATGTAGATGGAATAAGGCATGCAAATGCTGAGAATACCTAGGTAATACTGTTTCTACCTCAAATTTGCTTTTCAGACTAAAAAGAAAGAAACTAAAAGAAAGTAATGGACAAGGCTTGGAAGTATCTGGACTAAAGATTGCGCACCGTAAATCCAGACGTTTGTGAGCATTCCTCTTTGGCTGTGGAGGAATGACACCTGCAAGAAAAAAGGGAAACTAGGACAAGAAAAACGTTAGACAGATAGGCAGTGGGTTGCCAAGCAAAAAGCTTGTTCCCAAAAGTGTAAAAACTTCCTTAAGGGAGGTCAACCCACTGTTTTGATGAAATAAGTGACTGATAAAAGACAGAATGCCAGAATACAGAAGCGACAAAGAAAGTAGAAAAGAAAGAAGAAAACAAAATGATTACCTGAAAGAGCTGTTGGGCTGAAGACAGTCGCCGAGATCAGAAATGTCGTCGGCGTCGGTTATCTGATCTGTCGGCGTCGGCTATCCTGCCGACGTCGGTTTGGGAAGTGACCAGCGTCGGTCGGGGTTGTGGCCTGTAGTCGGGTCTGGGTTGCTTTCTGGACTGTGGACGGGTCTGAGACTAAACGGGGACAAGTTTGGATGGATTGGGGAGTGGTCTGGTTCGGGTTGGGTGCCTGGTGCAAAGTCTTTTTGATAGAGGGGTGAGGAAGTTGGAAGAGACACAGAGGACAGGGAAGAGGAGGATTCACAGAGGATGGGGCCTGAGAAGGCTTTGCAGCCTCTCAAGAGGGAAGGACAGAGGGAGCAGAAGACAATAGAAGATAGATGACTGAATACTAAAATGAAATAAAAAAACCAGACTAGCTTACCTTTAGCTTGCTGAATGAAGAGAGAAGAAGATGTTGCTGGAGCCACAGAAGAGTTGCTGCAAGGAGAAGATACTGATCCAGGGCCTTTTCACCTATTGCTGCTATTGCACGAGGTCAAGACAGAGGAGAGATCAGAGCCAAAGCGTCAAGAGAATCTATTTTCGAGCTCAAGAGTCCAGGGGGTGCAACGGATGCAGAAGGGGATAATGAAGGCTGCCAACGCCGGCAGTTTCGCCGACGTCGGCCGAAGGGTCGCCGACGTCGGCGGTCGCAGGATGGGCACAGAGGCTAAAAATAGCCTCTGCCCACTCTTGCACGCCGCCGGGCGAGGGGTCATGGGTAGAACAGTCACAAGGATGCCAAAATGGACGAGGAGGGATATAATGGTGAGATTTGGCCTAATAAATGCTAGGGGGAAGGTGGAGGGATTCAAGGGAGGATCCAAGGTGGCAAGGGTAGGGTGGAAAGGGGGCCTTATTTAATTAAAAATAGATGTTAATTTCTAATTAATAAGACTTAGGTGGGTTAGGGACCAAGGAGGACTAGGAGGGAGAAAGGGCCAAGGGGGAGAACCAAGGTGCAGACACGTTTGCGGTGTCTACATTTGCCCCTTTTTGTCTTGTTGGTTGTTCTAGACGAACTGCAAGACAAAACAGGAGTTGGTTGCCCTAGAAAAAAGGATGAGGTGTTCCCCCCTCAAAGCGATAGTCGAGAGAAGGGAACCGAAGATCGAGTGTCGATTTGACAGAGAAATGGATAGAAGAGAGTGAGTGAAAACGCTGCCATAGTCGAGATTGCACGTAGTCCACTTCACGAGAGGGTCAGGTCAAATTGTCGCATGGTCAAGGGTCAAGGAGTGCCAAAATTGAAGTAACCGGACCCCAGCATTTAGTCGTCTGCTGATCGAGTCACTCAATCTAAGCTGAAGCTCTAAATGGTCGTCATGTCCCAGGTATCCAGGGCTCAGGAAGTGCTCCCAGAAACACGAAAAAGCCACAAGTAGTAGGGATCAACTGGCTCGCGATCCTATACTTGTGAAAGGTCAAAAAAAGGTCTGCGAACAATTCTGCTAACCAGCCGTGGAATAGCATACACGCAAAAACAACCAAGGCAACATTGGCTTGGAAGTGGTCGAGGTCGAAGGAGATAGGCATGATCGCCAATGGTCATTGGTCAAGAGGATGGATAGACGAAAGGATGCGGCCGAGCTAACCCCAGAAGACCCCATGTCAACTGAGTGCTGCCTACATAGCCCTGGTGACAGGGCCTCAGGCCGATGTAGTTCTCTCTAAAAGGGAGGGAGGGTCGGAGGGATTGATTGGTCTTGGTCAAAGTCGATGATTGGTCTTGGTCAAAGTCGATGATTGGTCTTGGTCAAAGAAAATGATTGGTCTTGGTCAAGGTCAAGGTTAAGGTCGGAGAAGAGAAGGTTTGTTCATCAAAGAGACGAACAAACGGGGGTGGTCGAGCTAACCTCAGAGGATGTGTTATCTGAGTGCTGCCTACATAGCCCTGGTCGTAGGGCCTCAGACCAATGTAGTTCGGACTGCGAGGGTCAAAATGGTCGATGATTGGATGTGGTCAAGCGTCGAAATGATGAGGATAAAAAGATGAGGATAAAAGGATGCTACAGATGGTGTCTTCTGTAGAAGTGGTCGAGAGTCTTTCATCTCTAGCAAGTTTCCATAGTCGTGATGGATGTATGCTAGAAATGAATAGAAGGTCTATTTATGCTTCAGCAAGTATTGGTTTATGCTTAGCATAAATTGGGTCTGGTCGGTAGTTTCCATGTGTATTGGTGTCCATAGAAACTATGCGAAAAGGACAAGGATGATGCCTGATGTCATATTGAAAATGTCGAGGCTGGTTTGAAAAATGTTGAAGTTCGCTGGGTTTAAGGATGAGTCGACAATTGACGTGGCCAAGGCGTGACCAAAGTGTAGAGAAAAGGTGAAAGGCAAATTGCTCTTTCATTGACAAGGACCAGAAAGGAAGCACAGATAGGGGTTATTAGAACAAAAGCCCCATTCATGCTTTGCGTCGTTGACCAGTGTTGAGTTAGAACGGTAATCGAATCACTTTGACATTAAAGTGAGCTCGAAGTCCCTTGAGCCGGTGATAGGAGGAGGATAGGGTAACCCAGTTTAAGAGCAGGAATAACCTTGCCCCTTTTATAGGAGACCCTGAGACAACTACAAGCCAATGTCCGTGACTCGTTTTTTTTTTTTTTTTTTTTTTTTTTGCGCAGACTGATCGATGCGGGAAGCCTGCATAGAGATGTCACTTGATGTAATGGTCATGTTGCGAAGCTGATCGATGCGGGAAGCTTCTAAGAAAAGTGCTGTTTATTGCCAGAGTAGTCATAGCCATCCTTCCAGGGAGTGGTCTATATTTTTGCTTAATAATGTTTGAAAAGTTGGCCTAGCTGTCCTTCAAGGGATCAGTCTAGTAATACAGCAATGATAGTACAGCTGTCCTTCGAGGGATCAGTCTGTCTTTTTGATTTGACTTGATTTAGTGACCATGGATATGTTTTGACATCTTGATTTGGATTTATTGATAGGAATGAGAGTCACGAACAAGACTGTAGAAGCTCAAGGACGCCCCTTTTTATTAGGACAAAGCATCACTGCATCCTAAAAGGGTTGTAGAGGACTTGTTAAAGGGGAATAGGGTCGAAAGGGATGAGGATTAAGAGGACGAGAATTGCTCAAGGGACGAGCTCAAGTTACGTGTCAAGTAGACGAGTACTCAACTAACAGAAGAAAGGTCAAAGATACAACGCATTAAGAGGCTCAGGTTCTGGCCGTCCGTCGAGGGAAGACAGACGATAAGTCCCTGACCCATACTTGTGCATGATGATAAAAGGTCCAAGCCAATTGGGGGTGAATTTACCTCATTTACTTCGCTCCATATTGGTCATGTGCTGATTCTCTTTGAGGACGAGGTCTCCGATGTTGAAATCTCGTTCTTACAGATTTTTATCGTAGGCCCACTTTATGCGACTTTGGTAGACATGGAGATGATTAAGGGCAGCCAGACGGCGCTCGTCGAGTAACTCAAGTTGAGCTAAGCGATCTTGATGAAATTCGTCGTTGGAGAGAATGTCATGCAGGGAGATGCGGAGAGATGGGATCTGTACTTCGAGAGCTAAGACAGCCTTTGTTCCGTACACGAGAGAAAAGGGGGTAGCACCCGTAGAGGTTCGGATGCTAGTGCGGTAGGCCCACAAAGCAAAGGGGATATGAACGTGCCAATCCCTTCCTGTATCATCGACCACCTTCATGAGAATTTTGGTGAGAATTTTGTTGGAAGCCTCGGCCTGCCCATTTGCTTGTGGGTAGTAAGGCGAAGAAAAGCTGAGTTTGATGCCAAATGAGTCGCATAGTTTTTGGACAGTCTTGTTTTTGAAGGACTTGTCATTGTCGGTGATGATTTTGTGAGGGACACCAAAACGACAGATGATGTGGCTGCTGATGAAGTCGACAATTTTGTCAGCTTTTGTGGAGACAAGAGGAATGGCTTCCACCCACTTGGTGAAATACTCAGTGGCAGTGATGATGGACTGATGACGAAGAGACGAGTGAGGGTTGATCTCACTGATGAGATCCAAGCCCCACTGGGAGAAAGGCCAAAAATCCTGAGCGACTTGCAAGGCGTGGCTGGGGAGATGACACAGATTAGAGTGCTGCTGACACTTGATGCAACGTCGAACATAATCGCTACAATCTTGATGAAGGGTGGGCCAATAGTAACCCAGGCGAAGGATGCGCTTGGCAACCGAGTTTCCACTGAAGTGTCCACCACAAATCCTGTCGTGGACTTGCTTTATGGCTTGAGGAGCTTCAGTGGAGGTTAGACAGCGAAGAAGGAGGCTGTCGAAGCCTCGTTTATAGAGAAGACCCCCTAGCATGGTATAGCGAGCTGTGCGCTTGATGAAAGCTCACCGCGCATTGTTAGAGAGGTTGGGAGGAGTGACAAAAAGAGACAAGTAGTTCACGAGTTGCTTATACCAGTCATCTCGTGGGCTAGAATTGACAGTGTTGATATGGTCGATGTGAGGAGAGATGTATGAAGGCAAGGGTACACGATGCACTGTGACAAAAAGGCGAGATGATGATGATGAAGACAGGATATGCGAAGCAAGAGAAGCCATGGTGTCAACAAACTTGTTCGTAGAGCGTGGAACAGTCTGCAAGAGGTAATGGTCGAAAGATGCCAAAAGAGTGTCAGCACGATTCTTATACCTCTGTAAAACTTCATTTTTACAGAGATACGAACCGTTAACTTGATTAACGACGAGCTGCGAGTCACCGAAGATGTTGATAGACTTGATGTGGAGAGAAAGGGCAGTCTGAAGTCCCAAAATTAAGGCCTCGTATTCGGCCATATTATTGGTACAATCGAAGTCAAGTTTAAAAGATAGAGGCATGGGCTCCCCTTCGAGTGGGATGAGGATGACCCCCCGCACCCCCGTCGAGTTGACATTTGGAGCCGTCAAAGAACATGGTCATTTTGTAGACGGTGTCATCGGTGGAAAGGGTAGCGATAGACTCGTCAGGGAACTCGCAGTGGGAAGGTTGGTTGTCGGGAAGAGGGGCATCTGCCAGTTGGTCAGCAATGGTTTGCCCCTTGATAGATTTCTGCTGGATAAATTCGAAGTCAAACTCAGCAAGCAGCATGAGCCACCGAGCCATACGTTGATTCTGGTATGGCTTGGAGTGCATGTACTTGAGAGGGTCGGTGTGAGTGACGACAAAGGTTTTGTGGTTGAGAAGATAGTGGCAGAGCTTGGTAGCGGAAAAGACTAATGCCAAATAGAGTTTCTCGATATGAGTATACCGAGTTTCATAGTCGACCAGTGTTCGATTGATGTAGTAAACCGCTTGCTCGCGATGATGCTCGTCTCGGTGCGCGATCATGGCACCTAACGAATGGTTGGTAGCAGAGATATAAAGGTAGAAGGGTTGGTCGTCCTTAGGTGGAATGAGGACTGGTGGAGAGACCAGATAGCCTTTGAGGGCCTCAAAAGCCTCTTGACAGTTCTCATCCCACTTAAAGGAGACGTCCTTCTTAAGGAGGTGACGAAAAGGTTGGCAGCGGTCTGAAAGCTGCGAGATGAAACGACGAATGGACTGGAGCTTCCCTTGTAGACTGCGAAGTTGCTTGAGATTGGTCGGGGGTGGCATTTCGAGAATAGCACGGATCTTGGCGGGATCTATCTCGATACCACGGAAGGAAACGATGAAGCCGAGAAGTTTGCTTGAGAGGACCCCAAAGACACACTTCTTAGGGTTGAGGCGGACATTGTATTGAAGGAGACGAGAGAAGATGATTGTGAGAATGGTCAAGTGGTCGCGGCAGAGCTTGGACTTGCCGAAAAGGTCATCCACATAGTCCTCCATGATTTTGTGGAGGAGATCGTGGAAAATGTAAGTCATGGCGCGCTGATAAGTGGCACCAGCATTTTTCAAGCCGAAAGGCATGACTCGATAGCAGAAAGTCCCCCATGGGGTGATAAAGGTAGTCTTGTGCTGGTCTTCCGGTGTGATCAGGATTTGATTGTATCCTGAAAACCCGTCCATGAGAGATAGCATCTCATGGCCGGCCGTGAGATCAACAAGCTGGTCGATGTTGGGAAGGGGAAAGTCGTCTTTGGGATAGGCTAGGTTAAGGTCGTGATAGTCCGTGCAGATCTGAATCCCCCCAGTTGCTTTAGTAACTGGGACGATGTTAGAGACCCACTATAGATAATCGATGGGTTGGATGAAGGAGATAGAAAGAAGGCGCTGAAGCTCCTCTTTGACAAGAAGCGTAACGCGAGGATGCATCTTTCGAAGCTTCTGCCTAATAGGTTTAGCCTCTAGTTTGGTGACAATGTTATGGGTAGCAATGGTGGGGTCGATGCCAGGCATGTCGCTGTAAGTCCAGGCAAAGGCCTTGCTATGGTTGGAAAGGAATTGGGCATAGTCAAGCTGCTCCTGAGCATCTAAAGATTGGCCAATCTTTAAGACGTGAGGAACATCGAAAGAAGAAAGGGAGGTTGATGTCAATGGTGGATTCATTTAACATAACCTGGGTCTCGAAAGGGAGGAAACGCTGGACGAAAGAGTCATCGGCACCCATGTAAGAAAGGATGGCGTCATCGTCAACGCAGTGGACAGTGTGAATGGTTGCCGACTCATCCTCTACCATGCTAGGAAAGATGAGAGGGAGAGACCTGGGCACCCCATTGAGCTGATAGGTCAGGGGTTCCAGGCGGATGGTGTTTATGGAAAAAAAAAAACTAGGAGGGATGGAAACCACCGACTCTGTAGGTGACGAAGGAGAAATGGGCGAGTCTGAAAGAGATTAGTCAATGGTTGGTTTGGGACAAAGGTCGGAAGGAGCCTGAGTGGGGTCATGATATCCCAGGCCATACCGTTTCTTGGCATCGTGATCATTGAGCGGCTCGATGGGCTGATGGGAGCCCTGCTCATAACGTCCAAAACTAAAACCCTTCCATGCACACCTGTGAAGGTAAGTGTGTGCAAAGGCGGGGTTGCCAAGAAACGAGAAATTAGATGTGAAAAGTTGGGGTGAAGAAAGAGAATTGCCATTGGTAGGAGCTTGGTTAAGCCCCCCATAGACAAAGTTGGTTTGGAAGTGAGGAGGACCATAAGGTAAGACCGTCCCGATTCGAGGGTCGTAATTAGGACTGAGGTGAAGGCGTCCATACTCTTGTGGAGTTTGGAACATGTCGAGGGTCAACAAGCGGTATTCCCCAAGTGATAGTCGTTGGAAAATGTCTTCCATGGGGTCTTTGGTCGGCGCTTGAAGAGGAGGGGTGAGGGCAACCGTCGATTGCGAACTGGTCAAAGCTTCCGCAGATGGAGGCGGTGCCGGAGTGGACGGCTTGATGGAAATGAGGACGTCGTTAGGACGATAGGTGGTGTTGCAAGTCTTGAAGGGTGAAGGGTCAGCGGGAATGGTGTGGACTTACCCGTCATGCTCAAACTTCACACAACGGTGCAGGGTGGAGGGTATACAGGCCATGGCACGGATCCAAGGTCGGTCTAGTAGAAGGTTGTATTGAAACTCTCCTTCGATGATATAGAAGAGCTCCGGGACTGTGCGTGGGCCTACGTGAATGTGGAGGATGACTGTGCCAATGGTCATGGCGGTGGTGTCGTTGAAAGAGCGTAAGATCGCATCAGTTTTGGAGACGCAGTTCTTGGGAAGAGCCAGCTGATCAAAGGCATGGGTAGAGATTATGTTGATGCTAGTGCCGCCGTCGATCATAACGCGTTTAATGCGTGTCCGATCAACATAGGCAGTGATGAAGAGGGCGGCGTCCTGATCTTCCGTGTTAGATGTGGGAATCTCAGAATCACTGAATGTGATGGAGTTGACAGGAGATAAAGAATGGACGAGGGCAGCGAGTGGTTGGGGGTCCTCGGGTTGGACCTCCGCTGCCTGCAAGGCTTGGATAAGGGCTTGACGGTGCTGAGGCAAAGTTTGGATAAGGTCATAAAGAGACATCTTCACCGGTGTCTGATGAAGCTGCTTCAGTATGGAGTCGTGAATTGGCCCAGAAGAGGAAGACGAAGAAGGTTGGGACGCGCCAAGGATAGAAATTTTAGGCTTGGGCCCAAGAGGTGGCTTGACGAAGGGATAGGTCCAAGGAATGGCAGCTTTTGCTTTGGCCTTGTCCTGTTGCGACCTAGTGGTTATACGGATGGCATTGATTTCGAAAATGGGAGGCGAAGGAGTCATGTCTGGCTGGTGAGATGTTGACGTGTTTGAAGAAGTTGGACAGGAAGGAGTCGGAGTCTGGTCAAGAGTGTCCTCAAGGAAAAGAGTGTCCTTCTCCATATGGCGGCGGATGACGGCCTTGAGGGCACAGCAAGTCTCGGTGTCGTGTCCTGGTGTACGATGATATAAGCAAATTTTCGTATCGTCGAACTAGGAGGGCTTAGACCCGAGAGGTTGGAAAGGCTTGATGGGCGGAAGGGTTATGTCAGAAGTCTGGAGAAGTCGGCGCAATATTGACGAGTATGAGCCCAATAGAGGGTCCATGCTATTTGATATGCGCGAGGTTGGTGATTTTTGCTTAGGCGAGGTTAGAAGAGGTTTCTGTACCACCTTATGGGTTGATGGGGCGGTGACAGATGGAGATGGCTCTGGCCTGGTGATTGAGAATGCCTTTTTAGGAGAGGGACGACTGGAGGTAGGCAGAGGAAGCAAAGGAGGCAACGAGTTTTGGTTGAAGGTCGGAGTGGGAAGGATGCTAGCCAAAGTCGAAGGATGGGGGCCCAAAATGGATGGCAATGGTGACGGAGAAGGAGGCGTTCGTTTCTGCAGTCTGGCAGTCTTCTTCGCCTTGGTCGGAAGACTACTGCTGGTCGAGGTCTGGCCTAGGTCCACCTTCACTTGCGGGTGAGTGAGGGTGGAGACAGGACGAATGCCAAATGACTTGATGGGTTTGGACGAGATAGATGCAGGCTTTGGTTTGGACGGGTTTGGTTGAGGTTTGAGAGTCTGGTCTTTGTCAAGAGTCTGACGAGATTCTGCCTTGGGAGGATTAGCGGCATGTGATGAGAGGGCGCGGGTATGTTGAAGGGCTTTAAGACGCTCTCACAACACCTGAGGCGTCACTTTCCACAGAGAGAGAAGTTCAATCTTCTCCACTAACTGAAAAAATGGCTGAGAGGAAGATGTTGATGGTTGCGAGGTTGAAGACGAGATCGGTGTAGTGGTCTCAGACATATGGTATGGTGAAGTCATGATAGATTTAGGTGAGGACGAAGGAGGGACAGGTTCTTCCCTGGGTGGAGAAGAAACCGGGGAGCGAGGCTCCTCCAGCTGGTAAAGGGCAGGGATGACGGTGCCCTCCACTTGCAGCTGAGGAGTAGGAAGGGTCGGGTCCTCCATAGGCAGTAGAATGGAGGATGGCGAGACCAGTGGTGCAGGTAAGGCCGAGGCGTCCTCCAAGATGAGAGAGGTCGGTGGAGAACTAGCTGGGGAGAGAGGTTCGTCCACATGTGACGGACTAATTGATGGACTAACCTCCTGAGGTTGATTGGGGATGAAGGGAGAGACCGTATTGACTGTTCGAATGTTGTGCTGATGATTGTCGTCAATTAAGGTCTGGACATTGTTCTGAGTTGGCGGATGATTGGGGAAAGGTTGTTTGAAGATGTCAATGGCTTGATTAGGGGGTGCATTTGGATTGTCTAAGATGAGGTCTCCTTTTTCGAGCATGTCTTGTATTATGTTCTTAAAGGTCTTGCAGTTCTCCGTGTCATGGCCCTTAACACGGTGGAAGCTGCAGAAGTCATGCTCCCTATACCACGTGGGGATGGCGTGAGAGGGATCGAATTGCGGAGGAGGTCGGGCTTGAGGGAGATTGAGGGCCCCCTGTTTAAGAAGCTTTTCCAGCATAGACGCATATGATTCTCCGAGAGGAGTATATCATCGCTGCATGTATCTTTGCTGGAATTGTCGAGTAGCGCTCTGAGATGTAGAGGGCTCAGGCTGATTGGTCGAAGAAGATGAAGGTCTGACAACCACGGCATTAGCTGAAGCCTTGGATTTAGAATTGGATGATGATGGCTTGGCAGAAGAAGAGTCATTGGTCTTAGAGCTGGGATTCTTACTCCGCAACTTGACTTTGTTCTCCTCGATGACACGCAACTCTAGTTTGCGGGCCATCGTGAAGGCCTCGTCAAAAGTGCGGAAGGTTTGAACCCTCAGGGTGGAAGAGATATGTCGGGCACAGGCTTGAGAAAAGAGTTCAATAAGCTCGGCCTGGGGTAAGGAAAAGGAGAGTTGGTTGATAAGGCCTCTCCATCGAGCAACGAAGTCGGCTATGGACTCATCCTCGAATTGCCGAATAGAATAGAGGTCCGTGATTGAGACTTTCTTGGTTATGTTGATAGAAAAGTGATCGAGGAATAGCTGAGCCAATTGCGTGAATGAGAAGAGAGAATGGCTAGGAAGGGAGCTGTACCAGTCAAGTGCAGCACCCGAGAGAGACATAGAAAAGGTGCGTAAGAGTAACGCATCGTCATGGCCAATGAGGTAGTAGGCGTGTCTGAATGCCCGCAAGTGTTGTTGTGGGTCTTCCTTGTTTTGAAAGCGAGCAAACTTCAGAAGCTCCCACTGGCTAGGATATGGTCTGATTGGGACGAAAGGATGAATGGGCTCATTACAGATCTGCTCGTATGAAAGAGTGTTGCGCGAGCCGAAAACAGAGGTCTCAAGACTGGTCATCTTGTCCATCAGCATCTTGATGATGTCTGTCGACGGATTGACGGGTTGCGCGCCCCCTAAGTTGTAGGGCGCTTGGAAGAGGTTAGAGGAGGCGTGCGACATAGTCGGTTGTAGAATGTACGGATGACTAATCGCAGGGGCAGAGGTGGAGGCTAAAGGTGGTTGGGTGGAAGACATAGCTGGGCCCGTTGTGGCCACGAGAGGTTGAACTGTGGTAATGGGGGCCAAGGGATAAAAAGCCACCCTGGTGTTGATAGGGGCCAGAGTAGGTGGGATAGAGACGACAAGGTTTTGAAAAGGAGTGGATAGCGGTTGAGGGGGTTGAGGTTGACAAGGGGCCGGAACCCCGGTGGAAGTGGGCCCAATGATAGAGGGAGAGGCCACACCTGGAGGATTGGTCAAAGTCTGGTCGGTGGTCAAAGCGATGGCTTGAGTGTCCAAAGGTTGAACTATGGATGTTGTCGATACAGCCGTAGTTGCGACAAGGGAGGTTGGCATTCCATAGATTGGATTGCCCAAGGAGTCTCGCGTTCGGCTATGCGCGAGATAATGTTGCAAGGCCTTGACGTTGAGGTCCAAGAATCGCTCAAAGTCTTGGTCCCCTTCTTGGACAATGGGAGTCTATGGCGGGGTTGGACGAATGGGAGTTCTTTCGGTCTCCGAGTTGAACTCCATTGTAGGCTTGGTCACAGACGGGGTGGACGGAAGTGGTTGACAGCTAGCGTAGTTGACAAGAGCTTTGGCTTGGCTACGAGTAAAACCATGCAAGGCAAAGGAGGTTTAGGTCTCAGGAACTGTGTTGCTCAGTTCTAGAAAACCAGGATGGAGTCTTTGGCAGAGAAAAGACAGGTTTCAGGTTGCTGGTTTTGAAAAAAAAGGACACTGACAGAGACCGACGTCGGTTGAAAAACCGATGTCGGTAGGAAATAAGGCCGGCGTCGGTCAGATAACCGATGCCGGTAACAGATGAAGCCGATGTCGGTATCAGAACTGATGCCGGTGACAGGGAAAGCCGACGTCGGTGGCAGAACCGATGTCGGTGACTGTGTTTTTCAGAGAGCCAAAAAGTTCTTGGAAAAACAAAGAAGAAAGCGTCCTCACACACTCAAACAAACAGATGAGAAGAGGAAAACAGAGAAAGACATACAAGCCTAAGCGATAAATCCTAGGAATTAACCTTAGAAACTTGTGGCTTATGCCTTAGATGAATGTTTGGGGAGATTGGCTGAAAAATGGGTCCTAGAAGAAGGCAGTCTAAAGATGGTTTCAGGTGTTGTTTTAGGTGCTCAAAGATCTATGTTAGGGTCTGGTACGTGGCCTGGTGCTAAGGAGCAAGCTCCCCTCACTTCACGATTCCAGTGGTTAGCTGGTTTCGCTTAGCCAAGATATACCTCGCCTAGAGTTTAGACTCCGCCAGAGAACGGAGTGGGCTTCCCCCTTGGTGATGAAATTCAAGTAGGGTCACCGGGACGGGTAAGGTATCCGCTGGGTGATGAAATCCCAGTTGGGCCTTGTCTCAGGTATGTTTTATGTGTGTTTTAGTGCATGTGATTCGGTAGTGTAACATCAAGTGTCTACGGTTCATTCAATATGCGCCTAAGTTACTAGATGTGGACTAATGCAAGCACAAGCAGAAATGAAAGTGCAATATGTTTTAATGCCCAAGTCGAAATATGATGTTGTTATGAAGACAAGATGGAGAAAGGGACGAGAGTATGATATTTAGACTAGTCTAGAATGCAAAGAAGAAAGGTTCGTTTTAGTCCCGCTTATATTGTCATTTGGAATAGAAGAAAGAGACAAGAAGAAAGGAGCCTAAATGCACCTAAATGAATGAAAAAGAAAAAGGAACCCATGAGGAACCTAGGGTCCCACCGGGCGTGCCAGAGATGTTTCTACCTCAAATTCGCTTTTCAGACTAAAAAGAAAGAAACTAAAAGAAAGTAATGGACAAGGCTTGGAAGTACCTGGACTAAAGATTGCGCACCGTAAATCCAGACGTTTGTGAGCACTCCTCTTTGGCTGTGGAGGAATGACACCTGCAAGAAAAAAGGGAAACTAGGACAAGAAAAACGTTAGACAGATAGGCAGTGGGTTGCCAAGCAAAAGGCTTGTTCCCAGAAGTGTAAAAACTTTCTTAAGGGAGGTCAACCCACTGTTTTGATGAAATAAGTGACTGATAAAAGACAGAATGCCAGAATACAGAAGTGACAAAGAAAGTAGAAAGGAAAGAAGAAAACAAATGATTACCTGAAAGAGCTGTTGGGCTGAAGACAGTCGCCGAGATCGGAAATGTCGCCGGCGTCGGTTATCTGATCTGTCGGCGTCGGCTATCCTACCGACGTCGGTTTGGGAAGTGACCGGCGTCGGTCGGGGTTGTGGCCTGTAGTCGGGTCTGGGTTGCTTTTTGGACTGTGGACGGGTCTGAGATTGAACGGGGACAAGTTTGGATGGATTGGGGAGTGGTCTGGTTCGGGTTGGGTGCCTGGTGCAAAGTCTTTTTGGCAGAGGGGTGAGGAAGTTGGAAGAGACACAGAGGACAGGGAAGAGGAGGATTCACAGAGGATGGGGCCTGAGAAGGCTTTGCAGCCTCTCAGGGGGGAAGGACAGAGGGAGCAGAAGACAATAGAAGATAGATGACTGAATACTAAAATGAAATAAAAAAACTAGACTAGCTTACCTTTAGCTTGCTGAATGAAGAGAGAAGAAGATGTTGTTGGAGCCACAGAAGAGTTGCTGCAAGGAGAAGATACTGATCCAGGGCCTTTTCACCTGTTGCTGCTATTGCACGAGGTCAAGATAGAGGAGAGATCAGAGCCAAAGCGTCAAGAGAATCTGTTTTCGAGCTCAAGAGTCCAGGGGGTGCAACGAATGCAGAAGGGGATAATGAAGGCTGCTGACGCCGGCAGTTTCGCCGACGTCGGCCGAAGGGTCGCCGACGTCGACGGTCGCAGGATGGGCACAGAGGCTAAAAATAGCCTCTGCCCACTCTTGCACGCCGCCGGGCGAGGGGTCATGGGCAGAACGGTCACAAGGATGCCAAAATGGACGAGGGGGGATATAATGGTGAGATTTGGCCTAATAAATGCTAGGGGGAAGGTGGAGGGATTCAAGGGAGGATCCAAGGTGGCAAGGGTAGGGTGGAAAGGGGGCCTTATTTAATTAAAAATAGATGTTAATTTCTAATTAATAAGACTTAGGTGGGTTAGGGACCAAGGAGGACTAGGAGGGAGAAAGGGCCAAGGGGGAGAACCAAGGTGCAGACACGTTTGCGGTGTCTACAAATACAATGAATTGGCAAGAAAAGAAGGCAAATGTGCCATGCATGTTACACCCAATCACTAGTGTTTGTAACATAGATTCTAATTTGGAAGTTATACCAACTGTCCAATCTAAAACTAGAATTGAGATCCATCATGCTGCACATGATGCCCCCTATATCCGAATAATCTAAGTAAAATTGTACTAAAACTTTTTGATCTAAACTAGATTGTAGCTGACAAAACTATAGTTGATCTTACCTTTTTGTCTATTTTTGAAAATTCTAGGTTTTCAACTATTTGGACAGGAGCGCCAAAAAGTAGACACTTTTTTGTAGGGTACTATAGTTTGAATGGGGTTCTCTTATCCTTTAAAATTTTTAATGACTATTTTATGTTCATCCCTATTTTTATGGTCTGTTCTACGTATCATGAATTTTTATTACTATTTTGAGTGTTCTAAAAATTGATTTTGATCGATAGAGGGGTCTGATCTCCATGACAAAACCCTTATTTGTTGCTCCCTCTTTTGAAGGTAGGAATGAACACCTTGAAATGACTACCTTAGAATAAATAACCCTACAAGTGTGTTATGCTACCAAAATACATGATATAACAATGATAATCCAAAAAATGTCTCAAGATATAACATAGTTTGTATTGGAGATTGTTAGATCAATAGGGGTATTCCTAGATAGATGTAACAATGTAATAACATGTGTAGTATAATGAATTGAAATTGGAAATATGGTTAGTTATCAAGGAGAGATGGAGTATGATGTCTATCATTGCATCTAAGAAGGCAAGATAAGGCATGATGTGAATCATGGCATTGAAAACGACTGAGAAGAAAATAAGCATGCAAAGAAAGAATCAAGAAGCATATAAAAGAGGCCAAGGGGCCAAGAAAATAAGGGGCATGGGCACATGTCACTCAAATTGGGAAAAACAAGCATACAAGGCATGTTCAAATATCCACATACATATACAATTGCAAACAATCAAGATTGGCATGAAGGCCACAAGCACATACAAGAGTACAAGAAAAGGACATTGGTAAATTTCCTTAGGCACACACAAGTAAAAAAATAGGAGCTGAGAAATGCAATCACATCTAGCTACTCAAAGAAAGAAAGGAAGGCATGTAAATGCTATAAATACTATCATAGCTAACTGGTCAAATTAAGAAGTGAAAGTATGCAAAACATGTAGTACAAGACTAGGTAGATGCTAAAAAATACACAAGTGCTATATATTAGTGTGTGTCCATAGAATATTCTCTATAATCTAGTAAGTAATGTACATCAACATGATAACTAGAATGTGTGGTGTAGGAATGACATAACTTGGATAGTGTAATCATATAGAAGATGCCCTCGGTGGGTAGTTATGTTGATTTATATCTCGAATGTGGAAGTAGGATGCCCCCTCAATGGGTATAGTGAAGTAATCAAGGATCTAGGTGTCACTACACACACTCAAATATGATCAAGTGAAGCATGGTCATGTAGATAAATTAATAAATAATAGCATAGAATAACAAAATGTAAGTCTAGCATGGTAGTATAAATGTAAAGTATGGATAATGCATGCAATTGAAAAATGTTCAGTGTTTTGAGTTATTTGAATGTTTTTATATTTTGGCATGTTATATTTTTTTAGTATTTTGAAATATTGTTTTGTTTTTGGTATTTTGAGTTGAGCTATGTAAAATTAAGCAAAAAGACACTATATACAAGTAAGCTGAGAAATCATGTACAAGAAAGAATAAGAAGAAACAATACTAACTGATGTGTCTCATAAGAGACTCCCTATCATGGTGTCTTGTATCAAGGAGAGGGATCATGCATGATCATGAAGCACGATGGAAAGGATAAGACTGTGAATCTAAAATCTATGTATGATGCAAGTGCTCTAAAATATATATAGTGGAAACTGACTGTGGGGTCCCCTTATAAATTTAAGAAGTGGATGCAACTATGGGGCTCTTAGGGACCCATATGGTAGTAGAAGAATCTCTCTAAAAATGTGCTTTATGTGTAGAGGCATGAGACCTCAATGATATTATCTTGGGTGTGAATAATGTAGATGGAAACTATCTAGAATCCTGAAACTATAGTTGATGTATTAGTCACTCTAAGAGAGGCCTCCATGAAAGTGTATGAACTCTCTGTGTTAGCGAGGGAGGCCTCGACTATGTCTAAATCTCAACTAGAGGAAGAACTATAATTGGTGGAAGAACTGAAGCTAGAGATTACAGATTAGGAGATGGATCTGAAGTGGGGAGTTGTAACTCATAGAAAACTCCACCAATTGTAACAACCTGATTAGCATGAATGTATTTAACACATCTATGAACTATAGAAGATACTGCATGAAGTTTTTGGATCCATGATTGACTAAACAACATGTTGAAGACTCCTGCACTAGAAACAATAGTAAATGGTGTGGCCACATGTGCTAGACCAACCTATAGAGGAAGTAAAATCTCACCCAATTAACTCTATATGTGTCCATTGAATCCACTAATAATTGTGTCTATCAGGGTGATATCCTTCTCTAAATATACCAAATGCTTAAGTAATGTCATAGTGCACATGTTCACACTAGATCCATTGTCGATGAGAACACTATGAATGGGGTGGTTATCAATGTAGGCTCTGATAAAGAGTGCAAATCTCTTGCTCTAAGAAGGAGATCAAATGTCTAGCTAGAACTTTAGAATTATATACACCAATCATGTAGCTTAAAGGATATGACTCAACTGAAAGTGCCTGGTATGTAGCTGGTGGAGGGTGTGTATGATATGAATGGTGAACACCTGATTTGCCCTTGTTTCCTATTTAAAATGCTATGGGAAAGGATTTGAGATTTTTTTTAGAGATTTGTCTTGTGTTTATTTTTTCTAAGGAGGCTCAACTGGAGTGCCAAGATCAATAAGGTTGCCATCTTTTGAGTCTTGTATCTTGTGTCACAAACTAATGCATCTATTTGTTGTGTGGCCTAGTGCCCTATGAAAATCATAGAATACATTCTAATCATATCCACATGGAAGAGGCTTTATCATAACAACTTCCTGAATAGGAGGGAGAGATAAGACATTGAATTTCAATAGCTACTATAAAACTCTAGTTAGAGATACTGGCATATTGGTAAAGGTTCATCAAGGAGGTACAAATAAAACCACTCACTAAGGGGGCTACAAAGTTGCATTAACTATATGCTAATTTTGATTTTTTTAAATCATTAATCTTTACTTTTTATGGGACTTTATTGTTATTCTTGTTTATTGTTTCTGATATGCTTGTGTACTTGAGTTTTTCCATTGAAAGTAATTTGACTTCCCTTTCCTTTAGTGTATGACATAACACAGTGAAGGAAGAAAACTTTTTAAACATTATTGACTCATGCAAAGATAGAAGAAGACTTTGTTTGAAGAGATCTTGTAATTCTTGATCGGCCATGGGGCTAGTCATTTTAGCCAAAATAGTCTTATATCTAAGAACATAATATGTGAGATGCTCATTTTGTTGGGTGAATATTTTGTCATCAGCTAACTGATGAGCAAAATAGGTCTCTTCAACCACAGCAAGGGAGATTGATCGGCTAAGTGTGCAGGTTTACCACATCAAAAGGGGACAAATCTCTCCTCTCATCAAGGTGAGGTTCCTTATAAATATGAAGAGATATATACTATATATATAAGTAGAAAATAACACTCAGAGGTAGGCTAACACCATTCATCTCTCTTTTTTTAGAGATGATGTTCACAAAAAAAAGAGAAAATCTTGATGAAAACACTGAAGGCACTTCCCTTCTTTCAAAAATGATCTTGCATGAAATATCAGTTCTTTCAGGTAGTGACAAGTAACTGGTAACAAGGCATAGTAAGCAGTAGACTAAGATGTAGCACAAAGTCTCCACCTCGACTGCCCAAGAGTGAAATACTAAGAATAATGAGGGCACAAAGTCATCCCAAGGTCCTTTACATAGAAATAGAAAATAGACAAACACACTAAAGACAATTTTAGATAGCACAAAGTCTTCCATAGTTGGCTTCAGAACAACTTCTTGATTATTTCCACTAGTTCTGCTTATTTCAATAAAATAGATAAGAATGCATTTAGGAAACAGACATAAGAACAATCTCCTAAAATGACACAAGCTATAATAGCACAAAGTCTGAAAGTAACTTGCTTTCTCATTTAAGTAAAGAAATATGATGAACAATCTAAGCTCAAAGTCTCAGTAATCGCCCCTCAATTTTGGCAGAGTTTCACTTGTATAATAGAAAATATCTTCTTTGCATAAAACAAGAGATTACAATATATAGCACCAAGAAAGGCTTGGCATTTTGTTCCATGCCGTGGTCTTGGCCTTGAATGCATTTTCAATTCTATCAAGGGACCATGCTTGGAACAATGCATCCCCTTAACTGTGGCGTGCCAATTCATCTAATATGTCTCCTCCAAAGTATAGGCTGTCTAGTCCTTTCTTTCTCATTTGCATAGCTATCCACTTTTGCCTTTAATTCATGGAAGAAAAACAAGCCGCATCCTTGATTTGTCGTGCTTAGAAGTCTACTTGGTGAACTGTTTCACCTATTGGAAATAACTCCCTTGTAGATATTTTTGATCTTTTTGTATTATTTTCTCTTCCCTGTAGTAATTTAAACTCTTGGGCTCTCTTTTCAGCTGGTCTCTTTGTTTATTTTTCAAGTTCCACACCATATTCAAATATTAACAAATAATTTAGTACCTTAAATTTGATGTCCACGGGGCCATAAATGGTTACTGGCTGTTTGAACCATATTGAACCATGAAATTTTGAACCTATAAAAGTTCATTGTTTCAATGGTTCATTAATTCAGGTGATCTTTTTTAGCTCCTTTGTTCAATATCTTCTTTGCTCTTTGGTTGAACCATCCATTTAAACTGGTTTGTGGAATCATCTGTTTGCTGCTTCCTTCTTTTGAACCGTTGAACCTGTGAGCCATTAAACTTTGAACTCTTTCAGTTCAAGGTTCAATCAATTCATTGGTTCATTCTTTGTTTTGTTGTTTCCTTTATTCTTCCAAGTCCCTTTGAAGCCTTGAAATTCCTTCAGTTCTATGTCCTTGGAATGCCCTGAAGGGAAGGTGTCCCTTCGAGCTTTGAGAAAGGTCCTTTTTGTTGGTGCCGAGAGCCCCTCGCAAGGGTACCTACCCTTTGGGGTCCTTCGAGGTCCTTCAGGTGGTCTTTGAGCTTCAATTATTTGAGGGAGTGTTCAAGCTTCAATTCTTTTGGACAAAATATCTGAAGGAATTCCTTCGGACATTTTGTTCGAAGAAAATCTTTCCTTGGCTCATCCGCTTTCTTTCAGGTGAATTCCTTCAGACAAAATTTTGAAGGAATTCCTTCAGACTTTTTGTCTAAAGGAATTCGGCTTGTCTTCATGAAATTCTTTCGCAAAAAATCTTTTTGAAAAAATTCCAACTTTTTTGCCTTGTTCATTTTTCTAAATAAAATCTTACTGAAGGAATTCTTTCAGTTCCTTTACTTGGTAATTTCTTCAGACAAAAGTCTGAAAGAAATCTTCTTTTTTAGCCTTTGAACAAATCTGAAGGAATTCTAACTTTTTTGCCTTCTTTTTGATCTTTGAACCAATGTTCCCTGCCCTCTGCAAGGGCACCTACCTTTAGTTCATTGCCCTCCACAAGGGCACTTGTTCCTTTAGCTTTGGGGCAGTCCTTTGAGCCAATCATTTGAACCAACCGATTGAACCAACTTTGATTCAATGGTTTAATCTCTTTATCGAAATCCTTTGTTTTGGCTAAGTCTTTTGACCGCTTGAACCAACTGCTCATTGAACCTTTGAACCGTTAAACCTGTTGAACCTTTGAACCAAAATGGTTCAAAGTTCAACAGTTCAACGATTCAAGACTTCTTCTTTTTGTTAAGTATTTTGAAGCTATTGAACCTTGAAGTAGTTGAACTTGTTGAATTTTTTGTTGAAGTGCTTAACTCATTAAGCTTGCTGACGTCATTGAACCTTTTGAACCCGTTGAACTTTTGAACCATATTGGTTTAAGTTTCAATGGTTCAATGGTTCAATCTTTTGTTTGAAACTTGCCGATGAATAATTTTAGTTGAACTAAGGCATTGAACCAATCTTGAAATTGTCTAAGTGTTTAAAACTCACCCCTTTGAGAGAGCTCACCTGTTGAAGCCATTGAACTTGTTGAACTTGCTAATCTCTTAACTAAAAAAACTTGAGTAATGAAGAATTTGAATGCTCAAAACAATTTTTTGAGAGGGGAAGAGATAATTTTGGTCTTGCAGGACCAAAATAGTTCATATGTTATCCCAAAAATGAGTGACATTTTTGGGGACAATAGCTGGCTCCAGTTGGGAAACTTTTTTCAGTTGAAAACTTGGAATAGTTGAGGGGAGTAGAAACTAGAATCTCTAGTGCCTTTAAGTATGCCATTAGGCTATAGAGTCATGCTACCCAAAAAAAAGGAGTTAAAAATGAAAACAAAAAGCACAAAATAGAACTAAAGACTTTACCAATATACATATGTACAAAAGAACTTATCAGATACTTCAAGAATTGAAGTGCTTTAGATGTTGCCCATTATGAGGCAAAGAAAAGAGCGTGCCATCTTAATACTTTAACATGAAGCTATTTTTGCCATTGAGCTGATGGATAATAAATGGGCTTCTCCAAAGGGAATCAAATTTTTCATGCATTCCATTTGGTTCTCTTCTCTTATTCTACAATAAGACTTGATCTTCAATTTAGAAATCACAGTTTTTTGATTTTTAGTCAAAGAGCTTCTTCACCAGACTTTGATGTGCAACAATTCAGTCTACCACCATAGTTTGCTGCTCATCTAGCTCAATTAGGCACATGATCCTCTTATCGATGGAGCTTTCATATGTCTGATCTTCAATTGCCTTAGCCAATTTCAATGCTAACAATTCCAAGGTGATTAATATTTCAGCATTGAGTCCATAAAAAAGTTGGAAATGTGACATACCAACTACCCTCTTGGATGTAATTCTATCTATCTATAAAGAATCAATCAATGCTTTGTGCCATATTCATTGGTTGTCATCCACTAACTTCTTGGTGATGGTCACCAGGTTCTTGTTGCTTGATTCAGCTTAGCCATTCCCTTGTAGAAAGTAATCAGAAGAGTGAGAGAGGGTAATTCGATAGTAAAAATAAAATTGATTAATCTCTTATAAAGAGAAATAAGCTGCATTTTCTATGACAGTCTTGGTTGGGACCCAAAACTTGGAAATGATGTTCTCTTTGAGGAAATCACACACTACTTTTGAAGTAGCATGCTTGGTTGGAATAGCTTCCACCCACTTGCTGAAGTAATTTGTTGCTGTGAGGACATAATCATGTTTAGCACTTGAAGATGGGTTTACAACACTAATAAAATCGATTCTCCATTGTTGAAATGACTCTTCTATCACCACTGGCTTAAGAGGTAGAGCAACCAATTTGGGTCTTGCAATGAACTGTTGACATAGTTCACATCTTTGTATCTATATGTATGCATCTTAAAACAAAGTAGGCCAGTAATACCTGGCTTGTAGAATCTTATATGTAGTCACAGGAGCAGAAAAATGTCCTCCATAGGCTAGATTATAGAAGGACTTTAAAAGTTGGTTTTGCTGCTCTTTATTCACGTAGTGAAGGAACACTCCATCAAGGCTCCTCTTATATAGACCATTATCTCAGAAGACAAAATTAGCAGCTTTCAACTTGACAGTCCTTTTTTTTACGAGACAGGTGAGCAGAACACTCACCATAAATAAGAAAATAAGTAATACTTGAATACCACTCATTCATGGTGGAGACAAAGAGGATTGTTGGTGTGTCTTCAATTTTTTCTTCTTCTCACTCTGTTCCTTCTGGTCTATTGTCAGTGATCAATTGACATAGGCCCTTTCCTCGCACCAACTTCATTGGTTTGATGACTAGATCAAACTCTTAGATTTTAGCAATCCAACTCTCTCTTTTGGTTCCAAACTCCTCCTGAGTTAATATGAATTTAACTATGGTGTTAGGAACCAAGGCAGTAGTGTGTGAATTTAGGGTGTCGAAGTAGAAATGCTTTACTACCTTTACCATTGCATAAACATGCTTCTCCATGTTTGAGTACTTTAGCTCATGAGCTTTGAGAGAATAGTGCATGAAAGATATGAGAGATTCCACACTTTTTTGGTTTTGTTGAACCAGAATTGATAAAAGTGTGTGCTCAAAAGCATAACTATATACGGTGAAATTTTTGGTATAATCTGAACAAACCAAAATTGAGGTGTGAGCAATAGCCATCTTGATGTCCCAAAATGCCAATTTGCCTTCTTTAGTCTAGCTGAAGGTGGCCTTTCCCTTCATCATGTTTACAATATGATGAGTCTTCTTAGCAAACTCGGGGATGAACCTTCATTAAAAATTTATTTTTTTGAAGAAAGAGTGAACTGCAGTCTTACTTGTAGGTAGGATATGCTCCTAAATAAATTTGACTTTGTCTGAGTCAATCTTTATGCCTTTTCGAGATACAATGTGTTTGAAGAGTTTTCCTTTCATCACCTTGGAAATAGACTTCTTAAGATTTAAGGAAATGCCATTATAATGGCATCATTTCAACACTTATTGCAAATAGTGCACATGATCAGGACGATGCTTAAAAAAGACTGTTAGATCATCCATGTACACTACAATGAATTTACCTATTTCATTTTTGAAAGTGAGGTCCATTGCTCTATAAAAAATGGTGCCAACATTTATTAGGTCAAATGTCATTCTTTGATAGGCAAAGGTGGCTTAAGGTGTGGTGAAGGTAGTCTTATACTAGTCTGCTTCACCAACTTCAACTTGATTGTATCATGAGAAGCTGTCCAGCATTGATAACATTTTTGAACCAATCACTGTCTGAAGCACTTGGTCCATGATGGGTAGAGGATAATTATCCTTTAAAGATGACTGATTCAATTTATTAAAATCCACACGAAGGTGAATTTTGCTATTCTTCTTCCTCACAGGTACTATTTTGGCAATCCATGTGGAATAATGGATTAGAAAAATTATTCTAACATTCAATATTTTTTGTATCTCAGACAGAATAGTACTTGATATCTTCAGATTGTACTGTCTAAAATTTTACTTGTAAGACACTAAATCACTTTTGAGAGGAATGTCATGGCAAATGTTTTTAGGCCTGAGTGACTTCAGATCATCATAGTAGTATGCTAGGACATCCATGTACTCGCAGAGCAGAGCAGTGAACTTGAATCTCTCTTCAAGAGTGCAACATTTTTTAATATTCATCATCTTGAGATCTTCCTTGGTACCTAGATTTATTTGATCAAACTCTTGGGAGGAGCTTGAATCTATTTGCTGCTATTTGATAAACTTGTCGTGTTTGTCAAACAACTTTTCAAAGGAAACCAATCTTTTAGAAATTTTATTTTTTTTAAGTTGCAAGAATTCTTCACCTACATCTGCACTTGGTTCAAGGGCTGGTTCAAACTTTTGAGGCTCACTACCTTCAAAATAAAGCTATCTAAAGCTATCCTTTTACTCTAAGAAGGCAATGAGTTGGTTGTCATTATTAAACACCTACTAATGACTGGCATTATTAGGTACACTTGATCAAAAGATCAGCTCGATAGTGTACTTGTCTCTTTTAAAGTCTGGGTGATGAACCAAGAGAGTTATTGAAATAGCCAATGCATCGAATCAGTCATTAAATTCCTTGGATATGACAGAGATGCTAAAAGCATCAAAGCTTTCAATATGATCTCAGACTAGATTGAGGTAGTGGCAAAATCTCTCATTTTTGGTTTGATACAAGTTCCTTACCTGACAAACTACCAGTTCAACATCTCTTTTGGCATGAAGGAGTTTGATGCCTTTATTTCGAGCAACCTTCAATCCAAGTAATAGAGATTCGTATTCAATTGTGTTGTTGGTGTTGCTAAACTACAACTTATATGAAGAAATAAAGTTTTTTTTGAGGAGATATCAATACAATTCCAGCTCTTGAATCGGTAGAGGAGTAGCTGCTATCGAATTCCAGAATCTATATCTCATCAGGCATTGATTTTTCCTTAGATTCTTTTTGATTTGGAGGGGGAGATCCTTTTACACTTGTACTACACTCCACCAATTCTTTTGCTATTCCATCTAAACTAATTTTTAGGTTATCATATTCAAGAGCTTCATCAGACGTCTCATGGATTTTTTTTGTGGATAAAAAGTAATTACCCATGCCTAAAGACTTAAACAAAATTTGAGCTTCAAGCGCTGATGTTTGAGTGACCACATATTTTGCTCCTTTTCAGGGAGCAATCTCTGCATAATGCCTTTGACAGAGATTCTCACCTCGAATAAGTCCATGCGCAATTTAGCATCAACATCCTTACATAAATTTTGGTCAAGAAAGATGTCGTATGATGCTGGAACATTGGCCACCAGAACAATCATCTTGATTCTCTTGTCTGAAAATGTTGCAAATGCAAATTGGGCATCCTTGATTTGTTCCAATAGTGGTACTTATTTGTTCTCTATGGAGAAACATCTCTCAAATGTCTTGTTCAGTGTGAGACCAATGGATTTTGCCACTTTGGCAGACATGACATTGTCAGATGCATTAAAATCAATGATGCAATTATTTAGTTGATGTCTATTTATCAACAGAGAGATATAAAATAGTTCAGTCCTCCTGAGAGCAACAAGAGAAGTAATGACAAGGTTATTCTTAGTGGATGTGTTCTTGGGGAGATGACGAGTTACCTTCGAAATTACTTATCTTACAGGGATGGCCTGGTTCTTCACACATTGAACCAACTTATCTAACTACTTAGGATTGGATTGAAAGAATTCAATCTCAGACATTTGAATTTTGATTTTCTTTATATGGTCAATTATGTCAAATATTTGAAATGAACTAGGAACAGAGGATGGGAGTTCATCCTTTTGGTTTTTGGGAGGGGGAGGATTGGTCTACGAGTTTGAAGTAGAATGTGTAGGGATGTTTGATGTACTCACCTTTTTAGTAGTCATCAGGTCCTTTCGCTGAAAGAGTAGAGTGGTTCCCTGCTTAATAATTTAAATTATAGGCTGAGTTAATTCCTCTATTTTCTTTTTATCAGCTTGCTGGGCTGACTGCTTCTTAGATCGAGGGAATACAACGTAAGTTCCTTCAACTGTTCCACCTTCACTTCTAGGTTCATCCTTGTAATTCAGGAAATTAATGTTAGAGTTGCCAGCTAATTCTTCTTCTCCTTCTATGAAGAGATTAACATCATCTTTAAGGTTCAACTCAGGCTGGAAAGAAAAATTTGATTCTACCTCAAGATATCCAACTGTTGAATTGGTTAGAGGTGCTTTAATGGCCAATTTCTCCGAGGGGGAGGAAGATGATTTGGTTGCCCTTGATTCTTGATAGCATGGATTTGGTATGACTGATTGGGGAATGTCCTCCTTGGTACATCTGTATATGAAAGAGCAGATGACATCTCTTATGCCATTTATTTTTTAAGAGCTAGCAACTCGTTTGCCAGCTTTTGCACCATTAGATCAGTGGTGACTGTAGGTGAGTATTCAGAAGATAAAAGGGATTTACCTTTGTTAGAATTTTTTCTTATCTTTCTTGCCAAGATAAGGTCATTTTCTACCTCAATAGCCAAATTTTGAGTAGCAGTATGGTTTAATTTGGCCAACTCGTCTTAGCAAAGAACTCACTTCTGGTAGCTCTGAGTTGATAAAGAAGCATTTCAGGTTCTTAGGTGTTGGCTGAGCAATTTTAAGAATTTGGTTCTTTAACTTGTCAAACTTGGCAATGAAATCCCTCATAGGTTTATGAGGTTCCTTCTTCATCTGTGTGAGCTGGGCCAGTAATGCATGCACATCTTCTGTAGGCTTGAACTTGGCTTCAAATTTAGCGTTAAGAGTGATCCTGTTGGTCACAATCTGGGCTTATAAATGGTAGAACCAGTCTATAATAGTGCCTTGAAATGTTTCTACAAATAGCCTGAATGCTACATCCTCATACTCCACTCTTATCACACCACAGGCTATGCTGAAGGCAACAATATGTTTATCAAGGTGAACTTTCTTATCACCAAAAAATTTGAGAATTTTTTTCTTTGAATTGCATGGAAGTTCATGTAGAGGTGGGGTTAGATTGAGTGGGCCAAAAGAGTTACCCCAGGGGCCTTGAACTACCATGATTGGATAATGAAAAGGAGGGATAACAAATCTGGGTGGAGTATGTATAGGCAAATCTCTATTAACAACAAAAAATGAAGCTTTGCCTTGTGTTGGTGACCTGGTATGGGTAGGAGGAACACTCTTGGATTGTTGAACTTGAAGTTAGGGAGGGAACAAATCAAAATTGCCCTGCTACACCAACTCAAAAATAGGGTCAAAAACACCTTGGGTTCTCTAGCTTCTAATATAGCATGGAGTTTCCAAATTATAGAATAAAAATGGGATAGAACTGGCTCTGCTTCAGCTTGAAGCTTGAGGCTTCAAACTGTGTGCTCTTTCTCAATGGAGTCACCAAAAAAAGTTGGCATAGAGATGGAGGAAAGTGGTAAGGCTATAATGATAATGGTTAAGACACAGACCAGAGTCGCCAGAGTATATAATGGATAAGGGTAGGAACTGCTTGTCGATCTCTAGCGGAGTCAGCAAAAAATTATTGGTGAATATTTTGTCACCAGCTAATTGATGAGTAAAATAGGTCTCTTCAACCACAACAAGGGAGATTGGTTAGCCAAGTGTGTAGGTTTACCACATCAAAATGGGATAAATCTCTCTTTTCATTAAGGGGAGGTTTCTTATAAATATGAGGAGCTATATACTATATATATAAGCAAAAAATAACACTTAGGGGTAGGATAACACCATCCACCTCTCTTTTTTCAACGATGATGTTCACAAACAAAGGAGAAAATTCTGATAAAAACACTGAAAGCACTTCTCTTCTTTCAAAAATGATCTTGTAAGAAATATTAAGAGTTCTTTCAGGTAGTGACAAGTAACTAGTAACAGGGCGTAGTAACCAACAGACTGAGATGTAGCACAAAGTCTCCACCTTGACTGCCCAAGAGTGAAATACTAAGAACAATGAGGGCACAAAGTCATCTCAAGGTCCTTTACACAAAAATAGAAAATAGACAAACACACTAAAGACAATTGTAGACATCACAAAATCTTCTACAATTGGCTTCAAGACACCTTCTTGATTATTTCCACTAGTTCTGCTTACTTCAATAAAATGGATAAGAATGCATTCAGGAAACAAACATAAGAATAATCTCCTAAAATGACACAAGCTATAACAACACAAAGTCTGAAAGCAACTTGCTTTCTCATTTAAGTAAAGAAATATGATGAATAATCTGAGCTCAAAGTCTCAGTAATCGCCCCTCAATTTCGACAGAGTTTCACTTATATAATAGAAAAGATCTCTTTTACATAAAACAAGAGATTACAATATATAGTGCCAAGAAAGGCTTGGTGCTTTGTTCCATGCTGTGGTCAAGGCCTTGAATGCATTTTTAATTCTGTCAAGGGACCATGCTTGGAATAATGCATCCGCCTTAACTGTGGCGTGCCAATTCATCTAATATGTCTCCTCCAAAGTATAGGCTATCTGGTCCTTTCTTTCTCATTTGCACAGCTTTCCACTTTTACCTTTACTTCATGGAAAAAAATAGGCTGTGTCCTTGATTTATCGTGCTTAAAAGTCTACTTGGTGAACTGTTTCACCAACTGAAAATAACTCTCTTGTAGATATTTATGATCTTTTTGTATTGTTCTCTCTTCCTTGTAGCAATTTAAGCTCTTGGGCTCTCTTTTCAGCTAGTCGCTTTCTTTATTTTTCAAGTTCAGTGTTATATTCAAAAATTAATAGATAATCCATTACCTTAAATTTGATGTCCGCTGGGCCGTCAATAGTTGCTTGCGATTTGAACCATATTGAACCATGAACGTTTGAACTTGTGAAAGTTTATTGATTCAATGGTTCATCGGTTTAGGCAATCTTTTTCAGTTCCTTTGTTCAATCATTTCTTTTCTCTTTGGTTGAACCATCCCTTTGAACTGGTCTCTAAAATCATCCGTTTGCTGATTCCTTCCTTTGTCTGGAGCTTCCTTTAAACCATTGAACCTATGAACCATTAAACTTTGAACTCTTTTGGTTCAAGGTGCAATCAGTTCATTGGTTCATTCTTTGTTCCATTGTTTCTTTTATTCTTCTAAGTTCCTTTGAAGCCTTGAAATTCTTTCAATTTTATGTCCTTGGAATAACCCGAAGGGAAGGTGTCCCTTTGGGCTTTGAGAAAGGTCCTTTTCATTGGTGCCAAGTGCCCCCCGCAAGGGTATCTACCTTTTAAGGTCCTTCGGGTGGTCTTCAAGCTTTAATTCTTTCAGGGAGTGTTCAAGCTTCAATTCCTTCAGACAAAATGTCTAAAGGAATTCCTTCAGACATTTTGTTCAAAGGAAATCTTTCCTTGGCTCGTCTGCTTTCTATCGGGTGAATTCCTTCAGATAAAAGTCCGAAGGAATTCAGCTCGTCTTCGTGAAACTCTTCCATAGAAAATATTTTCAAAGGAATTCTAACTTTTCTGCCTTGTTCACTTTTTCGAAGAAAATCTTACCGAAGGAATTCTTTTGTATCCTTTACTTGGTAATTTTCTCAAACAAAAGTCTGAAGGAAATCTTCTTTTTTAGCCTTTGAACAAATCTGAAGGAATTCCAACTTTTTTGCCTTCTCTTTGATCTTTGAACTAATGTTCCCTGCCCTCCGCAAGAGCACCTGCCTTTAGTTCATTGCCCTCCACAAGGGCACTTGTTCCTTTGACTTTGGGGCAGTCCTTTGAACCAACCGTTTGAACCTACCGATTGAACCGACTTTGGTTCAATGGTTCAATGGTTCAATCTCTTTATCGAAATCCTTTGTTTTGGCTAAGTCTTTTAATCGCTTGAACCAACCACTCGTTGAACCTTTGAACCGTTGAACCCATTTAACCTTTGAACCAAAATGGTTCAAGGTTCAATGGTTCAACGGTTGAAGCCTTCTTCTTTTCATTAAGTGTTTTGAAGCCGTTGAACCTTGAAGCAACTGAACTTGTTAAACTTTTTGTTGAAGCGTTTGACTCATTAAGCTTGTTGATGTCATTGAACCTTTTGAACCTGTTGAACCTTTGAACCATTTTGGTTCAAGGTTCAATGGTTCAATCCTTTGTTTGAAGCTTGCCGATGAACAATTTTTGTTGAACCAAGGCATTGAACCAATCCTGAAATTGCCTAAGTATTGGAAACTTGCCCCTTTGAGAGAGCTCACCTGTTGAAGCCATTGAACCTGTTGAACCTGCTAATCCCTTAACTAAAAAATCTTGAATAATGAAGAATTTGAATGCTCAAAATTTTTTTTTTGAGAGGGGAAGAGATAATTTTGGTCCTACAGGACCAAAATAGTTTATATGTTGTCCAAAAAATGAGTGACATTTTTGGGGACAACACATTTGACCTTTTTTTTGTTGTGCAACTTGGACATAAAAAACTTTCTTATTAATGTTAATATTAAAATGATCCAGGAACATGTCAGCTAAAGGATTGAATGCTTTGGCCGACTGATTCGGTAGACTATAGAACCACTATAAAGCATAATCCTTTAAACTTCATGGAAATAATTTAGTTAGTAACTAGTCATTTGGCACATAGTCCAATCATACTGCATGAAAAGCTCTCAAGTGTGTCTCTGGATCACCCTTGCCATCATATAGAATGAGCTTAGGTTGAATAAAACCTGGTGGCAATGGTGTAGATGCAATATGGCATGCTAATGGTGTATGAAGTAGAGCAAAAGAGTCTAAATCTTGTGTTGGTCTAGAGGCACCTTGCTCAAGATGTAATACCTTATATTGAAGAGATTTAATCTCTTGCACAAGGGTAATCACATCAGGAGGCAAAGATGTACTAACTGTAATTGGTGGTGCTACATAGGAAGGTCAGGCTACTACAGGGGGTTGTTGAGACATAGTTGCCCCCATAGTGTCATTTGTAATTGGTTATTCTATGGTTTGAGAGGATTGACCATTATTTGATTTTTGTTGTTCTTGTAGTATTTTAAGCATATCATTTTGCGTATCAGGATTTTTAGTTAAAAGGTCTTAAAGTTCCCTCTTATCAGTTTCATCAAAGCTGGTATATTGGGGCATTGTTAAAGTAGGAAAACAAAGCGAAAGTGGATTGAATTTTTTGCAATAAATTGTAATAATAAAAATGTAATGGAAGGAAAGCACTGAATAAAGGAAATGTAGAGTCCTAAAAAGATCAAACTAGAATATGCATAAAAAGGATACGAAGCTCACTAACATGTAAGGTGATACCTCAAAAGCATAGGTACCTAGTACATTCAAATAGGGTTTGAAATAAATGATTTTTAAAATTACTATGGTGAATTTTAAAAATTAAATGTGAAATTCTGATTTATATATGTAGGAAAAATTAAAAGAATATTGCTAAAATCAGCAAGAAAATTTTCCTAAGGTTTTTAGGGTTTTTGTGTGCAAATGAAGTAAGTCAGGTTCATCAAATAATTTAACTTATTTTAAGAATAATGAAGTTTTATTCCTATTATAGTTAAGGGTCTAGATTAATAAATCATTACAAAATATAGCAATAAATACAATCTTAATTTGTGCAATTATTTGTCTTTTTCACCTTTCTAAAAATAGCAATAAGTAAGAAGAAATATAACTTAGCTAGAAAATAGGCTAAGATCACTGATATAGAGGTTAAAATAACTATACAAGATGGGGAAGGTGTCGTAAACCTAAATCTAGATTTCATTGGGTGAAGGATAAGAGCATTGAAAAGTGGATGCTTTGGTATCTAGCACTATTGTCCATTCCTGTTGCTATTATCCAAACTAATCATAGAGACCTAAAGTTTTCTAGGTAGTTGTGCTGTGCGTATGTGAGCGTGCTTGTGAAAATTCAAGCACTAGTTGTTAATGGAATTCGCTGTGGAGCTAATTTTTTCTTCAAACTCTAACCCTCCATCATGCTTGACAAAATGACATTTGAGTCACTTGAGAAAGAGGGGGGTTAGTGTGAAAGATGTAATGAACGTGTAATCTACACCCCTTGTGTGGGCACACTACTTACATACCAATACTACAAAGAGAGATCATGTTGTATGTAGTTCTTCTACTTAGTGTGTTTTATGCAATAGTGTGATGCAGATGCAAATGCCAAATTGATAGTGTTTGAGGTGGCTAGGGACTGGTATGAGGATTTGAGCAGGTTTGCAGTTGTGTTGGGTGATTGTGTGCAAATAATATGGAAGTTTGCCTTAGGTATTTATTTCTATTGTTTCTTCCTTTGTAAGTTTGGTCCCCTCACTTATAAATGAGCTTTGAGTGGGATTTTATAGGGAATAATTGGTCATGGGTTAGATGTATTCATGGTAGGTTGACCTAATTAAAGGTAAGGAATAGATGAAAATGATCGTTGGTGATCAAAGTGCAAATGGACAAGACCGCCAAAAATGGGACACTTCTCTATGGGGTGATATAGTCCAAATGGGGCACTCTTATCCTATAGGCTTTGGACCTAGGAGAATAGGAATAATATAGGTAATATTGTCTAGATGAGGTAGAATGATCGTTCATAAGGTTATAGATGACTGATAATGAGAAAAAGGTGTCTATAAGGGTTGTAAGAGCATGCAAAAAGGACCTATGGATGGGGTGTTGCAAGCCACACTCAAACTACTAATTTGAACATTTTATATGACTACAAATACATAGTCCACTAATAGATTATAGAACCAATTGTGTAAATAAATAAATTACCGATTCATCATATCATAAAACAATAATAATGATAATAGATCTCTATTGGAATAATAATATTATAACTAAAATTCATCGATTGTCTTTAACATAAAATCATCACTGATTTTTTTACATAATCAAATAACATAATCAAACATGAAACTAAGGATTCTTGTTATAGTTTGGTTCCCCTGACACACATTATAGTATAAATATAGAGTCTCAACAATGGGGATGTGACATCTCCCCCATATAACTAGGCAATATCTCAGTGCCTTTATTGAGAAAAGGTTAGGGTAGTTGCTACAAAATAGGTTTTCATCCTCTAAAGTAGCACTCCTTTCTCTTAGATGGTCCTATTAGACCAATGCTTATTGTATTTATTTATTTTGTAACATGATGCAATGATGTGCAAGGATTTGTATCAGTTTGAGTTGAATAGTTTCACCATCCTTAAGCTATAAGTTTTCCCAGTTTAAAACATATGAAGGATAAAACACATACTTTCTAAGCAAATATATACGGAATACATTGTGTATCTTAGAGAAAGAGAGGGTGGAAGTGCTAATTTATAAGTATGGGGACCAAAATTTTGTAGAATGTTGAAAGATCCCACAAACCATGGAGCTAGTTTGGAAGTTTTTTTGAACTTGATGGAGTTATTTTGAAGGTGTATTCTTAAGAATACCTTATCCCCAAACATAAAACTCTATAGGATATTGCTTCATATTTTCATAGCTCTTTTTCCTATTTGAAGCAACTTTGAGATTTTGCCTTATACTATCCATTTGAGAGTGAAGTTATTTAATAAATTTAGGGCCTATATTCACCATGTTTTCCAAACCTTCCCAACCAAGGGGAGATATACCTTTCCATTTGTAAAAGGCTACATAAGGTTCCATTTTAGAAAGGCATGATAACTTTTGTTGTATGTAAATTCAACTAAATGAAAATAATGTTCCTATTAGAGGTACAATCATTGAGATGGGGGATGAATTAGTGATGCAAGATAATCAATTTCAATTTCAAACTCTTAAACATTCAACATACATCAACTTGATCAAATAACATAAACATGAAAGCACATACATCCAAAGCATACGTCAAATGAACACATCATATATGTGAGAAACCCTCTTGGGGGATAAAACCCATTGAACCCTATAAGATGGACTATATTCCTATAAAACAAGATCTCATATTTAGACCAGTACCAACTGATCAAGAAACACCCATCCATTAGTTTAGTGATAGACCAATTTCACAAGGAGATACTACCCCTGTCTAGTTGAGAACCCACAACAAATAGATCTTTAACAAGCTTTAACTTACAAGGAGGAACCAACCCCGTAGGCAACCAAAAACCCACTCAGTTACTTGAATAGATCACCTATTTCTACTCTTTAATTGATGATGATCACTTTTGTCTGCACTCTTCACCTCCAATCTCTCTCAAGCTGCCTGTAGGGCTAACTTGCTCAAACTACCTCTTCTAGGTTCATTACGTCCAATGACCTATGTGTCCTACATCAAATAGATAAAATAAACATGTCTAATATTTTTAACACTCTGATGGTCCTAACTACCCTGTACCTTCTCTTTTAAAATTTCTCTTCTTTGCTTGAATCCTCACTCCCACACACAACTAGTATACTTAGTCTATTTAGACCTTGTACGTATACCACTCTCTTCCTTTAATCCATATTGGTCAGCCAGGATGCTTTACATATTTGTTATACACTTAACATACATCCATACACACATTACATGTGAGAACCACACTTTTCATAGGTCATTCATTACCTCATTAGCCAAAAATTACCATTAGGTCTTGGTGAGACCTAACACAATTAGACCTTCATACTCACATGTTACACGTGAGACTATTTGGACCACATTCATCTTTTACCAATGCTTCAAATACATCAAACCTATCTCTAATATATCCTTGCTCACTCCCTCATGGGTCCATGCTACCAAATTAATAATTGAACCTATCAATTAGGTCTCTTTTCTCTTCAGGTCTTCATATATAGAAATCACAATCTCAAACTTCTGAAGCAAAAACTCAAGTATTTCACATAGACATATGATTAGATCACATGGGTGAACCCTTCAGGTCCTATAAAACAACTCCATGTGCTTTATATATTTTAACACAAGATTTAAGCACTTAAATTAACTCTCTCAAAATGACCACTCAAATTTGTCATATACAATCAAAATATAGTCAAGATATTTTGAATATCCATAACTGATCAAGGGAAAACTATGACAACCAATGCCTTCTCATAAGCCTTAAATACTTATAGAACATATCCATACTCATTTGCTTCTTCAATTCTACTTAGAACACCTTCAAATTACCTCTTCAATATGGCCACTCAATTTGCCAGTGCATTCACCAAACATTGTCAACTTCTAATAAATTTTTCACACTAAAGATGGATTGGTCAAACCTCCAAAATCCACACAAATGGTCTTCATGGAGTCTAAAACATTATCCAATAGATAGTTCATCTTGAAACATCAAAATACTATCAAGACCAAATCAATTATCCTTCTAAGATCACTTGTAAAACATGGTTAAACACACAGTCAAATTTAGAGATTAATATCTTTGATTTTAGAGACATTGAAACCTTTTAACTCAATTCTATATATGTGTCTTTAAGTCATTTACAACTTTGTCTTTTACATCACCTTTAGATACATCCTAGATCAAAATATATATCTCAAATACTAAGCACTAGTTTTTCCTTTATTAAATTCAATTGCCAACGATCACTATGTAATGAAAATATTGTAGACACATTTCTTCATTTCTTTCCCTCACACAATTTGAACAAATACCATCCATTGATCTCCTTAGAAGTCTCCTAACTTTAACCTGTAATGTTCACCATTGGTCTTAGATATGTGCTTTCAGTATCAAACTACTTGGCAGCCCCACATGCCCTCTATGCATTGACTATTTGACTCAAACCACATCATCGATCTCCATCTACACAAACACCCATATGCCATTGATCTTCTGTCAACTTAACAAAATTGAGACACATGTCACTAGTACATGCCTTCTGAGCATCCTTTTAAATATTGACTACATGTGCATCGTTGGATCACTATCTGACAAGATCATGCACTCCATTAGATCTTTATCCAGTCAAATTAATTACTTGCTATTAGATATTTGATCTGATTGAATACTCACCATAGATATTTGATATCACAAATTTGGCTAAGTATGGGAACTTAGTAAACTTTACTTGGGAAGACAAATTTTGACCTTAATAAATTTTGTTATGCTCAACCTCATGACCTAAAACTTGAACCATATGATTTCCTCACATAGGAGAATCTATCCATATATCAATTTTCTCTTGAAATCTTCACACATGTGAAATATGATGTCATCAATATGTTCACTCAACCTTATCTATCAAGATGACTACTTGAACCTAGACACTCATATGACTATTCTAATGAATTCCTTTTACTTCCATAAGCACTCCAAGCACTCATAATACCCCATAGGGTCTCTTTAACATGTTCATACCATCAATATCATCCATCAATTTCCTCACTAAGTTGAACACTTAAAAATCATGTAGGAACATTGAAACTCATCGAAACACACTTTGTCATTGTCATTGTCATTCTAGCACACATGACACCTCATCAACACCTTGGTTACCTTGGAGACATCATTGATAACTCTCTAGCACTTCTGATTTACATTGTTGGTCCATTACATACATCATGAGAATATACTCCAATACTTGATTTATTCTTTTTGTTTGTCCATTCATTTTAGGATGTTATGAATAGTTGAAGTTTAGCCTTGTACCTAAGATTGTTTTCAAGGTGTGCCAAAACTATGATGTAAACAACTTATTCATTTCAGATATGATCAACTCAAGCACATCGTGAAGGCAAAAAATCTCTATAGAAAATATTTATGCAAGAGTGAGATCATCATCAATGAGATTATTGTGTGTAAATTGGGCAAATTTTATAAGTTTCTCAACCATGAGTATGGTGTCAAGATTTTTCCTAGATTTGGGTAGGGATTTAAATAAAATCCTCAGAAACAACAACCCATTTATCCTTTGGAATGTCATGAAGATAGAGATGGCCTCTAGGATGGTAATGTTCTACCTTAACATGCCAACATTTTAAATACTTCGATACAAACTAAGGCACATACTCCATTCTCAGCAAAAAGTAAAATAATTTCAGTTCATGTGTCATCTTTGTGATACCAAAATGAGCAAAGTGAGGAGCCAAATGGAACTCATGTGTAATTAATTCTTGAAATTTACCTTGTGTAGGAACATAACTCCTTCCTTGAAATATCAAAAGGCCATATGAATGAGAAGAATATCCATAATACTTCTTGCCTATAGGAACCTACATAATTTTAAAGATGATTTTCTTACAAAAAATCATCATAATTTTTTTATTATAACAATTGTTTCCTCAATTTAGATCTTAGGTGAGAGATAGAAACAAAATAAATTCTTTTTCTAAGAACATCACCAACTAGATTTTCCTTTCCCTTCACATATTTAATGTCTATATTATAATCAGTTTTTAATCATAGAGACTTGTGTTGCTGGGTATTCAAATTGTCTTGAGTGTACAAATGCTCGAGATAATTATGATATGTTGATAATTTGAATGGTTTGCCTAATAAAAAGTGCCACCACATCTTGAGAGCATGAACAACTACAACTAATTCCAAATCATGAGGTGGATAGTTAGTTTCACTTGGATTTAACTTACATGACTCGTAAGCAATAAATCTTCCATATTGAGTTAAGAATCTACCGAGTGCATATAATGATACATAGATCCACAACTCAAAGGATCCGTTGGGATCAAGAATCAATAAAATAGGTGCAACAGTGTGTAGTTCCTTAAGCTTTTGGGAAGTTTCATCACATTTAGGAGTCCAATTATAATTTTTTCCTTTGCATTTCAAAGAAGTAATAAGATGAGTTGTCCTTTAAAATTACTTTACAAACTACCAATAGTATCCAATGAGACCCATAAAACTTGGTACCTCATGCACATTTTTAGGATCAAGATACTCCTTGATAGCTTTAATATTTGCATCATCCACTATAATATTATCATTGGATATAATACAACCTAGATAGTATATTTCACTCTTACTAAAAAATATTTGGAGAGTTTACCAAACACCCTCTGTTGTCACAGCCTCTGCAATACCAACTTTATATGGTGATTGTTTTTTTATTTGTTTTTATAATTTATTGGAATATCATTTAGGAACTTTGAAAAGAAATAATCTAGATATTCTTGGAAGACACTTTTCATGAGATTCATGAAAGGTGTAAATGCATTGGTTAGACCAAAAGGCATAACCATGAATACATAGTGGCCATATTTAGTTTGAAAAACCATTTTATGAACATCTTATTCTTTAACACAATTAATAATACTTTTATTGGAGGTCTATCTTGGAAAAACTAACTGCCCCCTTCATTTGATCAAATAGATTGGTAATCCTTAGCAAAGAATAAATATTATTAATGGTCACACTGTTTAGCATATGTGAATTGATGCATAAACATAAGGTTCCATCCTTCATGAAGACCACAAGTGATTTCGATAATGAAACACTTGGCCTTATGAGACCTTTGCCCATGAGCCCTTGTAGCCAAACTTGAGTTCATGTAGGTCTATGGTATTTATTCAATAAGGGGTCTTTGAAGTAGATTCAGACCATGGCATAATACAAATGGAGAAGTGAAGTTCTTGAACTGGAGGCAATCCTAGTAGTTCTTTTGGAAAGACACTCTCAAATCTTCATAGGATGGGATAATCTATAAATCTAGGTTTTGCCTCTTGAGTCTTTTCTTCTCCTTGAACAAAGTAAAATAGGCACTTTTTCTTATTGGATTTTTAGGTTGTAAAGTTGAAAGGATTCTATATAATTGTGAACTTTTAATGCCTTTGCTAATCACTAGATTACCTCTATCATCCAAACATTGGACCTCATTTTTTAAGCAATTTAAATTCCCCTGATGAGCATGGATTGAATCTATTCATAGGATGACATCATAGGATATTAAAGGAGATAAACTCATATTTAGTTGTCTTTAAGACTCCCAAATTAAGTTTCACTTGTTCAAGGTGTTTAGTAACATGGTACATTTTCCATATGCTAAATTCCATATTCAACAATACTCTCATTTTAGTAGGTTTAGTTATGTAATTATAAGCAAGCTTTAGAGAAATAAAACTATCAAAATATCTAGAATCAATTAAAACCATTAAATAAAAAGTAGATATAATACCTTTAGTCTCTATGAGAATAACTTACAATTCTACTTGGTAGTTATTAACTACTTTAGGTACTTTATGGTTCATCCCTTGTTTTGCATAATATTCATGGTATTTTTTTTTGATATGACTATTGGCACAAATACAAAAACCTTGGTTTAGTCCTCTTTGTGGTAAATGAACCTTGATAAATCCTATAGTAGGATTGGGATTACATAGAGGAGGTGGAGCATTTCATTAGAACCCTTGAGGTCTTTGACCTCCTCTTGTATTGTGTTGAAACTTTCTAGAATTGTTTTTGAAATTACCATTGTTCTTCTTGAAATCTTATCTTTTGAACCCTATTACTATTAGGAGCAAGAGTAAACTTTTTGATCTATGTGGATTCATTCTTCATGTTTTTCCTGTACTTTATCATAGATTTCTTATTTTATTTAGCCACATACATTGATTTAGTTGTAACAAGCAAAATTTTTGGTTTTGTGAGATTGACATCATGCATGATCACATCTCAAATCCACAGCTTAAACTTAGTGATATTTTTAATTTATCACACATATAATTGATGTATCAAAGAAGATCTATTTTTTTTGTTCAATAGTTTTCTATTGAGAGATTGTTTTGTTGCAACAACTGAAATTCAATATATTTTCATTCTTGATGGTTAGCTAAAATGTATTTCCTTTTGAAATGCTTTTCAAAAATTTCCTAGGTAAGGGTTGCCTTGTCATAACCCTTGATTTTTGCAAGATAAACCCACCATAATAATGTATTTCCTTCCAAATGACATGTGCCAATATGGACCTACATATCCAAGCTAATATTATTATATACACCTAAAATTAGACACTTCATTTCAATTTTAATTTGTTCATTAATTTACACTAATATCATTCATAAATCTTAATTCAATCTTCTATCAACACTAACATCCCTAGTCTAACCATTATTTATAACCTTCTAGCCAATTAATCTCTTCTTTCACAACCATACCTAATCCAATTAAATTCACATCCTATGCCATTAGTTAATTAATCCAAATTAATTAACTAATACTTCCATAATAAAAAATTTCACAGCTTTTGAATATTTCTATTTTCTAAAATTATAAAAAGCCAAATAATCCTCACATCACCATCACATCCCTATATAATCTCACACTATCACATAATACTAATTTTAAATTGGTTCTCCAAATACTCATGCAATCAACCCTTCTTCCAAGGCAAGTCATGATCATTCCACATCAATGCATCTCTTTACACCTCCTAGCCATCTTCATTAACTTCTTTGACCTCCCATTTTTGACCATCCTCCACCCTTGATCTTAAAACAAGATCAATGATCCACATCAATTCAAAAAATGTATAAATGGTGGGTTCACCCTCTCATTTCATAATCTCTTCCAAATGTAGCGATGTTCTGCCAAATCTTGAGATCAATCCAATCAAGCATTGAATCATCCAATCAAGTCAAGCATAGATTTACAATGGGTTAGGTTGTCAAAATACTCGCACACCATCCATAAAGTCCTGAAATTACAACCTAATCAAATCTAAGGAAATTTATACAATAAAAGAGGAGTAATTTCATCTTATTAGGTCAAGGTGATAGTCTACTTGTTCCCTCTTTGAGCTCAATTTGAGGTATATGCTTCATTATTTAGTTAGCATTTCAAATTTGTGTTTTGTTGATTATCTAACACTTTATATTTATGTTGAAAAAATATTATTGTGTATATACATTTGTCACACCCAATGGGACTTACTACCCACAAATCCATTGTCAATTTCCCTTGCTTAAAGTCATGCTTGTGATTACATAGGAATAGGGGCCAAATTTAGGACCATTTTAAGCCAATTTAAGTTAAAATTCATCCAAAATTTCATTTTCAAATGTGTTAGGTCAAACATGCCCCATTACTCAAGATCTCACATGGGGATCCTCTTGCTTTTGCATAGTTTTTTTCTTTTTCTATTCTTGCATATTGATATAAATTCGTCAAATAAGTATCACTTGATAGAGTAGATATAGATTCACTTGGTCATTCATTCGTAATGACTAGACCATTCTTATCAAGAGTTAAATCAATAAAGACTAACCTTTTGAAATTTTATTAAGTGATTATGGTTTATTTATACATCATCGATATATATTCTCTATGTAATTTCAAATGTTAAGTGTAATGTGGAATCTTGCATGATCATTTTATTGTTTTGGTGTAGCTTGGAAACATTTGTATTGTGATTCATAGTTTGAAATGTTCATTCATTTGTTGAAGCAATTTTTTTCACTCAGATTGGTATTTGTTTGCTCAAGATTACATTGAAATCTAGATTTATTTGCCTTTGTCAGCTTTATTTTGACAAATTTAATGTTTGGACTAAGTTATTACATGCTTTTTTCACGTTTCTTTTTTCATGCCTAGATGGATTTCATTGACTAACTTACTGATTGTTTCTTGAAGTTGTTTTGTTTTGTTTTATTCACAGAGATCTTCTATAGCCATTGATATTTGTCCACATGTTGAAATCCCATCAACTCGAAGAGCCCCACAATCAAATATTATTTAAAGATGACTAAATATTTTAATGTTGTGAGGCCCCAAGATTGAAACTCTAGGCACAACCTCAAAGCCCCATAAACTTGGAAGCTCAAAAACTCAAAAGCATTAATGTATTAGTCCAATGATTGAGGAGTAAACCAAAAATGTAAATATTTGTGCCTTTGATGCCTTGATATTGTAATACTTAGCACAATATAGAAGCTTAAAATCCTAAAGGATTGATAACATTACCTTAAAATCCTAGAACATTAGCAATATTGACCTATCAAATCATGAAGATATTGATAATCCAAAAATAAGCCATGTGGCCAATTTTTTTATAAAAGTAGATAGTGAGGAAAATCTTACAAACACTGACAAGCTACTAGGTGGCAACGTGGGACCCAATGGGCAAGGCCATGAAGCCTAATAAATAAAAAGAAACAAGGAGCCAAAAATGTGACAACTAGTAATTAAATAGACATGTAAGCATCATTTTCAATGATAAACATGTTGATGGTCCAGTTAGGAAAATAGAGAGTCAAAATTTGATTGCCAAGGTAAATATGAAGTGTCAGACAAGTGATAACTTATTTCTGATTGGAAGCAAAGATAAAAAGTAGAAGAAAACCAACTACTATAGAGCATAGATCTGAGCATTTTGAACACAAATTCAGTTGAAAGAACCTACATCAAAGTTATAGTGAGTTGATCATATGAGAAAATGAGCATGGAGATGGTAATAGCTAGAGCATTGGCAAAGATCTAGATAAAAGAAGAGGCTAAAATTGAGAAGACTGTTCAAAACTCCAAGGTAGAATCGACCTAAAAGACATGGATATCAATAGGTTCATCAAGAGGACTAAATGCATCTATTTATAGAATGGGATTACAAATTGTTCCAATATTGCATGGGCATCAACATTTAATAAAAATATTTTATTTAAAACAAGCCATTTTTAACTTTGAGATAAGTATAAGAAATTGGGAATGAACAAACAAGAGCATGAACCAATTTTTTAATCATGGAGATTAATCTAGAATGAAGTGGCTACTTATCATTAGGTTTTTAAATGATCATTGGAATAATTTGAATACTAGAGATTCCTTATTTATCATTGATCTTGGAGTGCATTAGATATGAAATCCACTTCTATCCTAGAAGTTGTATCTAAAATTGTGCCATGAATGGATCTCTATTATTTCTTGTTGTGTTATCATAAAATAGTAAGGTATAATCAATTATTCTATTTAATGTTTTGTATTAAGATCTTTTATTTTATGGTTGTACATCATATACATGATGGGTTAGCCTATCTATATAAGCAACATTGCTTACCATTGTAAGGGTTGACAGATTTAGTTAGAATCATGCCAGGATTACACCTGTTGTTCCCTCATGCTTTTTGAGCTTTGATTGTCTACATAGGTCAACACATTTGAGTACAAAACTCTGTTAAGATTGAGCTAGGATTTCACCTACCCTTTCTACTAGTTTTGTGTTTTTTGATGTTATTAGTGTGTATGTAGATATACAATTAGATTATGTAGTATCTAGTTTAATTGGATATGAGATCCTATTCTAGTTATCTAAGGCTTACATTAGTCATAATGTGAAAATCATTATAGGCTTATGCATTAACTTTATTTTGAGTAGAGTTTTAAATTTCATGTTCATATAATTTTTTTTGAGTCTTGTTCATTGTGCTGATCTAGTTTATGCATTAGCTAGACTTGATGCCCAATGATTTGATTGAAACTAAAATAGAATTCATTTTTGAGTATTAGAAGACTTGTCTTAATCAAGGGATTTATTTATTTATTGCTACTATTTCCCTCTCTTTTACATTATTTAATGAGAAATGATTTACCCATTACATTGTAGATAACCCATTTGTAGAGGAACCAATAGTGAGATATTGAATATATTGAGGAAATCAATTGAACCTTTGATGGAAATAATCACAACCTAATAATTTTATATATTTTGGAGTTTCTTGGCCCTTGGATCACCAATAGGTCCTAAAAATAAGTGGACCCTTTGTCCCATGAGTTTTTGACTGCTTTTATTCACATAGATCAATTAGTTCCTAACTATGTTTTAATGAGTCACAATTTCAACCAAATAAAAATTGGTGCTAGGATGTCCTTAGCACCATATTTCATATCCTATAAGTTTTTTGATATTGAACCTCTAACTATTTGGAGGTATTATAGTCTTTATCTTAAAATATCCAAATACTTTGAGCTTATCATTGATTATAGACCAATAATTCATCCATATAATTTTCATCTTTTGTGTACCCAAAACCCATATTGACATAGATTAGTGTTTGTCGCTTTGGAGTCTTATTCGAGGATCACATGATTTGGAGTTAGGTTGGTACATAGAAAATTAATTATTTCTTCTCTCTAAGTTCATAAATGTCTTAGATCTAATCATGTTAAATCCAGAAGATTAGTTTACTTGACCATATTATCCCCACAATTTTTTACCAATAGGCCTGTCCAAATGGTTGTAACTTGGTTAGTTAGATCACCCATAAATGTTTTGGGTGATGTGCATGATTTACCCAAAAAGCATGAGTGTTATCTTCCAAAGTTCAATGCAAACACTAGATAGACAACAAAAGAGAACATTACATCTTATAAAACATTCCTTAGGTTGCTTAATGTGGAACATGAAGATGTAACTTGTAGGTTATTTCCCTTCACTTTGCTTGATCTAGCTTATGACTAGTTCCTTAACCTCCTAGAAAATTCAATCACGAGATGGAATCAATTGAATATCACATTTTTAGGCTAGTTTGGTCAAGTAGTCAATCCAAGCATCTTATATTAGTGATTTACTTGCATGAGAAGGGAATTAAACGAGCCTATACATAATGTAAATATACATTTTTAGAAAATGTATAGTAGGGTAACTAAATTGTATATACCAAATGCCCAATTAGACTTATAAATGTTCAAAAATGTTTTAGATCCATGGATTTCCACTTTTTTAAGGAAAAATCCAACTATTTCTAACTTACCTCTTGCATATGTTAAAATAATAAAAGTGGACATGCAAATCAATCGATATGGATATATGTTGGCTCCCATTCCCAATGTTATCCCGAAAATGTCTGCATTGAACTTAATCCCTCTTACAAATAAGAATGTGCTAGTGGCATAACCTCTCCCAATCATGAATCAATTATAATTATTTGATGCTTCCCCTAATCAAAACATATGATTTCTCAAACTAGTTGGTAGTGAAATAATGTCAGTCTTACAACATATCCTTATTTCCAATTGTGACTAACATTACACATAATTCCCCTCAAGATTCAACCAAAATTGAGTGAGATGCAATCCAAAGAATGACCCAAAGTTTGAGCAATAATTTTTTTAAATTGCAAAAAAAAGTAGGTATCTTATTTTGACCTTTTAGGACTTAGTGAAATATAAATCCTATGTTTGTTAAAGAGTTGAGTATGCTAAATCAGGGTAATAATATGTAATAAATACAATCACTAATTTGTTACATAATTGACCAACTTTGACTTTTCTAAAAGTAATAATATATAGTGCAAGTAATAAATTAACTGGAAAACAACAAAGACATGATATGGAGGTTGGAAACTATATTAGAATCTAGTTTGAGTGCTATAAATAAGATCTAGTGTCAAAACCCCTCTTAGATAGTATCACCCTAATTGGTCAGTAGATCTATTATTAGAAATGTGGTAGTAGTGTCCCTATATTGGTGGTAGTGTCCTCTATATAAGACTATCCCAAACTTATAGGTGTGCCCGTGTTTAGATCTATGAGCTCTATTCCTACGTGCAGGAGTTATAAAACCCTGTCTATTACTTGTTTTGACTAAATTTGTGAGAAAACCCTAATCCTCCATGTTGTTAGGGCATCTGAATGATACAAACTAAAAAGTGTGTTTATTAATATGGTAGACTAAACATTTTGAACATCCTACTATGATAAGAGTTTCCTATATACCAATACTTCAAGGAGGATCAAGATCAATATAGTTCTCCCCACTTAAGTGCTGGTGCAAATGAAGTTAGTATGATAGTGGACCTAAGTACTTTGAATGTGCTTGAGACTAGAAATCTGGGTAATATGAGCTTAGGACTGTTATAGATGGTAGTATGTAGAAGTAAGGCAAAATAAATATTGGTAACCTTAATTATGCATAACTTGTTCTGAGTTTGAATGTGTATTTTACATCTGATTTCCATCTAATAGTTAGAGAGATAAAATTCATGTATATACCATTCTAATATTTATGCAGGTGCTAAAATAGGTCTAGGTTGACCTTAAGAGGTTTTAGGTTTGAAAATATATCTGTTTGTGAAAAAGAGAGGGAAAGGACACTAGCACCATTATTGTAGCACCATTATTGGGACACTAGCACCATGTGGCGCTACTATCCTTATTATGATGCTAGTGTCCAAGTGGCATAACCTTAGGCATGAAGGGCTGAGATCAAGAAATAAGGGTATGAAACTACTTTAGGGATGACTAGGGACATCTATGGCCTACACAAAGGCTTGCTAATTGTGAAAATAGGCTCTAGGATAAGTTTAGGGATAATATAGGGATATGTAGTCTCAAGTAGCGCTCTTAGTACTCAAATACCACTTTTAGGTGATTACATTTGCCCCCATTTATTCTAAAAATGCAACAAAATGAAATGACCAAGATAATAGAAAAAGAAGCGTATTTGGACTTAACTATGAGGTGAAGTCTATGAAGCTAGGTCTGAGTATGTGAAGCATTCTCCAATGCTTTTTCTACAATTTCAATGTGTATAAATTAGTAATTATTTAAGAGATATCAAAATCAAAGACTAAACTGAGTAAAGAAATAAAACTGAGTAAAGAGTGAGGAAAGTAACGAATATACCTCACTGGGTGCATGAACTAATGCATAAACTTGGTGATAGACTATGTTTTTGTGCATGCATATAGTGATTGATTGGTAAATAATTTGGACTGAGCTAATAACTTGCTCAATCCTCATGTGTTTTTAGCTCAATAACTCAATCCAATTTTTAATCCATCATTGCCCACCCCTACTTGTTGAATCATGACCTATGAATAGGTTGGATTGGATTGATGGTGTGTTCAACCCTCTAATGTAGGTGACTCAATAACTCAAGTAGGTTATGATTCCATCATTTTCCACCCATGTTTAATAAATGCATCTAAAACTAAAACTACGTGATGTAACTAGAAATGTCTAACTATGTATGTCAACCCTACAACCACTCGAGTATATTAGGTAGTTCTAGGCCATTCAATAATACCAACCACTATAGATGGAGTAAGGCATGCAACTAGTGTGTAACTTAGAATATGATGTAGGATGTATAAAATGTAGAGAATGACATGGAATTTGTCATTCCATCTAATCAACCAATGTGTAAGTGAGCATACAAAAATAATGTGTCATGAATTTACCCCCAAATCTGATATATACGTATATGGATTATAGACCGAGTTGTAATAATTTGTATCTGAGCATATGAATTGAATATGGGAATGGTCATGCCATGCTTGATGCCCCCAAATTGAGAGAACTAGTATTAATCTGAGCTAAACTTGTATGAATCTAAGAAAAATTGAGCAAAATTGATAAATCTATAACTAAATCTATGCAAACCTATACTATACCTAATGTATTTTTTTGGCCAATCTAATTTTTTTCTAAAATTTAGGCTATTAGATAGTAATGCCATATCTTGGACATTAGCACCATTATTAGATATATGGTGTTAATATCCTAATTTGGGTGCTATTGTTCTTTTGCTCTAATTTTTGTGTAACTGTACTGATCTTTGTGTCACAATTTTCTCACTATGTTTACCTAAGTTTGATTTCTATAATCTAAATCTATGTACTAAAAATGTATTTTGAATGCATTATAGGATCTTGGACTCTATGACAAACCCTTGTGAGTGCCCCCTCTTTTGCAGGGAGTTATTGAAGTCATGGAAGAACTGTCCTTTAAAGAATTTTTTTGCAAGATATGTTTTAGTCAGAGCATATATGATATCTATGTAATAATCCAACATAATGTGCATACATAACATTAGAATGTAAGATAATATGAGTATTAGTTTATGATGTGCAATGTATGTCATGTCTAACATTCACAAAGGTGTTAAGATATATATAACAATGTATATAATAATGAATCTAAGTAATAACTGAGTAGCTACTTAGGGGATGGGGCATGATGTCCATCATGACAACCAATTAGGAAGGGGAGATGCATGAGATCCCTTATGACATCTAAAATTGTAGTGTGTAATAAGTAAAATAAAATGATCATGGCCATGACACATATAATAAAGCATACATACAATACACACGAGGCATGTAAACTAGGCCAAGGGGACATAATACAATGGACATGGACACCTGCCACTAAAAATGAGAAAAAAAGACATACAAGAATATGTTTAGATGTTTACATATGCAAACAATAATAAACTGGCTTAGAACCACATAGGACATGTTCAAATGTGCACATACTTAATCATAAAGGTACACACAAGGACATGGACACATGTCCAAAACATACATACTTTGAATAGAAGTGGTGTAAATCCAAAGATCAATGACATATTCAAATGCCCTTGAATAAAAGAAGCATAAAAACATAATCAAGTATAAACTAGGAAAGATAGAAATGAAAGTATGCATTAAGATGTAATATAAATCTATGTAAGAGCTAAGATATATATATGCTGAGTTTAAAGTAGTAATAGCCAATTTTTTTTTGAGTAGGTGTAGCATGATCAATATCAATATATAACAATGTTAAAGTTGTGATGTAGGGTATAAAAAAATATAACCTGGTAATCAAAACTATTTATATGGTGCCCCCAAGTGGGTGAATGTGTCAAATGAAGAACTTGTGTATCAGTGTATATTACCCTAGTGGGTACATAATAAAAAATCTAGATTAGGGTAGTGGATGTGGGTCCTGTAAGCAATCTACAAACACTTGACAAAAATAAGTAAATCATTCATGTATAATAATATTGACTATATTAAGATATATAACATATTTAGTGTTTGACAAATATAAGAGATGTAAACATAACAATGTATACAATCTATACTTTTGTGTTTTTTGATGAAATATTTGAATGTTTTTGTATTTTTTGAAATATTATATATTTTTATATTTTTTGGATATAAGATATGTACAAGCAACATACAAAGAGCAAGAGAGAAGGAAATTATCCATAAGAAGGGAGGAACAATACTAATTGATGAATCTCATGGGAGACTCACTATCAATGTGGCCTATGTCAAATAAAGGAACTATGATCGTACATGATGTATGAAAAGGTAAATCTTGTCCCATAATTTGCTGCACTAAGTGATCTATATCTGGCCCTACTTATGAAGTGATGCTAAGAATCTGTGACACTAACCGTGGTACCTTGTGAACTGTAAGGGTCTTAGGAACCCATCTAGTAGAAGATCATATAGGTGGCATAGGTACCTTGTGTTGAGAACCCCAAAAACTCAATAATACTAGTGTTAGAAGAGAGGAGAGGGAGGCCCTCTAGAATCTACAACATATCTCTAATGTAGGGGTCTCTCTAATAATGGTCTCCATGGGAAAGTATGTGTATGTGGAAACACTGTAGGAGTAGACCTCACCTGCACTGGTGGATCTACTAAATTTTATGGAGTATTGATAGGAATTATGCTAAGAGGTTTAACTAGTAACTATGTTATAACTGGTATCTATGCTATAACTGGTAACTGTGATATAACTACGTATGGGATAAGTAGAGGATACTCATATGGAATACTCTCAACTATGACCACCTAATTTACATGTATATATTTTAGGCATTTATGCACTATGAATGGAATGGATTATAGTTACTATATCCATGGCCTACCCAGTAACATGTCAAATACACCTATACTAGGTACTACTAAGAATTTAGTGGCCACATGTGCTAGTCTAACCTATAGTGGAAGTAAAATATCCTTGATGGAGCTCTGAACATGGCCATTGAAACCATTGATAACTGTGTTTTTAAGAAATATATCTTGCTCTAGATACCCCAAATTTTATAGAAGTGTGATAGTTCACATGCTAATACTTGACCTGTTTTCAACCATAACATTCTAGATAAGATGATGATCTATGTAGGCTCGTACAAAGAGTGCATATAAATCTAAATTATCATCAACAATCTCCTACTTCTAGAAAGCGATGAGTAGTCTAGTTGGAACTATAGTGTGGTACACACCAATGATATTATATAGTGGGTGTGCCTCCTTTGAAGCAATGTGATATGATGCTGGTGGTGGATGTGCCTGATACATGTAGTGAACACCTGAACTACTCTCTATCTCATTTATTGTATGTTTTATAAATGGATCCAGGAATATTATTAGTGCCTTGAACTTTGGGTGCCTAAATGGGTGTGTCCATGTCAATAATGTTAGCCTCAACCCAATTTTGTATCTTATGTTTCAAGCTAATGCATATGTTTTTTGTATGGCCTAGTGTCATGTGATATTCACATAATGTATTGGAATCATAGTTATTTAGAAGAGTCTATGTTATATAAACATATATGATGGGAGGTAGAGATACATCATTGGATTCCAAGTGCTTCTATAAAACATGTGATGGCAATTTTGGAAGGTTGGTGAAAAATCTGCATGAAGGAGATGGTAAAACTAGGTAAGGAGATGGATTTGAAGTTGCATTAACTGTGGCCTTTAGATCACTCTTGTTTTTAGTGGCCTTTACCTTGTACTGAGGCTTACTATAACTCTTAGCAGTTGATTATTATCCACTTGTATATTTCAGTTTGCCCATAGAGATAAGTTTGGCTTCTCTTTCTTTCACTGTGTGGAATAAATCTGTGAAGGTTTGAAAATTCTTAAATAAGATATACTCATGTAATTCTGGTAGAAAAATCTATTTGAATATGTTCGAAAGCTATTTATCTACCATGGGGCTAGTCAATTTGGCCAATATAGTCTTATATTGTAAGACATATTTTATAATAGGCTCATTTAATTTTTGTTTCAATTGTGCAACTTGAGCCTATGAGATCTTATCACTAATGTTTATGTAGAAGTGTGATAAAAACATATCTACCAAATAATTGAATGTGGTAATACACTAATTTAGTAGATCATAAAACCATTGTATGGCATAATAATTTAAACTACATGGAAACAACTTAGTGAAGAGCCAGTCATTAGACACATAGTCCAAACATGCTACATGAAAATCTTAGAAATGGTGCTCTAGGTGACCCTTACCATCATACAATGTAATCTTAGGTGCCACAAATTTGAATGGCAAAGGAGTTGCCTCTATGTGATGTGTTAAAGGTGTACGTAAAAGAACATGAGAATCTAAGGCATGTGATGCCCTGGTGGCTCCTTGATCAAGATGTAACACCTTAGCCTCTATAACATGAACCTCTTTCATAAGGGATTGTACATATAGAGTGGAGGAACTAGACATAATATGTGTAGCTACCACTGAAGGATGTTGAGTTACAATTGGTTGTTGTTCTAGCTAAGTTGGCCCCAATGTAGGTGTAACAATGTTATTATCTGGGGGAGTATAAGATTGACCATTGTTTGATTTATTTTGTATTTCATTATGAATTGTAAAATCTATGCATGATCAAGGGGTTGTTCTTGAAGTATATATGTGAAGCTCTATAGGATCTCATTCTTATTGACAATTAAGTTTTCATTTTTAAGTGGAAGTTATCCCGATTTCCACCTTATGTATCATATTGATCTTAATTATATTATTAATCTTCAGATGCATTATCATTGAAATCCACATAATCAGGGTGTGAATGATCAATGATGGGAGTTATAATTGGTCCCTTGTCCATGGTATAAGCTTGAACAGAAAGAATCTGAATATGCTCAGTAGGATTACCACCTAGCCTAACACTTCTTAATGGAAGAGAGATAACTCTTTTAGATTGTATACAATAAACAAATTGAAATAGGGCTGTTAAAATAGAATGTATGAAATTGTAAAAACTTAAAAAGACTAATGAAAATTGGAAAAAAAGGATATACAAACCCTAGAAGCATCTAAGGTTAGGGTTTGTACAATGTTTGAAGTAAGTCAGGTTCACCACATGTTTTAACCTTTAGGACTTAGTGAAATACAAATTTTATGTTTGCTAAATAACTAAATATGCAAAATCAGGATAATAATATGCAATAAATACAACCACTAATTTATTATAAAATTGACTAACTTTCACCTTTCTAAAAATAGCTATAAATAGTGCAAGTAATAACTTAGCTATAAAATAATAGAGATAGATGATATATAGGCTAGAAACTGAAGTTGAAGCTGGTATAATTTTCACATACAAGATTCCAGTGTTAGAACCCCTCTTGGATAGTAACATCATTATTATAAATATGAAGGTATTATCCCTATATTAATGATAGTGTCCTCTATGCAGGATTGTCCTAAGTTTTTAGGTGCATTTATGTTTGGACCTATGAGATTTATTCTTGCATGCATGAGTTATGAAACCCTATATATTACCTATTTTGACTAAATTTGTGAACAAACCCTAATTCTTCATGTTTTTAGGGCATCTGATTGATACAATCTAAAAAGTGTGTTTGTTAGTGGGGTAGGCTAGACATCCTCAACACCCTACTATGATGAGAGTTGCTTACACATCAATACTCTAAGGAAAGATCAATCTCGATGTAGTTTTCCCCACCTAAGTGCTGGAGCAAGTGCAAGTGAAGCTAATATGATAGTGGACTTGAGTTCTTTAAATGTGCTTGAGACTAGAAATTTGGGTTATCTGAGCTTAAGACTACTATAGATGGTAGTATGCAAAATAGGGATTGATAAACTTTATTGTGTACAACTTGTTCTAAGTTTAAATGTGCATTTTTATCTGATTTCCATCTAGTGGTTAGAGGGCTAATATATATATATATATATACACATACCATTCTAATGTTTATATATACATACATACCATTCTAATGTTTGTGCGAGTGCTAAAAGAGATCTAGGTCGACCCTATGAGGTTTTAGGTTTGAAAATATATATGTTTGTGAAAAAGAGAGGGAAAGCACATTAATTCCATTATTAAGACACAAATGCCATGTGGTTATACTGTCTTTATAATGGCACTAGTCTCCAAGTGGTAGAACACTAGGCACAAAGGGCTAGGATCAAGAAATGAGGGTTTTAGATTGATTTAGGGATGACTAGGGACATTTGTGGCTTGTATGAAGGCTAGATAATTATGAAAGTAGCCTTTAGGATAGGTTTAGGGCTAAGCTAGGGAAATTTAATATCAAGTAGTGCTTTTAGCACTCAAATATCACTTTTGGGTGATTACCTAGCTCAAGTAGTGAAAATTTTTTACCAAATTTCACTTAACATAATTACAGACCTTTTAATATAGCTAATAAATAGCTCGAGTCCTCATCCAAAAAATTTCATGAGATTAACATCATGGATTTTGCCTTCCCCAATTGGTGTCATGTCCACAAAATAACCCAACATGGATAACTTGATCATGTTGAGTTTTGTCTAGCCTTTGACATTCTCTAGAAAGAAATTGATGAATACAAAGTTGTCCCAAATGATCATAGTACTTCAAGTAGTTTTGATGCTTTTAGTTCATCAAATTGTTTGAGTACAACCCTGGTCTTAAAAAATCTAGATTTACCTAACATAAAAGACATTGAGGATGAAGAGAATACCATTGACATATAAGCTTTCCAACAATACCAAAGAGGAAACTACACTTTTAGGAGTAGAGTATATTAGCCTTTGGCTACCTCAACTCTAGGTAATGTTGCCACCACCCAACCTTAAGGCTAGAAATGATCCACCTCCACCAAATTTAAGTGATAATTAGTGCTCCACTGAAAAAACATGTTACAACATCATGGAAAACATAAAGAAGATAAAATCCAATGTCACTCTCCATAAATTAAAACATAACATTTAACAAAGAGATTTATTTTTAAGTCTTTTATAGACAAGAGTAGTCAACCCAAACAAAATAAACATGCTAATACCAATATTATAATACATAAGACAAGTTGAATTTATCCCTTCTTGCTTAAAATCATTTTTTTTGATAAGAACCTTCACAATTGTCTTGTAGATTCTGGTGCATTGGCTAATGTTATACTTGCAGGGGTTTGCATGAAGCTAGGATTGGTTCTTGTGAAATTAAACAATGTGGTAATTTAGCTAGACAAGTCTAAAGTCAAGGTTTTAAGTGAGTTATTAAATGTCTATATGCAATTGCAAACTGACCCAAGAGTGTGACAGTTTATATATATACATGTAGTTGAGATACTTGAAGTGTATGACATGATATTAAGTAGAGATTGGTAAAGATCACTCAATGGATATATGGTAACATGTTTTCCTACATGTGGCTACCATGGAGAGGAGTGATAAATGAAATTGGAATTGATAGAGAATTGCATACAAATTTGAAGATAACATATTATAATACAATCAATGAACATGCTAACTTCACTTCTACATAGGTAGATGTCTATAACTTATCAACCATATCGATAAAGAAGAAAAGGTCTAATTATGATCAAAATTTAGATTTGTGATCACTATATTTAGATGGAGCATGCTCCAAGCAAGGATATAGAGCTGGTACTGTACTTATTTATCCCAATGGTAAGATACATGCTGCAATTTTTAGATTGTAATTTATTTGTACTAATAACATGACAGAGTATGACTCTTTAATATTGGATCTACAATTTAGAATTAGGTTTGATGTCCATTAATTAATTTTTTTTAGTGATTTAGAATTAGTCATCAACTAGGGATGTAAAAAATTTTAGTGTAAGCTTTGCTATTTAAAGAAATAAAAACATTGTGCATGGGATTTAATTGAATATTTTAATGTTTTAAACATTTTAGTCATCCTTAGAGTAGAGAATGCAATGGCTAATTCATTAGTCATTTCAGCTACGAACCTCATGCCATTAGACAAGGCCGACCTTTAAAACTTTCCATTAGAATTAGTTCCTTGTCGCTATGTGCCTGATAACATTTACAAGTTCTTTATGATGATAAGAAAATTATCTATTTCTTATGTAACTCCAACTCTTTTGATGCACAAGTCATTGATGAAGAAGAAAGACTTGATTTTGAAGAACATCAATACAACTCTATTGAAGTGCTTCAGCTGAAAGATAATCATATTTCAATTAAAAATAATGTTGTCATTAGAGAGATTGTTTGACTTGGATAACATAACACATAAATCAGAAAATAATCCTAGGCTAAGTTAAGAGTCATAGATTCTCAACATGGGAACTCTAGATAAGCTTGAAAACATGGTGGTTGGGTTCGAATGCAACAATGAAGAGATTCAATCATTGAAGAAGATATTATTGTACTTTAAAGATATCATCTCATGAAGTTGTAATGACATGAAGATATTTCACCGTCATATTATAACACATTGCATTCCCTTGAAGCCCAATCAGAGACCCTTTAGGCAATGTCAAAGGCTAGTCAATCTGGTCTTGGAACCACTCATTCTAAAATAAGTCTAGAAGATATTATCAGCTAATATTATTTTTTTGGTGTGTCATTCAACTTGGGTGGCAAAACTAGTACCTATGAGGAATAAAAATAGATAATCAATCCATCTTTGCTTAGATTTTAGAATTCTCAATTGTGCATTAGATAAAGACAACTATCCCTTACCTTCACTCTATGAAGTCATTCAACAAGTCAATGGTTCTAAGATGATGCCCCTTTTAGATGGATTCTCAAGTTATAACTATATCTTAGTGGACAAGGCATATAGAGCCAAAACAACATTGAACACCAAGTGGTGTACCTATGCCTACAAGAAAATACCATTCAATTTACTTAATGCTGGGGTCACATTACAATAAGCTATAGATATTGCTTTCAAAGTCTTAATTCCTTAGTACATAGTAGTATATATGGATGACTTGATTGTATTTTCTAAACATAAATAAGATCATTTGAGTATCTAGATAAGGTATTCAAATGTTGCATAAGATTTGGCATATCTCTCAACCCCCCAAAATGTGTCTTCTCTGCAACAGAAGGTAAGCTTCTATGCCACATTATCATCAAGGAAAGTATGTCGATTTATCTAGAGTGAGCTAGTGCCATTTCTTAAATTCACCTACCAAATTATAGGAAAGAGATGAAATCATTTTCGAGCAAGTTCAATTTTGTACGAATCTTTATTTTTGGATTCTCTAAAATCACTAGAACTTTGAATGTCACGTTAAAACAAGGAGCCACAATAGAATGAGATACCTCTTCGAAAAAGGCATTCCAAGAGATCAAGAATACAATTATGTAAGATCCTCTATTGGTCATCCCAAATTATGCTTGAGATTTTTATATTTATCGTATCACCTTTGATCATATAATTGCGACAATGTTAACACACAAAATTGAAGACAAAGAACACCTAATAACCTTTATGAGCATATATTTGAAAGAAGCTGAACTAAAGTACCCTATGATAGATAAATAAGCCTATGTATTGGTGAAGGTAGTAACAATGTTTCATCATTATATATTGAGAAACAAAGTAATCACTATAATTAAAAACCCCATAGTCAAGCAAATGCTAGGTTAGAACGAGCTAGGTGAAATAAGAGGACACTGGGTTACAAAGCTTCATGAATATGACATTGAAGTAAAAACTATAAAATTGGTATGTAGTCAAGGTCTGTTTAAGTTAATTTTAAAAGTTGATCCCAAAATTTCCATTATTGAATTTAATGAATCAGAAGTTCAATTCCATCCATGGTCTGATTCAATCGTGCATTACTTGCTCTATAAAAAAACCCACAACTAATTTTGATAGAACACAAAAAAAACACTAACGCTAAAAGATGCACACTATATGTTACAAAGAGGAGTGTTGTATCATATAAATCATGGAGGGATTTACTTAAGATTTTATGTAAGAAAGAAGCATAAGAGATGATAAACTCATTTCATGATAAGTTAAGAAGTGGCCATCCTTATGGAAATGTCATTGTACACATAATTCTTAGAGCTGACTACTATTGGCCAATGTTATTCAAAGATGCATGCACATGTGACGACTTGTTATTCATGTCATATATTTTATAAAATGGAAATTCATGCTCCCATGCTACTGCAACTAGTGATTGAGGAGTGTCTATTTTCCTAGTGGGGATTAAACTTCATTAGAGTCATAAATCCCAATTCATCAGTTAGTCACTAGTTTATTCTCACTACCACAAGCTATTGTATGAGATGGGATGAAGCTAAATAAATAAGGAGCAATACAACTAACAAGTTATCAAATTTCTATAAGAATACATAGTAACTCAATTTTAGACTCCTTTGTTACTTGTTTGTGACTATGGACTAACCTTCCAATCAACTAAATTGATTGAGTGGGCATAAATGGAATCGCACTGAAATTATCATCAAACTATTATCCTCAAGGAAATGGTCTAATAGAATCCACCAATAAGATTTTGATAAATTTATTGAAGAAATCAATTAATCAAAACCCATGCAATTGACATGTGTTATTTAAATATCTTTTATGGGATGACAGAATAAGACATAAACAAAGCTTAAACAATTTTCCTTTCTTGCTTGTATATGGAGTGGAGCCAATTTTAAAATGTAGCTCAAGAAGCCCACTTACCAGTTCATATAAGAATACATGAAAGCAGATCTAGGAAATCAATCTAGATTGTTGAAGTTAATACAATTAGAAGATAAACGAGATGAATATTCACAAAATTTTAGCAAATCTTAGACTACTATAAAAATATGGTTCAATAAGAAAGTATAAATAAAATCCTTTCGTATTTAATATTTGGTCTTGTTATGGGATAAAGCCCATGAAATAAAGGGTTGACATGCTAAATTTAATCATTTTTGGATTGGTCCTTACCAAGTCTTAAAGCTTTTGAGACAAAATTTGTTCAGATTGACAGTTCTCTAAGGCAAGGACTTGCTACTACTGGTTAATGGATAATACGTGAAGCATTACTTCATGGCTATTCTGTTTGATACCATTTTTGAGTAAAGATATAAGGTTTTGTCTATGTATATAATTTCCCTATTTTCATAACTAGTGTTTCCTACTTTACTACTTGCTTTAGTTTAGTTTGATTTACTTGTTTTATTTTGTTTTAATTATTTTATGTGTTATTTTCCCCTCCTCATCTTGTTTAAAATTGGTTTGTGTTTTGACCTTTTGGTGGTGTGTAGTATGCCTTCTAAAAATTGATTAGATCTATTCACATGGTTATCATGAGAAGTCAAGTCTTGAAAGGGTAGTCTTTGGCATTCTTGAAATAAGACAAACTTTGAAGAATAGACAAAGTATAGACAATAGTATGCCAAAGCAATATCGTGTCCTATGATCCCATAAGTGAAAAACTTCAAATGGTTGACAATAAAGTATGAGAGTTTTAGTTTTGGAAAATAAAATGTGAACCATCTTTGAAAAATCATATATGCAACTACAATTTCTTTATGCATTTCCATAATTTTAAAAGTTTGTGATTGAAAACAAAATGTGTGAATTTTATAAACATTTCATTTTATTGTTTGAAGCCATCAAACTACACTTAATTTAACAATTGAAGAAAAAATGAAAACACTAAATTGATTTTAACTTTGTCTTAATACTTATGAATTACACACATGGATTGGTCCTCAACCGTCAATGGACTTAAAAATAAAATCTTATCAAAGAAATTAAAAATAAATTGAATAAATTACAAAATCCAAATTCTTTCCTCAAAAAGGCAACTCAAGAATTCTCCATCACATGTTTTTTTGTCTTGGTTGGCAAAGAAGTAAGGAAATGAGTGTGACCAGAGGTATCTCTATCAAGGTTATAGATGCCTTACTAGGAGCTGAACAATGCCCATGCCATTCCCTTCAAGCCAAACATCCAAAATTGTCCTTTTCAAAATTTTTGATTGTTTTAGGTAAATTTAAATTTATTTATGTAAATGCAAGAGATATAAAAGAATTAATCACTCTTAACACAAACCGCTGGTCTTAGATAAATATTAAGATTAGTATTTCACATATTGAGACAAACTTTAATGCTTTCATTTTTTTGGGTTTGATTAAAGGATTCATTTGTGGTTTTGTGTTTCTTGTTTGAGTTTGATGATTTATAATCTAGGTTCTGAATGCTGAGTATCATTCTCCCCATAGAAGTCTCCAATTTTTGGGTCAACATCCAATTACTCAATATCTGACATGGGGACCCTCTTTCTTTTGCATTTTTTTTCTAACATACTTATATAACTTCTTAAATTGAGTACCACTTGATAGAGTAGATATAGCTTTGCTTTGTCATTCATTCGTAATGACCTGACCATTTTTGTCAAGAGTTCAAGCAATATAGATTGAATTTTCAAAGTTTTATTAAGTGATTTTGGTTTATTTTTGCATCATTGAGATATATTCTCCATGTAATTCCAAATGCTAAGAGTAATGTGGAATCTTACATGATCATTTTATTGTTTTGGCCTAGCCTAGAAACATTTGTGTTGTGTTTCATAGTTTGAAATCTTCATTCAAATTTTTGAAGTAATTTTCTTCACTTAGACTGGTGCTTTTTTGGTCAAGATTACTTTAAAATCTAGTTTTATTTGGCTTCATCAACTTTATTTTGAAAAATTTCATGTTTGGACTAAGTTATTACATTATTTTTTTGCATTTATTTATTCATGCTTAGATATATTTCGTTTACTAACCTAATGATTATTAATCAAAGTCATTTTGCTTTTTTTTGTTTGCAAATATCTCTTGAAGCCATTGATATTCATCCATGTGTTAAAATCCTATCAATTTAGAGAGCCCAACAATCAAATCTTTATGAAATATGACTAAGTCTTTTAGTGCTCTGAGGATTCAAGATTGCAACACTTGGTACAACCTCAAAACCCAAAAACCTTGAAAGCTCAGAAGTTCATAACCCCATAAGTATTAAGGTATTATCTTGATGACTCAAGAGTGAATCAAACATGTAAAGTGCCATGCCTCTATGGCCTTGATATTGTGACACTTAGCACCATATTGAAATCTTAGAAGCTTATATGATTAACAACATTAGCCCCAATGCTTGGAACATTAGTAGTATTGACCTATCAAAGCATGAAGAGCTTGAGAACCCAAAAAGAATCTAGGTGGTCATGATGATGATAAAAGTAGACAATGAGAAAAATATCATGAATGCTAACAAGGTGTTAGGTGACAAAGTGAGACCCAGTGGGAAAAGCCATGAAGCCTAGTAAAAAAGAAGCAAAAAATTGAAAAGGTGACAAGTGGCATCGAAACAGACATGAGAGCACCCCCTTTAGTGATAAACATGTTGATTATCTAGATGGGTAAATAAAAACATAAATTTAAAAGGCTAGTACAAAGACCAAGTGATAGACAAGTGATAACTTGTTTCTGATTGGAAGCAAAGACAATAATTGAAGGAGAGTGAGCAAATATAATGCATAAACTTGAACATTTTAAACATAGAGTTAGTTAAAATAAATTGCATAAAAGTGTTGGTGAGCTGATCACATGAGAAAATGAGCATGGAAATGGTAATAATCGAAGCATTGATGAAGACATAGATAAAATAAGATACTAAAATTCAGAAGATTGTTCACAGATCCAAGGTAGAATTGAACCAGAAGACATGGCTATGAATAGGTTCATCAATAGGACCAAATGCATCTATTTATAGAATGGGATTACACATTGTTCCAATATTACATGGGCATAAACACTTAATAAAAGGATTTCATTTAAAATAAGGTGTTGTTAAATTTGAGATAAGTATAAGAAATTGGGAATGGATAAACAAGAGCATGAACCAACTGCTCAGTCATGGGGATTAATCCAAAATGAAGTGGTTTCTTATCATTGGGTTGCTAAATGGTTAGTGGAAAAAATGAATACCAGAGGGTCCTTATTGATCATTGAATATTGGAGTGCATTGGATATTGAATCCACTTCTATCCTAAAAGTTGTATTTGAAATTTATGCCATGATTGGATCTTTATTGTTTCTTGATGTGTTATCATAAAATACCAAGATCTAATCAATTATTCTATTTAATGTTTGTATCAACAACATTTAATTTATGTTTATACATCATAACCATGGTGGGTTAGCCCTATATATATATATATATATATATATATATAAGCAACATTACTTACCATTGTAAGGGTCAGTAAATTTAGTCTTAAAACACTATCAAAATCACTCCAGGATTACACCTATTGTTCCCTCATGTTTTTTGAGCTTTGATTGTCTACTAGGGTCGACACATTTGAGTACAAAACTTTGTTGATATTAAGCCAGGATTCACTTGCCCTTCCTACTAGTTTTGTCGTAATGGTTTGCCAAAGATCTTGATTTGAGAAGTAATCTATGCAAAAATGTTTTTTGATGTTATTGGTGTGTAAGTGGATATATAATTAGATTGTATAGTAGCTAGTTTAATTAGATTTGAGAGCCCATTTTGGTTATCTTAAGGCTTACATTAATCATATTTTACAAATACCTATAGTCTTATATTTTAGCTTTATTTTAGATAGAGTTGTAAATTTCATGTTTACATAATTTTCCTTTGAGTCTTTCTCATTTTGGTGATCTAGTTTGTAGTAGCTATACTTGATATCCAATGATTTGATTGTAACCAACACTAAATTATTTTATGAGTATTGAAAGACCTATCTTAATCAAGGAATTTATTTCTTTTCTACCCTACTTTTTTTCTATATTTCACATTTTTTCTTGTTATTTATCCTTTGGATTGGAATTTTTATTACCCAAGAATCCAACTATATAGTTATTTTATTTCTTAAGCTGCAGTTGGAGATTCCTTAAAACTCCCAATATACTCTCAAGGACATCATCTTGTCTACAGGTGGGGATGGAGGAGGATTTGTTGCTGAGCCTTATTTTGGTATTGGTTTTGGCTTCTTCTCCATCCTTTGGCTCTATCCCTCCCCTAGTCTATTCTCTCCCTTGGTTTCCAACATTTACAACATTGCCATTTCACATTCTTACCATTTATGGGTGAACACAAATTGAGAGTTCAGTTTCCATCTAGAGTTTCTTAGTATTAAATATAGAGTTATGATAATATGCTCTTAAAAAACAAATTATTCTTATTATTATTTTATACTAATGATAATGGACTAGCATTCAATACACTAAACATCACATTGTTAGTTGCTATGTTATGTGACAACTTAGTTGACAAATTGGTTTAGGAGTTCAGACCAAATTTAGATTGTGTCTTGTCCCCTTAAAGTATCAAATGAGTTAATATATTCCATGACAGTCTTTGCCATCAATCCATATTAGTTCAGTACATGAATTATTTATCTTTGAGAATTGGATTGCCTAACTTAGTTCTTAGTTAGATGTATAAGGATATTGTTTTGCCTAATTCTCAATAATGATAATGAACCTCCTTTATTTTTCCAATTAAGATTTGCATAACACTACTTAAATTACAATAACACTAGGTATATTTTCATCATAATATTATAGAATATAGTTTACCCCATTTTAATTTTGCACTTAGTATAGGGCAGTAGAAGAAATCATTTAATACAAAAGAATTAAGCATAAAAATTTAGTTGGAGTTCCATATACTATAAATTAACTTACAACTCTTGTAGACTATACATACAAATTTAAACATATTTTACACTCAACAAGGTTTTATTCATTGTTGTTTACAAAACCATGGTCTAATAACCATTTTAAGAAACATAGAGACAATTTTCAAATAATTATGTACACACATAGTTCAAGTAGATGGACAAAATAAAAACTTATATAAGAAGATATTGGTATGCCTAATACACTACAATTCAATATAGGTTGTGTATACCAATCAATCAAAGTAAAGCCAATGAAACTTCATCATTTGTGATGAAAATATCACATCATATAAATGTAAGCAAATCACTCATTCATGAACAATGGTTGAAAGAATCATTTTAGGAAACATATAGGCAATTTCAAATAAATCTATACATATATGGCCTAAGCAAATGGAAAAATAGAAACTTATACAAGAAGATCTGAGTATGCCCAATACATTGCAATTTAGTATAGGCTATGTATACCAATCAATTAAAGTAAAGCTAACAAAACTATGTAAATCTATAAAGAGCATATTAGATCATATAAATGCAATCAAATCACTCATGAACCTAAGCTGCAAGCAAATGCTACTATCCTTGAAAGAACTTTATGTGGTCAAGTAATACACTCAACTTGCATGCATTTATGTATCCAAGTCGATTCAAACTAGTTCAAAACAAGATCACATTCATATGAAACTTTAAATCAAAGGAACCACTCATATTAGGTTCTCATGACAAGATCAATGAGATACCAATTGCACTTAATGAAAACACAAACACCTTACGAAGGTTAAAAGTAGAAGCAACACCTAGAATTGCAATTATTCATAGTTATACCAAAAGGCTACATCAAGCTATACATGAAATAAGAAAATATCACTATGGAGTTCAACAAAAAAATGAGTAGATACAAGGTTAACAAACTACACATAATTATTTCAATATAAACATCATATTCAAGGACATCATAATCAATATTAATCTTTGTAAGCATTAGTGCCATTTAAACAAGATGTAATAAAACATACCTTAAAACCTTGCTTTTTATAACATCATTGAATATCATATTCATATTTTGGATTGAATCATAATAACACGGTGTAACATATTCAATTGTTTTCTCATAAATTAGATTATACACAACTCTAAAATGAGTATAAAACAAATAATATTTCTAGTATTACAACTCAAGAAAATATTTACAACATAATAGTTCGATCCTATTAATAATGTAATGAATTTAATCTCAGATAATAATTGAGAACACAAACTAGAATAAATACAAAAAATAACATCATACTTTCTTCATTATTCAACATAGTCAACAACTACAACACATAAATTAAGAAACAACTGGAAATCTCAACATATCCAAAAGAGCATTTACTTCTACAACTGGTAATTACAAGTTTAGACTTAATTTCCTCCAAGGTCATAAACATTAATTTCCATACAAATTTAAAATTAAAATGAAATGACTTGATCGGATCCTTCTAAAACATCTTAGTTGTCACAAAGTTCATTTAACTTTATCAAAATAGGAAGATATGCCTTTATAGACTTAATACAATGTACTATACAATTTATTTACAAAGATTATGTAAGATAATATTTCTACTAAAAAAGATGCTACTTATGAAGTAAAGTAAAACATAATACATCTCTAGAATAAATCAACATGACAAACTATTGTAATCAAGTGTCCAATTATGCAAGATACTCTTAAGATATTTAATAACTACTTATAACTTAGATTGGGAAAGATAAACTTATGATCATAAGAATCCAAGAGGGGAGTTAGTCAAGTGTTAATATGATAAAAACTAATAATAATGCACTAAGAAATCTAACACCTCAAGCCTAAACACTCAAATTTCAAGAGAACGATGCAAGCAACAAATAATGGAAGACAAAACAAGTATTCTTTACCTTCCTTGTGAGCAAGAATTGCATGTTGTCCATGGAGGAATGTGTTTAGTCATGTACTCAAATATCCTTTAACAATTGTGCTCCTTGCATTATTTCTCCTTATCACCTTGGCAATGTTTGGCTTGGATTTGGCAATAACACTACAAGAATGCTTTGTCTCTCATTAATTAAACATTATAACTTTGGCTTGAGAGTTTGTTTTAGAATGATATTGGTACATCTATTTATAAACTTTCAAACTAACTCTAACCCAAGTGTAGTTAGGTTAGAGTTAACCATATTTAGGTTTAGTTTAACCCTCATTAAGTTAAGGATGGGACAAACAATAAATATTTGTGATAGAGATCCCATTTATTAAGCATTTCTCCATTTTTGAATTTAAGGTTTTAAAGGAGATATTTTCAATTCTTTGACTTTGAGTATGATGCATCATCATGAGCTCAATTTTATTAAAATTTCTTTTTTACAAAATTTATTTTCAGTAATTACACATGAAAATTTCACTTAAGAATTTAATTTGATTTGCTAGTTAGTTATTCTGCTTAGCTTTTTTGCACTTTTAAAATTGTTTAAGTGCCCTACTTAATAGGTCTAAATGCCAAATTACCAATTCATTAGGTTATAAGTTGACTGGAGATGAATCCATGAGAGGTTATTGTTATGTACAAGATAATACCCTAAATAGAGATGCCTCACTATGATTCGAAGCACTAATGTCTGATGTATGGATGAATTTGGGACATTTAGTGATTCTTAAACTTAATTTGCATTATTTGGTAGAAATAAATCTAAAGTCTAGTTGGAACACAATTATGGCCAAAATGGGGTGTCTACAAAACCCAACCATAAATGATATAGACTATTGGACCTACCCACCCCAATCATCAACTTGAGTGTGAGGAACTACTTTCCTATAATTACCATAAATAGGATGTGAGATAAAATTAAGGTGTTTAGGTATCTATCTACAATTCAAACATGCATACATCATTAATGATTTATTGTATCCATATATTAGGTAGATCTTATAACCAAAGTACTCTTTATTCACCCTTGGACTAGAGGTTTTTAATTAGCTTTAATAAATTAGATAATTGTTCATAACCTTGTGTAACCATTTCCATTTAGGATTTATGAATTGAGGCTTAATACTGGTTGTCTATAACCTTAACCTCACCTTTTATCTTTTCCTTTGAACTATACGTTCATATTATCATTATGATATTTTCACCAATGTGAGTTAATTCCCTACTTAGTGGGATTACTAACCTTGCTAATTCAGACTTACAACTTATTGTTTTGAATAGGTTGTTTAGAGTACACACTTGATGCATTTTATCTTTTTCATCAATGCGTGAACTGTGAAATCATTAACAAACTCCAACTTAACTTTCTAGTGTATCTCACAAATAAACTCTTTTATTTGCCTATTGGACTTAACATTTCTACAATTCTAGGAGTTATAGTTAAACTTAGTGAGATAGTTTATTTACAACCTATAAAATTCATCTTGGCATATTTATAATGCTAAAAATTTAGGGTTACCTATATCTAGGCCATAAACCTTAGGTTATCTTGTAGGTGTATCCCTACATTATAGGTAATCCTACAATGGATGCCCTATTTTTATTGGTATGCAATACCTAAGTAATCATAAATGAACTTTATTTAAATATTTATAGTCCAAAATTTAACATTGTTAATACCACACCTATTCAACTATGGTTTTACCTAGATTCCATGCGTGGACTTATGTTCTCAGCCATAGGGGTCTTAGGTTATTTTTTACTTAGTGTAGGTTAACTAAATTCTGATCAAAATATTTAGAGATGTTATATTTAAAAAAATCTATGTGTTAAGTAGGTTAATTTTATCCTCTATTTAGGGCATGTACCTTAAACATAAGGATTCCAATAACCAATATTTGGTTTCATACAACATAATCATATAATGTACATTCCCAACCAAAACATAGAGTTATGATTCAATTCAATATTTATACCAAACTCTTAATAAACTTTCACCAAGCAATGATTTCATTCCTTATCTCAGATTTTGATTAGTTAGAAATATACATCACTAAAAGTATTCTAAATTTTCTTATAAGAGAATGTGCATGTACTTCATTTTGTGACTAGTTGAACCACTCAACTTACAATCATTCCACTCGACCCAACTTCTTCCATCCTTGATTACCAATAATCCCTTTTCAATCTCAATGGTCTATGTGCCCTCAACCATTTCATATTATCTTTACAGCTAGGGTCTTTGATATCTAAAAGACCCAAGTTCACAATAAGGATGACTACCATTAACACATATGAAGGCTTGATTTTTGTAATTTGCATGAAAATCATAACTGCCCATGGAAATCTATTTTTCATGATTATGATAGGGATTATCATTATCTTTACTCAACTGAGGTTGATAAACCTTCTATTTTTTTTAGAGTCAAATTTCTTAAATCTTCTACTCATCTCACTTCTTTGGCAACTATGAACTTCTGGTCTTCCATCTCTTTCCATCATTGTTTTTATCCAAAACCTATCCTGCATTTGACCTTTCTTTTAGGATTTTTACTAGAGTTTCCCCCTTGATCGGGGTTAAGTTTTACCTTAAGGGTTTTAAACCCTTTTCATTATGCTACATAAAGTAGCTATAATATTTTATTTACAACCTCATCTTAGTCACTAGATTATATCGATAAATTTTAGTTCCTCATTCATTAATAATTTTCAAGGTTTAAAGACCTACCAAGATCATTATTATAACTAATACTACCACTTTAGCTAGTCAAGTAAAGTGTAGTCTCATTTTCCTTGTGTTATTAATATAGTTAGTTCGCACTCATAATATTTAAGCATGCCATCCACTTTGAGCAAAACACTTTATTAAATATTGCAATGAAAGATTTACCATTTTCACTAATGAACCAAAAAAATGGAAATGGTACAATCACAAGCATGCAAGGGTAGACATTTAATAGTCTAATAGGGTCTTAGTTCTCTTTCATTCCCTTCTTTACCTTATCTTTTCTGAATTGTTGCCCTATAACCAAGCCTAGCTATCTTTTGGCCAATCTAGGCAACTTCAAAAAACCCACATAACATCAAAAGTAGCTAGTCCAACAATAGATTATAGAACCCATCTTGGAAATAAAAAAGTTGACGATCATTCATCATATCATAAAACAATAATAATGTTAATACATTGGCATTGACATAATATGAACAAAACTAAATTAAAAAATGTCTTTAACATAAATTGATAATTGAATGTTCACATAATCAAATAAAATAATCAAACGTGAAACTAAGCGTCCTTATTAAAATTTTGTGTTCTTGACACTTATCATAATATAAAGCTAGAGTTTAAATATTTAAGACATGCCATTCCCCCACAACTAGGAAACATCTCAGTGCCTTTATTCAAAAAATCTCAGTGTAGTTTCTACAAAATATGTTTTCATCCTTCCAAGTAGTACTCCTCTCACTCCATTGGTCGCATTGAACCAATACTTATGGTATCTCTTTATTTTGTAACCTAATGGTGCAATGTGTTAGGATAATGAACAATCACTCAATCTTCCATCTGTAAGTTTTTGTCATTTTAAAACATGTGAAGGATTAGACACATAATTTCTAAGTAAAAATATGTGAAATATATTGTGTATGTTAGAGAGAGGGTGGAATCACTAATTTATAAGCAACAACACTAATTTTTTAGAAGGTCAAAAGGTTCCAAAAACTATGGAGCTAGTTTTTATGTTTTTTTAAACTTGATGGACCTCTTTTGAGGGCATACTCTTAATAATACCTTGCCTCTAACATGAAAAGTTATAGGAGATATATTTGATTATGCATAACTCTTTTTTGTATTTTCAAAGCAACATTGAAATTTTCCATGATAATACCGATTTGAGTGCCATATTATTGAAGCAACTCGGGACTTATATTCACCATGTTTTCCAAACTTTCTTAACCAAGGGGAGTTCTACATTTTCTTTTGTAAAGGGCTTAAAATAGTACCATTTTCAGAGAGGCATGGTAAGTATTATTGAGTGCAAATTCAACTAGATGAAGATAGTATTTACATTTATATTTCTAGTCTATTACATACATCATAAGCACATACTTCAATTATTGATTTACTCTTTCTATTTTTTGATCCATTTTAAGATGATATGAATAACTCAAGTTCAACCTTTACCAAACATTGATATCAAGGTATCCAAAAAATGTGAAGTAAATCATATATCTCTCAAAATTGATCAACTCAGGCATATTGTGAAGAAATAAAATATTTCTGACAAAATTTTATTCAAGAATGAGAGTATCATTAGTGAGTTTCCCAGGTATAAAGTGGGAAAGTTTTGTGAATTTGTATACCATTACAATTATGGTGTCATGATTTTTCCTAGACTTGGGTAGAATTGAAATAAAATCCATAAAAATAACAATCTAGTTGTACTCTGGAATGTCATGAGGATATAGTTGGCATTTAGGATGATAATGTTCTATTTTAACATGCTAAAATTCTAAACACTTGGCTACAAATTGAGCCACATCTTTCTTCATTTTTAACCAAAAATAAAATAATTTGAATTCATATGTCATCTTTTTGACACTAGGAGAAGAAAAGTGAGGAACTAAATGAACCTCTTGCATAATAAGTTATCAAAATTTGTCATGCTTAGTAACATAAGTCATTTAGTGAAATCTTAGAAGGCCATATGAATAAGAAAAATATCCATCATCCTTCTTGTCTATGGGAACCTATGTAATTTTAGTGGTGATTTCCTTAAAAAAATCATCATTCTTTTGTTGTTGTAGTAGATGCTACCTCAATTTAGATCTTAGGTGGGAGATAACAACAAAACAAACTCTTTTGATAAGAGCATCAACTACATGATTTTATTTTCCCTTGATATATTTAATGTCCATATCAAAATCATTGATTAATTCTATCCACCTTCATTATCAAACATTTATATTGCCTTGAGTGTACAAATGCTCGAGACTCTTGTGATTTGTTAATAATTTGAATGGTTTGCCTAAAAAAAGGCCTCTACATCTTGAGAGCATAAAAACTACTGCTAATTCCAAATCATGAGTTGGATAGTTAGTTTCACTTGATTTTAACTTAAGTGACTTGTAAGCTACAATAGTTTCATCTCAATTTAAAACTCCATTGAGTCCATTCAATAATATGTATTGGTCCATAACTCAAAGGATCCATTGGGATCATTAACTAATAAAATAAGTGTAGTAATGAGTATTTCCTTGAGATTTTGAAAAGCTTCCAAAAATTTAAGAGTCCAATCATTTTTTTCCCTTTGCACTATAAAGAACTAATAAGATGAGTTATCCTAAAAATTTCCTTTACAAATTGTTGATAGTATTTAGTGAGACACATAAAACTTCATACCTCATACATATTTATAGTATCAGTCCATTCCTTGATAACTTTAACTTTTGCATGATCCATTGAAATACCCTCCTTGGATATAATATGGCCTAGATAGTGTATTTCTCTCTTATAAAAAGAGCACCTGGAGAGTTTACCAAATAACTTGTGTTGTCACAACCTTAAATGGTGATTATGTTACCTATTTATTTATTAGAGTATATCAAAATATCATCCAAGAACAAAATGAACAATGTCTTTATTTTTAACATAAATCTTATTGGAGTGCTTTCATAATCATTGTGATTAGTCATATATAGTAATTTAGAAGTTGTTGAAGAAGCATTATGATTTTGTGCATAATATTACTCTAGTAATTGTGATAGAGTTGAAAGTACGGATTTTCTAGATAATAGTACTCTTTGGGAGTTTTATAAAAATTGGAATTGATACTAACCTTGAATTGATACAATTGGATTGTTCTAATGATAATCCTAATCTTTATATCCCTAGTATGAATGATTTATGGATGGAGAGTATGTATATAATCTTGTCGGTGCATATGATTTATGCAGATAAAGAGAGAAAACTTATGATACACTATTTCTCAAGTTGTGTAATCAAATGTATATTGAATTTGATTGATTTGGAATAATTTGATGACAAAACAAATAAGAATGGAGTAATTAAGCAAGGGTATTACATGGGATTCAATTAGATGTTCCCCCATTGGAGAGAGTATGTTGTTTTTCAAAATTGATAGGAAGAAATTCATTTGTTTAGAGGGACTTATGATCCAATTTATTTTACCATCAAGTTGGACATTTATGTTTGTGTTTATTATTATTTTTTTACGTTTTTTATCTAAAGAAGCCTGATTAAGCATTCCATATAATGTAGAAGTTTTGTAGAGTTTAGTACTTGTTTTCATTGGATAAACATTTTGTTAGATAAGAATTTTTGAGTCATGAAGATGTTATTGTTAGAGGTCACAAATTTTTTGAGGGTGTTAATTAGCATTTGCATGAGGTGTTTTATGTAAAAAAGGTTTTGATATTGATTGATATAATTGACAATATGACACTGTGTTTATTTTATGCTATATTCAATTTTAAATTTCTTAATTTATGATTTATGATTGAGGTAATATTCATATCAATGAATTATTTAATCTTATTTGCATTATTTGTTGGTACAAGTTTTTTTGATTTTCTTACTGTTAACTCTATTATAAGTTGGGATCAAACTAGTCAGATTTGGGGAAACATTATTTGACCATTTTTTTACTACCATTGATGAAAATTACATAATATTCTAGCTTCTTGTAATGAAAGGTGACGATGATATAGTCACTACTAAATTAACTACCTCTATAAAATATGGTATGCATAATGCATTAACTTCATATCTTAGAGTATTGAAACTTTATTGAGTGCATCGTCACAATAATAACCTTTTATCAAAGAAAAATTTCAATCACTTTAGTTGCCCAACATGACTCAAAGTGATTTTTTGTGGAAATAACCTATTAAGATGAAAGCTTCATGGTTACCTATAAAATTATTGTTATACATTCTATGGCATTTGGTATTTTTAAGAGTAGGAATTCATTGGAGTTCACTTTGAAATTTTGTAAAAATTGAAGGAAATACATTTGTATACATGGCCAATGTTCCCTAATAGATTTGATACAACTTTAGGTTCTCTTGATTAGATCCAACCTCTTATAAAATGGTGGGTGAGACCAAAGATCTGATTTAGATATCTTCATAAGAGTTTGCAACCTCGTGTGTTATTTTATACATTTTTTTAGATGTGCACCAATGAGACCTGACCTATAGTCATAATGGACTAGGAACAATGACTGGGGCACCCTATTTAGATTTTTAATGAAAGTATTTAGTACCAAACAAATTTATAAACAATTTTTTGTTATGAACTCTATTTTTTTCTATAAATGAAACGCAAAATTTGTCATATTTCATTTTTATGGTATTTAATTTATTACAATCTTTATTGTAAAGCAATCTTGAAATCTCCTTTTTATGAAATATTTTTTCATGAAGATTTGTTGACTTCTAGTTGTATTTGAGTTTGTTTTAATTTGTAATTATTGATTCTACTAATAAGTTTTTTGATATCAATTTTGTAAGTATGTTTTTTTAACATTAAAAAAGTGATAATTAATTTTAAACATAAGTTTATTAGAATCATAAGCAACTCTACTCCATGTATATCATAAATAGAGTATTATGCCATGCTTTCAAATATCAGAGTGCATCATCTCATTACTAAATACTTAAATTAACCTTATCTCATTACTAAATACTTAAATTAACCTTACATCAATATTATCACAAGAAGAATATAAATGTATACACAGAATATAAATGTATACACATATTGATATAAAATACAAGATTTAGAATACCAAATATTTGGCATTTATGATTGAATAGAAGTGACCCAGTCTCAAAATGAATCATACCAATAATATGATTGTGTCATTTATAAAGCATTACAATTAATATTAGAATGTTTAATGTCTAAGTGTTGCTATTATAGATGCTTAGTATATTTTATGTAATTAAATAATAAAGATTTATTATTTATTAACACAGGTTAAAAACCTCATGTTAATAGATAATAAAACATAAATTATTTATTATTTATTAGTGATTTATAATGTTCTTGGGATGGATGGGCTTATTGGTTACAAATATCACCTCCCTTATCTCTTCACTATAAATATGGTTTTACCCCTATTTTTTATACATTTAACACATTCGAATTTACTTGGGTGATTAAAGAGTTTTGTGAAGGTATGCTTAACAGAGAAGAAGTGAAAATGAGGGAAATTTTATATTGGGTGAAGTTTATTAATTATATGAATAATCACTATAGTTTTTTTTACCTCTTTGAAGTTTTTCACATTAAATAATGTGTCATTTATCTTCTATGCTTTGCCTATTTATTTTCACTCTAGATCTTGCATTTATATTGTTTAATAAATTATTTCATTAAATCAGAGCTAGTGGGGTGGAATTGATTGGTAGGTAAGTGATGAATTATATTAGAGCTATTTTCAAGTGTTTTTCATTCTATAGAGTTATATGGCCTATGGTGCAACCTCATGTTTGAATAAATCTCAAAATAACTCTTTTCAGTCATTTCATAGCCTAGTTGTTGCTGGAAGAGGTCAGATCTTGTGTATAAGCCTCCTAGAAGCATACATAGAAATTGAGAAGGCTTCTTCAAGGACTTAATTTTTTTTTACTTTGTGTGAGGTGCCATTATGTAGCTTGAGAAGTTTTTAAAAAAATATTTCTCTATCAAAATTCAATTTTGAAGCTTCTTGTAGCTTCAATAGGAAAAATTAGGGTGATTGACAAATTTACAAAGGCTTTGATGGCCTCTTATGAGCTCTGTGATTTTTTATTCAGCCACCTAGATGTAATGGTACAACTTGTGTAATTGAAAATGCTGAATTATTTATCAAACATTGAATTTTGAAGCTCTATTTTGCCTTATTTTAAGCTTTCAGGAAGTTTGACAAAAATTGGTGGCTTATATCATTTTTATGAGCACTACTAATTATAAATATATGCCATTTACTATTTACATCTATTATTATGAAATTTGTTTGATTTAGTTTATAAAAGTATTTAAAAAATAAACTTATTTATTAAATCTTTATTTTCCAATCCCAGGGCCCACTTTTGGAGATAATTAGTTACACTAAAGTTAAAAATTTCTATTATTATTTCTTAAAAAATTACATACACACTATATGTACATATTTAAAAAATTATGTATAACAATGTTCAAATATATATTAGTGCATGTATATTCTTAACTAGGCTTCTAGAAGGGTTGGTGACTTACTTTCTACTAAAAGCTTGTAGCTAGGGTGGCCCTATACTCAAAACTTCCTAAAAACAACTATTTTAATTTTTTTTGACTTAGTCAGGTTGCTTTTTCAAATTTTAATAATTTTGAATTATGGTTTTTAGTTTGCATTTTAATTTTTTCATGTGTAAACCCCTCTCTCTTGTCGACCTTGTGACATTTGACTTAGTCAAAATTTTATTGACCATAGTCGTGTAACCAATCAATTCTTAAGTCTTGGCACATTACGGACATATTGATGTGATTTAATTTTTGTTTTGAAGTCTTTTATTATAGATTTTACATCTTTTTTAATTAGTGTTTAAATAATTATTTTGTGTATGACTTTTGTGACATATAAATTAGTGTATTTTGCTTCAATTATTTCATATTTTTAAACATATTTTTGAACAAATTTTACTTGTTTATCATTATAATTTATTTTACTACTAAATAAAATTAAAATTCACATTAAATAAAATTTGATTTGAATAATTATTCTTATATTAGTGTATTCTTCTAACATTTGCATACCTTATTTTGTTACCATCTTTCATAATTTTTTTGTTTTGTCTAGCATTAATTTGAACAATTATTGTTTATTTATACTTTTAATTTAATATATTTTCAAATAGAGTATAAATTCACATTTAAAAAGGGTTCAAATTTAAGCATTATTTTGTATTATATTATCATTCTTAAAAGGAAGCTATAGCTTCGCTTAACTTTGTATTAGATAAATTTTAAACGCGTAAGATCTAATTATAACAAAAAAAAATCATGTTAAAGTAGAATTTATGGTTCAAAAGCTATAGAATATTGTCATTGTAAGTGAAAAAACTTCGTCAAGATGACATGTGATACTTGAACTTTCAAATATGTTTCAACATAAATCGTAAGAATCCATATTGATTATCTTACATAATGTTAATGATGAATTCTTACTCTACATTGGTAATCAAGATTCTTCTAGTAATACTTGAAAACTCCTTGAGTCTATGCACGAGGGCACTCATCTCTCAAAGATTATTAATTTTATCCTTGAATTACTTACAACACCTATGAAAGGTGATGAAAATATTGTTAATTTTCTTGCTAAAATTAAGAATATTAAAGTTTAACTAGATGGTTATAATTGTAATTATTATTTATTTATATTTATAATTTAATATATTTTCAAATAAAGTATAAATAACATTTTAAAAGGGTTCAAACTTAAGCATTATCTTATGTTATATTATCATTCTTAAATGAAATCTATGGTTTCGCCTAACTTTATATTAGATAAATATCAAAAGCTTAAGATCTAATTATAACATATATAAAATTTATGTTAAAACAAAATTTATAGTCTGAAAATTGTGGAACATTATCATTAGGATTAAAAAATTCTTGTCAAGGTGACATGTAACACCCAAGCTTTCAAATATATTTCAATAAAAATTATAATAATTAACATTGATTATCTTACAGAGTGTTAAGGATGAATTCTTACTCTATATTAGTAATCAGGTATCTTTTAGTGATGCTTAAAAACTCCTTGAGTCTATACATGAGGGCACTCATCTCTTAAAGACTATTAATTTGATCTTTGAATTACTTACTACACCTATAAAAAGTGATGAAAATATTAATTATTTTACTAAAATTAATAATATAAAAGTTTAGTTAGATGGTTGTAACTATAATTTAATTCAAAATCAATTATTATATTTAATAATTCAGTTTAATATTCGTAAAAAATTTCATAATTTTATCTCAATTCTAAATTCAAAGTACCAAATGGAACAAGGTATCCAGACCTCACTACCCTATTAACTCTTTTGATTCAAGAAGATCAAGTGATGTCTAATTTTAATTCTAAAGAGAATGTCACTCAGACACTTCTTATTTTCAATACTATTTTTAAGAATAATAAAAATGAAAAACTTAACCTTAAATTTGATAAACATAAAGACATGAACAAGAGATTTGATAATAAGAATCATAAATCTAATATTAATGAGAATTATAATATGTATGATAAATTTAATCATAGAAATGAATTTTTATAAAAATAAAGATAGAGTTAACAATAAATCTTCTAAAAATAATAAAGATGAAAAATATAATCAAAGCAAATAGAAAAATTAAAATCTTAGTCAGAATAATAATCAAGATCAAAATTTTAATGTTATTATTTTATATGCTACTTTATTTGCTTCACATGAGAATGCATGGATTCTAGATAGTGGTGTATCACACTATATGAATTATTTAATATTTTTGTATGATTCTAGAGATATCTTTAAAAATATTTACTTAAAAGATAATTTATTTTTAAAAACAACTAAACAAAGAAAAATAAAATATAGAAATGTTGTTATTAATTATAATATTTTTTGTACCTAAACTTAATAAAAATTTACTATCTTATTTCCAACTTATGAAGAATAAATTATAACATTTCTTAAAGATACTTGGTCCATTAGAAATAAATTTGGTTCTATGATTGTTGAAGGTGTTCAAAATAATGACATATTTTTACTACTTTTTTGGCATGTTTATTTCATCGCATAGTAAAAATGAATCTTGGCATGAAATATTAGAACATATTAATTTTAAAAATTTACATAATATATCTACTCTTAATCTTGTTATCGGATTTCTTTTTAAATCTTCTCATCATGAAACTTGTAAGGTTGCTTACATGTTAAGCAACATATTAATATTTTTTACAATAATCATGATGTGAACTCCTCTCATCCTTTAAAATTAATTCATAGTGATGTTGGAGGAATTTTTGAAGTTGTATCTCTTAATAGTTTTTTATATATTATTTTTTTATAGATGATTATAATAGAATGATCTGGTGATATTTGATTAAAAATAAATCTAAAGTGTTGTCTAAATTCAAAAAAATTAAAGTTACTATTGAAAATGCTTTTTATTTATTCTATTAAGATATTAGGATCTAATAATGGTGGTGAATATATTAGTAAAGAGTTTGATTATTTTTACATTAATTTTAGTATTTAAAGGAACTAATAAATCTTCATTCTTTTCAACAAAAGTGTTTCTAAAATAAAAATCACACCATTGTTGAGATGGCTAGAACAATGTTGCATTCCATAAATGTTCTTAAATTTTTATTGCCAAAACCATGAATATTGCTATGCATATTATGAATAGATTTCTTACTAAATATTTACATTTTTATACACCAAAATACATGTATTTTCATGGCATAACATTTACTATTTTGTGTTGTTACTAACTAAATTTATAGTGCCTCAACTACATTTATATTTGTTAGTAAAACTACTTAATTTGATTCTCGCTAATTTCTAATTACAATTATATTATAATAGATATATTTTTTCTTAGATAAGAAAGCAAAGAAAATATACTGACATTATATTTTCAATTCATATGAGTTAGCATTGAAATACATTATATGCATAACATCATGCTTAATTTGACAAAGATGATCATGTTTGTTATTGCATTTGGTAAGAAGATTATGCTCAGTAAGTTTGAATCTTTTGTGTTTCGATTATTAAGATGATTTCATTTGATTAGTGAGAAAAATTTATGCTAACATGTTTAGATACTTCATTTTATAATAAGATATGTTATGAAATGTAAACATGTATATAGAGTTTGTATTATTAAATGACTCTTCATCATTTACTTTACTAAGCATATTCATACATATATGAGATTGTTTGTTCTAGTCTCATATTTAGTTGATTGGATGATTGCACATCATATTAAAATTATTTATATTTAATATATGATAGGTTACACACCTCAATATTTTGTTAAATCTAATTCTGTATTATTGAAAACTTGAAGCATATAAAACTTGCAATGTTTTGTTAAGATTCGACATTATAAAATAAATTATTGCTAATAAGATATCTAATATTTAGTTAAACTTAGTATCATATTATTAGTTAAAATATTGTATGTGCATCACATAATAGTTGGGGACACTCATCTTGTCAATATTAGAGACAACCAATAATAAATTGTATACAATAATTCATATTTATTACTAACTTTGTAATCAACGTAGTGAAATTATTTTTATAAAATATGATTTGATTGTTTAAAATGTGCATTACCATAGATAAATATATCTCATCTTTTATCTTTATGTATTTGGTTATTGTGATGCTAACCATACTATGTTATCATGAATATACTTTTGGATATATGTTTAAGTTTTGTGTAAGTGTTAAAGTTGTATAGTTTTGATAAAATATTCAATGTGACACCAACAAACTAAACATATTAAAGTTTATATACATTTTATCTGAGAGAAAGTCATCAATGGTGATATTGATCTACAGTTCTATTTTATAGATGAATAAGTGATAAATATCTTAATAAAATTACTTGATGCTATCAAATCTTATCAATTTTATGTAATGTTAGGCCTCTAAAAGTCGTCATTGAGGGGGACTGTGCATGATAGTGCCACTTCTTAATGGTCATGTATTATTTTTTCTCTATACTTTTTTTCATTGTAAAACATTGTAAACTTCGTGTAAAATTTATGCGATTTAAGTAAACTTCATGTGAAATTTATGTGATTTCAGTAAACTTTATGTGGAAGCTTTAGTCTTATACCTAATACATAAAAATATACTTTATATTATAAAATGCTCAGAATATGCGTAGTGATTATTCATGAGAAACTGTGAGATGTAGTCTCACAATCATGTTAGCTTAAACTTACTTTCGAGTATTTTATAGATTATAATTATTTTTGTTTAAAAATATAATGTTTAACATGATGAAAGTTTTTAAATTCTTTAAATTTATACATAATATAATTCTTTTATTAAGGTGAGTGTCTTTTATCCCCATTTAACATTAAGTGGAGTATTAGAATATTTAATGTCTAAGTGGTGCTATTATATACCCTTAATATATTTTATATAATTAAATATTAATGACTTATTATTTATTAACATAAGTTAAAAAATTTGTGTAAATAAATAATAAAATATAAGTTATTTATTACTTATCGATGATTTAAGGTGCTCTCAAGATAGTTGGATCCATTAGTTACAACGGTCACCTCATTTTTATTTTCACTATAAATAATATTTTACCTCTATTGTTTTATGCATTTAACACATTCAAATTTACTCAGGTGATTAAAGAGTTTTGTGAAGGTATGCTTGATAGAGAAGTGAGAAGGAAATTTTTTTGGTATTGGGTGAAGTTTCTCAATTATATGAATAATCATCATGATTTTTCTCACCTCTTTGAGATTTTTCATGTTATATATTGTGTCATTTGTCTTTTATGCTTTGCCTATTCAATTCCATTCTATATCTTGCATATATATTGCTTAATAAATTATTTTAATTAATATATCTGAAGATCCTTCTTAGTGTGTGAATTATGCCCTTAATTTCTTACTATGTTGATGCCTTAATTTGCTATAGTGTTCATCTTCCATTGCATGCCAGTTGAGAATCTTTATCATTAGTTCCATTTTTTGTAACTTTTCCAGTGCCTTTGTCTCACTTGATTTTAAATAGTTAATATTTATAATTAAATGTTTCTCTTCAAAAATACATCTGTATATCTCAATGGATGAATCCTTTGAAGTGTTCAACATCTGCTTTGTCACTACATTCTTTTCTCAAATTTGTTGTTCCAACTCTACAATCTTTTTTTGTTTTTTACAATATATATTTCCAACGCAGATATATTTTGTTATTTTTATCGAACCAATTCATCTGTTTATGGATTTGAGTAATTAATATTCAATTCCGAGTTTTATAATAGTTTTTTTACACACAATTTTTGTTTTCATATGCCTTTGTATATATGATATCATTAGCCATATAGGTTACACTCCAACTCATTTTCTTGGGTTGTAATTTAGCCTATTGTATTGCCTATTCTAGTTTCGAGCCTTTTGATATGAATTTCCATTTGTTACATAGAATTCTTGAGAGAAGAATTTTCTTCTCCCTATAATTTTATTTTTGCTTGTAATTTGATAGTATTTATTTCAAATTCAATCATTTTTTTGCATGTTTCCAATCATAGTATCTTTTTCTTCTATACATTTCTTAAGAGAGAAGGTTTTTGAGTTTTCCAACTCCTTATTTCCTACGACTACTCAATATTTTTACTATTTCTTAAATATTTTCATTTGAACCTTAATTTTTTTTAGGATATATTAAAATCTACATGACACAAGTGTGTGTTATTTCCTCATAATCACCTTTTTCGCATTCCATCACAATTATTTTTATGTCTTAGGCAAAGTAGTTTTCATAATTTATTTTTTAATCATTATTTTTAATAGTACCTAGTACTAAAAGAAATTTTATATAAAATACACCAGGATGTTTGTTTTAAAAAACACACATTCTTACCATATCAACAGTATCACGCCATGTAGTGTAGCTTTCCAGTAAAACAACCTTTAGTTGGTGTTATTCCGTTTACTTTCTCATAATCAAACATCTCATAAAGTACATGATTGAATTGATTTTTCTAGTGCTCTTAAAATTTATACATAGATTTCTCTTATTATTAAATAAATTTTTAACTTTAGTAATATTGTTTGTGGAAACTGTAATGGTGACTCCTACCTCTACCTTGCCATCTACAGAGTCTTCCTTTTCAATGTGAATTTTATTTTATAAAAACTAGTCAACCTCATTTTTATTGGCATCCATAGCCATCATGTGAAATCCATATAAAATTATCTTAATTAACACATCCTTTAATTTTTTGAAATTATGAGTTAGTCCCGTACCATGTTCTTTCTTTCTGATTGGAGGTAGCTCTCTTTTCTTATTCCCAGTGCTTATTTCATTCATCAACTATACTACCATGACAGTTTTATTTGATTTCTTATTATTTCCCTTCCCTCTTCCCTCTGATTGACTTCTCTGCATAGTAAAGATTAATTTTGATCTTATGATAATATGTCAGACATTTACCTAATAGCTTGACAATTGTATTTACAAAATATTTATATGAGAAGGTAGAATAATATGGAATTTAATTTATAATATACCAAAAAAAGTATATTTTATAATTTTATATTTGTTGGTCAAATAATATTTAATTATGCATGATCTAATTAAAATACACTACCTACATTGGTAGGATTGAATGTATTAGACCACAAAATTTATTCGCCTACTAGCTCATACTATAAATGTTCACTGGTAGGTGAATGCATGTTGTGATCTAAATGTTTTAATGAAATATATTATTTATCGGTATAAAAATACATGAGTATTAGATCACAATATGTATTTTCCTATCGATTAATACATTTTGTAGAATGATACATTCAAATCTATCGACATATAGTGTATGTAAGTGAAATCATTATGAAATAAATTTTATATTTATTAATGCCAGTCATAATAATTATGTGTATTCAAGTCATAAATTGTTAATCCCTACTCATAATAAATAATAAATTAATGATGTCATTGTCATTTAATTATATGACACAAATATTTAGCTTAGTAGGTCATCATCATTGTTAAGGACTAAACAATAAATAAATAATGTATTATAGTCATTGTCACGTTGAAAAAAGATATTATAACAATTATAACCTTGAAATAAGTCATTATAGTCATAGATTCAGTTATATTGAATAAATACCACATGAAAAATCCAAGGGCAGTTTTAGGCAACCAAAGAAGCAAAGAAAGTCAATAGGAGAAGAAAAAACTATGAAAAATCCTTGGGACTTGTAGATTGTCATCACTCATTAGGAAAATAAGTCAAAAATATTATGGAAATGGTATAATTTCTATATGATTTAGAGTTGTACTTTAGCTTGCCCTAATTGGAAGAAAGACCCTACACTTTTGTTTCTAATTAATGTTGGGGTTTCCCAATTGAAAAACATGTTAGACTACATATTTGACAATGAGCAATTGAAGTTAATGGTAGATAATAACCTGGTGGATCATGTCACTACCAAATATGAAGGCATTAATTTATAACTTAACCTTACTTTATTTAATAAGGTATTTGGTTTACCTAGTCAAGGAAATGAGGTTGTGGAGGTCCATGTGAGTGCCACTACTAGGGAAAATTTTAAGGAAAAAACTTTTGTTGTTTTATCTGATGAAATCGATAGAGATAAATGATATAACATTGATTATCTAAAAAATGACAAGGTAATTGCAATTTTATTAGTTTTCACTTTGTAGATTATTTGTAACATAAAGGAATACAAAAAATTCCATGTAGATGCTTGTATATGTTGTTCGACTTATGAAAGTGGAATAGTTAAACTGGGCATCATATGTGTGTAAAATATTCATTCAACAATAGTATAAAATTTATCACCAAGAGCATGGAATATTTTCTTGTTCACTTTATGCAATGGTATTCAACTATTTTATTCAGTATGAATTGATGGAGAGAGAAAACCCTAGACAACCTTCCATGTTTAAGCTAAATAAAAATACTAGAATGGTTACATACAAACAATTAAAAAAAAGTTTGAAGCAAGGAATGCGATAATATTAAATTGGAATGTTTTTGTAATGTAGAAGACGAAGGTGAAATTTCACCTAAAGAACCATTTATGCAATGATAAAGGAAAAATATTTGTTTGAAAAGAATAAGAAATATAGTTTTGGATGATGAATCTTCAGGTAATGAAAATGAGGTTGTTTTGAAGGATAAATAATGAATTTAGACACTTTGATAATAAATTGAAGGTATAATTTACCACACATTTTGCAAGATCTTTTGGAGAATCAAAATGTAGTTATGAACATTCTAGGAGTGAATAGGCAAAAAGTATTAGTGGAGATGAAAATCCTTGTGAAGACTATTTACATGATTTGGGTGGTTTTTCATTTTTTGATTCACCAAAGGATGTTGATGTTCCTATTTAAACAATGCACATAAAGCAAAGGCATGATTATTTATTGAAAGGAAAGTTACTTGTAATGAGTCAATCTAGAAGGAAATAACACATTGATTTAGGGACTAATGAATGTCATGATTTACAGGAACTAAAGCCTCCTATAATTAAAAATGGAGCATTCATTAATTATAAGCATTAAAATTATGACATTGATGTTAGTCGTATCCCATATTTGTGGAAATGTTATAAAATAAATGGTTAATAGTGCATTGAAGTTGAAATGTGCCTTTTATGATCAGAACATTGAACATGGGAAAAGAGAAGAAATTAATCTGTTAGATGATTTTATACATATTGTCAGTGAAGGGAGTTTTGATAAATTTAAAGCTTTAAATGAAATATGTGAGGGGTTAAAAATACACCAAGAAGTGTTTAATATTTATGTTTTATAGTATAGTGATCAGATTATGGTCCCCCCGCCCCACCCTAAAAAAAATAAAAAATAAAAACTGAATGACTCATTAATGTCTTTCCAAAATTTGTATATAGAAATAAAGGCATATAAAAATTATTGTGTGAACCTCAAAACTATTGAAAAGGATAATTACGATTTAAAGGAAATAAATGATGAGTTGAAGATAGATAATAGTGATTTGAGAAAAAATAAGGCATTGGAAAAAAAGGTTATAGAAAAGTCTTATGTGATAGAAAGAGGATCTTCCAATGTGACATCTTACAAGGATTTGAACATGAAGTTGTTATTTTTAGTTGGAAATTCACACACCTAAGCTTTACATGTGAAATCCATGAACAAAATACAAGAGGAAGTTGAACGGCTAAAAGGAAAGTGTCATATTGATGCAACTATATTTGATTTTGCACCAATTAATGCATACATTTTTTATTTAATAAATTTTTAGCACGTGTAAATGTTGAATATTACTATTGATTTTAATATTTCAACACATTCTCATAGTTCAATATATGCTAGATGAAAACCCAAGCATTATGATATATCTGGAGTAAAACAAACAAAACCAAGACAATCCCCACTAGAAATTTATTAATAAAATCACAATACTATGTGAGCTAAGAAAGAATTAGAGTAACAAGATGTGGTGAAAATTAATGAAAAGGCATGTTAGGATATGTTTCATGTTTAAAATTAAGTTAATTGTTAATTTTTTCTTGTTGGTTGTTAATTATCACATTTCTAGCTGTTGTTGATGTTGTATAACATCTAATGATTAAAGGCTAGGGTTTATGTTATGTTTTATTCTATGAAAGTGTTATGTATCCATGCATGTATTTATTAGGGCATTGATATACATTGATTTATACTCAGTTGAATCTATTGAAATTATGATATTAAATCACCTTTACATTTTGTCTTGTAAAAAAATATTAGTTCATTAATTAATTAGTTCTAATTATTTTCTCTTGCAAATCATGGTTATTAAGGTGAATATGGTGAAAGGGATGTATTATGAGTAGTATGCCTACATAATTATGATATACATTATTGTTAAAGGTAACTACACTTGCTCTGATTATAAGATATATTATTTCAATTGATAAATATATTATGAGCTATGGAAATATTAGGGGGTCAAGGATTAGATGCTAAAATGTTTACTTTCCATGCTAACCATGTTGAGTTATCATTATAGTATTGAAATTTCATGATTTTAATTTGCATTGCATTTTTGTAGTTTCTCTTCATTCATAAATATAAAAATAATTTGATGTTTATAGTATACATTGTGTTACAAAATGTAAACAACATGATTTAGAAGTTGATGCCCTTATCAGCTTGATAAAAATATGTATTAATTGTATTTCTAGTTTTATACTTGATGCATTAGCAATAGTTCTTACGATGTTCTTGCCTAGTTGTGACAGTCAAATTGGTTATCACACTATTGAGTAGGGTTTTCATAACAAAGAGTGAAATAACTACTTATTTGTAATCTTATTAACCTTATTTGAATGACATCATGTAATAATTGGGTAAGTATTAGGTAATCTTCTGGGCTTGGTGATATCTATTTATTTGTAACCTTAATTTTCATAATTCATACATGATACTTGATTATTTGATGCTTACACGATACTCGATTATTCTATGATTCTATTTTTCATACTATTATAAATGTTATTGTCCATGGATAATTGAGGTTCATCAAAACTCTGACCAAACTTAAATAAATAGATAATGATAGGTAGTTTGGTTGTGCCATTTGAATGAATACCAACTATATAATATATTTATCATAAGAAATAGTATGTCAAAAAGTTGGTCACAATTGCATCTATATATTATGGTTGTTGTTAAGTATGATATTGAGTGATGCATAGATTTTTTAATTAATTATTCATATTCATCTTGGGTATTGAATTATCCTAAAATATGTTGGCATTAACACATTGAGCCATCAATGAGTGTAGCCATGATATGAATGGTTCATACATGTTTCATTGACTATTGTTAAAAGCATGTTATTAGGACATATGGTGGTTTTTAACTATGTTATTGAATGAGGCAAAAGTTTTTTATTTAATTATTATTACTCATTTTGAGTTGTGATTTATCATAAAAGATGTTCATTGACCATTTTTAAGAGCATTTTATTTTTAAGAGCACATATAATAGAGGTTCATCAATTATTATAATTCTAAAAATTGTCAACAACTCTGAATGACTAGATAATGATAGGAAGTTATACACACTCACACATACACTATTGGTAAGTATGATACACATGGTAAGTGCAATACCTACAAGAAAAACAAAATCAAAGAAAAAATAAGGAGTTGGGTAATAGATTTTAGTCCCATATTATTGTCATTAACATGAATTGGTCATTTTTGCATCCATATGTATTTGTTAACATGAATTGTGCATTTTTAATTCCAAATTTATGTATCATACAAAAAAATCCATAAATAAAAATCAATCATTAGATCATTCTTATAGGTTAAAAATAATATTTTGTATTTAACTTGAATTCGATAAATTCTTTCACCGTTAATCATATAGCGATTTATCCCTAGCCTTAGATGCATATTTTGTTTTTATTTTTTTAGTAAGCATAGTCTCATTTCTTTGATATCCCTTATGTGATTATTTGAAACATGTACTTATTCAATTCTAATCCTTGATGTTTAGCTGCTATTTGCCTCATCTGCTTTCTTTGTTTCCATATTAGTGGTATCGATAATAACTCTAACTCTTTCATTGTATTTTGTTTGAACAACCTCCCTCTGTAATTTTTTGAAGACAATAATAATGTGGTTAACTAAATAGAAAATTGAAATAAATAATAATAAAACTACTTATAATGTTACTTCAAATAATAAAAATCATCACTAGCTTACATTCAAAATAGTATTTTTCAATGTTCCTTATCCTCCTTGATTTTCCACTTCTTTCTAAAATAATATGTTTTAAGATGGGCCTCTTCACTAATTTTTTTTATGGGCCTTGTTCTTGGAAGATAGTTAATTTTTATAGGGTACTAACTTCTTTCTGAACCTATTTTCCAATGAGTTAAAGACTTATTTCATTGATTTATCTTCAACACCAAGGAAAGATGATGTCAACTCCATTACCCTATTGATTGTAATTTTTATCGAAGTATTCTCATATTTAACCTTAAGTTGGATTTTAATTTTTGAAGGAAATTATTTTATTTACACCATGATTTAAAAAATACCTTCTAATACAATGACTAAATTAAATAATTATGTTATCATCTCATTAATTATTTACATTTTATCATGCTCTAATGTGTTTCTATACTCCATATGAGTGCTTCTTCCTCCACCAAAATTGGTTTTTTCATCTCCTTGTGTTTAAATTCCATATCCTAATTACTTAATTTACCAAATGTATAAGGACAAATAGACTTAGTCATCTATAAGGCATGGTCTCTTTAAACATGCTTATAAGGAACCATCTCCTTTCCTAGACATGAATGACACGACCAAAGCCACTTAGTGGCTAGGTTTATAACCCTATGATTGATTACATAATTTAATTCATTGTGGTATATAATGTAAATCATCATAAACCAACAAAAACCAATAGTTTAATACCTTTCCTCATATTCAATTATTACAATATCATCTCCTCTAGACAGTTATAGTTCTAACATGTGGAAACCTCTGTAACACTACCACATTATCACAAGATTGATATAATTTTGTTCATTTGGAAGGCCTTCAATTACCTAGTGAAAAAAAGGGAATGAATTCCCAAATGAATTCACTAATTGACACAAAAAATATCAATCTTAACAAAATTAATATGAATTTTACAAACTTTAAAATGCTTTCAAACTGAATGATAATACTGTAAAAAATTAAATCATCTTATTCTCCATAGTTAAGATCCTTGTAGTATCGACCTTTATAATGGTACAATCTTCCCAGAGCTAAATGAAATCCTCATTTTTTCTATTTCTTTCTAAATCATAATAAATTTATCTTTGTAATGTTTCTTATCATAATGTTGTGCTATCCTTTGAACCTCATGAATTATATTCATAACATTTCAAACTCAAGCATGAGGAACAAAATAAATAAGTTTGGCCATCATCCCAAGACTAAGACGTAAATGATAGTTTCTAGCAAACAATTTCATGTTAGGCTACATGTTTGATATATATATTTATTTAATGTAAAAAATAAATGAATAGTGTGACATGCAAGGTACCTTTACTTCATTGATTCTATTAACATTATAATTATTAATTTACAAGCATCTAATGATGGGTTGACATCTATATTACACTGGTTAGTTTGGTCTTCCTATTATTTGCTTATATCTAATTAAAGGTTTAGTTCCTATTAGTCATGTAATGCATTGTCAATAAAATAAGATAAAATAATGAAAACACTTAGTAAGTTAAAAATTTTCCTAGGGAAAGTTTGGTGTCATTATGTACAACTTAAAAATAGTGTGAAAAGTATCACCATCAATTATTATGATCTATGAATTTGACTCAAGAGAGGATGGTCAGTATGGTTTTAGTTCTAAAATAAAAACAAAATAAAATAAACACACTAATAGCATAACATCTCTAGGCCTAGACACTAGAGAGAGCTTAGTTAATAAAATCAAATGATAAACACAATTAAAAAGTAAGGAATCAAATACAATAATTCCTTCACCTTCTTTGGATTCTTCAAATGATTTTGTAGTGGTGGCTTACTTGGCTTATGCTCATAAGTCTTCATCAAAGGAGGCTTGGCTATCTCCTCTTCTCCTTGACACCTTTGGCTTGTGGCTTGGCTTGGCTTGGCATCAATTTGGAATTATAAAACTAGTTGCTTGAAGCTTTTTGGACCCAATCCTACATTATAACTTTGCACAAATTAAGCTTATAAATGATGTTGTGAGGCCTCTTATTTATAGATTTTTAGATTTGATCATAATCAACCTCAATCATCTATTTCAAGATTGAGATGTGTGGTTGAGGATTAATTCAATTTTAAAATTAAAATTTGTAATTATTCTTATCATGGAATTAGAAGAATGGGTAATTAAGAGTCATGGAGGGCACCATGGAAGGCATAGATGAGGCATGAGAGGCATGAATCCTGATATTTATGACATTTATGGCCTAAAGATGTCTTCCCAAGAAATGAGGTTACTTGATGATGTATATATTCCATATTCATTTTTAAAAATAAGTATTTAACAAGTTTTTATGGAATTATTGATTAGGATTTGATTTAGGTTAATTATCTCTTAAGCATGATTAAGCACTTTATGCACAAATTACTCAAATTGATTAGAATGCCTTGTTATTGATCTTAAATTTGACTAGATTTGAATTAGAAGTTCACATCAGATGCATTGGATGTGTATTACCATTTAGAATGTTTCCAAAAACAAATAACAAAGGCACAAGTCTTGTGAAAAATATTTGATAAGAAAGAGCAGTGCAAAGCACACAAGTGTAAATTTGGTATTTTGACTGGAAATGAACTGATCAAAATTAGCTAGCCCATAAATTGCATTACCTCATTTAGGGATACCTTGGCCAAAATAAGCACTTGAATATATTAGTTTCACATCATTTTACATGTTTTAGTGTTTTTATGCCAAATTATGCATTTTAGATGGAAACTAGCCAAAAGCCTAATTGGAGATTATTGGTGGCCATTTTTAGGTGTCTATAATTATAACATGCTTCTTTGTAACCATGTTCATATATTTTTTTAATACTGTGCACCATAGACATAATTCATTTCCCATAATTGAAACTTTGTTATTTAATAGACTTGTCATGGCTATGTATTCATGTCATTCATACAATGTCACATTGACAACCATAACATCAAGAATATTAATACAATTTTGACAGAGAAAAGTTAATTGATTCATTATGTTATTTGGATCTTTAGGATCAACAACATGAGTTAAAACTTGTTTATACTCCTTATTATCAAATTTTTTGAGGATTATACCAGGCATCAGACCTTTATTTTTTAGTAGCTTTATTGATACCTCACATACCTAGCCACCTTTATCATAATGGACAAGAGAACCAATACCAAGTTTGAATATAACTTCATCAAATATTGTGCCATTTATTTTCTCATATGAATCAACTATAAAAGATGCATAAAAATTTATGTCCTTAACTTTGACAACCACAGTAACACCATCTATTTAGTCCCATCCCATTTTCATTTTATTAGCTTTGGCCCATAAATTTATATTCTCACAAATTGAGTTTGAATTAACCCCATGAAGCATTCCATAATTGTTGATGTGTTTTAAAAATGTCAAGTTATTATGGGACATGTTTGATTCAAAAAACATCAATGCAAAGTTATGAGGCTTAAAGTCACTACATATCTCATCCATAATAATTGATCAAAGTTTTTTCAATAATTTATCAATGTTCACAATCATGTATTCCATTGTGTATATTTCATCATAATTATGACTTATGTAGTACCCCATTACATCAATAATATCACTTTTATATACATCATCAACATATTTTTTAGAGAATGATGACCCTTTATCTTCAAATAAGTCTTTTCCCTCTATCATCTGATGATAATAACATCCTTGACCCTTTCTTTTGGTTCATAAATCCTTTCTTTTATCATCTATTTGTGATTTGATTTTCTTTTTTTTATATTCTTCATCTAATTCAAGTATATTTTGTTCCTCACGTATAAAATTGGATTGACTAACTTAAATTTTCACTAAAGGTTGAACAACTTGAGTAATCAATTTTTTTGACTATCTGTACACAACTTAATTTAGTCAAGCAAACACTAGTATAATGTATTTTGTTTCTCTTTCATGGGAAGGTACTAATGATGAATGTGAGTCTTGTTCGCATGGTCATTTTGGTCTTTTAATCTTTATTATGACTTGTTTATCTTATTTTATTCACTTTCAGTGGTCTTATATCATACTGTCAAGTTAAAAGGGCCCCTGGGGCTATTTGCCACAATCAATACTTTATTTTTTGGTCTCAAGACACTAGCACAGTCTTGGAAACTAGTAGAGTGTGCTAGTGTCCACCTTAGTGCTAGTGTCCAATGGTCATTTTTTCAAATTGTCATAGGTCCTTACTCTTCTTTGAGTTTCCAATTATGATTTGATCTTTATTTTTCACCTTATCAACCCATGAACAAGTGTCTCATTGTTAAATTAAGTTCCTTATATATAAAGAGACTCATAAGGTATTTTACATCTAACACTTACTACTTTGGAACATAATTATGTAAAAATCAATCAATAATATAGCTCAACGCTCTAAATGTTATTAAAAAACACACATAGACATGCATGCTTGATCAAAGAGGGGCCTAAGTGAAAGGCATTCTAGCATTCTGTATGTGTTGATTATGCATGTTTCCTAAAAGAGAACTACATGTGATCTAAGACACCTATCATTGGGGTTAATTTAAGAAATAGTTAGGATAATAGGGGTTATATCCTACATGATCATAATATATTCACAACCCATCTTTTCCTTCCTTTTGCATTTGATTGTATTGTTGTCTCATGTGTGTAGGTGTTCATTAGGGTTTTAGAGAATATAAAATCAAAAAATGATGTAAAATAATTATCATAAGCTTTTGAGCACACCTACAGAACCCTGAAGCATCCTTGTAGCCTCCCCATAAGTATTAAGATTCCTATCTCTGAAAGGACACTAATGCAATGCCTTGGGCACTAGTGCAGTGCACTACTATCCCTCTGACCACACTATTATTTGAAGGCCTTTTTAACTCTAGTTATAGAATGAATGGACTCCACACTAATTTTTAGACCTATTTCAAACTTTCCATCATCTAATGATGCCTGTTTCACACCAGATAATTAGATTCTCCCATCACACTTATTATTTTAAGTAAATCAAATCAAATGATATATTTGAAATATTTATCTATATTTAATCTCTCTACCCATACTATTTAACAACCTAGGATTTACACTACTAAGTCTTAAATAGTTAAAACATTTGGTGAACCCAACTTACTTTGAATATTGCTTAACAACCCTATTTCTAGATGCGAGTTTGCCTTCTCCATTCTTGTGTACTAAATTAAGGTTTATTAAATTATTATTTTTATTCATTTTTGAACATATTGACACACACACACACACACACACACACACACACACACACACACACACACACACACACACACACACACACACACACACACATCAATTCTTATATTAGGGTTTCATTAATTTAACATATCTTAAATTGTGTTTATAATCCCTCCAAAACCCTAGATTTGCATACTAGGTCGTCAAACACTAAAAAATAAGCCCTTAGGGTTTCAAGTAAATTTTTGATCTTTTTCCTATACATTGGTCTAAATATTTCACATATTTTAAAATATATCTATGTTGGCTTACCTTATCCCTATTGTTTTCTTATTATGCATTTTTATATTATTTTTTAGTTAAGTTTAAAATGACTTCCATGAAACCTCTTTCTACTCACCCAGTTGATTAGTTTCTAAACTTTCACCTAATTATACAAATGAATGGATTTTTTCCAAAATTTCACACTAGCACATGATAATGAAAATGATTTCATTTATAATGATGATGATGATGATGATGATGATGATGATTGTTGTAATGATGGATATGATTATTACTATGAGCATGATAATGAAAGTTTTAATGAGGATATATTAGATGCATCTTGTTCTCTTTCTCCTCTCTCTTCTCTTATTTCTCAAAATTACATTAACAACATAAGGCCAAAAGATCCCCCTTGTAGGTAGTGCTTTGTTTGAATTCCATCCTAATTTTTCAACCACTTTAGCTACATCCTTACTCAAATTAAATAAATACAAAACAATAAAATTAATTTAAATTTTCATGGTTCAAGTAACATTACACATGATGTTCCTACAATATAAAATTAAAATGCATATTATTTACCTTTCTCAATTCAATTCAAAAAAGTATGTACACATGACATTACACATTTTCTAGATTCACAAACTAAAGTAGATGATATTATGTTTTCACCTTATTTTAAATTTCAAGATCAACATAGTGATTCCATATAAAATATAGATAATTAAAGTATTTCTAACCCTTATCCTACATGTCATAATGTGCCAAATGAAAATGTGATTCCTTATTCTTCTCCCATTGACTCTAAAATTGAAAATAATAATCATACATGCATTTCACTCATAACTAGTGAATCCCCACATTGTAGTACACCTACACACAATGATATATTACATAATAGCTAAAAGTTAAATTCTTCTTCGACTCCTCTTTCTGAGCATGACAATGATAGTTCATTTACTCCTACCTCTACAAGTGAATTAAATTTTGATTTTGATGAAACTTGGTATAATATTGATTAACATGAATTTAGTGAAGAATATATTGAGTCTATTGATTCTAGTCTTCTCCCTACTTCACCCCTCTCTCATGATAAAATTGATTGCTTATCAACTATTCATTCAAATGATAATGTCTTTAGATAACAAGGTACAAACTTTACATTTACATGATAATGAGGTGTCTTATATTCCATTAACATGCAATACTTCTTTAGCAATTAATAATATAAGAGACACCAATAAACCTCCTTCACCCCTGACTAGAGTAGAACCCATTTCTCATTATAACTTTCATGAGGGTGATATCCCATTTACCTCTCACTAGGTCCAAGTTATCACCCCTCTAATGGTTACAGTGAGCAAAATAAATCTTTGTAAAAAATTTCCATGATGTAGTGTACCAATGGCTAAAATTTACAACAAGATTAAAGAATTAAATGAACCCATTAATGATGTTAATATAACTTTAAAAGAGGTAATATCCTTGATTTATTCGATAGGTGATTTATAAGAATAAGTACACATGCTCACTTTGAAAGTTAAAACATACCACTCTTAGATTTATTCCAATGTCATCCATGGAAATTATATCATGTATAGAATATTTAATACAAAATTACCACCAAAATTTTAGATACAAGCATTACTAAAGTTCAATGGACATGGATATCTATAGTTTCAACTTCAAGTCTATAGAAAGGCTATGGCAGATGTCACTTGTAGTTTAATCCTCTTGCATATATTTCCACAGACTCCAGTGGGTCAAACATTAAATTGGTTTCATTATTCACTCTCTAGTGGTTAACTACATACATATGATGAGTTAGAATAAGTATTTATCATGCATTATATTCAGAATAAGGGACCCCGAGTCACATATGAGAGGTTGGATTCACTACACTAGAGTAAGTCAGGAATAGTGAGTGAGTACATCTTAGGATTCAAATCATGTATGTAATGGTTAATCTATCATCCAATAGATTTATAGGTACAATACATCTTTACTAGAGGTATCATCTTCCTTCTTAAGGATAAATTACTATATGAGACATCTAAATCATTTCAAAACTTATGCTACAAGGCTATCACATTAGAGAAGGAGTTTGGATGAGCAAAGCCATATTTAGAGACAAATTTTGAGGAGATTTTTTTTGATTTAGGTCTCTCATAGGCATAATCATCCAATATGGTACAAACACCTAATAAATAAATGCCTAAATAAAAATTGGAACAAAAAACACTAATCAAGATACTTGACAAAGTTAAAAAGCCACTTCATAGAGCATCTCCCATAATGAGTAGAACACATTCCACTAGCAGAGGGGCTATACAATTTTTAGACAAATATAGGCCTCATGATATTTTATTTACATTACTAGATAGAGGGATAATAATATTTCCTCCTATTAATCACCATCCATCACACCATTTGCATATAATAAGGAATAAATAATATTATAAGTAGCATAAGATCAATGGACATTGGGATAATAACTATTATGTACTGAAAGATCATATGGACTAGTATGTCGATAGAGGCATTATAGAATTCACACAGGGGAATCAAGATCTCCTTTGACACACTCTCCTAGATAACACTCCTCTACAAGTGAGTTATCCCAAGATATTCCTTTCAAGGAGCCATTGGTTACTCATTGTATGAGCTATGTGGTTTTGAGGACACTACTTATGTGAGGTTTCATGCACTACATATTTAACAATAATGGCAACTAGTTCACAGAGATCAACCTAACTATAGCAACATGGTAAAAAACTAGAAAACAACTAATTAAGATATTTGGAAAAGATCATAGAGATCAGAGCACACTACCAACATGATAAATAATTAAGATATTTACTAGAGATCATAGAGATATGATCACAATTTTAGTATGATAAATGATTAATGTTTTTGCTAGAAATCATAGAGATTAGACCACAATTTTAGTATGATAATCGATTAAGATATTTACCAAAAATCATACAGATCAGAGCACAATTTTAGTATGACAACTGATTAAGATATTTTATAGAGATCATAAAGATCAAAGCATAGTTTTAGTATGACAACCAATTAAGCTATTTGTTATAGAATCTACACATCTAGTTACCAACATTTCACCACAAGTAGTATCAATTCTAGAGTTTACTTCTACATAGACACAACATTAGTAGTATGGTAATTTATTCACCATGCCATCAGGATTCAGATAGTGCATTCCACCATTCTATGATCCACACTCATATATACTATGATACTTATAAAAAAACTACACTAAAAACTAACATTGCTAATCTAATATACATATCTACTCAAGTATCCATATACATATGAGCAACTAATTACCATTCATTATCTAAAAAAATACATATCTATTTCAACACATGAGAAGTACATACAATCAAACACTTAATGAAGTAAATAATTCCATAAATCAAAATGCCAAATAACACAATACCCATATAACAAAAAGTATATATATATATATATATATATATATATATATATATATATATTGAAACAAGTTTTAGTGTAATGATATAAAGTCACTCAATAATGAGAACTTGGTCACCAGGACTAGCCTCCTCATCCTCACTCTTAGATACATACAGACTAGATCCAGATGCTCCTACACCCCCTCTAGATCTAGATTGAGACCTATGCCTTTGTTCTCTATCTTATAACATGAACTCTTAGCTAATAACTATCCATGACCTCATTATAAATGAATGTAATCATCCATGATCCTACTACCTACCCCTCTTAGAACATTGAGTGTGGGCATAACTCACCTTTATAACTCAACATGTGCCTCATCCCTATCATCAACTACTCAACTATATGTAATGGTGGCAATGACCACTTGATAAAAAATATGGATATGAACACCTACAACTCTTGTGGCCCTCTTCACTAGCCTATCATACACAACATCATCAGTGATATGTCATGTCAACTCTCACAACATAGCCTCAATAATGGTCTCCCAATACTCATCATCTCTTATAACTATACACACCAAAGCAATTTATTATATATTTAATCAATAAGTCAATTACTAAATAAAACCAAACATATAAATCTATAATAACAACATACCCTTAATTTACCAAAAGGGCTCCACATCCAATACATATTCCATGATATCCTCATCTCTTAAAAACATTGGTGGCCATCTATGTTGTCTCCACCATACTATAAAGGCATTAATCTCCCCCACATCATCTACACCATATATATCCAACACAAGATCTCACTCCATCACCAAATCAAAACCAGATCAATTATTATGGGTCTTGATCTATTACCTAGCTTCATAGGGGCTTGAGAACTCCTCAATTATACCCATGGTGTAGGTAACACATACTAAGTGACATGAAACTCTTATGTCACCTACTCATATTTAAATATCTCAAAAACATTGACACAATGGTCATGTAACCAACAACTCACTTGAACCCATCTCATCTGAATCCCATCCTTGAGCCATCCCTAAAATTCCTCATAGGGTATCTATATGATATCTTTGGTTGTCACTCAAATTAATACCAAGTGACAATGTATAGTGTATCTCAATCACATAAAAGTTGTGCCAGTCCATTTCTTTATAAATACCTGTGGGTATCCCCAATCTACATGCAAAAACCCCTCAAGTATAGCCATTACAATGTGTTTATAGGCCCAATAGTGTAATAAAGGAGAAGATATAATACTTTACCACATAAATCTAAGCAAAATGATACAAATGCTGATATAAGTGGGCTAACATGGTGTGACCCCATGAGTATACAGTCCCATGATCTTTAATATCATATACAAACCCATGTATCTTGTATGAAATAGATACACCAATACCATCCATAGTAACAAATGACTATAATAAAACTATAAGAAACTTCCACAACCATGGAAAATTAGCCATAATAATCATCTATAATAAAACATCACTACAACTCCCTCGATGATGGGTCCCTGTAGATATACCCAAAAAATACTTAGAGGCTCGATCTATATTTCTATCTGCAGTAACCTCCTATAATATGGCTTGATGACCAATAATGGGTACTCTTAATATCCTATAGAGTCACAATAATCTCCTTGGTGGGTAGCCTTAACATATAAGTATCAATATTGCACCAATTGTACAAGGTAGACATCATATGGTAGTCCCAAGGCATCGGTGCAAGTGATGCCACATAACCCAAACCAACCCTATCAATCACTACCATCTCATCATCTATCAGGGGTAGTTCATATAAAAATTATATCATCCAACCAATATAGAACTCCCTCATGTGTACATTCACCTATAAAACACAATAAAATTTGACATTAGCATCTCCAAGTGATATATAAACATGAAAAAATGATAATTAAACATAAATCAGAATCAAAATTCATAATTTTTTCTCCTTCAGACACTAACACTACTGCTAAGACACTATTGCTAGATAATATCATGAACCTTGGATGGTAGTGTGGTATCCCAGGACATTAACATGATCCTTGGGACACTATTATGGTCTTCCTAAAAAGGGCCCTAAACCACCTAAATTTTGCTAAAAATGATAAAAAAGATAGTGAATATTTCAAAAATTGAGAAAATAATAGGTTACCTACTAGGGTAACCTTCTCCTTAACCTAGATGAGCACCTCCACCTCTTTATAGTGGGTCATGTTAACTCCCCATCTCTTTGGCATATTCACTAGGCTTAGATCAACAATTCACTCAAGTTAAAAGGTTTAAATGAATTTCAAAATCAATCAATCAACCTATTTAAGATATGTTTTTAACAATGCCACCTACCTAAGGTTGACACTATGTTATAATTTTGCTAACTAATACCAAAATATTCCAATCATAAAATCTTGAGAATCACAGCTCTAATTTGTGATCCATTTTTTTTGTGCAGGGTTTGATGATGATATCCCTTGCATCATACTAGTTACACTTCTATCCCAATCAATTTGACTCCACAAATGATAAAACTCAATCTCCTTAATAGATTCAATATAGACCATAGGTCTAACCTAGACTTAACTTACAAATGATTCCTCTATAATATCCAAAATAATTGATCTTATGTTCCTATTATCAATATTATCACTAACATGCATATCAACATCACTTTTGGTTTGATACCATTACCTGACTTTCATCTCTCTTAATAAAAAGGGGTATTTATACACTTTACATTGATATAGTTATACTCAAATACACATATTGGTTGAGATACATAGATTGGCTTAGACATAAATTATCTAAGATACATAGATTGGTTTAGATACACAGAATAGTTTAGATACATAGATTTGGATTAGATACACAAATTAGTTTAGATACATAGATTGGTTCAGATATTTAGATATATAGATTGGCTTAGATACATAGATTGGCTTAGATGTTCAAATACATAGTTACACAACTTAGATATCAGGTTTGGGGGCATGATGCAGGGCACATCTCCTCAAACCCATATATTTCACCAAGTTCTATAGATGGAACATAAAATTATACCATTCTTTATGTGTCAACTATCATATCACATGCAGATTATCACTAGGATGTTGTCAAGATTTCACCAGGTTGGGTCATACAATTGACTATTGTGGTTGATCCATAGTTGTCACTAGACCAAATTATGAAGGTTGAGTGACAATTTTGATCTTTGAGTAGATTACTTCTTAGATTCACTTCTCAAACTTAGATCATACATCAGAGTGGGGGCAAGTAGAGATTGTTTCTCCACATTTATAAATACTTCTTAGACTTAGTTCACACATCAGAGTGGGACAAACATGGCTTATTTCTCCACATTTATAGATACTTCTCAAACTTAGTTCACACATTAGAGTGGGGCCAAGTAAGGTTTGCTTCTCCATATTTATCTATACTTCTTAAACTTAGTTCACATATTAGGGTGGGGAAAAAACCATGTTTTATTCTTTGTAATTTAGTTCATTACTCAAATTAAGTATATAAGGGGCACACACATTATGGATTCTCCCTTCACATACATCATTCCAGCTCCTATCTACTTCTCTGGCCAAGAAGTGGGCCATGTCTAGAGCACATATACATAGGTAAGTAAAGGTACATATTTTTATTTTTATTTTACTCTAATAATTTCATTTCATTACATGACTAGAATAAAAAGGGGGTAAATGTACACACCCTAATTTGGTTAAGAAAACACAAGTACTATGCCTTTTGTCTCTCTTTCATAGGAAGGTCTTAATGATGAATGCAAGTCTTGTTCATGTGGTAATTTTTATCCTTTGATATTTCTTATGTCTTGTTTATCCTATTTGTTTCATCTCCAGTGGTCCCATATCATGTTATCCTAGTCACAAGGACTCATGGGCTTATTTTTCATAGTCAATACTATATTTTTTGGTCTCAAAACACTACGTGGTCTTGGACACTAAAATAGTACGATACTGTTCACCTCAATACTAGTGTCTAATGGTCACTTTTTCAACTTGTCATAGGGATTTACCTTGCCTTGAGTCTCTCATTATTTGATCTTTCTTTTTCACCTTGTTAATCCATGAATAAGTGTCTCACAATCCAATTAAGTTCCTTATATATAAAATTCCACACAAGGCATTTTACATCTCAGACTTACTAATTTGGCAAATAATTACTTAAAAATAAATCAATAGTATAGTTTAACACTCTAAATATTACTCAACAATACACATAAACCTGCATGCTTGATCAAAGAAGAGCCTAAGAGAAAGTCATTCTAACATTCCATGTGCATTGATTATGCACATTCCCTAAAGGAGAACTACATGCAATATAAGACCCCCATCATTAGTTTTAATGTAGGCAGTAGTCAAGACAACATGGGTTCTTTCCTATATGATTATAACATCACACAACCCATCTTTTCCCTTCTTTTTACATTTAATTCAATTATTTTCTCATGTGTGTAGGTGGTCATTGTGGTTTTGGAGAAGATAAAAACATACAATGACATAGAATAATGATCAGAAGCTCTTAAGCACACCTATAAAACCTTGAAGCCTCCTTGTAGCATCCCTAAAAGTTTCAATATCCCTATCCATGAAAAGACACTAGCATAGTACCTTGGCACTATCACAATGCATTATTATCCCTCTAACTTGACTACTATTCGAAGACCTTTTCAACTCTAGTTCTAGAATGAATGGACTCTAGATTGTTTTCCAGACTTCTTTCAAGTTTCCCATCATCCAATGATGCCTGTTTCAATCTAGATAAGTAGATATTCCCATCACACTTACTATTTTAGGTAAATGAACTTGATAGATATATTTATAATATTTATCTATATTTAATCGCTATTCCTAACCCCTTTAACAACCTAGGATTTGCATTACCAAGTCCTAAAAGTAAAAAACCTATCATAGTGTATAGTATGAATTATTGCTTATAAATGTGCATCAATTGTACCTTTGTCTAAATATTATGTAAATAAATATTTATGACCAAGTTGATTTAGAGAAACATCCATGTTTATAGTTTATGACATGCCATGACTGGAGTTTGATGGCTTGCTATGTTGAATGGAGTTTGATGACCTAAAATGAAGGAAGTTTGATGGCCTGTCTTGTTGATGAATGGAGTTTGATGTTTTACCTTCATCAAGGGAGTATGATGGCTTGCCATGTTGAATATAATTTGATGACCTACCATGAAAGGAGTTTGATGGCTTGTTATGTTTAATTAAGTTTGATGTCCTATCATGGAGTTTTATATCCCACCATAATAGAGTTTGAGTATGATTCACATTGATTGAGTTTAAAGGTTTCCTTCCATTGAGGAATTCAAAAACACTGCAAACCATTATATTGGAATTTGTTGATGATGAAAAAGTTATGAAATTAGTATCCAAGTTATTTTGATTAACATTATCTTCTTTTTGATGGGAAACATAAACACCATGGGAAACATGAGCACCATGTACACCATGAGAAACACAAGCAACACAAGCAACCATACCTTTTACTCCAATTTGAGTGCATTGTAGTTGAATATTATTTTTTGAGAATATAAGAAGATAAATAAATTTGGCCTTAGGTTTTCTAATGAATGTTGATTTGTATAATATTCTATTATAAATAAACTACATAAAAAAATTAAACCCAACTATAAGATAATTTAAATAAAAAAATATATGAATGACAAGGAAATTCAAAGGAAATAAATATAATAATACAATGTGCTTGTATTAACTGACCAAAAAACATAAATGATAATGTGTTTGTATTATCTGATCATAGAACATAAAGATATCCATATGTGTGTTTTATAATTAGATGATTGATGAACACAAATGAAAGTCTAGTTATATTAACAAACTGGTGAACATAAATTATAGTGTACTTATATTAGTTGATCAACTAAAATAACTGAGAGTGTGCTTGTATTAGTGTACCAATGAATATAAATGATAATGTGCTTGTATTACTCAACCAATGAACATAAATTTTAATAAAAATGTCTTTTATAAACTCATAATTGACAATTAAAATATGCAAGAAAAAATATTTAGTAAGGGGGGTATTAACATTTACCAACCTAGATCTGATGCACATTGATAAGTGAGTGTTTTGAGTAAAAATATGGTAAGTGTGTGAAGTGACCAACACATAATAAAGTCAACATAAAATTAAATTAAGATAAGTACAGTGTCTAAAACAATGAAAATGTAGTTTACCTATCACATTAAATTTAGTTTTTGAGATGATAGTATGATGTACACATCATGTAATAATCAGTTAAAAATCAGGTAAATATCATGTATCAAGTATCATCGGTGTATATCTAAAATATTCAAACATGTGCCACATTCAAATCCCATTTTTAAATTTATTATAAAATTGACACTTTGATTATAAGATTTATGATTTTGAAGAAAAAGTATATATTTTTTATTACTAAACTCAACCTTAACCCATATATAACCCAATTTTAATAGATAAATTTAATATTTCCTAGTTGAGTAGGTTTATTTAATACAAAAAATGTAACATGTAAGATAATAAAATAAAAGAATTTGACTAATAAAAAAATAATATTTTGAAAACTATGTTCACAATAGGAGGTCCATTACTTTTGCCTTGATTGTTATACATGCTTTGCATTATTCTCTAGGTAGTCCTTTTTGAAATAGTCTTGACACAAATCCAACAACCTTGGTTTGGCTGTCGTTATGGTAAAATAACCTTGTTAGCTCACATAACAAGATTGGGATTACATGGAAGAGGTGATACATGTTGATGGAACCCTTGAGCACTTTGATCACCCCTTGTATTTTCTTGAAACTTTCTAAAATTATTCCTGAACTTGCCACTATTCTTCTTAAAATCTTGCATTTTGAACCTTTCACTATTAGGAGCAAAAATAGGATTGTTTCTCTATGTGGATTTCTTCTTCATCTCTTGTACTTTTTCTTAGATTTTTATTTTTCTTCATCCACATATGTTGATTCAATTTTAATATCCAAAGTTTTTGGTTTTGTGACATTGACATCATGCATGATTACATTTAAAATCCTTATTTTAAATTTAGTGACATTAATTTATTCTTCACATATATAGTGATACATCGAAGAAGATCCAAAATGTTTGTCTTATAATCATCCAATAAGATATTGTTTTGATAAAACTAAAATTCAACCTATTTTCATTCTTGATGGTTGGCGAAAATGTATCTTCTCTTGAAATGTTTTTCTAAATTTTACCAGGTAAGGGTTTCCTTATCATAACACTTCATTTACATAAGATTAACCTAATATAATAATACATCCACTTCTAAATGATATATATAAATATAATCTTGTTCATGTGAGCTGATATCATGTAACCCAAAATATTATTGAAGGATATATAACCAAGCCTCCATGGGGTCCCCAATCTCTATTTATTTTCCATTAAACCTTAAATGATGAATTTTTATTTAATTCTCATTTGAATGGTTTCATGCCTTGGACCATAGGGTTCCTATTTTTTAAATGATTTGGATTTTCTTGTTGGTTTCCCTTTGATTGAGATTTAAATTACCCAAGAATCTGGATTTTTCCTCAAGCCAAGCTTGGAGAGTTCTTAAAACTTTTAGTATGCCCTCAAGGACATTAACATTATCCATAGGTAGGGGTAGAAGAGGCCTTTTTAATTGATTCTAGATAGAGTTTTGGTGATGGGCCCTTCTCTATCCTTGAGCTCTAGCCCTTACCCTATCCTATTGATGTAATCACAAATAGAGGTCTTAGTTAAGATATGTCTTCTATTATGCAACCCACAATTACATAGAAAAAATACAAAAATAATAATAGAGTTTTATTTCTTATAAAAAATATTACACAATATCATATCGATTACCAATGATACAATATTATAACTTATATAAATCCACATATACTCACATGCATACAAATAATAAACTAACACCATGGTATTACCCAAGTGACTCAAATCCAATAACCCCTCCTATATATATATTGTAGTACTCCTTGCAATCGCTCTTTGAACTATTTACCAATATGGAATCAAATGCCTTTTCAAATGAAGGGGATGCATTTATATCGATACACAATCTAACCATTGACATTAATTATTTTCAACAACCCATTAAGGCCATAGATATTAAATGTTCTTGACACATCAATATGCACTAAATTTTTTAAATGCACACAAGTCATTATAGTAATGCATCCTAAAATAACGCAGCACATAATTCATGAGATATAAAACATCATAGAATCCTTTAAATATTCCCAATACCATTACAATCCTCATTCCAAACATGTTACCATTTATATATACATTGTATCAAAATGAATAATATTGAGCTCAAAGAGGCATGAAATTAATATATTAAGAACTAAGATACAAAATTTAGAATACTAAAGCAATGCAACACGCTGAAGCTATATAGTCAATGTAGGTTATCTCCATGATAATGTGGTGAACTACAATAAGGAAACAAATTTACCAAGTAACCCTAAAAACACATTTACCCCAAAGCCAATGCAGAAAGAAATAACATATGTAATAACACAAATAAGAAGCCTAATGCTTGTAAACACATTGTAGATCATAAGAATAACAAAATACTTCACTAGAATTTATTAATAATGAAATTAACTAATATTTTTGGTTGATGCAAGATTGAATGTGGACCCAGATACCCAAACATTATACACCCCAGGTAAGAAAATGTGTAATCATGGTGTTCACCCACCTAATTTGGGTGAGAAACCCACTCTTTTGACCCCATCCAAAGGTATTGGTATGCCTTTACACCATATAAGATGAATATTTCAATTCAATTTGATTGGTTGATGAATTGGGTTAAAACCTAACCTTCTCCTCCAAAATCCCTTCATTTCACTATTGTGCTAGTTATTACTTTAATTAGGTCAATTTCCTTTGTTTGTGTTGCACAATCCACTCTTCCACTTTTTTCCAATGATACTATGCATTGAAATATTTTTGTGTTTATGGTTCACACTCTTGATCACCTTCCTTTTTATGGTGGTACTATTTTCCTTCACATAACCACTCTCTTTACTTTGCATTGTACCATTTTACATCTTCACACATTTAGCCCCTGCAAGTGCTCCTTACTACTACACATGAACATGTGACTTTGATGTGCATCCTTCTTGTTCTCTTTCTTTAGTGGATTTAGGGGATGGAATCACTTATCCTTTTTTATTTACATTGTATTGGTTATCCCATCATATAATATCCTAAGGTCATACTATCATGGCCTCCTTGCAAAAACATGACATGCATCCATTTCTAGAATATCACACAAAACCTTATCTATGTAGCTACTAATTATCATCTCCACTTCACATTGTTCCTTCAAAACACTATCTAAAACCTCTATCAACTATGACACTATATGGTATTGGATTTGACTTTTGCACTAGTACCAAATTTTTAGAAATTTTATGGATACCAAATTATTTGTGCTTCCACAATCTACCACAACTATGTAACATTTTCATCTTATCTTATAGTTGGTTTGAAAATTATCTCCATTACCTCACATCTCTATTCTTTCCTATGATCTTTAAGGCTCTCTTTACTGTCTGTAAAATTTTCCCTCAATTAGATTCATCTATATGATATAAATGCATCTCTTTAGATTTCACACCTATTTTTAAGACTTGTGCATCACCACTTCTTCTCTTTACATTATGTGCTTGAGGGCATTAAAATGTGTGATGTCCTATCTCTCCACATTTAAAACATGTTCTTATGAATATTCCATCTCTACCTATTCCTTTGACACTTATCGCTAAATATGACTCTTCCCTTATTTGTGATGTTTATGCAATGCTTGTGTCTTTGTCAATATTTTTTATTTGTTTTTACTTGTTACCATCAAAATTTTCTTTAATTTTAGTAATAATTTTTATGTGTGAACTTCCCTTATATTATTAGTGCATATTTATATGCTACCTCCATTGTTTGAAATCCCACTATGATAATCTCTTATTGGATGACCCATCACAGTACATTAATTTACTACACTACATTTTCTTTGTCCATCTCACTATGACCAACCTAGATAGACATTACAGTTTAATATCAGCTGTGTATGCCAATTAATAAAATAAAATCCAATGAAATAATTTAATTTTTAATGAAAATATCATATCATATAAATGAAATCAAAGTCACTCATTCATGAGCCTAGGTTTCTAGTAAATGTTATAGTGCATGTAATAACATCATGAGGTCAAATAATACATTGAACTTGTAAACATTTTTGTATACAGGTTTATTCAAACTAGTTAAAAATAAGATCATGAACATATGGAAATTTAAACCAAAGATACCACTTATATTAGGTTCCCATTACAATATTAATGGGGTACAAGTGCCCCTAAGAAAAATATTGAATACCTTACAAAGGTTAAAATTAAAAACAAAGCCTAGAATTTCCATTATTCATAGTTCTACCAAAAGGATACTATAATCTATAAATGAAACTAGAAACAATCATTATGTAGATAAACATAAATTTGAATAGATATAAGGTTAAATACCTATATACATATGTATCAATAGAAACATTAGAGAAATGGACAACCTAATCAATATGAATAATTGTAACCATTAGTGCCATTTATTAAGATATAATGTAACATACCTTAAAATTTATCTTGTTATGACATCATTAAATATTATATCCATATATTTTTCTAGGTTGTAGTAATATGGTAGAACATAGTCAAGTACTTTCTAAATAATTCAATTCTACACAATTATAAATTGAGTAGAGTAACAAACAATATTTTTTGTCTTACAATTTGAGCAACTATTTAAAAAAAATAGTTTAAACAAAATAATAATGCATATAAACTCAGTCTCATATAATATTTGAGAATAAAAACTTGAATAAGTACAAGAAGGAACATCATACTTTTTCCATTATCCAACACAGTCAACAACTACAGGACATAAAATAAGAATCAATTTGCAGTCACAACACATACAAAAAAGCATTTAATTTTACAACTAGTAATTACAAGTTGAGACTTAATTTTCTACAACATCATAAACATTACTTACCATACCAATTTCAATTTAAAATGAAATTAATTGACTAGATCCTTTTATAACATTTTAATTGTCACAAATTTCATTAAACTCTAAAAATAAGCAAAGGTCTTTACAAACTTAATGAGTTATACTATATAATTTTATTTACAAAGACTATGTAAGATAATAATTCCACTAAAATATGATGTTATCATGAAGTAAAACAAAACATAATTCATATTTAGAATGAATCATCATGATATACCACTTAAGCACGTGTCCAAGATACCTGAAGATATTTAAAAATTACCTCTAACCTAGATTAGATAAGATAAGTTGAACCATAAATGGTATAAACTATTAACCCTACCCACCCCAACCATAAGTGTGGATGAGGTAAACTAACTTGTAAAAAAAAGCATAAAAATGGGTGTGAGAGAGAAATTAAAGCTTCTAGGTGTTTATCTAGAATCAAAACATGCATACATCATTAATGATTTAGTATAATCTTCCCTATAGTTATCCATATATTTGGAAAATATTGTGACCCAAGTAATCTTTTTTTAACCTCGGACTAGAGGTTCTTGTTGACTTTTGAAGTCCCCTTGATCTCACATCACCTCACATACTAGTGTTTTATTATGTTTGGGAAACTAGGGTTAGTTTATAAATAATAAAGGGGTTAGATGAAGGGGTAAAATATAATCAAGTATAGTAAAATACAAATTTATACCAATTTAAACAAATTAGTTACATGGGGAAAAGAAATGACTTATCTAGGAAAAACAATCACCTATAAATTCTAAAATAGTTTAAAAACAATCATGAACAATAAAAAATAAGGATTCATTTCTAGATCTGCAACTCAAATTTGCTCTAAATAGGAGCGCTAAGTTTGGATAGGAGTGCCCATCATTATTATCTAGGCAGGAGCACCCATCACTATTGTCTAGATAGGACCATCTGTCACTATTGTCTGATTTCAGTGATATTGTCTGTTTCAACTTTTGATTCTAGAATCTAGTGTGGTCTAATTTTGGGGTGCTATAGGTGTCCTTATTTCTTTATGATTGCCTATCTATGCCACTATATGACCTATTTTCATCTCAAACCCTAGGTTTACCTACAAACATGAAACAACAAACATATCAAAAGCCAAAAGGGAAAAAAGTAGGTTAGGGGAAGTATGATCGCATGATCTAGAACCCTTGCTAGCCTGATCACTACCTACATTAACCCTCAAGCTAGGGTCTTAGATCAAATGCAGTTTTCCCTTAGGGAATGTCCATAATCAATGCACATGGTAAATGCAAGAATGAACTTCACCTAGGCCTTTCCTTGATCAAGCATGCAAATCTATGTGTGCTATATAATTTTGAGCTATATTATTGATTGATTTTACTTATTTAGTGTGCCAAAGTAGTAAGTGATAGATATAAAATTCCTTGTGAAGTCCTTTATATAAGAGACTCTTTATTTTGAATTTGGAAGATTTATTCATGCCAATCAACATCAAAAAGATAAATAAAACTTAAATGAGGGGATAAGAAGGGTTCAAGACTTTTTAATCAAAGAAAAATAACCATTGGACAACAACACTAAGGATGATAAGAGCATTAGGTAATGTAGTCCACTAGAATTCTATTATTTAGGACTCAAAAAATAGACTGGGACTGATGCAGGCTAAGTCTAGGGGTCTCTAGGGGTATAGATTAGTTGACTGAGATAACTAAAAGGTGATAAAAATTAGAAATAAGACTAAAACAAGCAAAACAAAGACATGGCTAGTGCAAACAACGCTCGTATTCTCTAGTCAGAGTCTCTTGTGAAGAGGACTATGAAAAGACATGATATGTGTGGTTACTTATCTAATTTAGAGGGTATACATTTGCCCCCCTTTTATTCTAGTGATGAAATAGAATGAAATACTAGAGTAAAAGAAAGAAACCTAAACCTACCTATGTGGAGGTGAATGTGTTGTAAGGGTCCAACTCACTTCCTAGCCAAGAAAGTGGATGGAGAGTCAAATAATACTTGGAGAGAGAAGGAATCCATGGAATAGATGCCCCTTATACTGAATCTATATTAAAAATCCATGTATCATGGAGGAGGGAAATGCTTTCCCCCTATGTTGAATCTAACTAAAGATGAGGAATGCTCAGAGGCCCAAAACCAATGTTTGTCCTCTGTCCCACATAAACTCAAGTAATTTGGATGTATATATAAAATCTATATGCTATGAAGAGCAAAATATATCATGCCCCTACTTTGAATATATAAAATATAAATGAGAAGTGCTTGGAGGCCTAAAACTAATGTCTATCCTCTATCTTGCATAAACTTGTATAGTCTAAATCTAAGTAATATAATGGACCAGCCACTATAGCCTACAATATGGTCCAACCTAGTGACAACTTAGGTATAATTGGGTGTAATCTAAAAATCTAGTCAATGTGTAAGAAGAGAATGACATGTCTTACCATTTCATCTATATAATCTTGAGTGATGAAGAACATGAACAATCTATGCCATGCCCTCAAATCTATTATGTGAGTGATGCATCTACACAATATAATAATCTATACAACCACATGTGATATGACATATCTTTCCATGCCTCATGTGAAAAACTAGAGACCAAAACATTGTGCTCTGTACCATGTCTATAGTCTATTATCTAATTATGTAACTGTGTCATGTTGTATGAAGCTATATATGTGAGATTTATAACATGTACATACCCCTAAATATAGTATTTGAGTCTATATCTATATTGAAATCACTATGAATCCATATAGTCTAAACCACTATATCTGAATAGTCTATGTATCTGTATCAAAATCACTATGAATCTATATAATTTGAACCACTATATATAAATACTTGTGTATCTCTAAACTAAAGTTATATTCCTCTAAATGTCTTGAGTAATGTTGAGTGACCCATATAATTTGAGTCCTTGTATATCTTGACCAATTTGAGCTGAATTTGATAATCCAAATGTTGGATGTGTAATAACCTAGTGTATCCACTTATGAGAATGGATGGGTATGTTAGGTAAGTGTAGAAATAAGAATAGTATCAATGATGCCCCCTTTTGGGGAGAGGGAAAAAATTAATGATAGAGGAGGTTGAGCTAAAAGTGATAACTAGTGGCATAGTAATAGAAACAAAGTTGGTATGTTGTGAATATTGTTTGATTGATTAGATTGTGTTGTTGAGAGTGGAAAATGTTTTGATTGGTAATGATCAAGGCACACATCTAGATATAAGAAAAATATATAAAGGTTCATGTCATAATAGGTAGATAATGTAGTAAGAGAGTGAAGATTAAGTGATGTTGAAGGTATCATTGTCTTGATTCCATGAAAGGAAATGGTTTGGAAAATAGAGTTATGATGTTCAAGTTATGGATAAAATGGTATTTCATTTTGAATGAAAAAGTTGGTTAACATAATTAATTTGATTGATTCTTGATTCATTTGTGCATTGACTAGGTTGAGATTTTGAGCTCTAGAGTGAGAAAAATGCAGAGGAGATGAACACTTACCATGACCTGATTCAAGAAATTGGTGGTCTAGGTTTAGGTTGGTGGTGATGTGACCTTGGTAAGCAGCTCAAATGCTTGGTTTTTGTCATATTTTGGGCCTATTTTTGAGAGCTTAAAAGTAGCTTAGGAAGTTTTTTTAATTTCCAACACTCCTATCCTATAGTCTAGTGCTCCTATCTAGGGCTTCAACACTCCTATCCTTTTGGGGTGCTCCTATCCAATGCTATTGTCTTTACTATAGCATTGCTATCCAAGAGGCAAATTTTTTCTATGATGTTGCTTTGTTGTTTACTATTGTGATGGCTTGGATTTTGACTTGGTATTGTTGATTGATAGATGTGTTATTTTTGGTGATGTAGGGTGAGGTGCAAATGAGAGAGTTTCATAGGGGTTGGGTGATAGAGACATTGAGGCTGTTATTGCTATTTACTGATGAGAGAGAAGTTTTGGATAGGGTGGGGTTGGGTCATGTGTGTGACCTAGGTATAGTGTAGTGGGGTTGATATCTGATGACCACCTTATATGAGAGGTGAAATGTAGATACATGTACTTTCTAACTTCCTACATGGGAGATGATTATGAATTTGGAGGATGTGTATTGTATACTACATTTACCTATTAGTGGGTGGTGAGTGATGATATGAGGTGATAATGTGATTGATCATTCATCTTTGTGTTTTAATAGTGTGCCCTCAGGTACATATTGGAGAGGTAGTGATAGTGATGTGCTACTATTAGTAATTATGAAATCTAATGTTCCACACTTGCAAAAATGGTTGGCTATTTTGTTGGTATATTTTATTACTATCGATGGGAATGAAGTATCTATTGCATATAGGATGCATAGGATTATGCACAATGTGGAGGTATACTATACTCTTATGGGGGAGGACTATGATATCCCACCTATATAGGGACCTCACAGGTTTACAAAGGAGTCATTTAGTGGTGGGGTGAGCATGGAAACCTTATTGCATTATTGGGCCTATGATCACATAGCAGTTGTGTGGTTAATTGGATTATTGAGGGCATAGTGGGCACTTATAAAATCATTATGGGAGTGGTGGACAAACATAGTGGCTATTTGATCCCATGGGATGTACCATTATAGGTAGGATTTATAAATATTGGTGGCTGGTGACATCATATGGAGGCCCTATAGAGGATTTCTTGGGTAGGTAGAGGATGGAGTATATTTGTGATATATGAGGGTCAGCTATTAGATACATGACCACTAGACTAGAGTATGTGAGTGATTTTAATAAGAGCACATTAATAGATAGTTTGGGGTACCATAAGATGTGCCCCTAGTAACATGGGTGTGGGTGAGGAGTGCATGAGCATATATGAGGGTAGGAGCTTGTGTGACTAAGGTTGAGCTTACATCATTACCTTTGGCTGTAAGGGATATGATCATAAATGTTCCAGATGTGGACAATGTTAGATGTGTATAACACATGGTGGGATAGGCATTAGTGGGATCTATTGTACCCTATTGCTATAGGGTATGCTCTAGAGTATGAGGATCTTGAGCCAATCTAGATGATGGGAGGTAAGAAATGATTACATTTAAACTATGTATAAATTTGTGCTTTATTTTGATTTCAAAGTATATAGCTAATGTAGTGTCATACCTTATGTGCAAGTGAAGTGGGAAGTGCTTAGGATGGAGCACAGGCTAGGGTAGGAGGTAAAGATGATGATTATTAGGAGACAATAATTGAGTGAACACTCTGAGAGCTCACATAACATATACCTAATGATGTAGTCAAAGAGGGATTGATTGAGCAAGCAATGGTCATAGACAGTATCCATGCCCATCTATTTGATAGGGATACTATAGAGATAACTACATATGTTAGGGTAACAATAGAGAGATGAGATGAGAGCTAATTTGGATAGGCAAAAGACACCCCCACCTAATTTTGGATATGTTAGTATAAGGATCATGGATGAGTATATAGATATTTAGAGATGATATGCATACTTGCATAAGGAGCATGGTTGGATACTGGAGTGAGAGAGTCATTGCAAGAGGCATGTGATAACTCAAGGAGGTACAGGGCCATCGAGTGCTAGGGTAGATTATGGAACTAACACTGGTGGAGAGAGTGAGATTGAGAGTGAGGGTCTGCCACCCATTCTTGACTGATTATAGTTGATACTAGTGTATATGTATTGAAATATATATATATATATATATATATATATATATAAATATATATATATATACACACACACACATACATACATACATATATATATAAACATACATATATATATATATACATACATACATATATATATACACACCCACACACACACACACACACACACACACATATACATATACATACATATATACATATACATACATATATACATATACATACATATATACATATATATATATACATATATACATATACATACATATATACACACACATATACATACATACATACATACATACACACACACACACACACACACACACACACACACACACACACACACACACACACATACATATGTGTGTGTGTGTGTGTGTGTATAAACACACACAAATGGATACTTATTTTATTTTGAATCATGCATATTATGTTATGGAATTTGGAGTATATTGGTATATTTGTTGAAAATGGTTGATTAGAAATAGTTGATTTGGCATTGATGTTGAGGTTACATATGTTTGGTAAAATAGTATTTGGGATGTGATTTGATTATTGTTGATAGGCTCAAGTGTGATTATAGTTTTGATTTTGAATCATATGTGAGCAAAAAAAACTTTTATGTTTTGTAATTGGTAAATTGATTTGATAAAGTTAATTGGCTTAAGATTGGTTGAATAAGATATTGGTAAGATCAAAATTTGGATAATTTTATTTGGTTAGGGATGATTATTTGGAATTAGGAATTTTATTTGTTAGTAGAAGGTGATGTAAGATATCAATCTATGCATATTAGTCCCATGGCTATTGTATCACTATCTAAACCCTAATAGCCAACTAAACAAGTGGCCATACTACTCATTCTATATAGGAACATGCCCTATATCTAATGCTGTGTTTAATGCACTAATTATAGATGTATGTGGAGACTCTATAAGATGCAACCTCGATGGATATGAAACTAAAAATATGTGATATGAAGGAGGCTCATATATCTATAATTGTAGTGGATTGCTACATGAAATAACACCCTATAGCCTCTACTATGATGCATGTGACTGAGTAATAGATCAAGATGGAATTGTAACCTATGATGGAGGCTAATTTAATCTCAACTGAATCAAGTTGATACATGAAATAGGTCCTTGAAAACTTGATTGTAGTGAATATCTATTTGAAACAATACTTTATAATGTGGGTTCATCTAATCTTAATCATAGCAGGTTGCTACATGAGATAAGACCTTAAAAAATCTGTTGTGGTGCCCATGACTATGTTGGATATGTATATGAAATTGCACTATGTAATCCATGGACTACACTAATATATGTAGGATGCTCTCACTGTAGGTGGGATAGGAGATCTCTTATGAGGCTCTATCCTAAAAACCACATTACTCTCATGATGAGTAATTGATGATTCCTATGAAGGAATGTCCTGGGATGACTCAGTCATGGAGCAATGAGGTCTATAGATCCATGATGGAGGAGGTCTCAGTGCCCCTAATGTGAATGCTATGATGCCATTATCAATACATCTATTAATGCAATTCTTGAGTCCATACTAATTATTATCTCTATGTCCACAGATATGATGATATTTATAAAAGGGGTGATGTGGTCTTCTGTGTAAGAGATGTGGATCTAAACGATGAGTAAAAGGCAATGTGATTAACCTCCTATCTATTAGTGTTGATAATATGACATATGGGTTATCCCATTCTGAATTAAACTATAGTGGTGCCCTAATGATGTTCTCTATAGTGCATATTGTAGGTGGTGCTCTAGAAACTAGCTTTCTATTCTTAATTAATTGATTTTCTGGCTCTGGTCTCTTATCTTGTTTGGGACATGGTAGATGTTGTGTGTTAGGAGCTATAGATGGAGGTGATGCTATGAAATCTAGAGTAAGCCAATCAACTAAATATAACTCAATCAATCCCAATTTCTTCTCCAAGGCTAAAATTGTATAACATAAGTGCCTAAAAGAGGATTATGTTTGATATAATATATGCTCTAGGAGTGGTTGGAGAAGCCCCTTAATAAAGATGTGCTGAACCTCTAAATCTATTGGTTTATAGATCAAGCATATCATGCAAGTCTTAAATCATAAAATATAATCACTAATTGGATCTAAAGGATTTTGATGTAATGTAGTTAGTTTCTCATATGTAACATGAGGGCCTATGTTTTCTATGTAGTATCTAAGAAATGTCTCTTTTAAGTCATCATATGCATGCAAGGAACTAATAAGGAGTAGATGAAAGAACCAATTCTGTGCATTATCCACTAATGTCTACTAAAATAACTCAAGTAGAATCAAAGGACTCACATGAGATGGAAAAGCCTTCCAAAAGGCTCTAAGGTATACGAATGGATTTCTAATTCCATCAAATTGAGGCAATGATGGTATTTGGAAGTGCTTAGGCAATGAAGCTTTGACAAATGTCTTTGAAAGAAGGTTACCATGTAAGTTATTGGCATCCATCCAAGACTTATAAGCTTTGTTTTTAAAAGTAAGGAGATGTACTTGGTGTTTTAATTCACCAACTACATATATAAAAGAAATAATCTCTTGGGATGGTATATTAGTATCTTGAAGTGGTTTATTTAAACATTGAATTTGATCATTTATTTTATCCATGGGAATGTTACATTTAGAAATTGGATCATAGAGAGGGGGTGTGCTCACTTGAACCTTTGGAGGAATGGTAACTTGGATCTTAGTAGAGGGATGTGGGCTACTATTCTCTTTGGGTGGAGAGTGAGAAATAGGTGCTACTGTAGTAGGGGTGGCTTGGGAGATTCATTGATATGTTTAGTATTTAATGAATCACATTCTAATTGAATAGAAGATGTGATGTTATCATTGACATGTGCATCATTTGAAATAGAATCATGCATAGAAGTAGATGAAACATTTTGTAATGCATTATGTTTGAGAGAAGGAGTGAGAGAAGAGTTATAAGCATGGGATGCATTTTCTTCTTCACTATATGCATAATAGTAATCATTATTCCATGCATTATCACAATTGGAATTTTCTTCATTTGAAAGAGGAGAAGTAGAAGTATCACTTTCATATTCACTCTCATTGTCATATTCATTTGCATGTTCACTATCATACTCATTATCACTTCCATTATCACTAGGGAGAGGGGTAAGAGAAGATGTTAATTATTTTCTAATATGTAATAAATTGTCATGTGAAATTGGAATACTATGTGCATCTATTTTATCCTTGATTGGAGTGCATGTATTATTTTCATTTGCAATATGATAAGTAAGAGTAAGAGAGTTATCATTTAGACATTATTTTGTCATTATGTGAGATGAAAAAGTAGAGTTAAGAAAATGAGATGGATCATTTGAACTATGCATTGGATATTTTATTCTATTTCATTTATATTGTTGTAATTTGAACATATAAGTAGCAAAAGAGAGGGAGAAACTAGGTTCAAATGCAAGCAAATCATCACCAATAATAAGTTTACTTGGAATTACATGACTAATTTGTACATTTTATGTATTTTGCATAGGAGAATGAGGTGAAAAGTAACTTTACCATTTATCAAAATTATTTTCTTTGGAAAAGAGAAGAAAAGAGATAGGTTTGAGAGAAGAAGATGCATCTACTTTTTATTTACTATCACTTTAATATGCATCATCATATTCCACATTACAACAATAGGAATTCTCTTCATTGTAAATGAAATCATTTTCCTCATTTTTGGCTAATGTGAAATTTTGCAAATTTGTCCATTCATTGTCATAATTATGAGAAAAATTTAGAAATTTATCTATAGGATGAGAGGGAAGAAGTGTCTTAGTGGACATTTTATTACTTTCACCAAAAAGAGTATGTAAAAGTAATAGTAAGAATATAAATTCAAGAATGACTATTAACATAGGGATTTTGAAAATATTTTTGACACTCCAAACAATTTACAAAAATTCCAAAATTTTTATCTAAAAATTGTAAGGGAGGAAGGCTTAAGGTTTGAGGACCTAGTTTGGAAATCTAGGGTTTTGGGTTGAAGTTTTAAAAATTTAAAATTATTGTAGTAATTTTAATTCTAAAATAAATTTGAATAAAACAAATGTATAAAAATTTATACCAAATGTTTTATTGTGTTTGAGAAATGAAGGTTAGTTTATAAATAATAATGGGGATAGATTAAGAGGTAAAATATATTCAAGTTTAGTAAAATATAAATTTATACCAATTTTACCAAATTAATTACATGGAGAACATAACTGACTTATCTAGGAAAAACAATCACCTGTAGGTTCTAGAACAATCCAAAAATTGTCAGGAATAAGGATTCATCTCTAAATATGCAACTCAAATTTGTTCTAGAAATGAGCACCCATCATTATTGTCCATATAAGAGTGCTCATCACTCTTGTTTAGATAGGATCATCCATCACTATTATTCAATTTTAGTGTTGTTCATTTTGATTTCTAATTCTAGATTCTAATGTAGTTTGATTTTAGGGTCTTATAGGTGTCCTTGTTTCTTCATGATCACCTATCTATTACATTGTATGACCTATTTTATTCTCAAACTCTAGGTCTACCTACACACATGAAACAACAAACATATTAAAAGCCAAAATAGAAAAAATTGGGTTATGGGAAGTATGATTGCATGATCTAAAACCCTTGGTATTCTGATCACTACCTACATTAATCCTCAAACTAGGGTCTCAAATCAAATGTTGTCTCCCTTAAGGAACATGCATAATCAACATGCACAGTAGATGCAAGAATGAACTTTTGCTTAGCCCCATCCTTGATCAAGCATGCAAATCTATGTATGATGTAGAAATATGAGCTATACTATTGATCGATTTTAATTATTTAGTGTGCCAAAGTAGTAAGTGCTAGATATAAAATGCCTTGTGAAGTCATTTATATAGGAGAATATTTATTTTAAATTTGGGAGCTTTATTCATACTAGTTGACATCAAAAAGATAAATAAAACTTAAGGGAGGGCATAAGAAGGGTTTGGGACCTATTAAGCAATCAAAAATGACTATTGGACAACAATGCCAAGGAGGACAAGAGCATTGGGTGTTGTAGTCCACTAAAATTTTGTTGTCTAGGACTCAAAAAAATAGGATGGGACTGACACAGGCCACGTCTGAGGGTTTTGAGGGGTTTAGATCAATTGAATGAGATAATAAAAAGGTGACAAAAGTGAGAATGAAGACCAAAACAAGGAAAATAAAGATGTGGCTAGTGAAAATAAGTCTTTTATTCTCCAATTGGAGTCTCTTATGAAGAGGACTATGAAAAGACATGATATGTGTGGTTACTTGATCAATTTAGGGTGTATACAATTAGAAACTAGACTTTTGAGCTAAGATAACTAAGTATGAGCTAGTAATGACTTCATAGGGATCACTTTAGACCAATATTAGGTATTTCATGAATTATTTTAGGTTTCTCATTCATTTGCATGTTCCAATAAGGTCTTATCAGTATGTTAAGGTTTTGAGGTCATATTAGCACTTGACAAGGCCTATTTAATGACTAAAGGTATTAAAGGTGTTTCTCAATGCAAGAATATATCAAAAAGGGTCTCATATCAATTCATTAGGTCATGGAAAGAGTTGAAACATTATTAAAAGGGGCATACATGTCATTTAGAAGGTTTTAAACTCTTTTTCAAATCCTTAGGTCCGTATATCTTGTTTGAAGGTATCTTTGACCTTATTTTTATCCTTCTTTTTGCCTCCCTTATGGATTTTCTTAGGTTTCCAGCATGAAGAGATAATTCAATGCCATGATCAGGCCTATTGAACCTTTCCAATCTATCATTCAAGGAAATCTAAGTAATTTATTTTATTTCCAAGGTGTATGTAGGTTTCATGAGTTTCTTTAGTATTTTACTCTCTTATGACATACAAAAGTGACATATAAATATTGTTTATAGTTTTTTAAAATAAAGAAGATAAGGTATCCATAAAAATTAAATGTTAATATAGGGATTGAGAATGTTGGACAGAGCTTTCATGAGTCAAAGAAACATGAAAATGAATGTTGCAAGTCTGCAACATGTCTGCAAGAGCCCTATCAAAGTCAAGGAGCATGAAATAGAGGTGCAAGTTGGGGAGAGTCCAAATAAGATAAAAAATAGATTTTAAAACCCACAAAGTCTTCAAGGGAACAAGCAAAGGTCTGTAGGCTATGCAACAAGGTAGAAAATAAGATTTACAGGTCTATATAAGCTTGTAGGGTTTATACAATGATACAATAAGTAGGAAACAAAGTTGGTAGGGTTAGATAAGTATTTAGGACCATTAATGATAAGTTATAGGTCTTTAAAGAGGATAAAATATTTTGTTTGTAAAGGATTCGCAAGAAAAACTAGCCACCTCCTATCATTTTTGTCCTCGTTTATGGTGTTTGAAGGGTTTTAGAGGAGTCTTAATAGGTCATAACAAATCTCTTGGTGGTTTTTATACTACACAAGGAGGTAGAAATTACATGGATCTACTAAGGAGATTTTAAAACCCTGAAGGTAGTCAGTGAACATCCTAAAACCCTAAACCCATGACTATGCAGTTTGAATTATTAGGGTTGGAGAAGTATGGGATAAGGTTGCAAACCTCTTTATAAGGTTGTAAATCCCTCATAAGCACAAGAAAAAGGTTTTTTAAGCAAGGAAACATGAGTTATAGGTTTGTAAATAAATATAAATATCTAGAAACATAGAGGTTATGATTTTTCTTGATGTTGTAAGGAAAAAACAAGATTTCAAGCATCATCAAACTTCATACAAGCATGAAAACAACATATTTCAAGATTATACAAGTTTCCATGATGTTGAAATTTGAAAACAAGGTTTTAAAGATTCTAAGGCCTAGCTAATAAGTGTGCAACAAAGTATTTGTATGGTTTTAATGATGTAAGGTAATGATAGGGGTTATAGAGAATGATCAAATCACATACAAGTTTGTGAGATAGAGGACAAGAAGGTTCCAAGTAATCAATACCTTCATACAAGCATGTAGATAGGAAAATGTAAGTTTTTATAATGATTGCAATTATAAGATTTAAATGGTTTCATGGTCTCAAAACCCATTTAATAGTCATACAACATGGTTTGAAATGGCTTCTTGACTGTATCTAGGAGAAGACAAGTTTCCCATGATATAAAACACCTATAGGTCTATAATATAGTTCTAAGGTTTCAAGTTTGATCACATAGAGATTTCAAATGGGTTTTCATCATGATTTCAAAACCTAGCTATAGGTCTATAGATAAGACTTACAAGTTTTCATCATCTTGTAATTCCAAAATAGGAAGATCCATCATATCAAGACCTTCATATAGGACTTTAGCTAGAGTTTCACAAGTTGTAATCATGATCAAAAGCTTCATACAAGTCTCAAGACAAAGAATATATGGTTACAAAGGCTAAGACAAGATTTCCATGATTTCAAAACTTAGCTATAATTTTGCATCAGAGTTTCAAGGTTTCCATGAATATATTATCATGTTTCAAATATTTTAGAACCCCTTGATGGACATTTTTAGTTCTGAGCATGCTCTATGCTGCTCCAAGAGTTTTAACAGGCCTATAACTGAGATATAAGACTAGTTAGAATCCATAAATAGTTTTGTATCAGTCTAGCTGACTTCTTAGGAAATTTTTCATGAGTATTAAGGTAAAGAGAATGATCTTAAATAATATCAAAGATATCATAAGGTCTATGCAATTTCTTAAGAAACATGATGTTTCTAACAAGTACAAGAATACACAACATTTCCTTGATGATAGGTGATAAAACATAGTTTTAAGCATCTCAAAATCCAACCTAGAAGCCTATTAATAAGTCTCCAAGGTTTATTGATGATAAGACATGAGAATAGAGCATGATCTAAGCCACTAACAAGCCTTTAGGTATGTTCCAAGAACTTTTAAGTAGTTTATAGGTTTATAGACATAATTTGAAGTAAAAACATGAAAGCTGCAGGTTTGTAAGGTAAGAAAAATAATTTTAAGCATGTTTATATATAAATTGATGGATAAAAAGTTGAATCTTATACCCAAAAATGATGAAACCCATCTCTATATCACTTATTTTAGATGCTCAATACAATTTTGTAGGGTATAAGGTAGGGGAGTATGTTGGAATATAGGATAGTAAAGAAGTTGCTCATAATTAGCATGTTTCCAACTCATTCTTGGACAATACAAATGTTGAAAAAACCCTCCAAGTAGAAATAATTAAACATTTGAGGTCTTAGACAAGGAAATGCATGTTTCTTAAACTGTCTCAAACAACCACAAAACATGAAAAAGATCTGTAAATAGGCTCCTAAAGAAGTGCAACCTCCTTAAGGTGACCAAAATTGATCATAAACATGTGCAAAGGTTATATATGGGTGAATTAGGCCTATGTTGGTGCAAGAGATTTAGCAAGGAATATAATAAATGAGAAAAAATCAATTCTAACTACTTTCTCTCAAACTATCATCCAATTCAAGGGAAAAGTGGTGATTTTTAACCAAATCCATCATAGACAATCACGTTAAGAAGACAAATGGAATGAATATGGGTTGGTTTTCCTCAATATGACAAACATATAGCCAAGTCTACATGGAACAAGTCCTAAGCATTGAAAGAGCTTAATGTATTCAACTTCTTGGTCTCTTTCCCTACACATGCTTGAATTGATGAAGGTAGTTGAGGAAGTTATTGATGTTTTCTTCTCTCACTCACTTGTAATCTCTTTATATGTCTCAAAAATGATTTCTAAAAAGAGCCTTCTACTTTGGTGTAACAAAATTCTTATCATTTGAAGATTGTAACACAAGATTTAGCCTTGGCATTAATAAAGAACTAATTTGTCTTTCTTTAAATTTCTTACATGTTGTGTATAACATCTGAGTTATTTATATTTCCTTATATATTTTAGTTTTTTCCCTTGTATTACTACCCAATCCTTCTTACCTTCACGTAAAATTATATCACTTTTTTTATAGGTTAAATGTTATGTATAATCAATTTTATGTAGAATTATTCATGGATTCTCACCATTTGAGCCCTTTCAAGGTGAATTGTGGTCCCTCCTAATGTTTTGTTAGACTTATTACCTTCATGAAATTTACTTATGTGAGAGATGTGTGATGTGAAGATTGTGTATACAAGTTATCATTTTTGAAAAATGTCTTGTGTTGATTGAAGCAAGTTAAGGAGTTTTCTAAGCTTTGGTGCATCATTATTTATGATTTTTAGTTTACCTCTATCCAATTTTCCATGATAAAAAATTTAGTATCAACTATAAATAAGTATCTATAGTGGTGTTTTAGGTCTAAAAGATGATCTTACATAAATTAAACTTAGTTTAGGTAGGAGCTGGCCTTTTCCAGAGGTTTATCCCAAGGAGCTAAGGTCCTACACCTTGGGGATGTTCCCATTTTGTACTGAATCATCTTACTAATCAAACGGGTGCATGATTCGTGTGACAATAGTTCTTAATCAACTTATTTATTAGCTTTATAAATTTATATAATTTTTCATATGCCTATGTAACCCTTACCTTTTATGACTTATGAATTAAGGCTAGATACTGGTTATCTATAAACTTAACTGTACCTTTTGTATTTTTCTTTAAAATATATGTTCACATTATTATATGATTTTTTCACTAATGTGAGTCATTCCATGCCTAGTGGGATTAATAACCTTACCAATTAGGACTTATACTTATTAGAATATGTTATTTATAACCCATACTTGATTCCTTTTACCCTTTTCATCAATACCTAAACTATGAAAGAATTAACAAGTTCTAGCTTAACCTTGTGGTGTATTTAAATAATAAACTCTTTTCTTTGACTATTATAAATTTTTAATGGTTATTTAGGACATAAAATTATGTGGGACAATTAGCCATCCATCATCTCCTGAAAGGAGGCTCATAGGGCCTCCCCAAGGTCTATTATAGTTGGTCATAATGTACTGAATAATCTAGTTGGTCAATGTGAAACCATTTCAATACAAGGGGCCTATGTTGTTTTTGAAATTTAAAACTTTGTTTTAGTCTTTATTGGTTTAGAGGAAAATGTAAGCTCATTTTTTTTTATCATCGATGTAGATTTTAGTCAAGTTTTTATTCTTTTTCTAAATTTTAATTAAACATTTTTGGAATTTGATTAAAATAAAAGTGAATGGTTTTAACATTTTTTCATTACATTTAAACATTCATAGTTTGATAATATAATGGCAATGAAATGAAATAAATAATCGAGATGAATGTGTATAAATAGATTTCAACTAAATTCAATCAAACCCTAGATTAAATGATTTATAAAAAAGAGAAAACAAGGGGGAAAATGAGAGAAAATCCTATTATAATGATGGTGAATTTGAAACTCTTGATCAAGTGAACCCCACAAATTAGTTTCTTGCATGACCAGTGCATGCATAATCAAATACAAAGCCGATGTAAGCTTCTAAGGGAACCAAACAATGAAGGGCAAGATCACAACCACCATTCACATGCATAGATTATAAACAAAACTCCAAAGCCTTATATTAATTAGAAAATTCATGTTGATAGTCAAATTCAAGTCCACAATGATCAATGGGTTATAACATTTTCCATCACAACAATAGGGCAAAAAAGTGAAAGGGAGGAATTACACTATCAAAGAGAAAAAAATGTATGAAAAAAGTGTCTTGTTTTAATGTCTCCCTTGTGATCAAAAAAGAGCTAGCCCTTTGTTCAATATAAATGCACCATTATATTAAAAAAACTACCCCAAAAGAGGATGTTTTCACTCCAAAAGGTTGTTGAAATCCATTAATCGTAGTCACCCAATAACACATTTTAACATGCAAATAGATAAAAATAAGTCAAAATATGACAATCAAAATCACTTTAATGAAACATGATGCAAGAATACAAACATTTTTTAATTAACTCAAATTTTTTCAAACTTGGTGACATTGTTTCAATTGGGACAAAGGGATATTTTTGATACTATAGACGACACACAAAACATGCACTCAGTTCAATAGATATGGACAAAAGACCATCCCTAGGTCATTTAACACCTCAAATTGATAAATATTCAAAATTTGAATAAAATATTAATTTTCTATAAAATTAATAAATTAAATAAATTTGTTGGGGGTGATTATTTTGTCACCAGCTGACTGATGGCAAAATGGTTACATCAACCATAGCATAAGAAGATTTATGCGGCAAAATAGGTGTGGCGACCATAGCCAGAATGAGATAAATCTCTCCTCTCAGCAAGGGGAGGTTCCCTATAATTTATTATATGTATATATATATATATGTATGTATATGTGTGTATATATATATACACACACATAATATATATATATACAAATATATATACATATACATATACATATACATATACATATATATATATACATATATATATACATATATACATATATATATATATATACATATATACATATATATATATATACACACACACACACACATATATATATACATATATATATACATATATATATACATATTTATATACATATATATACATATACATATACATATATATATATATATACACACACACATATACATATATACATATACATATACATATACATATACATATACATATACATATACATATACATATACATATACATATATAAGCTGAAAATAGACATAGGGGTGAAATCATACCATCCATCTCTCTTTTTTCAGAGATGATGTTCATAGAATAGGGGAGAATTCCTGGGTAATTGCTGAAGGCATTTCTCTTCTTTCAGAAATGATGTTCAAAAAATTAGAGGAAGACTTCTTGGGTAGTAATTGTAACCACAAGAAACCTATGAAAGCACAAAGTCTTTCATTGTTTCTCCCACTAATTAAGACAAAAAATAACATATAATGAAGTGTAACCTAAAATCTACACTGCATATTACAATAGAGTGAAATATTACGAAGGATAAGGAGAGCTCAAAGTCTCTCTAGTATCCTTTACACAAAACATAGACTAAAGACAATTATGGTAGCACAAAGTCTCCCACAATTGGCTTCAAGACATCTTCTACCTTATTTCCACTTGTTCTACTTATTTGATTAAATGGACAAGATTGTATTTAGGAAACAAACATAAGAATAATTTCTTAGATGAAACAAGCTTATTCCAACACAAAGTTTGAAAGGTCACTTGATTTCTCATTCACTTAACAAAATATGATTAATAGTCTAAGCTCAAAGTCTCAGGAATGCCTTTCAATTTGGGTAGAGCTTCTCTTTTGATAACAAAGAGATCCCTCCTCTACAAAATGAGAGATTACAATATATAGCATCCAAAGAAAGACTTGGGAGCTTGTTTTCATGAAATGGCCCATGCTGCATTAAATATTCTATGAAAGGTCCATGTTGGAATAGGTTATAAGACTTAACTTTGGCATTCTAAATCATCTCAAATGTCTTCTCCTAAGCATGGGTTGCCTGGTCTTCTTTATGATGCTTACATAACTGTCCATTCACCTTTACTTAATGAAGAAAAATAGGCTGTGCCATTGAATGCTTGTTTTCTCTAAGGTCCACCTAGTGGACTATTCCACCTACTAGAAATAACTCTCCTATAGATATTTTTGGACTTTTTATAGTCATTCCCTCCTTTTTTCCACATTTTGTCTCTTCTTGGTGATCTGAGCTCTCAGGGCTATCTTCCCGCTTTTAGCTGGCTTCTTTGGCTCTTTTCTTGGCTGGTCATTGAGTTTGTTCTCAAGTCTTTCAAAAATCAATGGTTATTCCATTACCCTAAATTTGACATCCACGGGGATGTCACCGGTCACTTTGAACCTCTTTGAACCTTAAACCTGGAACTCTTTTGGTTCAAAGGTTCAAAGGTTTAATGGTTCATCAATTCAATGTTTTGTAAAGGGCCACATTTGATCTCTTTTTTTACTTCAGTTGAACCATTTCTTTGAACCATTTGGTTGAACCATTTAGTCAAACTTCTTTCTAGAATCTTCCACTTCCTTCATTCACTCAAAGCTTTTGTTTGAACTTTGAATGCTTGTTAAACTCGTTTAAACCTTTGAACCATTTTAGTTCAAAGCTCAATGGTTCATTATATTTATTTGAAACCTTTGAAGCTTTAAACTCTCTAGATCATTTCATTTTCTATGTCCATTGAATAGATTAAACTTGTTGAACCTATGACCTTTGAACTCTTTTTGGTTTAAGGTTCAACGGTTCATCAGTTCAACCTTCACTCTTCGAATCCTTTTATTCTTTAAGTCTGTCAAAGCCATTGAAACTTTGAACTCATTGAACCTTTGAACCTTGTGAAGGTGGGGTTCAATGGTTGATTCTAATTGTTTGAAGCTTGTCATTAAGTCTTTTGATCAAACCTTTGCATTGAACCATCCTCAAAACACTAAGGAAATGCCTTAAGTGTTTTGAACTTCCTTTGAAGAAACCCTGCTTGTTGAACCTTTAACTTCTTTAGCTAAAAAGGCTAGAATATTTGAAAAAATCAACTACTCAGAACATTTTGAAAGAAAGAAAGAGACCATTTTGGCTTGCATGACCAAAATGATCGGCATGTTGTCCATAAAAACAAGTGACGGATTTTGGGAACAAAAGTTGGCTCTAGTTGGGGAACTACCATCGATTAAAATTTTGAAACAATCAAAGGGAGTAGAATCCAAAATCTCAGTGCCTTCATCTATGCCATTGGGCTATAGAGTCATGCTACCCAAAAAGAAAGGCACCAAAAACCAATGGTGCCAAAAATAAATGAAAAACACAAAATAAATAGAGACTATACATATATACAAATGGACTTATTTAATACTTTAGGGATTGAAGTGCTTTAGATTCTGCCCATTATGAGGCAGAGTAAATGGTGTTTCATTTTGATATTTTAGTAAGAAACTATTTTGACCATTTAAACAATGAATGGCAAATGGGCCTCTCCACAGGGAATCCAATTTTCCATGCATTCCTTTTGGTTCTCTCCTCTTGTCCCACAACAAGACTTAATCTCTAATCTAAAAATCATAGATTCTTGATTTTTGGTCGAAGAGTCTCTTCACCAGACTTTGACGTGCAACAATTCAGTCTACTACCATAGTTCATTGCTCATTAAGTTTAGTTAAGCACATGATCCTTTTATCGATGGAACTTTCAAAAGTTGAATCTTCCACTGCCTTTGCTAATTTTAATGCTGGTAATTCCAAGGTGATTGGTATCTCTACATTCAAGCCATACATAAGTTAGAATGGGGACATACCTATCACCCTCTGGGATGTAATTCTATCTACCCATAAAGCATCAAGCAATGCTTTATGCTATATTCTCTGATTGTCATCTACCATCTTTCTGATAATGGTCACCATGTTTTTGTTGCTTGATTCTACTTGACCATTTCCTTACAGATAATAGTTAAAAGAGTGGGAGAGAATAATCCCATAATAGTAATAGAACTAGGTAATATTATGAGAAGAGAAATAGGTTGCATTATCTATCACAATCTTGGTTAGGACCCCAAACCTGAAAATAATGTTTTCCTTGAGAAAATTACACACTACTTCTAAAGTAACATGCTTGACTGGAATGGCTTCCACCCACTTGGTAAAGTAGTATGCGGTTGTGAGGACATAATCAAGTCCAGCATTCGAAGGTAGATTTACAATGCCAATGAAATCAATTCCCTATTGCTGAAAAGACTCTTTAATTACCACAAACTTGAGAGGTAACACAGCCAACTTGGGTTTCCCAATGAACTATTAACACAGTTTGCATCTACACACCCAAGTGTATGAATCTTAAAATAGAGTAGGCCAATAGTACCTAGCTCACATAATCTTATGGGTAGTCACAGGTGCAAAAAAATGTCCTCCATAAGCCAAATTATGGAAAGAATCAAAAAGTTTGCTCTATTGCACTTTATCCATGTAATGAAGAAATACCCCATCAAGGTTCCTCTTTTATAGACCATTGTACCATAGAACAAAGTTGGCAGCTTTCAACTTAATAATCCTTTTTTATTTACAAGACAGGTGAGCGGGACACTCACCATAGGTAAGGAAATGAGAAATATTTGAATACCACACATTCGTAGTGGTGACAAAGAGAACTATTGGCATGTCTTCAACTTCTATTTCTTCAAGCCCTGCTTCTTCTAGTATGTTATCAGTAATTAATTGGCAGAGGCCCCTTCCCTACACAATCTTCATTGGTTTGATAACAAGATCAAACTCCTAGATTTTAGCAATCCAATTACCCCTTTTAGTTCTAAAATCTTGCTAAGTTAAGATAGACTTTACTATTGTATCAAGAACCAAAGCAACAATGTGTGAGTTTAGGGTATAAAAATGGAAGTGCTTTATTGAATTTACCCCAGCATAAGCATGCTTCTCCATGTTTGAATAATTCAGCTCATGAGATTTAAGAGGACAACTCATAAAGGATATGGGAGATTCCACACCTTCGTTGTTCTACTAAGCTAAAATGGCTAAAAGTGTGTGTTTCAAAGCATAGCTATACATCATAAAGTCTTTGGTGTAATTAGGACAAACCAAGATTGGGGCATAGGCGATAGCTTCTTTGATGTCTTGAAATGTTGACTTGTCTTTTTCAGTCTAGTTGAAAGTGGCTTTGTCCTTCATCATATTGACAATGTGGCAAGTTATCTCTATGAATTTAGGAATGAACCTTCATAAAAAATTCACTTTTCCAAAGAAAGAGTGAACTGTAGTCTTACTAGCAGGAAGAACAAGTTCTTGGATGGATTTGACTCTTTTTTAGGTCGATATTTATGCCTTCTCGAGATACAGTATGACTGAGAAGTCTACCTTCTGTAACCCCAAAAATTGACTTATTGGTTTAACTCAGGTTGGAAAGAGAAATCATGTTCAGCTTTAAGATAACCAACTATTGAGTTGGCTGGTGTTGCTTTAATGGTAAGCTTCTCTAGTGTGGGAGGAAGACGATTTGGTTGCCCTTGATTTTTGGTAGCATTACCTTGATACGACTAGTTGGGAAACATCCTTCTTGGTATATTTTGATAAGGAGGAGAAAATATCCCTTGTGTCATTTGCTTTTTTAGAGATAATAATTCATTTGCTAGATTTTGCACCATAGGATCAGTGGTGCCTGTAGAAGAATATTCAAAAGATTTACTTTTGTTAGGATCTCTTCTTATATTTCCTACCAAGATAAGATCATATTCAACCTTAGTGGCCAAAATTTGAGCTACATCAAGATCTATGTGGCCAGCCTGCCTCAATAGGTAACTCACTTCAGGAAGCTAAGAATTGATGAAGAAGCATTTAAGATTTTCAGGTGTCAGATGAGTAATGGTAGGAATCTTATTCCTCAGCTTGTCTAATTTAGCAATGAAGTCTCTCATGGGTTCATGAGGCTCCTTCTTCATTTGCATAAGCTGAGCTAACATGGCATGTGCATCTTCTATAGGTTTGAATCTAGCCTCGAACTTAGCCTTGAGAGTGTTTCAATCAGTCACTATTTGTGCTTGTAGATGATAAAACTAGTCTGCAACAATGCCTTGCAATGTTTCCACAAACATTCTGACTGCAATGTCTTCATATTCAATGCCTATCACACCATAGGCTATGTAAAAGGTTGTAATATGTTCATCAAGATGAACCTTGCCATCACCATAGAACTTGGAAAAATTATTTCTTGAACTATGGGGTAGTTCAGATAGAGGTGGGGTTAGATTCAAAGGACCAAAAGTATTACCCTAGGGGCCTTGAGCTACCATGATATGGCTGTTGAAAGGAGGGACATTAAATCTTTGTGGGATATGTATAGACAAAGCTCTGCTAGCAGAGGAAAGAGAAGCTTTGCTTGGTATTGGGGACCTAATGTTGGTAGGAGGAAAAATCTTAGTTCACTGAAGGTGAGATGGTGGAGGAAAAAGATCAAAATTACTTAGCTGCACCAACTCAAATACAGGGTCAACAATACCTCAATCTCTCTAGCTTCACATAGGTGGATCAACCAGAGTGTGAAATGGAAATGGAAAAGAACTAGAATTGATTTAATTTGAAGCTTTTGGCTTCAAATTGCTTATTCTTCCCTAACAGAGTCACCAAAAACTATTGGGTGAATATTTTGTCACCAGCTAACTAATGGCAAAATGGTTACATCAACCACAACATAAGGAGATTTATGTAGCAAAATGGGTGTGGTGACCATAGCCAGAATGAGATAAATCTCTCCTCTCAACAAGGGGAGGTGAAATCATACCATCCATCTCTCTTTTTTTAGAGATAATGTTCATAGAACAAGGGAGAATTCTTGGGTAATTGCTAAAAGAATTTCTTTTCTTTCAGAAATGATGTTAAAAAAGCTAGAGGAAGACTAACTGGGTAGTAATTATAACCACAAGAAACCCATGAAAGCATAAAGTCTTTCATTGTTTCTCCCACCGATTAGGACAAAGAACACCATAGAATGAAGTGTAGCCCAAAGTCTGCACTACATACTACAATAGAGTGAAAGATTATGAAGGATAAGGAGAGCTTAAAGTCTCTCCAGTATCCTTTACATAAAACATAGACTTAAGACAATTATGGTAGCACAAAGTCTCCCACAGTTGGCTTCAGGACATCTTTTCACTTATTTACACTTATTTTACTTGTTTGATTAAATGGACAAGACTGTATTTAGAAAATAGACATAAGAACAATTTCCTAGATGACACAAGCTTATTCCAACACAAGGTTTGCAAGGTCACTTGCTTTATCATTCACTTAACAAAATATGATTAACAATCTGAGCTCAAAGTCTTAAGAATGCCTTTCAATTTGGGTAGAGCTTCACTTTTGATAATAGAGAGATCCCTTCTCTACAAAATGAGAGATTACAATATATAGCATCCAAAGAAAGACTTGGGCACTTGTTTTCATGAAATGGCCCATGCTACATTGAATACATTGAATATTCTATGAAAGGGCCATGCTGGAACAAGTTATCAACCTTAACTTTGGCATTTTAAATCATCTCAAATGTCTTCTCCTAAGCATGGGTTGCCTAGTCTTCTTTATGATGCTTACATGGTTGTCCATTCACCTTTACTTAATGAAGAAAAATAGGCCACACCATTGAATGTTTGTGTTCTCTGAGGTCCACCTAGTGGACTGTTCCACCTACTGGAAATAAATCTCCTTCAGATATTTCTAGACTTTTTGTAGTCATTCCCTCCTTTCTTGCCACATTTTGTCTCTTCCTAGTGATCTAATCTCTCGGGGCTATCTTCTCACTTTCAGCTGGCTTCTTCAGCTCTTTTCTTGGTTGGTGGTTGAGTTTGTTCTCATGTCTATCAAAAATAAAAGGTTATTCCATTAACCTAAATTTGACATCCATGAGGATGTCACCGATCTCTTTGAACCTCTTTGAACCTTGAACCTTGAACTCTTTTGGTTCAAAGGTTCAATGGTTCATCGATTCAATGTTTTGTAAAGGGCCACATTCACTCTCTTTTTCTACTTCAGTTGAACCATTTCTTTGAACCATTTGGTTAAACTTATTTCTAAAATATTTCACTTGCTTCATTCACTCAAAGCTTCCATTCAAACTTTGAACTCTTATTGAACTTGTTTAAACCTTTGAACCATTTCAGTTCAAAGTTCAACAGTTCATTCTATTTCTTTGAAACCTTTAAAGCTTCGAACTCTCTGGATCCTTTCATTTTCTAAGTCTGTCGAATAGATTGAACTTGTTGAACCTATGGACCTTTGAACTCTTTTTGGTTCAAGGTTCAATGGTTCATCGGCTCAACCTTCACTCTTTGAATCCTTTTATTCTTTAAGTCCATCAAAGCCGTTGAACTTTTAAACTCGTTGAACCTTTGAACCTTGTGAAGATGGGGTTCAATGGTTCATTCCAATTGTTTGAATCCCGCCGTTAAGTCTTTTGATCAAACCTTTGTGTTGAACCATCCTCAAAACACTAAGGAAATGCCTTAAGTGTTTTGACCTTCCTTTGAAGAAAGCTCACCTGTTGAACCTTTGAATTCCTTAGCTGAAAAGGCTTGAATATTTGAAAAACTTAACTGCTTAGAACATTTTGAAAGAAAGAAAGAGACCATTTTGGCTTGCATGATCAAAATGGTCAGCATGTTGTCCACAAAAACAAGTGACAGATTTTGGGAACAACAAAATTAAATTTATTAATATTAATTAAATTAATATTATATTTTAAATAATTAAGTTAATTAAAATTAAATTAGAATTAAAAACAATTTAATAAAAATAAAATAAATTTAAAATAAATAAAAAAGATTTAAAAAAACAAAAAATAAAAAAGTGGGGTGGGGGGAGGGCCTTGGGATATGCATCCCCCCTCCAACACCCATACGATGAATTTAAAAAGGTGGGGGAGGTTGTTCGATGGTCAGTGTGGAATGCGGGCCCCTCTGGGGTGAGCCTTATGAAAACCCAATAAAGGCCTAAAAGGTTTAATATATTTTTATTAAAAAACATGACCTTTTAAAACATCCCTTGGCCCCACTCCCCCTCCATGCCCAACCCTACTTTCCACATGATTTCATGTGGGGGGAGGGGTTTTCAAATTATTTAAAAAAATATGTTTTGATTGTTTTCAATAAAGGATTTTACAATTTTGAGATTTTTTTGATAACTTTCAAAATGATATTTGTTGATGTTTAAAATTGTGCTTTGTTTCAGACACCAACAATGGGAAGTTTCAGGATGTGGGACTTGCGTTCTTGAAACAACCTCCAGATTTTAGAGAAGCTGGTCTCTTCTTTATATCAAGTGTTGGGGGAAAAAGGATAGGAATTTAAATAGAAACACAAATGCAAAGAAATAAAATCTAACTATGGCGATTCGCCTGAATGTAATTTTGATCCTTAATCCTAAGCACAGTGAAACTATATGTAGGATTGATTTACATTTAAGAGAAAATAAGTACATGATCAATGTAAAAGATTGAAACAATAGAAATAGAGGCTCACAACATAGACTTCTCTTTTTGAAATATAAAAATTTCAACAAAGGCATAGGGTTCAATCTTCTTAATTGAATTTTCTGATCACATAAGAGACGCATAAACATGTACAGTTATGTAAACTTCCAACTCCAAAAAATGAGACAAAAGCAAATGACATTCCTAATCACAGTTCTAGAAAATTTACAGTCTAGACTACTTTTACAAATGACACAAATAATATCAACAAAGGCATAGGGTTCAATTTCCTTATTTGAATCTTCCAATCATATAAAAGGCATAGAAACACGTACAGTCATATAAACCTTTCAACTCAAGAAAATGAGACAAAAGCAAATGATATTACTTAACCACAACTCTAGAAAGTCTAAAACTTGTTACAATAATTCTCTCTCCAAAATTCTCTTTGATAATGGATATCCTCCCTTTGGTGATCCCTACACTCCTTATAGCTTCAGATCTCTCATTCTATCGACTATTTTCCTGTGGAATTGTCTATTCTACCTTTATCTCACAGGGGACAAACAGTCAATGCTTTCAATGTTTGCATGCCCCAAATATCTACCTGGTGAACTGCTCCATCTACTGGAAATAACTCCCACTGAGTTTCCCTCCTTTTCTCTTCCCCCTTTTGATCCTAGCCTTCCTTTTCCCTCTAAATTGTTTGTGCATTCCCAAACTTATGGCCCAAATTAAACTCTAACTGAGCTAGAAGTGTTTATCAGAAGATAGTTCTTAGATTTTGAAACATTCTATTTCCCTATAGTTCGCTTGTTGAAACATATACATAGGATGCTCTATTCTATTAAATCAAAAAGGACACTTAGTCAATTCCCTTAAAATCTTCTTATTACTTTAGGAGACACTAAAGGATGACACTTGTCATGTTATGCAACAACTATCAAAGACGCACGACATTTTTTGCATAACTTATACTCTTTTGTGTCTTAGCTCAAGATCATTCCACCTTTGACACTTGTCACCTTCCGCTTCCTCAAAACCTCAATAGCTTGAATGAAAATAAGACCCACAACATCTCTCACCTGAGTAACTTTAAAAGGAACACAGGGACAAGTGTTGATCTCTGCTTGCTTCAACAAAGGACATGTGGCAATCTCCGCTGCTCTTTAGCTATACTGTGGAAATGGTCAGGGCACATGTTAGGCTCTTATAGATGGTGACACCTAGAAACTTTCACAAACTTTTAACAATAAAACCCAAGACCCACCACAGTCTTTATTTAGCAATGAAACACTAAGAAGATCTTTTAAATGGTGACACGTGGTAACTTTCACTACTTTTGGGAATATATGTGGCATCTTCTGCTTCTTCTAGGAAGATACATGGTGTCTTCTACTTCTTCTGGGAATGGAGTAGAAAAGGGGCTTGATGGATGACACTTGGTAGCCTCGCTTGAATGGTTTGGTTGCACCTTACTGCCTTTCGAAAGGGCACTTGATCCCTTTGGTTTTTTGGGAAGCTCCTTTGAACTTCTTGATTATACTAAGCTATTGAACCAACAGATTGAACAAAAAATGATTCAATGGTTCAACGCTGTGTGCCATTTACAAATGAACTAAGGCATTGAACCAAGGATATTGAACTAAGGATTTAAACCAAGGCATTGAACTAAACATATTTCAAATGCTAACATGTGGTGACTTCTACTCTCTTCAGCTGGGATACGTGGTAGCTTCTGTCACTTTTAGAAAAATAACACTAAGACCTGCTATTGCCACTTGGCACTTTCCACCTAATCTTGATACTTAGCCTTTTGAAATCCTTTCGCTATAAAGAGATAAAATGTGAGTGCCGATATGTAACCATGGACACTGACACTTGGCACATTTCACTGAGTCACTTTGAGACATGTGGCACATTCTGACCAACTCATAGAAAATATGAAAGGTGCCTCAGATGATGACACTTGGTAGTTTCCTTGAGAAAGGATGCCTCGATCGATGACACTTGTCAACTTTTGCTTGACTTCAACACTTAGGCAAAAATGAATCAAAAGGAAAATAGAGCTCATGCTCTTTTTCATGACTTCGCCATCTTGGACCAAAGAATGCGAAAGCAAAATTTTGCCACGTGTGACTAAAAAATAGAATGTAACGTAGATTAAATTTTTACTCTACAATTACTGGTAACCCTGAGGACTTTTGAGCTTGCTCAAAAAGAAACCACGACTCTCGCTAGATCAAAATTTCAAAATCACAGCTTCAACAATGCTGTCTGGTAGGCGAACCACTCTTCATCAGATAACCCTTGCTTATTTTGCAATTCATTGAAGGCTAAATCAAGGTTAATTATATCCTTGTGTGAAAATTTTTGCAAAATTTGAACAGTATCCTTCAATTTGAATTCGAGCTGGGAAATAGGAACCAAGATAGCTTCTACTTTAGGGACTGATGAATCATCCCTTAGATCTTGGAAAAATATTTGATCATTTTGTCTAGCCAATAGCAACGGTTCAATTTCTTCTACCATCAACACGATATCATCATCAAGAAATGGAGAAGGAAGACCTAATTGTACTAGATCTTTAACATGCTACTTCATCTCGTTGATTCCTTCCTTCATGACATCCATAAGCTCCTTGCAACTGTGAAGATTGTGCCCCCTCCATCTTTGTATCTTCTCTGTGGTAAATTTTATGAACTTTTGCAAAACTGAGACGCTTTTGCTGAAGCAATTTACTAAGCACAAAAAATGCAAGTAGCAAGATATTAGTCGCACAGGTGTAAGAATGTTTGAGAACTTGTAAACTTTAACTTTTGCTAAGAGCTATTTATTGACCCATCAAGTCTCAAATGGCATTAAACTTGGATAACCATTAGCAAATCCTACTCAATCTTCCTGGGACAATGAGATAAACATGTTATGCAAGTGGCAACACAAGGTACGTTGGAGATTTCTAAAGATTTGGGAAACATTCAATGTGTCAAGAATTTGATAACTTTGTGAGCTGTCGACTACGTGTTCAAAGAACACTTATTTAAAAGAAAAGTAGGAAAACAAAACAATGAAAAGGGGAAACTACCTAACTATAATATATTAACCAAGTATCTTTATCTCCCTCCTAGATCAAAAGAAGAATTTCTAAAGTCTCTTTCATGACAAGCCAGCTTATATTTCTAGACAAGTGGTTGAATTGGATATAGCTCTGGTGACTTGCTTTTTTTGTATGCCATATTGATTTGCCTGTATTTGAGTGAGTTTGAGTCAAACCTACTTCCAACAGAAACCTCTTGACATATATCATTTATTGTCTTAACTTCTTCTGCTTCAAACTCTAGTCCTATTGCATGACCATCCTTTTTCATGACTTCAAAATTACTAATATTTTTAAAGGAAAATTCTAAAAGTTTGCAATAATTTTGTGCATGCAATTGAGGCTCAATGCTGTTTTACTTATCTGTAACCGGTTCACAACTATCTTGAAAAATGATATAACTAGACTCAATGATTTCAAGTAAATCATTTAAATCATGGTCCAAGAATTGTCCATGCTCTTCCTCATCATATTGAAAAGTAAGAAGAAAGTCAGAGATTATTTCTTCTTCATTAGGGGTCAAAATACATGCCTGTGATTTCTCACTAGGAATCTAAAATTCATAAGAGACCTAAGGATTAATAGAAGAGGTATCTTTTGACTTTTCTTCCTCCAGAACATTTGGAATTCTATGATCCTCATCAAGTATAATGTAAGTGCCCAGACCAATGGATTCATAATTTCCAAATGGGTCACTTTGCATCATAGCTAATAAATGATCATTTTCTTCTTCTTGATTATACTCAGTCCATTCACTTAGCTCTTTGACAAAGACCTTTTCTTCTTTATTCATCATGGCATGGGCTGCCTCTAACTTTGCAGTGGGCTCATTAGTGATGTGATCTTTATGTAATGGTTCAGACAATATCTTCATCTTTAAACCGTATTGGGTTCTTAAAATGAGATGCGACCAATCAAGGGACATATATCCCCCCTATTTTGGCTATAAAGTCTCTTGACAAACATAAGCCAAAAATAGGAGGTATATGTATCAATACTACATCTTGATTTACAATTATATTTGGACAAGCATATAATTGTAATTAGAGTTGTTTGATTCTCCCTATGGTTTTTACTGCTTTGCCATCTAACTATATGAATCCTTTAGTGAGTGGTTCATACTTAATTCCTAAAGCATCAGCTATCTGCTTGGGCATTACTATGGTACTAGCCCCTAAATCAATCATTGCATTATGCAGTAGTTTCTTGCCAACTATTAAAGTTAAATAGAAGGGATTTGGTTTGGATTTGCTTACCTCTACTGTATTATTTACTAGGGCTATTGTCTGCAAATGGACTATATTTTTGAGCTTTTCTTTTCCAACAGGTCCTTCTTTGATAACAGTACCTTTGGGCATTGCTTGGCCTTGTAGAGCTTCTTGTAGTAGTGTCTTCTATTCAGGAATAACCAATATATCCCATATTGATACTTGTGCTGGAGTCTTCTTTAATTGATCCACCACATTTATTGGTCTTAGAGTCTGAGCTTTTTGAACATAAGGATATCTTGTCTTTTCCTAAATTTGGGCTAGAGTTCCTTGATTTTGCACCGGCTGAGGCACTTCTTGTCTGACAGTAGTGTTTCTTTGTCCTTGAAATGGAGGATTATTCATGACTTGACTATTTACAATCTCAGGCTGTTCCACCATCCTTCTCTTTGATCTGGTGTAATAATCAAATTACAACACTAGTTTTTGGGAGGTAGATGCTTCATTCAAGAAAACTAATTCTTCATCTTCAACCCATGATAAAAAAACATGTTCTAGGGCTATTTCTTCCTCTTGTTGTAAGGACATTCCTTGCATCTGAGCCACTAGGACTAAATTCTACATACCAAGAGACTGGTAGGCTTGATTGTCATTGGAACTTACGAACTGACCATTCATTCTTCTTTGCTCTGCTACCTTTTGTTGTAGATTACCCATAAGACAATCTCTAGGTGTATGAGCATTATTGCAAGGGAAATACCAGGCATTAGTATTATCCACGCAGTTATTTTGTCCTGGAATAATATCCCTATATGAATTGGGAGGAATAGTCTGTGAGGGTGTGGGGACTGCAACCAATTAGTTTGTTGCCTGATGATTAGTTTGTTTTGGAGGGCCCTGGTATTGATTTGACTGAGATGATAATTTGTTTCCTTGATAGCCTTGATATGGAGGCCTAGAAAAACTATTTTTCTATTTTTTTATATTGATCAGCTCATTGGAAAATGTCCTTAGGATATTCTTGATATCATCCATCTCAAATGACTGAGTAGGGACACGTTCTTTCACAAATGGTTAAGGGTAAGTGTACATAGACATAGGTGGGCTTACAAATATAGGAACTTCTTGAGGTAATGACAAGGAAATTTCTAGGAACATGGGCATGGGAGGCCTTGGAGGTAACTTTCTAGCATCTATTAAATGATTCTCAGCTCTGATCGCATATTCATAAGCTTCTGGCAAAGTGTGTCCTCCAAGTGACTGAATCAGAATAGATATATCTAAATTCAAAGCTTTAAGATAAAACACTATGGCCATACCTAGTAATGGTCTAGCTGTAATAGGGATTCTATCCCAAGTCTTTTGAAATTTGGAATTGAAGTCAGTCATGGCTTCTTATGGTCCCCTTTGAATTATAATTAACTACTGTAACAAAGAAGACTTATCACCCTTCTCTGTAAATCTTTCAAAGAACAGATCTCCAAGCTGATACCATGTAGATATGGTATTTGGGGTCAAAGACCAATACCATTCTAGAGCCTTCCCTTTAAAAGAAGCTGCTAATAATCTTATGGCCACATTTTGTTGTGTGACAACATGTATATCACATACATCTGATACATCTTGAAGATGTTCTCCAGGTGTTTTAGAGTCTTGCCCATTGAATTTGGACAGAGCTTTTAGGGCATTCACTAGGATAGGATCCCAAATGGCTGGTGGTGTTGGGAGGATTAAGGGACTACCAGTGTTCCAACTTGCATAATTTCTTGGGGGTATATGGGCTCCCATATTTGCTCTTGATATTGGTACAAAATAGTTAGCTCTTCTTCTTGGACTTGTTACCAATGGTGGAAAAAGAATACTTGGATTTGTAGCAGATTGTGATCTGGTTACTAGTCCACAGCTCAGACTCCTTGTAGCTCTCTAGTTCATATAGTCTTGAAAGAAACTTCAAGACTGGTCCCACCAGGCGTGCTAAAAACTATTGATGTTTAAAATTGTGCTTTGTTTCAGACACCAACAATGGGAAGTTTCAGGATGTGGGACTTGCGTTCTTAAAACAACCTCCATATTTTAGAGAAGCTGGTCTCTTCTTTATATCAAGTGTTGGGGGAAATGGGATAAGAATTTAAACAAAAATGCAAATGCAAAGAAATAAAATCTAATTATGGCGATGCGCCTGAATGTAATTTTGATCTTTAATCCTAAGCATAGTTAAACTATATGTAGGATTCATTTACATTTAAGAGCAAACAAGTGCATGATCAATGTAAAAGATTGAAACAATAGAAACAGAGGCTCACAGCATAGACTTCTCTTGCTGAAATATAAAAATGTCAACAAAGGCATAGGGTTCAATCTTCTTAATTGAATTTTTTGATCACATAAGAGGCACATAAACACATACAGTTATTAGAGAAACAACACTAAGACCTTCTGCTATTGCCACTTGACACTTTCTGCCTGATCTCAATACTTAGCCTTTTGAAATCCTTTCACTGCAAAGAGATAAAATGTGGGTGCCAATATGTAACTGCAGATGCTAACACTTGGCACGTTTCACTGAGTCGCTATGAGATACGTGGCACATTTCGACCAACTCATAGAAAATATGAAAGGTGCCTCAGATGATGACACTTGGTAGTTTCCTTGAGAAAGGATGCCTCGATCGATGACACTTGTCAACTTCCACTTGACTTCAACACTTAGGCAAAAATGAATCAAAAGGAAAATAGAGCCCGTGCTATATTTCATGACTTCACCATCTTGGACCAAAGAATGCGAAAGCAAAATTTTGTGGCATGTGACTGAAAAATAGAATGCAACGTAGAGTAAAATTTTACTCTACAATATTTTTAAATGATTTTTAAAATAAATTAAACCTAGTCCAACCTCGAATAAGATACTCTACGCTAGAGAAATGAAGGCCAAAAAGACACTTTTAGGTAAAGTTTCAAACATGAAAGTTTCTAATAGGGACAAAATATTCTCAATGGAAGTACTTTTAGGAGTCAGTTATGCATGTAAGTTAAGATAAGCTCAAAACATAGTGACATATAGGGGAAAACAATTGAGCAAGTAAGATATTCATCAAAAAATTAGGGGAAAGACTCCATTTTTATGGTAGGTGTAATATATGAATTTTAATCACATGGAGGTGGTCTTTCCAATGGAGGTAATTGAAGGACCTGATTTGACATGCAAATCAAGACATCACACCAAAGTAGTTTAGGAGGAATGAGATCAAATAGATCATGAGCACAAGTGAGAGCCAAAAAAAGAAAAAAAGGGATTCTATGATTCTAAAGGAATTAGGGCACATTATGAAAACAACAAAAAATGATGAATCTATTGAAAAATACTTTGGAGTATTTTAGAATGAATGAAACATGTTTACAAACCTAAAATCTTGGGTTAAGATAATGCATGAAACATGAACAGATCCAAGAGAGGAAAAGAAGGGAATGAATACATGACCAAATCTAATATTCTCATTAACCTAGTGTGTGAGAATGAGTTCACAACCACTTCGTGAAATCTATAAGAACTAACTACTATGGCTTTAAACATTGAGCTAGTAAATTCCACCTGTAGACCACTTGCCTAGACATTGATCAACTAGATGTCCATATCCTTGGAAGAGGTTACTTGAATCACTTAGGAATTGAGTTTTTTTGGAAATTAATTTTATTTTGTTTCTCTTTATTTATTTACTATCTCAATACCAGGTTGGGGAACACTGTGGTAATTGAAAGACAAAACTATATATTTTTTACCCTAGATTTTAACTGTAACAAGTTCATCCAAGCAAACCCATAAACCATTAAAATGTGATTTTTATGTGTGGTTTCAAAATAACATCTTTAGAGACCAAATAGCTTACCTAGACTTGCCCAAACATAATAAATCCAAAAATGTCATAATAACCTAAACTTTTAAAACTAAATAAGTAAACATAACTTTAAGCTACAAATTATTTAGATTACTTATGCACTAAAATGTCATTTGTGTTACTTATGTATAAAAATTTCACTCATCTTTCTTTGATCGACAGGGAACCCATAGGGTAAAATATACATGCCAAACAAATAAGAAATAAATGACGAGGCCATATTGATGATGAAATCAAGAAATGAAAAAATAAAATAGGAAAGAAAAGAAAGAAATTGAAGAGAAGTTATTTATAAGACCTTTCCAAGTTAACTCAGGCTTGGAAGTAGTGATTGAGGAATTTCCCATTTATAGGAAATGAGACTTCCTCACCTATTAGACACCTAAGATGGAGCACATTCTTGCCCAAGAGCTCAAAAATTTGGTAGGGACCTAACCACACATAATTAAACTTACCATGTTGTCTTTTTTTTCATGAGCCTTGTCCTATAAAATACTAAACTAGATTTCTAAAAGGATTTCACTTTGGATCATTTTTCAAACCAATATTTTATGACTCCCTAATGATTTCTAAAATGCAATAGGGTTGAATCACACTTTTCTTCTAATTGTAGTAGGTTTATGAGTCAAGCCTCTATCTTATCATCTATTTCCAGGTAGTCTCTCATGAAATGCAAGGTGGGGATTATCATGTTCATAGGGAAGATATGATCTTGGTCATAGATAAGTTGATATGAGGAAGTATCCATAGATGCTTTAACTCTAGACCTATTAGACCATAATACAAATTTTAAAACTTTATGCTAGTCCCTAGGATTATTTTATAAAATTTTCTTAATTAAATCTATCTAATTTTTATTTATTGATTCAACAACCCAATTACCTTTGAGGCAATAATTAGATGATAACTTGAAGAGTACTTTATTTTCACAAGCCCATTCAGTGAATTGTAATGAGGATAAAGCAGGGCTATTATCACATACTAGAGTGAATGGCATGCTAAACCTGGTAATGACGTGCACCTTAAGGAAATAGATCACCACATCAATTGTGTAATTATTAAATTCTTGCACCTCATTCCACCATGTGCAATAATCAGTGGCCATCATAATGAATTTATGTCTTACATATGAGTTAGCAATTATAGCTTTCACAAAGTGTAATCCCTATTTTATAAATGGTCAAACCTTAATAACCAACTATTATGACATAACAGATTTACATTCTTTATATGTGGAAACTTGGAAGATATGAAAACTTTTGATGTGGGCATGAAAATATTTAAAAACATATGATCAATAATAATTTTTTTGAGTATCTGGTGGGATATAACACTACCTGATTCATGTTAGGTTCTATATTTCATGTGGAATTTCTTAAGCACTTCAACTACTTCTTTATTTAAACATCTTAGATAAATGCCTTAAAATATGGTTAAGTTCTAAAATCCCAAAACTTAGAAATCTAACTAAATCTAAATTATGTTAGGATACTTTAAACCATAGATTTTACATTAAAACTCCTAGAGATCCGAAACCACCCTCAAACATCCTAAAAGGTATAAATATAAAATATAACTTAAGTATAAGGAATTAAATATACACAAACTTATACTTAAATGTTTAGTTTTTATATATATGACAATAGCTAAGACATTAATTACAAGGATGCTTTATCATTAATGAGGTATATTGGTTTACACTCCTCCTAACATGGCTAGATTATATAGTGTAAAGTAAAACTAATGTTAACCTCTCCTCCCAACTAATTATTCACTAATTATTGTGTGGAGAGTGCATGGGATCCCCCCGAAAAATATGACAAATTGAAAATAAAATACAATATTTCAAAACCTTAGATTGGAAATATAACTTCTATAAAACTAAAACAATAGCAATTAGCCTTCCACACTACCCAACACTTAAGTAAATAAAATTTTATCTTAAATTTACCTTCCCGACGTCAAATCCAATCAAGTAATAAAATGAAAGTCCAAATGGGAAAAATGGTATAAAATAGAGACATGGTAGTCAAAGGATAAAGGATTAAAACTCTTTATCCTTTAAAAATGAGGTATAATAATTAAATGCAACATATTGATTAAAATAATAAACTTTTGATAGTCTTAGGAAAAGTGGTAAAAAATAGAGATGTGGTAGCCAACATGAGTGTTGCAATCAACCTTCTCACATAACCAAAAGTGATGAGGCATTATAGATAACACATGAAACACCATCATTAGATTGAAATATTCACACAACCCTACCTATGTAGAGTGTAAATTATAGTGACTATCCACAAAATAAAATAAAACTAGTATCAATTTCCTTGTATTAATGATGGAATTTGGGGCAGTGCAATTGATAGGAAGCTTTGTGATTATGGTACAAAAATCATGATTAAGAATCTCTATAGTTCCAAGGAATGACAAAGAACTTAGAAGCCAAATAATGATATAAAACAATAGCCAAAAACTCAAGGAATGGTAAATAGTGCCACGTAAGAGGAAAGAAGACTACCACTTAATAGGGAAAATAACTAGATACTATCATTTGGGTAGGATCAAATTGACTCAAACGAAAAATAAAAACAAAATAAGAAAAAATAAATACTACAATATACAACTAGATCTAATCACAAAATAACCATTACTAGTTATTTGTCACCATTCAAACAATAACTAAATTCACTCATGAATTCATCCTTATTAGCTTACTATAATGACGATCAAGGTAATTTATTGCACTATCCTTAGAGTAATAATCTAACATACTATGATATAATACCATAATGCTTTGATAAAGGGATCTAGATGCTATATTCAACCTATATAAACAATATATAACTATAGAATGCAGAGCCCAATTTTCCGTAAAAGTAAAAGGGAAATTTCATCCACAAATATATCCATGTAGACTAGGTAAAAAAAATATCAAGGTAAAATCTTCCTGATTGGCACTTTATACATGTACAATAAGCATCAAATAATCTAAAGTAATAAATCTTTATTACAATCAATTGAAGGAACCAACTTGGGCACTATACCTAGCCAAGCAAGAGAATAACATTGGATTCATTCTTTGATCATTCACAATCCAAAAAAAAACAATATAAAAACCATAATAACTCCATATGATTACAATCTCCATTTATAAAATATTGTCAAATCATCTTATATTTAATTTTGAAGATTCAAAAGATGCATGGTCAATTGCAAATAGATTAAGGATTCAACCAAGAAGACATACCAACAAAAATCAAGTAATCAAAATAGGTTCATCACCATGATTAATAGAATGGAAAAAAAATGAGTAGAGTACACTTGCACTTGGGCTATTCTACCCTCTAGGGCATCCTATCCTTTCTTCTTCTTGATTTCTCTGCTCATCCTCCTGGGTCTCTCCCCTCTTTTTTTTCCTTTCCCTTTTCATTGTAGATGTTTTAGTTACTCAAAAAATTTCACCCAATGTGCTGCTCCCAATAATATATCTCATTAAATGTATAGATGGTAGGGTATGGGCGCCACACCAAACCCATCCCTGCCATTGCCTTTTACCAATCACATTCAATACCAAACCATTAATGACAATCTAGACTGTTGTTCATGATAATTTTAAAAATAATGTAATATTTTATTTAAAGGGGAAAAATCATTATATGAGTGGTTCTATAAGTTATATATTGAATCTTATACACATTGAAGTTCAAATACAATATATAAGTAATTTCAAACACTCACCACATTTAGGCGTGCGTGCACACACAAACACACACACACATATTTGACTCTATAAAATATTATAATTATAATATGCCTAAAACATTTACTAATGTTATAACACATGATGGTGATAGGGACTAGTACAATGTATCCTTTATTTGAAAATTTATATAGATAGATATTTTAATAACTTCTACAAGACCAAAAAAATATGTGAAGTACTGAGATTATTATTATTATTATTATTATTATTGTTATTATTATTATTATTATTATTTTCTTTATGTAAATACACACACACACATCTACATCTAATCATGTCCCAACAACCCAAATTCCATTAGTTGATTGTAACTAGGACTAATCATTTTGTAATGTAAGCTAACTTTATTAATTTTTAACAAAAGAGAGTAGAATAAATGATTTGTCATAACCACACTAAATAAAATTACACTAAGATCTTATTCGACTCCTACATACTAAAGATAATAGATAACAATATAGCCACACTATTATCTTGGGTTTAAAACCCATCATATGCTAAAATTAATGCAACTCAGAATGCTAACAAAACAAGTCAGAACCAAAAACACTCTTCAATGACAATAAAAAAGGAACATCACACACAAGACACAAGAACAATGGAGTCAAGGAGAATATCAAACACAATGAGAGGGTCAGTACGATAAAGGGTAAATAGATATGCACGAGGGGAACTATACTTCATATAGTGAAGGTAGTGGGTAGTTATCCTTCTTTGAAGCTCTGTTTAGGTTACAAAAGTCCACATAAAGCTATATATTTCCATTTTTATTTCTAAATGGCATGATATTTTCCACCCACGTGGAGTGCCTAATTGAAAAGATGATGCTAGTTGAAAGTAACTTCTTCACCTCCTTGAATATTAAAAGTTCTAACAATGGATTTAGTCACCTTTATCTCTGATGAAACGGTTTGAAACCTAGCTTGAGAAAAATAGTTTGAGTGAGAATGGATATATTGAACATATTTAGGTCTTTTTAACTCTAGGCAATGACATATTTGATGTTATTTATAGTTTGTGAAATCCATTATTTTTATTATGAGTGCAAGTTGGGCCTAAAAGCACATTATTTGAATCATCAACATTGATCACATTGTAATGTTCATGAAACATACCTTTGGTAGGGGTTATTTTTTCCATTTATCATTGTTAATACATATCAAATAGATTCTCTAATGTGACCACACCCTTTGGTATTCTATTTATTTTTAAATTTATTACTCCTTCCTCATCCATTTAAAACTCATTGCTATCATCTTCATCTATGATATGAGATTGAAATATATCTATGTTTGGAATGAAGTTGATAATATAATGATCATCATTGAATACATAGAATTTTATGAAATTATTGGAAACAAAAAGAGTAGAGACCTATTTGGAGCAAGAATATCTTAAATTTGGAGTCAACAATTCATTCTAGGGTGCTTACAACCATTGTCAATGCATTTTCCATATGATTTTTTCTATGAGGTACTATTTATATGTTGAATGCATCAAAATACTCTATTAGGTTCCACACCTAACTTTAATACCTAGATAAATGCTTGTCATTACAAGTGTACTATCTTTTGACCTATTTGACAACTAGTTCTAATTCACCAAGCACCTTTAGGTTCTTTAATTTTTTTCTAAGAGTAAATTAGATGATGTGTATTAAGACTTCATATTAAACCACGTTATTTGTGCATGTAAATTTTAGTTAGAAGATAACCAAATATGAATTCCCTCTTGGGTTAATGAGGTCAACCCCAAGATCACATATGCTCTTAGACTTAGAATCATAAAAATTCAAGGTCCACAAGTGATCTTTAGCTATGTAGTGAACTCTAAGAGGTACGTGTTGCTACAATGTTGATCTCTTTATTTTTTTACTTAAAATATAACATGTATATAGTTTTTTATTCTACTGATAATGACCTTGCTATTTAGTGGTAGAGATAGGCATTAGGCTACTCAGAAGGGTAGTATTTTCAATCCAATGGCTTGCAAGCTCATTTTGACTTGGATTACCATGCTTGAGCTTTCTGATTTTTATTTTTGTTGTTCCTAATGTTGAAAAAAACTAATGATAATAATGTTTTGCATTTGGATTAGCCTATATCACCTTATATACAAAAGGATGACATCATGAAATGAAGGTATTTTAGGTGCATAAAGTATATCTTCTTCATCTAGATGATCTAACTCTTCAAACTCTAATTTATCTAGCACAATCAACATACTAATGGATAAGTTCTTGTGATCTTTTGCTTCTATTTTAAATGCATAGACCCTGAGTTTAGAGTCCTTGCATAAAATTCTCATTTTTCTTGTTGTACTTAGTGATCATACAAGTCATTTTGACTTTCTCTCAATTATTATTTGATTAGGTGTGATGTGCCATGGAAGCCACATGTGGGAGAAATAGGTTGCCATATACACATTCAATATCATGGAATAATCTTTGGTAAGAATCATGCCATATATATAGGTATATCCACCCCCTAAATTCTAATGAACTACTTTATTCTTGGATTGGAATCCAATTGCATATGGAAGTGGTTAAGTTCACATACTACCTCAACCTCTAAGTTATCTAGCTGAACAAATTTTCTATTTGACTTAACATGAGTCAAACCAAATTTATGAAAAACTAAATAAGGCGTTACATTTTCTAAAGTGCTTAAATCCATCAAACAATTATGTAAGTTTTTATCAAAAATTTGGATTGTTAGTAAGAAAGAAGGGGTTTTAGTATTTTTATTGTAAATTGAAACATGAACATCAATTATACTATTAGCTTCTTTCTCTTTAGGAGTAGATAGAGATTTTAAAAATAAATCTTTCTAATTAGATATTCGGAGTAAATCAAACATGGTTTTGTTGACCTTAGTTTTATTTTGGTCTTCAACAATGTTGTATCTAAGATTGTCTTGTTCTATAGATTTATCATCTTATGAGAGTGTATAAATGTTATTTGGTTAATAAGATGTGGTAGGCCCTTTATAAAAAAACAAGTTATTGATTGATTTCTCATTAGGTGGAACTTGAGTGTTGTTCGGAGTAGAGGTTGTTAATGACTTTTGAAATTTACTCCTCAATGTGTAATTATTTTCCCTGTAAAATTGTTTAAATACATGGATCTAATCCAAGTTGTATTCATGCTCATTATCACTCTCATACAATAATTTTTAGGTTTCCAAGGCTAGAGTAATACCTAGATTCTTTCTACTTTGGTTTGAATTGTTATTAGGTGTAGGCACTATCTCAAGATATCCATATCCTTCTATAAGATGTTTGAGGCCAATATGAAATCAATATTAGAACATTTAATCCTAAGTGGGATTATTGAATCTTAACCTTGGTAAAATTATTAAATAATAATGATAATATATTATTTATTAACATGAGGTGGAAACCTCGTGAAAATAAATAATAAAGCTATAATTATTTAATGAATTACCAAAATTTAATTAAATGACCTTATCGAGATTGATGGACCCGTTATTTTTACAATGATCACCTGACTTGGAATTTGACTATAAAATATGGTTTTGCCCCTATTGTGAAATCATTCAAATATGAAATTATTTTTTCATATTCAACCTACGAGTTTTGTGAAGGCCATTCTATGAAGAAGTGAGAAGGCAAAAATTTTTGCATTGGGGTTATTATTGTTTTTCAATTATATGAATAATAACTATGTATTTTTTACCTCCATTGGAGGTTTTTACATCTAATATATATGTCACATTTTTTAATTGATCTATGTATCATATGATTTGTTATTCATTTACATTTTTAGATCTCTTGTGTATTATTTCATATATCTGTATATGAATTTTTTCATGGAATCTAAGCCTATAGAGTGTAGAAGCATGGAAAAAAAATTATATTGAATTAAATATAAATATTTGATATATTAATTGATTCAAATAGTTTTATTCAAATCTTGTGATGTCATTGGCCTGCTGTATGGGCCATGCCTGGAGAAAAATTCAAAAAATAATTTTTTCAATCATTTTCACTGCCTGGTTATTGCTAAATAGTAATATTATGCATATTTAATGAGGTTAAGGTTTTTTTAATACCCTAAGAAGTGTTTCTAAATAATCTAAATTTTTTTCTCTATGAGGTGCCATTATGCAACTCAAGAGCTTGGAAAAATTCATTTCTTAACCAAAATTCAATTTATAAGTTTCCTTCATCTTCAAAAAGAAAAATCAAGAGAATTGGCAAAGTTTGGAGGTATCCAAAGGCCTATTAAATTTTATGTGATAATTTATTCACCTACATAGTGTAATTATGAAGCTATAGGTATGTTTTTAAATTCATATAGTTTTGGAAAAGTATTTAAAAAATAAACTATTTATTGATTTTATTTTTTTAAACTCAGGTCCCACCTAGGAAAAAGAAATAACTACTAAAAAATAATTTTTTTAAATTTTTTTTCAGTTATGTTATTTATGTAAATAATATACTTATTTATATATATTTAATAAAAAAATAGATAAAAAATGTTTAAATATAGATTAGTGCATGTGTTTCTTTGAAAAGCTTCTTAGAAGAGTTGGTGGTCTAATTTTTTACTAGAACTTACAACTAAGGAGGTCCCAAGTTCAAAACCACTTAAATCAATATTTTTTGACTTGATCATTTTTTTTTTAAAATTTAATTTAATTTTAAATCCATTTTTTGGGTTCATGTGCCAATTTTTTTCACGTGCTAAACCCTTGACTTGTCATCTAGTTCTTCAACTTTGCACTTAGTGAATAATTTTTTGATAAACATAGTCATGTAACTTGTTGATCTCTAGGTTTTGGCACCTTATGAATGTATTGGAGTGGTCTATATTTTTTTTTGAATCCTCTTTTAACACTTTTTTTAATAATAATGTTTAAGTGGTCATTTTGAGTACGACTCTTTTGACACCTAGATTAGTGAAACTTTAATTAAATTTTTTAAATTATTCGGAATATAAATTATGTAATTAAGTATAATTGCATGTGAAATTCACTTTATTTTAAAAATATTTCAAAAAATTCATTTAAAATAGTTTTTTTTAAAGCATTTGTTTACTACCTTGTTTAAAGGGAAGCTATGGTTTCATCTCATTTTTCCTTAGATAAATCTCAAATTCTTAATGAAAATAACTATAATATATATAAAATTATGTTAAATACAAATTTATGTCTCAAATTTTATGGAATGTTGTCATTGAGACTAAAAAAAGCCTCTTCTAGATGATATATGACCCTTGAGTTTACCAATGCATTTTAACATAAATCATATGAAGCTATGTCCATTATCTTGTGGAGTGTTAACGATGAATTCCTTCTCCACATTAGTAATAAGGATTATCTTAGTGATGCTTATAAATTTTTTGAATCCATACACAAGGGCATTCATCTCTTGAATATTATTAAGTTAATTCTTGAATTGCTAACTATACCTATGAAAGGTGATGAGAAAGTTATAAATTTTTTGGCTAAAATTAAAAATATTAAAACTTAGATGGAAAAAATTGTAATTTGATTTAATATCAATTATTTTATTTTATCATTGAATTAAATATTTATAAATTTTTTAGAAATTTCATTTTAATTTTAAATTCTAAATATCAAATTGGGCAAGATATCCTTGATCTTACCACTTCATCTGCTCTCTTAATTCAAGAAAAGCAAGTTATAACCAATTTTTATTTTAAAAAGAATGCCATTTAAGAAATTTTCACTTTAAATAATATTTTTAATAACTCTAAAAAACAAAAATCTAACCTTAATTCTATGAAAGAAAAATACAAGAATAAAAAATTTGGTAATAAGAATCATAAACCTAAGTTTAATATAAATTGCAATCTGTGTGATAAATTTGGTCATAGAAGGAAAACTTGTTATAAAAACAAGGATAAAATTAAAAATCAAAATTATAAAACTAATAAAGAAAATAAATCTCCTCAAAAAAAGTAGAAGAATCAAAACCTTAATCATAATAAGAATCAGGATTCAAATGTTATTGCTTTATATGTTGCTTTATTTATTTCAAATAAAAATAAGTGGATCTTATATAGTGGTTCATCACACCACATGACATGATTATCTAATATTTTGTGTGATTCTAGAGGTATCTTTGTAATAATTTATTTAGGAGATATATATATTTTTAAAAGCAACTAAATAGGGAAAGACAATGTTTTCAAATATTACTATAAATGATATTTTCTATGTACCTACGCTTAAAAAGAATTTTGCTATCTTGTTCTCAACTTAAAAATTATAATTTAATTGTAAAATTATTTAAAGGTATATGATCCATTAGAAATCAATTTGATTATTTGATTATTGAAGGTATTTAAAATAATAGTTTATATATATTGTTTCTTTCTTCTGCATGTTTTTTTTCATTACAGAGAAAGAATGAATCTCAATTATGACATGAAATAATAAAAAAATTTAATTTTAAAAGTTTATATAATATGTCTGAAAATAATATTGTTTTTAAAATCTTTTCTATCCCCTCTCATCATGAAACTTGTGAGGGTTGCTTATATGGTAAGCAACATATTAACCCCTTTCACAAGAATCATGATGCAAATTCCTCACATCTTTTAGAATTGATTCATAGTGATGTTTTAGAACCTATTAAAATTGTATCCCTTAATGGTTATTTATTTAATATTACTTTTATTGATGATTATACTAGAATGATCTAGTCTTTTTTCATTAAAAATAAATTTGATGTGTTGTCTAAATTTAAGGAATTTAAAACTAGTGTTAAAAATGCATCTGATTTTTCTATTAAGAAATTAAGAATTGATAATAATGGTGAATATGTTAGTAAAGAGTTTGATTTTTTTTGCATTAGTTTTGGTATTCAAAGGTAACTAGAAACTCTCTAATTCCCTTAGCAAAATGATATTACTAAAAGGAAAAATTGCACCATCATAGAAATGGCTAGAACAATGTTACAATATGCAAATATTCTTAAAATTTTATGGGCCAAAGCCATGATTACTACTATGCATATTTTAAATATATTCCCTACTAAATATTTCCATCTTTATACCTATTTATAAATGCGGATTAAAAAAATCTAGTGTGGCTCATCTTAAGATCTTTGTTAGTCCTGCTTCTATCTTATTCTTAAAGTTAAAATAAAGAATCTCGATCCCACTTCCTATTCTTGCATTTTTGTAGGTTATGGAGGTAAGACAAAAGGTTTAATAGTGTATGATCCTTATAAACATAAAATAATTGAGAATATGACCATTCTTATTATTTAAAAATCTTTTTGTGAGCCCTCTATGGATCCTCCTTAGTGTTCTTCTATTGATGAACCTAACTCTCATGCTTTTCTTTATAATAAACTGAATGCCCTTGAAGAAGTTGATCTAGATTTGGATAACTTAGAGTTTGAAGAACCCCTTAAGTTTCATGTTCAATCTAAAAGACCTAAATAGGTAAAATCCTTAATTTAATCTTCTAATGTTGTTAACCTTAATAACTTAACTAGAAGTCAACATTCTTATCATGTATTAATGACTATGTATGGATGTGAACTTCAATAATTTGAGGAAGCCACTCAAGATGATAGATGAAATATTTTTATGCAAGCTGAATATAATGCCTTAATTAAAAATCAAACTTGGAATCTTTTTCCTCCTCTGCCTAGAATGCATATTGTCAGTTGTAAGTGTCTTTATAAGATTAAATATAATTCAATTAGTAAAATTAACAAATTTAAAACTAGATTAGTTACTTATTGGTTTACTCAAAAATCTAGAATTGAATATGTTGAAACCTTTACTTCTATAGAAAAAATAATTACTTTTATAATTCATATTTCTCTTATAACCCAAAATGGTTGGGTTATCCACCAAATGGATGTCAAGAATGCATTTCTAAATGGTGATTTAGAAGAAGAAATATGCATGACTCAACATAAAGGTTTCACTGATCCTAAGAGAGAACATTATGTATGCAAGTTAAATAAATTTATATATGATTTAAAACAAGATCTTTAAACTTGGTATTTTAAAATTACTTTTTTTCTTAAAAAATTGAGTTTTTTTAATTGCTACTTTGATAATGATATCTTTGTTAAAGTTGAAAATGGTCATTTGATTTTAATTGTATTATATGTTGATGATTTTTTAATTACTAACGATCTAATTAGTTTAATTCATAAATATAAAGATAAAATAAGTCAAATATTTAAAATAATTTATTTAGACATTTTACATCATTTTTTAGGAATAACTATATTTCAGAATAAACATTCTATTGTTGTATCATAATCTTAGTATGTTCATAACCTTCTTGTTAATTTTAACATGTTTGATTGTAAATCTTATTCTACTCCTATTGAAGTTGGTGTTAAACTTGATCCAAAACCTATATGTAAAAAAGCTAACCCTACTTTATATAAATAGCTTGTTGGTAGTTTGATTTATTTAACCATTACTAGGCCAACTATTTCATATGTTGGTGGTGTTGCTTCTAGATTTATACATGATCTATATTTGGATTATTAGAAATTAGCTAAATAAATTTTTCATTATTCAAAGAAATAATTAATTTTGATTTATTTTATTCTTCCATTGATAATGTTAAATTATATAGTTATTATGATGTTGACCATGTTGGTGATACTATATATCACAAATCTACTTTTGGATACGTGTTTAAGTTTAGTGCATGTGCTATCACTTAGAGTAGTAAGAAGAAACCTACTATCTCTATATCTTTTACTAAAATAAAGTATAAAAGTGCCATGGAAGGTTCCAAAGAATCCATGTAGATGTAAAGATTATTGGGATAACTTCATTTGGATGTTTTTTAAAGTACCATCCTTCATTGTGATAATCAAAGTTGTATAGCTCTAAATTTTTTTTAGTGCAACACCAAAGAACTCAACATATTGAATTTCATGTACATTTCATTTGAGAGAAAGTACTCAATGTTGAATTGAGTACAGTTCTATCCTATGGATGAACAAATTGTATATATATGTACAAAACTAATTGATGCTACCAAGTTTTGTCAGTTTTGTGCAATGTTAGGCCTCTTAGAGTTGCCATTGAGGGGGAGTGTGCATGACAATGCCACTTCTTGATAGACATGTGTTTATTCTCCTTCTCTATACTTCTCATTGTAAAGCATTGTAAACTCTAATACATTAAAATCATACTTTATAATGGAGGTCCTTATGTTATAAAAGACTCCAAATATGCTTAGCGATTATTAATGAGAAATTGTGAGATGTAGTCTTATGATCATGCTAACCTAAACTTACTTTTGAGTAGTTTATGGATTATATTTATTTTTATTTCAAAAATTGATGTTTGGCATGATGAAGATTTTTAAATCATTTAATTGTGTACATAGTATAATTCCTTTCTAAGGTGACTATGACATTTATCCCCACTTAATATTAAAGGGTAGTGTTAAAGCTTTTAATCCTAAGTGAACTTATTGACCCTTAGCCTTGGTAAAGTTATTACAGAATAATAATATATTATTTATTAACATGAGGTGGAAACCTTGTGAAAATAAATAATAAAGTTATAATTATTTAATGAGTTACAAAAATTTAATTAAATAAATTTATCGAGATGGATGGACTCCTTTTTTTTTACAATGGTCACCTCCCTTGGAATTTCACTATAAAATAGGGTTTTACCCTTATTGTGAAATCATTTGAATATGAAATTATTTTTTCATATTCAACTTATGAGTTTTGTGAAGGCCATTCTATGAAGAAGTGAGAAGACAAAAGATTTTGTATTGGGGTTATTATTGTTTCTCAATTATATGAATAATCATTATGGATTTTTTACCTCTATTGGAGGTTTTTCCACCTAATATTTATTTCATATTTTTAAATTGATCTATGTCTCATATGCTTTATTATGTATTTATATTTCTAGATCTCTTATGTATTATTTCATATATTTGTATATGAATTATTTCAATCAATAATTAGTTTCAACATGGTCCATTGTGTTATGTAGCCTACACTAGGTGGGGAATGCCAAATCAATAAAATTTATGAAACTTAAAGCATTGTCATTATTCTAATTTGTGTTGTCAAGAGGACTCAACACATTTTAATTGTTAGGCCTAGTGTTCTATTAGTGATTGGTTCTTTGAAAGTTGAAGTTTATATTTTGAGGTGGATTATTTATGATATGATTATTTTTGTGAGGAACTTGTCTCCACAAATTAACCATGTATTTAGTCAATTTTTGAATTATCTAATATAAATTTACTACTTTAGGGTTCACATTGACATTTTGATTATTTATTGTTTATGATAATGTGTTGACAATAGGTGCCACAAAGTTTAGAAACATGGGGATAATATGATGAATCTAGTTATATGTAGTGTTAGTAGGCATCTGATTATTTAGAAATGATGGAAGAACTGTCTAATTTCTATTTGGAGTACAATAACCCCTTAGGTTAGGCATGGTAATGGTGTTGTTATAAGCCACAAGGATAATTTGGTGATTATTTGATTGAGGCAACATGTGATTTAGGGGTATGAATTAATGATTTTTGAGCATGTAGTTTAGAGGCATTGGTTATAAACTAGATTAGGGCTTGATACATAACACATGGAATTGAATTCATTAGTGGTGTATTGTGAATGAGTGTCTCATTGATCATGGGAATATGATTATAGGCACTTGGCTACCCTAAAGAAGGTAATGCATCAACTCCATAGCCTTGTGACATCATTTATTGTTTAATTGTGATGATTTCACTATACACCAAAGATAAGGATGTAAGTATCATACGAGTCCTTCAAATAAACATGGAGTTCATTGAATCCAAGGATTTCAAGTAGATTTTTATGGAAACCACTTTAATTTGTGTGTAGGGATCTTTGAACCTATTGTACAATTTATAGAAATGCATGTTAAACATGCATATGGGCTTATTTATTTCTCTATGCATTATGATAAATTAATGGTATAAGAAAACAAGTTCAATAGGTATTTAGAAATCATCAATGAATACCATTTCAAGATCATTCTAAGAGGTATTATATAAGCCAGACAATCCTAGGTTCCAATCGTAAGCCATCTCATCCAATGTGTAATGGAATAGGTGGTAAGCCACATCCTTGTAATGTATTTGGGTTATAATAATATCATCTTTGAATGTTTGAATGTGCTCTTTGGTAGTGAAAATTCTTCTATGGACATATTTAAGGAAAAAATATTTAGGGTTTTTGATAAATTATGGTCAACTCCCGTAATACTCACCAAGTAGTTACCTCCACCAAGTCAAATGAGATTATTTACCATTGGTGGGTTTTGAGTGATAGAAAGGGAATTAAAAAATGGAACAAAAACTGTTGTAAGCAAGCTATTGGCTAATTAAATGTGTCTTGTTTTCAATTTACATTTGTTCATTTTAGGTTTTCTTTATTCACTAAATTATAATAATTCAAAGTTTGTTCTGATGGACTTTGATCTGGTGAGGATTTGTCTTTCCAATTTAATTTTTACAACACCTCTTGGTAAATGCTTCTAAAATGTCAAAATTTAAAAATTTCCATTAAAAGTTTTAGTTTTAAATTTTCTATCAGTTGGCCCTATTTATAGTATTAACATATTATTGTGTTACCTTAGGCTATTTGCTAATGTATATTTCATATGCTTATAGTTATAGTGGTTTTAACCACTTAGGTAGGTAGGTTTCATGGGCTTAGATATTTTATGCTACTTGATGCTTATGATTGCTCCCACCCCTATTTTCTTGGGTAGATCTTTTGACCTATTTAATAGGCCTCTCATGTATTGTTTTATATGCTGGTTAATTCTATTTCCCAATATCTTTGCCAAATCTAATATGGTAATCAGAACTTGTGATTTAGGAAGCTTGAGAGGAAGCATATAAAACAAGAGAGGATGGTCTCGTCAGGGAGGAGTGTGAAGCACCCAGTGGAGCATTGTGAGAGAAAAAATTATTTATTTTTTCTTGTGACCAGTCATTTAACTTGGAGGAAAATACACAAAAAATAATTTTAGCACTATTTTTTATGATTATTGTTTCTATAAAATTCTCTGGCTCATAATTCATCTGTTGAATCAGATAGAATTAAATTCCATTGAGTATTTTGTCCAAAAACTACATTGGAAGTTTCCTAGTTGGTCATTTTCATATGATTTGGGGAAGAGACCAAATTTTCATTCAGGCACTATTTTTGGTGAGTGAAGGGTCTAAAAATTTCTATTTTTTTAGAGGAGATGATAGGAATTGATGAAATTTAATTTGGCTAAGTATTTCTTTTAAAATTTATATCTGAAGTTTTGCAGGTAGGCCAATTTTTTGATTGACTAATTTTTGTTATGAAAATTTTAATATAAAGTTTTATTATTTCAATTAATTTTAATTTAAATAATTTCAAACTTTAGCTTATAAGGGTTATAGGGGACATATTGGTGACTAATTATCTCAGAAAAGTATTGGAAGGTGAAAATTTCACTATTTTAAAGGTTTTTGATCTAGATGTTGATGGAAAAGGAATTTTTGAAGTTGGAGTTATATATCTCCTACTATTATTGATTTAATCCATTTTTAGTGTTTTTAAAGATGAAAAATTTGAAATTTCCCAAATGGGGTGGTGTTTTTTGCTAAAAACTAGAGGTATTGATCAGTTTGTGATTTGAATCAGCGTGTAGAAGGAATTTTATGTAAAGTCATTATAGTTTTTTTGAGATTTACATTTTTTATAAAAATTATGTCAAACTGGATAGTTTACAACACCTCTTATTATTAGATTCATAAAAATTGATAGGAAAAAATTTTAGTTTGTGAAGTCACAAGGTTTTGACAATATGTGAATATCAAAACCTTAATCAAATAGTGCTTGATAAAAAGCAAAGGCCTATCATTGGTTATGATGACTATGATAAACATCATCAAGAAGCTCTTATGTTGTTAAAACTAATAGTAGTAGATAATCTATTTTTAGAGGTAAAAAATTTGACCATTGCATCAGTTTTATGGATTAGTCTTACTTCTAAATACTGAGCTTTTAAAGTCAATAGGGTATTATATTTGAAAATTTTGTTATTTTCTACTAAGATGCAAGAAGGTGGCTTCATTTTTGAGTTTTTTTTTTAGATTAAGGATATCAGTGATCAATTGAAGGTTGTAAAAAATCCTATTGATGAGTAAGATTTGATTGCTCTAGTTATGCAAAATCTTCCACCTTCATTTGAATCATTTGTGGAGTCCTTGCACATGATTGCTGAGACACAAACTTTAGACTTTGAAAAGTTGTCCACATTACTATTGTAGAAGGAAAGATGGTAGGAGTAGACAATGTTATCTACATCTACTTCTATAAAGAGTGCATTCTTCATCAAGGGAAAGGGTAAGTAGTTTGGTAAAACCACTAGTTATTTGATAGGAACTTCATAAGTGGTTATAATAAGATATCTAAGTGGAAATGTTTTTACTATAAGCAACCTGGTCACATTAAGAAAGATTGTAGGAAAAGAAAATAGGATATGGCTAACTCTAGAAAGAAAGCTCATCATGTGAATGTAGTTACAGGTGAAGGCGAGGAATCATCTCTTGATTTTAATTTCATGGCTTCCAATGGTAATTCTATGGTGGATCGAGCTTGATAATTTGATTCAGGGGCATCTCACCATTATACATGCCATAAGGATTGGTATGTAAATTTTGTTGAAAATGATAGTAATAATGAATCTGTATCTTTGGGAGATGGTAGGACTCATTTTATGAAAGGATATGGTAATGTTCAGATCAAATTTAATGGTACTATCTAGTATACATTTAAGAATATTAGGTATGTACCAGACATGAATAAAAATTTGCTTTCCATTAGTGAGATCACTAGAAACTCTAATTTTGTTGTAAAGTTTCAAGGACAACAATGTTTAGTCATTTCTAGAGATAACAAGATTATTACTATTGGGATTGGTGAGAAAGGCTTGTATAAACTTGAAGATCCATATAGAGTAAAGGAAAGTGCACTTGTTGTGGTTGATAACACAAGTTCACTCTAGCATGAAAGGTATGAGCATTTGAATTTCTAATATTTGACTACATTGAGCAAGACTAAGATGGTTAAGGGGATTCCTTGTATTCGAGATAGTCATCATGTATGTACTAGATGTCAGTTGGGGAAACAAGTTAGAAATTCATTTGATTTTGGTAAAGCTTCAAGAGCTACGAGAGTATTAGATCTGGTACATGTAGATTTGCATGGTCTAATGTAGACACCTACCCCTTTTGGAGCATGTTATTTTCTATTATTGGTCAATGATTTCTCTAATAAAAAGTGGGTATACTTTCTAGTAAAGAAAATTGATTATTTTTCTATCTTATTTAATTAGAAAGCTATGGTTTAAAAATAGGCAGGATGGTTAGTGAAATCTCTTAAAATGGATAATGGAGATGAGTTCATCTCAAAATAGTCCAAGGAGTTTTGTGCTACTAAAGGCATACAAAAACAGTATACTACCCCTTACACCCCATAATAAAATAGAGTTGTGGAAAGGTGAAATAGGATGGTGATGAACATGGCTCATTGTATGGTCCAAAGTAGAAATGTCCCATATAGATATTGGGTAGAAGTAGTGAATATAAAGGTGTACATTCTCAATAGAAGTCCTACAAAAGCATCAGAGAATATAACTCCATAAGAGGCTTGGTCAGGTCAAACTCTAGATGTAAGTCTTTTCTAAAATTTTAGTTATGTAGGTTTTTTAGTTATTCCTAATCAAAAGAGAAGTAACTTGGATGTGAAAAGAAAAACATATATGTTTTTTGGGTACAGTGAGCAGTCAAAGGCCTATATATTACTTGATGTTTGTACTAACAAAGTTTTGGTAAATAGAGATGTCATAGTAAATGAACAAATATCATACTTCACAACAACTTATACAGTTTTAGATATTGACTCATTATTTTCTTCTAATGATTCTATTATAAGTTGTGTGAAATTTGAGCAAGATTCTAGTTCATCAGTGGAATCACATTCTAGGGAGGGAATTGATGGAGGGCATTGTGAGGTTATAACAAAACAACCTAAGAATCCAAAGTGGTATTTTGTGACTATGGAATAACTAAAGGAGGGAGACTTATTATAGGGTGTGGAAGGAAGAAGATTGAGATTAGGAAATTAGTTTGGTAATAGAGGTGAGCACGACAATTTTGCTTTAACAACTACTATTTCACATGCTTTTGAGCCTAATTATTTTTTAGAGGCCAAAGGGAAGCATGAGTGGGAATCAACCATGTAATTAGAATATGATTCCTTGATGAAAAGTAAGACTTGGGAGCTTATGGAGCTACTAGTAGGAAATAAATCCATTGGTTGTAAATGGATTTCCAAGGTAAAATATAAAGCAGATGGTTCCTTGGACAAACACAAAGCTAGACTTGTTGCAAAAGGTTATGCACAAGAGGAAGGGGTTAATTATGAGGAGAATTTTTCTCCAACTATAAAGATGGTAACTTTTTATTTGATTTTTTGCTATTACTTCTTAGTTTGGATGATAGGTACACCAAATGGATGTTAAGAGTGCTTTCTTGAATGGAGATCTAGAGGAGGAAGTCTACATGGTTTAGCCACAGGGTTTTTAGGTTATTGGTAAGGAACATCTTGTTTATAGGTTGATAAAGTCCTTGTATGGGCTTAAGCAATCTCCTCGATCTTGGTATATGAATATAGATACATTCCTTATGGAGTTTGGTTTCAAAAGGTCTAACTTTGAACCAACTCTCTATGTAAAGGTGTCTGGTGATGATATCTTGATTATAATTATATATGTCCATGATATAGCCATCACTAGAAGTAGTGCTAGTCTCATTAAATAGATGAAGGCTAATATTTGTTGTAATTTTGACATGCTAGATTTAGGACTACTAATATACTATTTAGGTGTTGATTTTTGGCAAGGTTATTATGTTTTATCCATGTCATAGAGTAAGTATGCCAAATCATTGCTAGAAATGTTTAGATTGATGGATTTTAATCTAACTCACACACATATGGAAGTTGGAGATAAAATTTCAACTGACACTAATTCACCTCTCATCAATGAAATACTGTATCAATAGCTAGTGGGTAGTCTCATTTACCTCACTATCACTAGACCAGATATTTATTTTGCAATGAGTTTTCTATCTCACTTCATGTCTAAACCATAAGAAGTACATTAGTTAGATACAAAATGGGTATTAAGATATGTCAAACGTAATCTTGAATTTGGCATACTATATAAGAAGTCTATAGATTTTGAGCTTTTAGGATATTCTAACTTTGATTGGGTAGGATTAGTAGATTCAAGAAAATCTACAATAGGCTATGTTTTCACTCTTGGTTCAGGAGTTTTCTCATGGCAGATTAGACTAAAAACTATAGTGGCATTATCTTAAAAGAAGTAGAGTATAAATTTTTGGTCAATACAAGTTGTGAAACTATGTGGATAAAGAAAATCTTGGAAGATCTTCAGTTTGAGTCATCAAAGCCTACTCTAATTTTTTGTGACAACTAGAGTGTTCTAAAGATGGTGAAGAATTTAGTATTCCATGCTAGGACCCAAAACATTGAGGCTCATGATAATTAAATCTAATAGTTGGTTACAAATGAAGACATCAGTCTCTTGTACTACCCCACTATAGAGCAACCAACTGATATAATAACCAAACTACTTGGTTCAGATAAATTCATAAAATTTAGGGATAAACTTGGTCTTGTTTCTAGTTTAGTCATTAAGGGAGGGTATTTAAATATTATTGTGTTACCTTAGGATATTTTCCAAGGTATATTTCATATGCTTATGGTTATAGTGGTTTTAACCACTTAGGTATGTAGGTTTCATGGGCTTAGCTATTTTATGCTACCCAATGCTTATGGTTGGCCCCACCCCCTATTTTATTGGGTGGTTATTTTTACCTATTTAATAGGCTTCTCATGTATTATTTTTTACACTGGTTAATTCCATTTCTCAATCTCTTTGTTGAAACTAATATCTAGTGCCAATTTGTTGATGGGTAGTTTGACACACCAACTTAGGCAGGATGGTCACCCATCCAACCTATTAATAGAGGATGCCCATAGGGTCTCCCCAAGATCTATTATAGCATGGTAATGACATAGTAAGTAACCCAATCAGTTAATATGTAATAATTCCAATATAAGGGGCATGTGCTGGTTTTAAAATTTAAAACTTTATTTTAGTCAGGTTTAGAAAATGATAAAATATGCATTATTTTACTCAATTTTAATCAACATCTTTAAATTTTTATTAAAATTAAATTAGTTATTTTTAATGTATTTTCATTTCATTTAAACATTCAAGAGTGTAATAATATAATGGCAATGGAATGAAACAAGTAATTGAAATGAATGTGCATAAACATATTGCCATTGAATTTGATCAAATCTTAGATTAAACGATTTATAAAATAAGAAAAAGGGGAAAATGAAAGAAAAGTCTATTATAATGAAGGTGAATTTTAAACTCTAGATCAATTGAACCCCATAAATTGGTCTCTCATATGACCATTGTGTGCATAATCAAATACAGAGTCAATACAAGCTTTTAAGTGAACCATAGGATGAAGGGAATGATCATAACCACCATTCACATGTGTAGTTTGTAAATAAAACTCCAAAACCTTCTATTAATTAGAGCATTCAATTTGGTAATCAAATTCAAGTCCATAATGATTGACTGATTATAAATTTTACCAGTATAATGATAGGGAAAACAAGTGAAAGGGAAGAATTACACTATTAAAGCAAAAAAAATGTATAAAAAAAGTGTCTGGTTTCAAAGTCTCCCTTTTTGATCAACAAAGAGCCAACTCTTTGTGTAATACAAATGCACCATTATATGGAAAAAAATCAATCCAAAAGGGGGAATTTTCCCTCCAAAAAGTTTTTGAAAGCCATTAATTACAGTTACCCACCAACGCTTTCCTTCCATTTTATAATTGTTATGAGTCTCTTCACTATTCAACACTTTTTAACCTACAAAAAGACAAAAATAAGTCAAAATATGACAATTAAAAACACTTTAATGAAGCATGAAGCAAGAATATGAACAAATTTTAATCAATCCAATTTTTTTCAAAATTGGTGATAACATTTGAAATGGGTTGGATTTAACTTTTTGATACTATAAATGACACATAAAATGGGCTATTGGTTCAAAATATATAGACAAAAAACCATCCCCAAGTCATTTAGCACCTCCAAGTGAGAAATATTCAAAATTTGAATAAAATATTAATTTTCTATCAAAATTAATTAAAAAATAATTAATTGATTGAATTAAATTTATTAATATTAAATTAATTTAATATTAATTTTTAAATAATTGATTTAATTAAAATTAAAATTAAAATTAAAATTAAAATTAAAATAAAAAATTAATTTAATAAAAATAAAATAAATTAAAAAAATGAAAATATGAAAAAATGAAAATCAAAAAATAAAAAGAAGTGGGAAGGGAGTGGGGATATACATCCCTTCATCCAACACTCATACAATATAAAAAGATGGGGGAGGTTCTCCCCACAGAGGTCTATGTTCAAAAAATAAAAAGAAGTGGCAAAGCGGGGATACACATCCCCCCTCCAATGCTCATCATACAATGGATATAAAAAGGTGGGGGAGGATTGCCCACAAAGGTTCATGTTCCATGTGGAGCTTTGTGTGGCAAGCCTCCAAAAAAACCAACAAAGGCATAAAAGTTTTTTATTAAAAAACATGACATTTTAAAACATACCCCCCTCTACTTTCCACTTGCCTCTACATGTGGGGAGGGGTTTTATAATTATTAAAAAATGTTTTGATTGATTTCAAAAAAGGAATTTATAATTTTGAGATTTTTTAATAACTTTCAAAATGGAAATTTTTAATGATTTTTAAAATAAACTAAACCTACTCCACCTGTGAATATGCTACTCCACACTACAAAAACAAAGGCCAAGAAGACACTTTTAGGCAAAGTGCCAAACATGAAAATTTCTCACAGGGACTAGATCTTCTCAACAGAGGCACTTAAAAGACTCAACTATGCATGGAAGTCAAGATAAGATCAAAAAACAATAGGAACATAGGGGAAAAAATTGAGAAAACAATATATTCAATGATAAATTATGGGGGTAAGACTCCATTTTTACGCTAGGTGTAAAATATGAAGTTTTATTGCATGAACATGGTATTTATAATGTAGGTGGTTGTAAGGCTTGATTTGACATGAAAAGTGAGATGAACCACTAAATAAATTTTGGATTACTAAGACCAACTAACTTATGAATATAAGTGAGAGCTAAGAAAAACAAAAAAATGGGTTCCATGATTTTAAAAGAATTAGGGTATGTTGTGCAACCAACAATAGACTTAACTTTTCTGTGACTCTAGGAATTATAGTTGAATTTAGTGAAATAGGTTGTTTACATCCTATAAAATACTTATTATCATATTATGATGCAAAAAATTGAGGGGTACATATATCTATGCCATAGATCCAATGTTACCTTGCAAGTCTATCCCCAGAGTTATGAGTAATCCTATATTAGATGCCTTATTTTTATTGGTATACATTACCAAAATAATCATAAATAGAATTTATTTTAATCTTTATATTCTAGGTTTTAACTTTTAATACCATAGTTATTCAATCAAGGTCTTCCTTATGATTCCATGCATGGACTTACATACTTAGTCACATGGAGCCGAGGTTAATTTTTTATTAATGTATGATAACTGGATTTTGATCAAAACATTTATATAATTTATGTTCATCTAAGTCTACGTATCAAGTAGGTAGATTTTGTATTCTATTTATGTCCTATGTCTTAAATACATGCATTCCTACAACCAATATTTAGCTCCATACAACATAATATTATAATGTGCATTCCTAGGAAAAACATAATGTTTTGATTTGATTTAGTTTTTCTACCAAACTCTAAATTTTCTTATAAGAAAATGTGCATATACTTCTTTCTATGATTAGATGAACCAGTGTGATTATTCAAATTGTGGTCCTTCCACTCGACCCCTTCTTATTCCTTCCTTAATTACCAACTAATCATTTTTCAACCTAGATTATTTGTGTGCCCTCAACCCTACCTTCATATTTTTATTTGAAACTAGGGACTTTAAAATTGAAAAAGATCGAGTTCATAATAGGCATGACAACCATTAACACACACAACAATATGTTTTTGGTAGATTGTATGAAAACCTTAACTATCTTTGAAAATTGAATTTTCATTATTGTGGCAGGGATTATCATTATATTTTCTCAACCGACATTGAGAAATCTTCCATTTTTTTGTGAGTCAACTTCCTTAAATATCTTCCTCATTTTCACCTTTTTGTTGGCCATGACCTTTTAGTCTATCACTTCCTTCCATCATTATTTCTATCCAAACCCAATCCTACATTTGACCTTGCCTTTATGATTTTTACTAAAGTTTCAAACTTTATCATGGTTGAGTTTTAGGGTTTGAAACCTTGTTCATTATGATACCTATGATATTTTTAAAAATATTAGAAGTATATTTTGTTATAAAACACAACCCCACCTTAGTCACTAGATTATATGTATAAATTATAGCCCCTCATTCATTAAATTTTTTTAGGTTTTAAAGAGCTACCAAGACTAGGTTATTATAACAAGCACCACCACTTTAGCTATTCAAGAAAAGTTAGTCTCATCTACCATGTGCTGCAACTATATTTAGGTTATAGTCATAATATTTAAGGATAAGTATTTTCCTCTTTTAACAAAACATTTTATTAAATGTTGCATTTAAATATTTACTAGTTTCACAAATGAACTGAAATAACTAAAATGACACAATCATTAGGAGACATGGGCAGACATATAATAGTTAAACAGTGTCTTAGTTCTCTCTCATTCCCATGCTTACCTTATATTTTACAAAGTGTCATCCCACAACCAGGACTAGCTGTTTGGTGGCTAATCTAGGCACATGTAAAATAACCCACAAAACATTAATTATATTTGGTCTAATAATAGATTATAAAATAAGATGTGTAAACATATAAACTATTGATCATTCATTATATCATAAAATAGTAAGAATTATAATACATAAAAATTGGAATAATAATAATAGAATAAAAATTAACAAACTATGATTTTTAACATAAATATATAACTGAATGTTTCACATAATCATACATAAACTAAGTGCCTTTTAAAAAAATAGTTTTCCACTTCTAGAACTTATTATAATATAAAGCTAGAGTCTCAATAATATGGATGTGACACATATGAAAAACATGTGGACGACTAATGAATGGTGACATAACACTGCGGTTGGATTATTTCATGTAAGAAGGATTGTTATTCTGAGGATCACAATTATGTATGCCTAGAGGTTGAATGCATGAGAATTTGATTAAGGATAAAAATAGTGGAAAATTAGAAGGTAATATTAGTTATCAAAAAAAATATGCATAGTTGTTTGAGAATCAATTTTTTTTGTGAATGACTGTGGATGTGTGCAAGTATGTGTAGGAGTATAATTTTGTAGTTGGCTAAAGGCAAAAGTTAGAATGTATGGTTGTATCAGTCATTACATATTAATAAGAGCCCATATGCATATATTATCATGGACTTTGTTTTAATATTTCATAGGAAAAAAGAGGACATGATTCCATATTTATGATTGTGGATGTATTTTTGAAAATGGTAAATTTTTTTCTTATAATAAAACTAGTGATGTGAAACACATTGCTAACTTATTTTTTTAGAGAAGTTGTAAGGTTAAATGGATTTCTATACAACATAGTATTAGATAGATACATGAATTTTGTTGGAAATTTTAATAAGACATTATGAAAAAATCTAAATACTAAGCTATAATTAATTTTAGCCTATTATCCTCAGATGGATGGAGCAATAGAGGTAGTCAATAAAATTCTTGGTAATTTATTGTGATGTTTGATTAAAGGAAAGTTGAGAACATGGGATTTAATTATGGTGCAAGGTGAGTTTACTTATAAAAAATTAGTTAATAAGATTACTAGAATGACACCATTTTTAATGTTATATGGGCTAAGTCTAAGAGGAGTTGAAGAATTACATGACATAAAAAATAAGCCAAAAAAAGTGTTGAAGTAAAATATATTGTTGAATACATGCATAACTAACTTAAATATATGCCTAAATAATTAAAAAGAAGAATTGATTAGTATAATAAACATGTAGACATAAGAAGAAGAGAACTACAATATGGTAGCACACATAGTCTTAAAATACTTAAGAAAAGAGAGACATACAAAAGGAACTTATGAAAATTTAAAGTGGAAAAAATATCGGGCCACGTAAAGTGTTGTGAATGTTTGAAACAAATGCATATGAGAGAGTTACCCAAAGGGAGAGACATATTTATTATTTTTAATGTGGTTATTTATATCTATATCATGAAGGGTAGAGTATTGAAATCAAAAAAACATATTTTGAAGAAATTGATTAGAGAGCATAGATGTTATAGAAAGTGAAAGAGAAATTAGAAAGGTTGATTAATTGTAGAGTCAACAAGAAGGCATACTATAAGGTACAAAGAATATTTGGTAAAATTATAGAGAGGTTGGGGCCCTATCCCTATCTATATTAGATTCAATATGAGATAGATAGAGTGGGGAAAGGAGAGTGCCTAGTTATATAGAGATATAAGTAAATCGAATAAATTGAGGATGCAACATTGATAAGTACATTAGAAGTTTCAAAATAAGGAATACATATATGAGATATATTATAAGATGCATGAGTAGGAAATCATGTTTATTTTGTTATTTGAGGTGTAGGATGTAAGATCATCTGAGTTGATTTGTAATCCTACATCAACCAAAAACATTTAAACTAGGAAATTAACTAGGTTTTATTGTGCACAAGTCTTGTTGTGTGAAAATTCCCTATTATGTTTGTTTTGTGAAGCCTATGTGCACACATGTTGTTCTTTCACACATCAATTTTTGTGCATACAAATTGTTAACACTTGAAAAAATATTACTCAAGTCATTGATCATTCTTGCACAAAGTATAAGGCTTGAGGTCTTACGATGCCATAGTTCTATTACGTAACATTCCTTACCAAGATTGTAATATCACATGGAGGAGATTGGTGAAAAAAATAAGAATACGAGGATCATTGTGAAAATATTATTTTGTGCATAATTAGTTTGAAAATCATTACAACTTAACCTTACAAAGTTACAACCTCTACGTAGCTTATTCTGGGCATACATGTTCTTGTGATGTGTTATGGTGTATTAGGATTATAATGAACATTTAATATTTATGGTACATGGTGACATGTTACAACTATCTAATGATTTTATTGGTTTATTGAAATCATTATTTTAAGTAGGTGGGTCTTGTGCCTATATAAACATGTCCCTATGCTTGAGTCAACTAGTCAATAAACTTAAAGATATAGATCATAATGAGTATTCTATGATATAGCTTTACTTATAAAGAATTTGATTTATAAAGTAGAGATCCAAGGATTTGATGTTGTAATGCATATCATTCAATATTTTTATGTTGTTATTGCATGTGCAAGATGTATTTCCAACCATTGAAATATAATAAAATAAAAATGTTGTATGGTTATTTCATTTTATTTCATTATGTTTTATGTTATGTTATTTTAAGGGTTGTGTGGTCTAAGGCATATCTTTATTGATAAACCTAACCATAACTACATGAGTGTACCTTGACTACTCAAATTTGTGGTTATACCTTCAAGTAAGAGGTTATGGATTGCAACTGGTAATTAGAAAATTCCCTAAATGGAGACCTTTTAGAATAAGTGTCTCTCTTAGGCAACCTCTCTATTAACATATCCCTAATAAGTTAATAATTTCAATTTTTTGAAAATCTGGTGGTATTATATGCATCCAAGTCTTTTTATGTCATTGAAAATGATTGTGTTATAAGTTGGAATTTTTCTAGAGTTGGATTGGGTTCTTTGAAAGACTCATCCTAGTTGGGATATGTATTTGTGAATGGTCTCTAGTTTTTATGATTATTATATAAGGCCATCATGATTTTTTCTAATTTCATCATGATGATTCTCATATCTCCTTTGATTTTGCTAATATTGTACTTAAAATTTTGTAGCCTATACTCAACCTAACACACTTTATGATATAATGAAGAATATCCTAGAAGATCCAATGATTCTTAGTTCTAGCTCCATCTCTTATTATTTAGGATTTTTTTTAGAGTTTCATAACCCTTGCTTGAACCCTAGTGTGTAATTGTGCCACATAAAGGCTTGATAATGCATAATTGATTTTCACCTTTTAATGAACTTTGACCTAAATTTGACCAAATAGTTTTAGGCTTAAGTCAGCCTCAAATTAAAAACTTAAAAGAACACAGTCCTCTATATTTTTACAATCTTTACAAAAATGTAAAGAAAATAGAAAAAAATTAAAATTGAGGCCAATAGAATGAAATTATGAAAAACACTAAAATTTCATCAACTCACTGAAAAATTATCACGTAACTATAAATTTTTACTGTAGCTTCCTTGAATGATTATCCAACTTTAGTAAAAAAATTGTTTTTTTTGTAATGGTTTTTGAGATATAGATAATTCTTAAAATTAATGTATCGACCATATTTTTGTCCAAATCGAAGGTCCAATACTACTTATGATGAAATTAATACACCAATAAATTAGAATTATAATAATATATCATAATATGATTGAAATGAAAGCATAATAATGAAGAATAGGATTAAGCCACTTTGAGGGGTAACCATGATAATATTAAAATAAGAATACATTTCATAGTATGATGATCTGAAACTAAGAGATACCTCATATATATACCATAATTATGCTATTGAGATTTCCTACTCTGACCCTACTACCAATATACAACTATAAAAGTTATCACATGACATAATTAAAGGTTATGCTAGCCACTTCCACACATAACACAATATAGGATAAAGGCCTAATAAATAGTCATCGAACATGATTCTCCAATTGCTTAATCTTTATAGTCTTACTCCTAGAGGAATTTATACATGCATACCATTTTCATGGGTCATATAATTTTCATGCTTTAGTGTCCACCATAAGGAAATAGTAGGTATTAAAAATTATAATCTACGTGCTCAAATTATGCCCTCATCAATTCTTGCTTAGTCCTATGTGATGTGAAAGTAGATAAACCATCAAACTCGTGACAAGTACCTTATGTCAGCCTGATACTAGGTCAATCTATTATTGTATATATCAACTTTCATAGTGATTAGGTTCTCATTATTTCCTACAATTCATGATCCCAAGGCAAAATAATTTTTGACTACTGTAATCACCTAAAAGTGGTATTTGAGTATTAAGAGTACTAATTGAGACTATTTATCCTAGATCTTATGATTACACTTATCTAGACTTCATGTCCATAGGCATCCCTAGTCAGCTCTAAAGTAGTCCCAGACCCTCATTTCCCAATCCTAGTCTTTCATGCCTAGTGTTCTACCAGCTAGACACTAACACTATAATAAGGACACTAGCGCCATGTGGTGCTAGTGTACCCAAAATGGAAGTAATGTATTTTGCCATATATTTTCAAAAATAGATATATTTTCAAAATGAAAGCCTCCTAAGGTTAGCCTAGACATCTTTTATCATCTACACAAATAAAATAATAGTATAAATACATAACTTCCTTCTATCCACTAGATGGAAATCAGATGCAAAATACACATCAAGAAAAATTTTAGAGGCTATTTATATCCAAAAGGTTATAAGTTTTTTATTTATTTTGAAAATGGCTAATTTTGTGAAAATATACATAAGTCAAATAACCTCAATTTTATATAATTTCATAGTTCAGGACAAGGATTCACCATATAGATTATACTTGATCCTATTTCCAAACACATTTTCACCAGAGTTACTATACATGTATGGGTATGATTTTCCAATAAACTATATGAGACATGTATAAGTTAGTCTAGAATCACTAGGAATATATGTATATATATGTGTGTGTGTGTATATGTATGTATATATAATAAGGACCACCTAGGACATAATAAGCTTAAGGTAATGATTATATTTATTCTATGAAAATGTTTTGAATTTTCTTTGGGACCACATGATCTTCATTCTATATGATTTTAATAACTAAAAAACTTAATAATAAATAATTTTCAAACTAAATATTTATTTTATTTCTAGCATTGAATATGGTGCAGGTGGAGTTAAAGCTATTGGGATTGAGGTTTAGATCTTTCCCCATTTTTTAATGAATTGGTGTTGACATATTGAGGGCCCGAAGGCAAAATTTAATGTTGGTCCAACACATCACTCATTGAATTAATGTAAGTTGCTTGAATATATATGTGACATTTTATCAAAATTTCTTGTCATTTATGTAAGTTATTGGTAGAAGCAAAGCTATTGTAGTCAAAATATTGGGATGAGAGGTTGGAAATGAAGGTGTACAAAATTTTAAGCTAGTTTTCTTGTGATTACAACTGCAAGGTGATTTGTGTTTATTTTATTATGAAGATTGTGAGTAGTTGTTTGCATACACAATAATCTATCTTGAAATGAATAAATATAATGATAACTTCCTTGAAAAAAAATTCTTTAAATATATATGATGGTTTCTCAAAATTTCTAGTCATTAATGTAATTTATTCGTTGAAGCAAAGTTTTTGTAGTTGAAAGATTGGAATGAGAGGTTAGAAATGAAGGTGCAAATAATTTCTAAGCTGGTTTTCTTATGATTTCAGCTGCAAGGTATGGATTTGTGTTTCTTTTATTCTGAAGAATGAGAGTAGTTATTTACATACACAATCATATATCTTGAAATAAATAAATATAATGATAAGTTCATTGAAAAACATTTATTTAAAGATATTTGTTGATGGTTTATCAAATTTTCTAGTTATTGATGCAAGCTATTGGCAGAAGCAAAGCTCTAGTAGTCGAAAGATTGGGATGAGGTGTAGATAATTTCTAAGCTAATTTATTTATGATTGCAATTGAAAGGTATGTATTTATGTTTATTTTATCTGAAGGCTGAGAGTAGTTGTTTGTATACATATTCATATATGTTGAAATGAATAAATATAATGATAAGTTCCTTGAAAAGTATTTATTTAAAGATATTTTCTCAAAACACTATGCATGTTGGTTTTATTATAAATTTTGTGTATATCTACAAATATTTTTCTTAAACTCAAAATTTGTGAAATGAATATTTTTAGGTTAGTTAAAAATATTTTTGAAATGATCATGAGGTTATGTTGCATTTATTAATTTTGTTCTTTATGTATTTTTTAAAAGAAGTATTTGCATGTCATTATTTATCAAAGGAAATAAATTTCTTATTTGTTTAAAAGGAGTATTTATTTGAGAAAATCAATTTCTTGTTTTAAAAAAAAAAGTTTGTGGTAAAGACCAACAAAATAATATTATAAATAGAGTATAGAAAAAATTGTGATAAAAAATTAGAGTATAGAGTTTAAATAATAAACTAACTATGGTGCCATAAGTTAAAACAACTATGAAAATCAAGGATGGCAATCAAATCTTAAAAAAATTCTTTTAAAGAAACTTATCATTATATTTATTCATTTTAAGAATCAAGATAGATGACTGTGCATGCAAACAACTACTATCAATCTTCTATTTGATTAAGAGAACTTGTCTATAACAATTGTAAATTCTATTATAGAGATGCATATGTATTCGATAATAAATAAGTTGCTTTAATACATATGTGATGGTTTCTCAAATTTTCTATTCATTAAAATGAATAAATATAATGATAATTTAATTGAAAAGTATTTCTTTAAAGATATTTTCTCAAAACATTATGCATGCTAGTTTTCTTAGAAATTTTGTGTATATTTTCAAATCTTTTCCTTAAACTCAAAATATATGATATGGATATTTTTTGGTTGGTCATAAATATGGTTGAAGTGATCATGAGGCTTTGTTGCATTTATTCATTTTGTTCTTTGTGCATTGTTTAAAAGAATTATTGTACATGACATTATTTCTTAGATAAAATCAATTTATTATTTATTTAAAAAGAGTATTTATCAAAAGAAACTAGTGTCTTATTTATTTAAAAGAAGTATGTGGTAAAGACTAACCAAATAATATAATAAATTGAGTATAATAAAAATTGTGACAAAACATTAGAGTATAGAGTATAAATAATAAACTATGGGGCCATAAGGCAAGACAACTATGAAAAAATAGGATGACATAACCAAAAAAATTGAGTACATACAATAAGATCATGTTCAATACTTAGTATAAATTGAGTACAAACCTTTGTAAGTCTCTTAAAAGACTAATCTAAGATTAACCATTAAATTATGATATTTGACATTTAATTGAGTATGTTAGTTTGTTTTTTTAGTTGCTCTTAGTTATAATAGTGATTATATTTTCTTTTTCATTGTTCTGTTTTCATTGATGAAACACTTTTATAGAATTAAAGATCTTTCCTTCAAGAGATTTCCTCTTTTATAGGATTTAATCTATTGGATAGGTTAGATTATATTATTTGAAATATGATTCACATATACATATATTTTATTATTGAGATATTTAATAAATGCATTAGTCATTATTATTCTCAAAATTTATAAAAACCCCTATGGATATCTTAGAAACTTTTATTGCTTCTTAGAATCACTATTATTATACAACCATAAAAATAAAGATCCAAGGTGCATCCAAATAGTCACTAAAAAATTGTAGCATGACCTTATAAATTTATATTGACCTCTATTTCCATGTTTTGAATTTACAAGTGAGTTGTGGTTTGGTTCAAGTTTTAATTTATGAATTTATAAATTTTGTAGATTTAAATTCTATCTATGATATCATTTTAAAATGGATATTTTTTCAGTTCATTTTTCAATTTTTTATAAATAAATGTGCTTATATAATTGATTTTTTTTAGGTGCCAAATTTCAAACTGCCATTGCAAAAGTTAATTCAAGAAGTGGAATAATGATTTCATCCTTGAAGGGAGTGCTTTGCATTGGTGATTCTTAAAGTTGACATTGAAAGGTTTTTGATTTGTAAAATGTATACTCCTAGTTTGAGTGCCATAAAATTAATAAGGGGTTCATTGAAGGGAAGTACCTTGTCATATTTTGATAAAAATAAAAAAAGAACAACCTTTAAAAATAAATACTAGTTTAAAAAATCAACTAGAACCAAACATTCTTTCTCATGATCAAGATCATGTTCAACAAGGTTCTAATCATTTCCAATAAATGAATGCAATTAACAATGTTAATGATCATGACACCACTAATTTAAGATAATTTAGTTCTAAAAGTGTTGATAATTCAATCTCACAAGTAGTTCATAAAATTTGTCACAACTCCCAAAAAAGAAAGTCACATAAATGGAAAATTTTAAGGATTTTTCAAGTTGAATGGGTTTATACATATCCATTCATCAAACCTATTTTGAGTGAAGACACTAATGAGCCACCAAAAGAGTGTATATGCAAGATATGTAGTTAGAAATTAAGGAAGGATAAATTCTTACATCTAAAACTAGATACTATAGAGAAACATTAGAGAAAATGTATGAAAAAAATTATAAATGGAGAGGAGAAATCAGTGATACAATGGACATCAAAAGAAGAGTCTCATCATGTTAGGTATGCGAGTGAATATGATGAATACCTAAAAGAACAACAAAATCTTCATGTAAATGGAATAAACATTGTAGCTTTGTTTAGAAAAATGATAAGAATCAACCAAATGTTAAAGACTATAAAACTTTTTATTATTTTTCACATTTTAAATAAAGGTCAAACGATGACCAATTATCTAGGATATAAGGATACGATATAATTATTTAGCATCCTGAACTTTCCAAATACTCATTGGTTAGTTACTAGTGGTTGGAAATGGGCTAATTATCTTATTGAAGTAGAAAAAGAGGATCTTTAAGAGAAGATAAGGCTTTCAAAATATATAACATTATCATTTAATGAAGTTATACCCATTGATAACACTTATTGGGTGTGTATGCATGTTTAAACTATTGTAAATCATATTAGTCAACCTCATTTTCTTGCCATTCATAAAATGCTACTTCTGAAAACTTTTTAAAACTAGTCAAGAATAATTCGAAAGAGGTTGGTGGCATAACTGATTTATCAATTGTAAGAAAGATTGTTTGTGTAAGGGAAGATAGAGCATTGGTTATGCAAGGTCAAATAAGTGGTTTTTTTTTAAGGATAAAAAATTATTATATACTATATATGATTGGTATTCATTACATGGAACATATAATGAACTTGGCATTCAAAATTGTGAACAAGTTTACATTAGTCTCAAAAGTTGAAGATCTTATTGGTGAAATTCATTCATATTTTTGGAGAAGTTCAAAAAGATTTTTACAATTTGAAAATTTTGCTGAAGATTTAATATAAGGAAAAAAACTACTTAAATATGTTGATACTCAATAGATTTTCATTTGTGGACCATCATATATGGTATAAGCAAAATATTAGTCATTAATGGGTATAATAGAGGAACATCACCACATAATAGATAAAGCTCTAGATATTTTGTTTTGATTAAGTGATATAGAGATATTATCGACCTTATGCAGAATTTTACCCATGTTGGATGAAATGAATTTAATGATAAAGAAAGCTCAATAAAGAACAATATACATTCAAGAATATTCAAGTTGAGAAAATTAATATGCCTTACCCTTGATAATTTGTATTTAACATAGCATTCCTTTACAGGGGAAAAGTTCACAAGTTGGAACTTGATGATAGATATTGAACATATTGGTAACTATTTATAGTTTAATGAAGATGGATATTTATTTGTAGAAGTTAGAATCCCTACACACTTTTAACATAGTTGGTCGATCTAATAGACTCATAGAAGTTCCTATTATAGGGGATCAATTCCTTTAGGTTGTATCCTCTATAAGGTCTACCTTGAAGGAAATTATAAAATCTCTCTCTTCAAAGATTAGAGATAAATTTATTTGAGATGAACTACTAGAATCCATGGTTGTGGTATACCCTCAATATTAGAAAAATGCTAACTCATCAAATTTTTAGAATAAAATCAAAACCTTGGTCCAACACTTTTGTAAGAGTGTTGAATTGAATGGTGAAAAAATTGAAGGAATTTTAGATTTTTCAAAGCTAAGTGAATAGTTTGTTTGATTTTCCACAAAAATGTTGGAACAAGTTAAATATTTAGACAATGCTTTCAAATATGGCTCGATTAATATACTATGGACTAATTTAAGTTTGAGTGAAATACCATGTGATGGTATCTCAAAATATTTTAATCTTGCTAATTTATGCCAAAAAATGATTTTAGGCTCAGTGAAAAATGATATAATTTTTAGTGCATTGTCATTTTTAAAGTTAAAGTTAAGAAATAAGCTTGACAATAATTTAGAGACTTGATTCAGGCTTTATACAACTAAATACAATGTCTTCGATTTTGTATTTGATATAGCTCTAAAAATTTGATAGTATACATCTAAAAGAAGATGATTAACTAATAATTATTCAAACACACTACACTCAAAGAGTTCTACAATACTAGATCCAAACCCAACAACTTTTGAAAACAATGCATGTAACAATTATCAAGAATAAAATGAAGAAAATTGGCATGCTAAAATTTGAGATTGATTAAGGACACAATATTTTGTGATCCTAAATAATTTTCATGGATTCATGTAGTCAGATTGAATTTTGATAATTAATACTGGGTAACTTTAACTTTGATGGAAAAGCACTAATACTTGATTAGAAAAATGTATTTTTTGTATTTTATTTGATTAAGAGAACATGTCTATAATAGTTGTTAACTCTATTATAGATATGCATAAGTATATTATGGTGTTCCCTTGTTATTTTATACCAATTAGGTGTATTTTTTGTGTTCTATTTGATTAAGAGAACATGTCTATAATGGTTGTAAACTCTATTATAGATATGCATAAATATATTGTTGTTTTCCCTTGTTATTTCATATGAAGTAGGTGTATTTTTGTGTTCTATTTGATTAAGAGAACGTGTTTATAATAGTTGTAAACTCTATTATAGAGATGCATTAGTATATTTTGGTGTTATTTTATTATTTTATATGAAGTAGATGCATTTTTGTGTTTTGTTTAATTAATAGAACATGTATAAAATAGTTGTAAACTCTATTATAGAGATGCATAAGTATATTGTAGTGTTCCCTTGTTATTTTATATGAAGTAGGCATATTTTTGTGTTCTTTTTGATTGAGAGAACATGTTTATAACAATTTTAAACTCTATTATAGATATTTATAAGTATATTGTGGTGTTCCTTTGTTATTTTATACCAAGTGTATTTTTTTATTCTATTTGATTAAGAGAACATGTTTATAACAATTATAAACGCTATTATAGAAATGTATAATTATATTGTGGTGTTCCCTTGTTATTTTATATGAAGTAGGTGTATTTTTGTGTTCTATTTAATTAAGAGAACATGTCTATAATAGTCGCAAACACTATTACAAAGATGCATAAGTATATTATGGTGTTCCCTTATTATTTTATATGAAGTAGGTGTGTTTTTGTGTTCTGTTTATTTAAGAGAACATGTATATAATAGTTTTAAACTCTATTATAGAGATGCATAAGTATATTATGGTGTTCCCTTATTATTTTATACCAAATAGATGTTTTTTATGTTTTGTTTGATTAAGAGAATATGTCTATAATAGTTATAAACTCTATTATAGAGATGCATAAGTATATTGTGGTGTTTCATTGTTATTTTATATCAAAATTCTTTGAGGTATATATAGTTTAATGAACTTTAAGAATCTATATTGGACCAAGAGATTCACTTCTACCAATAGCTTGCATAAATGACTAGAAAAATAAAAAAAACTATCACATATGTATTTAAGCAACTTCCATTAATCCCATGGATGACATGTTGGACCATTATTAAATTCTACCTTGACCCTTAAATATGCCAACACCAATTCACTATAAAATGGTGCAAGATCTCAACCTTGATCCCCATATCTTTAATTTCACCTACACTGCACTTAATGCTAGAAATAAAATACACATTAGGTGTGAGAATTTAGGATGTGAAGTCATTTATGTCATTAACCTATTTTAAAATTGATTGGTTTTTTAAGATTCAAAGTATTGAAGATACAATAATTTCAACTTAAAAGTTTATAATTATAGTTTTAGTTGTTTATTATTAAGTTTTTTAGTCATTAAAACCATATATAAGGAAGAACATGTTTGTTTTACTTAGTTTTATAAATATGTTAAGGATCACTTGTGACATAGAACACAATACGCTTAAGGTAATAATTATATTTTAAAATAAAAATATATTTGAAAGGACATTATCGATTATTATATGGTTAAGACATTTTGGTAGACCTTATCATTATTGATTATGGATATGGTTAAGACATTTGAAAGAAAGTGTTTTGAGAAAATATATTTAAAGAAATGATTTTTAGGGAATTTATCATTATATTTATTCATTTCAAAATAGACAATTATGCATGCAAAAAATTACTCTTTGTATGCATAATAAAAGAAACACAAATCTATACTTTACAATTGTAATCACAAGAAAACTAGCTTAGAAATTGTCTATACCTTCATTTTCAACATTTTTTTCCAATGTTTCAACTACCAAAGCTTCATTTTCACTAATAGATTTCATCAATCAATATAAAAATTGAGAAACATCACATATGCATTTGAGCAACTTAAATATGCTTAAATACATATGCATCTCTATAATAGAGTTTACAAATGTTATAGACATGTTCTCTTAATCAAATAAAAGATCGAGAGTAGTTGTTTACATGCATAGTCATCTATCTTGATTCTTGAAATGAATAAATATAATGATAAGTTCCCTGAAAAACATTTCTTTAAAGATATTTGCTTGACATCCTCACTTTTTATAGTTGTCTTGCCTTATGGCCCCATAGTCAGTTTATTATTTATACTATATACTCTAATTTTTTGTCACAATTTTTTCTATACTTTGTTTATTATATTATTTGGTTGGTCTTTACCATTTATTTTCTCAGAGAAATAATGGCATGCAAGATACTTATTTTAAATAATGTATAAAGAACAAAATAAATTATATTATGTGGTTGGTATTTACCACATACTTATTTTAAATAAACATGAAACTCATTTCCTTTGAGAAATAATGGCATGCAAGATAATTTTTTTTAAACAAAATGAATAAATGCAATAGAGCCTCGTGATCATTTCAATCATATTTATGACTAACTCAAAAGTATTCATTTCATAGATTTTGAGAACATATCAACATACACCAAGTAAAAATCAATGTAATGAATAAATATAATGATAAGCTCCCTAAAAAATATTTATTTAAAGATATTTTCTTGTCGTCCTCACTTTTCATAGTTGTCTTACCCTATGGCCCCATAGTTGGTTTATACTCTATACTCTAATTTTTTGTCACAATTTTTTCTATACTCAATTTATTATATTATCTAGTTGGTCTTTACCACATACTTATTTTAAACAAATAAGAAATTGATTTCTTCTAAGAAATAATAATGTACAAGATACTTACTTTAAAAAATATACAAATTTTTTTTTGAATAAATGCAACAAATCCTCATGATCATATTGTGTTTTATTTTAAAATGTTTAAGGTAATAATTATATTCTACTTGACATGGTTGTTAATTGAAAAAAAAAGAATATTTGAAAGGCCAATATGGATATGGTTAAGACATTTTTTCAGACTTTATTATATATTTTATAATTTTAAAATAATGAAAATGTTTTGAATATTTTTTTTCAATTATATCATCCTCAGTTTTAAAACTTATCTTTCTCTATGGCCCCATAGTTGGTTTATACTTTATACTCTGATTTTTTTCACTATTTTTGCTACACTCGATTTATTATATTATCTAGTTGGTCATTACCACATATTTATTATAAACAAATAATACATTGATTTCCTCTGAGAAATAAGACATACAAGATACTTCTTCTAAACAATATAGAAAGAACAAACTAAATAAACATAACATAGCCTTATGATCATACTATATTTTATTTTTAAATGTTTAAGTTAATAATTATATTATGGTTGACATAGTTTGTTAATTGAAATAAAAAATATTTGAAAGACCAATATGGATGTGGTTAAGACATTTTGGCAAAGCTTATTATATAGTTTATAATTTTAAAACTATGAGAATATTTTGAATATTTTTTTCAATTATGTCATCCTCATATTTCATAGTTATCTTTCCCTATTGCCCCATAGTTTGTTTATACTCTATACTCTAATTTTTTGTCACAATGTTTTCTATGCTCAATTTATTATATTATATGATTGGTCTTTTGAGAGACTTACAGAGGCTTGTACTCAATTATACATAATATGGCTATCAAATTTAGCACTTAAAAAGGATAAATTTAATCTTTAAAAAAAAGACAAATTTAATCATTAAAATTAAGGAAACGTAAACAATATTTTGAATTTAGAATTATCACCATCTAACCTCTTTCTCTATTGGTTTTTTGAATTAACACAAATCACCTATTATAAAATAAATCTTTATAAGGATTCAAATTGCTTAAAACGCTAGAACCCTAAAACCCTAAAACCTAAATTTATATAAATTCATTTATATTAAAGTTTTATCCCTTTGTAGTCATAAGAATCACAAAGTGAGTGATAATTACAAGAGGAGGCCAAGGAGGAGTCTAAGCAGCCAACAATAAAGTATAATCCAAGTAAGAAATACAAGCCTTACATGTCTGAGAATCATGAAGCAAGTGATAATTGTAAGATGAGGCCAAGAAGGAGTCTAAGTAGACAAAAATGAAGTAAAATCAAAGTAAAAAATATAATCCATACATATATGCAAATGTTTTCATACTTTTAATGAATTCTACCTATCTTTTAAGGGATTCAAACTCTTGCCAAGTTATTTGCCCCGTGAATGTGTTGGAGGAAGGGGTTTAACTTAAATTTTTGGCCATTATTTCTTGATTTGAATATTATGCTTTATTTTCCAACTAATTATAGTTTTTTTGAAATAAATAATAGAAAATTCCAATCAATTTATATCAACATTATCATTTTGCCAAAGATTGGCCAATAGAATTATACCTAAAATATAAGATTTGTCATGATTTTATAGTAAGTTTTTAGGGGTCCCTTATTAAAATTATCCCTGATACACATTCAAACATAAAATAAGTTGAGTAAAATTAAGGTTATCATTCCCTATTCTACCCTACTTTTGCATACTACCATCTATAATAGCTCTGAGCTTAGATTTTATAGATATCTACTCTCAATCACATTCAAGGAACTCAAGTCCACTATCATACTAGCATCAATTACACTTTCACTAGCACTTAGGTGGGGAGAACTACATCGAGCTTGATCCCTCCTCAATGTATTTGTATGTAGGAAAATATCTTCATAATGGGGTGTTGAGGATGTCCAACCTACTTTACTAATGAACACACTTTTTAGCTCATGACCTAGTTGTATGAAAGATTAGGGTTTGCATAATAAATAAGTCATTATAAGAATAATATGGGCTTCTAGAATTTGTGTGCATAGGAATATAACTAATATATCTAGACATAAGTGCACCCAAAAGTTTGGAATAGTCCTACATAGAGGACACTACCACCACTTTACCAATAATGGTGCTATTATCCAATTATGGTGCTACTATCTAAGAGGGATTATGACATAGTGATCTAGTTTATGACACTTTTACTAGATTTTATATCAATTATTAGTACTCATATCATTTGTATCATGTGTTTTCCATCTAAGTCTTTATTTACACTATTTATTACTATTTTTAGAAAAGTCAAAGCTAATCAATTCTATAACAAATTAGTGGATATATTTATTGCATATCATTTATCTAATTTATTCTACTCATATTTTTAATAACACATATAATTTACATGTATTAAGTCCTAAAAGTTTATTTTTTTGGTGAACCTGACTACTTGAACATAGATCAAACTTAACCTTAGATGATCTTAGGGTTTGTATCCTTCTTTTTCCTATTTTCATTAGCTACTTTATATTTGATACATTCTATTTTATTAGCTCTATTTCAATTTTTTTACTATATGTCATCTAAAAAATCTATATCTATTCCACTAAAAAGAAGTGCTAGGATGGGTGGTAATCCTATATATCATATTTAGATTCATGCCATTTGAGCTTATACCATGGATAAGGGACCTATTGTAACTCTTGTTTTTGATATTTCACACCTTGATTATGTGGAATTCAATGATAATGCATTTGAAGATGAATAATATAATCAAGAACAAGATGATACACAAATTTGAAATCAGGACACTCTCCCTCCACTTTATAATGACAACCTAATTTTCAATAAGTATGAGATCCTATAGAGCTTTAGAAATAGGCTTTGAGAACATCCCCTTGATCATGGAAATTAAGAATAAATCAAGCAATAATTAATCTTCAACTCCCCTAGCTAATAACATTGTTACACCTACAGTGGGACCAACTCAGCTATCATAACCAATAATTGTAATTCAAGAACTTTTAGTGATAGTTACACCTCTCATGGCTAGTTCCTCCACTCTAGATGTAAAATACCTTATGCATGAGGTTCCTACTGTACAAGCTAAGGTTTTACATCTTGAGAAGGGATCCAATAGGATATCACATGCCTTGGATTCTAATATTCTCTTACACACACCTTTGGTACACTATATAATGGCAACTCCATTTATATCTAGATTTGTGGCACCTAGAGTTAAATTATATGATGGTAAGGGTGACCTAAAACACCATCTCTAAGATTTTCACATAACATGTTTAGACTATGTGTCCAATGATTAGATTCTTAAAAAGTTATTTCCATGTAGTTTAAAGGATTATGCCTTACAATAGTGTTATGATTTACCAAATTAATCTATCACAACATTAAATCCTTTGGTAGACATGTTTTTAACACACTTCTCCATAAATATCAATGACAAAATCTCATATGCTCTAACTGTACAGTTGAAACAAAAGTCAAATGAACCTATTTTAAAATACGTCTTACGATACAAGACTATATTAGCTAAATTAAGTAACCATATGATATAAAAATAACTTTAGGAAATCTTAAAATAAAGTCTTTTACCAACATTACATGAAGCTATCTTTTTTATAGAGTTTCCAACATTCATAGATTTGTGCTACACAATAAAGGAAAGAGAGGTCAAGCTTATATCAATGGAAAAATTAAAATATATAAATATATTAGAATCAATTGTTAAGAGTTAAATTAAGCCTCCAAATAAGGTAAGGGACATTAAAAAAATTACTGATCAAAAGGTCATCATTAACACAACTTTAGAGCCATCTCCTAGTTTGATTTTATCAGCTCCTTAATGTCAAATCTTCACCAACCTTCCAGAATCGCTAGCATGGGTTTTAAAACATCTCTTGGATGCAATGTCATATCTTTCCATCCTATAAAAGAGGTTGATATGACATAACCTCTTCCAAAAATCTATGCTTCCAATGCATTTTGAGTATCACAAGGCACTAAGCCATACAAATAAATAGATGCATAAGCTTAAAACATAAGATACAAGATTTGATTAGGGTTAACATTATAAATTTGGGAAAACCTATATTGGCACCAAAATTAAAGTAAATATAAGCTAAGGCATTAACTATATTCTCAAATCCATTTACAAAGCACATAACAAATGAGAAAAGGGGCACGTCAAATATTCACTACACATATTAGGCACATCCAAAACTAGCTTCATATCATACTATTATAAAAGAGACACACTAATTTCACAATATTATTGGTATGTACCATACCAAAATTCTAGATAGACTACTCATCACCTTCTTAGAATAGGATATTTTTGATTATGATACATATCTACATGCACTCTTTGTACAAGCTTATAAATATCATTATCATATCCAAAGTGTTATGGTTGACAACCTGTCAAGCATTAACATGTGCACTATGAAACTTATACTAAAGTTAGGTTATTTAGAGCAAGATATATTTCCTATATACATAGTTATTAGTGGTTTTAGTGGTCATGTTCAAAAAATCATCAGGGAGATTGTGCTTCTATTATAGTTTGGACCAACACTTGTGGCCACTTGGTTCTTACTAGTACCTAGTGCAAGCATGTTTGATATGTTATTGGGTAGGCCATGGATACAACTATTATTCATCCCATCCATAGTGCAAAGGTGCCTAAAATACATACATGTAAATTAGGTGGTCAAAGTTGAGGGACTTCCATAAGAGTGTCCTCTACCTATTCCACAACCAATTACACCATAATTACTAGTTATAATTACATCATAGTTACCATATTTAACATAGCTATTAGTTATATCTTAGAGTATAGGTCCTATTGATACATCACAAATTTTAGTAAAGCCACCAATGTAGGTGAGGTCTACTCTTATAATATTGACACATATGCATACTCTCCTATAGAAACCATTATTAGAGAGACCCTTGCATCATAAATTCTAGAGGGATTTTCTCCACTCACTTTTTATTGAGATTAATATTATTGGGTTCTCCAGATTCTCAACATAGGGCACCTATGCCATCTAAAGCATATTATACCAGATGGGTTCCTAAGACCTCTAAATTTCACATGAAACCACAATCAGTGCCATAGATTCCTAGCACAACTGAATAAGTAGATACAAATATAAATATAGATCACTCAATACAACATATTATTAGACCAAAGTTACCCTTTCACACATCATGCATGATCATAGTTATCTGATTGACACATGTCACATTGATAGTGAGTCTTGCATGAGACTCATCGGTTAGTATGGTTCCTCCCTTCTTGCACATACTTTCCCTATCTCTTACTCCTTGTACACAATTCATTTTCATGTTGCTTGTACATATATTATATCCAAAAAATCCAAAAAATAGTATAACATGTTAAAAAAATAGAAAAATCAAATAATTACTCAAAAACACTAAATTATAGATTATATGCATTATTATGTTTACATTTCTTATATTTTCTAGACACTACATATGATATATATCTTAGTATAGTCAATTTTATCATACACACATGCTTCACTTATTATTTTTGAGTGATTTTAGATTGCTTCCAAGACTTAGGTTCACTACATTGATCTATACTTGATCTTATCTACCCATTGCTGGCATATACATTGATACATGGGTCTTTACTTGACACATTCATCTAGTTGGGGGCACCTTATACACAGTTTCAATTACTAGGTTTTATCCTTTAATACTATACATTTGTGTCTTAACATTGTTATATCTCAATATTGATCATGCTACTCTTACTAAAATTTGTTGCCAACTATTAGTAGTTTTGACTCAGCATATGTACATCCTATACCTTACACATATTTATATTATATATTCATACATAATTTCATTTATAGCTTACCTAATTTAGATCTGATTATATTTCTATGCTTCTTCTATTTGAGGGCATTTGAATATACCACTATTATTTGGATCTATAACACTTCTATTCATAATATGTATGCTTAGACATTTGCCCATATCCTTGTGTGTGATTTCTTGATTGTGTATGAAAACATTTAAACACGTCATTCTATGTGTATCTAAGATATATTGATAATTGCTTGCATATGTGTACATTTGAACACGTCCTTGTATGTCTTGTTTTATCAAATTTAATGACATGTGTCCATGTCCCTTATATTGTGGCTCCTTGCCCTATTTTATGTGCCTCATGTTTTTTGTATGTATGATTTATTGTATGCATCATGGCCATGACACTTATCTTTGCTTATTACACACACCATTTTTTGATGCCATAAGGGACCTCATGCATCTCCTTTCTCTATTTGGGTGCTTGATGGACATCATGCCCCATCCCCCTAGGTAGTTATGTAGTTTTACTTAGATTTGCTATTACATACATTGATTACATTTATTTTGACACCCTTGTGGAATGATAGACATAACATACATCTTACATTACATATTTATGCTTAGATTTTATTAAATTCTAATGTTATGTATGCACATTATATTGGATTATTACACATTTATCATATATGCTCTAGCTAACACACATTTTATAAAGCTTTTTTATTTTGAGTAAAGTTATTGCATGGGTTCAACAAATCCCCTCAAAATAGGGTTTTTCACAAAGATCAGGATCTTATATTACATTCACAGTACATTTTTAAACACATAGATTCAATTATAGAAAATCAAACACATAAAAACATAATGGAAAAATAATAACTCAAAAAGTAGTATAATTGCATAAAATTTAGACTAAAAGGACATTAGTGGCCAAATTGAGAAACTAGTGCCACATGGTGATATATTCAAGATATGGCACTATTATCTAGTAATCTAAGTTTTAAAACAACCCAAATTGGCTAGAATGGTACAATAGGTACAATATAGGTTGGTACAAATTCATTTATAGATTTATTAGTTATACTCAAATTTTTCTCATATTTATACTAGTTCATCTTAGATTAATATCAATTTGCTTAAATGAGGGTCATCATGCATGACATGACCATTCCCATATTCAATTTAAATACTTAGATATAATGTATTACAACTTAGTATAGAATCCATATACTCAGATATCAGATTTGGGGGGCATGTGCATGGCAAATTATTTTTGTATGCTCCGTTATACATTACTTGATCAGATGGAATGATAAATTTCATGTCATTCTCTACATTGTATATACTTGACATCATATTCTAGGTTGTCACTAGTTTCATGCCTTACTCCATGTATAGTGGTTGGCATTCTCAAGTGGCCCAGAGTCGCCTAATATACATGAGTGGACACAAATCTAACATACATAGTTAGCTATACTCTATTAGATATTTACATTAATTTATATAATTTAGTTTTATATACATCTACTAAACATAGGTGGGAAATGATGGAGTCATAGCCTACTTGATTTCTTGAGCCACCCACATGAGAGGGTTGTACAGACTATCAATCCAATCTAAACTATTCATAGGTCATGATCCACTAAGTAGGTGTGGTCAATGGAGTCAAAACTAGACTAAGTTATTGATCCACCCATAAATGAGGATTGAGAAAGCTATTATCTCCATCCAAGATATTCACCGGTTGATCGATATATACATGCACACACACATGTTATCACTAGATTCATGCATTAGTTTACATACATAGTGAGGTGTATTTATTCATTTCCTCTTTCCCGTCTCTTTACTTAATTTTACTTCTTTACTCAGTTTAGTCTTTTGATTTTGATATCTCCTAAGTAAGGATTGATTTATGCATGTTTAATTTGTAGGACATGTATTGTATCATGCTTTAGCTTCACATACTCAACTTTAAATTCATGGTATTCATTTCTTAGGTAATTCTAAGTATGATTCTTTTTCATTTATCCTAGTCATTTCACTTTGTTACATTTATAGAATAAAGGGGGAGGGAAATGCAATCACCAAAAAGTGGTATTTGAGTATAAGAGTGATAATTGAGACTACCTATCCCTAGCTTGGCTCTAGACTTATCCTAGAGCCTATTATCACACTTATCTAGCCTTCATGTGGGCCACATATGTCCCTAGTTAGATCCAAAGTAATTCCATACCCTCATTTCCTAATCCTATCCTTTTGTGCCTAGTATTCTACTAGCTATACACTAGCACCATAATAAGGACACTAATGCCATGTGGTGATAGTGTCCCCAAAATGGTGTTAATTTCTTTTGCCTTAGTTTTCTCAAATGGATATTTTTTCAAAATAAAAACCTCTTAAGATTGGACTAGACATTTATTATCATCTAAAAAAGTAAAAAATAGTATAAATACATGATGTTTAGCCCTTTATCCACTAGATGTAAATTAGATGCAAAATACACATTAAAACATGAAACAAGTTGAGCATAATTAAGGTTATCAAACCTTATTCTACCTTACTTCTTCATACTACTATCTACATCAGCCCTAAGCTCAGATTTTTTATATTTATCTTCTCAAGCACATTCAAGGCACTCAATGCCACTATCATAATAAAGTTACTTGTAATTTAACCAACACTTAGATGGGGATAACTAAATTGGGCTTGATCCCTCCTTAGAGTATTGGTATCTAGGAAACTCTCTTCACAATAGAGTGTTAAGGATGTCCAACTTACCCTACTAACAAACACACTTTTTATATAATGCCCTATTTGTATGGAGGATTAGGTTTTGAAAAATAAATCAACCATTACAAGAGTAATACATGATTCTAAAATTCATGCCTGTAAGAATAGAACCCAGAGATCCAGACATAAGTACACCCAAAAGTTTGGAATAGTTGCACAAAGGACACTACCCCAATATCATGATACTATCAACATTTACCAATAATGGCACTACTTTCAAATCTTGGTGCTACTATATAGGAGGGGTTATGACACAAGGATGTAGTTTATGACACTCATACCAACTTTAATCTTAGTTTTTATCACTCAGATAATTCATATCAGGTGTTTTCTAGCTAAGTCTTTATTTACACTATTTTTTACTATTTTTAGAAAAATCAAAGTTAGTCAATTATATAAAAAATTATTAGATATATTTATTGTATATTATTTCCCTAATTTAGTCTACTCAAACCTTTAATCAAACATAATATTTATGTGTTAAGTCCTAAAAGGCTAAAACAACTACTCTTCACAAGTTTTATTCTCTAAATTTGTTTGTGGCAAGTTTAGCAAACATTTATAAAAAAGAATATATTAGTTTTATTAAGCTCAAACATGATTAGTAAAGTATTAATTATTATAATAAAATACCTAAGATAAGTATCAATTCTTAATTTCCATTTTACAACATCTCTTAATTTTTTTTGATTCATAGTTTGACTCAAGGTGTTATACCACACACCACTTGTTCTTGTGAAATGGAAGTCATATCTAAGAATACATGCATGTAAAAATATTTTTTTATAAAGGAATGAAGTTATTTCTTCATGAAAACCAAAAACTCCCAAAAAATATATTGTTTGTATGGGTGTTTTTCTAGTGTTTGGTATTGTTATAGTCTATGTTTCTCATTTACATTGTTTCGATTTTCATATGTCAAAATTGTCTTAAAAATAGATTATTCATAATTAAAAAATAAATTAGATAAAAATATAAAAAATCATACACAACATGGTGTCCATGAATTTAAATAAAAATATTTTTTAACTTCCCAATTAGGGCTCACAAATGGTGGATTCTCTTATGATGCGCATCACAATTTAATGCACAAATGGGACACCCAATTACTCCCTTTAATTTGATATTTAATTATTAAAATTAATGCCTATATAAGGTGTCCAAATAAACCCATTAAAAAAATTAAATACAAAATTTAAAGCATAAAAGAATGTCAAGATCTGTGGTTAAACCCTTAATTTTTCCCATATATATATATATATATATATATCAATTCCAATAAAAATTATTAATAAAATTTCCCCATATTTTCCCATCAAGAATGCATCCAAAAGTACAGAATTTACACATGAAAAATAATCACAAAAATAACCCAAAATTTGAGAATTAAAAGTACCTATGAAACCCCTATTTCTTCCATCTAATTTATCAAAACAAGGGTTGCAATTAGGACATACATATATACACACACTAAAAATAGGAAAAATCATAGATTTAAGATATATATAAGGGCATCCAATTTTTATTCATAAATACCTATAAAAATTTAAATTTATTATCAAAAAGAGGGAACCAATTTGACATGGTTAAAATAAAAAATATATAGATTTAACTTACATATAAACTCTTAAAAATAATCATCTATTAATTTCATAATTAAACCTTAAAATTATAATTATTCATACAATTATGACATCAATTTCTTGTAGGTTTATAAATTCTTAAAAACATAATCAAAATACCCATGTAGGGAGTCCATATCTAATAATAAAACCCTAGACAAATCCACAAAATTTTAAAAATAGATGTAGAAAAATATGCATGATAATACCCATGATTTTTTCACACATTCCATCTAGATTTATAGAAATAATTTTCTCAAATAAGTGCAAACTTGTTTGCCTTGCTCTCCCATAAACACCACTAAATTCCTTCACAAATTTACATAAAAGTGAATGACAAGACAAAACCCTTTTTTTTTTTTCATTTTTTTCTCATTTTCAAAAAAAATCCTTGAAAATGAAGGGCATAGAAAAAACATACAATTTTTGTAAATAAATTAAAATTTAAATCACAAAAGAGGGACACATCATTTTCACATCCTAGAGCATCAATTCTCAACATGAAAAACAAAAACATATTCCAACAAAAAAAATGTACAAGAGGAATACCATTCTCTTCATGAAATACCCTTTTGATCTAAAATTTGACATCACCTACCCATCTTAAATTATCTCCAAATTTTGGTAGATTGACTTTGATATCAAAATGGAATGCAAATTACATTCATTATCCTATTCTTATTCTTTTCCCATTTATTATCCTCATTACAAGTGTTTTTCCTAATGAATGACACTTGTCATCTCCTCTTTTTCCTTCTTTCTTCTCTTTTTTCTATTATCTTTTCTTTTTTACTATCCCTTTAATTAATTTATTTTTAGTTTACCATCCCTTAATTTTATAAATTATAATTCACTCTTATAAATATATTTTTAATTACAAATGTCATTACCTAGGCATCAATTATAAAAATCTTAAAATTTTGACAATTATAAATATATAATAATATATTTATATACATGCATAAATCATTACTATTTTATTTACATGCATATTCATACTTAACATATCATTATCATTATCTAAATTATAATAATTAGCTATTATTATATATTTAACAAATAATATACCTGTTATGATTGTTTTATAAAAGTAAATGCAACTGACACATGATTCTTGTGCAATTGGTTTGCTGACTATTTATGTAAATATATTGTCACTTTCACTACCATGTTATTTTCCTCTTTGTATGATCCATAGAAAAACTATCTCACAAAACCAAAATACAATAATTAGTAATAAATCCATTAATAATATTTATTAACTATAGTAAAATCCATTATTGCATAATTTGATATTAATAAAGGGTGAAAAACCTATCAACCCTCCATTGAGCAATTAAAAAAAATTAAATGCAACATCAAATATTATTTTACATAATTTATGGAAATGTTAAAACACATAATTTAAACTTTAATTTATTTCATTCATTATAGTTTTGAATTCAACATTTCAAACAATCACAACACATCACAACACTATTTTTTTTATTAAATATAAAATTTGTTGAGTCCAAATTACAATGGAATTCAATGATATTCACATAGTTCATTGTTAATTAAACATTTACTAGATAAGTCTTAAATTGATGTTGTAACCCTTTTATAATGGTAGGACATGAATAGTTCATCAAAAAATCCAAAAATATATAATACCAAAGCTCTTTATAAAAAACCCTAAGAAAATTCTCTTTATAATATATATGGTTACTACATAACACAAGCCAAAATTTTGTAGACACTTGGGAGAATTACATAATTTTTTGCTGAATTTTTACCTTTTGTGCTAAGAAGGAAGGTCAAGCTACTAATGTAAAATTAAATCACTCATTTTACTTAATCTATTCTCTAGAGCAATAAATAAATTTTAAGAGGTAGGTGATCTCCAAATCACTAGTTTTTCTCTTGCACTAAATGATTTGGCCCAAGACCACATCAAAGATCCAAAGTCCCACTTTTTTTGTACACTAATCATTTTTTATTTCAATTATTTTCATCATAACATGGGTTAAAATTTAAATGTGAATTAAATTATACATATTTTTCATTGGTGAATGTTTGGCTTTTCATTTTGATGTAGGTGCATCTAGCATTCCAAGCTAATTTTTAGTTGTTAAACTTCTATATGCTTGTTAGGGGTCATTGTTACCCATTTTGAGTATTAGGAATGAGTGAAGGATTTATAATGTCCATTATAGGGCATTATGATCTTAATAATCCATATTAGGGTGTGTTTGTGAGCATGTGTATTTTTCCCTCCAAAAGTGACATTTTGAAAATTCAAATCCTAGAACTAAGCCTTGAAGGACCATAAGCATGGTAGGAAGTAAATAGGTGAGATAATGTTGGTAAAATGGCTAAAGGATTCATGTAAAGAGTTTTTTGAGACATAGTATATCTAAATCCTTAAAAGTCTTGAAAATCAAGAATCATGTTAAAAGGAGTAACTACCAGTCTTACATTGAGTTGGCCATGTAAGAATCCTGATAGTAACTACCAAAACCAACATAGATGTTGGATGAGAAGGAAGTTTTAAGGTATTTTTATGAGTAAAGGATATTAGGAGGAAGGTATAGAGAGATATGAGAATGAGTTAGAAAAAATAAATATAGGAAGAATGTAAACTCTCCAAGAAGGTGGCAGAGTCCATTCATGGACTATATATGTAACAGTTGAATAGTTCATATGAGTAAAGAAGAGTTATTTTGTTGTGTTTAATCTCATGTGATACATAAATGAATTATTATTAGTCATATTTTTTTTTAAAAATCCTTGGAGGCTATGGAAATGTCATTCTTATGAAATTATATGGAAAAATAATATAAAACAAATTTTAGATCGTAAAGACTCTATTTTTATTGAATATAGTGTTTTGGAAGTGAAGAGACTCAGGAAAGATTGGTCTCTGCTCTCAAACCCTATACATGACTGGGACAATCAAGTATGAAGGTAAGTTGATGTTTATTAATGTATAGACCATGGTTATGTTGAGATGATGATATGTAGATGATATTATGCTCAAAATTATGGTATATTAGTTTTTTTAATTCAATTTTTATTGGTAAATTTTCAATACATAGTCAATACTTTGTTGACACAATCAATACCCTATTTTTGCACAGTCAATTCTCAGTAAAGAAGTATATATGCTTGAGAAGGTGAATGGGTATAGTGTCAGTTAAGTATTATTATTATTTAAAGGGAGAAAACATCTTAATAATATTCATTTTGGATATTGGAAACTTCTTGAAAATCAAATAGTCTACTAAACCCTTACATAATGCCCTAAAGAATACACATAATTATGTATTTTGCATTATTGTGAGCATAACCGAATTGAATAAGGATCCTTATATATTTTAGAATGTGGATAGTGTTATAAATATATGGGTAAGGTCTCATTTTTTTATTAAATGCTTTAAAATTAAATATATGGCAATTTAGTCCCTCTTAGTCTCTATAGTCAACAAGTTAGGGTTTCATTTTTAAAACCCCTATAAATTTCATTTTAACCATTGGAAATGGAGGAAAATTTGTAATCATACATATTTTGACAAGATAAAAAGTATTAAAGAGGTTTTAGTTAGGTAACATATTATGTGGTATGTATTTGGTGACTGAACAATTGCAAAGAGGGGGAAAAGGCCTAATTAGTAAGGAGCTTATAAAGGAAAGACTATCTACACAAGGAGTTAAGATGTGAAAATTCATGTAAATTAGTAAAAAGATATAGGGTATATAAATATATATTTATATACTTTATATGACTTGCATAATGTTCAAACAAAGGGAATTTGTGAAAAAAAGGCTATAAGGAGATATGTTCACTATTGAGGTTGAGGTGAGTTAGTGGATGATGGAGTAAAAGTGAGTGTTTCCAAGGGGTTGAAACAATTTTATTATGATCAAATAAAGTAATCTAAGAATATAGGTTCTATTCATGAACTCTATAATAATATTGAAGTTTTTAAGCCTTGAATAGCTTGTCTAGAGTGAAACTAGTGAGGAAAGTGAAAAGAGATGGAATAGTGAATAAAATGAGTTGGGGAAATGAATGTGAGACTTATGAGGGGTATAATGATAGATAATAATGAATCCAAGGGGATTGGTAAATAGGGATATAATAGAGGATACTAACAAAACTAGAGACAAGGTAAAAGACTATTATGAAGCATTGAAGATTAAAGACCAAACAAATCATTGGTAGTTATGATCAATGACCAAGTTTAGAGCTAGAAATGGTGAAGTTGTTATTTTATCATAACCATATACATCATTTGGTATCAAAATAAGGTTAATCTCTTGGTTTAATTTTGTTTTGAGTTTTTAAAGATTGTTAATTTGAGATAGGTAAAGAACACTATGAGGATTTCATGATATGACATTGTAGGTATACTGTGGGAAAAGATTATGGTGAAGGTATGACATATATAAGTTAGTATATACAAATTGAATATTGGTGAAGATAAGAATTAAATCCCCTAAGTCCAATGTGAAGGACTTGAAACTAGTCAAGAGTACTAAAAATGGTAGAGTGAAGAGAACATTGAATCTCAAGAGAAAGAAGAGGAAGAATCCAAGCAAGAGTCAAAAGGAATAAAATAAGTCATAGAAAAAGGACTAGAGAAAGAGAATTAGATCCAAGAGAGATGTAATAAGTAAGTAGGTAATATTTCTAAGTGAGAGGTCAAAGTAGGTCTATAAAGTGAAGAAAAAGGGAGAAGATGGATGTAGAAGAAGAAGTGAAAGAGATAAGAAGAGAGTTGGGGTAGATTTTTAATAATATAGAGATCATGATGAAGCTCATGAAGGATCAAGGAAGCCAATGGCTTGGCTATAGTGTGAGGAAGAAAGTGAAGTGGCCACTAGAGCCACTTAAGTGAAAGAAAAGGCATGAGATGAATGCCTTAAGGAAATAAGAGAACAAATAGGTTACAACCCATAGAAGCATGATGGATGAAGAGTTGACAAGAGAGAAACATGATAGAGAGGTTGAGAAAAGAGTCCTTATTTAGGAGAACATGGAGAGATAAGTGACAAAATAAGTAATTGAGAGAGAAGATAAGAAAAGTTAGAGAATGTCTATGAAAGAGACATTCATGGAAATAATGTGGTCTCTTGTTTTATGTTCTAATATTGAATTTGAGTGTGTGTATGAAAGTATGAATAAAATTTTGATGAAGGTCAAGAATGAGACCTTAAGGCTTGTGAAGATTGGGTCAAGTACATCACCCAATAAGATTAAAAAAGATGTCAAGGGAAGATGAAAGATTGCATAAGTCCATATGGTGAATATTTAAGAATCTCAACATGCTAAGGATGAGATTAAAGAGGAGTTTTATTATTATTTGACAAGAATTGAAAATGAAGCAATAGTACAAGCACACCAAAAAGATAGGAATACAAGTTATGAAGACATGAATGAAGAAATAACCATGAAATAGTTTTATATGGAGGTAAATGAATGATTAAGCATTCATTGTGATTATGCATATGAGAAGAAAGGTGCTAATATATAGGTTGGCAAGGTGAAAATAAAAGTACAACCCCCAAATATAGTACAAAAACATGGATATGTAGTGCCAAAGTGGCTCAAAGAACCATCCAATGAGTTGAATAAGGTAAACCTCAATCAAGGGGTCATTCAAGCCAAGAAGGCAAGTGGAGGACAAGATAAAACAAGGAGAAAAGGGATAAAGAGTAGGTTACATAAAATAAATATGAGAGGTTGTCAAAAAAAGAAGCATGAATAAGGTAAGGTAAGAAAACTATCTCATCCCAAACAAATGCAAGACAAGAGTAAAAGTGAAAGACAAAATCAAGTGAAGAGAAAAGAAGTGAAGGGCAGGTTGCATCAAGCTAGCATGATATGATATCAAAAGTATGAAGAAGGTAAGGTAAGAAGATAACTTAAATCTAAGCATGTTCAAGGCATAAAATGGGTTATGAAGAGAAAGGAAAAAATACAAAATAATAGTCTTAAAGGTACACTCCAAGAAAACATGAAGATAGGAGAAGATGGAAAGTCTAAGAATCAAATAGAAGACATGGTAGAGGCAAACCAAAACAAAGAGATGATGTTGTAGCTAAATAAGCCAATGAAGAAATAATATGAAAGGTGTGAATAGAGTACAAACATGTGGAAAGGTAAGTAAGTCATCTATGACAAGTATCACAAAATAATACGTAGGTGATACAATATTACCCTTCATTAGGGATGATCTTACACCAAACACCTTGAGTAACTAAAATGTGAGTCCTTGCTGACAAGTTGAAATATTTGAGAGTATGGCCACAGTGACCAACTTTAATGAGATCGAACCATGTTGAGTCATCAGTTATGTGATTCATCCACTTACAAAAAAATTTATTACATTTATTATTGCATGTCTCTTCACCACATTAGAGTCTAAAATGGCCTCTATCTCCTTCTCCTTCTATGGTATATGTGCCTTCAAAATAAGTACTTGAGATCCCATTTTTTCTTCATCTTTTATCTTCCCTTCATGGTCATCATATAGATCAACCATATTAAAAATTGGTGACATGACCACACCTTTAAGAAAATAAATTTCATATGTATCTGATGAATGTTTGAGAAAACATTTACATGACCTATTTTATTCAAATTCAATTTGTTAGATGTTCAACATGGAAACATCTCTTTGCACAAATACAAAAATATTAAGTCTCCCAATTGAAATTCTTTTCTTCTACACCTCTCAACTACATGTTGTTTGTGTTGAAAACTTATTTACTCTAACCTTTTCCTCACCTCTTGGTGTAACTTGTGCATATTATCTATGTATTCTTCCAATTCTATGCCCCTTTCATGTGCCATGCTCACATCCCTTAGCTTTGTAACTCATTTTGGACTACTTCCACAAATAACTTGGAAAGGTGTTTTCCTAATTTTCATATTCATTTAATTATTGTACCTAAATTATGCTTGTGCCAATACAATGTCCCATTACTTGGGATTGTCTCTAATAAAACATATCAATTTGTTCCTTAAGATTTTGTTCACCACCTCTATTTTTCCATCATTATGTGGATAATATGTTAATATGAAATTCAACTTTGTTCCTAGCTTCTAAAATAATGTGCACAAAAAATAACCTCAAACTTGACATCTCTATCTAAACTATGATACATGGAAATCATGCAACCTCACCACCTCTTTGAAGAATAAATCAGCAATGTTTGTGACATCACTTATTTTATTGCATATAATAAAATGTGCCATTTTAAACAACCTATCCACCATTATAAATATAGAATCATTTTCACTTTACATTCTTGTCAATTCTAGAAAAAATTCCATTCTAATTTTATCTCATGGTTTCTTATGTATGGGTAATGGTTGATATAACCCTACATTATAAATTTTTCCCTTTACCAACTACAAAAATCTGCACTTTTATGCATACTTAAATACATTTACACCCATTCTCAGCTAGTATTAACCTTCTACCAATAGTGCTAATGTTTTATCACTTTAAAAGTATCTTGTTAAGCCTAAAAAATGCTTCTTTTTTATTGAGTTATTGTGCATCTACCCTTGGTATGAAAAATTATGTCTATTAAAAGACATATATTCTTACATAAAGTCATTTAACTAGGGTGTTTTATCTACACTTAGTGGTTATATGCATGACTTCCAAGCATCATAAACATATTCATCTCCTGTGTATAACATCTTCATCAAATCAAATCTAAGAACCTCCAATGAATTCTCATTCAATATACAAACCCTTATTCTTAGCATGTCAACAACCTTATTTTATTTACACTCTTGTGGTTTAAGATAAAGTCCAACACAAAAAGTAACTCTATAAGAACTTAACCCCCTTCATGTGTCATTGGTTTAATTTATCTTGTTTGTGTAAAAAACATATTCTTTTTGAAATAAATAGTGCCTCCACTTCTTAAGCACTTAAAAAATAACATAAAAATCCCAATCAAAGGCTGGATATTTTCTCTTTACATCATTCTACTTCTCACTAAAGTAATCTACAGACATACCTTCTTGGCTTAAAATTATTCTAATATTTGTTCTATTACCATCAAAATCCACTTTAAATACCTTACTAAAATCCAACAACATAAATATTAGTTGTTTATTCATCATCCTATTTAATTATGATGTCTAAAAAATGCATTTCAATATCCTTTCAACACCTTTGTGATCACTACACACATCCCACTATAGTTTCTAATGAAATTCATATAAAAATTTACTAAAGTATGAAAAATTCACACTTTGAATGCACTCCTTGGTAATAGCCACTCAACGATTATGTACACTTTTTTTGAGTCCATTTTAAAGCCTTCTTAGATTACCATGAATCCCAAATACATGATTTCCTACTTAATGAAGTTACACTTATTCAATTTGATCAAATGTTTTTCTTTGTGTAACCTATACAACACATTCCACATATGCACTAAATGTTATTCCTTTGTTATAATAAATACCAAAATGCCATCTAGGGATATAATAAGATACTTTCCTAGAAATGGTTTTAACACTTTTTTTATAAGCCTCATGAATGTACTTAGTGCATTTATTAGCCTAAGTGGCATGACTAACCATTCATACAACTATTACTTTATCTTAAATTCTATTTACACCCGTATCTTATTTTAATCATGATTTGGTGATGCCTACTCTTCAAACCTATTTTTGAAAAATATTTCACTCCATTTAGACATTATTTCAAGTCATCCATGCATGGAAATGGAAATTGGTATTATATCATGATCTTGTTAATGAATATCAAGTATATACACATGCATCATTCTCTTCCTTTCTTCAATGATAATACTAAATTTACTACACATGGGATAAATATTTCTCACATCAACCCTTTTTACAATAATTTACATGTTTGCATTTGCACTTATTCATTTTACTTAGGCATCATCCTGTTTACAACCTTATTTAGAAAACTTTATTAAGGGATTAGATCCATATGATGGTTGATAATTTTCATAGGCAACAATCCTTATAGTACATGACTTAAAAAAATATTTGTAAACTCATCTAATAGAGCCTTAAATTCATATGTAAGTGCCTCCTAATCTCCTTTTGTGCCAATGTGGTCCTCTTGCATTGGATTGGGCATGAGTGAAAATCATGCCTTGTCATTTTCCACTTTCATTAGTGTTTCCTTACCTGATACCATCAACACAAACACATAAATAATTCTGTGTCCTTCTTCCTTGTCCTTCAAGGGAATAAAAGTTAACTTCTACCATCCTTCTCCAAGTAATATATATTTTCTCTTCTATCATGTACAACCTTAAAATAAAACTATTAAGGTCTCCCCAAGAGTACATGACACACATAAATTAACATCACATTACACCAAAATTCATATTGGTATGCGCCTATCTATAGTTTCAAAAGACACCACTCATTCACTAAAACATGATGGTCCTTTTGTAGCCATGACACCTTGTATGGGTTTGGGCAAGCCACTTTATTCAAACCCAATTTATATACCATTTCAAATGAGACTATATTATATGTGCTACCACTATACATGATCACCTTGCAACACTTACCTTGTAATTTATAAATAGGTCAGAGAAGCTTTTCTATGTGTTATATCATTATCTTCCTTTGGTGGTTTTAACAACACCCTCTTCATCATTAAATTTTCTCTACACTACATTTATTAAATACTCTCAATTAATATAATTGAATTTTATTCTCTGTGTATGAAATATGCATAAATATAGGTATTGTTACTCTAAGTCTATAGACATTCATATGCTCTATGTATAAATTGTCCACACCTGAAACATGCTCCTTGAATATTCTTACCCTTCCTGGACCAAATCTTTTTCATCCTTGGGATGAGTAAGATATACCTCCTCGTATGTTTTAATATTCACCATTTTGAATATCTTCATCTTTGTATACATGCACATTACACACAATGCCATTTTATCCTTGTCTTGGTTGGATTTTTCTAGTGCTAAATCGACCTCTTTTGTGTGATAAACTTCATTTCCCTTTTTGGTATTTTATTGTCTCCATGACAACTATTCTCAAACTTTAGTGTAAATTGATAAGCTTCCTCCATTGTTTTGATCTGATTCATACTTAGCTCCTCTTATATTCCAAATATAAATACATTAAGGTATCTTACAACTATTTCTTGGTCAACTTAACTATGACCTAATTTGATAGTGATCTAAAATAATTAATTTGTGTACTCCTTAAAACCTTTATTTATTTTTACTCAAAATTTTTAACATTTTGAACAAATATATAGGGTTATTTCTAGGTAAATATTTAGCCTTCATCTTTAAAACCATTCTATGTCACTTGGCTATATTCTCCTTTCCTCTTCTTAAAATTTTCACTTCCTCCCACATATCACTGCGTAACCCTTTAGCTTGGTATGCACCACTTTTATGCATTATGAATTACCAATGTCATCAAACTTAATTATTTATCAATGTTTGTGAGCCAATTAATGAAATATTAAGGATTTAAAGTCCTTAAAAAAATTGTATGTCCACCTTGGTGCCTCTTCCTATCCATGAAATAGATGTCAAAGTCTACTTTCATCTACATATAATTATGCTTCCTTATCTTCATCCTCTCTTGTGCATTATATACACTATTCTTCCTCATAGTCATTCAATTAATCCTGAAGTGAGAAACATCACCTTATGTCTTAATCTTTGACATCTAGTCATATTTTCACCATGTGAAACATATCCATGACTTCATCAAATCTTCTAACCACATTGGTTGTTATTGCACCTCCCATAATAATAATGTTTTTTGGAAACATCTTTCTCTCTTAGGTGTGGATTATATTGTTGTGAGTTGTCTTATCAAAATTCTAAATTGGCACCCTTACCTACCACACTCCAAATTTTTTGAAGCTTGCTTTGATACTAGTATGATGTAATCATAAACATAATGTTTTCAATGAAGGAAATAAATATCCCAACATGAAAGATAAACAAACAAAAATTCTAAAAACATAAAGTTTTAATTCATATGAATATGAAACCAAAATTACATAGATTTATTCTAATGCATGAGCTATAAAATATGCTTAGATCTCAATTTGGAACATGCAAGCTTATCTTTATATACTAACTATAATCTCAAAATTTCATAAATATAGTCAAGCTTCAATAATCTCCAATTGGTATAATATCCTCTAAGGTTTGAAGCATTTTTAATGCTATATCTTGAATTACATTATATAAAATCCTCTCAAGTTCCACATGTCAAGATAGATTCATGTAAGCTCTAAAAATATAATATGTCCCTAAGGGATACTTTTTATCCACCCAAACATTTAAGAGCCACATGTTTCTTTATAATTAATCTCTAAAAATCTTGGATTAAAATATCCATTCCAAGGATAGAGTCATCCTACCTTGAAGTACACTAGTTAATATACGCAAGAATTCCATTGTGAGCTCATTATTCATATGTGCAATTATGTTTGTGATGAACCTTACATTGATGTAATGTAAGTGACCCCTTGATTTTTGCCTTTACACATACCTTGTGTTATTCCTATTCACCTTACACAACCAAAATCCTCCAACTTATGTTCCTATAAAGTAAATGCATTCTTGTATCATACACCCTAATTTATATTTTGAAAACTATACTTAGGTAACACTAATTTCCATTCACATAGGATGTTCTTCTAGAAAATACTATATGATAAAATTCACAAACCAAAATTTGCTCAATATGTAGAGAATTACTATAATGAGTTTGGAAACATTGCAAAGGAATCAACTTTCATAGTTTTGAAGGATTGTTCTAACTTAACCTATATGGAGTTTGGGGCTAGGGATGTGTTCACTGATGTTTGGCTCCTAGATATAGGTGCAACAAAATAGATGAATCACAAAAGTAATTTATTTTGTAATTATAAAGAAACATCTCTATCTCTTGTTACCTTGGAAAAAAGGTCCATTCATATTCCTTAAGGTGTTGGATATATTGGGATTTTTATTATTGATGGTTCTATTAAGTTTTTTCAAGATGTGTAGTATGTACTTTTAAAAAACATCTACTTTCTTTAGTAACTATTTGAAATTAAGGTTATTTAATTGTGTTTAAAATGGGCTTATCTATATCAACTTAGTTAAACATGGGTACACAATTATTTTTATAGGATATGATGATGGAAATTTGGTATGAATGCATTGTAAAGTGATTCCTCCTTCATGAGAATTGACAATAGTGGTTGAAATAGGTACAATGCCACTAAAACATTTATGTCATCTATGATATGGACATATAGTGTTCACTTTTGGGTAGAATTTTAGCGAAATGGTATGGTTTATGGTTTATGCACTATCAAGATAGATAATGTTTTGTGTAAGTCTTGTGATTTTAGAAAAAAAAGGGGAAATTCCATAAAGAGTCTAGTTGGTGAGATAACATGTGTTTGTAATTGGTTCATAATGATGTTTATAATATGGAAAAGTTATTGATTTTATATTATTGATACTTTATATTATTCATTGATGACTTGGGTATGTTTTATGAATTTTATTTCAAGGTTTTCATTAATTTTTTTGAGTTCTTACACTGTTGAAAAAGAAAAAAGTCTAAAATTGGCCTCACTTTGGTCAGAAAATGGTGGTGAGTGTATTTCAAATGAGTTTTTAGATTATTTTTAGGAACATGGAATCAAAAAATAATTCACTAAATATAATTCAAAATATAATGGAGTTTTTGAGAGGATGAATAAAACTTTCGAAGCTACAAAATGGGCTATGTTTTAATATAAGTAGTTGGATGCCAAATTTTGGACTGAAGCAATTTCTACTTCAATGTATTTGAGGAATAAGTCTACAAAATTTTCTCTTTTGGGGAAAACACCATATGATACATTGAATGGATTTATGTCTAAGGTGAAATGCTATTTTTTTGGATGAACTTGTTATGCTCTAATTTTTTTAACATGTACAACTAAATTATAACTTAAGAGTATAAAATGCATCTTCCTTGGCTATTTTGATAATAAACAAGTGCATGTTTTGCTTGCACATAATAGATAAAAATTTATAGTGAGTAGAGATGTGATTTTTAATGAGTTTTGGAATATGAACACTCTAAAATTTGAATCATAATTTGATAACTTGAAGAGAGATAAAACATCAAATTGCTAAAAGACTAAGCAAATGAACTAGATTTAATAGACTATGGCATGAGGTTGATTTGAATCAATGAAGTATTTATTTAGTTACTTATATTTCACAAGTAGCCACTACATCTTCTAATTTGTTTTGAAATACTAACTTATAAAATATTGAACATTTTTTAAATTCCCAATCTACTTTTTCTTCTCCATAAAAAATAATCAGAGTGGTACATAAATTGAGTCAAGGGAGAAGACTTATAATGTTCCCAATCTTGAGAATTTAAATAATTAACCTAAATTGGATTGTAGTACTTTATATTACTTGGAAGTAGATGAAGTTGGTAAAATAAGTTCCAAAATCTCTCGTAGACATGTAAATTATGCACTTATTTCTAATTTCATAGTTGAATCATCTACATATGAAGAAACATATAAATAAAAAGTTAAGATAAATTATATGCAAGATAAATATGATTCTATAATGAATAATCATACTTAGGTTTTTGTTTATCATGATCCACATATTTAATGCATTGGATGCAAGTTGGTATATATTTAAGTAAAAATATGGTCCCATTGATAAACATAAGGCATACTTTGCTATGGAAGGTTATGTGAAACAAGTAGGTATATATTACTTAGAAACATTTGATCCACTATTAAGTCACACACTATTCACATGGTTCTTATGTTGATAACACATAATGGGTGGAAAGTACATCAAATGGATGTATAGAGTGAATTTTTGAATGGTTATCTTTAGTAGGAAGTTTATATGACAACCAATTTTTTTTTAGATTATCAATGCCGAACATAAGGTGTCATTAAAAAAAAATCATTAAATGGGCTCAACCAAAAATTGAGGGTTTTGTATGAACATATGGATTTTGACTTGCACAACAAATAAATTCTATGCATAATGAATCAAACTAAACTTTTTATATTTAAATGTAGTGAAATTATTTGGTGATTCTTATCCTCTATGTTGATGATTTATTTATCACCAAAAAGGATGATGAACATAATATGGCCATGAAGGAGATAAAATAAGTATTTGAGATGGAAAATATTGGTCTTCTTCACTATTACTTAAGCATAGAGGTAACTTAGAAAGATAATAACATTTTCATTGCATAAATTAAGTTTATTTCTAAGTAATTATAAAGGTTTGGTATGAATTAGTGAAAAAATGCACTAATACCTATGGAAAGCAAACTGAAATTATCTAAGGAGGATGGATGATGGTACAAAATGTAAACAAATAGTATGTGGATTGATATATTTGATGACCACTAGGGTGGATATTTCCTTTTTGGTGAGTATTTTATCTTCATACATGAACCTAAGTAAAGTAAATGGAAAACAATTAAATTAGTACCTCATTACTTATAGGGAATGTGTTAGGAATATACTCATTCTTAATAAACAAACATAGAGGACATTTATGTTATGGAAATATAACATAGACAAAGTTGATGAAAAATAGAGATAGATAATGATGATGCCAAACACATATATAGACACACATTTCACTTGGGAAAACCCTTCCAGGTAATAAATTCTAGCACACTAAAATTATTTATTATAACATAGACTAGACTATCTTACAATGATAAAACCAAGCTTAAAGGTTATGTGTCCTTCATATAATGTTTTACCATATATTACAATGCACACACTTGACCGTGTGTATTAAAAATTAAACAACCTTTGTTAAACATATTCTCAACCACATATGTTTCACTATATTGCATAACCTTCATTAGAAGAACCATGCCTTCATCAAACACTTCACTTGTAATGTTCACACATCAAAAGAATTTGCACTCAAAAATTACTACACCAAGTGAATAATGTGTAACACTCCTCAACCTAATTGTGTCAAAGTGCCACCAAGATGTTACTAACACTTATTTAGTCTAACAAATTAAATTAGACAAATGTGTCAGGCCCATTTCCTTTTGTTTCCAACCAAAGGGGTTGTTCATGAGTGGTGGGAAGGAGGGTATAGTACTAATTTATTCATACTACTCCCATTTAAGATGACTATGTTTCCCAACCTATAGTTGACATAGGCATCTATTATTGTCAAACAAAGTCTTCATAGAATGAGAGGATACCCCCACCTTTGGATTTAAGACCATAAATTTAGTTAGGTTTTTCCATAAATTAATAGATATAACAAGGTCTTTGATCAACCCTTTAGGCTCCATAATGGATATTTTTTACTTTTGAAATATAGTTGGGGTTTGACAAATTCTATGTAGCTTAAGTTTTTCCATGGTATCCTTTGTCATGACATTGATATCAAATCCTGAGTCAATTGGATTATTTTAGAAGATGAGCCATGTAATATTAACATCTATAAATAGGATATTAGGGTCAAAATATTTAGGACAAATATAACCTAACACAATATCAATGAACTATCCAACAACGTGAACAATTTGAGGATATTTATTTTTCAGACCAAGTTATTTAAAAATAGATCCTAGACAACCTTGGTGTAGATGGGCATGTATTTAATAGATGAAACAATGGTATACATAAACATATTTTTTCAATTACCACATACAATTAAATTATGGCTAGGGTTCCTTATTTGTATGAGTGAGATGTTTAGGAAAAAGAGGGACAATTGGTATAACTACTATTTTATGTACTTGATTCAGAGTTGGGGTCATTATTAAATGGTGAGGGTGGGTTAGTCGTGTGTTTAGGAACCTCCTTGGGGGTTTTCATTTTTTAGGAGTGGTTGGAATGTGTATAACCTTCCATGATAAAATTTGAACATAGTCAAAATCCATCGTATACATAGGATATTTCATCGTATCATTATTATGTATAGACTGAGTTGTTTATTATTGGTGTTAGGTGTAGGTTGGGCAGGTAATTGTGGTACATAAGGAAGTTGTTGGTTTTGGTTGTTATGAATTAATTATAGATATTTTTTCCATGATTAATGTGGGAATACAATGTTTTGATTGGGCTAAGCTATAGTTTTCCTCCATAACTATTTCCATGAGTTTGGAAATTATTGTAGTTGCATATTTTGAGGTTGTCGCTACCATGTTTGTCCTAGAAAGCTACTTATAATTAGCCTAAAATTGAGGATATTTTATGGCTAATTTTTATTTTTGGTGGAATTTTTGGGTTTTGGTTATAAGGAGTTGGTCTATGCCAATTATAAAGAGAAGCATATGGAAATTATGAATTAAAAAATGAAGGGTTTGGTGGCATTATTGAATTTTATAGTCTTATGACATGGTTTCTATTTTTCCACATGGAAACCATACTATCCATCTCCTCCAATTGAACTCACTTCAATTGTTATTGGGTATTCCCCCATTATTCTTTCCATATTTTCATGAAAAGTTTTCCATTTTCATTCTTATCTATTTTTATGATAATTAGGGCAATAAAATATTAGAACTTTCTCTGCTTATTCTTGATTTTTTCATGTGTTTAGTGTATCTGAGTGTCTATTCATATGATTTATGATATATTGATTCATTTAATGAAGCATATTATAACTTCCATTCACTACACTACCTTGGTAGCTTTGAATGATGATGGTACAGCTCTATTGTGGTGAGTCTTATTCATCAAAGATATGGAGTATTTTCTACACATCTAGTGCTTTGTTTAAATGGAAGTTGAGACATATCATCTCTACCCATAAGATCTAATTATTATATGAATTATTTAGTTATAACTATAAAAAATAACATTTTGTAGACACAAATTAACATTTATTTCTAAACCAATTCACTTGTGACCACTTCTTAAACACACTTAGTGTATTGTTAGAATGTATAAAATTAGTTCTCATTATTCAATAATTTTAAATGATGAAAATGAAGTTATTTCACTAAATTTTATCTATTTCAAGTCTAAAGTGAAACGTAAAAGAATGATGGGGATAAGTGATTAGAATGAAACTGGATTGGTTTGTGTGTCGTATATAGACATTGTGAGCACTCCTCTTTGGCTGGGGAGGACTACCTGTAAGTAAGAAATCATTACCACAAGATGTTTGTTAGTAGTTAAATGAGTGGGCTGCCAAGCTACACACTTATTATAGGAAGTGTGAAATTTCCTTAGAGATGATAATCCACTTTTGAGAGATAAAAGAGTAATAAATAACTAAAAGAGAGGTAAAGGGAGAGTGAAAGAGATAATATTATCATTATTCACAACCTGAGTGCAATAGAGAGTGACAAGGTATAGGTGGTATATTTTGTTTACATTTTGGAATTTATTTGGGTAGGTTTTGGAAAGGTTAAGGAATCCATAGTCACTAATGTTGGTGGGGGAGTGACCAATGTTAGTTATACTAATGAGGTTAGTGGTGAAGGTGACCAATGTTAGTTAGGCTACCGAGGTTAGTAGCGATAAAAATTGCTTAGGGGATTACAAAAGGATTTTTAGGTCTAGAAAATGGTTTTGATCAGGTCTGGGAGGTTGGTGAGAGTTATGAGAGAGAGGGAGAGTATGGTTTGGGTAGATATGGTTTGAGGTTTGGTGTGTCAGGTCAAGGGGAAACAAGCAAGGAAGCTTTGTAACTCCCTCATGGGGATTCAGTTAGGAGTATGTAAAGTAATGAATAGTAGATATGAAATTATAGCAAAGTAAACACTTAAAAGACCTATAGAATAAGTGATGTACTTAGCTGTAGTAGTCACTGAATGATAATTATCAGATTGATGGTCCCTATCAGGTAGTTTGAATTGATGGCCTGAATAGAGATAACAAGTGGGTGTTGTTGGTCCTCAAGAGCTTAGTTCTTGATCGTTATTGACTTACACAAGATGACAGTAAGCTAGGATGACAAAAGTTTAATGCAAAGAGCTTGAAAGCAAGTAAGATTTTTTTTTTTAAATTTTTTTGACCTAAACTTCATGTTAGAGTTTGGGTTATATTGTTGACGATGGTGATCTCACTGATATCAACCATGGGTTAACTGATGTTAGTGGCCCTAGAATAGGTAAACCTTACTATTTTTGTCCCATTATTTATTTTTCTTTGTGCCAAGTGTGGCACTTATTACAAAATGGTAAAAATAAGAGGTTAATAAGGAGGTAGTTGATTAGGAATTTAGTTTGGAAGTGAGAATAAGTCTTGGGTAATTAAGATGAGGGGACTAGGTCTTTGAGGTGGCTCATCAAGTGAGAATTAATCATAGGGCAAGGTGTCTAAGTAAGGTGGAAAAAGGGGGTTTTAATCAACTTAATTAAGTATTTTAAATTAATAAAATGTGAGAGGAGTAAAATCATGGGTTAAGGAAGCTAATTATTATTATTTAAAAATGGGCTAAAAGGGGTTTCGACACAGGGAGTTACACATCTATGTGTAACATAGTTTTGGTGTCTATATTTACCCATTTTTGTCTTGTAATTTATACTGACAAGTTAGTAAGACAAAAATAGGAGTTAGATGCTCCAAGTATTGGATGAAGTATCCCTCCTCAAAATGGGAATTAATGAAGGAAAAATTGGGATCGAGTATCAATTTGATAAAAAGGCAATTGGGTGAGTGGTGAATAATTGAGTATCACTTTATATGCATATACTACTATAAGATATAGTTAATAAAGTCAAGAATAGGCAAGGTTGAGGATGACTCAAATAGAAGTAACCAAAGCACAGGTTATAAGTGATAGCTGATAGGTCAAAATAATCAAAGTTGTAGCTCTAATTATCGATGTGTCCTAGGTATTTAGAGTAGGAAGTGTCCCTAAAAAACACAAAAGGGTTGAAGGTGATAGGATGGGCTTGGTTTACATCCATAATACCTAATATACATGCATGTGCACAATAGGCAACTATAGTAGAATAGAATAAGCAATCAAGACAAGTAATGCAAGGTTGGTGTAAAAGGGTTAATGAGTGAGGAGATATTCATGATCTATAAGAAAAGTCATCATGGGTAAATATTTAAGTGATTTATAATGGTGTTTATCATGGTTGGGGAGATATATGTGATCTCCAGTTGCCCTAGTGTATGGGTAAAGTATAAAAATTTAGGGTTGCTTTTTTGGGGAAAACATTATTGTAATGGTGCTAACATTGGTGACATTACCAATATTAGTAATAAATAGTACTGATGTTGGCATAGTAGGGAAACATTGCTGATTTTGGTAGGAATAAACACCAACATCGATGGATTTGGTTAAGAATGTCAACATCAGTGGCTGACCAAACCCAAAAAAAGGGTTTGGTAGTTGACCAAAATCATTTACAACTTTGTGATTGGAGAAAGAAAAATAGAGCTATGAGAGTGACTAAGATGGCAGATCAAAGAGGGGACCTAATGGGAAGTGCAACACCACAAGAGCTAGCTGTGCCAGCTAAGAAGAGATAGAGAGATAAGGTAAGAGTCTTTGCTAGTTATTATGAAATTTGATTTGGGTATTTGTAGTTTTTAGGCTAATTTAGAGGTAGAGGTGTAGAAAATGTTAGTAGAGGGGTAGAAAATAGGGTAGGTTAGTTTTAAGATAAGTTAGGGGTTTTTTTTGGGTAGGTTTTTAGGTTAAAGTTGTAATCTTGGGCTTGGATTATTTGGCCCTAGGGATAAACCAGTCACTGATATCAGTGAGGTCCACCGATGTCAACTGACATGACATCAAGGTTGGTAGGTGTCTACTGACATTGACTAACACTTAGGCCTAAAAAGATTTGATGTCAGCATTAATTTTGACATCAATGACTATGAATAACTAGAAAAATATGAGAAAGGGCTAATTTGGATCCCTAGTAGAAGTAGTACACTAGCCTAATGGTTGAGCTAGCCTCAAAAGACCCCATGTTGACTGAGTGCTACCTACATAGCCTGGTTTAGGGCCTCGGTCAATGTAGTTCTCCCAGAGCCTAGGAAAAAGATTTAAGGTACTGTTAAAAGGTGTGTTAGGGGAAATGGGTAAAAAGGTAGGTTGAGATAGGTCAAGAGATCTAGGTCTTAAAAGATAAGGCATAGTGTCAAGGGTTAGGGATATAGGTGGTAAGGCCTAGAGCTATGATAGGTAGATAGGCCTAGAGTGGAGAGAGAAAAGAGGTAGTAAAGCCTAGGGTAGAGAGAGAGAGGAAGTGAAGCCTAGGGTAGAGAGAAAAAAGTAGGGTAGTTAGTTAGGTGGGTATATGGTTGACCTAACCTCAAAAGGCCCTGTGTCAATTGAGTGATACCTACATAGCCTAGTTTAGGGCCTTAAACCAATGTAGTTCTCCTAAAGAGAAGGGGAAAAGGTGGTGATAGAGTATATTAGAAAGTACATGACTTGGGTTATTTGTGCATGGATGTAAGTGAGGATGGATCTAATATTATAAGATCATTTACTAAGTCTTTTGACACGTACGAGGAAGGATCTCACTCTTGATGAGTGGGAACACATGGTAGCCATGGGGTTAGGAGGAGTGCAATGGTATTTTCAAGTCACCTAGGATGTGTCCCTTATGATAGCATTTATTGAGAGGTGGGATCACACCACTAACACCTTCCATCTACTAACTAGAGAATTGATAGTGACTCAGGAGGATGTTTATAGGATTTTATGGCTTCCACTTTAGGGTGAGGAGCTCTTTTAATCCTCAAGAGAGGATCATGATATCCACATGGTGGCCTTGTATGGTGATCATATTAGTGAGGTGACTTATCATTCTATGAGTTTTGCCTACGAGCCACTGTATATGGTCAATGAGGAGTAACATCCATTGAGCATCTTAATGATGATCAAGATCATGATCTATGCATTACCAGATGTAGATGGTAGTATATTTTTGATTGTATTGACATGTGTGCTTACATATATGGTTGAGTAGTGGACTATTTTTGCATGGGGTCTAGTATTTTTAGCATAATTATACAAAGAGCTATGGGGTTTGAGACTAAGACAATGATACAATTTATGTGTCGACCATCTATTACACTATTGAGCATATGAGCACATCATGGTGACATGACCATTAGAGTTACCTACCATGATCTTAGCCAGCTTCAAAGTTGGTTTTAGATGGTGGAGAGAGGGCATGACACAGACTTGAGTGGATAGTGTAGTGTGTGACATTACCTATTATAGGCATATGATTAAGGGTTTGATCTCTATATATTTTTTTGTGGAGACCCTACCTAACATACCTAATTTTTAGAGGATAGGCACAATAACTTATTGGTTTATAGATCTCATTATAGGTTAGGGGGAGATGAGTTGATGAGTTAGAGATGGTTCTTGTGACATAGGTTAGGAGGCAATTCAACCTTCTATAAAATATTCTGCCTGCCTTCCCTCAATATAGGAGGGATGACATAGAGGCACCCCTACCATTGCCCTAGGAAAAGATGGGCCAAATTTTGAGGAGCTACCAATAGGGCCAGGTATTAGAGATCTAGGATGCATAGTGCTGTATATAGCTTGGTGGATAGGTTTATATCCCATGGTGGAGGTTAGAAGACCACCACCAGATTTATAAGGGTTGGTGAGAGAGAGGGATGCAACCATATAGGCATGAGGTGTAGTAGTACAATTTAGAGATACAACATAGGCTTAGGTGTTATCCTTATAGGGTTAGGTTATGATGTTGTAGGTCTAGGTTGGGGCATTATAGGGCCAGGTTGTAATACTACAAGGCCAGGGTGTAATCTTATAGGGTCAAGTGACTATAGTGATAGTATAGTGGGATAGTCTGAGAGTAGAAAGTTAAGCTGTTCCTCTTCCTCCACCACCATAGGGACCAGTATAGGCTAGGCCTTTAGTAGGTGTTATGGGATCACCATAGACTATATCTCTAGTGAGATATACTACTACCCTAGATGAGACTGCATATTCTGAGAGCAATATAAGGGAGTTTATATAGATTTAAATATATTTAGAGTTTAGAGAGTAGAAGAGGTCTATGTCATGTGCCATAGCTTCTAACTCATGCAGACGTAGATGGGTAGAGAGTGGTGATGACACTACTTCCTCATGACCATGTGGAGAGCCTTGAGGACCCTGAGTGTTATAGTTTGTCTTTTTGGTTATATATGTTATATGTATACCAGATTGTGAGTTGAAGATGTGAGATGTATATTTTGAGAGAGAGATGATATTATGATGATGTACTTATGGACATGTATTCTAAGCGCACACACACACACACACACACACACACACACACACACACACACACACACACACACACACACACACACACACACACACACGAGATGTTAATTTATAATGATTTTGAGATGTATCTATTGTGAAAGATGATGATGATATGGATGATGATTATTTTATACTATGTTTATCTTGATATTAAAGATGATCATGTTAGTTGAGTTAGACTAGCCTTTCCCATATATGTGATCATATATGCATAGTTGGTTTATTAGTTTCATCTTATCATTTCTCCATATTTTATGATGGTGTATGCTTAAAATGAATAAATTGGTTATGTTAGTTTATTTCAGCATTTTTCTATATTATGGTGTATGCGTAAAATAAATTAATTAGGCTTTGATAGTGTTGGTATGACATTATTTCTTCATCTCAATAAAGAGATCAACATGTGACATGGATGGGAAAATAAAGAGGTAGAATTCTTGTGCACCAGCAAAGACCGTAATTAGAACATAAATAGGCTCAAGAAAATCAGCCTCTTTCATGCCTTATATCTTTGAACCATTGTGTTTGTTAGAGAAGCATCATGTTTACCTTATATTAAGTGAGCTTCATAGTCCCTTAAAAGAGTATGAGGGAAAAAAAGGGTAAAGTGAGGGAAAATGTTTGGGTAACATAACCTAAAAAATGGGGATGATATGCCCTTTTTTTGGGTGACTTGAGAGCTACTATAGGCAAGTCCATGACTTAAATCTTTTTTTTTTTTTTTTGTGTAAGATGATCAATGCCGGAAGTCTACAATGGGATTTTATATAGGTTATGGTCATATAAAGTTGATCAATATGAGAAGCCTTTTTTATTTGTATTTCCATTTGAGAACAAAGCTTGGCTTAGCCATCCTTCAAAGGAGTAGTCTAAGCATTCATTTGTAATTTTAAATAGCTATCCTTCAAGGGAGCAATCTATTGATAGTAGTAAAGGGAAGTTATGTAGTTGTCCTTCAAGGGAGCAGTCTACATTGAGAAGCATGACCTGAGAGTTTATAACTTTTCACATATCTCATTTATTATTATTATTACTAGTTTTATTATTATTATTATTATTATTATTATTATTATTATTATGCTTTTAGTCATGGATAAGACTATAGAAGCTTAGGAGTTTTCCACTTTGAGGGCAAAACCATACCACTACGTAAGTTAACTAAGTGTATAGGAGTAAGGGTGAAGATGAAGGGAAATGAATGTAATAGGGATGCTCAAGGGATGAGATCAAGTTAGACACGAGGTGAACCAATGCTTGTTTAACAAAAAATGATCGTAGGTGCAAGGCATTTAAAGGCTTAGGTTCTAGCCTTCCTTTAAGTTAAGATAAGCAATAAGTTCCTGAGCTATACTTGTGAGTTATGATATAAGGTCCAAGCCAATTAGGATAAAACTTACCACATTTGCTTTTCTCCATGTTCATCACATGTTGATTTTATTTTAAGATGAGATCTCCTATATTGAAATCTTTCTCTTTGAGGTTTTTGTTATAAGCATGTTTGATACACTCTTGATAGATTTGGAGGTAGTTGAGGGATATGAGATGGTGCTCATCAAGCAATTCAAGTTAAGCCAAACATTCTTCGTGAAATTCATCACTAGTAAGTATGTCTTGTAGAGAAATGTGAAGAGATGGAATCTGGACTTTAAGAGGCAAAACAACCTCCATCTCATATAAGAAAGAAAAAGGTGTAGCACCCATAAGGGTTTGAATGCTAGTACAGTAAGCCCATAAATCAAAAGGAATGTGTGTGTGCCAATCCTTGTCTATATCATTGACTACCTTCATGAGGATTTTGGTCATTATTTTGTTAGAAGCTTCTACCTATCCATTTTCTTATGGATAGTACAGTGATGAGAAGCTTAATTTGATTCCAAATGTATGGCAAAGACTTTAAATAGTCTTATTTTTGAAAGATTTTCCATTATCTATTATAATTTTATGAGGGAAACCAAAATGATAGATGATGTGATGGTTTATGAAGTCAACAATTTTGTCAGCTTTAGTGGAGATGAGAGGGATAGCCTCAACCCACTTGGTGAAGTATGTAGTGGCAATAATGATAGAATGATGATGGAGGGATGAATGAGGGTTAATCTCTCTAATTAGATCTAAGTCCCATTGGGAGAAGGGCCAAGTCTTTGGTGACTTATCATACATGACTAGGAACATGAAGAAGATTAACATGTTGTTGACACTTAATGCAATGCTAAACATAATCAACACAGTCTTGATGGAGCATTAGCCAATAATAGCCAAGTTAAAGGATACACTTGGTAGTTGTGTGACCATCAAAATGCCCACCATAAATCCCATCATGGACTTCTTTAATGATGGAGTCTCAGTACTACTAAGGCATCTATGGAGAATACCATCAAAACCTCACTTGTAGAGATGTCCCCCTAGTATAGTGTAATAAGTGACACATTTTATGAAGGCACGTCTTGCATTATTAGAGAGATAAAAAGGGGTAATAGAGAAGGAAAGATAATCTATGAGTTGCTTATGCCATAATTCATGTGAGTTGGCTATTACATTTATAACAAAGAAGATGTTAGCTGAGACATAAGAGGGTAATGTTAAGTGATGCATGATGACATAGATTCTCAAGGAAGAAGATGAAGAGGGTATGTGTGAAGCAAGTGAAGGCATCATGTCAACAAACTTGTTTATAGATTGAGAAATAGTTTGTAAGAGATAAGAGTCAAATGATACCAATAACATATCTACATGATGTTTATACCACTACAAAATTTCATTTTTACATAGGTAGGAACCAGTAACCTGATTAACCACTAGCTAAGAATCACCAAAAATGGTTATGGATTTGATACCCAAGAAGAGAGTTGTTTGAAGTCCTAGAATCAAAGCCTCATATTCAACCATATTTTTAGTGCATTAAAAATCTAGTTTAAATGAAAAAGGCATAGGTTCACCATTTATAGGGATAAGAATGACCCCCACACCCCCACTATATTGACATTTAGATCCATCAAAGACATCATCATTTGATAGGAGATGTCATCGGTGGAGAGAATTGTAATGGATTCATTAGGGAATTTGAGGTTTGAAGGTTGATTGTTAGGTAAAGGGGTATCAACTAACTAGTCAATGATTGTTTACCCCTTAATATAATTTTTTTGAATGAATTCTAAGTCAAATTTTGGAAAGAAACATGAGCCACTGAGCTACATGTTGGTTGTGACATGGCTTGGAATGCATGTATTTGAGGGGATCAATAAGGGTGACCACATAGGTTTTGTGATTTAGGAGATAATGACAAAGCTTGGAGGCAAAAAATACCAATGTAAGGCAAAGTTTTTTAGTATGGATATATTGAGTCTCATAATCAATAAGTGGGTGGATTATGTAGTAAACTACCTGCTCTCGATGTTGTTCATCTCGATGTGCAATCATAGCACCTATAGAATGGTCTATTGTGAAGATGTATACGTAGAAAGGTTGATTTTCCTTAGGTGGAATAAGAATCAGTGGGGAAAGGAGATATTGTTTAAGTGCATCAAACTATTCTTGGAAATCTATATTCTAATGGAAAGAAACATCCTTTTTGAGGAGATGGTGAAAGGGTTGGTAATGATCTGACAACTGGGAGATGAAGTGATAAATTGATTGAACTTTGCCCTATATGATAGGGATTTGTTTGATGTTAGTAGGTGGAGGCATCTTTAGGATTTCTCTAACCTTAGCAAGATCGACCTTGATACCATGGATAAAAATGATAAAACCTAAGAGTTTATCAAAAAGAACTCTAAAGACATGTTTTTGGGTTCAGTCAAATGTTATATTAGAAGAGATGAGTAAATATGGTTTTGAGAATCATCAAGTGGTCTTGATGAAGTTTAGATTTATTGAGTAAGTCATTCATGTAATCTTCCATAATTTTTGTAAGAGATCATGAAAGATGTAAGTCATGGCACGTTGGTAGGTTACACCAACATTCTTCAGGCCAAAAAGCATGACCTAATAAAAAAAGTCCCCCAAGGGGTAATGAAGGTTGTCTTATGTTGATCCTCAGGAGTAACTAAGATTTGATTATATCTAGAGAATTTGTCCATAAGTGATAACATCTCATGTCAAGCTATTAGATCAACAAGTTGGTTAATACTTGGTAGTGGGAAGTCATCTTTTGGACAAATGAGGTTTAAATCATGATAGTCAGTATAAATGTAAATTCCCCCAATCACTTTTGTGATAGGAATAATATTATAAATATATTGTGGGTAGTTGATGGGTTGGATAAAGTTAACAAAAAGGAGGCATTAGAGCTTTTCTTTGACACAGAGAGTAATATGAGGATGCATCTTGTGAAGCTTTTACTTAACATGTTTAACATCTCAATTGGTGATAATGTTATGGGTGATGATAGAAGGGTCAATACTAGGCATGTCATTATAAGACCTATTGATGCTATGGATTGCACCCTTGAGAGGAGGCTCAGCTCCTCTCTTCCACATGGCACAATGGAGACTCCCCTCTTGCTGTGGGTCTAGCAAAATTGAGGGAAGAATATCTAGATAAGGGCTAGTGCCCTTTGATGCATATTTGTGGTCCTATATTTGATGAAAAGAGAGAAGAAATAACTAGAATAGAAAACTACTCTAAGTGGTGATGCACCAAATGATGTTGAGCCACTCAGATATTCACACTTCAACCAAAAAGGGGGTGAACATACAATTTATCTAGCAAAAGACTAGATTGTAAGGATATTTAAAAGGGAGGCTTGATGAAGACACACAAGAAATGTAACTTACCATAGGTGCTATAGAAAACACACTATCTAATAGCTACTCTTTTCTATCTCTACACTCCAGATGTAGCACTTCTTGTTAACCTATAGAAATGGTGCTTTGGATACACTAGGTATGTTGGTGTCAATCTATGAAAGCATCAAGCTAAAAATGATTGAGCATAAAATTTATACATAGACACCCTCAAAAGTATATCCAACCAGATAGAGGTAAAATGCATTCTTATTGATCAAAGGTAAAATTTTGGTAGGGCTTTGCCTTATAAAATGAGAGAGATCTCTCCTTCAACTGAGAGGTTACAATATATATAGCATGAAGAAGAAGACTTTGGCACTTTATATAACAAGTGCCCCATGTTTCATTGAACACCTTCGGAAGAGGAAAATGCTAAAGGAACCATGTTGTAGGTGTCACAAGTCTTGACTTTGGTGCCTAACCTATATTAAATATCATTACAAGAGCATGGGTCACTTTGTTTGTGTGAATGACAAGGCTGCTTCTTAATGAAATTCACGTGGTTGTCTACTCATTAATGTAAAATGAAGAAAAATAGGCCATTCTATTGATTTCATGTGCTCTCCTTGGTGGCCACTTGGTAGATATTATTTCATCCACTATAATAACTTCTTGTGCTGATGCTTTCTATTCCACCTAGACCATTTCTATTTGCTCATGTGCTTGGCTTTTGTCTTTTCTTGGCTTTTTTGCCCCTTTCCCAGCGGGTCACTAAGTTCACTTGAGGCCTTTGCTTATGAGATCTTTTGGGCTCTCTTCAATTGTTAACATGCATAGGCCCAATTTTTTTAAACATTTGAAAATCAATGGCTATTACATCACCGTAAAGTTGACATCTACAGGCCCATTACCATTCAAAAGCCAACGGCTATTTCACTACCTTAAATTTAACATTCATGCACCCACCACCAGATGTTTGAACCTCCAACAGCTAGTTCACTACACTAAATTTGACATCTTTGAGCCTGTCACCCCTTCAAAAATTTCTTTAGCTTTCCAATTCCTTCAGATTTTCCCCTTAGATTTTCTCCTTGGATTTTCTTTGAACAAAATGTCTGAATAAATGTTTTGCCTTTGCTATTTGATGAATCCACTCACTTCCTTCCATGAGGGCCCTTTGGGTCTTGGAAGGCCCCTTCAAAACTTCTTATTTGGTCCTTCCCAACTAAAGTGTCCTCTAAAGAAATTTTGTTTCCCTTTTTGCAAACTTCTTAAGCCATTTTAGGTTCTTCAATTATGACTTTGAACCTTTCAATTAAACCTGAACCCTTTTTTAGAGTTCAATGGTTTAATGATTCAATAGTGTAATGCCCTATGTTCTGCAAGGAGACATGTTCACTCAATTCCCTTGTGAATTTAATTTATCATTGAACATACTATTTGAACCTACCACTTGAACCAACCACTTGAACCAACTGCTTGAACCAACCATGGTTCAATCAGTTCAACACTTTATGTTCAAAGCTCTTGGAAAGATCATGTGACTATTATCTCTTTAGAGCCTTGTAAAAGACTTATATCTCTTTGAAGTTGGCCCATTCCCTTATTGAAAAGGCTTGTGAAAACTAGCTGCCTACAACAAAATAAACCTCTGGATCAACTCAAAAAATCGACAAAGCTAAAGTCACTTGGCTCTTTTATATAATAGGACTACTATAAAGGGAAATGGAATAATTAAAATGGGGGAAATACATCTAATATTGATGTTTCAAGATAGCAGGGAAAGAAGGAGACTAAATTTTGGCCTATAGGACCAAAATGGTCAACAAATTTGGTGATTCCCAGGGAAGCATGCCTACCATGCTTAAGAAACTAGTGACTTGCAAGTCCATTGGGCATAGAGTCAGAACATGGACTAAAAGGTTGGAAATAACCTTGAGAGATCCAAGAATCAATCATGAATCCTTCACCCCAAATGGTAAACAAAACACACGCAAGGTTAAAAAACTACATGTGTAAGAGCACTTAGGAAAAATAGGGAAAAAATAAGGAAAATATATACATGATGAGAGAAAGCTTAGTGACAGTGCTTAAGATATATCCCATTAACTAGGATATGCAATTCTTCACCACCCAACCTAAAGAGTTGGAATGCATTATTCTACTTGCACTGAGTGATAACATATGGGCCACTCCATAGGGCATCAAACTTTGTGTGCTTTCTAGGCTTAGCTTGGTTCTCATACCATTTTAAGATGATTTCACCTTCAGAAAAACCTTTTGATGAGGATTTCTTGTCAAAGTGCTTCTTCAGTGGTGGGTCATAGAAACCATGGCTTGGTCCCTTGTCTCCTAAAGTTCCATCAATTCACATAGCCTAACGTCCATGTTGTTGCCTTCTTCTAATTATAGCTAGTGAGCAAGACCCAAAGCTAGTAATTCAAGTGAAATAGAAAGTCTAGGTTCCCTTCCATACACAAGTGTGTATGGTGAATTTCCAACTACCCTCTTTGGAGTAACCCTATTGGCCTATAGGGATATTTTCAACTTGGTATTCCAAGTCCTCTGATTCTCCTCTATTATCCTTCTAATGATTATGATTAGATTCTTATTGGTGGACTTAGCCATCCCATTCCTTTTTGGGTAGGAGTTAGAAGAAGTGCTAAGGTAGATGATGTATCCCAATTCCCACTGACTCATTTTGGTTCCCAAGAAAGCTAAAGCATTATCTGAGATGATGGTAGCTGGGACTCCAAACCTTGTCACTAGGCCTTCATAAATATCCAAGACTATACTTTCATTGGCCTCCTTCAAAGCAATATCTTTTACCCATCTCATGAAGTAGTCTATATTAGTCAAGACCCATTTGTGGCTAGCACTAGAGGGAGGGTTGATCATCCCTATGAAGTCTAGGCCCCATTGCATGAATGGCTATTCTACTTAAATAGGTTATAGAGGCATTACAAATAGCCATTATTTCCCATCAAAGAGAGCACACTTTTGGCACTTTCATACCCAGGCATGGGTGTCTTTGAATAGAGTGAGCTAGAAGTAATCATCTTTCATAATCGTTGTAGCTATAGGCTTAGGAGCAAAGTGACCACTAGCTGGCCCATCATGGAACTCAAACAACACCCTATCAACCTAACTTGGGTCTATGCACCTTAAGAGTACTTAAAAAAAAATTCTTCTAAATAGAACCCCATCAATCAAGACATAAGGGAGATATTGGATTGTAAAATATCTCCTCTTGGTCTTATCAGGGCCCTACAGGCACTCACTAGTGAGAAGGAAACATTTCATGTTTGATACCCAATCCTTCATGACTGATGGTTCTTCTGCTATATCTTCATCATGGATTAGCAAAATGTCCTCTTTCTACTATTTAAGGTCTATATCAAGGTGTTCTAATAGGCCTTTTCCCCTTACTAGCTTGGTGGTTTTGATGTCCACATCATATTCCATTACTTTGGTGATCCATCCCACTCTCTTTTCATTTAAATCATGGTTGATCAAGAAATCTTTGATGTTGGGATGTGGCACCATGAGATGAACCCTATTGTTAGATAGCATGTGTTTGAATTTATTTAGGCTTCATATGACCACAAGGACTTTCTTTTCCACATATGTATACCTGATCTCAAAAACTTCTAGGCCTTGGCTAAAAAATGCAAGCAATTGTTCAAGGTTCTCACCATTTTCTTGGGTAAGCATAGCAGAGATTACTTCTTCATTTTTGAAGGTGTAGAGGTTGAAATCCTTGGTGAGGTTAGGACTGATCAAGGTAGGAACTTGGGTGATAGCCTACTTGATCCCTTCAAAACTATCCTTCTTTTGCACTGTTCACATGAATTTCTCATCTTTCTTTAACATGGAGGTCAGTGGCTTGACTATCTTGGAAAAATTTGGGATAAATCTCCTGATGAAATTTATTTTTCCAAAGAATATTTATAGACCTTTCTTATGCTTAGGCAAAGATATCTCTAGGATGGAGTGAACTCTTTCTAGATCAATGGTCAAGCCCTTTTTCAAAATAACATGACCAAGGAGTTTACCTTCATAGACAACAAACACGCATTTCTTTGGGTTGAGAGAGATAGTGAACTCTCTACACCTCTCTAATATTTGCCTAAGGTGTCTTATATATTGGCCTACTTCCTTAAAAAATACTATCACATCATCAAGATATACCAGTACAATATTATTTATTAGGCCTTGAAAAGCCATGTCCATGGCTCATTGAAAAGTGGCACCAGCATTAGATAGTCCAAATGGCATTTTCTAGTAAGAAAATGTCCCCCACTTGGTAGTAAAGGCTATCTTGTATTGATCATAGTCTTGCACTAAAATCTGATTGTACCCTAAATACCCATCCAAGAGGGAGAAATGTTCACTTCCTATCACCATTTGGAGGATCTACTCCATACTTGGGAGAGGATAGTGGTCCTTCAATGAGACTTTATTGAGGTCCTTGAAATATACATATAATCTGATCTCCCCATGCTTTTTTTGGATAAGAACAAGGTTGGCTATCCAATAAGAGTGTTTGATCAAAAATATGATTCTGGACTCAATCAACTTGGTGAGTTCCTTCTGCATGAGAGGCTCAATATTTAGGTTGATAGGCCTTTGTTTTTGTTTGATGGGCTTGGTGCCTTCCTCCATCTCAATAGTATGTTGGGATAAACTTGGGTCAAAACCCTTCAGGTCACTATACTCCCAAGTGAAGACATCAATAAATTCTTGGCACATTAAGATGAAATCCTACCTTTCATGATCTGTACATACCTTCCCAAGTGTAAGCATCCTGTTCTTAAATATCTCAACCTTTTCATAGTTTTCTTTCTTCATTGTGATGCTTGCTTTTTCATTTTTCAATTGGTCATCCTTGTTAAAGATACTTTTGAGAGTGACCAAGCCTTTAGGAAGTTTTTTGTTCTTCAACTGAAAAATTTGGCTGCCATACTGCTATTGTAGCTTGGCTTGATTTCTAGAGGCAAACTCAACCTCCTCTTATAAGAAGAGCACTGTCTATTAATCACTATCAAACACATGCCAGTTGGTGATGTTATTAGGCATAGATGGTCTAATTACCACTTTTAAATGGTGCAAACTGCTATCTTAGTCTATCTCCTTGGAGACATCAAATTGAGCACCAAATGATGCTAGTATGTCAGCTTATTTATTCCACTCTCTTGGAATGGAAGTAACATTGAAATCAAGGAAACTCTCCACTAAGTTCCACACCTTATGCTTGTAAGACTTAAGCAAAGAATTCTTTGTTAGATTTCAACCTCTCACCTTATTTATGATCAACTTGTTGTCCCCAAAAACTTGTAGCTCTTTAATTCCTCTTTTCCTTGCCCACTCTAAACCATGAATGAGAGATTCATACTCTAAAACATTGCAAGTGTAGGAAAATTAGAACTTGAAAGTCAAGAAGTATTTCTCCTGTGAAGGGGAAATTAATAATACTCCACCATTAGCTCCCAATGTGCTTCTTGAGCCATCAAAGAAAAGCTACCATAAACCTGAGCTCTCCTAGTTTACTTTCATCAAATTTGGTATAAAAGTACCCTCTTCATGTATTGAATGGATCTTTCCACCTACCTCCTCTATGAACTTGTATGGGTCATGTTCAAAGTTGTCACTTCTCCATTCATCTAAGAGTAGGTCAGCAACTCCTTCAAGGGTAGAAGGTAGAGATTAATCCACTTGGAAATCTTCTTCATCGATAATAGCATAGTTGACATTAACCACTTTGAGTGAGTATGGCTCCAGATGATCTCTATAGATTGGCTCTAACTTAATGTTGAACTTAGTCCCATTTTTTATTGTAAAAACCATGTAATACTAGTTTGCTGCTAGGTACTCACCTATTTTGGATGTGAAATCCCTAGATAAGCAAATGGAAAAGTAGGGAGAAACATCTACCACCACCACATCATGGGGAACTGAGAAATTTAGATAGTCATGGAGTGTCAAGTTCAAGCCTCTCACCACTCCTACTATCTTGGCTAGTGATCCATCTAGATGTAGGACTCCCTTGGTCATTTCTTCATATTTGAGTCCTAGCTTATCCGCTATGCACTTGGGCATTACTGAGGTACTTACCCCACTATTAATATGTAGTTGTGTACCAAGAAATATCCTATGACTAAGGATAGATAGAAAGGGGGAACCTTTTCTTCATTCTTTACTTGGCCTACTATGGAGGGGTGCCCATTCATGATCAAAATGTTATCAACTTTTATTGGGATAGCTAACTGATATAGCTCATGTAACTCCTTCTAGAGTATGTCCTTTTGTCCTAGTATTGCCAATGAATCTCATAAGGAGATATTAATGTGTAGCTTCTTCATCTAGTCTACCACATTAATATGAGGGTTTCCCTATTTCAAATTTTCTTTGGGGTTGCTTGCAGCTTGAGGTGCAAGCCAAGGAGTTGAGGGTGTAACTGGTGGCCTAAAATTTGGAAATTTTTGGTTCACATGTGATGAAGAAGATGATGCAGATGTTTGGGCAGCTTCTTGGGCTTCTTCCATAGCTCTTATTTTAGACCTAGTTTTGGTTTCAACATAATCATCTTGGTTGTTTATACTGCCCATATAGTTGACTACACAAAATTTACCTTCCATGTGATTCATGATAATGGAATTGGGTTGAGCCTAATTATTACCCATGCTAGGTTGTATTGACATCTCAAAGCTTGGGAATTAGGTAGCCTGATTATCTTGTGCATTCATATATTGACTTGATGTCTCATTTGTATAAGTAACCTGATCTTGACCATATCCCAGGGATGAACAATTTGGCTATTCTTGTACCAAATTATTTTGAGCAGGCATAAGAGCTTTGAATGATGAACACCTGGATTATACCTTTAGTATGGTTTGGCCTATGCAAACTAACCCTATCCTTGATTATAATTATAAAAAGGGAGTTTATTTTCTTATTTGAACTACTAATATCCTTGGTTTGGTTGGTAGTTTTGGCCTTGTTGTCCACTAGTTCATTGGTCACATTTTATAACAAGCTCTTAACTTCATGGAGTTAATTGGGTGAAGTATTAGTCAAATTTTATATGCTAGGTAGAGGAGCTAAGATGGGTGTAGTAGTCTAGACTGGAGGTGGCAATTAAGGGAAGAGTGGCATATGAGGTCTAGGGGCTATCTTTCTCACTTGCACCAGGCAATTTTCAATGGCTATGGCTATTTCATAGGTAGTTGGTAGCACTTGTCCTCCCATGGACTATATCATGACAACAATGTCATTGTTCAAGTATTTTAAATAATAGAGGAAGGCATAGCTTGGGGTTAGTCTTACCAAAATGGGGATTTTGTCCCATGTCTTTTGAAACCAGGTATTGAAATCCTGCATGAATTCATGTGGAGCTCTCTTCATGGTGGCCAGTTTCTCAGCAAGAGAGAGGTGATCACTCTTCTCCCCAAATCTATTCATTAAGAGAGTGCCTAATTCATTCCAGGTGCTAACTAAATTCATAGGCAAAGTGCCATACTAGTCCAGAACCTTACCCTTAAAAGACAATGCTAGCAACTTGATAGCAATATTCTCTTCAGTAACGTTGTGAATACTATAGAGGTTGGCAATATTTTTGATGTGCTCAATGGTAGTAATAGGCCCCTCCCCATTAAAAGGAGGAACACTCTTAAGGGCTATCCCTAGGATTGGGTCATAATGTAGAAGTTTCAAGGGGATCTGACCATGAAAAACCACAAAAGGTAAAGCCATGGTGATGATAGGGTTCTGTTAGGGTCTTCATGTGTAAGTATATTTTATAGTAGGTCTAGGAAAATGCCTTACTGTATAGGGATGGGTCCTTGCATATCTCATTTGACTTGATAAGTTTAATGGTAGTTCAACAAATTCAAAAGGGACACCTTTGGCAATAGATCATGTAGTGATCTTAGGCATAGGATGTCAGGTTGATCTCTGACTAGAGACTGATATTGAAAATGGAGTCTCCAAATACTGGATTAGTGGTTTATTCTTGCTATAACAGGACCAACACCAATCTTGGAACTTTTTTGAGCAATTAAAAATGGTCCCACCCAGTGTGCCAAAAACTATTGATGCTATGGATTACACCCTTGAGAGGAGGCTCAGCTTCTCTCTTCCACGTGGCACAATGGAGACTCCCCTCTTACTGTGGGTCTGGCAAAACTAAGGGGAAAATATATAGATAAGGCCTAACTCCCTTTGATGCATCTCTGTGGTCCTAGATTTTTTATTGCTAATAATGGGGGGGGGATGAAAAGAGAGAATAAATAACCAAAACAAAAAACTACTCTAAGTGGTGATGCACCAAATGATGTTGATCTACTTAGCTATTCACACTTCAACTAGAAAGGGGGTGAACATACACTTTATCTGGAAAAATCCCAGACTATAGGGAGCTTTAAAAGAGAGGCTTAATGAAGACACACAAGAAATGTAACTTACCATAGGCACTATAGAAAGCACACTATCTGATAGCTACTCTTTTCTATCTCTATGCTCCAAATGCAACACTTCCTGTTAACCTACAAAAATGGTTCCTTGGCTACACTAGGTATGTTGGTGTCAATCTGTGAAAGCATCAAGCTAAAAATGACTAAGCATAGAATTGATACATAGACACACTTAAAAGTATATCAACCAGATAGAGGTAAAATGCATTCTTATTTATCAAAGGTAAAATTTTGGCAGGGCTTCACCTTACAAAATGAGAGAGATCTCTCCTTCAACTGAGAGGTTACAATATATATATATATATATATATATATATATATATATATATATATATATATATATATAACATTAAGAAGAATACTTTGGCACTTTCTAAAATAAGTGGCCCATGTTGTGTTAAACACCTTGGGAAGAGGAAACTACTAAAGGAACCATGTTGTAGGTGTCATAAGTCTTGACTTTGGTGCCTAATCCATATTAAATATCACTATAAGAGCATGGGTCACTTTGTATATTTGAATGATAAGTCTTCTTCTTAACGAAATTCACATGGTTGTCTACTCATTGATGTAAAATGAGGAAAAATGAGCCATTCTATTGAATGCCTATGCTCTCCTTGGTGGCCACTTGGTAAAGACTATTTCATTCTTGTGTTGATGCTTTCTATGCCACCTAGACCATTTCTATCTACTCCTATGCTTGGATTTTGTCTTTTCCTATATTTTTGGCCCCTTTCTTAGTGGGTCACTGAGTTCACTTGCGGCCTTCACATATGAGTTCTTTTCGGCTCTCTTCAACTATTAACATGCATGGGCCCATTTTTTTAAACATTTTAAAATCAACAGCTATTCCATCACCATAAAGTTGGCATCTATAGGCCCATCACCATTTGAAAGGCAATGACTATTTCACTACCTTAAATTTAATGTTTACACACCTATCACCAGATGTTTGAACCTCCAATGGCTAGTTCACTACGTTGAATTTGATGTCTTTGGGCCCATCACCCCTTCAAAAATTTCTTTGGCTTTCCAATTCTTTCATATTTTCCCCTTGGATTTTCTCCTTGGATTTTATTCAATTAAAATGTATGAAGAAATCCTTTGCTTTTGCTCTTTGATGAATCTACTCACTGCCTTCTGTGAGGGCCCTTTGGGTCTTAGAATGCCACTTCAAAACTTCTAATTTTGTCCTTCCTGACCAAAGTGTCCTCTAAAGAAATTATGTTTCCCTTTTTACGAACTACTTAGGCCATTTTAGGTTCTTCAATTATGACTTTAAACCTTTTGATTAAACCTAAACCCTTTTTTAGAGTTCAATGGTTCAACGGTTCAATAGTTTAATGCCCTATGTTCTACAAGGAGTCATGTTCACTCAATTCCCTTGTGAATTTAATGTATCATTTAACCTATTGTTTGAACCAACCACTTGAACTAACTGCTTGAACCAACTGCTTGAACCAACCACTTAAACCAACCGCTTGAACCAACCATGGTTCAATCAGTTCAATAGTTCAACACTCTATATTCAAAGCTTCCGAAAAGATCATGTGACTATTATCTCTTTAGAGCCTTGTAAAAGACTTATATCTCTTTGAAGTCATCCCATTCCCTTATCAAAAAGGCCTATGAAAAATAGCTGCCTATAATGAAATAAACCTTTATATCAACTCAAAAAATATACAAAGCTCAATTCACTTGGCTCTTTTACATAATAGGTCTACTACAAAGGGAAATGACACAATTACAGTGGGCAGAATACATCCAATATTGATAGTTCAAGAAAATAGGGAAAGGAGACTGACTTTTGGCCTACAAGACCAAAATGGTCAATAAAACCAATTGAAGGATTTTCTATGGTTATTAAGAAATGTGGCATAATTAGCTTGCTTAGAGGAATCTAAATATTGGCCAATCTTGAAGATGTGAGGGTTATCATGAGAGGGTAGAATGTGTCAATGGTTGATTTATTTAACATAGCTTATGTTTTGGATGGGAGTGATCATTGGATATAGGAATCATCTGTACCCATATATGTTAGAATTACATCATCATCTTGACATTGGACAATGTTAAAAGTGGGAGAGTCTTCATCAATTATTTCAAGATGAATGAGAGGAAGGGACCTTGTTTCCTTACGCTGATGATAGGTGATAAGCCCCAAATGGATGGCATTTATTGAAAAAAATTTAGGAGGTATAGATACATCTAATTCAATAGGTGATGGCAGAGAATAAGGTGGAGAAGGAGAGTCTAGTTCTTTAATAATTGGTACATGGGAAGTTTAATGAGTTTAATTTTTTCATCATATCCCACCCCATGTCTCTTTTTGGCATTTTCAATGGTCACGCTAGTGGGATATTCAATAGGTGTATGGACACCCTATTTATAATGACCCAAATCAAATCCTTTCTAGGAACATTGATAGAGATAGGTGTGAGAAAATATAGGATTACTCAATAAAGAGAAGTCATAGATAAATGGTTTTGGTAAAGAAGATGGATTGTTGATAGTGGGACCCTGATCAATTCCCCCATATATGAAATTAGTTTAAAGGTTAGGGGGGCCATAAGGGATGACCATCCCAATTTGGGGATCATAATTTGGGTACATCTGAAGTCTTCCATACTCTTGTGGAGTATAGAACATGTCTAGCATCAACAAATGATATTCACTGAGTGACAAATGTTGAAAAGTCTCCTTCATGGGATCCTTGTCAAGAATTTGTGTTGCCAGTATCTGTGTAACCATGGGAGTGGAGTTTGTGGAAGATTTAGAGGTATCATGTGGGGAAGATGATGTTTTCAATGGAATTAGAACATAATTGGGACTATAAGTCATGTTGCATGTTTTAAATGGAGGTGGGTTAGTAGGTATATCATGTACTTGTCCATCATGTTCAAACTTGACACAATGGTGTAAAGTTGAGGGTACACATGCCATAACACATATCCAAGATCATTAAAGTAGTATGTTATATTATAAATCTCCTTACACAACATAGAATATCTTAGGAATAGTGTGGGGACCTACATGGATATGTAAGACAATAGTTCCCACCATATTAGCTGTGGTATCATTAAAGGAGCAGATTACTAAGTCAGTTTGAGACATGAAATGTTCAAGAAGGGATAGTTGTTTGTAGGCATGGGTGGAAATAATATTAATACTAGCTCCCCCATTGATCATGACTCTCTTGACATGAGTTTTATCAATATATGGAATAATAAAAAGGGCATAATCTTGATCTTTAGGGTGTTGAAATGGGATTTTTGAATCATTGAAAGAAATTAGGGAGATGGAATTAAGGGAGCCAACCAATGCTACAAGAGGTTGGGGATCATCTGATTGTACCTCAATCACTTGCAAGGCACTAATCAAATCTTGACCATGTTGGGATGAGTTTTGGATTAACTCATATAAAGACATTTTCATAGGAGTTTAGTGAAGTTGTTTCACCATTGAGCTTTGAATAACGTCTGAAGATGGTGTTTTAAGATCACCTAAGATGGAAATATTAGGATTATATGGAGTATCTTTAGTGAAGGTATGAGCCCAAGGAGAAATGACCTTTCCCTTAGCTTTATCTTTTTATTTTTATGACCGTGTAGCCACATTAACTATGTTGATCTAAAATGTTGGTGAAAGAGGTGGTAAAGGGGTTATGAACACATCTTGGGTTTGAATTTAGGTGGAATAGTAGGAGGGACTATAAATGCCAAGGTGGAATAATAGGAAGGTTAACAGGAGTATCATTGAAGAGAGTGTCTACATCGAAGTGTTATCAAATGATTAGTATGAGGGATTTATAACTCTCAGTATCATGTCTAGGTGAACAATGATATAAACATAATTGTGTATCATTAAACCAAGATGGATTCATTCCAAGAGGAGTATAAGGCTTAATGGGAGGAAGAGTTATTATGGATGATTGAAATAACTGACATAGGAAAAATCTCTGAGAGGCTGTAGGTGGGCTCACACTTGTGCTAATAGGAGTGGACACCTTCTTTTGTTTCGATGTTGAAAAGGTAATTTTATGTGGTGATTTGTTTGGTGATGGTATAATTACATGTTTTTCTGTCACTTTCTTAGTGTTAGATGTGAAAGGCCTACTAGATGGAAAAGGCAGGAGTGGAGGTAACTTAACCTTTTATTTTGCTTGGGTCAGCAATATTCTAACTATAGTAGAGGGGTGTGGTCCCAAAATGGATGATAAAGTTGAGGGTTAAAGAAGGGATCAATGAGATCTAGGAAGCTTATTTTTTTTTTAATTCAGGTCACAAAACTCTAACTTGTGGTTGAGAAGTTAAATCTAATTTCACCTATGGATGAATTAAATTAGAGATGGGGTGTATGCCTAAGGGCCTGATCTGCTTTAATATGGTAGATTCCTATGAAGGTGAGGGTTCTGACATAGATAGCTAAACTTTAGGTGCTTTTAGTGAAGAAGCTCTAGCTTTGTCAAAGACTTTGGGGTAAAGGGTAGTGAGATGATTGGTGGTAAATGTTTACATTCATTGTGTTGGATAAGGAGTTTTAAGTCAGTCCTAAAATGCTACATGATCTAGCTTCATGGAGTCAATAAATTCTAGACTTTTCATGAAATGTGAGAAGGGTTTAGATGAAGTTGATGTAGGCCTTATAGTTGTGTCTTTAGAAGGTTGAGGTGTTTGGGAAAGAGGGAAATTGTTGGTTTTTGTTACTTCAGGCCAAAGATAAGAAAGAACTATAATGGGGTCCTCTTTCATAGAGATGGGAGATGAGACATGGTCTGCTATGGATGGAGGAGAGGTAGGTGAAGAAGTTTCCTCAAGAGGGTAAAGCATAGGTATTATGGCTCCCTCAACATGTGGGTGAGGCATAGGTAAAGTATGATCCTCTTTAGGTAAAAGAAGGGGTAAGAGTGGTATAATTGGAGTAGGCACAATAGGTCTATCATCTATTGTGGGAGTAGATAATACTAACTCCTCTAAGTTCAAAGGTGAAGTGGATGGGGTACTACTCTCTATAGGTGGAGGAGAGGTAGGTAAAGAGGGTTTTTCAAGAGGGTATAATATAGGAATGATGTTCCCTTCAACATGTGGTTGAGGAATTGGTAGGGTGTGGTCTTCAAGTGGTAAGAGGATAGGTAATATTGGTGCAAAAGGAATTGGCATTATGGGCTCCTCAAGTGGAAAAATAAGTGGTAAAGGAGGCTCTTCCTTATGAGGGAGTGGAATGGGTGAAATAAGTTATTCTACGTGAGGAGGAATAATGGGAAAAATAAATACCACTAAATGTGGGGGAGTAGTTGATGAAATGGGTGTCTCCTATTGAGGGGAAGGTTGAACTAGAGGTAAAGGAAATAACATATTAACCGTATTGATATTATGATCACCTGGGTTAGTTATGGTCTGAATAATATTTTGATTTTGTTAATGGTTAGGAAAAGGGTGTTTGAACACATCCATACTTTTATTAGGGGGTACATTAGCATTATCCAAGATGAGATCACCCCTATCAAGCATATCTTGAAAATTTTTCTTGAATGTCTTACAGTTATTAGAATTGTGTCCTTTAACTTGATGGTAACCATAAAACTTATCTTCCTTATACCAAGTTGGGATAGGATGGGAAGGGTTGAATTTTATAGGAGGTTTTATTTGAGGAAGGGTTATGACACCTTATTGTAATATTTTTTCTAAAATGTATGTGTATGATTACCCAATGGTAGTGTATTATCTTTGTTCATACCACTGTTAGAATTGCTTGGTCAAATTTTGAGAACTTGAAGAATTTGATTGGTTTGTGGTTGTTGAAGAGGATGACTTAATGACCACCGCATTAGTAGAGCCTTTAGATTTTTAGTTAGAAGGAGAAGTTTTAGAGGAGGAGGAGTCATTTGATTTAGAATTTGGATTATTACTATGCAACTTGACTTTGCCATCATCAATAGTGTGAACTTCAAGTTTTTGTGCCATTGTAAAGGCCTCATCAAATATGAAAAAAGTTTGTACCCAGAGTGTGGATGAGATGTGATTAACACATGCCCTTGAAAAGAGATCAATAAGCTTAGGTTGGGGTAAGGAGAAGGAGAGTTTATTGATCAAGCTTTTCTAATGAATGACAAAACCTGCAATAGACTCATCGTCAAATTGTCTGATAGAGTAAAGGTGTGTTATAGAAAACTTTTTAGAAATATTAATAAAGAAATGGTCTAGGAATGTTTGTATGAGTTGGGTAAATGAGAAAAGGGAGTGATAAGGTATGGATCTATACCAATCCAAGGTATCACCAAAAAGGGACATAGGGAAAGTGTGAAGTAATAATGCATCATCATGCCCTATTAAATAATAAGCATGTCTAAATGTTTGCAAGTGATATTATGGGTCATCTTTACTTTGGAAATGAGTAAATTTAGGGAGTTCCCATTGGCTTGGATAAGGGTGAATAGGCATAGAAGGATGGATGGGTTCATTTTATATCTAATAATAAGATAACACATTCTTTGAACTAGAAATAGATGTCTCTAGATTAGACATCTTGTCCATCAACATATTAATGAGGTCTGGAGGGGGGTTAGTTGGGAGGATACCTCCTAAATTATAGGAAACCTGATAGGAAGTAGAGGGAGTGTATGACATAGCTTTTTGAGGTTGTGTTAGGGCAACATAAGGATAATGAGTCATAGGCTAGGGTATAGAAAGAAAAGGGGCTTGTCCCATTGGGTTAGAGACTATGCTTTGATTGGTTGTTATTGTAGGTTGGATTATTATCATGGTTAGATTGGATGAAGGGTGAGTTGTAACTCAAGTAATTATAGGCATGAGGTTAGATGGAATAGGTACTAATAAATTCTAAAATGGGGTAAGACTTGACTGAACTGGTTATGCTTGTAAAAGTAGGGAAGTCACACCAAGGTTTAGGTGGGATTGGGCAGTTGATGATGCTAAACTTTGGACATTGTTTATAGTTGGGTAACTCATCAAAGTGGTGGTTTTGGGTAAGGGAAAATAGTGGAGGCAATTGAAACTAAAGTTATCTCCATTATAGAGGTTGGCATACCATAAATTAGGTCACATAAAGAATTACAAGTTTGGCTCATAGGAAGGTAATGTTGAAGGGCTACTACATTACAATCAAGAATTTAGTAAAATCTTGATCTCCCTCAAGCACAATGGGAATTTTGTTGGGCCTGGGAGTATGCTTTGTATCTGAAGTATGCTCCATGATAGAATTAAAAGTGAGAGGGGAAGGTAGAAGTGGTTGCTGACTTACGTAATTGGCAAGAATTTTGGCTTGATCTCAAGTTAATACCATGCAAGAGGAAGTATAAATAGTCTTACTACCCTATATTAGTGATAGAATGAGGAAAAACTAGGTTTGAGTGCAAGTAAGTGGGTTATTTTAGCTTGTGATTTTGAGAAAATGAAAATTACATAGTCACCAATGTCGATCATTTGACCAATGTTGGTATAAAAGGTTTGCTGACATCGGTGGATTAACTGATGTCGGTAGGTAAAATCTATCGATGTCGATAGAGTTAACTAATGTCAGTCACTGTGATATCCTGGGAGATGGAAAATCTAATGTTTTAGAAAACTAGGATTTGAAATTAGGTAAAACAATGGATGTAAGAGGTATGTGTAAAAAGAAAGAACACTAAAAAAACATGATATAATAGGTTATACAAACTAAGTATTAAAAATAGTATTGATTTTATGAATCAATAGGAAAACATCCTTACCAACTCCAAAATACAAAATATAATAGAAAAGTAGAAAAAGAACATACAACAAACAACTATTAAGTCTTAGAGATTAATTTTTAGTCTCATGTTATCTTATGCCTTAATTAGATAGTGAAAATAGAATTTGGTTATCGAAGGTACTAAAAAGCAATCTAGAACTAGTTTTAGGTTAATATTAGTGATCAAGAGATATATGTTAGAATAGGTACATGGCTTGTTATAGGAGCTTTCTCTCTGCACTTCATGGACCTGGAGCTAAGCCAGATTGCTTAGTCAAAATATAACTTCTGTCTAGAGTTTATACTTTGCCAAAGGATGGAGTGGGTTCTCACCTTGGTGGTGAAATCCAAGTAGGATAGCTGGGTAGAGTAAGGTGATCTACCAGGTGATGAAATCATGATGGAAATTTTCTCAAGTGAGTTTAGATTTTTTTTTATGTTAATGTGATTTAGTTTTGTAACATAGGTGCACTACAATTTATTCAAAATGCTTGTAATTAACTAGGTGAGTTAATATGCAACAAGCAAACAATGAAATGCAGAAAGTTTTAGACCCAAATATGAAATGTTTAGATTCAAATGAAAATAAAGATGAAAAAGGAGTATAGAATGAAATTCACTATCTTAATGTGCATGAAATAAGAAGTAAAGAAGATATTCTTTTTAACTTTTAAAAAAAATGATAAATTGCTTTTAGAGGCAAAGAGAAAAGAAAGAAAATTTTAGTTTAATGCTTTTAAACAGAAAATAAAATGTTAGATTTTTCATTTTAAGAGAGAAGAGAAGGAGAAAGTGCAATAAATTAATTTTTCACTATAATTCACCTATATGAATGCTTCAAACAAGAAATGAACCCAAGGAAAACTCTAGGGTCACACCAAGCATGCCAAAAATATTTTTCTAAATTTTGTCTATTTCAAGTCTAAAGGAAAATAGAAAAGAATGATGGGCATAAGTGATTAGAATAAAACTAGATTGGTTTGCACACCATATCTAGATGTTATGGGCACTCCTTTTTGGTTGAGGACTACCTGCAAGTAAGAAAGCACTACCACAAGATGTTTGTTAGTAGTTAAATAAGTGGGCTGCCAAGCTACGTGCTTGTTTTAAGAAGTGTGAAACTTCCTTAGAGATGATAGTCCAATTTTGAGAGACAAAAGAGTAATAAATAAATAAAAGAGAGGTAAAGAGAGAGTGAAAGAGAGATAATATTACTGTTATTCACAACTTGAGTGTAGCAGAGAGTGATGGGGTGTAGGTGGTATATTCTATTTATGTTTTGGAAGTTATTTGGGTAGGTTTTGGAAAGGTTAGGGAATCCACAGTCACTAACATCAATGGGGGAGTGATCGATATCAGTTATACTACTAAGGTCAGTGGTGAAGGTAACTAATGTTTGTTAGGTTACCAAGGTTGGTAGGGGTAATAATTAACTAGGGGCTTACAAAAGGATTTTATGGGTCTAGGAAATGGTTTTGATCAGGTCTGGAAGGTCGGGGAGAGTTATGAGAGAGAGAGAGAGAGTATGGTTTGGATAGATTTAGTCTAAGGTTTGGTGTGTTAGGTCAAGGGGAAACAAGCAAGGAATCTTTGTAACTCCCTCATGGGGGTTCAGTTAGGAGTATGTAAAGCAATGAATAATAGATATGAGGTGATAGTAAAGTAAATACTTAAAAGACCTATATAATAAGTGATGTAATTATCTATAGTAGTCACTAAATGATAAGTGCCAAATTGATGGTCCCTATCAGGTAGTCTAAACTGATGACCTAAATAGAGAGAACAAGCAGGTGTTATTGGTCCTCAAGAGCTTAGTTCCTAATCATGATTGACTTATGCAAGATTACAATAAGTTAGGATGCCAAAATTTTAATGCTGAGAGCATGAATGTAATTAAGAATTATTATTTTTATTTCTACTGACCTAAACTTCAAGTTGGAGTTTGGCTTATATCACTGATGTTAGTGATCCCATCAATATCGGCCATGTGTTGACTGACATCAACAACCATAGAATAGGTAAACCTTACTATTTTTGGCTTGTTTTCTATTATTATTCATGCCAAGTGTGGCACCCATCACAAAATAGTAAAAATAAGAGGTTAAGAAGGAGGTAGTTGATTAGGAATTTAATTTAGAAGTGAGAATAAGTCTTGGGTAGTTAGGATGAGGGGACTAGGTCTTCGAGGTGACTCATCAGGTGAGAATTAGTCATAGGGCAAGCTGGCTAGGTAAGGTGGAAAAAGGGGTTTTTAATTAACTTAATTAAGTATTTTAAATTAATTAAATGTGTGAGGGGTAAAATCATGGGTTAGGGAAGCTAATTGTTATTATTAAAAAATGGGCTACAATGGGTTTCAACATAGGGAGTTATACACGTGTGTGTGATGTAATTTTGGTGTCTACAAAAGTACTAAGAACAAATGATCTACAACTAAGACCTTGTGAGAATACAAAGATTAGATAAAAATGCTAAGATTAAACCAATACAATGCAAACCTTTATTGAAAACCTCATCTTTGCATATGATTTAGCTTAGATGTATCTTCAAAAAATATTTATCAATTTAATTCCCAAAATGGACCATCTCTCCTTGAATATTTTAGAATTTGAGTTGAGAGGCATGAACTTTGATGAATGATTTATCATGATAGAATGACAGGGCTTCATCATGAATCTTGAGAATGTTGAATAACAAAGACTAGAGGTTTACTTATAATAAATTAGGATCAATGGGACCCATCATCTTGAATCTAAGATGAATAGTTATAAATGAGTCCTCAATAATGCACATAGATTACTAATGTGAGCTCTTCATATTACTCAATATGAAGGGTCTAAGATGGCTCTTGAAAATATCTTGTTTCCAAGATGAAGGGTGGAGAATAATTCCTAATAAAGTACATGGATAACCAATGTGGACCCTTCATCTTATTTCTAAGATAAGGAGTTGAGAATGATCCTAAAATATATCACAAGATTCATTATGGGCCCTTCCATATTATCTCCAAGATGGAGGGTGGATAATAATCTTGCATATTAATTCATTTATTAAAATTCTTGGCTCACAAAATAATATCCCATGGGATCTCAAGATCCTTTCTTGAATGAATATGCCCTTTTAGAGGGAGAGAAAGAATAATTTAAAGTAAATTATAATTCCATTTACATATAAATATAATTAGAAGAATGATTAATTCAATTTATCAAAGATCAATTTAATTAATATAATGTGAGAAATTTGATGATAAGAATGATTTAGGGAAGGGGGAATTAATTGTACTAATTGATTAATGAAGGAAAATTAGTGAATTGAGCAGAGTAGAATAATTGAATAGAGATAATGATGAGAATGATAATTGAACATATTTAATACTATGAATTATTCCACCTAGAGATGCCCCAAGGTGAATTTAAACTCGTATATTAGATGAATAAATGATTCAGATTAATTTGTGTGTAATTATAGGAAGTCATTTCATTTTAAAAATTTGACATGGAAGTGATAAAAATAGAGTGTCTACGTTTACTCCTAATTTAGAAGGCATTGCATGATGTAGATGAAACAATGTCTTCTTAAATAATGAGAAGCTAAAAAATGAGGATGAAAAATTAGATGATGAAATAATGGATGTTGTAATTTCATCATTCCCAACTAACATGTGCAGATGATTGAATGTAAAAATAATGATATGATTTGAATGAAATTAACTAGGGATTATTAACCATCAAAAGGGCATGTAGGGATGAAAGATATGGATGGAAATTCATAAAAGTGAGGAATGATCTAGAATATAAGAGAATATTAACTTGCAAAAAAAATTACACCATTTGAGCTTAAGTTTTCATGCTTTGAATTATGATGATGATGGATTGATATTCCCCAAGTAGGGAAAAATTGGAGAAGGATAATTAAAAAAAAAATCACATTTTGAATTGATCCAAACAAGATGAAAGCTATGAGCATGGAATGATAATTCACCCCAAATAGGGTGGAATTGATTTGTTTTGCCCCAAACATGGAAGATTTGATTTGATGACTTGATAGAGTGATTGATTGGAAAGAATAAATAAATAATTTAACCTATTACATAGATTAAATATGTTATTAATGATATTAAGTTGATAATTTGACACAAACATGTGTGTTAATTGTATAATAAATATTTATAGAAGCCATAAAAAATTGAGCATACAAGAATACTCAAAGTGACATGAGACTAAAGAATGGAAAAAGATAATGATTGAAAAATGATATGATTATATTGGAATAATATGGATTTTGATAAGAATAAAATAAGGGTGGTCAATTTGACCTTAGAAACTGATTGGTATTGAGTGCTACCTTCATAGTCTAAAAAGACCTTATGCTGATGTATTTCTCCCTAAAATTGGGATAAAATATGACAAAGAATGGACTAGATGATTATAAGAATAACAATTTTTGGTTAATGTGTATTAATCTTTTTTTTACATGCTTATTTAGAGATGCACATCTTGATTAACATAAATATAGCCATAATGTGTAGTCATTATGATTTAATCATGGAAAATGGGATGATAGGATGTTGTCAAAGATGACCAAAATGATTAGATAATAGATGATGATGCAAGGGGAAATATTGCCATTACAAAATTGATGATTTAAGACATTTTATACTCAATTTTTAATTTTACACATGATAGTATACATCATGGTAAAAAACACCATGATGATAGAGTTGTAATGTACATAAAGACTGACCCCCGATCTAATAGATAATTGAAAGCAATGCACCAATGATAAAACCATGATGAAAATGATGATGTATGCTAATGAATATACTCAAGTATAATTGCATGACAAGGGACACCATGATGATGACCTTGTTGGCATAATGGAATGAGTCAAGGCAATAGAAAAAAACAAACAAGAAAACATGCAAACATGGAAACAAAAAGAAATAGAAAGCATTATGTCATGAATCAAGTCAAAACACACATGTAAAGGCTCTATTAGTGCCCAAAATTGCATTGAAGTAACTGAGCCCTTATCAAGTGTAAATGCCTAAGTCTAGCCTGAGTTGAGTGTCAATGCCTAAGTCCTTGGCCAAATTCCTACTTTTAACTATTCATGTCAAAGGTCAAGATCATATTAAATTAGATAAGTATTAATTAGTCTTTACTTGGCATATGTATAAATACCATAGAATTTTTTAGACTTTTTTCATGAACACTTTGCTTGATGAAAATAGGTATTTGGTATTTTTTCCTTAGACAAAATGTTTGAAGACTTATTTCCATCAGCAAAAGTGTTCACATGAAGTCTAAAGAAATTCCTTTGTTTTAGGCAAAGTGTAAGACTCAGTTGCATCAGAGAAATTGTTTTAGATAAAATGTATAAAGCAATTGTCCTAATAAAATGATTTAGTAAAAAATACCAAAGGATTATTTTCATTAGACATTTTTTTTGATAAAAAGAGTTTGAGAGAATTTCATTTCTTCAACAAAAGTGTAAAGTTCAATTTCTTCAAGAAAAAATGCAAAGCTCAATTTTTTTTGGGAAATTATTTTAGACAAAATGTCTGAAACAATTATCCTAATGAAGAAAAAAATTTTGAATTCTAATTATTTGACAAAGGGCCTAAAGGATAATTTTTATTGAGAAAATTTCCCATGACAAAAATTCCAAAGTAATTAATTCTATCAGATATTTTATCTGTGGCAAAAAATCTTGAATGTACACAATACTTTAGAAAGATTATTGTGAGGAAATTGTTGCAAAATAAAAGTAATGACATGAAAGGGATAAAAAAGTAGGATTTTTATGAAATAGTAATTTTCAAGACTAAAAGGCCACATGAAAATAGGATGCCTAAGACCAAAAAGTTCAATGAATAAAGTACTCAAATTTTTTTTCCCAAATTGTAGGTATGATAGTCTCACAAATGTTTTTTGACAAGCACATGGATGTTAAATATTTGAAGATAGTCATGTGAGCATCAAAGTTAGGCCCTATAAATTATCAATTTGAAGTTCAAATGGAGGTAGATCCAATGGTGCACATTAATGTAGAGCAAGATGATCTGATGGTGCATGATCAAGGCTGGATAGTCGAAGGAACCTAAGACAAGCTTAGGCATGATAAGTGTTGAGATCATAGGGCATTATTAAAAGGAACAAATCACCATAAATCTCATGGATTATAATTTGATGATGCATGTTTAATCAAATGAAAATATCTAATGATGTGAGAACATAGTTAAAAAGTTAATACATGGTCATAGGCTAACGATCGAGCACATTACCAGAGATTGATGATACACATTCAAGTATATATAATCTAATTTACGCTGTGTATTAAGTCAATAATTTTCAACAAAGTGTAGAGAACCTATAGGGCTACCATGTGGCATGCTCATGTTCATCATGCATACAAGGATCTAACATTGCCACATAGGAATGTGGACATTTCAATAAATATCAACCACATATAGAGATAAGTAATGTTGAGGTCAGTGTAAAGTAAAGATATTAGTGAGTAGAAGTGACATGAAAATGCCACACAGGCATATATGTCATATTCAAAGACCCTATGCAAGGTAGTTAGTTGAGCTTTCACAACTAGTGGAAGGGTGGCTTGGCAAATTTGTAAATGAGGCATGTCAATATTGAGGTTGAAACTAATGCATTTTAACATTAGAAAATATGAAGGAAGCCCTAAAAGGCCAAATGTGGAAAGGTAAAAGTGAAAACATGCAAAATGTGAAAAATAAGTTAGAGCCAAAAGGTAAAAGGTTGAAAATGACTTGAGTCTTTTGCATCATTTCATTATTGTGCTTGTCCAAGTCCCTCCATGAGCAAGAAATTATAGGATTGCATGATCAAAATGAGCCACTCCAAGGAAGATATCCAACCCATGAATCAAGAATGTTCTCAAGCCATCATTTCAAGAGTAGGTTGTTCCATGACATGCATAAAGGAAGGGCAGTTGTCCATAAGATTTTAGATTTGCTATCAATTAATAGAAAAGCATCTCTAGATAGTTACACATAGTGACAAAATCTATTTATCTCCTTAAATGAATATCCTCCTTCTAGCTCATGTGAAAGGCATTTCTATCCAAGAAATCAAAAGGATGTGGTTTGAATCTTCATCATTTTCTATAGAGGTAGTTGTAATAATGATTTTCTTTGAAAATGGATGAATATTTCAGTTGTGACAAAGAATATTTTATCCATCTAGGAGCATCTTGGTGAGAATTTGGCATTTGAAAGTTGTAACCCTCATTCCCATATCTAAAATGGATGTAAAATGTATAAATAGGGGTTTTATCCTCTATTTTGAGGTTGTTGGTCATTGTTTTAGGTGTTCATTTTCTCTAAGTCTAGGTTCTATAAGAGTTTATGGGATCAATTTCTATGTGTATATCTTATCTCCCTTGCTAAGGTGGTTGTAGCGATATAACCATTAGTGAGCTTTGAGAGCATCTTCATGTCTCCCTTGTCAAAAGAATAATTTGACCATGCTTGTCTCCATGGAAACATTTTGAAGTGCTGATGTTTGTAATATTTATTTTTCAAGTTAATGAAAATGCTTGTGGTTCTTTTATATTTCCTATTTGTGGAGTACAATAATATATTTTTCAAATATTGTTGACTAGATATCTAGTTTTATGTTCATTACTAGTTATCATTTTAAGCATAGATCTGGGTTATAAAACCCCTTATACATTATTTTAGAACATGTTATTGAATAACTTGTTAGGGCACCCTAGGTTTATGGATTTTATAGGAAAGAGTCTTTTTGAAATTTTAGTTTCAATGTATGTTCTATTCTTTCAAGGACCATTTAGTATTTCCCACTAGCTTGCATTTGAATTTTTCTACATCTATGTTGAGGAATGATGTCATGAATTTTTCAAGATAACCTATTATTTGAAATCCATTGACATGCCACCTTAATTTTTTATAATTATCCAACATGTCCTACCCTGCATATAACACCCCCTTTACTTACTATAAGTGTTATTTTCAAGTAGATGATTAAACATTACATACTTAACATGTATCTACAATTTGTGCATTAAAGCATAGTATTTCAGTCTTTTATTTAGCCCTTTGTTATTGAAAATGTCATTTGAAATAACACTTTCCTATTTATCTTTAGTAGCTTGTATATGACCTAGTGCATTTTTTTATTTCATGTGATAACCTTTCCTAGGTGGAGTGAACAAATTTGGTTGTGTTCTAGTCATATTTGTTGATCTTTGTGCCAAAAATCCCCATGGATATTGAATTGAAAAATATATCCATGTGAGTAAGATACCCCATAGGTCCTCTCACCTTGATTTAGGTAGAAATAAAAGTAGCAAGGAACTGACCATACCCTTTGTAGGTGCCTCTCGGTCATTTTCTATGCTTGATCCATTCTTGATGCTAAACCCTTCCCTGGCTACATCAACATACTAGATAGTTTTTCATCTTTGTTTGCCATTTTCCTCAAGTGTGGAAAGTTGAGTGTACAAGGTGTATAACTAGGAACAAATACTTTATTAGCACCATTATTGGGGACTAGATTGAAATCCTAGTTACGTGTGTTGATGGGGACTCTTATAAAGAGTTGTAAGTACTTGATAATGTGAATTTCTCTAATGTTACTCAACTGATTTGGCTATCTTAGCTATCAAACCCACAACACTCCATTGGGGATGTGCCAGGAAAGTTTTAAGGCTTGATAATTGATTTCTATTGTGTTCATTATAAAGAGCTATTAAGATTGCATGTTGGGAGGTGTTTTTGCAATTTTAGACATTATTCTAAGGATGTCAATGTATTTACTTTCTATCTCATCACTAAATTAAACAACTAATGTTGTCAACATGTATCATATTTAGTTCATTAACTGTTATGATCAATAATTTTGGTTCTAGTGGTGACTCTGATTTTTATCACCTTTTTTTAAGGAAGACCAGTGCCTATTTTGAATATTTTTCTACTAAATTTTAACTTTGAATATTTTATTTTTTTATAATATAGAAGGATTGAGATCATCCTTCAAAGGTGACTCTTCTAAGCAACTTATCCCACCCCTAAGTTTGCATCAAAGACAAAGGAGACAAGTTTTGATGCCCATTGAAGAGCATAGTGTAACTGCAAAAGATTGCTTAGACTATCAAGATTATGATGACCTTGAATATTTTATTTAGATCCCTATTGTTGAGGACTATCATATATCTCCTAATGACTAAGAAACTTATAGTCTAATTTATTATCCAACTCCTTCACAACCAGCTGAATCCCCTACTAAGTCTGACCCACTAATTCCACATCATTCACCCCTTTATATCCCTTTGACAGTTGCTCATGAACCCACTATTAAACTAATAATGAGGCTTAATGATCTAGATGAGAATGAATGTCCTATATTCCATGTTCCCAAATTTAGGCTTCTCAATTTTTATGAAATGGAAATAAATTTTAAGGAAGTCCCAAATAAAGTTAGGAAATTCCTTCCAAAGTTCCAAGGGAATAATGTAGTGAGTGGTGATCAACGCCTGAGGGCTTTTCAAAATATCATTAAAGATTATGAGGTTAAGTATAAGGATGTGTGAATTGAATTATTAATCATACACTAGAAGAAGATGATCATGAATGGCTTAACTCTCTTCCCCTTAGATGAATCAATTCATGGGAAGAGATGAGGAATGTATTTATAATTTAGTATGGTGCAAGAGTTAGTCCTAGGTTTCTTTTAGCTAAGTTTAAAAACATAAATAAGAACCCCAATGAGTATGTTTAGTAATTAAACATATAGTTCAAAAAAACTATGATGTAATTTCCCAAAAACATCAAAACCAATGATACAACATGCTTGATAAAGTATTGTGATGCTTTTGATAAGAAGGTTGTGTACTACTTGAGGGACAAGGCTACCACTAATTGTGGTTGGCATTCAATATGGCCATCCAAATTAAGAAAATCATAAAGGCTATGGGAAAGCTCATGAAAAAGAGGGCTGATGTGAAGTTGGCTAATCCTGAAAAGACACATTCCACAAAGATAGATAGACTTGAGGACATGGTTAAGACTTTGGCATCTTCTATCAAATAAATATCATACAAGTTGGATAGGGATGAAAAGGGGGTCACTTATGTGTCTACCAATTAGGAGAGGGTTTCAAATCCAAATAAAGCACAAGGAAGGCCTACTTTCCACCATTAAGATAATGATAAAGGGAAGAGACCTATAGGTGATGAAAAAATAGATAGAAATCATAACAGAGGGGATGGAAAAGAAGTGCTTGATCCTTTAAACACCAAGGTAAATGCTATGAATTTTGATTTAGACATTGATTGGTGTGACAGGTGTTTCCTTCCACATTCCCCATGTGATGTAACTAAACTAATTGATGAAGATGTGGATGAACTTGAGTCTGCATAATCTAATGGTGAAATTTTGATGTTTAATTGTTTAATCCCCTGAAGTGAGATGATTGCCTCCACAAAATTTCTAAGTTTTACTATTGTTAATCAATTTTGGAGTGAAGTTGAAAAGGTCAGTGTCCCAAATCCTAAATTTTCTTGTGACATTAATATGGCACAAACATATGAGTTACCCATTCATGATTTTGATTTATTATGCTATATGATGATTAAGAAATATGATGGAGGGATTCCATCAATTGAGGATATATAATTGATAATTAATACATCAATTGTCTAAGAGAAGGAGTATCACTTGAGAAGCAAATATCAAGTTGTTACACCTCAAGACACTACCCATGCAAATCCAAAGGCATGGGATGCTAATAAAGAATTGAAGAAAACAACAATAGTCCCTGATCCCTCCAAATCAACACCTATTTCCCAAGTTGTTAAGCCTAGAGGTGCTCTTGCTAAAAATAAAGTTTCTTTGCTATCTAGTATCCCTAAGGGTACCAATGATGTTAGACAAATTCCAACCTTGAAGGTTGTTGTAAAAAATATAAATCCATCCCATCATACCCCACTTCAGACCTTAACTGACTATATCCTAGCTGAAGGTGTTGTCACCCTTCCACTAACTACTCCTCTTAGTATAATGTGTGTGATATGGCCCAAGTATTGATCCAATTGAAAATCACCATGCTACTGGTTGAAATACCTAAACATAAGAAGATGGAATTTGAATATTTGGAATTTTTGTGATAAGCTAGCTAAAAATGAAATTGACTTATCTCAAACACCCCCAAAGGAAGATGAATAACAAGAGGAGGTTATTGCACTAAATCCTGATGTGTATTTGGGGACTACATTACTGTAAACTCAGTTGAACATGGAACCATTTTATACAACTCTCTTGATCAATGGTCTGATTGTTCACAATTGTATGTTTGACTCTAGTGATTATTGAAATGTGATGCCTTTGGGTGTCTTAAATGAGATTGGGGTGAAGATTACATCTACCTTTGGTAAATATTACACCATGGACTCATGAAAAGTTCTAATTATTAGACAAGTTAAGGTGTTGTTAGTATAATTGGTAGTACATCTAGGTAAGTGTATAAATATGGATGTGGTAGTTGTAGACTTCTTACCTAAGTGGGGGATGTTGTTGTCATGAAAATGGGATGATAGAATGGGTGGAATTATATAGATGGACTTGTCTTATGCCTCCATTTCATTAGAGGGTAAGATGATAAAGCTTTATAGAGAGCCTGAGATGCTACATGTCATTGAAGATCTAAAGCATGCTCTAAATGAAGTGTTATACATAGAAGTTGATTTGGGCAACTTTGTTGGGAATGTTGACATTATTAAACAACCTTTTGTGCTTGATGTTGAACTTGATAGAAAAGGAGTAGTTTGGAGGATGTGTTTTGATGGGGCTTGCTCCAATATTGGAAATGGAGTTGGGGTTATCTTCTATGCCCCAAATGGTAAAAGTTTCATTTTTTATTTTTAGTTTTCCTTTGAGTGCACAAATAATACTATTGAATATGAGGCAAGTTTACTTGGCCTGAGGATTACCTATGTGTATGGAATTAAAAGTTTGATATTTAAGGGTGATTCTAAGTTATTGGTTAAGATGATTTGCATGCTTATGCCACAAAAAATAAAAGGTTGAAACAATATGTGAATGATGTTTAGGATTTTCTTGAATTTTTTTATGCATTCAATATTTGTTATCATGATAGGAGTTTAAATGAAGAAGCTAATAGACTTGCAGTGTTAGGTTCTTAATTTGACATTGAAAACACAATCCCTCATTATCAGTATCAGGTGAAGGTGATTATTAGGCCTTTAATCCTAGAAAATGTTCATCATTGGTAGGTGTTTGATGATGGTGAAAAAATTAAGAGGTTTTTTAATTGTGAAGTTGAGTTCCATGATTAGCTCATAGACTTGAAATCTATGGTTGAAGTTTGTGATGGGAAAGAAACCTTTTTTGGAAAGGATATTATGAAACTAAAGACAAACATGATCCCTAGAGTAGTGATAAGTTTATTAGTGTCTTTTGATGGAGTTGATAGAATCAAATCAAGATATTCATTTATCTCAAAATATGTGATTGAGTTTTATTTGGGTTGTCATGAGAATCTAAGAAAGGTTTGGCTAGGTACTCACCTAAGTGCAGTTGAGAAGCCAAGATTGTTTAGCATGGTCTTATTCTAAGTTAAAAGCACATAGGGAAGACTTATTATAGCATGTTATCCCTTTACAACCTGATAGCAAGCCTTTCAAGATGTAGGATGAGTTGAAGAAGCTAAAGTATGGTGGTATTGTTTAACACATCAAGTATTCATCATGGGTTGAAAATTTAGTCCCTATGCAAAATAAAAATGGTGACATCCACTTGTGTGTAGAATTAAAAAATATAAACAAAGCTTCTTTAAAAGATAATTATCCCCTACCTAATATGGACAACCTACTACAAAGTGTTATTGGATCAAAAAAATTATCCACATTGGATGGTTTCTTAGGATATAAATAGGTTGTGGTAAAGGAATCCGAGAGACCAAAGACAACATTTACCATGCCTTCAGGTACTTATGTATATATGAAGATGCCTTTTGGATTGATGAATGCTAGTGTAACATTTCAATAGGCTATGGATGTTGTATGAGTAGGAATAATTAATGATTTTATAGATATGTCTCAGGATGATATCACTATGTACTCCAAGACCATAGAAGAACATGTGGAGCATCTTGAGAAAGTGTTGATTAGATACATGGAGTTCAGTATTTTGATTAATCCAAAGGAATTCCACTTTGGAGTACAAAAGGCCAAGCTACTAAGACACATAGTGTCTAAAGATAGTGTCATGATTGATCCTAAAAGGGTAGAAGCCATTGAAAAAAATTGTATCCTATAGTCCAAGAAGGGAATTCATTCCTTCTTTGGAAAAGTAAAATTTGTAAGGAGGTTTGTGTCCAATTTTGTAGAGAATACTTTGCCTATTACCTCCATGTTAAAGAAGGACCAAACCATCAAGTGGAAGTAGTAGGTCACACAAGCATTTAATGACATCAAAGGAGATTTAAAGTTTACCCTTATTTTGGCCAGCCCTGATTACACTAAGTCATTTCATATATTCTCTTTTGAATCATATAATACTATTGATAATGTCCTATTGTAAAAGAATAAACATGGTCACAAGAAAAATATAACTTTCTTTAGTAAATCCATGTAAAGACATGAGCTAAATTATACCATTATAGAAAAACAAGCTTTCTCTCTTGAAAGTTGTCAAGACATTTAGGACTTATATTCTAAGTTTAAAGATTGTTGCTTATGTCTAGCATACCATGGTGAAGGACATATTGACTTAGATTAAAGTATCTAGCAAGAGATGTAGGTGGGTTAACAAGATACAAGAGTATGACATGGATATTTACACAACTAAGTTAGTGCAAAGGATGGGTCTAGCCAAGCTTATGGCTGAGACCAATTTATGAGCTATTGAGGTAAATACTACTATTATTAATGTTGATGATTCTTCAAGTCAATTTAACATGTATCTATGGTATATAGACATTGTTTACTACTTGAAAAATCTAAACTATCCCCCTAACTTGGATAAAAATCGAAGACCTCTCAAGCTTGTTTCCAAAAAATACCTCTTGACTAAGAATGGACTAGCATGGAATAATCCAGATGGGGTTATCTTGAGATGCATTCTAGAAGAATAGATTGCTAACCTGATTAAAGAATTCCATAGTGGAGTGTGTGGTGGTCATTTTTTGCCTACATTTATAGCTCATAATATTTTGAGAGCTGGTTATTGGTGGCCATCAATGTTCAAGGATGTTGCTCAAACAATCAAAAAGTGTGAGAAATGTTAACACTTTGTTAGGAGGATGAAAGCTTTAGGTTCTCTTCCCTTATATCCCATGATGATTTAAGGCCCATTCAGACAATGGGGGATGGATTTCATTGGATAAATTATGGATTTGTCAAGTGCTATACATATATGGATATTAGGGGTTAAAGCGGTCCCTAAGAAGAAAGTAACACACTAGGTAGTTATGGATTTTTAGTTAAATCAAATTATTTGTATATTTGGTGTGCCTATTAAAATTATTACTAACAATTCTATGACCTTCAAATATAAACCTTTAGTGGCATTATGTAAATAGTATAAGATTAAATTGACCTATGCTTCTAATTACAACCCTTAGGAGAATGGGCAATCAGAATCCAGTAACAAGAACTTACTCAAAATCATTAGATGTACTTTGGAAGAAAACAAGAAGAAGTGGGGTGAACAACTAAAGTTTACCTTATGGGATGATACGATTTTTCCTAAGAGAGATTTGAGAAAAATCCCTTTTAAGCTTATTTATGGAGCTCAAGTAGTTTTTCCTATGAATTTATAGTTTCCCACCTATCAAATCATGCAATAACTAGAGGATGATGAGCATATCAACCACTATGAAAGCAAGATGAACCAGATTTTTGAGCTTGATGAAAATTGACGACAAGTTCATGAAAGACACTTTGAGTTCAAGGAAAAGTTGAAGAAGATATTTGCTAAGAAGGTCACTCCAAGGACTTTCCAAGTAGGTGATTCAATTTTGCTTTAGGATAACAGGCATGAGGAGAAAAGAAAACATGGAAAATTTAATGCCTTGTAGATGGGTCCCTATTCCATTGACTGCCAGATTAGGGAACATGATTTCTTCCTAAAAGACCTAGATGGTGAAATAATGGAGCTGCCAGTCAATGGTAGACATCTAAAGCACTTCCTATATTGAGTTCTTTTGTAACTGTGTATGTAATTGTATAGTGGTTTGTCCTTTGTTGTTTCATTGCTTTGTTGCCCCTCTACTTTGGGATTTATTTGTATAGTTTCCTTTCATATTTATATCATGTGCTTGTTTTTAGACCTCCCTAATCTATTATTGTCAAGTCTACCATTATTTTGTTGAGCCTTTATGAATGTTTGCTAAAATTTCTAAGTGTTGACTCTATGGCCCACTAGATTGGCACATGGTCTTACGTTTTGGGCTTCTTTGCACACCCATAAGGGGTATGCATCCTCGGGTGAGAGCTAGTATTAGCATTTAAAATTGCATTGAAGAAATTGAGCCATTATCAATTGTAAATACCTAAGTCCATCCTGAGTCAAGTATCAATACCTAAGTTCTTGGCCAAATTCCTACTCTCAACTATTCATGTCAAAGGTCAAGTTCATGTTAAATTACCTAAGTATCAATTGGTCTTTACTTGGTGTATGTTTAAAGCCCTTAGAAATGTTTAGAATTTTTATGAGAACACTTTACCTTATGGAAATATGTATTCAAGTTTTTTGTCTTGAAGAAAAAGTCCAAAGACTTATTTCCATCAGGAAAAGTGTTCAAACAAAGTTCAAAAAAATTACATTATTTTGAGTAAAGTGTAAGGATCAGTTGCATCAGAGAAATTATTTTAGACAAAATGTCCAAAAAAATTGTCTTGATAGAATGATTTAGCTAGAAATAATGAAGGCTTATTTCCATTGGATATTTTGTTTGCTACAAAAAGTTTGAGAGAATTGCATTTCTTCAGTAAAAGTGCAAAGTTCAATTTATTTAGAAAAAATGAAAATATTAGTTTCTTTGAGGAAATTATTTAAAACCAAATGTTTAAAATAATTATCCTGATAAAGACAAAAATTCCAAAGTTCAATTGTTTGACAAAGATCCTAAAGGATAATTTCTATTAGGCAAAGTACCCATGGCAAAAAGCTCAAAATAATTAATTCCATTGGACATTTTGTCCATGGTAAAAAACCTAAATGTGCTCAATACTTTAGAAAGATTATTGTGGGGAAATTACTATAGAATAAAAGTCTTGACACAAAAGGGTTGAAAGAGTAGGCATGCTACAGAGTAGTAATGTTGAAGACCAAAAGGCCACATGAAAATAGGATGATTGAGACCAAAAATATTGATGAACAAAGTCCCCAAAGAAATTTGCCCAGATTATAGGTATAACAGTCTCATGGATGTTTTTTGATAGGTGCACAAACATAAAATTTAAGACACAAAAATTAGTTTTTAGGTTCATATGTTCCAAGACAGTCACACGAGTGTCAAATTTAGGCCGTGTAAAGTATTTGTTTGAATTTCAAATAAAGTTGGATCCAATGGTGCACATTAATACAGAGTAGGATGATCTAATTGTGCATGATCATGACTTGATAGTTTAAGAAACACAAGATAAGTTTAGGCGTGATAAGTGTCAAGCTCATAGGGCATGATTAAAAGGAATAAATCATGCTAAATCTCATGGATTTCAATCTAATGATGCATGTTTGATCAGATGAAAATATTTAATGGTGTGAGAACATAGTTGAAAATTAAATACATGGTCATAGGCTAAAGATCAAGCACATTCCCGAAGATTGAAAATACATGTTAAAGTGTACATAATCCAATCTATGAAGCATATTAAGTCAAGAATTTTTAACAAAGTGCAAAGAACCCACAGGGCTACCACGTTGCATGCTTGTGTTCATCACGCATACAAGGATATGGCATTAATACATAAGAAGGTGGACATTTCAATGAATCTCAACTACATATGGAGAAAATTAATGTTGAGGTCAATGTAAATCAAAGATATTGGTGAGTAGATGTGACATGGCAATGCCGCATAGGCATATTCATCATATTTAAGGACCCTGTGCAAGGTAGTTGGCTAAGCTTTCACCATTGTGCTAGGGTGACTTGGAAAATTTGCAAATGAGGCATGGTAACCCTGAGGTTGAAACTAATGCATTTTTTCATTAAAAAATATGAAGGAATCCCTAAAAATATAGATGTGAAAAGGCAAAACTACAAAAATGCAAAATGTAAAAAACAAGTTGGAGTGAAAAGGTAAAAAGTTAAAAATAAACTAAGTCTTTTGCATTGTTTCATTGTTGTGCTTGTACAAGTTCCTCCATGAGTGAGAATTTTTAGGCTTGCAAGATCAAAGTGGTCCACTTCAAGGAAGATATCCAAGTAGCCATGAATCAATAATATTCTCAAGCCATTATTATAAGAGTAGGTTATTCTATGGGTACATAAAGGAAGGTCAGTTGTCTATATGATTTCAAATTTACCATTGATTAACAAAAAAGAATCTCTAGGCAATTACATATAATGACAAAACCCATTTGAATCCTCAAATAAATATACTCCTTCCAAATTGTATGAAAGGTACTTCCATCCAAAAAAATAAAAAATATGTGGTTTGAATCTTCATCATTTTGTATAGAGGCAATTGTAATAATGATTTTCCTTGTAAATGGATGAATATTTTAGGAATGGAAAATAATATTTTATCCAATTAGGAGCATCTTGGTAGGACTTTGGCATTTGAAAGTTGTAACCCTCATTCCTGAATCTAAAATGGATGTAAAATGTATAAATAGGGGTTTTGTCTTCTATTTTAAGGTTGTTGGTCAATTTTTTAGGTGTTCATTTTCTCTAAGTCTAGGTTCTACAAGAGTTTTTAGGATAAATTATTGTGTGTAGATCTTGTCTCCCTTGCTAAGGAGGTTTTAGCTATACAACCGTTAGTGAGATTTGAGAGCATCTTTATATCTCCCTTGTCAAAAGAGAAATCTCATTATGCTTATCCCCATGACAACATTTTGAAGTGTTGATGTTTTTAATATTTCTTTTTAAAGTTAATGAAAAAGATTGTGGTTCTTTACTATTTCCTATTGGTGAAGTATAATAATCTATTTTTCAAATATTATTGACTAGATATCTAGTTTTATGTTCATTACTGGTTATCATTTTGAGTGTGGATCTAGGTTATAAAACCCTTTCTATATTATTTTAGAACATTTTGTTGAATAACTTGTTAGGGCACCCTAGATTTGTAGATTTCATAAGAAAGAGTGTTTTTGAAATTTTAGTTTTAATGTATGTTCTATTCTTTCAAGGACCATTTGGTATTTCCCTCTAGCTTGCATTTGAGTTTTTCTACATTTGTGCTGAGGAATGATGTCATGAATCTTGCAAGATACCCTACTATTTGAAGGCCACTAGTATACCACCTTCCTTTTTTATAATTATCCAACCTATCCTATCTGTATATAACACCCCCTTTACATAATATAAGTTTTATTTTCATGTAGATGTATAAACATTACATACTTAACATGTATCTACATTTTATGCATTAAAACATAACATTACAGTCTTTCATTCAACCCTTTATTGTTAAAAAAATATTTTAAAATGATTATTATAGTCACTTTCTATCTATCTTTAGTAGCTTGTATATGACCTAGTGTATTTGTTCATTCCATGTGAAAACCTTTCACAAGTGGAGTGAATGAATTTGGCTATGTTCTAGTCATATTTTTTAATTCTTTATACCAAAATCCCCCATGGAGATTGAATTGTAAAATCTCTCTATGTGAGTAAGCTACCCCATAGGTCCTCTCACCTTGGTTCAGGCAAAGCTAGAAGTAGCAGGGAGCTAACCATACCCTTTATAGGTTCCTCTCAGTCATGTTTACACACAGTCCATTTTTGATGCTAAACCCTTCCCTAGCTACAATGACATAATAGTGGGTTTTTCATCTTTGTTTTCCATTTTCCTCAAGTGTGTAAGGTCAAGCGTATGAGGTGTACAACTAAGAACCAACATGATCAATGATTATGATGGTTGGAAAGGATGCCACCAAACAAGGATACATGCAAGGGGAAGAAGTGGGAATAGAACATCTTAAAATAAGTTACCTACTTAAACATTCCCTAAACAAGGTGGAAGTGGAAAGCTTGAATTAGAGTGATTTGATTTGAATTCCCCAAATAGGGTGGATTTGGGAAGGATACATCCCAATGTTAGCTAATTTAAATGGAATAAGATTGATCAAGGATTATTAACAAGACACATGTTTTTAGATTTTGTGGTTATATATATATTTTTAGAGATTTTGGCCTTTTCTAATCTTTAAGATGTTTTAATGTTATGAATGGTTAGGATTTTATAATTTTTTCACATCTCAACTTAGAAATGGATAATTATTTACTTTCCCAAGGTGCCATAAACATGGATTTAACTAATAGATGGATTTTTTTATCTTTCTATTTTAATTTTATTTTAATTTTTGATTTTTTTGGTATCTCAACTCAATGGAGGGTTATGGAATGCATAATGATGAATGTTTTATCTCTAATACATATCAATTTTGAATACGTTCTTTATTAAAATTTTGTTGCTGATGTAGGTTGTAATAATTTTATTATTATCTTCGTTGGCCATTGATTCTACTTCCTCCAAACCTATAAACAAAGTGTATTCATAGTATCTTTAAAAAAGAATATTGCCAAGAAGTGTACAAATAGATAGGCATTGGATAAATGATCTGATTAGATAATAAAATATAGATCTTGAATGAATAATGGAATCATAATGGAATGTATAGTGGTTTAAGCATAAATTAATATTGGTGTGTTTAGTCACACATATTATTTCTGATTGTGGATTCAAATTGATTCTAGTTATGGTGGGGCTGATATTAAATTCAATAATGTCTTCATAAATCAATGAGAAACTTACTAGCTCAGTTATTAGCATCTCAAAGAGGTTTTCACCAATAAATTCTTCTTGATTGTTTTTTATTTGGATTATCCAATAGTACCTTGAATAAGGTTTCATTAAGGGATGCTGATAATTTTTTTAATTAACCCTTAAAAACTTAAGCAAGGTTTCACTAAAGGATTTTAATTTTTGATTCTGATTATCATCTACTACCTCAAATAAGGTTTCAATAGAAGATGTTAAGTTTAGACATTGATTGTCCCTTAACACCTTAAACAAAGTTTTAATAGGATATTATTTTTCTACTTGAATGTTGTCTTAGATCCCCAAAAATTCTACCACTGAGATGTCACCATGGAAGGATTTTGACAATGTGTGATTCTTTCAATCCCAATCAATGGTTGTGGATGGATGGATAATATCATGAGTAGGTTGGTTAATGTGAAAGGCATGTGTAATGGTAATACCAATGGAAGGATAAATGAAAACACAGTCCTCATAGAGTCTATTAGGATAAATTGTGTTGATGTCGAAGAAAATGTCCTTAACAACCATATAAGGGTCATAAATATTTTCAATTTTATCTACAAGGAGCATGTAGATGATGTTGTAACATCTACTAAGTTATGTTGATTCTAAATTTGATGCAAACTCAAGTGGATATGATAGAAGTGTATAACCAATGTTTTAATAGCCACTAATATATGTTAATTCTGAAGTTGATTATGAATTAAGAGGATCTAAATCTAATGTTGAGACTGATGTTGATTTTACTTCTTATGTTAAATATGGTATTAGTACTAGAATGAAACCCAATTCTAATAGTTATTCTAAAAAAACTTGATCATGAGGTTGATGTTAATAATAATGTTATCTCCATAAGGGAATCTATTTCTAATGTGTCAACAAAAATGGACCATTGAATTACATTATCCACAAGTACCTTTTCACCTTTCACTTGTAAATGAAGGTTTGACAACAAAAGAATTTTATAAAATAAGGAATGTTTGGCAATGGATGGAAGATAGACTACTAGTTAATAATGTATTCTTCAAAGATGGGATCATCAAAGAATATTTTATCAAAGATAGATTAACAGTCATAAATAGGTTCTTCAAAGTAAGGATCATAAAAATATGAGAATGGTCAAAGGATGACTCATCATATATGGGTGATTCAATGAGAACATAAAAAATATGTGATTTATCTTGATCTTGACTTGAAAGTGAATGAGTATGATTATGATTTAGAAAGTGATCTTTGCATATCCTTAGTGAGTGATTCTCAGACTTGGATGTCATTGGATATTTAGTAGCTGATGAATTTTTAAGGGGAAATGATAAGACATAATTATATTGCTAGATTTTTTATGGTTCTAAGGCTAGAGTAGGTACTAGATAAGTTGATAAAGTGTAAAAATTAGAGGCGAGACTTGCACGCTTTAGATTAAATAGAAGGAATAACATGTTTTGATTTAAAAATGGGTTTGGATCTAGTAATTGACATGGTCATTTTGGCTTAAAATCTAGATAATCATTAGATAAAGGTGCCAAAATAGGATCTCCTTTGCTAGTAATATCATAATCAAGTGGGTAACTAGTAGACAAAATGTTTGATGAATATCACTGTGAAACAGTGTGACTATTCCTCCTTAGGGTAGAATCTAGGTTTATTAGATTGAAATCTACAGGTAGTTGGGCACCTATTTATAGGAGTCATAAAAGGAGATCATCCTTATTGTCAAATAAATATTTTTCATAGGCTCTATCTTGATATGATGTGAATTCCATATAGTTAAATGAAAAGGTAATAAAGGAGTGATTGAAGGATTTCCCAAACAAAGATACATGCAAGGGGAAATATTATAATGAAATTAGCCCCAAGTAGGTAAAATTTTGACTTAATTAAAATGAAATTGGCCCCAAAAGGGGTAGAATCGATTAGAAGTGATTTCATTTAGACTGACCCCAAGCAAGGCATACTTGATTAGATGTGATTATATTTAGATTGTCCCCAGGTAGGGTGAAATTGATCATATGTGATTTGATCTAGTTTATCTCCATGCAAGACAAATTTGATCAGATGTGATTGATGTAGATTGGCCCCAAGTAGGGAAAACTTGATCAGATGTGTGAATTCAATTAGAATTGGCCCCAAATAGGGAATACTTGAGTATATTAACTATGACTAGCCCCAAGTAGGGAAAAATGATTGGATTGTTTTATGCTCAAATTTGAATTTGATGTTAGATTAGATTTAGATGAGAGAAAGGATGGATTTCATGTCTTTGTTGTTCCCAACTAACAGGTGTGGGATATTGAATGGAAAGCAAAGGATATGATTTGAATGAATGAATTAATGGACCTTGATCAAACTTAACCTGATTAAAATCTAATTTTATTTAGATAAGTGTGAATTAGGTTTGGACTTGATATGAAATAGATGTTGAAACATAACTTGAAAAAGAGAATTGAATGTTTGACTCAAACATATTTAACTTCAGAACAATTTAACTGAATTGGGATTGAATAGTTGACTTGATTTGAAAAAGATATAGATTTTTTTAAAAAATTAAAAATTGGATTTCAATTGGAGCGGGTCTAAATTCACACAAAAAACATAATAGTATGATTTTAGACCATAAGGGTATGTGTTTAGATAAATTTGGACATGAGATGTATAAGGGAATAATTTTGAATTGAAAATTGGGTAGACTAATGCCCCTTTGTGAAGGTGTATGTATATTATGACAAGTTTTTAACACCAAAACTAATGAATCAAACACTTAATCAAACAACCCCACTTTAATGACTGACATGAAAATACTCCACATTCATCGAGTATTTTGATATACTTACCTTAAGAGAGATTAAAATTTTAATTTTTTTTAAGTAATTAATGTAGTCATTAGTGGTGTTTTTATCCCACCCTTCACTTAAAATGTTTATATGTAAAAGATATCATTGGGTCAAATTATTTTTTTAACCCTACGCCGATGAATGTTTTGAGAGTGAAAGGTCTTATGTTAAAGTTTTCATGGGCTTTCTAGATGGTCCCAATATACCTTACAGTACTTAGGCACAAAAATATCCATGAATTCAACATCGATATTTAATGGGCCATTCACCAAAGGGTCTAGTACCTTTGTGACTACTTCAATCGTAAGGGTTTTAGTGAAGTGCTATCAAAAAAATTAAGATCTAAAGGATATTTCAACAAATATAACACTGATGTAGCCCTAATTTATATACCCTATTGGATAATAGGACTGGTAAAAATGTTGGGTAATTATGTCTCAATCACCTCACCCTAAGGACTTGTGAGAAGTCAATAACACCCCAATCATGTAGCCAAAATAAAAATGCAAGTATTGTCATTTTGATTCACAAGATCCCATTAAGGATAAATGAAGAGAATAATAAGTAAATCTCTCAAGATAAAAAAATATATTATCTCCATGTTTTTGAGTCACCCTACCAAAGGGAAGAGAATACATGTAAAGGAATCACACAAGAACATAAGCTAACACTTTAAAAAAAATTATTGAATAAATATGAACTAAAATAAATGTGTTTTATAGCACCAAATAGAAAGATGGATTCATTTTAAAACACTAAATCAAGAGATGAGTTCATTCTAAAAAAACTAGAGAAAATGTGAATAAGTAAAACATGTTTGAATGAATCACATAACCTTTTGGAACCTACAAGAAAATAAAGTGAGTAGTTTTGCTTGGTGGGTCTTTGGCATAAGTAAATGTGCAAACAAAAAGTAAAAAAAATTGAAAACAAAAAGAGATAAAAAGTAGTAGTGAATATTATAATGATAAATTATAAAATATAAATCAAGTTTTCATAAAATTTTTTAGGGTTTTTGATAGGATAAATTTTCACACATTTTTAAAAATTCATATTAAAATAGATAACATATCAAATGTTATGATCATTTTACCAACCATTTTTAGCCAAAAAATAAAATCAAAAAGAAAAGGTGACAATCAATAATCTGATAGTAACTCCTAAAATATAAATCAAATTTCATTTAAATTTTGATTTGATAGGAAAAATAAGCACACCTATGAAAAAATTTATATTAAAATAGATAACAAATAAAAGTTTATGACCATTTTACATCCGTTTCTTAACCAAAAGATAAAATTAGAAATAAAAGTTAGCAGATAGTAATTTGATGATAACTATTAAAATATAAATCAATTTTGAACAAAATTTTTATAAAATTGTGAGAGAAAAATATGCATATCTATGAAAATTTTTAGATTAAAATAGATAACATATCAAAATTTATGATCATTTTATCATCTATTTCATATCAAAAATAAGAATAAAGTTTTTTTAACTAGAAGACCAATAAAGAGACTATAAGAATTTGTAACGTGTAAGTTAAGTCTCATCAGGCATTATATATGTATCATTATAATCTAAATCTCATTAATTCTACTTATTCACTAATTTTAAGTGATCAAAATTAAGTATTAAAAATAAATGATCTACACCTAAGACCTTGTGAACATACAAATATTAGATAACAATGTTAAGATTAAACCAGTGAAATGCAAACCTTCATTAGAAACCTCATTTTTGCATATGATTTGGATTGGATGTATATTAAATAAATATTTATCAATTTTAATATATTAAAATATACCTTCCTTCCTTGAATATTTTATAGTTTTAGTTGACAAGCATGACCTTTGATGAAAAAGTTAGCATGATAAAATGGCAGGGCTTTGTTATGAATCTTGAGCATGTCAAATAACAAAGAACAAATGAATATTTATAACAAATTATGATCCATAAGGACCCTTAATCTAGAATCCAATATGAATATTTGTAAATGAGTCCTTAAAAATACACATGGATCACTAATGTGAGCCCTTAATCTTGTTCAAGATGAAGGGTAGAGGATGGCTCTTGAAAATATCCAAGAAGGATTAATATGATCCCTTCATCTTGTTTACAAGATGAAAGGTGGAGGATTATCCTCATAATATCTTTATGAGAGTCATTCTGGAGCCTTCATCTTGTTTTCAAGATGAAGTGTGGAGAATAATTCTAAATAAAGAACATGGATAACCAATGTGGACCTTTCATCTTGCTTCCAAGATGAAGGCTTGAGACTGCTCATAAAATATCATACAAGATTCATTATGGGCCTTCATATTGTATCTAAAATGAAGGTTGGATAATAATATTGCATATTAATTCATTTAGTAAATTTTTAGGCTCACAAAAAAATATCTCTTAGGATCTCAAGATTCTTTCTTGAATGAAGATGCCTTTTAGAGGGAGAAAAATAACAATTAATAATTGAAAATCAAAGATTCAATAAATATAATTATAAGAATGGTTAATTAAATTAATCAAAGATTAATTTAATTAATATAATGTAGGGAATTTGATTATAAAAATGATTTAAGGAAGGGGGAATTAATTGCATTAATTTATTAATGAAGGATAATTAGTGAATTGATTAGTGTAGAAGAATTGACCAAAGTAAATGATCAGAATGATAATTGAACATATCTAATATGATGAACTATCCCAAATAGATATGCTCCAAAGTGAACTTGAACTCATACATTAAATGGATAGATGATTTTAGACTAGTTTGCGTGTAATTATGATTAGTCAATATTTTTACAATTTTGATATGAAAGTGATAAAAATGGAGTGTATAAATTTTTCTCATGTCTATTTCCACCATCCTTGACCACCCTTCCTTCACTTATTATGAAATTGACCCTTACCTCTTAAGCGAATTATGATGTTAAATGTCCTTTTTCAACATCATAAACAACTTAAACTCACTTTTAGATTGATCCACATTTTAAGTTTAGATATATATGATCTTTGGACAATACTTCCCTACTTGAATGATCCTTCTCCTTGGTACAGTCTAATTACACCAATCATGTCTTCCTACCAAATAATGACCATTTTATCAAATTCAAACTTGCCAAATGGGTCATCCCACACATTTTGTAAGATACATCTAAAGGAATTATGAAATGATTACTATAAAGCCACATTTTCAAGACATTACCCACTATAGGCTCATATGATTTAAAAACACTAGAACATCTAACTACACATGGAGAGAAAATTAACTATTTTTACCAGTAGGAGTCCACACAGCCTTAAAGCCTTGAGATACATCTAAATACACATTCAAGGTTACTAATCATTATTTAGGCATATAATCACACCAATATTTCATCAACATTTAACATTTTTGCATTAGTGTTTCACAAATTCCACCATAGTATGAGAGAATTACATAGAGTTTGATCCCATTTTAGAGGATTGGTATGTGGGCACCACTCAACACAGGGGGGTTGAGATTAAACACAACTTCAATAACTAACCCATTTTTATATTTCATTTTATTCTATCCACATGACATATTGAGTTAGGATTTTAATGAATAAGAAGGTACATAGTGGCTTTTGTAATAAATATAGTATCACACAGTAGATACATAAGACCAATAGGTGATAGAGCACAAACCCAAATTTTCATAAAGTGAAAAATCCCTATCATATTCTAGTGCTCCCTAAGGACACTAGTGTGCCAAACCCTTTTTAGATTATATAGACCTTATTTAAACATCAAAAAATACCTATTTTTTATTCACAATATCATTACATAGTCATAGTCATTTTTACAGTCATATACATAGTCCTACATTCCTATTTTCTAGATAAGTTATTTTTTTCTTTCATTTTACCTTTTTAACATCTTTATAATAAATATAGTAAATTATAAATCAGTGAATTCTTAATTTGTGCATATATTTTAAATTATGATTTAGCTTAGATAATTTTATCTTATTAGGATTTAACATCTCTTATTTATCAATTTTTTATAAAACATATTGGTGAACCCATATTTTTTTGAGCATTTAGAAACCTTAGGTTTATATATGCACCCAAAAATTACATGATTTGACATTTTTGATGCAATATATAATGATGATGTAATGATATCTAAACTACACTCAAGTGGGTTCTATCTAACATTCTAGTCCTTACTCTCCACTTGTCTCTTTCTTAAACCCCTCAAAATCTCTTTTTTAGCTTTTGCAACATATTTTAGCTTATTTTTAAAGACCGTCCATAGGGGACAAAAACAACCCTCCTAGTGATGGAACTACCTTTATCAATTAAATAATCAACTCGAACGTGATAAAACTACTGTGTTGGTTTCAAAAACCATTGTGATGGAACTATTATTAATAGGGCAGTTTCATATTACTATAGGTCAGTTCCATCTTCGAATAGGGAAATTATGTCACACATAATTGCATTTATGTAATCATCCCTATAAATAGGGGCCATTTTGTCACCACTTATTTGTGTTTCTTGAATTTTCATACCTTGAGTCTACCTCATGACTACCTAGTTCACTTACACTATTATTTTTATCAGTTCCCATCCTTGCTAAGTTTATCTTTCAATTTACCAACAATTAAACTCACCCTTGCAAGGTCCATGCTTCTTTAACAAGTATCATAGTCTTAGATTAATTTTAAATCTGAATTTTGTATTTAATAATATTATTTTTAATCTCTAAAAAAATATATCCTACCTATTTTTATTTTAGGAAAATATTTTGCTCCACATTTAATCATCTTTATGGTCATTCTACATAGTTTTTAGAGAGAAGAATTCATATGAATCAATAACTAGTTCTTTGTTATTTGTGAATCATCCCAACCATTATTAAATTACTCTTATTTTTAAATATTTTGTTGTTTTTTACTTCCTTCACTTTCATCCTTTTACCATAGTGTTCTAAGGGTTGTTATTGAGAAATTAATGAGATAACTACTTAAGGGCACTTTATTTACTAAAACAAATATTTGCATTCATTTGGTCATCATCATTGATTAGGTTTGGGATTTTCATTTTAAATTTATTTTATTTATTAGATTAAATTAGTTTCATTAATTATTTAAGATAAATTCATATTTATAAAAATAAAATAGAGAAAGAAAATAATATCTTCTCCTCTTTCTCTCCTTGCAAAAAAAGATAGTTTAGATCTCTCCTTTGCAATTGAACTTTAGTTTATTTGGAAAGAATGTAGATTTGAAAATCATGTAGTATGAATCAATGAAAAAATAGGTACAAACATAATCAAATATGATATTTTTATTTGTATAAATCATCTCATCTAAAACTAACTCTCCAACAAATATTCGTAAAAACATAGGCAAAATTAGATAGCTAAAACCTTGCATGTTAGATCTAAAATATTTTACTTTGGATAAGAAGATAAAATTTTTATATAATATTATATTTAAAAAATCATAACATATGGCTTTCATCATTCATATTTAGATCATTTCAAATCATAAGTAAGCATTCAATGTCATTCAAAAATTAGTTTTAGCTTGCATATGAAGGTTACATTTTTGAGTTCTAATAAATATAATTGATAGAGTTTTAGAGTTTATTTCATTATTTCATGTTAGGAAAAAATATATAGTATATTATCATCTATTAATTGTGTCATAAAAACAAAAAATAACAACTTTAACTCATTTATATTGCATAACATACACACTAGGCAAACATAAAAGATCAACAGACATAATATTTTTAGAATGTTTTTTGTTTAGCATTGGATGCATCTAAAATATCATTAAAAAAAATTAATAAAATTTAATTTCAAATTTCCTTCAATCATTGTAAATTTACTTTCATTTCAACAAGCAGTTCAATTTCATTCTATTTACAAAAACTCTATCAAAATATGCACAAGTATCAAAATAACCTCTAAATAAATTTTTACCAAGACAAATTAAAGTATAAGCCTTGATCACACCATTAAAAGTAGAATTATCCTCATTTAAAATACATAAAAAAAAAGATATATGCTTAAGACATATTCAACCAACCTTTTTTTACCATTGGATGACACTTATTGAGCATTACTATCCCCAAAGAGTGAGCCCATTTTGTAGAGTGCTAACTCCCATTCTAGTAAGTGAAATTTAAATTGATATCTATTATAAACTGAGACTTCAAGTTTTTCACTGTACACATACCCTATAACTTATCCTTAGTCATCTCAAATCCCTAGATGAACAATTTAGGTCCATCATCTTTTAGGTAGGACCAATATATATTCTTCTCCACCAAGCAAATAACATTCAAATATGAGTCTTAAAAATCCTCTTTCCTTTTTTCCTAGGGTATAGCCTCATATTATTTCATTTAGGCTACCCATAATCTTATATGGCATTAAATATCTTGACTAGACCTTGAAAAATCAAGTGTATAAGTTAGAATGTGTTTTTTTCATGCATAAAAATTGGTGGACCCAGTGTGAAAGGCATATCATTTTATGTATTCCTTTTCGCTCTCTTCTCTTTGATTTTTTCCTTTTCATTCATATTATAAGAGTGTCATATACTCCTTAAATATGACTATGTAGAACATTTTGGAGAGAACCATAGCCTTTGAAACCTATAGGAAGAGTCTTCACCCTAATGGTGAAGCCTCCCTTCATAGTTGGAATAAAAACACTCCACAAAACATGGGAGCTTAATATCAAAACCACTCTTTGAAATCATGAATTGCATCAAGGGTAGTGATCCACAAATTATGGGATCCATCAAAAAATTCTATAAAAAACCTTAATTCTATCAACATATTCTTCACAAGTGGAAGTGGAACCAACACTCACTTGTAACTAGACCATCAATTAGCCTAAAAATCCTAGATGCCCAAAGTACAACAAGATACAACCAATACATTAATAAAATCTAAAATTTAGAAGATGGGATAAGTAGACTACAAATGCATTTGCATGTTTATCCCAATTTAAAAAAAAACATAACAAACCCATAAGAGTAACAACCAATACTTCCTCTAGAGGATTCTAATTTTAATCAATCTATTGGTGGTCATCAAATCATACCTTTTATTATTGATATTTTTATCACATAGATTTTTCACCTGGCCTTATGTTGTAATGTGTTGTGTGAAAATCTAATGATACAATGGGATCAAATCCAAGCTATAAGACTTTAGCTAATTGAGGTAAATCTATGGAGAAGGTTGGCTTCATTTCACTAAGTTTAGTGCAATTGATAAATTACCAGTTCATGTGGAAATTCTACTTCTTAGTGATCTTGCTTCCAAACTAGGGTTTAATTATGAGGAAAAGAGTTTTAGAAATGAATTTGCAAAATTGGAAATGGTGATTGCACCAAATATTTATAATGGATTTTGATGCTTAATTTATATGAACATAGTATAATAATAAATATATTGAAAATTTATTGGAGCACAAACTCATGTAAATATGAAATCAAAGGTAATATTATACATTTCTCATTTAAGGAACATGATTCTTTAGTTTTAATCAAACAATCTCTCAAAAGGGAAAAATAATACCAAAAATGAAATTATGTGACAGAAATAAGAATGAAAGCATTACAAATTTGACAATCATCCTTGCATACACAAAGATAACACAAACAAGGAAGATAAATATTCATTTTATTATCATTCTCCAAGTTACAACATTTAGATCAATTATCCAAAATGCAGAATAATTTATCCAATAGAAAAAAGATAAATGGGATATGCCATGGTACCCATATTTATAAAAAATACTCTCTTAAAAGAGAGTTAATTATCAAAAATTTATACCTAATTAAAGAACAAGCAAAATCTGAAAATCTCATATAAAGGGGCATGATCTTTAGCTAGAGTGACATCTTTGTCAAGGTAAATGGCTAGAAAAAGGAACATATAATTTCTAGGCATTTGAATGAGTGTTGGAGGCATAGCATAATCTTATAAAATATTTATGCAATATCCTCCTTGTCTTTAGTTGATTTGTCATCTTCTCCATGGAATGAGGTGCCATAAGTGAACTCATACTTAGAACAATAAAAAACTTTTAGATATCTTAGGTTATTCTTTACAAAACCTAGCTTGTATTTTTCAATTGGTACTTTTACAACTTTTAAGTCATCTCACTTTGACTATAATGGAAATGTAATTTACAACATGAGTTTTTTCAAGGAAGCAACTCAGACTTTATCAAATGAAAAGTGTAATTTACAAGTTTGAATTTTACAACCTTTCAATCTATCAAAAAGGTACTTGGAAATTGCAAGTGGCTCTTTCTCAAAAAGAGCTATCAAAATGATAGTTTTAATTTACAACTTTATAATATTTTTACAATAAATAAATGTAATATATAGAATGTATTTGATTGAAATAATTAATCTACAACCATAACCTCTAAATATTTTTTGTCCTTATTTGCCTATTTCTTCTCAATATTTTTTTTGAAGATCTCTAGGACATGATCTTCATCAGGACTAAGTGAATATAGGTTGCTTATTGCACATTCTACAATTGTGTTAGAGAGTTCCCTTTGTGCAACCCTATATATTTGAGTGTCTTTCCCCATTTGATCCAGTGTATTATGATACCTAATAAATTAGTGGATGGAACTCAAGTTGAATGTTGTGTCCCATCCTGACTCTCTCTTGACCACTCCTTTGAATTTGTCTTGAAATTATTGTACTAAAAGGATTTGGTCTTGATAATTTATTGCTTCATATGACAATTTATTAAGCAAATATTCTATATCATAGATAGTATTTGTAACTTTTTCATATGTACCCTTAGCTTTATTAATACTCTCTATGAGTATTCTTATTCTAAAATTAGCTACCCTATCTATTACTCATGCTCTAAATAAATTTTCAATATCTATTCTTTAATGAGGGTGTTAGTTTCAATCATGTCAACAACTTATAATTTTAGGTAGAATAGGTTCAAATTTTCTATCTCTTCCTCATATTTGTTCATTAATGTCTTCAAATTTGCCCATTTCTCCTTCAAAGTTTTATAGTAACCCATTATTATCTCAATGACTTTGTTTCCCTTTGTGATGAGTTTCTATGCCCAATCCTTTGTATCCCTTCCCATGCTACCAATCTCTATTATTTCATTAAGTGTTTCTCTATCAGAGATTTGAGTAATATATTGTGTTGGTTGGGTTATGAGCTCAATAAATTCTTCAGTGCAGTCATTAATTATTCAAGATTATTCTTCAATTTGTCCTTTATGACCTTGTTACTATCCATTTTCTAGAAAAGAGAGTTAATGATTGATTAAGCATCATGTTTCAATCCCTCTCTTATAGGATGACCTAGGTGAACTTTGGATATTTGGTAATCCCCCACCACTAGATCTTTTTTTTGTTTATCTAGTGGGGGGACTATAATTTTTACATATTTCTCCCCTATTGAATCATATAGTATTCTTGATATGGTTCTAGGAGTTGTCCTCAATTTCTTTGATGCCTCTATAAGGCCAAAGTCTAGTGTGTTAATGGATACCATCTATTTCCATTTCTTTCCCACTGATTACACTAACCAACTTGGAGTGGCATCTTGTTGTTTTGGTACTGATAGCTATGAAGCTATAGCTAAAGTTGTTATACTGGTAGTTATTTTGATGATTTCTATGTCTATCACTGATATGGTCATTGAATCTTCAACTGATGTTTTGGTAATATATTCCCCATCTATGGGTTGAGTAGCCATAGTTGTATCAATTATTTTCTCTATCTCTACCCACTTTGTGGGGCTTTAAATTGTTGTGGAAATGGAAGAAATGGGTGTAGTGGAAATGAATGTGCCTATCAAAGGTGTGAAATAAGGAAGTGACACCAATTGAGGGGTAGGTACATGGAGTTAAAAAAGGGGAACATATGGGAGTGTGGAATCTAGAGGCATGAATAAATCAATCAAAGTTGTGGGGATGCTTAGGGTTGATGTAATGGGGAAAGTGATGGGAGATGGAAATGGAGTGGTAGTTATCCCAGTGGTTGGGATGGCTAGTGGGATTGTAGTTAGAATGAATAAATATACATTTATGTACTGTTAGATGGTGTTAGTGATTAATAGGGTGGTCATGAATATTAGGGATGGGATGGAAGGAATTATGGAAGAGATGGAATAAATTATGAAAGAGGAGAGTGAAAGTGAATCCTGAGTGTCCAATTGTGATAATTAAACTATTGGAAATGGAGTCACTAGTAAAAGTGAGTTGGTGGGATTATGGGGTGAATTTTTTTGAGGTGATAGTGGAGTGGAGATATGAGGAGGAGGTATTACAGCTGGTGGAATGATAGAAACAAGAGGGGAAACTATTTATGCTTTAATAACAACTTCATCTTCAATTGAAATTACTGTTAGCTGATCTGTTACTTCTCCTTGGCCACTAAATTGACCTCTTTTATCCTTTTGCTTCTATTTTATCTTATGTGATACCATTAGCCTTTCTACCTATTCTATTTGGGTTGTACTAATAAAACCTTCTACTATTGGTAGCAAACCCTTCTCCTTGACTTATCTTAACTGATCACTAATGATCACTTGATAAGAACTCTAGTATGGATCACCTGACTGATGGAAAGGTTGAGTAAATATCTTATTATCATATTAAATCATGTCCACTAGAGATTCATCATCTATCAAGTCATTGGTGACTAGTTTCATGTTATAAGCTTTGATTTTCTCTAGAGTTATCATGGAATAATCTTTCAATCACACTTCTTCTTCATCTTCCAAGTCTTCCCAATAGTCTTCATAGTAGGGAATGTGGGAATATGTTGTGATCCCCAATATACTGGTAATGATGCCATTTACATCATAAAATGTCCTTACCTTGATAGCTCTTAAGGTCATCTAAGTCATCTTGACATCTACATACTTATCTTTGGATAAGTAAGGGAATGTATACCTTCCTATCTTAATAAGGAAATGGATTTTTGCCTTATGTTTGTATGATAACAATTTGTGAGTCTTTACAAGATAGCTCACAAGTTCCACTAAAGCCAATTTATCACTTACATACCTTTGGAGGGTGTAAGGATGACCATTGAATCCTCCTAATATAATGTATGATTATGCATGGAATTGAATGATATAAGATCCCCAATTTTTTATCTCAAAAGTAGCAACATCAGAGAATCTCTTTTTTTATAACTCTTTGTCAGATATAACAATGGTGTAGTATATGAATGCATCATTCACCCTTATAAAATGTTGACTAATTTCCTCTAGGGTGAGGTTAGGGTAATAATTCAATACCTTATTAACTTGGTCAGGCACTGTGTTTAATCTTCAGAAGGCTTTTCCCTTTGCTAATATGTAAACTAGATATGAAGGCATGTAAAACTTCCTTGTATTATGGACTTCAATTATTTGAGTCACTTATTAACTGGGCCCAATGGATGTACTACTTATTTTGGTGGATTACCCATATGTATTGGTACATCTAATCCTAAAATTTATTGGCATTAAAGTTCCCAATGACTCTATGCAAGAGTATGATTAAGTCACCAACTTCTTCCTTAAAGTTTATTCTTGCCAAGGTTTTGGGTAGTCTTGTAGATGTAGTCTTAGGAAATTTTAGCCATTATTTATTTAGTACCCTTAGATATACAGTGTTAGTATCCTAATAAAACTTCTTGGATGAGTTAGGAGTTATACTGAGATAACTCTCATATTCTAAAATTAGGAACACTAAGTCTATGAAGTTAGGGTCTAGGTTTATAATCCTTTCTCCCTTGTCATTCAACATTTTTTTTTCATCATAGTGCTTTGCCAATGTGAGCACAAGATCAATGATTTGCACTAATAAGGGGAAGGTTGTTTCTTAGGGTAGTCCATAGTCATAAATGCTCTTAGTCCAGTCATTTTTGAATTTAACAATTACCCTTGTCCAGAAATCACATAGATTCTATGTGACCTAGGTCTGTGTTCATGATTTTATTGGTGTTGGATTCCAAGCTGAGTGGGACACTAGGTCCCTTAGATTTTAAATTCATTTCTTTTTTAGACATAAGTTTTAGGGAATCTAATGTGGGAAAACCAATTATAGAGTTGGTAGACCTTGGGGTTACAATTATAGGTAAAATGTTCGATGGGATTTTTAGTTGTAAAATGCACTTACAAGGTCCAATGAAAAATACAATGGGTTTCAAAGTTGCTACTACAAGTTAAATCCCCAACATGAATTTGGAGTTACAAAATGCACTAGGATTATTCACAGAGTTATAGGGTTGCTTTTGCAAGTGAACACCCCATGGATTTCAGACTTGAAGTTGCATATCAAATACCTATAGTGACTATGTAGGGAATCTCTATGGAATATTTTGCTAGTTTTTTTATGAACCTTAGGTTTCTTCAAGTTATAAAAGGTTTGAAATGACTCTGACAATAACTTGGAAAAATGTAAATAATTTGAAAATGTAGGTAAAAAAGCTAAAACCTCTACTAATGCCAAGTGAAGAAAAAAACTAATTCACTACTAGATAGGAAAATATGGTAGGAAAAATAAGGTATGCTAATTTTGACAGTGTAAATAATAGACCAAAAGAATGTAGGGAAAAATGGAGGAATACCAAGAGTGAATAACAAAGGTGATCATTATTTAAGGCATGTCATTGTTTAACATTGTGGCAAGGTTATGCCTTGGCTTTGTAGAGCTCTAATCCCTCAATTTAGAAAATAAATAATTATTTTTTCACTAATCCTATTTTAATTAATATAACCTTAAGCCTATAATTAATGCACCCTAGTTTAGTGGTTGGCCAAAATTTTATAACTTTGGAGTCTTGGAGTAATTTTGAAATTTTACAAAATTACATTTTGCACTCTAACATCTGCTTTCTGTCAAGGGACTTGGTGCTTTTGAAATGAGAAAGTGGATATCTATTTATAACTTATAGATTTTTCAAGTTAAAATTTTCAATCAAATTTCTAGCTTTTATAGGAAGGATAGTTGGTAGGAAGTGGGACTCGAGTTACAATTTTCAACTTTGCATGTTGTAAAATATAACCAAAGTTCTAGTTTTCTGTGGGAGTTGGATGCATGAGAAGTGAAGGTTGGATTATAATTTTCAAGTTTGAAAGTTGAAAGTTGTATTCAAATCTCTAGTTTTTTGTGGGGAGGATGTTTGGCAAAAGGTAGAGTTCTATTTGAAATTTGGAACTTTGTAAGTTATAAATTATGAGTGGGGTTCTGATTTCTAATAGTTGTGGGTTGAGTAGGAAGTGGACATTGGGATGCAATTTGAAAGTTTTCAAGTTGTAAATTGCATTCTAATATTTGATTTCTGTTGAATATGAGTAAAATGGGAAATAGAGTTCTAGATGTAATTTGCAAGTTTATAAGTTGAAAATTACACCCAAATCTCTAATTTCTACTAGGCTTTAAAAAAAGGGTATTTGGGTCTTTTAAAGGCCTTTTTCCAAAAAACTAATGGGTTTCCCTTAGGGTACTAGATATGTTGACATTTTTAGGGCAAAAATATCAACATTTTTAACAACTTCTATGCAGTGATTGCATGTTAATCAATTTCTTTCCATTAGCCTTCTAGTTAATTAGGCATGGAGTCATTTTAAGGTTAACACACTTTTGACTGAGGAAAAATAAAAATGAGATTTTGCCTAAACAAGAATGAAATAAGGAAAAATTATAAATTAACTAAGGAAACAAAAACTCTTAATGAATTGACTTGTGCAAAATCACTTATTGAGAAAAATAACTAAATCTAATATATAAAATATTTTTCTAGAATGAATTCTAATCTCAAAACCAAGATTTGAGGTATATCTCATTGAATGGGATAGGTAGTTTTGATCCATTGATATTGGATAGTTTGAATATATTTGTTCCTTTGCATTGAGTTATAATGTATAAAACATTCCATATTCCATCAAACTTCATGTGCTTGCCTAGTTTAGCTCTTTTAGCATCCCATTTTAGAACCATGTCTCCTTCATTAAATCTCCTATCAGATGACTTATTGTTGAAAATTCTCTTTGTTTGAGACAAATTTGCTTCCATAAATTTTATTGACCAGTTCTTGACTTCTTCTAGTTCTATGAGTTCTACCAATCATATTGTTATTTCATCATTGTCAATCAATTTCAACTGATGATTGAGTTATAGAGATGGTAAATCAATTGACAATGGGACTCTAGCTTCCCTTCCATATACCAACATGAATGGAGAATTGCCAATGGATCTCTTGGGGGTGATCATCTCAGCCTAAAAAACTAATTTTAACTTCACATGCCATGTCTTTTGGTTTTCTTCCATTGTCCTTTTGATAATCCTTATAGTATTTTTATTAGTAGACTCAGTCAAGCCATTACCCTATGAGTAATAATTGGATGAAGTACTCAAGTATACATTTTTCCTTACATCCCATTCACTCATTTGAGTGCCAATAAAGGCTTTGGAATTATTTGAGATAATGGTGTAATGAACACCAAATCTTGTGACAATGTCATCCATAAATTCTAGAATAGATGCCTCCATATCATCTTTCAATACAACTAATTTAATCCATCTAGTGAAATAATCTGTTACTATAAGGACCCATTTGTGGCCTACACTCGATGGTGGATTGATCATGCTAATGAAATCCAATCCCTATTAGGTAAATGGTTGGTCAACTTAGATTGGTTTGAGAGGGAGAGATACTAATGTTTGATTGCTTTTAAAGTAAGCACACTTCTCATAGTTATTTACCCATTGATGGGCATCTTTGAATATGTCAACCCAATAATATCCCCCTCTCATTAATTTTATGGCCATGGTTCTTGTAGAGAAATGTCCACTTGATGGACTATCATGAAACTCCTTGAGCACCTTTGGGACTTTATCATGCTTGACACACCTTAGCATGAATCCATTCATATATTTACTAAATAATACTCCATCAACAAGAACATAAGGAATATATTGGAGTCTAAGCTAAATTTTCGTAGACTATTAGAAATCATACAAGTACTCACTAGTCTATAGGAATATGGTCATGTCACAGATCCAACTATTGAAAAGAGGTGGAATGGCTAGTTAGGATGTATTTTGAGCATATATTGCATCAGATACTACCTTAATAGTCTTAATATCATAAACCACTTGTTTGCATAAGCCCTTTCCTCTTACAAGCTTTGTAATTTTGATGTTCATGTCATATTCCATGACTTTTGTGATCCATCTTACTCTTTTTTCATTTATTTCTTGGCTCAATAGGAAATATTTAACACTTTAGTGACTAACCATCGAATGAATTTTATTATTGGAGAGCATATGCTTGAAATTTTTGAGATCTTTAATTACAACATATACTTGCTTCTTCATAAAAATATACTTTTCTTCATAATCCTTCAAGGATTGACTAAAAAAAAATATTGGTTTCTCCAACTTTTTTATTATTATATTGGGTTAGAATAGCTTATATGATACCTTACCCTCCAAAATCATAGAGAATGAAATAATTCTCATATTTGGGGTTGACAAGGGTAGGATATTGAGAAATAACCTGCTTTATGGCTTCAAAACTATCTTTTCCTTCTTGTGTCCAGCTGAAAATGATACCCTTCTTAAGCATAGCACTAAGGAGGTTGACCATAGAGTAAAAATTTGGAACAAATATTCTTATGAAGTTGATCTTTCCTAGGAAACTTTCTAACCTCTTTTTATGGCTCAAAAGTGCTAGTGAAGCTATGCCACTTATTCTCTCTAGATCTATTACAAGACCCTCTTTCAAAATAATGTGTCCTATCTATTTCCCTTCATGAACTATACAAATATACTTTTTTGGATTGAGGGAAACTTTAAAATCTTTAAAACTTTAAAAAAATTTCCTAAGGTGATCCAAGTATGCATCATCATGTTTTGAATAAACAATGATGTCATCTAGGTATATAAGGATCATCTCATTTATCAGACCTCTGAAAGCCATATCCATGGATCTTTGGAATGTAGCACAAATGTTAGTTAGACCAAAGTCATCTTTTTATATGCATACATGCCCCATTTTTTAGTGAAAGTAGTCATGAATTGGTTTAAGTCCTGCACTAGGATTTGTTTATATCTAGAATAACCATTTAGAAGGGGAAACCTTTCAGATCTTGATACAGTTTAAAGAATTTGCTCCATGGGTGGATGAGGATAATGTTCCTTCAAGGATGCTTTGTTTAGGTCCCTAAAATCCACATAAATTCTAATTTTATCATTCTTTTTCCTTATAGGGACCACCTTAGCAACCCAAGATGAGTGTTTGATAGGGAAAATGATATTAGCCTCTATTAGTTTGGACAACTCAATCTTCATCAAGGGTTCTATTTTTGGATTGACTAGTCTTTATTTCTATCTAACAAGCTTAGTATTTGGGTCAAGCTATATTATGTGTTGGGATAAACTAGGGTCAAACCCCCTTAGATATTTATAACTCCAAGTGAGGTTATCATCAAACTCTTGACACAACTTAATAAAATCCTCTTTTTTAGAAACATTACATATCTTTCCAATATTCAATGTTTTGCCTTCTAAAATGACTACTAGCTCATAGTGTTCTTCATTGACTATGATATTCTTCTTTTCACCTTTCAGCTAATCATTAGAGTTAAAGATACTCTCTCAAGTAACAAGGCCCATGGGTAATTTTTTTATCTTCAACTGAATGATTTGATCTCTTTATTGATCTTGGAGCCTTGATTGGTTTCTATCAGATAATTCAACTTCCTCTCTCAAAAAAATCACAATTTGTTGATCACTATTGAAGAATTTCTAGTTGGTTGTGTTATCAAGATTAGTGGCCTTACTATCAACTTTACATGTTAGCTATTTTTCTTCTTTATTTCTTTAATCAAGTTATACTAGGATCCTACTGAGGCCATATGATCAACATCTTTATTTTATGCTCTTGGTACTACTTGAATGTTTAAAGTGGTAAATCCTATAATAGGTCACAAAACTTGTGTTTATAAGATCTCAGTAAGTTATTCTTGGTTATGATTTTGTATATTACTTGGTGAAAAATTAACTTACTATCACCAAATACTTGTAGTGATTATATCCCTCTTTCCTTGGCCAGTTGGAGACCTCAATTCAAAGATTTGTATTTGGCTACATTGTTAGTGTAACTGAAATAAAGTCTAAAATAATATAAATAACTCTCCTTTTGTGGAGAGATTAAAATAATACATATACCTACACCATTCCTTCTTCTTGATCCTTCAAAGATTATTTGCCACATTCCTTGGAGATCATCAGTTGGTTTCATAAGATTTAAAATAATTACATCATTTTCATGGATGCAATATGTACCCAACCTAGTTTCTTGTACATAGTCATAAGGATCCAATTGGAGATTTGATCCCCATTCATCTAGATGAGTGTTTGGGATATCCTCCATGGGTGTTCTAACTTCATGATCAACCCCCTCTTCCTGATCTTACAATGTTTAATTCATATCCATAGGGATATGAGTGCATGGATCAATATGGTTTTTAGCAATTACCTTAGATATTATTATTAATCTCATTCCATATCTCATCCTAAGAAACATGTGGGACTAGTCAATAGATAGATACCCTCCCATTTTTATAGTTAAGTCTTAGGAAAGATAGATAACAAAATAGGTAGAGATCAATAACTAAAATATCTTAGGAAATTGACAAGCTTAGACATGTATGGATGGTAAGGTTTAAAAATTTAATAGTAATTTTTTTTTTGAATAACAGTCTCATCTAATTGAACCACACCTTTTATGAAAAGTGTATACTAAATATCAAGAGCACCAAATATTTTCTTGGGCATAACAAAATTGCTAGCCCTTGAGTCTACCATGCAATTATGAATGATATGTTTCCTAACTATGAGTGAAAGGTAAAAAGGGGGAGACTTACTATTTTTGTTTGCTTTGGTGTCATTTTGTTGTTGACATAAATTAACTACAACATTAGGTCCCTTATCCAAAATTTTATCTGTTATTTGAAATTTTTTCAAAGCTTCATGTACCAAATCCCTTTATGTTAGAATAAATAGTGCTTCCCACATGGTGACATTCAAATTAGTTTTATTCATTTGTTTAACAATACTAAAGGGAATGTTACCAACCTTTATTAGTACGTTTATGGGAGTTATGTCTTCTTTTATGAGATTTGGGGTTAATGATTTTCATTTCAATTGGCCCATTAGCATGTTGGGTGGCCTTTATACAGTGTTTCCTTTTGAAGATTATTATACAAATTTGGAAGTTGTATCTTGTTCCACCCTAGGGGGTTGATCACTTTCAATTTACCTCTTCTTAGATTTTGTATTTTCTACCACCGAACCACCACCATTGAATAATGCTTCATTTTGATTTACACCATAAAAGTCCTCCTCTTTTTAGTTCAAAAGAGTAGCTTCATTATAAGTAGGTTATTGTGTATATTTCTATTGGGAAGCGGTTTCTTATTGCTATTCTTTAATGTTTGATATGATTTACACCATCAATTATTTATTAATGACAGCATTAGGACAATCATTCTAATTATGTGGCTAAGCACAATGGTAACACCACTCATACTCCTAAGCCAGGTTTTTCTAAATAGGTATAATAGCTTTGGAAGTACCTGATATAGGTAGAACATGAATATTCAAAGGTTTTGCTTGCATATTTTGACTTTGTGTTTATAAATTTCCTTAATATAGAGCTTATTAAGTTGGTATGTTTGGTTGGGTTACTAATAAGGCCTATAAATCTAATATTTCTACCTTTTCATTGAAATAAACTCATTGCCAAAGCTCTTAAGCAATGATTAACCTCATATAAATCATAAATAAGAGAAAGAGTTAAATTTGGTGCTTTGCTTGTGGTGGGAATTAGGGAAATTGTAGTTTACATAGGTGGCACTTCTATAAATAAATGCATTGGTGGCATTGGGGTAATTTTTCCAACTTGAATTAGGCAATTTTTTGCCCTTATTGAAATTTCATAGGCATTGAAGAGTGTGGTGCCACGTAATAACTGAATCATGACAGTTATATCACTATTTAAAGCTCTTAAGTAATATAATAAAGCATTATTTGGGGCTGGTTTAACCAACACTAGAATTTTATTCCATGTCTTTTGAAAGTGAAAATTGAAATCACTCATGAAATCAGGAGGAGCCTATTGAATAACAATTAGCTATTTAACTTAGGAGAGGTGGTCATTATTATCCTCAAATCACATGCATAGTACAATCCCTAAGTCATCCCAAACTTGAATGGAATTATGGAGCAGACATTTGTGCCATCGTAAGGCTTTACCCTTAAATGAGGAAACAAGAAGTCTGATTGTAATATTCTCTTTTACTATATTTTGGACTAAATAAATATTAGTAATGTCCTATGTATGTTCCATGGGATTGGTGAAAGTTTCACTAGTAAAATATGAAAGGATTTTCAAAGCTAAGGTGGGTATGCCATCATACTGGGCCAACTGAAGTGGGTTACTTCCATTTAAGGCTAAGAAATTTTGATTTCTTAGAGCCATAATGGGAGGTATGAAACTACTGTGGATATTTATAGGAGATGCAAATAGATTTGTAGGATATAATATAGTGTAAGGTAAAACTGATATTGATTTCTTTTTATATGGAAATGATAATTCTTACAAGTCAACTTTTTTACCTTTAGTAGATGATCTAGTTTGTATCTTTGGCATATGTAAAGCTAGATTTCCTGAATCTGTAAGCTAGTGAAGTCACTAGGTGATTTTCAAAATGTGCATGAGGCTCATACAATGCTTGATAATAATAACATTAACATACTATTAATAATTTTTGGCTCTCACTAGATGTGCTAAAAATTGTTATCACATAGATTTTGCACCCATCCTTATGTTGTAACGTGTTGTGTAGAATTCTAATGATTATAAATATGGGTACCATGGAAAATTGAGGTGAAACTATAAATAAGGATAAATTACTTTCACTAAGTTTAGTGTAATTGATAAATTACTAGTTCATGTGAAAATTCTACTTATTAGTGACCTTGCTTCTAAATTAGGGTTTAACTATGAGGAAAAGAGTTTTAGAAATAAATTTGCAAAACTATAAATAGTGATTGCACCAAATATTTATAGAGGATTTTAATGATTGATTTGTATGAACATATTATAATAATAAATATATTAAAATTTATTGGAGCATAAACTCATCCAAAAAATAAACTAAAGGTAATATTGGCCATTTCTCATTTAAGGAATTAGATTCTTTATTTTTAATCAAATAATCTCTCAAAAGGGAAAAATAATACCACAGATGAAATTTTTATGACTAAAATAAGAATGAAATCATTCAAAAATTTGAAAAATATCCTTGCATACACAAGGATGCATATTCAATCTATTATCATTCTTTAGGTTACAACATGTAGATCAATTGTTCAAAATGCTAAATAATTTATCCAATAGAAAAAAGATAAATGGTATATGTAATGGTACCCATATTTATATAAAATACTCTCTTGGAAGAGAGGTAGTTATCAAAACCCTATGCCCAGTTAAATAATAATCAAAATCTAAAAGCCTCATGAAAAGGGACATTATCTTCATCTAGAATGACAGCTTTGGCAAGGTAAATGGCTAGAAAATGGAACATGCAACTGCTGAGCATTTGAACAAGTGATGGAGGTGTGGAGGAATCTTGTAAAATATTCATGCAACATCTTCCTTATCTTTAATTAAGATGTTATTATCTTCTCCATGGAATGAGGTTCCAAAAATAAACTCATACTTAAAATAATAGAAATATTTTATATATCTTAGGTTATTTTTTTCAAAACCTAACTTGTATTTTTCAATTGGGACTTTTACAAAATTTTAAGTCATCCAAATTTGACAAAACTATAAATGAAATTTACAACATGAGTTTTTTCAAGTAACTCAGACTTTGTTAAAAGCAAATTACAATTTAAAAGTTTGACTTTTACAACCTTTCAACCTGTGAAAAAGGTTCTTGGAAATTACAAGGGGATCTTTCTCAAAAAGAGCTATCAAAATGATAGTTGCAATTTTAAATCTACAAATTTATAATATTTTTACAATAAATAAATGTAATGTATAGAATGTATTTGATTGAAAGAATTAATCTACAATGATAACATCTGAATAATTTTTTTCCTTCTTTGCCTGTCTTTTCAATAAAAACTTTTGAAGATCTCTAGGACATGATCTTCATCAGGACCAAGTGAATCTAAGTTGCTTATTTCACATTCTATAATTGTATTAGAGAGTTCCCTTTGTGTATCCCTATATATTTGAGTGTCTTTCCCCATATGATCTAGTGTATTATGATACCTGATAAATTGTTGGATGGAACTCAAGTTGAATGTTATGTCTCATGTTGACTCTCTCTAGACTACTTTTAATTTGTCTTGAATTTCTTGTACTCAAAAGATTTGGTCTTGATGATATGTTGCTTCACATGACAATTTTTTAAGAAAATATTCAATATCATAGATCATATCTATAACTTTATCATATGTAGCCTTAGCTTTATTAATACTCTATGTGAGTATTATTATTCTAAAATTAAGTTCCCTTTTTAATTCCTCATGCTCTGCATCATTTTTTAATATATTTTATGCAATGAGGGTTTAAATTTCAATCATGTCAACAAATTAATATTTTAATTAGAATACATTCAACCTTTCCATCTCTTCCTTGCATTTTCTCATTGATGTCTTTAAAGTTGCTTGTTCTTCCTTCATAGTTTTGTAGTAGTCCATTTCTATCTCAATGACTCTATTTCCCTTTGTGATGAGTTCCTTTGTCCAATCCTTTATATCCCTTTCCATGTTGCCAATATTTGTTATTGCATCAATTATTTCTCTATCAGAGATCAAATTAATAGATTGTGTTGATCGGGCTACAAGCTCAATAAACTTATTCAATATAGTCATCAATTATTCAATCTTATTCTTAAATTCATCCTTTATGACCTTGTCACTATCCATCTTATTGAAAAGAGAGTTAATGATTGATTGAACATCATGTTCCAATCTCTCTCTTATAGGATGACCTAGGTGAACTTTGGATATTTGGTAATCACCCACCACTAGATCTTCTTTTTGTTTGTCTAGTGGGGGAACTATAATTTATACACATTTCTCCCCTATTGAATCATATAGTATTCTTGATATCATTATAAGAGATATACTCAATTTATTTGATTCCTATGAAAGGATAAAGTATAGTGTTTTAGGGGATACCATCTATTTCCTTTTATTTCCCACTAATTTTACTATCTAGTTTGTAGTGGCATCATGTTGTCTTGTCTTGGCACTGTCAACTATGAATGTATAGATGAAGTTGTTTTATTGGTAGTTATTATGATGAGTGTTATGTTTATCACTAATATGGTCATTTAATCCTTGATTAATGTTTTGGAAATCTCTTCCCTATTTGTGGGTTGAGTATCCCTAGTTATATCAATGATTTTATTTGTCTCTACCCCCTTTATGGGGGTTTAAGCTATTGTGGAAATAGAAAAAAAGGGTGTAGTGGAAATGGATTTGTCTACCAAGGGTGTGGGAGATGGAAATGACATAAATGGAGGGGTAGGCATAGTTAGTTAAAAAAGGGGAGCCTATGGGAGTGTTGAACCCATAGTAATGAATGAATGAATCAAAGTTTTGGGGACACTCAAGGTTGATGTAATGGGGAAAGTGATGGGAGAGGGAAATTGAGTAGTAACTATCCTAGTGGTTGGGATGACTAGTGGGATTGTAGTTAGAATGATTGAATCCACATTTATGTATTGTTGGGTGGTTTTATTGATTAAGAGGGTGGTGGTGGATATTAAGGATGAGATGGAAGGAATTATGGAAGAGATAGAAGGAATTATGGAAGAGGGGAGTGAAAGTGAAATTTGAGTGTCTAATTATGTCGATTAAACTATTGGAAATGGAGTCACTAGCATAGGTGAGCTAGTGGGAATGGATGGGGTAATTGTTTGAGGTCATGGTGGAGTGGAGATAAGAGGAGGAGGTATTTTGGCTAGTAGAATGTTAGAGATAAGAGGGGAAACTATTTGTGCTTCAATAACAACTTCATCTTCAGTTAAAATTACTATTGGTTGATCCGTTGTTGCTCTTTGGCCACTAGATTGACCTATGTTAGCCTTTTGCTTCTATTTTATCTTATGTGATACCACTAACTTTTCTACATGTTATATTTGGTTTACACTACTATAACCTTATACTATTGGTGGCACACCCTTCTCCTTGAATTCTTTTAACTTATCATTGATGCTCATAGTTTCCTTGGTCACTTTGACCCCTTTATTTCTTAACTAGTTAATTGTTCTATTTATTACATTGGTGGTCCTATCCATTAATGATAAGGACTCTAGTATAGACCACCTAACTGATGAAAGGGGTTGATCAAAGAACTTATTATCATAATAAATCCTAGCCACTAATGATTCATAATTTATCAAGTCTTTGGGGACTGGTGCTATGTTATAATCTTTGATCTACTCCAGGGTCATCCTAGAATAATCTTTCAATCTCACTTATTCATCTTTGAAGTCTTCCCAATATTATTCATAGTATGGAACATGGGAATATGTTGCAATCCCTATATATTGGTAATACTACCATTTAAATCATAAAATGGCCTTACCTCAAAAGCACTTAAGGTAATCTGAGTCATCTTGATGTTTACACAGTTAGCTTTAGATAATGAAGGGCATATATATCTCCATATGCTAATGGGGAAATGGATTCCTACCTTATGTTTGTTCGATAACAATTTGTGAGTCTCTACAAGCTACCTCACAAGTTCCATTAAAGCCCATTTATCATTTATGTACATTGTGAGGGTGCAAGGACAATCACTGAATCTTCCTACTTTGATGTATGAGTATGTGGGGAATTAAATGAAATAAGATCCCCAATTTGTAATCTTATAATTAACAACATCAAATAATCTCTTATTTTCTAGCTCTTTGTCAAACATGATAATGATGCTGTATATTAATGTATCATTCATCCTTCTAAAATGTTGCCTAATTACCTATAAGGTGAGGTTAAGGTAATAATTAAATACCTTATTGACTTGGTCAGGCACTGTGTTCAACCCTAAGAAGGCTCTTTCCTTAGCTAATATGTAAACTAGATATGAATTCATTTAGAACTTTCATGTCTACTAGACTTACATCAATTGTTTATGGATGGATTCACTTATTAGTTGGGCCCATGGATGTACTAATTATTTTGGTGGATTACCCATATGTATTGGTACATCCAATCCTAAAAGTTCTTGGCATTAGGGTTCTTAGTGACTCTAAGGAAGAGTATGATTATGTCACCCACTTCTTCCTTAAATTTATTCTTGCCAAGGTTTTGGGTAGTCTTATAGATGTAGGCCTAGGAAATTTTGGCCATTGTTGATTAAGTAACCTTATACATCTAGTGTTATTATCCTGATAAAAATTCTTGGATGAGTTAGTAGTTATATCGAGATAAATCTCATATTATAGAATTAGGAACATTGAGTCTATGAAGTCAGGGTCTAGCTTTAAAATCCCTTCTCCCTTGTTGTTTAACACTTCTCTCTTTTTTGCATCATAGTGCTTTGCTAATGTGAGTGCAATCTCAAGGCTTTGCACTAATAAGGGTAAGGATTCTATTTGGGGTAGTCTATAGTCATAAATGCACTAAATCTAGTCATTTTTGAATTCAACATTTATGATTATTCATAAATCACCTAGATCTGTATGACCTAGGTTTATGTCCCTAATTTCATTGGTGTTGTATTCCAAGCTAAGTTGGACACCAGGTCCCTTAGATTTAAACTTCATTTCTTTACCAACATAGGTTCTAAGGAATCTAATGTGGGAAAACCAATTATAGAGTTGGTAGACCTTGTAGTTGCAACTATAGATGAAATGTTTGGAAAGATTTAGAGTTTCAAAATGCACTTGCATGGTTTGATGAAGACTCTAGTAGGTTTCAAATGGGAATGGATTTGTAAAATGCACTAGGATTTTCTATGGAGTTTTAAAGTTACTTTTACAAGTGAAAAATCTGTGAGTTTTGAACTTGTAGTCACAGATCAATTACCTATAGGGACTATATAGGTAATCTCTATGGAAGATTTTTTTGGTTTTTTTATGAACCCTAGGTTTCCTCAAGCTATAAAATATTTGAAATGACTTTGGGAATAATTTGGAAAAATGCAGACAATTTGAAAATATAGGTAAATAAACTAAAACCTCTACCAAAACCAAGTAAATAAAAAACCTAATTCACTACTAAATAGGAAAATATGGCATAAAAAATAAGTTATGATAGTTTTAGTAATAGAAATATTAGACTAAAATAACATAGGAAGAAATAGAGGAATATTAGGAGTGAGTAACAATGGTGATCATAGTTTGAGGCATGACACTACTCGACATAATGGTAGGGTAATGGTTTAGATTTGTAGAGCTCTAATCCATCAATTCAAAAAATAAATAATGATTTTTCATTATCTCCATTTTGATTAATATAACCTTAAGCCTATAATTAATTCACCCTAGGTCAGTGGTTGGTAGGAATTTTGGAAGTTTAGAGTCCTAGACCAATTTTGCAATTTTATAAAATTGCATTTTACACTCTAACCTTTGCTTTCTATCAAGTGACTTGGTTATTTTAAAATGGGAAAGTGAAGCTCTATTTGAAATTTGCAACTTTTTAAGTTGTAAATTGTAATCAAAGTTCTAATTTCCATAGGAAGGATAGTCAGTGGGAAGTGGGACTCGAGTTACAATTTGTAACTTTGCAAATTGAAAATTACAACCAAAGTTTCATTTTTTAGTGAGAGTTGGATGTGTGGGAAGTGGAGGTTTGATTGAAATTTTAAATTTTGTAAGCTGAAAATTGTATTTGAATCTCTAGTTTCCATAGGTAAGGTGTTTGGCACAAGGCAAAGTTCCACTTTCAATTTACAACTTTGTAAGTTGCAAATTATGAGTGGGGTTCTAGTTTTTGATAGTCATGGGTTGATTAGGAAGCATAGGTTTGGATGAAATTTACAAGTTTTCAAGATAAAAATTACATTTGAATCTCTATTTTTTTCTAGCTATGAGTAAAGGGGGAAGTGGAGGTTTGGATGCAATTTGAAAGTTTACAAATTGTAAATTACATTCAGATCTCTACTTTCCACTAGGATTTGAGAAAAGGGTATTTAGGTCATTTAAGGCCTTCTTTAAAAAAAATAATGGGACTCCCTTAGGTTACTATATATTTTCACATTTTTGGGGAAAAAACATTAATAGATACCAAGGAGGTTACCAAAACCACCTTTCCTTCCTTTTTGAATGAACTCATATTAACCTTGGTGGGTCGTATTCTAGATTTAGAGAGTGACAAAGCTTATCTTAGTCAATGTATGATCAAAAAACACTATAATAAAGGACATTACTCTTCTATTTCTACCCTAATAATAACTTACCAACCACTATTGGTCCATCTAACCCACCTCTTGTCAACTATGCCTCAAACTAATATCTTGAGGACACCCTTATTAATGGTGTTCCATATCCCATTGCTTATAATATTACTCTATCATACCTCCTCCCTTATCAAAATCATATGGAAAGTTTCTACACATACCCTCCTAAAAATATGATGACTAATAATCTGCCACCCTATATCCCTTTGAGTTATGTACCACCCACATATATTCCTCCTTCACAAACCAACCATATACCAACTTATACATATCCAATTTACATGTCACCCATATATACTCCTCCCCTAAAGGTATTTAATCCTTATCCATCTAAAAATATTCCTAATTAATATCATATGTTATCTAAATCCACTTAGTTGGATAATTTCTTTTCATCCTACTCCACACAACCATACCAAGCAGCCTTTTTTTCTCTTAGTAATTACAAGAGTAACTTGTATCTAATCCCACCCCTTCAATATTATTATACCACATGTTTAATATAATTAAATGACATGGGAACATATGTTGAGTGCTTGAAATAACCCCTCAGTCACAATATATTAGGATTTATTATACCACATCCCTTACCCAAACTCACTAAATTAAAAAAGGGAGATTCTAATGCACATGTCAAGGCATACACTACTTATGTTGGAAAGATCTTGATTTGGGATGGGGTAGTTACATTTTTTTTTAAAATACCCTTGAATTAATATCCCTCATTTGGTATTATCACCTCCCTGAGGTGTTTATAATTTTTTTTCCAACTCATGGCCGAGTTTGTCAAAGTCTTTGATATGAAAAACTCCTAAATAGTGACATACAAGAGTTATTTCACATCAAGCAAGGGAACTAAAAATAAACTACTCATTTCATTATAAGATGATGGTAATTATTATAATCATATTCTATCAAACTATACATGGTCCAAAGATAACTATTTGATCTCTTCTTACACTCTCTAAACAAGGAGATGAGATAAGATGTGTGAAAATTTCCCTATTGATCATACAAAAAAACACTCAAAAGTGATCTCAAAATCAACCAAGTAGCCATTGATAGTGGATACAAAACTTATGGTATGAGTGGGAAGATAATCATCACAAACCAAAATAATGGAGGTTATCAAAACTCTAACCAAAAAATTTCCAATAATCAAGGTCCTAAGGTTCTAAAAAAGAAGGGTAACACAACCACAAATGGTGTCATAAATCAAAACAATACAAAAAATTTAGTTAACAACAATCCAACTCATCCCATAAATAGTAATAACTATGATACAAATAAAAATATTGTTATGAGAGATAAAAACCATCCACCCTCTATTTATTTGGTTGAGTTCAACTACCCTCCTCCTGATAATACCCAATGGTAAAACTAAAACCAAGGCTAGTTTCAAAACTAATTTCAAAACATCAACCCTAACTAGAATCAACACTTATATTATAAAATAAACTAGAAGTGTTTTAGTAAGAAAGGCCAACATCAAAGATATTATAACTATGATCTTAATGTCTACTACCTTTTCATAGAGTCATTAGATATGACACTTGTGCTTATAAGGAATACAAAAATTTCATTGAAAGATTACCTGAGAGTCAATGACAAGCATTTATAAATATGTTCCTAGGGAAGTCTAATGAAAAACATCAAACCCAATTAATTAGTCCTATAACACCTTAGAATGTTAATTTGGGCATTTATCAAAACCCATTTCCACTCCACAAACAATACACCATCTATAACTAGCCACAAGGTATCCAAACTAGCCAACTCACACTGGTTGGTACTCATGACATCAAAGCCTCTACCTATGTTTCAATAAATCATGATGTGGCTACCCAATTAAGACCACAAGGAAAAACCCACATGATAGGAGTTGTGTAACTTGAAATTGAGGAAGATGTGAACACTGTTACTTGCATAAGAGAGTATCAACCTACAACCCCTTACATTAAAAATGTCTTGGAGATTGATGCCAACACCAAACCTATGGGTAAATATGATTTAATTTTTGATCTCATAAAGACTTTTTCCCATATCTCTTTCCTAGATCCACTTATAAAATCTCATGCTCATCATCAAAAATTACTCAATGCCTTAGTATTGGGCCATCTAGCCAGTGTCACACCTCCACTGCAAGCTTAAATCAATCCTATTAATTTGGATATGTTCCCACCTAGATAAAATTTGAGAGATGATGGTTAATTTTTTGACCTAAGAATATTCCCCTTATATGAAAAAATGGCCTAAAGGGGAGATCAAATCTTGTATCTACAAGTATGGATCTATAACAATTATGTAAAATGAGTAATGGTTAGGCGTAGAAAAACCAATTGCTCTACTACTAAGAAAACTTTATGAGGTTATTATAGCCTTAATTTGACCTTAATAGGGACCATCATACTTTTAATCACTTTGGGTCCCAAGACTGTGTTGATGAAATTTAATGTGAATGATAGAGATACAAATTACAACATGATTTTGAGTAGACATTGGATCCACAAAATGAAGGCAATCCTTTCTACCATGTTTTATAAAATTAGGTTCTTCCACTTAGGTAAAGTATTCATCACTAAAGGAGACCCTAATCCATTTTATGCCATTTAAATGACCATGCACAAACAACTAGGGATGCACATTGATTATTACTTGCCTGCCAATGGTGAAAAATCCCCCACAGTTGGCTAAAGATAAAGATACCCTGAAAACCAACATAGTTGTCTTAAAAAAGGGCGATGAACTTTATAATCCCCCAAAAAATTAAAAAATTGAAAAAAATGGAGTTGAAATAATGAAAAAATTGAGTGAATAAACTCTTATGATAGTGTCAACCATCTCGACCAAGTCTATAATTGAAATTATCAGTATCTTAAAAAGAGACAAACCAATCAAACTTCCATTTGATCCTTATAGGATAATAATTTACATTCCTAACATGAATCTTATCTTATAGGATATTAACCCTTCTATTTTATACCAACATGTTGGCATGAAACTCCTAAAGATCCTGATGATCCATATATTCAGTGTAGTCACCCTATGCATTATGATGCAAGGGCAAATAATAGTTAGATCTTAGTTTAGACTTTAGGATGAATAACCAAGCCATTCATTCTCCTCTATCTATGGTAGTTTTTGAGGTAAGGATTCTTATGTTAAAAATAAACATCATATAAATAAACATTATCTCTAATGATTACCCAAACATCCCCAATATTGGGTTCTCTTTCCCTCTTATAAGAGAATAAGACTATAGAGTTACTAAATTATCACAAATTTTCCATGAAAAAGACATAATGGGAGAAACATAGTTAAGCATGGCTTACCAATAATATTATGAGCTATAATAATATGACCATAAAACTTCTATAGAAAAAGGATATTTTAGAAAATATCCCATTAAATGTTCATGAGCTTTGACCTTCACTTATCTACACATTATGATAATAAAATCAAAGATAATCATGCCTTATTAGTAATACTATGAGATTCAAAAGTATGTTCACAAGATTCATACAAAAGTGGGAGAACTTATCCTAAAAATTGAAATTAAAAAATAAAAAAATAAAAAAAGAGAGAAGGTCAGAAGTTCAAACCTAACTGGTTAGGCCCTTACCTAGTGACTGAAGATTTTTAGAATGAAGCCTATCAGTTATGATCTTTAGAGGGAAATGAGTTTGGTGAGTTTTTGAACTCTTTACACCTTAAAAATTTATACATATTATATTTTCATGTCAATTTTCCCTCATTGCATTGTATTTTCCTTTGTTTACATTTTCTTGCATATTAGATGTCATAATTGGTGATTACTTAATTGTTAGTTCACATAACACAAAATTTCAAGATACAACTTATCATGTCATTTCAATTTTAATATCACCTTATTATCTTATATATATTTTTTTCAAAATTAGCATTACATTAATTTTTACTTATTTATTATGAGCATAGTGTACCTTTATTTCCTCATATCTTATTGCAAAGCTTAGAAAATAATAGCCTACTACCTAGTCTAAATGCTTATCCATGATATAGTCTCCTCTTATGATTCCCTCAAAGTAGAAAATATTCACATATTAAAAAAATAAATTTAATTTTAATCACCTATCTTTTTATTTGATGGTGAGCCCTTGCATCTTACTATTTGCATGGGGCCAAGATTTGGGGGTAAGATCCTTAAAAAAAGGGTACAAATATGTGATAAAAATAATTATGAAAATCAAAAGCTTATGCAAAATAAAATTCAAATTCCACATCTCTCTCCCTTGTCTAATATTATTTGTTGAGGTATTTCACCCTACTAGTTGTATGGGGTTAGAATTGGGGGGAGATGTCCTTACTCATCTACATATAGCTTTTGGTGATGAGCACATGTGTCTTCCTAGTCACATGAGACTAAGTGTATGGGGTCACAAAGAAAAATAAAAAAAATTAGTACCAAATTATAAAATGTCCAAAAATATTTCTTAAAAAATGATTGATTATATATCTATGATGAGAAAGGCAATTTTATCCCATTTACCAACTTTGTCTGGGCTAATTATCTCTCGGTGAATCCAAAAAAGTCAATGTTTTATGAGTTTAAGCAAAAAGTACATTTTTCACCTTTATTCATAAGGATTAGGTAACCTTCCTTTTCCATGCAAAATTTTGGTTTATATTTGTCATTTTGACCTTTTCATATATATCCTATTCCCCCTCTTCATTCCTTTATTGCAAACTGAGAGTCATATGTTGTGTAAACAAATTAACTTGGTCATCACCCCGAAAACAAATGTTAGCACATTAATAATTTTATACATGTTCAACACATTACATCATTTTCATATATTTTATTCTCACATAAATAAGCATTTTACATAGTGTTTTATCAAAAACATATAGATAAATGGTATATCATCACATACCTAGTCATCTAAAGTGCATAAATTTAAAAACATTAAAATAAAACACTTTATGTCAAGTTACTAAAATATACCAAAATATCTTTCTCTATATATCATAAAAATGTCAAGTCTGAATAATCAGTGTCTCAAGTATAGTTAGCTATGTAGAGGGAAAGTGAGTCAAACATCTCAAAAATAAATGTGTATACATGTTCAAAAGCGGACCTAAGATCATGACGACTTCCTACTTTAGTCATCTGCTTTAAAGTCTTCATCCAAGACCCTAATACAACTATAAGCCTCTATGGGTGAGTGATCACCATAGATGTGTGATAAGCTAGGGTAAGAAAATATTATGCCTACTATCCTAACAAGTAGTCCTACATCAAACAACAACTAATCCCTAGTCTACCTAGTGCCCCAATCCCATTTATGTAATTTATTTGAAGAATTAATATATTTAAGAGAATTTTTGATGAATTTTCTAAATTGGTGAGAAGACACAAAAGAATGAAAACTAACCTGAACCTGACCCAATCTACCTTTGGATGGTATATTCACCATATCCTCTCCATAATCATTGATTCAACTACTTTATAGATCAATTTTTTCACCATCAACCTAAATCTCAAATATTTATAAACCTAATTTGCATAAATGGCTTCTATTCTTAGAAAATTTTAAATATATAGTCTTGTTTAATCCTAAAATGTTGACCTAAGGTGATCTTATCATTAACCCTAGATTCTGAATAAAGGGGTATATAGAAATGAAATGGAATGAGGGTGATAATTAGATCTATAACAAGCTAGTTAGATGTTAAACTCAAATATAAACATACACTAAATTTATTATGTTGAGATATATTAAATATGAAAAGTACAACTATGCTAGATATAGAAATGATAAATAAGTGATGTATTTAGTTTGATGCTAATGCAGTTATATATCTAGAATAGGTAAAAATCAAGATGAAAGAAGTTTCTAGAATAGTCATGAGATTCTATATTTGACACTTATAGATCTCTAGAGAATAATGTCAGCTTGGGATGGTTGCATCAACTCTAATGTCTAGGTTCGATGATAGTGTCCTATACAAAATACATATTGGAATAAGATGCAACCACTTATATGTTTCTAGGTTTTACTTTGCCTTCAATCAAGTGCATTAAGATCTGGGTCATGGATAGTCACTCCTTATGAAATGGTAAAACTCTAGCTTTCCATCTTCATAGTAATCTTGGGGAGAAATGGGTTAGTGGGAATACAGTGTCAATATGACTCCAAATACCCCATTTTCATAGGGAACTTCCTACATATCCAATACTCTAGAAGAGGAACTAAGACTCACGTAATTCTCCCCTACGTGTTAACTTGTGTGTGAATCATATAATATGTGAAAAACAAGTACAATAATGACCTAGCTTGTAACTTGGAAAATTGGGTTCTTGGGATAATACTTTAGTAGATCATACCTATAGATGTGTAGTCCCTATGAATGGTATGTAAATAAGAATAAAAAGGAATCTTTATTCATTTGAAAGATCATTGTATGCTCTTTTGTCTAAATGTTAGGTGTTTTTTAAGTGAGAAATGAATGAGGGTTAATCTTATATTTATATCAATCCTTTTGGAGAAACAAATCTCATTAAAGCACTTAAGTCAACCATTAGTATATGCTTCATTTGTATGTTGTATGAATTTAAGGCACTAGACACTTGCATCAAGACATGACAACAACATTGATGCTACTATCTATCATGGACATTAGTGTATAAGGAGTAAGAAAGTAGGTAAAGGTTATAATATTATAGAGATGGACAATAAATATATTTTAATCATTCTAGGAAAGATAGAAATCTTGGGTCATCAGCATAAGACTAGTCAAACTAAGAGATATAGGCCTATAAGCATAAACATAGAGTATATATGAGATTTGTCAAAGAGGGAAAGGTAAAGAACTAAGAGGAACAACCAAGGTCTGATTTTTATAAGTGTACAAGATTGAGATGATTTATAATAATTAAATATCATCTACATTCCCCCCTTTAATCTAGTAATGAAATTGCTAGCTTAAAGTAAAGAAATATGTACCTAGGTGTGTATGCACACTTTATCTTTATATGTGCCCAAATTGAGTGATTTTTTGGTGACTTACCAACAACCAAGAGAATGTTACATTATAACATCGGTGTATATAATTTGGTTTGAAAGTACTTGAAATAGGTTTAAATTGAAAGAGCAAGGTTTAAGAGTACACTTGTGTGTTGATATAACCACCTTGCCTATTGGCAAGTTGATTTGATAAATTTGTATCATTGTAAGGATATAAAACTAATATTATGAAAAATATAGATAAATATTTAAAGTGTATATCTCCAAGGAGATAGAGAGAGATAAATTTTAAGGTACGTGCCCCAAACTTTGGAGTAAAATTGAGTTGCCACCTAGCAGTTGAGATTAACCCAACTGTGCAACCCAATAATACTTATAACCTAGTGAGGATGGATGATCAAGTCCAAATTAGAAACTTAGAAATATTGAGTGATTTTATTACCTCAACCATACCAAAAAGTGAACTAACTACTATAGTATATTGTCTTAATAAATTATATAAAAATTTGTAGACTATCAATATGAAAAAGTTCATGATATGGTAACCATCCATAAAAAAGTTTTGGAATATAAAATTGATTTATATTTTTCAATATTAGGCACATGTTTCATATCATATGCACCTTATATATGTCTCATGTTGAAACTATATATAACAATAGTACTGACATATAAAATTCTTCCATAACTGTGAATTTGAATCATATAACTGTGTAATTTGGCCAAGTCAGATAACTGTGTAAGTGTGGAGGAAATTATTATAAAGAATTACCCAATTATATATAGATAAATATGAAAATGATATAAGTACCAATGTGGAAGAGATGTTTCCAAAATATGTCCCCACTATAATCTAGAGATGCTGAATATTGAATAGGTGTGGAGAACATGGTTTGAAGGCATGCCTCCATTGAATCTAAGAACTATGAATGTATGGAATCCATGCCCATATGACATGTTCCAAATGAATCTAAAAAATAATATAAGTACCATATAATAGATGAGTGTGGAGAACATGATTCCAAATCATGCTCCCACTAAATCTAGAAATTGATAGAAGTATTATATATTGAATGAGTGTGGGGAACATGATTAAAAGGCATGCCCCCACTAAATCTAAGAACTATGTCAAGTGTGGAGAACATGCATTTATGACATGACCCCACTAATATGACCCCCTTTGAGGTTAGGTAAATAAAATAATTGATATTTACCTCACCTCAAAAGGATAAAATAATTATATAATATATGAATGTAACCATGTAGCATATAAAAGGAACATGTCTAGGTAAATGTATCATTGAAGTGCATAGAACTAATGTAATCACATGTAGGCCTAATATTTATGATAAATATCATGGAAACATCTATATGGTAATAATACAAACTCAACAAGAAAATCAAGCACAAATACATGATAACTCAAAAGCAAGTCAAAAGGCAATGGTCCAAAGAAACCACAAACAAGGGGCATATTCAAATACCAAATAATCAAAGGGACATGACTTAGTCAAATGTACATAAAATCAATAATGAAATATTCAAATTTCCACACAATAAACAATGACATATTAAAATGTCAATGAAAGCATACATAGGTACAAGGTCCACAAACAAAGGAGCATATTCAAATGCTCAAATAAGGAACACAATAGCAAGGCAAGACACTCAAAGAAGTGCATAAATTAAAGTATAATAAACCAACATAAATATGTCATAATATTCTAAGGATCAAATTTGTTAGGAAAACATGTCCAATGTATAATATATCAAGTAATCTATGTAAGATAGAATCATGGATAATAGGCATGTGTAATTACATATGTAATCTCAAACATGATAATGTAAAGTGATCATCAAATCATATAACCTTTGTGCATCAAGATCAAAGGAGAAGATGCCCCTAATGTCCATATGACATGAGTAGAGGGAAAGTCCCAACATCTGAAATAAGAATGTGTCATGTATTTATGTATGGTCATATCACACTCAAGTAGAAATGTGACACACATGTTTATGTAGTATTAACTAAGTATGATATCCATCAAAATGGAGCTAACACATAGATTCCAAGGATCTAATATAACATGTAGGTGCCAAAAAAGTTTATGGATTTTTTAGATGTTTTTGGGTATTTTGAGAATATTTAAAGAGGAAAGATCATCCTATGATAGCATCTAATGGATGGTCAGATATGTCTCCCCATGGTGAAGCTAGTGTAATACCCCATTTATGCTATTAAGAGCATGTATAGGTGTAATATTTGACACTATGGTATCAATTGTGCTCTACATATGTAGAATATGATTCTATGGTCATTAAGCAATATTAGGGGTAATGGGAGTATGGGTTCTTGGAACCCATCATTGAGTGCTTGTTTATTTCTTTGGTATAAAAGTAATATGTACATTTTGAAGTGATCTAAATATCTAATAACAGTGTGTAGTGGAAGATGGGGATTCTCTAGAATCCACTATATGTTTATGATGTAATGGTTTCTAAAGTACTAGTCACCTAGTATAGAGGATATCCTATTGCTTACCCTTTTATGGTGAATTAACCTTAGTAGGCTTGATAGTGAGTTGTCTGGGTATAAGTTTTTTGTTTAAAAGGATGCTCATAGATAATTATAAAATTTTTAATTACCCATTTAGCATGAATGTATTTAACACACCCATAGGTACTATTCGAAGAGTGTGTATCTATGGTCTTCTCAATAACATATCAAATAATAAGGTAGTAACCACATGTATGGGACCAAACTATAAAGGTAACTTAATGTCATTAAGAACCTTCTATGAGGTTCCATAAAATGCTCAAATTGATCTGGTAGAGGGGTGTAAATCATGATGAGTATAACCCAAAATCATAAGTGATATCATGGTGTAAACATTTTCACTTGTTCCATTATCAATCATAACACTGCATATGGGGTGTTTATCAAGGTATGATTAAATGAATAAAGAATGAATATTAGAGTCATCATAATTAATTTCACTATCATCAAATTAAATAGAATGTTTTAGAACCATATGAGGTATATGTTACATGTAAGTACAGATAATCCCATATAGTGGGTGCCCACAATGTGATGGAGGAGGATGTGAATTACATGCCATTTGGACTTATAGTTCCTTCTTAGAATGGTCTTGTAAAAGATTGTTAAATATTTTGTATTTATGGTGATCACCAAATTGTGAGATTGATTATTTTGGAGGATTCTCAAATATAATTTTTTTCATTGATAATATCTTGGATCTTGTACTTTAATGTAAAAAAATTGTTTGTGTAATGTCTTCATCCTTGATGATAATCATAATGAGCATTCACATCATATCCTTTGGGTAGAGGTCAACTCATATCAACCTCAATTAGATGAGGGAGAGATATAATATGACACTCTAGTAATTGAAAGAATAATGAAGTTTGAAACTCAAGTAAACATGTAAATTATCTCTTTGGTTTATTGGATAAGACACACCAATTAGGCTATTTTGAAACTATATTAACTTTGGCAGTTTTTTTCTATTTAGGATTATGAGGTTTTACCTTATTACTTATTTTGAATGTAAATTTAGTACTAGATGTATATGTAGCTATTATTTTTTCTACAAACTTGATCATATCCAATTACATAAGATTTATTTCATGGTCTCATACAACATGCAATAATTCATCAAAAGATTTTAACTTCTTAAAAAAATGGACCTATATAAAGGATTAGGAAAAATTACTTGAATATATCTTATAAATATTTATCTACCATAATATTGGTCATTTTAGCTAGCATTATCTTATGTATCAAGACATATTCATTGATAGTTCATTGGTTCAATGTTTGATTTTAGAAATTTGAGCATAGAAAACTTTTTCAAAAATATTAATAGAAAAGTGTGATAAAAATTGGTCTACAATAGATTTGAATGCTTTCATGGATTTGAGAGGTAAATCATAGAACCAACTCAAATCATAGTACTTGAGGCTTCTTGAAAATAAATTGGTCAAAAATTTATCATTATAAGAATAATCAAGGCATGCCGCATAAAAGTTTTAAAGATGTTATTTAGGATCACCCTTTCCATAATAAAATGTGAACTTAGGTACAATAGATCTAGTTGGAAAAGGGTGAAAAAATATCTCAAGTTTAAGAGGGTTATGAAACACATCTTGAGAATCTATATCATGAGGATATTTTAAAGCATTTTTTTCAATGTTTGGATCCTTGTCTCCAAGGTCTTTATAAATTGGAGTGATTGAAGTGTTGGACTAATAAGATTCAAATTAACAATTTGAGTAGTCACCAAAGGGGATAAAAACATGTTTTGAGTAGTAATTTGCATTGAAACCCATATTAGTTTTGAAAAAATGGGTAATTACATGATAGATGTATCAATACTAGTTTCACAAAATAAATATTTAAATACATAACTTGTGCCCTCACTAAATGTATTTGGTTGTATTGTGTCCACGGGGAGGGATGTATCCACTATAGTTTTGGATATTTTTTCTTCAATAATATTTTTAAATATCTCATCAAGATCTTTAGGTTTTTATTGAATACACTTATGAAACAATGTAATTGCACACACTTGATCATGGTTTATTTGCTCATTTTTATTTGTTTCATGGTTTTAATTATTAGAATATTCTTCTTTGATAACCTTATCAATATGTTTTTCATTGTTGACATGGGTATTATCATGATCCAAAGTATGATAATCCTCATTGGTTTGAGACATATGATATGGTGCGAGGGGAAGCTCAATATGTTCAATAGGCACACCTCCTAATCTACGGTTATGCCTAGGTTATATGTAAAATAATAAAATTAGGAAATTAAAAGTACAACAATCTAAAACACCATCTAGCTTAAAACTTAGAAATTAAAAAACTTTGCATTCAAACAAATCAAGTTCACCAAATGTTTAACCCAAAAATTTTGATTTAGGGTGATCTTATTATTAACCCTATATTTTGAATAAAGTGATATATAAAAATGAAATGGCATGAGGGTGATAAATAAAATTTATAGTAGGCTAATTAGATGTTAAACTTAGATATAAGTATACACTAAATTTATTATCTTGAGATAGACTAAATATGGAGAGTATAATTATGATATATATATATATATATATATATATATATATATATATATATATATGACAAAGAAGTGATGTACTTAGCTTGTTCTAATGTTAATGCAATTTTGGATCTAGAATGGGTATAAAGTAGACACTTAAAAATGTCCCTCAAACCATTTTTAAGGTTGTCAGACTAGGACCTAGCTCTCGACCCTAACCTAGTCAACTCCTCTATTAACCTAGTTGACCATTCTTTACACAAACTTAAAAAAACCATTCAATACCTTACATTTTACCTCTTTTGCCTTAGAGGGTTGACCATTGATAGTTAGCCTAACCATCAATGGTCAGGTACCCTCATCCAAAAACTTAGAAACTTTTAACTATGAACAAGCTTGTAATAAAAAAATTGTCAAATTTCCAATACACAAACTCATAGATTTATTTCCATCAGTATATTACACTTATCCAAGACCAACTTATTAACTTTCCCTCCTTTAATTTGGTAACTCTCTCTCCTCATTCGAGAAGTTTTGGGCTATAAGTATAGGTCTCTTGGAGGAGATATGGGACCAAAATTCATGCATCTAAAATCTCTTATTTTCTTTGCAGGATTTCAACAACTCAAAGCTCTATCCATGTGATTTCCAAGCTAAATTACCATTACACTACCTACATCCCTCTAGGAATCCAACCATTCAACCCTTCAAAGAAAAGGTACTTCACTTTATTTTCTTCATTTTGTTTTATCCTTCTTTTTCATTAGGAGTGTGTTCTTTTTTAAACACCTTCCATGCCCCCTTTTCCCTACCCATACTACCCCTAAGACCCTCCTTTCCCTTTAGCTACCCATTTCTAACTCACTTTCCTTCCCCAAATAATTATTAATAAGTAACCACCAATGGTTTCCATAACCATCACCAATTATATCAACCTCCATCAGTCACCCAACCATCAACGATCAAGACAACCACCGACGGTCACCCTGACTACCGATGGCCATTGTCACATAAAATCACAGATTGTTATTTTAGTTCCCTTCTTACCTCTTCAAACTTCTAGCCACCCTTTGACCTACACTTGAACTATTTTTTTTAATCTTTTTGGACCTAACCTTAATTTATTTATTGCATGTAAATGACCTTACCAGGACTTGCACATGAAATAGATAACATATTTAACCTTTCCATTATCCCATAACCCCTATTTATTGATCAAAGTGACATTGCCTTTAAGATATCCCTTTAAATTATGGTTCTCACACCCCACTTGAAGGAAGTAGAAGAACATTTAATTATAATCTAGGAGGATATTGATGAAACTACTACATTTTTAAATCATTATTTTGATAATATCAACCCTACTATAGATTAGACTTCTTTTATCATTCATTGGCATCATTTTCATATCTACTATTTGTAATTTTTCTTTTATAAATAAACTTTAATGTTGAAAAAGGGTTGACATCTATTTAAGGAAGCATATTCCTTTCTTGGGACTAGTTTCTCACCAGGCAGCCCCTTACTTTTCTATTAACATATTTTTCATGAGTTTATTTGATTTGTAGGTCATTCTTCCCTCACCAAAGAAGAGTTCTCACTTCATCTGGATATCAATGAATGCAATGTTTAACTAGGTACACACCCCTTATCTATTATTTCTCTCCTCTTTCAAGCAAAAAGAATTAAAGTAAGAAATTGAGTGAAACATTTTGGCACACCCGATGGGACCCCTTAAGGGTTCATAGTTCTATTTATTTCATATAGTTGCATTAGTGAATCTCATGTTTATTGCATTTATGCAAGTATTTAAATTCTAAAAAATACAAAACTTCTTTTAATTTTATTTTCTAAAATAAAAAATGAATCAAAAAAAAGTGTAAATTTCATTCGAGGGATAGGCTGCATTGTCATCTCACATTATTGCATTGTTCGTTGTTTGCATTCAAAGAAACCAAAGATTTCCTTTTGGGTTAAAATTAAGTGCATCCATTGGATTGATTATTTACTACTTAGCTCACCTAGATCAATTAATCATATTATGAATAAATTATAGAACACAAATGTTACACTACCAAACCACTACACCAAAGAACACATCAAAACATACTTGAGACAAGGCCCATTGGGATTTCATCACCCTTTATATATCCTTACCCTACCTAGTGATCCCACTTAGATTTCTCTACCAAGGGGAGGATCGACTCCATTCTCTAGCAGAGTATAAATTATAGACAAATGGTGTCTATTGGCTAAGCAACCCAACTTAGCTTCAGTTTTGTGAAGTGTGGGAAGGAAGCCCCTAGTACCAGGCCACATACCTAGTCTAGTGCAGATTCTTTGAGCACCCAAACTTAACCTAAAACCATCCATCTAGTGTGGATTTTTATTACTCTAATCATAAGCCAATTTTCTCTTTCATAGTCTTTAAGGCATAAGCCAAAATTAATTTAAAATAAATCCTAGGATTAATTTCACTTTTAGTGTGTGCTTTGTTTGCTTTGGGTTTTTCTTGGATTGTTCATTGTTTGAGGTGAAAGGTTCGTTATCCACTTCCATATTTTTCATATGGTTTTGACTAGAAAAAAAGTGAAAAATCAAAATAATCAACCACCACCTTCATCTTCATCTATGGATTATACCTCAAATGTGGATAAATATCTCCATGGTTCACCTCACCATTATCCTCCACCACCATCTCCTTCTAGAATCCTAATTATATCTAAAGGAGATCTAGACTTCACCACCTTTCTTGACAATAATCCAATTGCCTTGTAATATTAACTTAACACCTTACCTCATCGTACCCTTCCCATTTCAGTTCTTTTTTACAAACCTTCTCTTGGTATGACATCCCACCTTATGGAAGGAACCATTTCAACCTAAACCAACCTTCCACCACCCAACCAAACACCACCAGTTACACTCCATGGAGGTTCAACCTTACCATTAGTTACCTATGTTCCATCTACTATGCATTATCTTCCATTACAACTTATATCTTCCCTTCAATTGCAACCAATCCTTCAACCGTAATTCCAATTCAAAGCCTAGTGCTCTCCATACTTCAAAACCTTCCTCCAATTAGCACTAGGGTAACCACCCAACCTCAACCTTCCCAATTTCCTCCTATCTCAAACATACCAACCACATCTTTTCCTCAACACATGCCTATGACAACTTACCAATATGTCCCTAACCTAAAAGGGTATATACCAACCACCACCCAACCTTTTATACCAAGCAGTTATTATGTGCTACTCAACCTCTTGGCACCACCTATCAGTATGTGGCTTTGTCATTACCATCTACTACCTATTTATACATTACCATGATCTAGCCTTAAAAAAATGTACCTCTTAATTATGTAGTTTCTCAACCCCAACCTAACCTAATAAAAATTATCATGGACAAAATGACTACTTTGGAGTCATCCATCTCTACCTCAACCAATCTTTTGTCTTACAAACAAATTTTTAATGAGCCTATCCATCCCTCTGTACCTATTCATACTTATCCTTCACAATGGGAATCACCCAATTTTTTTAAATTCCAAGGTAAGGAGGACCTTTAGCAACACTTAAGAGTGTTTCAACATGAGTGCTACTTGATCACTTATGATGATGCTCTTATCCTTCAAACCTTTCCCATGTCATTATTTGGTGCTGCCCTTGATTGGTATAGTGCTCTTCCCACTCATTTTATCTTTTCTTTTTCTCAATTAGCATAAAATATTTTAGAACATTTTTCTATAAACATATCTAAAAAGGTTTCCATTATATACCTATACTCCATCAAATAGTTTGAAGATGAGTCCATTATTGATTTTTTTGCTAGATGGAGAGGTCTCATTAATCAACTCACTTTTTCATTACCCCAACTTGAATTAATAAAATTATTTTCTCAAGGTTGTACTAAACACATTGATCCAACTCTCCAAGTGCAAACCTTTAGGACCTTTAATGAAGCTTTTACTATGCCCCATAAATTAGAAATCCATGATATTGATGAAGGGAAGTTGAAGCTTCAAAATAAAAAATTTAGTTTCAAATCCATGAAGTCATCTTCCACCAAAACTAAGAACCCAACTAATTCTAAATTGAAATCATCAACACATTTGGTTGTTCTTAAAACCACACCTCCTCCACCCATCAACCAAACACCTCAAACCAACAACCCTTCTAATCATCAAAACCATACGCAAAATTAGGTTCCTTCAAAACCATTTACCCTGATTGGGGAATCTTATGCATCGGTGTTATAAAAATTACTCAAACCCAATCTAATCCAAATTCCACCCTTTAATCCTCTTCAACAATTTGATACTTCTCACCCCCTTCCTAGGTGGTACAATGAGAATGATCACTGTGACTATTATCGAGTTGTTGGACATGATACTGATAGATGTAATACTTTTAAAAGCATTATCTAAGACCTAAATGATAAAGGGGAGATTGTGTTTGATAACCCAAATGCTCCTTCAAACCAATCCCTTGATATTTTCCAAAAACCATTTCCAACCATCCACCTTTATCCCAACACCATGAAAACCAATATGAATCCTCTAATTCACATGAGGCACATGTAATCAATGTCATCAGTAATATACCCATGGTCAAAGAAGTTATTACTTCTATCACCCAAATTAAGGAGAACCACCTACCACCAACCCCTTCAAATGCCTAAATGAAGGAAGTGACTATCCCTTCTACTTCTTTGGATGAAACCATGGTTTCACTCACCCCTCCTATGGTGGAAACACCTAAGGAGATGGTCACTCAATTGACCATTTTATTCACTCCTCTAATTCAACTTGAAAAACCATTGATTCCTTTGGACAACTGAATCAAGGAGGAAGCTAAACCAACCCTTTTTCCTAAAACCATTACCCTTACCACACCAATTTTAGAATCATCTGTATCTTCCCTAAAAGCCATCTCTCAAGAGATAATACTCCTATCTACCCAACCATTACCTTTAGAACCTTCCACCAAGGATAATAATACTAAAGCCACTCCTTATTTATCCCTAAAGGGTTTACACATTGAAGCTAATGATTAGGGAATAATTCTTATTTATAAACCCTTCTCCCATCTAGTGTAAAATTTGGAGTTCACCTCTCAACCTAACTTTGATAGAGCTACCTTTTAACATCAGCTTGGACTCTAGTTTCAAATAAAACTAAACCTTATACTTCACTAAAATCCACTTTTGAGCCTATTTTTATAACTACACCAACTACTCTTCCTAAAGTTACCCAGGGACCACCTCAATTACCCCTATCTAAATTTTTTAAAACACCCTATGCTTCTTTTACAAAGCCAATCAAGACCTTGGGGATCCCTCCCATGCCAAATCTTTCTCACCCTCCTTTCAGAATGGATCTAACCACACCAATCCAACCAATACCTAATCTAATTAAGTCCATTAAGAAGGAGGGATTGCCTAGACCTTAACTATGAGGAAGGACCATACCAGCTCCTTCACCCTTACCTTTTATTTTATGCCCCCATCCTTCTACCATTCTTGTAACCTACTCTTCTTCCAAAAATCCATCTCCCTTTTCTTTACCTATAACAAGCCCATCTCCTAGTTCAACATCATTCCTTGCCAACCTTTCCCCATCTACCTTCTCATCTATTAAACCCTTATCATCTAGACCCTAATTTATAAACCAATTATAACAAAGACAATTCATTTGAAACCTTAAGCTAGGCTTACCCCACCAGACATACCTCCTGTTAAAAATCCCTTACCCAACAAGAAATCTAAACCAAAAAAACAAACCCCACCATCTCCAAAATCCTTATCGAAGTCTTATACAATAATATTACAAAGGCTCCTACAATATTTTACCATTAACTTACCCCCCATCAAGCCTTTTGACCCCACTCATCAAAAGCTAACTTGGTTTAATGATAATCTAATTTGTCTTTACCATCGAACCCCTGGGCATGATACAAATAATTGTAAATCTTTTCAAACTATCATTCATGGCCTTTTGGAGGAGGATGATCTATTCATTGAACCTTATTTAAGTCTTTTACCTCTTTTACCACCTATCTAATCCTCCTACCAATCATCTCCTTCTCTACTCCTGCCAAGGAGTGTAATAAAGGAACTGAAGCAAGTAATTGCTCCCCTTATCCATACCATTCATATGGTAACTTAGTTTAGAGCCCAACATAAGGACAAGGGTAAAGGGGTCCAAAAAAATGAAAAGGGTAAATCCAAGGCCACCATTCCATGGTATTACCCTTCATTTCCTCAACTAACTAACCAAACCCAACAAATTACACCTTCACGTTCACAACCATCCAAGCCTAAGGTCTCCATTTTGGGAGCCCCTTCCTCTTCCAATGCACCTTCATTTCTCCAACACTTGGTGATAAAACAAATTCAATAAATGCCTATCAAAATGAGTATTTATGACTTAATAAACACCTCACCTCAATATCATCAAGCTTTAATAAAAATAATGCATTCCATAAAATTTCAACCAAATGATCCCCAACCTCTTGCATCTTTAATTGGAGCTATCCAACACATTACTAGTGTCACCTTTCAAGAATTTAAAATCCCACCATATCATAGCAAAGATTCTAATCCCCCTCTTTTTTATCACAACATCCATCAATCATACACCTGTCAAAAGGGTCATTTTTTTTGGAAAATCAAGTATCAATATCATCTCCTCCCATGCTTACGATCAACTTCAACTACCTAAAAACATCATGTCAAAAAGTTTAGTGTTTATTTTATCATTTAATGATACCTTGGCCACTACTCTAGGGATAATTATTCTCCACAACTTTTTGGGGCCTCAAACCATTTCTAAATTATTTTACATCATAGATGGAAAATTTCAATATAATGTGCTACTTGGTCACCCCTGGATCTATGCCATGGCATGCATCCCTTCTACCCTTTATTGATGCATCAATTTTGAGCATGAGGGATCATTCATTACAATCAAAGTTGATCTGAGTCCCTTTGCTTATTGTAATATGACGTATTGACCCAATGATGTTCTTATTCCACCTTCACCCTCTTCACAACCAGCCACTAGCCAAATCAATGCATCATACCAACACACCAACACTTATGCTTTTAATAATAGTGAAGCATCCACTAGTTCAACTATTCCTTCATCACATATCTTGATCGAGCACCCTTTACGATCCATGTTCTAATGACTTACACTTGGGGAATATCAAATTTTAGATTTAGATGCTTTTCCCTCTCCACATGAATTTGGGAACCTTCATAATGATCTATCTTATGATCTTAATATTGGTACCATTGTCCCCTTTGGTCTTCCCAATAATAGAACATATTTTGTTTATGGGGGACTTTATAAACCACTTCTTACTCCTACCACCATGAATTGTATTCAACCATTCACTTCCAACCTTTCCTATCTTATCAACCTGACCTTTGCCCAAACATACCTTCATCGATTCACTTGGAAAGGGTTTGGGTTTGGCCTTTATGAATAAGGACCCCATGAAATTCCTGCTATCGAACTCAAAAACCTCATGAGCTCTTTGGCCTAGGGTATGTTCCCTTAGAAGATCCCATATCAACCTCATCAATTTCACCACTCCCATTTAGAGAACTACCAGCCTCACCAATTTTACCTCTCCCATTTGGAGAACCACCAACCTCACCTCTCCCATTCGAGGAACTTCTATCCTTATCAACCTCACATTTCCAATTTGAAGAACCTATGCCCTCACCAACTCTATTTGAAGATAGCAACATCATCCCACCTAACTTTTTTTATCAACACTTTCAGTTTAGGTCACTAAAATTATCAATAAGGGGTCAAACTAAAACCATTCCTCTCATCCATCCCAAAATGATCATGCATGATTTTACTACCATTAACACCATCCAATGTCAAAATGAAAAATCTATTCTTACCTATATGGGTGCAGAGGATTCTTCTCTTCAAAAATTCCTCCCTCCTGAAAACTAAACAATGCTAGATGAATCAACCACATAAATTCATTTGGGTACTCATGAGAACCTTCATATTGTCAAGGTTGGCCAATCCTTAACTCATGAGGAAAAAAGAAACTATATAGCCTTCCTTCATGACCCTAGCATAACATTTACTTGGTCTTATTAGGATATGTCTGGTATTGACCCATCCATTGCCCTTCATAACATCATCACCCATCTTAAGGTTATGCCAGTCTAAAAAAAACTTGATCAAATCCATCCCCATATAGCTCTTCTTGTCAAATAAGAACTCTAGCACCTTCTATTTGTTACTTTCATTCAACCCATTGACTATCCACAATGGGTCTCTAACATTGTTCCTATCACCAAACCCACTGTGGGACTTTACCTTTGTGTGGATTTCTAGGATCTTAACCTTACATGCCCCAAAGACAACTTACCCTACCTAGCATCAACCAAATTGTTGATCTTACCACTAGCCATGAAATGTTATCCCTCATGGATGGATTTTTAGGATATAACCAAATCTTGATTTCCCCCAAAGATCGACATAAGACATATTTTATCACCCCATGGGGAACTTTTTGCTATCATGTCATGCCTTTTAGCTTAAAGAATGCAGGAGCCACATATTAGTGAGCCATGACCTACATTTTTCATGACCTCATTCACACAGTAGTTGAAGACTATGTTGATGGTTTGCTCAAAAATTTTGAACATCATTAGGATCACCTTGCCATTTTAGCCATCATCTTTGAAAGACTTATCCATTATTGGGTCGGGCTCAATCCAAAGAAATGCATCTTTGGGGTCTTATCAATAAAACTCATGGGATTCATTATTTTCCTTCATGGAATAGAAATAAACCTCATAAAATTTAGACCCATTCTATAAATGCCTCCTCTTACTAACTTAAAACAATTTCATAGCCTACAAGGCAAACTTTAGTTAATCCACTATTTTATCTCCTAGCTATCTAATCATTGTCAACCCTTTCACCACCTCCTAAAAAAAGATACCTCCTTTAAATGGACCAAAGAGTGTCAACAAGCCTTTGATGAAATCAAGGAGTATCTTCTTCTCCACCTATCCTTATTCCCCCAAAAGAAGATCAACCCTTTTATTTATACCTATCTATCACTAATGATTTCTTGGGAGCCATGCTTGCTCATCATAAGGAGTAGGCTCTTTATTACATCAGCCACACCCTCATTGACTATAAAACTCGATACACCCATCCAAAAAAACTTTGACTTGCCTTAGTTTTCCTCACCTCTAAACTTTGTCACTATCTTCTTAACCACAAAACTTATGTCCTTACCAACACTAACCCCCTCAAGTATATGCACTCTAAGCCATATCATAACGAACATATGGCTAAGTGGCTCATGATTTTAGCTGAGTTTGATCTTGAGTTTCTTTCATAAAATTCCATTATAGGATAGGTCATTGTAGACCAACTAGCTGAAGCCCCTCTCCCTGATAATCAAACTCCTCTATTTTCCTTTCTAAATTAGTCTATAACTACTCTTTCTTTAGAAGAACCCACTTATCAAATGACTATGTATTTTGACAGTTTCAAATGTCAAAATGGTGGGCGTGCTGGCATAGTCCTCATTCCTATTAATGGATAACCTCTCCCTCTTTCTTTCAAACTCAATTTTGAATGCACCAATAATATAGCTAAATATGAGGCCTTGATTATAGGTCTCCAAACCACCCTAGCCTTATGAATAAAAGCTGTATGTTTTTTTGGAGATTCTCAACTTATTATCAACAAAGTCATAAGATCCTATCAATGCAAAAATCATGTTCTTGTAAAATATAAATAACTTGTTGATAAAATATTAGCATCCTTTAACCATTATACCATTTAATCACTCCCTCACTTTACAAATAAATTTGTAGACACAATGACTTCCCTTGCATCCCAAATTACATCCCAACCTAATGAATCTAAACTATTTATCACCATACACCACTTTTTCACCCCATATTACCTTAGTCTCAATCTTCCTACCATTTTCTAAGTGGAAACATCACATTTAGACATTTAGTATGAACAAATCTTCAAGTACCTTAATGTTGGTGTCCTTCCACCTGATCTTTCAATAAATGCTCATAGAGATTTCATTCAAAGCACATATCACTACTTAATACTAGGGGGAGTTATTTAAAAATAAGGCTTTGATGACCTCTTTCTTCGATGCTTTTGTAACAATGAATCCCCTCACACTATTAAGGAAGCACATGATGGCATCTATGGAGGAAACTTCAGTGGTTTGTCTATTGCAAACTGTATTCTTCACCTAGGATACTATTAGCCTACACTTGATCAAGATTATTTTTACTATGCCAAGAAATTCATAAAATGTCAACAACATGCTAACTTCCATCATGAACCTCCTCATGGTCTCTAGGTATCAACATATTATTGGCCCTTCTCACAATGGGGTCTTGATCTTATTGGCAAGATAAATCCTTATTCCTCTCAATTTCATCAATATATCATCATTGTCATAGAGTATTACACTAAATGGGTGGAATCCATTCCATTGATCTCAATCAAAGCTAAAAAAATCATTGACTTCATTACCCATCACATCATCTATCACTTTAGTGTCCCTCATAAAATCATCACTAATAATGGAAAATCCTTCAAGAACAAAAAGTTCTATGAACTTTGTAAGGTTTTTTGCATTGACTTAAGTTTCTCTTCCCCTTATCATCCATAAGCTAATAGATAGGATGATGCTTCTAACAAAACCCTCATTAAAATGCTCACTAAGGTGGTCAATGCTTTGGGAAAGGATTGGCACCTCCATATCCCATTTTCTCTATGGGCCTACCACACTACTATCTAAACTGTTATGAGTGCTATACCTTTTTCTATGGTCTTTAGAGCTAGGGTAGTTCTACCTCTTGACGTCCAAATTCCATCTCTCCACATATCCTTGTAGAAGATTCTTTCTAAAAGTGACTATCATTAAGAACACTTAGAATGCTTAGAACTCATTGATGAACATCACTTTGTTTCCCTTAATCACCTTTGTATCTATCAATATCATATCAAATGAGCCTACAACAAACATTTAAAAATATGAGAATTCAACATTGGAAACCTTGTCCTCAAATAAAACCAACATGTCACTAACATGGAGGAAACCAAAAGGGGTAAGTTTTTCTTCAACTGGCTCAAACCCTATATTATAACCCACAATTATGGATCAAGAGCTTATCATTTATCCTCTCTTAAAGGAAAACCAAAACCTAAGCCTCTAAACACTTCACATTTTCTCCCTTTCTATTGTTAAGGCCTCTCTAATACACCTTGCTATCTAACTTAAGCTCATCCTTTAATTTTAAAAACTTATCACCTCCCAAATCCTCTTACCCTATTCCTCTTAGCAACATGTGGTTACACTAGATCCATGTGATTATCCATCAAGCCTTTTCATCCAATATTAAATATGGGTACTACAACTCTACCCATGGCATGGTTCTCATGGATACTTTTCATCTTTTGTTAGATGGAATCCCATGGCTGCATGTTCTTTACGACCCCTTCCTATTATCACATAACCACTATATTGAGGCATAACCTTTCCCTTACAAATAGTTTTGCTTTAAGCTTCAAATAGATGAGTCCATGTCTAAAACAAAAGTTTAAGATTTTTAAGATACATATTATTTGGGTCCATTATCATAAGAAAAAGAAATAGACTACTCCCTCAAAGGATGGCCATCACCTAAATGATAAAATGATAGACTACTCCTTTAAAGAATAGCTATTAGAACTCATACCTCTACAACTCCCTCAAAGGATGGCTAATCTAACATATAGAAGCCATAATCAACTCTATTTTGCCACTCAATAAAGCTTTCCACCTTGATCAGCGTCACCTCTTTTAAAAAGTAATACATGACCCTATAAAAAAGTCAACATTATCCCAAACAAACTATAATTGGTTCTCTTTTAATATTGGTAGACATCCTAAATTTATCAGTCTACCCTTTCATGACATGGACTAGTCTATTTTAGTTTTAGACATCACCTAAGTAAAGGGGTAGATGAACCCACACCGAGTTCCCTACCTAACACTTCTTCCCCCACCTACCTATCACTACCTTCCCCTTTTCATATCACCTCTATAAATCAAATGATTTTGAGCTCACTTGACACATGGTGTTTAAATGACACACTTTAGTACTAGGAAAATGCTAATTTGATGTGCATAAAAAGGTTCACTTTCACTAAGCTCCAATCCTCCTTATGGGGTATAATAAGATCCTTGCCAATGAATCTAGCATGCCCCTTTTTCATTGTCACCCATACATATCCTACCTATTAAAACCAAATCATTTCATAAATCAAAGCATTAATGTTCAAAACCAACCCACTTATCATACCTAGCTAACATAATTAACCAACCTTGCATTAAAACACTAGATTAACCATTATGAATAACATTATTCAAACATAATTTATACCATCCCTATATTAATTAATCAACCATAACCATTAAGCATCATCACCAATCAACACATCTTGATCTAACTATCATATAATAATTGGCATCAACAAATAACCAAATACATTATCTTATAAACATGAACATCAAATAAACATCTATTGTCATCAACACAACATCTCAAAATGAAACCATATCACACACACACACACACACACACACATAAACACACATTATACAATGTCTATAGATCATAACTCTCACTCAAAATACATTTCACATCTTCAGCACACAAGCTAATATCAAAAATGGATCATATACATATCATGACCCTAGTAGACCACTACCATTAGCCCCACTAGTACTTGCACTTGTACCTATGCCTACACATGTACTAGGTAGAGGCATTACATGTTGACCCGCTACCATATCCCACTACCCTAGGGTCCCCAAACCTACCCCACCTAACACACTCAATTGATACTCTCCCCACCTCAACTCATTAGGACACTATGCTAACATAATGCCCTCATAATACCTCAACTCCTATATCAGTGCATGATACTTGGTCTATGTGATATATCTAGGAGGTGTTGTACCTATCACTACTCCACTGACCCATCATAAGGAACCTCTCTCCTAGGTAACCAAATCAAGCAAGACCCTCACCTGGTCTCACTCCCCTATCAATGTAGTCACCTAACCCTATAAGATGGTCATCTGCCCTTGTAAATCTATGATCTGTGTATGGGCTTGGTCTCTCTCCACTATGACTCCTCTTACCTGACCCTAAAGAATCACAACCTAGACTTGTAATGCAACTATCTAGGCATATGTTATCACTAGTGCCACTACCACTTATGGGTCCCTTGCACTGGCCCCTATCTCTTATTTACATCCATTGGGGCCCTATCACCATCTCCCAAACCAAAATCCATTATAGTATATATACCTTGAAGCCATGTAGGGTAGTTAGGTGTCATCCTAGTGTCATCACCTCCCCTCAATGATAGCTCCTCAAAATCCAAAACCTCATCCTATGGTTGTGGATTTGGAAGTAGATACTCTAAATCTTCCCTCTTATATCATACAAAATTAGGAGGGATACCCTATACTAATCTAAACCATCACCTTACCCTCTATAATGGGATACACTTGGTGTCTCCCTTCTATTTCCCATAGATCTACCTCTATCTTTATAAAGATAATGTATGACATTGGTAGCCCTCCCATGCATGCCACTCCCTATATGGCTTCCATACTATGTCTCCATCCACCAAACCCCCTAGTGCATCTCTAAACTAGTCTAGGTCATGTGTACCACTGCTTACCCCTATTATGGCCCTATCTCTCCTCCATCGATAAAAAATGACCCTATAATCCATCGGTGAATACCCCTCAATTAGTAAACCTAATGGTCATAACACTCATATGTGATCATATGCCCAATAATGTATCACAAACCCCACACTAATGCCACATCATCTATGTGCCTGAAAGCCCCATAGCTCCCTATATATCTACACTAGTAATACATGTGCTCATCTAAACAAAAATTCACTAGATATAACTCCACTAACACCCCTAATAACACACTTGGTTATCTCCCTCTAACTAAATCTAGTAATGCATAATAGGTAATCACTAACTAAAACATAGTCAGCAAATGTCTATCCCCTAGGGCTCTCTAGTATAGTGGTCTGATACTGAAGCCTCCAACATGAAACTTTGACACATCAACATCATCCCCATATATCATCTCTAAACACTCATCAATTTCATCCCCCTCTATTTAATAAATGGGATCTCCTTGGATTGGTATTCATGTAATCCAATGAACATCTTCTAGTAGTATCATCATCTCTCCTATTGACAACTAGAAGGTATTAGTCACTGGGTCCCATCTCTCGATGAGGGTGAATATCATAGTATTATCCATTTAAAGATGTTGGTAGTGGTGCATCCAACTAAAAACCACCACCTCCATATGATGCCACTCCTCATCTGTCATCACATCTTGAATTGTTGGGAATATTTTAGGAATATGATCCTATAACTAAATCTACTCTCGTGCCTATAAACAAACATGTCATAAATTAAAGACCTATCCCAATAAACATGACAACTAAAACAATTACTAAAATTCTCCCTACCCCTTTCCTACCTATCTATAAATTACACACTATTTAAACCACCTACCTACCCTTTATTTTTCACCCTAATATTGAATATCCTCTTTTACCCACCCATAACCCATTCTAAAACATACGTTCTCACATATAAAATAAACCTCAAACCTAAACCTAAACCCTAAACCCCCTTTTTTATACCATTTTTAGTTCTACCAATCATCTACAATCCCTTTAGGGTATTTTATACCCCTAAGGTCAATCAACATCAGTTGGGTCAACTATCGATGATCACCTGTGGGTGACTATTGGCCATGGGCTTCAACCCTCTAACCTCCCTAAAAACACAAAAAAAAAACATAAATACCCCATCCCCCTACACTTTCACATATTTTCCCCCCCACTCATCAAATTTACCCTATTTCTTATCTACCCCACCTTTTTTTTCCCTCACCAACAAAAAACCCATTAAAACTAACCTAAACACTAGGTTTTTTCATTTTCACCAATAATTATCCATACTATGTAAACTTTTAATTCTTAATATAAACTCTAATTAGATGCTATCAATTTTAAAATAGTACCCACATCATTCTATGATTGATTCCATGTCCTTAACCTATGCCTTGCCCTTGGTACATCCCCTAGATCCATCTCGGTCCCATTCTCACTATCCATGCATAAATCTCATCTCAACACTTTACTCACCTCACCAACAATCCATTTTGCTCAAAAATCAATAAATGATAATCACTCTACCAATTTTGCATAATAAGACAAATAATGACCTATTTCACCTTTCACCTCACTTTTATCACATCTTTAGGGATTTTTGACCTTAACCATCGATGGCTAATGCAACTATTTCTAGTTAGCCTAATTGTCGATGGTTAGGTAACCACCATTAATTCCTCCCAATCATCGATGGTTTGGTAACCATCATCAGTCATTTCCTTACCCCTTCCTTTTCAAAGATCCAACATTTATCCCTTCCACTTATTCCCTTCTTCAACTTACCCTTTCCTTGCCTAACCCCAATGGGGTAACCTATTTCCCCTACTATTACCCTTATCTAGGAGTCACCATCTCCCTAACCCAAGAACTACATTAGGCCTCGAGTCCATGTTGGATGAATTATTTATGGGACTATGTATGCAACATCCTCTTGCCTTATGCATCAGGAGTAAGCTCGACCACCCCCCACCTAACCAACCCACCCATTTGCCTACATCTATAATGACATCAACCCTTTTTTAGAACACACCTATTAGTACACCTTGTAACAACCTTGTTTTGATCATTATTGACTACTTTAACCAAATTGGTCTTGTTGAAAATTTTTTGCACCACTTTATGCACAACTTAACCATTCATATTTTTCTTGAGAGCATTTTCTACCCTAGATAATTAAGTAAACACCAACCCTTTCTAAGACATCTGATATGCATAGCCTAATTAGCTATGACCAATGCTAAGGATTGGTTACCTTGTCACTTTTTCTAGAACCCAAACTTATTATTATCAACACTGGCCATTTTATGTCTTTGTGTGATTTTTTGACCTTAGCATCTCATCACACCTTGTGCATATAGTTGCATTTCCATACCTCAACCTTATTTTTTAAATCAAACCATGACCCAATTTTCATCCTACCTCATCAACTCTTAGTTTGAGGGAGAATTCCCTCCACCCATACTTAGGTAATTTGACCCTAGACTATCAACCTTTCATTTTTGTTCTATGATTTATTGATCTAAGGCTACACAAAAAAAATAGGAAAAATATAGACACTTAAAAATGTCCCTCAAACCTTTTTTTATGTTGTCGCACCAGGACCTAGCTCTTGAACTTGACCTAGTGAACTCCTCTATTAACTTAGTTTACCATTATTTACACAAACTTAAATAAACCACTCAATACCTTATATTTTACCTCTTTTGCCTTAGAGGGTAGATCATCGATGGTTATCCTAACCATCAATGATTAGCTTAACCATCGATAGTTAACCTAACCATAAATAGTCAAGTACCCTCACCCAACAACTTAGAAACTTATAGCTATGAATGAGCTTGCACTAACAAAATTGGCAACTTTCCCATGTACAAACTCATGGATTTATTTATATCAGTCCATTACGCTTATCCAGAACTAAATTATCAACTTTCCCTCATTTAATTTGGCAACTCTCTCTCCTCATTCAATAAGTTTTGTGTTATAAGTACAGGGCTCCTAGAGGAGATATGGGACTAGAATTTATGCATCTAGACTCTCTTATTTTCTTTACAGGCATTCAACAACCAAAAGTTTTGTCTATGTGATTCCCAAGCCAAATTACCATTAAACTTCTTGCATCCCTCCAGGTATCTAACTATTCAACCCTTCAAAGAAAATTTACTTCACTTTGTTCGCTTCATTTTGTTTTATCCTTCTTTGTTCATTAGTAGTGTGTTCTTTGTTAAACACCTTCCCTACCCCCTTTTCCCTACCCATACTACCCTTAAGACACTCCTTACCCTCTAAATACCCATTTCTAACTCACCTTCCTTCCCTAGCCAATTATTAATAGGTAACTACGAATGGTTTCCATAACCTTCACCAATTATAATAACTACCATCGATCACCCAACCGTCAATGGTTAGAACAACCAACGATGATCACCCTAACCACTGATGACCACTGTCACATAAAATCATAGATTGTTATTTTAGCTTCCTTCTTACCTCTTGAGACTTCTAGCCACCCTCTGACTTACACTTGAACTATTTTTTAATTTTTTTGGACCTGACCTTAATTTATTTATTGTATGTAGATGACCTTACCAAGACTTTCACATGAGATAGATAACATATTTATCCTTCCCATTGTCCCACAATCCCTATTTACTGATTAAAGTAACATTACCTTTGAGCTAGCCCTTTACATTATGGTTCTCATACCCCACTTAGAGGATGTAGAAGAATAATTAGCTATAATCTAGGAGGATATTTATGAAGCTACTACATTTTGGAATAATTATTTTGATAATATCAACCCTACTATAGATTAGACTTATTTTATTGTTCATCAGCATCATTTTCATATATACTATTTGTAATTTCTTTTTTATTAATAAAATTTAATGTTGAAAAAGGGTTGACATCCATTTAAGGAAGAATATTCCTTTCTTGGGACTGGTTTCTCACCAAGCAGTGCCTTACTTTTCTATTAACATATTTTTCATGAGTTCATGTGATTTGCAACTCATTCTTCCCTCGCTAAAGAAGAGTTCTTACTTCATCTAGATATCAATGCATGCAAACTTTAACTAGGTACACACCCCTTATTTGTTGTTTCTCTCCTCTTTCAAGTAAAAATAATTAGAGTAAGAAATTTAGTAAAATAATTAGGCTAGAATAAGATTCTAGAATAATCATCAAAATATAGATTTGACACTTCTAGTTCTCTAAATAGTAATGTCAGGTTGGGATGGTTATTTTGATGTTATTATATGGGTTTGATGCTAGTGTCTAGTATAGAATACCTGTTGGAATGAGTTGTGAGCACTTGGATGTTTTTAGGTTTTGATTCACCTTTATTCTAGTATATTTATATCTAGGTCATGGAAAATATCTCCTTATGAAATGGAAAAACACCAGCTTTCCATCTTCATAGTGACCTTAGACAAAAATGGGTTAGTGGGCACATGATGTAAAGATAAACCCAAAGACCTTACTATCATAAGGCACTACGAACATATCTAATACTCTATAGGAGGGCCTAAGACTCATGTAGTTATCCCCTATGTGTTGGCTTATGTGTGAATCATACAATATGTGCAAATCAAGTATAATAGTGACCTAACTTGTAACTTGGAAAATTGGTCTCTTGGGTTACTCATTTAGTACTTCAAACCTGTAGAGGTGTAGGCCTTATGATTGGTATGGAAATATGAATAAATAGGGAATATTTTTAGAATTGAATGCTCTTTGAATACACTTTTTTTAGAATGTTAGGTGTTTCATAGGTGAGGAATGAATGAGGGTTGATATTATATTTATATCAATCCCTTTAGAGTAATAAATTACATTTAATCACTTTAGATAACCATTAGGATATGTTTCATTTAAAGATTGGATGAATTTAAGGCACTAGACACTTGTATCGAGATAAGACAGTAGCATTGATGATACTATCTATCCTAGATGTTAGTGTATAGAGAGTAGGAAAGTAGGTACATGTTATAAACTTATAAATATGGAAGATAAGTACATTTTAAGCCTAAGCAAGATAGAATACCTAAGTCATCAACTTAAGACTAGTTGGAATAATAGATATAGGCTATGGGCAACGAATATAGATTATATGCAAGACTTGTAGAAGCAAGAAAGGTAAGGAAATAATAAAAACAACGGTCTGAGTTTGCCAAGTGTATAAGATTAAGGTACTATATAATCATAAAATATCATCTAAATTCCCCCCCTTTAATCTAGTAATCAATTTCTAGTTTAAAGGAAAGGAATACATACCTATGTGTGTATTCACACCTTGTCTTTATGTGTGCCTAAGTTTAGTGATTTTATGGTGACTGACATGCAACCAAGATCATGTTAAAATATAAAATAACTATATATAATCTATGTTGAAAGTAATTGAAATAGATTTAAATTTAAAGAGAAAGGTTTAGGAGTACACCTATATATTGATGTAATAACCTTACCTATTGGCACATTATTTTGAAAAATATATATCATTATAGGGATTTAAAATTGAGATTATGATAAATATAGATAAATATTTAAATTTTGTATATGTAAGGAAATAGAGAGAGAAATTTTAAGGTGCATGCCACCAAATTTGGAACAAAAGTGAGTTGCCATATGGTAGTTGAGATTAGCTCAACCATGTAACTCAATTATACTTATAACATGGTGAGGATGCATGATCAATTCTAACCTAAAAAATTGGAAAGATTGAGTGATTTGATCACATAAACCATACCAAAAAGTGAACTAACTACTGTAGTATATTGGCTCAATAAGGTCTATAAATGTTCATAAGGTATTAGTACAAAAAAGCCTTTAATATGGTAACCATTCATAAAAGAGTTTTGTAATCTAAAAATGATTTGTATATTTGAATATTATGCACATGTTTCATAGCATATGTATATTAGATATGTCTCATGATAAAACTATGTATAACAATAGTACTAATGTATGGAATTCTACCATAACTATGATTTTGAATCATATAATTGTGTGTTTTGTCCAATTCAGATAACTATGTAAGTGTGGAGGGCATACTTATAATACATGCCCCCACTATATAGGGAAAAATAAGAAAACTCATATAAGTACCAATGTGGAGGAAATGTTTCCAAAACATGCCCCCGTTGTAATCTAGAGATGTTGAATACTGAATAGGTGTGGAGAACATGCTTCTAAAGTATGCCCCCACTAAATCTAAGAACTGTGAATGTGTGGAAGGCATGCCCATATGAAATTCCCCAAATGAATCTAAAAACTAATATAAGTACCATATATTTAATGAGTTTGGATAAAATGCTTCCAAAGCATGCCCCCACAAGATCTATAAATTGATATAAGTACTATATACTGAATGAGGGTGGAGAACATGATTCCAAACCATGCCCCCACTGAATTTGAGAATTGTTCCATGTGTGGATAACATGCCTCTATTACATTCCCTCTCTAGTATTTCCCCCTTTGATATTAGGTAAATTAAATAAATAATATCTATCTCACCTCAAAAATATAAAACAACTATATAATTTGTGAATGTAACCATGTAGCATATAGAAGGAACATGTATAGATAAATGTATCATTGAAGTATATAAAACCAATGTGATCACATGAAAGCCTAAGATGTATGATAAATATCATGGAAACATATATATGGTAACAATACAAGCTCAACAAGCAAATCAAGCACACACATAAGAACACTTAAAAGTAAGTCAATAGGTAATGGTCAAAGGAGACCACAAACAAGGGGCATGTTCAAACACCACATAATCAAAGGTACATGACTTATTAATGTATATAAAATAAATAATTATATATTCAAATGTAAATAAATAAATAATGACATATTCAAATGTTAATGAAATCATAGATAGGCGTGAGGGATGCAAGCAAAGGATCATATTGAAATACTCAAACAAGGAATACAATATCAAGGTAAAACACTCAAAGAAGTGCATAAAGTAATGTATAATCAACTAGAATAAACAAGGCATAGTAGTCCATGGATCAAATACATTATGAAAATATGTCAAGTGTATAGCATATCAAGTACCCTATGTAAGATATAATCATGGATACTAGGCATGTGTAAGCATATATGTAAGTTCAAACATAGTGGATGCCTTTAATGTCCATATGACATGAGTGGAGGGAAAACCCAACATCTAAAATAGGAATGTATCTTTTATTATATATCACATCCAAGTATAAATATGACACACTTGTGTATATAATATTAACTAAATATGTTATCCATCAAAATGGAACTAACACATAGATTCCAAGGAGCTAATATAACACATAGGTGTCAATTTTTTTTTTGGATTTTTAGATGTTTTTTTTTATTTTTTTAGGTATTTTAGAATATTTGAAGAGGAAATATCATCCTATGATTCCATCTAATGGATGGTCATATGTCTCCCCATGGTGATGTTTGTGTAATACCCTATTTATGATGTTGAGGATCATGTAATACCCTATTTATGGTATTTGGAATAGGATTTTATGGTTGTGAAGAAATAATAGGTGTAATAGGAGTAGGGGTTATTGTAACCCATCATTGAGTTCTTATTTATTTATTTGGTATAATAGTAATATGTACATTTTGAGGTGCTTTAAATATATGATCATGGTGTGTAGTATAAGATCGGGATTCCATGAAATCCACTATATGTATCTTATATAATCATCTCTCAAATACTTACCAACTAGTAAGATGATTATTTATTACTTATCCTTTTGTGGTAAATTAGCTTTAGTAGAACTGATCATGAGTTGTTTAGGTATAAGTTTATTTTGTTCAAGAGGATGCTTATATATAATTACATAAACTATAATTACCCGATTGGAATTAATGTATTTAACACACCCATGAAGTATAGAAGGTACTGTCAAAGAGTGTGTATCTAAGGTCTTACCAATAACATATCAAACATGCCTATGGAAGGGGTAACTAAGAAGGTAGTAACCACATGTGTGGGAATAACTTGTAAAGGTAACTTAATTTAACTAAGAACCTTCTGGTAGGTCCCATCAAATTCTTAAATTGATCTAGTAGAGGGGTGTAAATAATGATGGTCATAACCCAAGTGTGTAAGTAATGTTATGGTGCAAACATTTTTTCTTGCATTATTATTAATCATAACATTTTGTATGGGGTATTTATCAAGGTATGATCAAATGAATAAAGATTAAAGATCATAGTCACCATCCATAATTTCACTACCATAAAAGGAAATAGAAGGTTTCTAAATTATAAGAGGTATGTATTGCATATAATTACCAATAATCCCCTTAATAGGTACCCAAAATGTGATGGAGGAGGATTTGAATTATATATCATTTGGACTTATAGTTCCTTATTAGAATGGTATTTTAAATTATTGTTAAATATTTTGTGTTTATAGTGATCCCTAGGTTGTGAGCCTAATTCCTTTTGAGAATCCTCAAATATAAGTTTTTGGTCATTGTGTAATATCCCTTTTTAAAAATAAAGAAAGTGAAAAGGATGAATACATACTTCATGAATGGGGTGCCAAAATGAAGGAAAAACATCCAAATTTTTTTTACCCATATGAGGTTTCAAGGGACACCACCCCCTAGAAATTCTCACCATTTGAGAAAATCCACTTGAAGGGTATTTATGATGGGTAGTTTATCAAATAAGAATATGCCAAATTTTATTCAATAAATTTTCATATTTGGGTAGTGGCTCTAATAATCCATTTGAGGATGAAAACCCTTATTTTTAATTAGAATCAAGGATGAAAACCCATGACACCTATTATGGTAACTTCATTCAAGATTTACACTTGTGCTTCACTTTGATTATTTGACTATTATTATTTAAAATATTTTTATAAGATAGAAATCAAGAATTTAGTATTTTAAATCATAAATTTGTTATATTTGATTTAGTTCTATAAGTTCATCAAAAATTGGTAAAAATATCAATGATATAATTTCTAGTAACTAATATTTAGGAAAAATCTAAATATAAGTATATTGATCCCATTTGGGGATATTAAAATGGTATCAAAGATTTTTTCCCACTAGCCTATGGGGGAAAACTTCATGCAAGGTGATGATAAAGAGATCCACTATCATTTGAGAAATATAAATAAGGGTCTATATTAACAAATGGAATAAATTAAAAATGGAGAAGAAAGGGAAAATATGGGAAAGAAGAACCAAGATGATGAATGAATTGATAGGCTTATTCAAGTATAGGAATAATTGGCTAATATAATGACTTAGTTAGCTCTCACAATGCAATTTATGAAAAATAATAGTTATCAAAATGGTGAAAATAGTTATTCTAATACTATAAATAATCAATTCCATAAAAAAATAACCATGAGTTCTTCAAATAGACCTTTTCATCCTAAATTTATTTCAAAATAAGAATTTATTATGGAATAAGAAACCCAAACTTCAATGGGATAAGACCTTGTATCTAGTTTGGAAGAATATTAAACCCTTTTAGATGAAATATAGAGGGAAATAACACTCACAAATTTCATGGACATGAAAAGAAATCAAAATGGTGCCAAGATGGATCATAGACCCTAAACTACTCAAAGATATCTTCAACATGCTTTGGGTAAATTGACTTTGTCTGATGGCTCTAAAAAATGCACAACTCAAACATTGATACAAAAATTGGATACCTACTTATCTCTTGAACCCATGATGGAAGAATAAGTTATCAAATTTTCAACCCTTCATCTTGAAGGAACAACTCATGAATGGTTTTATTATGGGTGGATTACACAAGGGCATGATCTCATTAAATCATATGACAAATTTACTAGGAGGTTGACTAACATATTCGATAGAGGACCCCAAAATTCATTTTTAGGATTTAGCACTATTAAAATAAAAAAATAATGTGGAAGACTATGAGGTTGAATTTTAGAGGCCCTCCATGATGGTTCTAGATGTTACTAAAATGCAGATTGTAGTATTATTAATGGAAGGATTGATTGAGCCACTTAGGGGTTTATTCAAAGTCTTTAATCCTTCTTCTCCAAGAAGCAATAAAAAAGGCATTGGATTTGGAGAAATCAACACCAAGAAATAGAATTCTGCCATTTGTACAATTAAGAACAACTAATAGTGGATAGCCATAAAACCCACCTTTTAAACAACAAGGGAAAACAAAATATATGGTCAAAAAATAAGACCATTTGAATCAAGAGGATTCCAACCAAGAGAACCACATAAACTAGGTAAGGATTTAGAAACAAGAAATGAGTTGAGGAAAAACTTATGCTTCACTTGTAAGGATCTATGGATATTAGATCACCGTTGCCTTGGAAAGGGACACATCTATTATATATAAGTTATTTTAGATGGTGAATCTAATGAAGAATAAATTAAAGTTGCATAAATATTACATGAATCAGAAGGAGTAGAAAAGATGTCAGAGGGTGCTCTTGCTACTTTATCAAGAACTCCTAGAGAACACCCCTTTAAAGTAAGAGGGAGTCTATAAGGGTAAAAAATCACTATGTTGATAGATTGTAGGGCCACCCATAATTTAGTTAATGAAGGAATGGTGAAAAAATGGGTTTGAAAGAAAAATAATTTCAAGGTTTTAAGGTGACAGTTGCTAATGGTTTTACCATTCTATGCACTCAAAAAATTCAATAACTCCATCTCACATTAGGAAGACATCAAATAAATTATGATTTATATGTAGTATCTATTGGTGAAATATATTTGGTGCTAGGTGTTCAATGGATACATTCTTTGGGGAATTTACTCAGAACTATCAAACCATGGAATTAAAATTTAAAGTAGATGGGAAAGAAGTGGTGCTTCAAGGCATGGCTAATGTATTCACCCAAGTAATTAAAACCAAGAGGATGGAAAGGACATTTAGGAAATGCCAAGTTTCATGGGTGGCATAATGTTTGGTGAGTTATAAAAAGATGGCACAATGGATATACCATGAAGATATTCAACCCATAATTGATAAACATGCTAAAGTTTTTGAGAATATTCCACCTAAGACACCACCAAATAAGGGATTTTAACATATCATTTTGTTATAAACTAGTACTAAGATAATAATAATTACACCTTACCACTACACTAGAATCTATAAAGAGGAGATTGAAAAGCCTATCAAAGAATTACTAGAAATGGGGCATATTAAGCTAAGTTCAAGTCCTTTTTATTATTCAATGGTCTTAGTTAATAATAAATATCACACTTTGAGATTGTACATTGATTATCGATAATTGAATAAGAAGACCATTAAGAACAAATATCCAATACCAAAATTTGATGAATTAATCAATGAAATCCATGGAGCTATTTTCTTTTCCAAAATTGATTTAAAAATAGGTTACCATCAAATTCAGGTGTGGGAGGAAGATGTTCAGAAGATCATGTTCAGATGTCATTATGGACATTTTGGGTTTTTGTTTATGCCCTTTGGATTTACCAATGCTCCAACCACCTTTTAGTCTTACATGAATCATATATTCGATAAGCATTTGAGAAAGTTTGTTTTGGTTTTCTTTGATGATATATTGATATATAGTAGGAGGTGGAGGAACACTTAAAACATTTACATACAACATTGGAAATATTGGATCAACAATTCCTTTTCAATAAAATGTCTAAATGCAAATTTGGAATGTCATATATTCTATAATTGGGGTATGTTAACAAATAATTGGAAGTGCATGTTGATCAAGAAAAGATCCAAGATATATTATATTATCCCCATCCTACTACCATGGCTCAATTGAGATAGTTATTTGGGTTATGCACTTACTAATGGAGGTTTGTTAAAGGTTTTTTTTGATTAGCTATCCTTTTGACTAATTTGACAAAAAAGGGAGTCTTTTTCTAGTCCAAAATTACTCAATCAACATTTGATAAACTTAAATAAGAAATGAGTTCATGTCTAATTTTTTTAGTACCTAATTTTTCATTACCCTTTATGATAGAATGTGACACATTAAGTGAAGGAATAGGTGTTAATGCAAAAATGACATACAGTTTCATTTAAAAGCAAAAAATTAAATAACATGTACACATGTACTCTATCTACATCAAGTAAATGTTGGTAATCATACCTGCCCTAGCCTAGTTCTAAAAATACCTTGTATGTGGTAAATTTATGGTAAGGATTGACCATAATAGTCTAAATTTTTTATTAAGTCAAGGATATGAATGATAAACAACAAAAATGGGTGAGCAATGTCCAAGATTTTGATTTTGATTTTGAATATGTGAAAGGAAAAAATAATATTTTGGTAGATGCATTATCAAGAAGACCATATTTGTTCTCTATGACTATCATTACAGCTAATTGGAAGGTTTTCATAAAAACTAAGTATGTAAAAAATGTGTTCGCTAATGTTTTCTTAGAGGGGAAGGTGGGGGGTGAATGATATAAGGTAGTAGAAGGTCTCATTATTGACAAGAATATGATCTATTTGGTATAAGAATCAAAGACCAAGCATAAAATTTTAAAATCCATTCATGATAGCCCATTGGGTATCCATGAAATCTATTTTAAGACATAAACAATTAAGAAACATGTTCTCTTTGAAAGGGATTAAAGGTGAAGTTTTCAAGTACATTTAGGAGTGTCTTACTTGCCAACAAAACAAGATAGAGCATGATTTTATTTCAACATTTGTACAACCCTTGCCCATTATTACTAAAAAATGGGAAGGTTTTTCAATGGATTTTGTTGTGGGTTGATCATGGTTCAAGGAAAGAGTTGCTTCTTTGTGGTTATTGACCATTTGATAAAGTATGATCATTTATTTCCACTTCCAACTAAGTATGATGCCCCCTTGGTAGCTAGAATAGTTTTTAGAGAAATATTTAACTTACATGGCCTACCAAAGAACATTTTTAGTGACAGAGATAACATATTTATGAGTTCATTTTTGAAATAACTCTTTCATATATTAGGCATTGAATTAACCCCAAGTACAAGTTATCATCCTTAAATAGATGGTCAAATAGAAGTAGTAAATAAGTGGATTGAAAGGTAACTAAGGAATTATGTCTCAAGACAACAAAATGCATGGATAAAATGGATGCATTTAGGGAGAATTCTTATATAATACCTCTTATCACATCTCATTTAGAATGACACATTTCACATATTTGTATAGTCATGATGTAGATTCTTTCATGGACTTGGTCATTTCAGATAGTAGAGTTCTGAGAGCTAAGGATTTGATCCAATAAAGTCAAGATATCCTTAGATCTCTCAAGGATAATATTCAATAGGTGTAGAGTTAACAAATTTTTTATGTAGATCAACATAAAATAAAAAGTCAATTTGAAGTGGGAGACATGGTATATTTAAAATTATAGCCCTACATGCAATCCTCTATCAACCAAAGTGGAGATTAAAAAACTCAAGCCATGCTTCTATGGCCCATATAAAGTCATGAGGAGAGTGGGAGAGGTTGCTTATGAATTGGAATTATCCAAACCTAGATGAATACATAATGTTTTCCATGTTTTGTGCCTAAAAAGGGCACTTGAACAACATATTATTCCTTCTTTGCAACTAATCCCATTATATGAAGAGGGCAAGTTGATATTAATACTAAAAGCCATCCTGGAGGTTTGTGAGAAGAGGTTAAAAAATAAAAACATCAAAGAATACTTTATCCATTGGAAATATTTACTTATTGAGGATGAAAATTGGGAAGGAGCAACCATTTTAGAGCATCCCAACTTTTAATTACTTGAGGACAAGAATTTTGAAAAGGGAGGGTTGTAATATCCATTTTTAAAAATAAAGAAAGTGTAAAGGATGAAGTCATCTCTCATAAATGGGGCACCACAATGAAATAACATCCAAAGCAAGTTGGTCCATGTGTGGTTTCAAGGGACACCACTCCTTAGGAAGTCACACCACTTGAAAAAATCCATTTTAAGGGTATTTATAATAGAAAATTCATGGAGAAAGAGCATGATCATATTTTATTCAATAAATATTCATATTTTGGTAGTAACTTTGATAATGCATTTGAGGATGAAAACCCTTATTTGTAATCAGACTCAAGGATGAATATCCTTGATGCTTATTATGGTAACTTCATTTAAGAGTTACACTTGTGATTCAATTTGATTATTTGACTATTCTTACTCAAAAAAATTATATAAGGCATAAATAAAGGATTCAGTATTGAAATAAGAAATTTGTTATATTTGATTTATTTTATAAGTTCGTGAAAAATTAGTGAAAATATAAATGATATAGTTTCTAGTAGATAGGATTTAGGAAAAATAAAAATTTATGTATTTTGATCCCATTTTAGGATATTATGGATAAGATCTTACCCTTCAAGGCAAAACATCTATTTATAGAATGTCTTAGTTTTTGATGATAATCAAAATAAGCATTTGCTTCATATCTTTTGGGTAGAGGTAAAATCATATCAACCTCAATAGGATGAGGGAGAGATATAAGTTAACACTTTAGTAATTGTTAAAGTAATGAATTTGGGGACTCAGGTAATTGTATAGATTATCTACTTGGTGCATTAGATAAGACAAGTCGATTAGGCTATTATGAAACTATGTTAACCATGGTGGTTTTTTAATTTTTAGGCTCAATAAGTTTTACCTTATACTTGGTTTGATTGTAAATTTGGTACTAGATGTAGAAGCAGTTGGTGTGTTTGCTACATACTTGAGCTTATTCAATGACATAAGCTTCATTTCATGGTCCTCTACAACATGTCATAAGTCATTGAAATATTTTAACTTATTAAAAAATTGGACTCATGTAAAGGAGAAAGCAAACTTTACTTGAATATATCTTACAACTTATTATATACCATAAGATTGGTCATTTTAACTAGAATTGTCTTATATTTCAAGACATTCATCGATAGGTTCATTGGTTCCTTGTTTGATTTTGGTAATTTGAGTATAAGAAACCTTTTTGGAAATATTATTGGAAAAGTGTGATAAAAATTGGTCTACAAGAGGTTGAATGCTTTCATGGATTTGAGATTAAAATCATAGAACCAACTCAAATCATAGTCCTTAAGGATTTTTGGAATTAATTTGGTCAAAATTTTATCATTAGAATCATAATCAAGGCATGCTGCATAAATTTTTTGAAGATGTTGTTTAGGATCACCCTTTCCATCATAAAATGTGAATTTAGGTGAAATAAATCCAATTGGCAAATGGTATAAAGGGATCTCAAGTGCAAGTAGGTTATGCAACACATCTTGTAAATCTATAACATGAGGGGATTCTAAATTATTTTGTTCAAGGTTTGTGACCTTGTCCTCAAAAGTCTTTATAACTTGAAGGAGTGATTGAACTTTAGGCCTACTAGGATTTAGATTCAAAACTTGAGTAGTCACCAAAGGGGATGAAAACATGTTATGAGTAGTAATAGGCATTAAAATCAATATTTGTGTTGAAACATTGGGTAATTACATGAAATATGTATCAATACTAGTTTTAGGAAATAAATGTTTTAAAACATAACACATGCCCCCACTACATGTATTTGGTTTAAATGTGTTCAAGGGAGGGATGTATCCACTATAGTTTTGAAATTTTTTGCTTTGAGTATAGTTTTAAATATCTCATCAAGATATTCATAGTTTTTATCAAATACACTCATGAAATAATGCAATTGCATGCACTTGTTTATGGTCTTTGTTAATTTTCATTTGTTTCATGATTTTCATTATCATAATATTATTCTATGATAACCCTATTAGTATGTTTTTCATTATCAACATGGGTATCATCATGATCCAAATTATGAGATCCCTAGTTCGTTTGAGACATCTTAGACGATGGGAGGAGAAGATCAATATGTTCAATAGGGACACTCCCAATCTAGGGTTATGCCTAAGTTGTATGTAAAATAGTAAAAGTAAGAAATTAAAAAACATAATAATTTAAAACCTTGTCTAGTTTAAAACCCTAAGAATTAGAAAAAAATACATTCAAATGAATTAGGTTTACCAAATATTTAACCCTAAAATGTTAATCTAAGGTGATCTTATCATTAATCCTAGATTTTTAATAAAGTGGTATATATAAATGAAATGGCATGAGGATGATAATCAAATTTATAGCAAGCCAAGTAGATGTTAAACTCAGTTATAAGTATACAGTAAATGTATTATGTTGAGATAGTCTAAATATGGAAAGTACAATTATGCTAGATATAAAAATAACAAAAAAATGATGTACTTAGCTTGTTATGATGCTAATGCAATTTTGGATCTAGAATGGTTAGAAATTAGGATGGAAGAAGATTCTAGAATAGTCATCAAATTCTAGATTTGACACTTCTAACTCTCTAGATAGTAACACTAGCTTAGGATAGTTACATCGATGCTACTATCTAGGTTTGATGCTAGTGTCTTGTATAGAATACCTATTAGAATAAGATGTGACCACATGGATGTTTTTGGGTTTTTATTCACCTTCACTCTACTATCTAGGTTTGATGCTAGTGTCTTGTATAGAATACCTATTAGAATAAGATGTAACCACATGGATGTTTTTGGGTTTTTATTCACCTTCACTCTAGTGTATTTAGATCTAGTTCATGGATAGTCATCCCTTGTGAAATGGAAAAACCCTAGCTTTCCATATTTATAATGACCTTAGGGAAAATTTATTGATGAGCACATAGAATCAAGCTAAACCCAAAGACCCCAATAGTAGAGGGAGCTTCTTACATATCTAATACTTTTTGAGAGGACCTAAGATTCATGTAGTTCTCTCGTATGTGTTGGTTTGTGTGTGAATCATATAATATATGCAAAATAAGTAAAATAATGACTTAGCTTGTAACTTGGAAAATTGGGTTCTTGGGATACTCATTTATTACTTCAGACCTGTAGATGTGGAGTCCATATGATTGGTATGGAAATGAGAATAAAAAGGGAATATTTTTTCATTTGAATGCTCTTTTTTTTAATGCTAAGTGTTTCATAGGTGAAGAATGAATGAGGGTTGATATTGTATTTATATCAATCCATTTGGAGTAATAACTCACATTAAAAAACTTAGGTTGACCATTATGATACATTTAATTTTTGAATTAGATGATTTTAAGGAATTAGATACTTATATTAGGATAGGATAATAGTATCGATGATACTGTCTATCCTGGATGTTAGTGTCCAGGGAGTAGGAAAGTAGCTACAAGTTTTGAACTTATAGAGATGGAATATAAGTATAGTTTAAGCATTATAGGTAAGATAAAAGACTTGGGTCATCAACATAAGACTGGTCAAACTAATATATATTATCTAAGGGGCACAAAAATAGAGTAGATTCAAGACTTATAAAAGTAGGAAAGGTAAATAACTAAGAGGAATAACCAAGGTCTGAGTTTGCCAAGTGTATAAGACTAAGGTGATATATAATCATAAAATATCATCTACAAGTCTTTTAAAACTAGCTGTTATGATTTGAGAACTTTTCTATTTTTATTCATTTTCTTATAAACTCATGTTTTACACCTTTTTATAGTTATTTTTCCTCAACTAATGTGTTTTATGTAAAAAAATAACACCTTTTGATAGTTTTCACTTCCCATAGCATGTTTATTTCCCATTTCAATTTTATAGGTACATGACAGTCGACACCAGACTTAGTCCTTTGATAGGATGGTTTAGGTGGTATACTCATCCCTACATAAATGATAAGTACTCTTGTCCATGATTTAATTTTGTAGTGTATTTTTTATTTTTCATTAAAATACACTTGATTCTCATTTTTTATCTACATGTTCTACAGAGTCTCAATTAGATTCACTAAGCCACTAAGGTAAGTATTTATAACCCTTATTTTCTCTCCTATATTCCACTGCTTAGGACCACACCCTTGTTAATTCATGATAAGGCATATTATCAAGGGGTTAATATGTATGCACCCATAAATTAAATGTTGCAATATTTTTGATGTGATATTTGATGATGATGTGGTGATTTTTTAACTACATTCAAGTGGGTTCTCTCTAATATTCTAGTCCCTACTCTCCCCTTGTATATTTATCAAACCCTTCAAAGTATCTATTTTATATTTTATATCTTATTTCAAATTATTTTTGGAAACCCTCCATAGAGGATGAAACCACCCCTCCTAATAACTAAACCACCCCATAGGTGACATAACTACCATGGTAATTTTAAAAACTACCATGACAAAATTATTACCAATAGGGTAGTTCTCTATGACTATAGGGTGTTTCTATCAATAGATAGGGTAGTTATATCACACAAAGCAACAATTACATAACTTCCCCTTGTAAATAAGGGCAATTATATCACCATTATCTGATAACCTCTAACATTTTGAGTTTTTAATGTGTTTGCATGTGTCCTTCATGCTTCTTACCTTTTTTCACCTTGAGTTTGCCTTGTGGCTACCTAATTCACTTCTAGTATTATTTTTATCACTTTTCATCCTTTTTAAGTTTAACTTTAAATTAACCAAAAATTAAACTCATACTTGCAAGTTCCCTGCTTCTCCTACAAGTATCTCAGTTTTAGATGAATTTTAGATCCAAATTTTACATTAAATACTAGCGATTTCAATCTCTACAAAACCCTTGTATGCATGATTTTTATTTAGGAAAATATTTTTTACCACATTTGGTCATCTTCATGGTCATTACACATATTTATTATAGAGGATACTTCATATGAATCAACAACTAGTTCTTTTCTATCTATGAATTATCCTAGACACTATTAAACTTCTCTTCTTTTCAAATATTATGTCCTTATTTCCTTCCTTTTCATCATTTTTTAGGTTGGAGGTTTTCATTTTCAATTTGATTTAATTTATAGATTAGATTTATTTCATTAGTTAGCTAAAAAATATTCATATTAAAAACACACAAAAAAAGAAAAGAATCTCTTCTCCTCTTTCTTTCCTTGCATAAAAATATAGTTTAGATATCTCCTTTGAAAATGTACTTTAGTTTATTTAGAAAGAATTTATATTTTCATATCATATAGGATGAATCAATGAAGAAAATAATAGGTACAAATATCATGCAGTAGGACATTTTATGTTTTAGAGAACATCTCATCTAAAAACAACTCTCAAACAAATACTAACAAAAACATAAGTAAAATTAGAGAGTTGAAATGTTGCATGCCATATTTAAAATATTTTTCTTCTAATAATAAGAGAACATTTTTCCAAAACACTATATTTAGAAAATCATGACACATATCTTTCATCATTCATATTTATATCATTTCAAGTCATAAAAAACATTCTATAATATTCAAAACTTAGTTTTAAATTTTTTAATAAGGTTAAATTTTTGGGTTCTAATTGGTATGCATGATAGAGCTTTATTTCAATCTTGAATGTTATGAAAATATCTAGTGCATAGTATCATCTACTACTTTTGTCATAAAAACAAAAACAACAACTTTAATTCATTTAGATTTCATAGCATACACACTAGGCAAACATAAAAGATCAACAAGCATAGTCTTCTTGGAATGGTTTATGTTCAGCATTGCAAGAATCCAAAATATCATTAAAAAATATTGAAAATAATAACATTTACTTTTATCCTTCCCTCAATCATTATAAATTTACTTTCATTTCAGCAAATAATTTAATTTCATTATATTTGTAATAACCTTATCAATACTTTCACAAGTACCAAAACAATCTATAAACAAAGCCTTGCTAAGATGAGAACAAGAAAAAGTCTCATTCACACTTTTATAAACAATAATCACCTCTTTTAAAACACATTCAAAACAAGCTATACAATTAATACATCTTCAACCAACCTTTCTTTACCATTAGATGACACTTATTGAGCATTTTTATCCCTATAGAGTGAGTCCATTTCTTAGATTACCAAATCCCATTACAACAAGTGCACTTTAGAGTTATATAAATTATTAATTTATAATTCAAGTATTTCACTCCAACTATATCCCAAACCTTATCCTTAGTAATCCCAAATCCCTAAATGAGAAATCTAGGCATATAGTCCCTTTAGTAGGCTAAATCCATATTATTCCCCACTAATTAAATAACCTTAAAATATGATTATTCCATATCATCTTTCCTTTTTTCCTCATGCCTAACGTCATCCTATTTCATTCAAGCTACCCATAATGTTTCATTTCATCGACTATCTTGGCTAGACCTCGAGAACTCAAGTGCACATGTTAGCATGTGCTTTTTGGGTGAATATAGTTTCCCTTAGGGTTCCAACATTATTTTTTTAATACTTTAATTTTTTCTTTTTGGTGTTTTAGATCTAATTTCTATTTTCTCCTTGTCCTTTATGAAAATCATAAATTTAATTCTTTGTCCTAAGGTTTAACCCTCATTTTTCTATTAGGGTTTTCCTTTCATAGGTTTGTGGCTTATCTTTCCTTGTCGAATCATATCTTATAACTCTATTTTAAAAATTATTTTAGTCATATTGATAAAATTAGAAACCTACTTTTGTTTTCCAAAATATTGTACAATTTTTTTAGAATTTGTAATTTACTATTTTTTATAAATTTGACTTAGGGGATGAATGGTGTACCTATTTTCAAATTAATTTCTAGATTTTATCTATTTAGTTATTTTAATAAAAAATCCTCTTTTATATTTCAAACAAATGTAACATATATATTATAGTAGTTAGTTTTTTATTATGCAAATCATATAATGGCTATATGGGTTACTTTTGGTATATACTTTTTAATTCAAGCAATAATTAGTCATACTACATTATGTTGGCTAGAGATAATCAATATATTTCATAATTATGAAATACATTAGATAATATTAAAGTAAAATAAAATTATGGTTGTGCTTAATCATAATACACCTTCTATGTCTATTGTAACTTCTACTATCCCTACTCAACATTAGAGACAAGTCCACTATAATTATGCAATAACACTACTTATCTCAATGAATAAAGGCACTAATTTTCCAAATTCAAACTCATTATAGACATTCAAAAAAATTTCATTATCATGAAAAATTTATTGGGGGCGTCTTTTTACACAAGTTTTGTCATTCTATGAGTATTCCTATTTTTCATACTTTAGTACATTACATTATATAATTATTTACTCAGTTACTTTCACATTAATAGATTATTAGATACTTGAATTTATGAATATACTAATGTTATATGTTTCTTAGGTAGATAAAAACTCATTTATTCATGCATGATTTTCATGATTGATTCCTTGATTCATGTTTTTATGTATTCATCTTGTTTGCATTGTGAAAATTTGAATATTTCCTTATTTATGTATCTAAGCCTTAATTATGTTTGAGTGACATTTAAATATGTCCCTTGTATGTGGCCCATTTTCCTTGCATTTTTTGTGTGTGTATATCATGGTCATGACACTTATTTTCTTATTTGCTTAGGTTTTGATGCTATGATGGATATCATGCATCTTCCTAGTTTTTAATACCACAATGGATATCATGCATCCTACTTGAGTTGTTCTCATTAGTTTTAGTTATTTTCAGTAAATGATCACTTATCTATGTGCTTAATTGATAACATTTATCTTGATAATGTCACTATGCATGTTTATTTTTCATATCCATCTTATATCACCTTTTTTTTATCAATTCATATATGATGATGCCATGTTCTTCATGTTATAATTACTATTCATATTGACATATTTTCCTAACATATGTCATGATACTTTTTATTTTAGTTAACTTATTACCCAAGATTCACAACTCACTTCAAAAGAGGGGGCATACTCAATGGCTTGTTTTAGACACTAAGTTGTAATAATATATAAAATAATCATAAACCTATAGGCTTTACACAATTGATCATGATCCATACCCAAAAATCACCTATAAAGTAGTTTTAGATAATTTATCTCTATTTGGATAACATAACATGTCTACTATGTTTAAAATAATGGTTTGTTTTCAAAGCAAGTAGAAAATAATAAATTTGAGAAATTTTGAGAATCTTAATTAGTGTAAAAATAGTTGGTCATAAGTATAGATAATAATTTTAGATGAGTAATTATATTTGTCTCAGATTTTACTCAAAATGGGTGCATCATTTATTTCATGTGTTCCATAGTTTGTAAAGATATTTTCTAATAAAATCACATGATATTACTCAATTTCAAAATCCATATAACCTAGATATCAGATTTGGGGCATGTGTGTAGCACATGATCAACTCCTTTTTCAGGTTTACACTAGTTTCACAAATGGAATCATAATGCTTGTCATTATATATGTTGTATACAATAGAATTATATTAAGATATTTTTGTACCAACTTTACACCAATTTTACACTATAAATGAATCTTATTTTGTCTATAGTGGTTGATTCACATTTTTACACTAGTTTTGTACTAGTTTTGCATCAAAATGATCTATTGAAATTCATATAATGATTCCAAGATACTCTACTAATTTGGGTATGAAATTATGGAGTCAATCACACCTTGATTTCTTAATCACTCTCCTATAAATGAGGATTGGGGCATGCACAATCCAATCTATATGTTTCAATGAAGAAGAAATCTCCAAGGATCTTATCCTTTACAATCACTAATTTTTCACCAGAAAACACAATTTTTCACATACCAAATTAGGGGTATTCATCCTTTTTTATTATATATTTAATTTTATTGACTTTTATTTAAAATTTTATCTTAAGTAATGATTAATTTATATATGTTTCATTGTAGGTTTACATGAAGCATAGTTTAAGGTTCTGGCCTACATTAGAGACTATTATTTACATGTAAGTTCAAGTATATATTTCCTCTTTTTACTCTAATAATTTAACTTTACTACATTATTAGAATAAAGGGGGAAGGTAGAAAAATAAATTAATATTTATTGATAAGAAAATTCACTTGTGACTACTGCTTATACACACTTAGCTCATGCCTATTTTCATGGTCTTTGACCACAATTACTTCATTTATTATGTAGATGAACCTTAGCTCTTAAGAAAATTATGATTTTAAATGTCCCTATTCAAAATCCTAAGTAGCATAAGCTCATTTTTAAAATGATCCACACTTTAAATTTAACTATCTCTATTATTCAGACAATACCACCCTATTTGGACTATCTTGCTACTTGGTATTGTCTAATTCTACCAGTTGTGTCCTCCCACCAAATAATGATCATTTTATCAAATTTAAATTCACCAAATGGGTCATCCCACATGTTTCAAAAGAATCATCCAAAGGGATTATAAAATGATTACTATAAAGTCACATTTTTAAGGAATTATCTAATGAAAGCTCATATAATTGAAAAACACCAAAACATCTAACTTTACATTAAGATAAAATCACTTACTTTTCCAATTCAAAGTCTACACATCCTTAATAGCCTTAAACTAATTTTGAAAACACATCTAAGGTCACTAGTAATTTTTTAAGCATATTGTAATCACCTAAAAGTAATATTTGAGAGCTAAGAGTGCCACTTGAGATTACCTATCCCTAGCTCAACCCTAGACCTATCCTAGAGCCTATTATCACACTTATCTAGCCTTCGTGTGAGCCACATGTGTTTGTAGTCATCCATAAAATAGTCGTAGACCCTAATGTCATGATCTTAGCCCATTGTGCCTAGTGTTCTACCACTTGGACACTTTATCCATAATAAGGATAGTAACACCACATAATGCTAGTCTCAAAAAAATGGCACTAATGTCTTTTCCCTCTCTTTTCCCAAAACTGATATCTTTTCAAAACTAAGTATTCCTAAGGTTGATTTAGACCTCTTTTATCACCTACACAAGCATAAAAACATTAGAATACATTATTTTTATCCCTCTAACAACTAGATGGAAATCATATGCAAAACATACATTAAAAATTAAAATAAGTTGTGTATAGTTAAGGTTATCAGTTCTTATTTTTTCCCTATTTCTACATACTATTATCTACAATAACCCTAGGCTCAAATTACCTATATTTTTAATCCCAAACACATTCGAGGCACTCAAGGCCACTATCATACTAGCTTCACTTATACTTTCACCATCACTTAGGTGGGAAAAACTACATTAGGCTTGATCCCTCCTCAGAGTATTGGTATGTAGGAAATTCTCATCACAGTGGGGTGTTGAGGATGTCTACCCTACCCTACTAATAAACACATTTTTTAGCTCATATAAACTAGATGCCCTGATTACATGGAAGATTATGGTTTTCTCAAAAAATCAATCATAACATGTAATAAATAGGGTTTTATAACTTGTGCATGCATGAACATACCTCAAATATCTAGACACAGGTGCACTAGAAGCTCAAGATAATCCTACATAGAGGACACTACCAGCAATATCATGACATTATCACCACATTCATGATTGATTCCTTGCTTCATGTTTTTATGTATTCATCTTGTTTGGATTGTGAAAATTTGAATATTTCCTTATTTATGTATCTAAGCCTTAATTATGTTTGAGTGACATTTAAATATGTCCCTTGTATGTGGCCCATTTTCCTTCTTGCACATTTTGTGTGTGTATATCATGGTCATGACACTTATTTGCTTATTTGCTTAGGTTTTGATGCTATGATGGATATCATGCATCTTCCTAGTTTTTAATACCACAATGGATATCATGCATCCTACTTGAGTTGTTCTCATTAGTTTTAGTTATTTTCAGTAAATGATCACTTATCTATGTACTTAATTGATAACATTTATCTTGATAATGTCACTATGCATGTTTATTTTTCATATCCATCTTATATCACCTTTTTTTATCAATTTATATATGATGATGCCATGTTCTTCATGTTATAATTACTATTCATATTGACATATTTTCCTAACATATGTCATGATACTTTTTATTTTAGTTAACTTATTACCCAAGATTCACAACTCACTTCAAAAGAGGGGGCATACTCAATGGCTTGTTTTAGACACTAAGTTGTAATAATATATAAAATAATCATAAACCTATAGGCTTTACACAATTGATCATGATCCATACCCAAAAATCACCTATAAAGTAGTTTTAGATAACTTATCTCTATTTGGATAATGAAACATGTCTACTATGTTTAAAATAATGGTTTGTTTTCAAAGCAAGTAGAAAATAATAAATTTGAGAATTTTTGAGAATCCTAATTAGTGTAAAAATAGTTGGTCATAAGTATAGATAATAATTTTAGATGAGTAATTATATTTGTCTCAGATTTTACTCAAAATGGGTGCATCATTTATTTCATGTGTTCCATAGTTTGTAAAGATATTTTCTAATAAAATCACATGATATTACTCAATTTAAAAATACATATAACCTAGATATCAGATTTGGGGCATGTGTGTAGCACATGATCAACTCCTTTTTCAGGTTTACACTAGTTTCACAAATGGAATGATAATGCTTGTCATTATATATGTTGTATACAATAGAATTATATTAAGATATTTTTGTACCAACTTTACACCAATTTTACACTATAAATGAATCTTATTTTGTCTATAGTGGTTGATTCACATTTTTACACTAGTTTTGTACTAGTTTTCCATCAAAATGATCTATTGAAATTCATATAATGATTCCAAGATACTCTACTAATTTGGGTATGAAATTATGGAGTCAATCACACCTTGATTTCTTAATCACTCTCCTATAAATGAGGATTGGGGCATGCACAATCCAATCTATATGTTTCAATGAAGAAGAAATCTCCAAGGATCTTATCCTTTACAATCACTAATTTTCACCAAAAAACACAATTTTTCACATACCAAATTAGTGGTATTCATCCCTTTTTATTATATATTTAATTTTACTGACTTTTATTTAAAATTTTATCTTAAGTAATGATTAATATATATATGTTTCATTGTAGGTTTACATGAAACATAGTTTAAGGTTCTGGCCTACATTAGAGACTATTATTTACAGGTAAGTTCAAGTATCTATTTCTTCTTTTTACTCTAATAATTTAACTTTACTACATTATTAGAATAAAGGGGGAAGGTAGAAAAATAAATTAATATTTATTGATAATAAAATTCACTTGTGACTACTGCTTATACACACTTAGCTCATGTCTATTTTCATGGTCTTTGACCACCATTACTTCATTTATTATGTAGATGAACCTTAGCTCTTAAGAAAATTATGATTTTAAATGTCCCTAGTCAAAATCCTAAGTAACATAAGCTCATTTTTAAAATGATCCACACTTTAAATTTAACTATCTCTATTATTCAGATAATACCACCCTATTTGGACTATCTTGCTACTTGGTATTGTCTAATTCTATCAGTTGTGTCCTCCCACCAAATAATGATCATTTTATCAAATTTAAATTCACCAAATGGGTCATCCCACATGTTTCAAAAGAATCATCCAAAGGAATTATAAAATGATTACTATAAAGTCACATTTTTAAGGAATTATTTAATGAAAGCTCATATGATTGAAAAAAACCAAAAAATCTAACTTTACATTAAGATAAAATCACTTACTTTTCCAATTCAAAGTCTACACATCCTTAATAGCCTTAAACTAATTCTGAAAACACATCTAAGGTCACTAGTAATTTTTTAATCATATTGTAATCACCTAAAAGTAATATTTGAGAGCTAAGAGTGCCACTTGAGATTACCTATCCCTAGCTCAACCCTAGACCTATCCTAGAGACTATTATCACACTTATCTAGCCTTCGTGTGAGCCACATGTGTCTGTAGTCATCCATAAAATAGTCCTAGACCCTAATTTCATGATCTTAGCCCATTGTGCCTAGTGTTCTACCACTTGGACACTATATCCATAATAAGGATAGTAACACCACATAATTCTAGTCTCAAAAAAATGGCACTAATGTCTTTTCCCTCTCTTTTCCCAAAACTGATATATTTTCCAATCTAAGTATTCCTAAGGTTGATTTAGACCTCTTTTATCACCTACACAAGCATAAAAACATTATAATACATTATTTTTATCCCTCTAACAACTAGATGGAAATCATATGCAAAACATACATTCAAACTTAAAAAAAGTTGTGTATAGTTAAGGTTATCAGTTCTTATTTTTTCCCTATTTATACATACTACTATCTACAATAACCGTAGGCTCAAATTACCTAGAATTTTAATCCCAAACACATTCAAGGCACTCAAGGCCACTATCATACTAGCTTCACTTATACTTTCACCATCACTTAGGTGGGGAGAACTACATTAGGCTTGATCCCTCCTCAGAGTATTGGTATGTAAGAAATTTTGATCACAGTGGGGTGTTGAGGATGTCTATCCTACCCTAATAATAAACACAATTTTTAGCTCATATAAACTAGATGCCCTGATTACATGGAAGATTATGGTTTTCTCAAAAAATCAGTCATAACATGTAATAAATAGGGTTTTATAACTTGTGCATGCATGAACATACCTCAAATATCTAGACACAGGTGCACTAGAAGCTCAAGATAATCCTACATAGAGGACACTACCACCAATATCATGACACTATCACCACATTCATGATTGATTCCTTATTTCATGTTTTTATGTATTCATCTTGTTTGGATTGTGAAAATTTGCGTATTTCCTTATTTATGTATCTAAGCCTTAATTATGTTTGAGTGACATTTAAATATGTCCCTTGTATGTGGCCCATTTTCCTTCTTGCACATTTTGTGTGTGTATATCATGGTCATGACACTTATTTGCTTAGGTTTTGATGCTATGATGGATATCATGCATCTTCCTAGTTTTTAATACCATAATGGATATCATGCATCCTACTTGAGTTGTTCTCATTAGTTTTAGTTATTTTCAGTAAATGATCACTTATCTATGTGTTTAATTGATAACATTTATCTTGATAATGTCACTATGCATGTTTATTTTTCATATCCATCTTATATCACCTTTTTTTTATCAATTTATATATGATGATGCCATGTTATTCATGTTATAATTACTATTCATATTGACATATTTTCCTAACATATGTCATGATACTTTTTATTTTAGTTAACTTATTACCCAAGATTCACAACTCACTTCAAAAGAGGGGGCATACTCAATGGCTTGTTTTAGAGACTAAGCTATAATAATATATAAAATAATCATAAACCTATAGGCTTTACACAATTGATCATGATCCATACCCAAAAATCACCTATAAAGTAGTTTTAGATAATTTATCTCTATTTGGATAACGGAACATGTCTACTATGTTTAAAATAATGGTTTGTTTTCAAAGCAAGTAGAAAATAATAAATTTGAGAAATTTTGAGAATATTAATTAGTGTAAAAGTTGTTGGTCATAAGTATAGATAATAATTTTAGATGAGTAATTATATTTGTCTCAGATTTTACTCAAAATGGGTGCATAATTTATTTCATGTATTCCATAGTTTGTAAAGATATTTTCTAATAAAATCACATGATATTACTCAATTTCAAAATCCATATAACCTAGATATCAGATTTGGGGCATGTGTGTAGCACATGATCAACTCCTTTTTCAGGTTTACACTAGTTTCACAAATAGAATGATAATGCTTGTCATTATATATGTTGTATACACTAGAATTATATTAAGATATTTTTGTACCAACTTTACACCAATTTTACACTATAAATGAATCTTATTTTGTCTATAGTGGTTGATTCACATTTCTACACTAGTTTTGTACTAGTTTTGCATCAAAATGATCTATTGAAATTCATATAATGATTCCAAGATACTCTACTAATTTGGGTATGAAATTATGGAGTCAATCACACCTTGATTTCTTAATCACTCTCCTATAAATGAGGATTGGGGCATGCACAATCCAATCTATATGTTTCAATGAAGAAGAAATCTCCAAGGATCTTATCCTTTACAATCACTAATTTTTCACCAGAAAACACAATTTTTCACATACCAAATTAGTGGTATTCATCCCTTTTTATTATATATTTAATTTTATTGACTTCTATTTAAAATTTTATCTTAAGTAATGATTAATTTATATATGTTTCATTGTAGGTTTACATGAAGCATAGTTTAAGGTTCTGGCCTACATTAGAGACTATTATTTACATGTAAGTTCAAGTATATATTTCTTCTTTTTACTCTAATAATTTAAATTTACTACATTATTATAATAAAGGGGTAAGGTAGAAAAATAAATTAATATTTATTGATAAGAAAATTCACTTGTGACTACTGCTTATACACACTTAGCTCATGCCTATTTTCATGGTCTTTGACCACCATTACTTCATTTATTATGTAGATGAACCTTAGCTCTTAAGAAAATTATGATTTTAAATGTCCCTAGTCAAAATCCTAAGTAACATAAGCTCATTTTTAAAATGATCCACACTTTAAATTTAACTATCTCTATTATTCAAACAATACCACCCTATTTGGACTATCTTGCTACTTGGTATTGTCTAATTCTACCAGTTGTGTCCTCCCACCAAATAATGATCATTTTATCAAATTTAAATTCACCAAATGGGTCATCCCACATGTTTCAAAAGAATCATCCAAAGGAATTATAAAATGATTACTATAAAGTCACATTTTTAAGGAATTATCTAATGAAAGCTCATATGATTGAAAAACACCAAAACATCTAACTTTACATTAAGATAAAATCACTTACTTTTCCAATTCAAAGTCTACACATCCTTAATAGCCTTAAACTAATTTTGAAAACACATCTAAGGTCACTAGTAATTTTTTAAGCATATTGTAATCACCTAAAAGTAATATTTGAGAGCTAAGAGTGCCACTTGAGATTACCTATCCCTAGCTCAACCCTAGACCTATCCTAGAGCCTATTATCACATTTATCTAGCCTTCATGTGAGCCACATGTGTCCGTAGTCATCCATAAAATAGTCCTAGACCCTAATTTCATGATCTTAGCCCATTGTGCCTAGTGTTCTACCACTTGGACACTATATCCATAATAAGGATAGTAACACCACATAATTCTAGTCTCAAAAAAATGGCACTAATGTCTTTTCCCTCTCTTTTCCCAAAACTGATATCTTTTCAAAACTAAGTATTCCTAAGGTTGATTTAGACCTCTTTTATCACCTACACAAGCATAAAAAAATTAGAATACATTATTTTTACCCCTCTAACAACTAGATGGAAATCATATGCAAAACATACATTCAAACTTAAAATAAGTTGTGTATAGTTAAGTTTATCAGTTCTTATTTTTTCCCTATTTCTACATACTACTATCTACAATAACCCTAGGCTCAAATTACCTAGATTTTTAATCCCAAACGCATTCAAGGCACTCAAGGCCACTATCATACTAGATGCACTTATACTTTCACCATCATTTAGGTGGGGAGAAATACATTAGGCTTGATCCCTTCTCAGATTATTGGTATGTAGGAAATTCTCATCATAGTGGGGTGTTGAGGATGTCTAGCCTACCCTACTAATAAACACATTTTTTAGCTCATATAAACTAGATGCCGTGATTACATGGAAGATTATGGTTTTCTCAAAAAATTAGTCATAACATGTAATAAATAGGGTTATATAACTTGTGCATGCATGAACATACCTCAAATATCTAGACACAGGTGCACTAAAAGCTCGAAATAATCCTACATAGAGGACACTACCACGAATATCATGACACTATCACCACATTCAAATAATGGTACTACTATCCAATTTTGGTGATATTATAAAAGGGTTTTATGAAATTGGGATCCATTTTATGACACTCAGACCATCTATTACCTTAGTTTCTAGCATCTAGATCATATGTCTCAATTACTTTCTAATTAAGTTCTTACTTATACTATTTATTACTATTTTTAGAAAAGTCAAAGATAGTCAATTCTATATTAAGTTAGTGACTATATTTATGACATATTATTACCCTAATTTAGTCTACTCATATTTTTAATAAACATAATATTTCCACTTGTTAAGTCCTAAAAGGTTAAAATATTTGGTGAACTCGACTTACTTAGAATATTACAAAAACCCTAACCCTAAATAACCCTAGGTTTTATATTTATAGCATTCATATTTTAGATACATACATTTATGATTTTATTTGATATAATCATGATAAAAATGATATAATAAATTTATTACTTTTTGTTTCAAATCTTAATACTTTCATTTGCATGCTTACTCCCTTTAATTCAGAATGAACTCAAAAAAGACATAAACATGTATATATGTTATTTTATATAAATTAATATATATGTAATATTTCATATCATATTATATTTATCTTATGTGTAATTTTGTTAACAATAAAACCATTACACACATAGAGGATCTATTACGTAAGCTAACAACCTGGTTTTAAGTTTCAATGTCATATCTTAAGCATAGGAAAGAATCTCCTTCTCCTCCTCATCTCCACGAGGGTGATAGATACTTTCCCTCTAATTACGTCCATGATATAAATTATTCATGATATGAAACAACCAATACCATTTTCACTAATCCCTATACTTAGCCTATTCACACCTCTTCCCTACAGAGTGTGTGCCTACATGTTCAAACAGAAACAACTAGAATTTTCACTTATGAGACTCTAAGGGATCAAATTATCAGTATGAGTAAGATAATATAAGATTTATATAATAAAAATTAGTCATTAAGTGACTATGTAACACTATTATAAAATCACATTACATGTACATAGTCTTCAAAATGTGCTATCATAAACCACGTATATGCATATACACCTAACAAAGTTGTGCCTAACACTCTTTCATATCCAAATCATACATCACAACAAAGTAAATATACAACTAGTGAATAAAAAATCATTTAAAGATAAAATAAAAGTTCAAGTGAGGTATAAAGGGAAATTATTAAATCTAAGTTGATCAAGCTACCCCCTCTATACCTAGTGAGGAGATCCACCTATTATTATGTATCTAATAGAATGCATGGGAACCACACTAATTGAAATTTACCATTGAAAAGGAAAATACAACAAATAATGGATATAGATGAATCACACATTGATACATCATCCAAAAAACATAAAATGGCACATCTATAAATTCAAAAAAGGGTCAAATTCATAAATAGTACAAAAATGGTTACCAAGGCATAAATTAGAACAAAAAAAGGTTCATGCAACACAATCATAATAAGAAATAATACAAAAAACATAGGTAAATTAAGTAAAATATATAAATATACCTCTCTAAAATGATCTTAACTTTCAAAGCAGTATGGGTTTGGTCAAAAATATCTACAATAGTTTTATTATCACAATCAAGGTTTGGGAAAGCATTCCCAAGGAATCACTACTCCTATTCTAGTAGTTGATAATGTTGGTCAATAAGGGTTGGAATTTATTGAACATCCTAATGAAAATAATTCATAGATATAATTTATCAAGGTAACAAGTCTAGATAAATAGGAAATGTTACACAAAGATCAATAATTTAAGTTGTAAAGTCAAAATAAGGCTAAGCCAACAAAAATTCTCAAAAATATATTTCTATCAAAAGAGCCTCCAAAGCACCATATGCCTATAATAAGCACAATTTCAAAGGGAAACATCACAATAAATATTCCAAGGCATAATTTAAAATGGTAAAATCCATAGTATGAGGAAATTCCCTCTAGAATTCTAGGTTATTATGATTCTAATGATAAAAAATACTCAGTTTCATATTTTAAAACCATTAAACTACAATATAACAATCATATGACATGAGAGATTGCCATTCCTATTTTTGACATAGGCCACATTGATAGTGAGTCTCCCATGAGACTCATTGGTTAGTATTTTTATTCCCTTATTTTACATACTTTCCTTCTTTTTTGATCTTTGTATATAGTTTCATTTTCATGTTTCTTTTAAGTAGCTTATATCCAAAAAATAAAAAAATAGTATAATATGTCAAAATCATAAAAAACATTCAAATAATTCCTTAGAAAACACAAAATTATAGATTGTATGTATTTTTATGTTTACATTTATTATATTTTCAAGATACTAAATATGCTAGCTATCTATATACATTACGTATGTAGACATTTGAACATGTCCTTATATGTCTTGTTTTCTAAAAATTAGTGATATGTGCCTATGTCCCTTGTAATGTGGCCCCTTGGCCTAATTTGTGTGTCTCATGTGTTTTGTATGTATGATTTATTATATGCATCATGGACATGAAAATTGTCTCTTGTTTGCTACACACTCTAATTTTATATGCCATGAGGGACCTTATGTATCTCCCCTTCCTAATTGGGTGCCTTGATGGACATCATGCCCCATCCCCCTAGGTAGCTACCTAGTTTTTCGCAGATTTGTTGTTAAATACATGTTTATATCTATCTTGACACCCTTGTGAATTTTAGACATGACATACAATCTTAAATTAAAACCTTATGCTTAGATCATCTTATATTTTGATTTTATGTATGCACATTATATTGGATTATTATGTAGATATCATATATGCTCTGGATAACACACATTTTATAGAGATTTTTATTTTGAGAATATTTTTTACATAGGTTAAACAACTTCCATCAAAATATGGGGAATTCACAAGGGTTTGTTACATAGATCAGGCTCCTATATTACATTTATAATACATTTTTAGCACACAAGCTCATATTAAAATAAAATAGACTCAGGTAAACATAGTGAGAAATTAGTGACATAAAAAATAACATAGTTGCACAATAATTAGACAAAAAGGACACTAGCACCCAAATTGGAACAATAAAACCACATTTATAATAATGGTGTTACTTTAAAATACATGGTGATATTTTCTAGTAGCTTTAGTTTCATAAAAACCTAGATTATCCAAAAAATTATAGTAGTTACAATATAGGTTTGCATAGATTTAGTTATATATTCATACCAATTTTGCTCATATTCATACTAGTTTAGCTTATATTTATATTAGTTTGATCAAATTAGGGGCATAATAAATGACATGACCATTCCTATATTCATTTTAGATGCCCATATACAGAGTATTACAAATTAGTCTAGAATTTATATGCTCAAATGTCATTTTTTGGGGCATGTGCATGGTACATCATTTATATATGCTCACTTACACATTAGTTGATCTGATGGAATGATAAATTCCATGTCATTATTTAAATTATATATATATATATATATTTGACATAAAATTATAGGTTACACACTATTTTCGTGCCTTACTTTGTAGTGGTTGGCATTTCTAAGTGGATCAAATCCACATAATGTATGTGAGTGGCCACAAAGCTACCATACCCAGTTAAACATACCCAATTAGACATTTACAATTACTTCATGTAGTTTTAATTTTAGATGAATCTACTACATATGGGTAGGAAATGATGAAGTCATATCTATTGAGGTGTGTTCCTATTATTGGTGTTTAGGCATTTATGTCAAAATCAAGATGGATGTCATTAATGTCAAGGTTAAGAGTTGAGGCCATGTATGGTGGAGTGGTATGAGACAAAGAAGTATTATGAAAAGAAAAAATTTGAAGGAATCCTATTGTTTCTATATTCATATATAATTTTAAGAAAATCTAGTAATTATTCTAAGGTTGATATAATTTCAAGGTCAAGATCATCATGCAAGGTAAACTATTGTTGAGTACTAGGTATCTTGAGAAGCCTAGTCTAGTCTTGTGAGAAGGTGTATACATAAAATCAAAGTGAAGCTTGGTTATTTATATCATTATAAGAATGATAGAGTGTATAAATTTGTGTAAACATGTGAAAGAGGCAAATAATCCTTCAAAATATTTCCAAGGTTAGTCTTGAAGCTTAGTCTTTGCATTGAGAAACCTAGTGAGAAGGCATAAGCTTGGTAGCATGATGAGATGAGAATTATGAGACTTATGTGAACAAGTTTTATAGTGTGTGATAATTTTATGAGGTGTTATGACATGAATATGAGGTTTTTAGAATAGTAAAATAGGTTTCAAGGAGTGATCAAGGTCAAAGTATGATTGATAATTCAAGGCCTAGTGTACAAAGAGACCTAGTGTGATCTAATGAGGGTTCAAGTTTAGTTACCAAGGTGAAATAGATCATAATAGAATTATAATAATTGTGGTATGTTTTTTAAATTTTTTATTTTTAGGTCAAATATTGAAGGATAAAGCATGAAATTTGGTGTTAATGTTTTTTATGTGCATAAAATAAGGTGTTGCAGACTCAAGAAGGATTTTTTTATGCTCATTGGCACATACAACCTTTGCATGAAATCCTAATTAGTTAATGGATTTTTTTTAATGGTCATATATTTAATTTACTATCACTAGTTTTAAATTTGAGGGGCAATTCTTTATGAACATTTGCTAAGAATGAAAAGCAGTCAAAACCCTCCTAAAACCATCATAATGACCAGATAGGAAATATCTTGTTGGAAATGGAGAAAAATTGATTTTATGACATATTTTTATTATTATATATTGTATAGGACTCTCTCATGTTTCTCTAGGTGGTATTTTTTGATATAAGAGTGAATGGAAGCTACAAAAAACCCCTTGTTTTTCATATTTTTGATGTAGTAAGCAGGGTTTACCAGCTCAAAACATGAAAGTTATTTGAGGTTGAAGCTTGAGAAAAATATATTATGACCATGGTGGTTTATAATTAGGTTTAATACCTTAAATATTATTAACCAATCATGTAATTTGACCTATCACTAAATAGGCCTAACAAGGAAGATAGTGAGAAAACTAAGTAGAAGTGAGAATGCGATTAGGGATGGGTTTTAGTGGATTAGGGATGGATCCAAATGCATGGGGTTATTTTTAAATACATATATTACTTTTAAAAATTGAATATAAGTTATTTTTATGCTCATATAAAAGTAAATCATTGTTCTCAAAGTGACCTATCTAACATAGTGAGGTCTGTGTAGGGTGAAGACATGAGATTGGTCTCTAAGACTAATATTGATATTAAACAATGTAATATATATATATATATATATATATATATATATATATATATATATAATAATTCTTAATGATCATATAAACCCATTATAATTTTATAAAAGTGTTCCCACAAGTGTTCTAAGACTTGTTTTTTAAGACTATGTTTTTGGAGCTACAAGAAGTTTTCTATGTATGAGTGAGAATGTTGTTCCCAAGTTGTTTTCATAGTGTTGAAGAATATAATTCACATTAAATTTTTATATAGGTCTCATAGGTTCATTTAAATTTATATATATTAATTAAAAATCCTATCAAGGTGTGAAAATTTTAAGGTTCTTGACTAAGTTTTTGAAGCCTATGTGCAGTTTTGAGTAAGCATATAAAAATGGTTGGTTTGAAGTCTTCTACCATATTTGGTGAAATAAAATTAACATTATTATGAAAATTAGTTAATGGAATTTATATAAATATTATTTTTTTATTGTTTTATGTTTCAAAGTAGAGTTTATGCTTCATATTTATTAGATAGATTTTTTGGTAGTAAGAAGGCCTAATTGTGAGTAGACCTAATTATGTGGTTCAAGGAGTGAGATGAGCTAAATGGTGTTGAGGATATAATGTGATATTATCATGGGTATAATTGAATATTATGAAGTTTTTCATAAATTTTTTGTGTCTCAAGGTATTCCAAGTAGGCCAAAGTGAAATGTGCGCTTTGAGAAGGCCTAATTGCATTAGGTCTATACTAGGCCTAATGGTGGTTTTGACCCTTAAGGGTAATAACAAACCTATGTAGTGATTGTTTAAATTTTGAAACATGGTTTTTTTATCTATTCCAAGGGTGATAAAATTATGTAAATTTCCTTGTCTAAACACTATGGGTAAGATCAAGAGTCAAGTATAAAGAGAAGGTCTAATAGGCTTAATTGACTAGTTAGATTTGAGGACATGAGCAAATGACATAGAGTTATGGAAACTGAGTAGAGGGATTTAAAACCATCAGATATGTGTGTTTAATATGTCATGAATATATAATTATGTTTTTATAGGTGATGATCAAGGTCATATGACCTAATTCTTCTAAGGAAAGGGCTAGTTGAGTGCGAAGGCCTAATAGGCTATTTGAGAATGATAAAAGAGTGAGAAGAGAAAAATAAGATGGTAATATATATTTAAGTGAGGAAAAAGTGTATAATGATGATAAAATATTCAAGGTATTTGAGTTTTTTTTGATTTATCTAGGGGTTTGGTGCCTTCTTACAAGTTGGTCCTTGCTAAATGACTAGTTGAGTTGGTGCTTGACTAGAGAAGAGGTTAGTGCTCCTTGTGGAGTTGGTGCCTCACTAAATATTGATTAATTGATCATAATACTATATTATAATATATTTATTAATGGTTTTTATTCCCCAAGAGTTTTTCCCACATGTATCTTATGTTCTTATGTTGTTTTCTTTCATAGATGCTTGTTTATGTATTGGTTAATGTATGCATATGAATGAATGATTCATGGATGTTAAGTGAAATTGAAGGATTATTTTAAGTAAATTGATTCACCTCACCCTATAAGTATATGTAATTCCAACATTTGGTATCAAATTTAGTCTTTTGAAGGAGTCCTAATATCCTAAAGGAGATCCTAAGCAAGTGAAGAAGGTTAGTTAAGCATAAGGTGGTTTTTATACAAGCAAAGCTCCATTATTCAATGTATCCAATTATTCTTTTTGGAGTTTTAGGATGAGGACATATTTTATTCTCAAGGTCATGATGTTTGGTAATTAGTCTCATATTCATATACTACACACCTTATTCCTCTTATAGATGTATCAGGAAAGAAGGTGAGTGATAGTAATACAAGAGTAATGAATGGCATTATGTGTGGTCTATCAGAGGCAAAAATTGTGAAGGTGATGCACTATATGTCTTCTAAATAAATGTGGGAAAAGTTGAATAATATTAATTATGGATACTCCAATGTTAAGTTGGCTAAGTTTCAAACCCATAAAATATAATTGGAAATCCTAAGGATATATGAATATGAGACCTTTGTAACCTACTTATTGAGGGTTGATGAAGTGGTCAACATAATAAGAGGCCTAGGTGAATAATTGAAAGAGTCTACTATTGTTCAAAAGGTTTTAAGATCTCTAATTCTAATATTTGATTCTAAAGTATCTGTTATTGAAGAAATACAAGATCTATATAAGCTAGAGAAGGATGGACTTCGTGGAACCCTAATAGCCTATAAGATGAAGACAAGTGAAGAAAGACCTACAAAGAATAAAGTTGCATTCAAATCAAAAAAGAATTCAAAAGAGAATAAGACACAAGGAAATAACGTTAAAAACAATTTTTAATATGATATTGATGATGATGAGTTGTTATCTATGTTTGTAATAAAGTTAAAAACTGGTTTGGGAAAATACAAGGGTAAGTTGTCCTTTAAATGTTCTAATTGTGGAGATATTGGACATTTTTCTAACAAGTTACCTCATAATCATAAGGAAAAATATGATGAAGAGCATGATGAAGGTCATGATGATGATGATGATGATGATGATGATGATGATGATACAAATTACTATAGGTCTAATAAGAGAAATAAAAGCTTCAGAAAGTATGACGACAAGAAGAAAATTTTCAAGAAAAAAATAATCTTTTACACCAATGAAGATTGCAACTTGTCTGATGAGAGTGAGAGAAGTTATTTTGAGAGTGATCATGAAGGTGATGGTCTTGATGTCAATGAATTAATCTTTATAGCTGAGTAAGCAAGCTATTCAAATAAAAAATAGTTCATATGGATTGGATGTGTTGTTGGTGATTCATATGAAGAAGAAGACGAGATGGAATTGGAGGCTGAGTCGATGAATACTTTAGAAGAACTAAATATGGTAAAGAAGAAGAATAGGGTGATTAGGTCTCTTATCAAATAATAAGAGGATAAAATCAACTTGTTTTAAGATATATTGAGCAATAACTTGAAGGAAGTGACTACAAGCCTAAAGGCTAAAAAAGAAGAATGTGAAAGTCATGTAATTGAAGTGGATTCCTTGAGAGATAAGTTAGATCGGGCATCAAGTAAGGTTAAGTCCTTTGTGAAGTTTTAAAAGAGTACCAATGACCTAGACAACATCTTAAGTAGTCAAAAGACTACTAATGACAAAACAAGTCTTGGTTTCAATATAGACCAAAAGAACACTAATAAGATCAAGAAGGTCAATGGTCAATCAATAAATAATGGTGATGGTAGAATGAAGACTAATCCTATCAAGCCATATAATGGTATAAGGTATGATAATCCTTCATTGGATATTTTAATTCATGTAACTAATTTATTCATAAAGTAAGGCATTATAGAAGGACCTCCAAGAATGAAAATGAATGGAACTATGAGGATAGTCATCAGTCAAGAAGTATGGGTCATGATGTGTTTCCATCAAGAGGAATAGTGTGTTTCAATTGTCAAAAGGTTGGTCATATTTCAAAGTTATGTAAGCATAGATTCTCAAGTTAAAACAAGAAAGTTAAGACCCCTAGAGTACAAGAAAGAAGACAAGACAGTGAATGGAAACCCAAGGTAGATAAGTTTGATGACCAATCTACAAGTCCAAGTGGACTATTTGCCATGGTGGAGCATAATTTAGATGCAAAAAAGTGCCAATAATTCTCCCTATTAGCTTAGTGGTTGAAAGAGTCAAGACAAATAGACCAAGCTATAATATTGTTCAAATAGAGATTGAAGAGGTTAAGCCAAAAGGGCTATTCAAGCCTAAGAGGATCATGAAGGAAATTTAGTCTAGTAAGGACATAGAGATTTGGTAATCTCCTAATTCTATGTGGTTTTAGTACCCTAGAGTAGAGTTGACTCCATTAGGCTTCATGGAGGCACTCAACTAGTGAGCATAAGTGTGAAGGATGCTTGGTATTAGGGGGATCATTATGTTTTTTATTGACATTTAGATCCATGGTTAATTCAAGAGTCTACTAAGAGGTTTGATTACAAAATATGGGTCACAAAGATTTTGTATGATGACTTGATCAAACAAAAGTCACAGTCATGATAGTGTCTGATTATCTCATGGAGACAAGGGGAGCCAATCATGCTCTAAGAGTAGGTATGTGAGCCTGATCTATGTTGAGTTTTTATCAAAGATAGATAATTAATTTGTTTTAAGATAAAAGTTATGTTGTTCCAAGTCCAACGATTATATAATTGACAATAAGATGACCCTTTGTCATTAATGTTAAAGGGGGAGAAATTTATAGTTTGGAAGAAAGGTTAGTTTGAAGAAGATATAGCTTAGGGAGATGTGAATGATAAAATTTATTTAAGTGTTTTACATAAATGAAAAAGTGTGAGATTGTTGAGGTGTGTTACTATTATTGGTGTTACGACATTGATGTCAAAATCAAGATGCATGTTATTAATGTCAAGGTCAAGAGTTGAGGCCATGCATGGTGGAGTGGTATGAGACAAAGAAGTCTTATGACAAGATAAACTTTGAAGTCAACATATTTTTTCTATATTGAGATAGAATTTGAAGGAAAATTATTAATTATTCTGAGGTTTATGGCATGTCAAGGTCAAGATCATGATGCAAGGTAAGCTATTGTTGAGTATTGAGTGTCTTGAGAAGCCTAATTTAGTCCTGTGAGAAGGTGTATGCATAAAAGCATAAAAAATATTGGTGAATTATGTCAATATAGGCATGAGAGAGTGTATAAAGTTACGTAAAAATGTAACAATTTCAAATAATCCATTAGAAGAGTTCCAAGGTTAGTCTTGAAGCTTAGTCCTTACATTGAGAAGCCTAGTATAAGGCATAATCCTAGTAGCATGATGAGATGAGTGATATGAGACTTGTGTGAAGAAGTTTTGTAGTGTGTGAGCATGGTATTAGTTGGTATGACATGAGTATGAGTTTTTAATAATAATATAATAGGTTTAAATGAGTGATCGAGGTCTAAGTATGACTGGTAGTTCAAGGTCTAGTGTGCAAAGAGACTTAGTATGACCTAATGAGGGGTCAAGTTCAGTTCCCAAGGTAAAAAATCTCATAATATAATTTTAAAAAGTGTGAGAGGTTGTGTGAAGTTTTTTTTACCAATTTTAAGGACAAATCCTGAAGGAGAAAACATGAAATTCGGTGTTAAGGTTTTCTATGTGCATAGAATAAGTTGGTGCAGACCCAAGAAGGTTTTTATTATGCTTGTTGGCATGTGCAACATTTTCATGAGTTTTTGAGAAGTTAATGGAAGTTGGGGAAGGGTACTATCTTGAATTTATTGGTAATATTTATAGATTTTATGGGCAATATTTTATGAACATTTACTAAGAATGGAAAGCAGTCAAAACCCCCCTAAAACCCTCACAATGACTTGACAGGAAATATCTTGTTGGAAATAGCTCAAAATGGATTTAATGACATAGTTTGATGATTGGATATTGTATAGGAATATCTTAGGATTCTCCAAGTGGAATTTTTATGATATAAGAGTGAATGGAAGCTACTGGAAACCCCTTATTTCTTAGATTTTCTGATGTATCATGTAGGGTTGACTAAGTCAAAGCATGAAATTTATTAGAGGTTAAATATTGAGAAATATATATATATATATATATATATATATATATATATATATTATGACCATGGTGGTATTTTAGTAGGTTTTAGACCTTAAATATGCTAAATTGGTCATGGAATTTGACCTATTGCTGAACAAGCCTAATGAGGAAGATAATGAGAAAACCAGGTAGAAGTGAGAGTGAGATTAGGGATGGGTTTTAGTGGATAAGGGATGGATACAAATGCATGGGATAATTTTTAAATACCTATATCACCTTTCCCCATTTAATATAAGTTTTTTTGGTGCTCATATACAAGCAAAAAGTCATTCTCAAAGTGAGTTGTCTAACATAGTGAGGTCTGTGTAGGGTGAAGACATGAGATTGTTTTGTAAGACCAATATTGATATTGAAACATGTAATGTGTGTGTGTGTGTGTGTGTGTGTGTGTGTGTGTGTGTGTGTGTGTGTGTGTGTGTGTGTGTGTGTGTGTGTACACACACACATATCTACATATTTATATCTATTTCTATATCCATATATATATATATATATTTATGTATGTATGAATATATATATATATATATATATGTATGTATGTATGTATGTGTGTATATATATACACACACACACATATATATATACACACATACACACACACACATGCGCATGTGTGTGTGTGTGTTATAATAAATATTAAGGATCATATAAACCATTTAAATTTCATAAAAGTGTTCCCATATGTGTTTTAAGGCTTGGTTTTCATGACTATGTTTTTGGAGCTATAAGCAGTTTTCTGTGTATGAGTGAGAATGATGTTCCTGAGTAGTTTTGCATAGAGTTGAATAATATAGTTCACATTGAGTTTTTATATAAGTCTAATAGGTTCATTTTAATTTATATATATCCATGATAAAATCCTATGAAAGTGTGAAAAGTCCAAGGTTCTTGACTGGGTTTTTGAAACCTGTGTGTAGTTTTGAGTAAGCATATAAAAAATGGTTAATTTGAGGTCTTCTGCCCTATTTGGTAGAATTAAATGAACATGATGATGAAATTGAGGTCATTTAGGTTATATAAATAAGTTTTTTTTATTTTTATTTGTAAAATTTGAGTGTATGCTTCATATTTACAAGACAAACTTTCTGGTAGTGAGAAGGCCTAATTGCGAGTAGACCTAATTGTGTAGTTCAAGGAGTGAAATGAGGTAAATGTTGTTGGGGAAACAAGGTGAGACTATCAAGGGTATAATTTAAGATTTTATGAAGTTTTTAATCCATTTTTAGAGTATCAAATTATTCTAATGAGGCCAAAGTGAAATGTGTGCTTTGAGAAGGCCTAATTGCATTAGGTCTCTATTAGGACTAATGGTGGTTTTGACCCTTAAGGGTAATAACCGAGCCATGTAGTGATTTTTTCACTTATGAAACATGTTTTTTGATATATTACAAGGGTGATCCAAGTATTTAAATGTTTTTTTATAAAAATTATGGGTAATATCAAGAGTCAAGTATAAAGAGGTCTCATAGGCCTAATTGACTAGTTAGAATTGAGGACATGAGCGAATGACATAGAGTTTTGGAAACTAGGTATAGGGATTGAATAACATAAAATAGGTGTTATAAATATGTAATTAAGATATAAATATGTTTTAATAGGTGATTATCAAGGTCATATGACCTAATTATGCCAAAGATAGGGTTAGTTGAGTGAGAAGGCTTAATAGGTTGTTTGAGAAAGATACAAGAGTGAGAAGAGCAAAAGAAGGTGCTAATCTTCAGTTGAATAAGAAAAAAGTGTCCAAGGTTTATAAAATATTTAATTTATCTAATTTTGTGCTAATTTATCTATGGGGTTGGTGCCTCTTTATAATTTGGTGCTTGCTAAAGTACTAGTTGAGTTGGTGCTTGACTAGAGAAGGGGTTGGTGTTCGTTACAATGTTGGTCATTTAGTAAATATTGATTCATTACTTATAATACTATATTAAATTTTGTGTATTAGTGGGTTTTATTCCCCAATATGGTTTCCCACATATTTTCCATGTTATTATATTGTTTGCTTTCATAGATGCTTGTTTATGTATTGGTTAATGTATGCATATGAATGAATGATTCATGGATGTTAAGTGAAATTGAAGGATTATTTTAAGGAAACTAATTCACCCCCCTAGTATATGTAATTCAAAAAATATACTACTTGATTTATTAAGCCACCTATAAGAGAGGTTTTCACACACCATCAATCTAATACAAGTTATTCATAGGTCATGATCCATCAAGAAGGGGTGGGCAATTATGGATTCAAAACTAGATTGAGTTATTGAACCACCCACACATGAGGACTGAGAAACTCATCAACTTAGTCCAATTTATTTACTGATTTATCATTATGTACATGGACACACACATGTTATCATCAAGTTTATATATTGGTTCACATACCCAGTGAGGTGTATTCATTCATTTCCTCTCTCCTATCTCTTTACTCAGTTTAATTCAGTTTTAATTCTTTACTTAGTTTAATCTTTTACTTTTGATATCTCTTAAGTAAGGACTAAGTTATGCATATTTCAGTTTTAGGACATACATTAGATCATGCTTCACATACTCAAACATAGCTTTATAGGATTCACCTCTTAAGTAAGTCTAGGTATGCTTCTTTTTCCTTTATCCTAGTCATTTCACTTTGATACATTTATATAATAAAAGGGGGGAAAATGTAATCACTTAAAAGTGGTATTTGAGTGATAGGAGTGCCACTTGAGACTACCTATCCCTATCTTATCCTTGGACCTATCCTATAACCTATTATCATACTTATCTATCCTTCATATGAGCTATAAGTGTCCTTAGTCATCCCTAAAGTAGTCTTATACCCTCATTTCTTGATCTTGTCCATTTGTGCCTAGTGTTATACCACTTGGACGCTAGTGCCATAATAAGGACACTAGTGCTACATGGTACCAGTGTCCCAACAATGGTGCTAATGTTCTTTCCCTCTCTTTTCCCTAAACAAATATCTTTTCAAAACTAAAACCTCCTATGGTTAGCCTAGACCTCTTTTATCACCCACATAAACACCAGGAAAATATAAATACATGATTTTGATCCCTTTAACCACTATATGGAAATTAGATGCAAAATACACATTCAAAATTAGAATAAGTAGTGAAAATTAAGGTTACCAATCCCTATTATATCCTACTTCTACATACTACCATCCATAACAACCCTAAGCTCAAATTAGCCAAATTTCTAGTCTCAAAAACATTAAAGGATTTCAAGGCAAATATCATACTGGATTCACTTACACTTACATCAAGACTTAGGTGGGTATAAATACATTGGGATTGATCCCTTCTCAGAGTATTGGTATGTAGGAAACTCTAATCACAATGAGGTGTTGAGGATGTCCAACCTACCCTATTAACAAACACACTCTTTAGCTCATATCAACTAGATGACTTAATTACATGGATGATTAGGTTTTGATCACAAAATCAATCATAAAAGGTAATATATAGGGTTATATAGCTCATGCATGTAGGAAAAGACCTCAAAGATCCAAACACAGGTATACTTAGATGCTCAGGGTAGTCCTACACAAAGGACACTACCATTACATTTCTAATAATGGTGCTAATGTCCAATTGTAGTGCTACTATCCAGGATTTATAACACTAGGATCTAGTTTGTGACACTCAAGCTAGCTTCTACCTCAGTTTCCATCACCCAGATCATTTACCTTAGTTGTTTTCTAGCTAAGTTCTTACTTTCACTATTTATTACTATTTTTAGAAAAGTTAAAGCTAGTCAATTATGTAACAAATTAATGGTTGTATTGATTACATATTATTACCTTGATTTAGTATACTTAGCTCTTTAACAAAGATATAATTTATATTTTTTAAGTCCTAAAAGGTTCAAACACATATAATCACACTAGGATTACACCAAAATTTAGTATTTTTTCACTTGTCTTTCACACACACCATCGTAGCATGGAATAACTACTTAGAATTTGATCCTTATTTAGAGTATTGGTATGTAGACAATGATCAATGCAGGGGGTGTTGAGATAAAACACAACTTCAATTGCTAACCATTTTTCATCCTTTATTCTATTTTTTCCAAATGACACATTGAGATAGGGTTTCATTGAATAAGAGTGTACAAATTAGATTCCATAGTAGATCATACATCATTGAACACATACACATGACCAATAGGTGACAACACACAAAACCATATTTTCATAGAGTGTAAAATCCCTGCTAGACATTGACACTCCTTAAGGATACCATCACACCGTGCCCTTGTCTAATTCTAATAGTTTTATCTAGAGATCAAATGAAGCCCTATTCTTGATTCATAGTGTTATTACATAGTCATATAATTATTTTTACAATCATATACATAGTCCTGTAGTCCTACTTTTTAACTAGGTTATTTACTTGCATCTTCCCTTTTTATTATCTTTCCAAATATAGTAAATTACATATCAATGAATGTTTAATTTATACTTATATTTTACATCTTGATTTAACTTAGTTAATTTTATGTAATTAAGATTTAACATCTCATTTTTCTTAATTTTTTGATAAAACATAGTTTAAGAGATTATTGTTTTAGTTTTTTCTTATTAGACCTTTGTAGGCTAAACTAAAATCTTTCCAAATAGTCTTCCAATTGTTCATTTTTTTTGACTTCATGAAAATATCATCTCCCCTTGGGTGTTTTAATTTGTAACACTATTAGTATTTATAAATAACTTTTCCTTCACGTATTTCCAAGTGGAAACCATGTCTTTGACCAATCCCATGAACCCAAAAAGGGATGCATATTTAAGAGTGGCAAAAAATAGTTTCAACATTTGGTCATTTTGATTGTAATTGTCACTATGACATATGATGTTAAATTTAAAATAAAATATATTAAGATCCTCAAGTGCCATCCTTATAAAATTAGGTAGGATATATGTATGGATGTTTTATATAGGTTCAATATCTATTGGGGTGTTGATGATAAATTCAAAAGTGGTTGGTTCACTAATAGATTAGTGTATTTAAAGATTTCTCATGATGTTTTTAACTAATCTTGTACAAGATACATTTGTAACCCACCTCTCAATTTCTCTATCGATTATTTCTACCCAAGGTGAGTAATGGATTATAGTAATGGATTTTTCCTGGGGAAATCTAGTTATTTTGGTTGGTAGTGATGTAGTGAATTCTACTAGAATGTTTCTTCAAAATTCAATAAATATGTCATCTTGATTTGCTAGTTTAGCTAGTATCATTATATCAACTGGTACTACTATTATGAAGGTTATATTTGGTGCTATTAGGGATTGATATTTCAATTTTTGAGAGATTTTTAGGTGAAGATGAGAGGGGATGAAATCCAAACTCTTGCATATAGGGTGGATAAATTTGGATTCTTTGGAATGGTATATAAGAATATCTTTTTTAGGAGTTTGAGGATCCTATTTTTCCCTACCTTTAGATTGAGTTACCAATTCTTCCAAAAAATTCTTAGACAAATTTTCCTCTAAAAAATATTCAGGTGACTAGTATGGGTTGGCTATGGGTATCCTTTTGCCACTTGTAATGGTTGTAGGTGGTGTTGACCAAATTTGACCTTATATGTCAAATTGGGATCCCTATAGGTAAAAAAATGATTTTTAGATGTTTTAGGGGTCTAATATTTTTTCATAGGGTATTTAAAATTCTATTTTATATTTGATGCATTTTTAGCCTTAGTCATGGTCTAATTAGTTTATATGTCATTTTGAGTAACTTAGTAGCCATTTAGGGGTCATAAATGTAATTGGCATGGTTTTAAAAGTGTAAAAGTTTCCTAATTTCCTAATTTCATTTAAAACATCAAATAAGTCAGATTACCTATAATTAATGTCATTTCCACCTAAAACTTGAAGGTTATATAATTGAAGATCAATAAATTAACTAAAAAGGGAGAATTTTGGCACTTGTACACCCCATGAGGGAAGGTGACACATGGCAGAAGGTAATGGAATGTATATTCATATTGCTTAGACTCATATCAATTCTTGACATGATTTATAAGTGTTAAAAAATGTCCAACACCATTATACTCCTTCGCCCTTTTAGACACATAAAAGTGGTCAACAGGTTTATGCTTGGTACGACTAATTGAGGATGTTTCAAACCAAATAAATTTGGGAGGTGAAATTAAACTCATTTAGATTCATTTACATAATAATTTTTCAAATATTGGTCAAATATGCTTTATTAATTATCTCTAACAAGTTGACTATGTTTTTCTACTCACTGTTTCCTACACCTTATAAGTTTTTCTCCAATTTGGATAGGTTCATATAATCTAATTGGTAATGTTGAATCTATATGATTTTTTATTCCACCCAAAATTATATCCATTATTGGTTTCATGTTTCATGATGTTTTTATATGAAAATCATCTCATGTTGTAAGAAGGTGCAACTATTTAGTCTTAGTCAAGTTTTCCTAGTTTAAAAAGGTTTGGTTTTATGAAAGGGTCTCATGTGAATGGGATATGATTTTTACCATATATAATTTCCATAATTATCACCTTCCTCTATGTTTTATCTCATTAAACCATGCTTTGGTCAAGTTTTAGTCTTGCCATTCTCATAGTCAACTCTCCACTCATTCTCACTTGTAGTCACATGTATGAGACTTTCCTAGCTTGTTCATGAAATTATAATGAAGGTGTATAAATTTTTTAAAGTAATTAGGATCTGAAGAGAGTTAATTTAAATTTTTGATGAAAATTCAATATTGGTTGTAAGCTCATGCACGATAACAACTAGTCACTAGTTATCCCTGCCTACTAGATAACAAGTGTTTACAAGAGGATATCATGTTGGAAAAAATGTTTTGAGACTTGTCTGAAGAAAACATAGTGAAAAAGATAAATTTTATGGATTTTAAATGAGTTTAAGTTTTTTCATGAGACCATTCATCTACACACATTGTTCCAATTCTTCCCACTACCTACATACAACTCAAATGCACCTATAGGAGTCTCTCCTTGATGACATCATGCTAAGATGGGAAATTTAATAAGTGTTTAAATATTTTAAAGTGATAAGAGTATGGTGTAAATATTTTTGATGGAATATAATTGATCATAAACATATATATCTTGCATACTACCCAAGTTTGTTTTACTGCATGTATGTGAAAATACCCACCTACAGGGGGCATCACAGAGCTATGAAGGTCTTTGTATGGGAAGTTAGAACATGGAAAAACCTTATTTGGAATATTGGTACATGGATTTGATCATAATATACCTTATTGAATTTTCAAATGGGAAAATGTAAGTATGGATCACCTTCAAACATAAGATGACTGAGATTAGGGACATTTTCCCTAAAAAGTGAAAACACAGTTCCAAGCCATTTTATAGATGTATTATAAAAAGGTTACAAAGAATTATGATACATATAGATGACCATATATTATATCCTCTATTAATTATAAGATATATGCCAAATATAAATCCAAGAGGATTAGTGAAATATGATTATTGGGGGCCTCAAAGTTGCCCATTTAAGCACTGAGTTTCTCCATTGACATCTATAGGATTTGAGCTTTGAGTGACCATTGATATACTAAAGAGAAAATAAGGCATAATATCATATTTTAAATGGCCTTATTTATTTAAGGGTGTACCAATTAACATATGAATCATTATAATAATGTTGATATGTAGTGTTTCAAGTCTCATATACACCTACAGGTGTCCAATCATGCAAAATTCACACCTATAACTGACTGTAGGAGAGCATCATCTATAGAAAAGGTTTAAATATGGAATCAACAAGGTTGGTATAAAATATATGATTTAAAATGTTTCATTATATTTAATATTTATGTATAACCTTTCAAAAGAGGATTCTTCATATACAGGTTTTAACCCTTCCTAACACAGTTGACTGTGTTTGACCATGATAGACAATAGGTTGAAGAGTGAGGTTTGAGTGTTACCAATGCATAATAATGATTTAAAATGGGCATAAAAAATTATTTAATGATCCTAATAGGATTTAAGGTGATAAAAAAACATCGTCTCAAGCTCAAAACATGCAAAGCAACCTACAGGTGACCCCCTTAAAAGCAAGGTTGCAGTCAAGAGATGGAACTCAATTTTGACTAAGCAAAGAGTGTGAAAGGTATGTAGTAATTTAGAGTGATTAAAAAGTATATAAAATATTCTCCATTATATTTAAACTCAAAAAATTATCTCACCAATGTTAATCATGCAAAAAAGAGACTCTATGAAGCAACATACATGGTCTACATCTTACACCCTACACAGTCTACCTTAATAAATATTTGTTTTGGTTTTTGGGAGAGTTAGAAGGTAAAATGGTATGAAAATGGCTTAATTTTGGTTTATAAGGTCCTAAAACCTTGGATAATCCCCTCAAACCTTTGGTTTGACTAGAAAAATAGGTTAATTTCCCTCTATTTTATCTCAGATAGAGGGCACTCCCTTGTGAACAAGCCCTACACTTTTGGGGAAGGAAAGTGAGAAAAGTGGACCATAAGGTAATTAAACATTATTAAAATGTTTTTAAATATGGATCATACCTAGGAAAACATGATTAATCAAGAAAAGAGGAGATAATCTCAACTAAATGGTCTAAAATCCAAAAGTTGTAGTTAGACCTGTTAGGCATGGTTTAAGCCTAATTTCCAAATGGGGGGTAAATGTCATTTATATACTTAAGTATTAATTATATAATATTTTATAATGTTTTTGAGGTAAATATAGATGTTTTAAATCCTCATTTTTGTAGATAAAGCATAAAGGATCCTTTTGGTGCTTAGAGCTAATTCAAGCCTATAGGTAATGAAAGTCATAGCTTGATAGGATAATGTTGAGTACTTGTATATTTTTTGAGGTTGTTCATGGAAGTATAAGGATTTTTTGGAGGTATATATAGGTATTTAACCTTGAATTTTTTTAATTTTTTGGTATTTCAAACATCAGAGATTTATGAACAAAGCTTAATAACCTAGAAGACCTAAAACCCTTGCTAACCCTTAAATAAGGACCCAAATAAGAAAATGAAGAGGAAGAGATATAAGAATGAGATAAAATGGAATGGAAATTAATTTTATTATTTAGGGGACTCTCAATATATCCTTCCCATTAAATTTAATTGTCACCTGTTTGTATGAACAGGGTATAAAATTGCTTTATTTGACTATTTTATGCATTATGTAAGTTCTAAGGACTTTTAACGAATGAAATAAAATTTATAATGAATATAGAGACTAATTTTAACTCACTATAGTAATTTTATGCTCCAAAAAATATCTTAAGTTTTCCTACCAATAACTCCATCTCAGTCAATCAAATTGGCATAGTGAACATGATAGTGAGAAGAGTAGAAAACTTCAAGTAAGATGATTTTAAGGTGTGCCTAATGCCTCAAAGGACATGTATGGCCTTGAAACATGTAATTAACCCCATTTTATGTATTTTAATGATAAATTTAAGCCATTTTGGAATCCAAGTGTGCAAGGTGTGTGAAAGGAGTTTTTTTTACTACAGGTAGTGATGGCTCACTTTCAAAGGAATCTAGGGCATTAAGAAGGCAACCAATGCCTGGATAAACATGTATGAAACCCATCCCTCTCTATTAAATCATTATACCTATCCCTATTTATTTTTTGGACGTTCAAATAGAGCTAGATGATGAAGGAAATTTGTTGAGCCAACGCAAGGAATTTCATGCTAGAATCTAAGAGTTTCATGCCTTGGATTGACACTTGTACTTTATAAAATTGCATTGTTAGTTTCAAATACTCTTCTAATCCACTTTTAACCCCTTCTCTCAAAATTAAAAGTGTTTAAGTGACCTTTGGACTTCCCTTTTCTCACTCCTCTTCTAAATCCTATAAGTAGTGACTTTTTGGGCTCTTTTGAGCAGCCTCCATTGGTTAATGGTGAAAACCTAGCCAATTTTTTATTTGAATGTATATTAAAGAAACAAAAAATTTAATTTTCCTACTTACATACTGCATAATTGAGTTTGGTTTCAAATCTTATTGATTTTATCTAGTAAAAGATAGTCTTTTATAGCATGTTGTCTTTGATTATCCACCAAGTATGCAGAAGAGTAATTGTTGTAGGTATTTATTAGTGTTAATTATTAGTATATGAGAGTTTTATAATTTTATTCTATAAATGATCATTCATTATCCCTCCTAAACATAAATATGCCTCTTGAACCTAGCATATGAAATGTTGATGTAACAATCTATCTTGAGTTGTGAGTTATGTGTGAAAGAAGCTTTGATTTACTATAAGTAGTATAAGTTTAGTAAATAAGAGGAAATTAATTATTGGTATATCACCTTTTATATTTTTTTAGTTTTTCTTCTTAACCCTTTCCATGCAAAGTTGATAAGTTGGAAAGTACTTCAAAGAGTGCATCAAGGGAACTATCCCTTTTAGAGATTCATCCCACCAATTGATTACCCACAACAAGTGAGATATTTACATTATGCCACTTGGATGAGGAGAGCTAAGACATCTCCTTAAAGGGTGATAATCCAATTGAAAATAATTTTTGTCATGCCTAGTGGGACTCTAAGTCCTATAAGATTGTCCAAGATTGGTGCTAGTCTTGACATATTTGTTGTTGTAAGAACATCTATATTCAGTACCTAGTGATTCCATTAAGTTTTCAACTCTTTGGTTAATGATCAGTCCTTATTTTCCATGCCAAAGGTGACCACTTAGTCTACTACTAAAGGTATACCTTTTGAGTTTGTGCAATTGCCTTGTTATTCTATCAAAAGTTTAAGATTTGTGAATACTCATTCTTATTCAAGGGAGTTATTTTTTAGAAAGTCCAAGTTTATACTTAGTTCAACCCCTAACACTCAAAATTTGCATTCTAATATGGCTAGAAACCTACCTCTTGTAGCCTTCACTAGATCATCTCCTTTGAATCTTGCCCAATATGACCAAATTATTGGAGAAACCCTTAAAAGTGTTCCATATTTTAGTGGAGAAGGTACTGTTACTCCCATTGAACACATTATAAACGTGGAAAACTTATAAAACATCCATAATATCACTCAAGAGAATGTAGCCATCAGATTATTGGCATTGTCTTTCAAAGGGAAAGATTTATATTGGTATGGAACTCTCCTTCATGTTTCCATTTATTCATGGGATGAACTAGGAAATCTATTGTCTAAGAGGTTTGAAGAGAAGAGTGATTATTTATGCTATAATCATGGGATAAGATCAAGAGGGATCCTTAAGAGTTCATGAAAGATTTTAACTCTAGATTTCAAAAGACATGGGATATGATCCTAGCCTTGGTGAGACCCACTCCAAAGTATGCCTTCTTATATTACCTAAATGCATTGAATAGTGATGTAGACATGATGATGCAATCCATGGGTGGGAATACACTACCTAGTACCTATGAAATAGTTATTAATTTTGAGAATTATCTTGTTCAAACAGGGAAGATTACTCTTAGAACACCAATGCCATTATTTCCTAATTTATAGCCTCCTAGTCAAATTGCATTACCTACCTTGTCTCCTTTGCCTAATATCCAAGAGAATTATTCTCTTTCCCCTACCAATTATATTCATGAAGTCAAGAGTTTGCTTTAAAGTGTTACTAATGAATTGGTTGCTCTCAAAAGATAACAAGATCAAAATAATAGGCCTTATCAACCCTAAAATTATTTTTTATAAGCAAGTAGGCCTCCTTTTCAAGGTAATGCTCAAGGACAAGGTCAAATAACTCAAGCGATACCTTACCAAAGTTTCTAAGTTAATCAATTATTAATTACACTCCTTGTATAATTAAATAATTAATCATTATTAATTAGTTAATTCCTAACTAATTCCATGCACACATAATTATTAAACATAAATAAATAATTATCCTCACCCATGTCAAACCCCATGTCATCACCCCATGTTGAATCCTCATTTAAAATCAAACCTACCCACTCATTAATCAATGCATTCAACTAAATCCTCTATTTATGATTTCACATTTAAAAAACAAATAATTCAAGTAAATAAAATATCAATTAAATCAATTTTAAGGTAAATCAAATCATGAAAACCTTATGTCAACTGAGTTAATCTCATCCATAATAACTCAAAGTTAATCTCTCCATATTTCATTTTCAGATCTTAGAAATTGGGAAAAAGTTAGAAAATCTCTGTTATAGTTGTAATCAAGAAATCATTCGTCATGGGTGCATGCTACTAGAATCTTGCACATTCCTTTGAGTAATTACAATCCATTAAATCATGAGAAAATATGTTCAAAAAGGAATACCTTTACTTGGTAGTGCATGTATTGATTCTCTCTTTCCTTTCTCAATCTAAGCTTGTGTTTTATTTATAATATATTTAATTCATTATTGTTTCTTATCAAGCTTTAAATTACATGTAAACATTTATCACACACCTAATGAGACATCCTTCATGTAATTATATTTTCAAGTTTTTAAGAGGTATATTGATTGATGTTACAATTAGGAAGGATTTGATTAAATTTTAGATCAGTTTTGATAACACGTTAACCTTATGTTCATAATTTTTCATTTTTTGCATCAAATTTTCATTTTTCTATGTAACAAATTTTTTATTCTAAGTATTAGTATTTTTTCACTCTAGTATGAAATTTTTACACTTAACATTGGCATTTTTAATTTTTATATGTGTTTCTCTAGGTTTTGGAATTTTTTCACTGTATAATAGCATTTATGTATTACAAAGTGACTTTTATGCATCTAATACTGGTGTTTTTGCATTAGGTTGTGGCATTTTTGAATTCTAAAGCACATATTTAAAGTTTAATCATTTCAAATATCTAATTTTCTAATGTGTAAGGTTCATATTTTCTATTTTACATCATATTAACCCTTTTGTGTAGCAAATATTGTATAAAAAATCCATAAACCTCTAAAACTACTAACACTTTTGTATGCAACTATGTTAAAAGAAGACTTGCAAAGAAAAAAATATTAATCAATTAATCATTTATTTTCTATTTTTGTGTAGTATAATATGTGTATGATCTTATCTTATGCCATAAAGAGATCTTGAGAATTATAAACCATTTTGATCACTTGTGTATCCCTAGTTCAAACTGAATGCAATTAGATATGCATCATGTCTATAAATCAATCCTAACTCAGAGAAGATAGATCATACCATACACTTTCAATTGGGGACACATTTGTTAAATGGGAGTACGACCAATATGAGGATTTGATAGACCCAATTAGGGGATCTCTTACCATAATAAACTATGCTAGAGAGGGTTCCAAAGCCTCCAAATAATCACAACCATGAAATAACCTTAAGGGAGTTTGATATCTCACTAAATTAATAACAAGTAAAATAAATCTAATATAGTACTCACCAAATCTTGTGCCATAACATGAAGGGTTATTAAACAATAAAAACATATATAAGAGAATCTTAATTAAGCTATCTATGAGTAAGACCCTAATACATGGAATATGAAGAGTAATATTATTCAAATCCAATACTTATGCTACTTCTATCTACTAAAAAGAGGAGTAAAGTTAGAAAATACTTACCTAAATGATGAACTTATTAAGACTCAATCTCTCCCTTGGCCAAAGGGGCTTTGAAAGAGGTTGTTGTGGTTTTTAAGGATCATTAAGAAATACCAAAACATCTTAGACTTATCTGCAAGACTATATTCTCCAAGTAGAAACCTTAATCTAAGACTCCTCAAGTATAATAGTGGAAGAACATATTGTAAATAAGTGGAAGTGAATAATAACTCTTAATTACATATTAAAATAATGATGGAATGATATTTTTTATATAGGTGGATTTAACCCTAAACCCTTCTAAAAATCTTGACTGATAGGACAACCTAGCCGACCTAGCACAATTTCAAATAATTATTCACTAGGTCAGCCAAAATACAAACTAGCTCCTAAGTGAAAATCACCCAAAACTATACAGTGTCAACCTAGTTGACCTAGTACAATTGACTGATAAAATGGGATTAAGGTGAGGAAAATAAGTATGGTAAGTGTGAAAATACTATAAGAGTGTGTAACATAAGATTAATAGCTTAGGGAATGGTTTTAAGAGCTAGTTGGATTGGTAATAAGGGATAATAATCCTGTAAAACACTAATGGTCTGACCATCCCTTTCTTGGTGTACCCCTTAGGGAGTTCAATCAAAGTGATTGAGTCTCAATGGGTTGTAAAGTTTCAATATTTGATAAAATTTGAAAATATTATGTGTATGCATATGCCCCACTTGAATATCATCACATGTCACTAAAGTGCAACAGGGGATGGTACTTTGAGAAATAACACATAACACTGATTCTAAACAAAATTGTAGTGTTTTAAAGCATAAAATAATTGAAATTAAATGATATAAAATAAAATAACTAAAAATTTAATGTAATGTATACCTTGACTTACCTTTATCATTGGATGGTTGTCTACCGTGTTGTTAGTTTTGATTGTGTAGGGTGTAGAGACTACTTTTGACAAACCCAAGAATATAAAACTATAGAGAAAAAATAAACATAGGAAAACCAAGATAACTATTGCTATGTGTATGGGACATACTTGGAAATTTGGTAAGCTAGGGTGACGAGTGCTATGTTAAACCAAATGACCAAGTAAAAAATAAGAGTAAATCAGGTAACCAAAAAGCCAAGGCTACCAAAGACCAAAAAACTCAAACAAGTAAACCTTAAGTAAGAAAGGCAAATTCACCAAGTCAAACCAAGGATACATTTCAAAAATTATGGTAATCAAACATAAAATGTAAAAGTAGTAACAATCCTTACTAAAATAGAGATAGACAAATGAAAAATAAAATGGTAAAATAACATTGATGAATGAGTAGTAACAATCCTTATCTCACTCAATAATGGAAAAAAGTACAAACATAAAAGGGAAAAACAACATTGGTGAGTGAGAAGTAACAATCCAACCTCACTCAAAAATGGAAAAAAGGTACTAACTTAGGTGTCTATAAAAAAAGGGTAATACAACAAATGAAAAATGGTAAAAGGAAAGTAAAACAAGTCTAACAATGTAGAACCATGGTATAAAGAAAGGTAATACATAGTTTCTCAAACATGTTGTTTCACTCTTAAAGATAGATAAAATTGAAATGAAATGGTGTTAGCATGTTTTTAATATGTGAAGAAGAAGGAAATAGAGAATAAGAGAAAACAAATTTAGATTCACAATTTTCCTGTCAAGGGGGGAAATGAAATGGGTGCAGGGGAGAATGAAGGAAAAACCAAGGTAGAGGAACTCTTTATCAAATTCAAGACACTTGAATTAGGTTTGTCAAAATAGGATGAATTTTGACCTTAAGGACTCTGAAGAACTACTCTTAGTCACACAAGTCTTAGGTCAACAAATGTAGTATATATATCATACCATGAAGGCGATATGCATGAAAATAAAAATGGACCTACCTTCCCATAATGTGTTCCCCATTCCTCAGGACCCCTTGCAGAGCCATCAATCTACTATGAAGATTGGTTACTTAAATGAGAAAGTAGGTATCACCTTAGAGTTTTTTAAATTCTCCTATTCTAATCTACTAGACGACCACACCCTAATGGACATCAGCTCTATGTGACTCCAACTATGGAGTTTGATCTTCAATAGAGATAGGAAATGTGTTTAGAATCACATCTTTTGATGTGAATTTGAATTTTGAGATTTTTATGTTTCCTTTTATATATATCATTTCCTTTTATTTCAAATGATTTGGATTTTAAATTTATTAATGTCCTTTTCTTATTCCTCCTCCATACATATTTATAAAACCAAACATGGGTGCTAAAGATGACTTTTATTTGAATACTTGGGACTTGGTTTCTAGGAGAGATAACTTCAGAGAGCATGGGGTCTAAGAGTCTCATAAATATAGGTTAAATAAAAGTGATATCTTAACTTTGACCTTGTTTTATCTAATGTGGAGTGAAAGGAAAGGAAATCAAGAGGAATGACACATTGAACAATTTGAATTACTTCAAATCAAAAAAATGTGATAAAGGGGAAAAAAGGGATACAATGAGAATAAAGTGTGATTATTTATCATAATAATAAGGGAAATAGAGGGAAACATGATAACATAGATTTTTGTGCAAATTCTATCTATTAGAAGAAGAAAAAGCTAAAGTTGAGAATAAGGATCAGTAATATTTTATTATAAAAGGAATAACAGGATGGTAATTTTATGAGGAAGCCCAGGTATTATTCATGGTCTTACACTACAAATCATAAAATATAAACCCATGAGGGTGACAAAAAAGATGTGAAAAATAAATGGGATGAAGAAAAAGATGGTATTTATGAGGAAGGCTAGGTCCTATCCATGGTCTTACAATGTAACTCACACAAGAAAAAACTAAGGGGGTATAAAAAGTATGTAAAAAGAATATAAAAATAAATAAGACTATGGTACATCATGAGAAATATTGGGTCCTATCCATAGTTTTATAGTGCAACTTATGAGAGAAAGGGGAAACCAAAAGACCAAAAAGGAATGACTAAATGTATGTGAAAAGAGAGAACTGTTGTAGAGGGAGAGACCCATGTAAGTAACCAAAAAAAAGTGTTAGATAACATATAGAAAATATGAAAATAAGGAAATGATCCTACACTAATGTCTTTGTCAAGGATGAGCATGTGAGAGACAAGCTTTTGTCTCAGAAGGTTTCTTGAAGTTTAATTAGTTTGGTATCATACCAAGTAAAATAAGAGTGGGTATCATAAGATGCCCCAAAGGGTAATTGGATGTAGGGATAGGCATCGTAAGATTCCCCAAAGCCTAAAATGATGTGTGTGTGGGAATCACAAGATGCCCCAAATTCTAGAGAAATGTGTGGACGGGCATCACAAGATGCCCTAAAGAGTTAAAAAAAGGAAGAAAAGATAAGAAAAGCTAAGAAGCAAAGAGAACCCCATATATTGTCTAAATGGATTCATGTTATCCAAGAAGATTATTATAGGAGACTTCATGATGACTTGAGAGAAATGAACAAAATACTAAGAATGATAAATAGAGAATTGAATTGGTAGATAGGGAGATAAAAAAATAGTATAGAGTCAACTGGGTCGACCTAGTATAGAAAACAAGGTCTAACAGGATGATGAAATAGGAATATAGGGTTGACTAGGTCAACCTAGTTCTGTATCCTAGATATAAAGTAAGAAAGAAATTATATAGAGTCAATTGGGTTGACCTAGTTCTATATCCGAGGGGCAAAAAATAATACTATGTTGATAGGGTCGACTGTGTACTAAAACAAGAATATTTTTTTTAAGTACTTATGAAAGAAAGAAATGAAAGTAAACACATAATAAATTGGATCAATGAGGTTGATCCAACTAAGGCACACAACACAAAACATTGCACCAACATTGGCTAATAATTTTTTTTGCAACATAACATATAATTAATCAAAGAGCAAGCAATCAATTTGGAAAGTAAAAGCATACTAAATGTGATTAGATTATTAGGATATGATTTTAGATGTGATAATAAGTTGGTTTTAAGAAATGAACTAGAAATCAATCTAAGGATGGTTTTAGGATGTTTAAGATGAAAGGGATTTGTATTGGCAATGGTACCAACATGGTATTGGGGCCTACCCCCTTACTCCACACACCATAATGATAAAGGTGTTAGGTGCTTAGCCAAAATATATAATTAACCACATGTTTATACTTGGCCAAAAAACCAAGTCAGCTTCCCCCTTGGTAATGAAATCCAAGTAAGTTGGCCTTGGGTAGATAATTATTAAAATGTTTTTTGAAATTTTGTGATTTGGTAGTGTGTGCATAAACTAGTGAAACTAAATAGTATATTAAAAACCACATAATTATACTATGTGATCTATTATAAGAATGCAAGCAATAAGAAATGAAAGTGTGAGCTAATTACTAGCATATAAAATTTAATTCCAAATTTGAAACATAATACACTATCAATGCAGTCAATAGTATATGCAGAGAATATAGAATAGAGTCGATAGTGTTGCCTTTGTAATACAAAATCAAGGGTCTAAAAATGAACTATGTTGACAGAGTTGACCTAGTTTTCTAAATAGAGCACATAATACAAAAACTACATCGACAGGGGCAACCTAGTTGACTGTACAAGGGTAGTTTTAAAGATTTCAAACTATGAAAAACAAAACTATAAGGAAAGAGAGAGATGATAAAGAAGGATAGAAAGGAATATTAGTGGGTTGGAGGATGCAGAGAAGTGATATTTTTGTTAAATAACCTTGATTAATACTTGTAAATTTTGATAACTGTATTGATTAGGTCGACCTAGCTTTGCAAAAACATGTTGCTGACAACCTAAAAATGTACATGGTCATCTGGGTCAACCTAGTATGTTGAATTAGATGTTTCAAAGACTAAAAACTTATACTATGTTGATTGGGTCAACCTAGTAGCCTATACCTAAGGAAGAACTTACATAGATAGAATATAATCATATTGATGCAATTGCGTGTTAAACTTACACATAGAAGTTAGTACTATGTCGATACAGTTGACCCAACATCACACATATACAAAAAATAAAATGATAAAATAATGAAATACGTGAAGAAAAACCTACAAGGTTTAGATTCATGTTAGGTTCACTAGAATTTATGTAATAAAAAATGCATCATGTCTATAAATCAATCCTAACTTAGAGAAGATAGATCATACCATACACTTCTAATTGGGGACACATTTATTAAGCAATAACATGACCAATATGAGGATTTGCTAAACCTTATTAGGGGATCTCTTATCATAATATATTATTTTAGAGAGGTTTCCAAAGCCTTCAAATAAACACAACCATGAAATAACCCTAAATGAGTTCGAGTTTTGATATCTCACTAAACTAATAACAAGTAAAATAAATCTAATCTAGTGTTTGCCAAAGCTTGTGGCACAACATAAAGGGTCAGTAAACAATAAAAACATGTATAAGAGATTCTCAATTAAGCTATATATGAGTAAGACCCTAATACATGGAATATGAAGAGTAATATTATTCGAAGCCAATACTTATGCTAATTCTACCTACCAAAGAGAGGAGCAAAGTTAGAGAATACTTAATTAAATGATGAACTCATCAAGACTCAATCTCTCCCTTGGGAAAAGGGGTTTATCAAGAGGTTTTTGTGGTTTTTAAGGATCACTAAGAAATACCAAAACATCTAAGACTTATCTGTAAGACTATATTCTCCAAGTAGAAACCCTAAGCTAAGACTCCTCAAGTAGAATGGTGGAATAACATATTATAAAGAAGTACAAGTGAATAATTACTCTTGATTACATATTTAAATAATGATGAAATTATATTATATATATATGTTTATTTAACCCTAAACCCTTCTAAAAATCCTGACTGATAGGGTCAACCCAGTCGACCTAGCACAATTTCAAACAATTATTCACTAGGTCATGAGCTAGATCAACCAAAATCCAAATTAGCTCCTAAGTGAAAATCACCTAAAAATGTATAGGGTAGACCTAGTTGACCTAGTATAATTGACTAAAAAAAGGGGATTGGGGTAAGTAAAAGAAGGATGGGAATTGGGAAAATACTATAGGAGTGTGTAACATAGGGGTAATAGCTTAGGGATTGGTAATAATGTGGAAATAAGGGACAAAAATCTTGTGAAGCACCAATGTTTTGCCCACCCCTTTTTTGGTGCACCCCTTAGGGAATGCACTCAAAGAGATTGAGTCTCAATGGGTTTCTTCAAAATGTAAAGTGTCGATATTTGATAAAAATTGAAAATATTATGTGTATACACAAAGTATGTATGCTCTTTCCTCACACCATAAGGTGATCTTGGAAATTAGAAATAGTTTAAAAAAGTGTTTTTCTTTCTTAGGATCTATTGAATTTGATTTCATCACCAAGAAATAGTTAAAATACGTGTTATGTATGACTATTTATTTAAGGAGTTGTCATTATTGGCTAAGTAAAAAATTAGTTTTACCTAGTTTCCATGAAGTGAGGTTGTTATCCACCAATACCCAAGCCTTAGACAACACAATTGAAGCATGGATTTAGGCCTCACATATTTCAAAGTATATCTATGAATCTTATAAAGAGATTATATAAACATAACATAAGCATAATCTAACCACAAGTGTGTAGTAGTGTCAAGAAAATAACATTCCCTAAGATTACCCATTGTTACTATTGATAATTTGGCCTCATAGGCCAAATTTCAACCCCTACAATCAAAAAATTTCTCATGATACCCCTTCAAGCTTATAAATGGTGATATTAATGATTTTTGATGTCCCCTTTTGGTCTCATTTTAAGCCTTTAGCACTGTATAAGGTGCCATTGTATGTGATAAACATTACTTAAGAGATCCTTATGTCATAGTTATTTTGAGTTTTTGGATGATGTTCTAAGTTTTCATGATGGTCCCTGAATGAGTGGAAGAGTGTCAAAGTGATTTTTTTAGGTCTAGAGAATGGTCCTAAACATTATTTGATAAAGTTAAGGTTTTTTAGTAGAAACTAAGGCAATTTTGAGAGATTAAGGTTACTGGTTCTCTTGGTATTTAGGCTTGTTTTATCCATTACTTGATAAGGGACCTTTGTTAGCATGATATAGGGGTATCAAAACCTTTTTAAAGTCATAACATGAAGTCTAAATTGTATCCAAGGTTACCTCTATGGTGTACTTAATTAAGATTATTTTAAGCTTTAGTTAGCCCTCCAAGCCACTAAATGACACTTCAAACATCTCATATGAGTCAAATTGCATTGTAAACCATTGGAAAAGGGTAAAAAAATTTATGTCACATTGTATTATAGGGTCTTAAAAGGGTTTATTTCCATCCTATTATCATGAAAAGGTATTCACATACATAAAATCTCTTCTTTTAGAAACCAAACCCATCTTTCATTCACCAAATGGGCTCCACACCCTTGGAAATGTGACCTTTTAGCTTCCCCACACATAGTATCTAATTTAAAAGCATATTTAACCTCTATTTTCCCTCCTCTCATCCTCCAATAGTATTTCAAGTAACTAAATCATCCAAAAATATAGAAAATAAGGGGTTTTAAAGGTGTTTTAGGATTGTACAGACATGTTAGGGTCATATAAAGTTAGCAATATTTAGAGGAGAATTAGTGAAAGCATATAATAAATAGATATTTGAGTTTCAAAGTGAAAAAAGCCAAAAATTTACCTCTTTCCATCATCCTCCTTGGTAGCCCAAAAAATCTTTTAGGTTTTTATTCAATCCTTACAAGAGAGAGAAGATAATGAGATAATATTTTGGGAAAATGGGGTCTCAAGAACTTTCTATTCTAGGAATTAGTTTTTAGATTCATAGCCCATGATTTATGGATAATGGATAATAATCTGAGTAGTCAAAGTTGTCTTCTTCATTTGTGTAGGGGTCAAATTTATAATGGTTTTAGTGTATTCTTGAAATTATTTTATAAAATGGTGATTGTATGTATCTCCCATGGGTTTAAATAATCCATATCCATCATTATCCACAACTAGTTCACATGTGTGATCCATAAATAATAAGGAAACCTCTATGTTTCCACATGTGTAGGCTACAAATAGTGTATCTTTAGGTTATAGAGCATTTAATACATAAAAATGGAAGTGAATTATGGTTTAAGGTCATAGGATGGGTTATTATATCCATTGAAGTATTCCTTGTCTACCCTAAACACTCACCTAAGTCATTAGATCAAATAACTCCTTCAAGTCCTATTCTGATGTAACTGCCATGTTGATAATGTAATCCCCTTGCAAGTGTGAATAAATTGTCATTGTAGGGTTATGGATAATAATAAAGTTAGGTTAAAAAATGCATGTAATTAATCTTATGGTCATATTATATACCTTTTCCCTCATTCCCCTCACTACCTCTTACCCATAAGACCCATTCTCATCCTCATCCCTAGGAAAGGTAAGCTCTCAAAATCACAACAAGCCTATCATGCAAACTAATCACATGGAATATTGACTGTTGAGATGGGGTGTGGAAGGTATTGATGAGTCTTGAGGAGTCATAAGGATATATGAAAAATAATGGGAGAATAATTATTAGGGTAAAACAATATTAACACCTTCAACTCAACCCTAAAGAAGACAAGCTCAATTAAGACTCTTATTGAGCACACACATAGTGGTTGTAATGTTAAAAAAACACTAAAAGTGTGATGAGAAAGATGAGTTTAATAGGTTTATAAGAGTAAATATAGGTTAATTAACATTTTTTTATCTCAATTAAATAAATAAACACCAAATCACCTATGAAATGGGCTCACATAGTCACAACAGGCTTAATATTGAGTACCTAGAGACTTAACTACAGATGGAGAGTAATTTGAGAAAAAAGAATTATTTTTGGGTAAAAAAAGGTATATGAGGAAAAATTGAAACATCCATGGAAACATGTTAGAAAAATTTAAGTGGGAAGGAGACCTTCATGAAAGAAAATCCCATCTCTTACATAGGCATCAAACTAGGACTGTGTTTTATAAACAATCATAGCGACCAAGTGACTGAGTTGAAAGTGGTTAAGAAGTATTAGAGGTATATAAGTATGATTAACATATGTTTTAAATGATAAAAATGACCTCAAATTTATAACAAATAAAAATTAATCCACAATTACCCAATCAAGACATAAGACTACCACCTATAGGCAGGATCTTTGAGTAAGAGAGTGAAAGTGTGAGATACCATGCAAGGAAGTGAAGTGTAAAGATTAAATCAAAGTATATTTAATTTTATTCAAAAATTACATAGTGTTTTACATTTTAAAACTCTAGTCTTATTGATTAAAAAGGGTCATGATAGCTATTTGACCTAGTATGCCTAAATAGGCAGCCATAGGCCTATTCATAAAGATTGAGGAAATTTTCACGTTTGAAAGTGTTTGAGAGTTGAAAAAAACTAAGGGGAAAAGTGAAGAACACATAAATTTTTTTTAAAATATGTTATGAGTCTAAATTTGAGGAAATAAGGCAAACCTAGCCATTAGGGCTACACATGCTTGTTTATTCATAAACCCTAGGCAAGAATATGAAAGGGAATAAAGAGAGAAGAATTGAAGGGAGGAAAGACCAAAAAGTGTTACCAAGTAATAATAGAATATTTAATGAATATAATAACTCCATAATCATTTTATAAGGGTAAAATATATTACTTAGGTCTCTAACACCAACTGGTCAAAAACTCAGACTAGACATGGCAGTAACAACACTCAAGGTAGACCTACATGAGAAAGAGATAAAGAGGGTGGTATGGGAAAATGAGATAAATTAAAAAGGGTGGAAATTATATGGATAAGGTTAATATGGTGACATTGGAGTCACCAATTCACCTATAGGTGGCTCAAACTTAGTTTAAGTCTATAAGACCCAAGATCACCCTTAGGCCTCAAAACCCCAACCTCCTCTTTGTGGCATAACCAACCTCCAAAGAAGAATTAAGGAAATGAAAATGTGTGGGGTGATGACAAAGACCCTAAAGATAATGTTTTAGATAGGAGGAAAGATAGTATCAAATTTGGTCTCATTACCTCTCCTGGGTTATATTATCCTAGTCTGCCACCTCAAGTTGCCAACTCAAATGCACATATCTCACATGATAGGATGAATTAGACCCAATTATATTATGGTTATTTTTTAGCCCTTATTTAATTAATATACATGGATAAAAGAGTAGGATTCAGGATCCTAACTCTATGAACAATCTCTAAGATTATCAACCCACCTAAAATGCTTACCAAGAGCTCGAGAGCCACTAAATTTCACTCAAAAATAACCATAAAATATACATGGGACTAGGATATATTTATTATAATTTAAGGGATCTATGGAATAAACATCCATGACAAAAGGTTTTGTGTTGGAGGCCTATACTCTATGAACCATTGTTAATATGGTAGGCTATTGAAACCCCACATAAACCCTATTAGAGACCCAATTGAATAAAACATGAATATTTTACACTAAAATTAATTGAATGGGTCTTTAATACACCTTAACCACATTATTAACTTTGAGGAGGTCTCATCCATGGCACTGGTTTGTATGAATAGTTGTATAAACCCCTAAAAACACTATTTTGACAAGGTTTAGGGATGAATATAAGGTTTATATATTGTTGAAAGGTTTTATATAATTGGGGAAGGTAGTGTGAGGCATATTTCACCATTTAAAATCATAAACTGATCACAATTCATCATATAAATGCACCTATAGGTCTCCACCAAATAGGCAATCTAGAAAAGCTAGTAAAAGGTGAACTAGTCACCTAGATGGGTAAAGTTGTAGGTGTATACTATTGATAAATAATATATCTTTATGTAACATGTTAATTTATATCTAATTAATTATAATTTACCTATTCTAAAGGTTTTTCTTAGGTTTCATGGCCACCTAATTAACAAGCACTAGGTGAATATGCCTAATTGCCTAGTAGGCCTATTTTGGCAACAAGAGAATATGTTGGTTAGTATGAGGGGATGATGAGTGAGTAATTTTAAGATAATTAAACCCTTTTAACTAATACATAAAGGCAATAAAACACAATTCATATCATAATAGAGGAAAGGGTAGTTTTCCAAGCCTAGTCAACATGTACAAAGGGAAAGTGGGTTGCTTAGTGATTCATGGAGGTTAATCAGAGAATAATACACCATTTTAATTGATAAGAGAGATAATTATTGATCATATTAGTGTGTAAATTATTTTAATATGGTGAAACAAGTTTTAATAAGCCTCCACCACTCCACTTAAATGCTCAAAAGGCTCATTGAGGACCACTCATCACCAAGGCAATGTATGGGAGAGTTGAGGGAGTTGTTACTAATATTTATAGATGTTGTAATTTTTTTTTAGTGAATTAGGGTCATTAATTACCTATCCATTTCTTATAAATTCTATAATCTCTTCTCTCTCTTGCTCATATTTTATAAATTGAGGCTCTAAGGCCATTGTATTGATCCCTCAGCTTGGTATGATAAAACTCTACCTAAGTTTATACCTTGTAAACCTCTTGAATTAGTAAAGGAATATTTTTAGATTATATAGTACTATTTTATTGTGTTTATGATTATTTTATTTTCATAAGTTTTAGGTTTTTCTCCCTTTACAGGTCTTTGTCTCACCTAGATGCTAGTAAGTTGTTCTATGCAGGTCACATAGTGTGTGAAGGTGTTAGTGGTTGAGCTTGGAGTGGAGTTGACTATCAAGTGTCTTAGATCAGGCCTTTAATTCATGGTCCTCATTTTATAATCACCTCACACTACCTCTATGTGAATCAATATTGCTTATAACCTTTAGGAGAGAGTAGTTTAGTCATTTGTCTTATTCATTAATGTTGTTTAAGGTCAAATAGAGTGGATAAAGCATATTGGTGCATAAAATTAATTAGATTATATTTAAATTCATGTTTATCTCTCCCTTTTCACACCCAAATTTCATTAGTCTTATGAAATAAACCATAATGGATGAACTAGGGGATCTAGCCCCATAAACTAGAAGTTTAGCCCATCTACAAGTTACCCATAGCTTTGGGCTAATTCCATGTTACCCCAAACTTGGATAGGTCTGAATGATCCTCTCCTAAGTGTGTATTTTTGTGAGTCAATAGTTATAATATTCTTTGTGGTATGAATATTCAAGCAATATGAGCACTCACAACATTTGATGATCTCAGGCAGCTTCAAGCACTCTAGTGACAAATTTGTAATCAAAATTCATACCAAAAATGCTCATAAGATATTCAACCAAGGGTAAGAGTAGTTTTTATTGATATTTCAAATTATTTTTCATTTTCCCTGAAATTTAAAATGGATGGATATGAAGGATATTTCTATTCTACACATCCCTATCAGTAATATTATAACCCATATGAGCCCTATGTTCCTTATCACCAACAATATGTTGACCCTTACCAATATTATATTGAACCTCCTCAACTTGATTATCAGTTATATATGCCATTCTCCACCCCAAGTCCACCTGTTTGGTATCCTACCTATCCTCATGATTAGTTATGGCAAGGTCATAGTGTTCCTAGTCAACATAGATATATCCTAAACTAGTCTATTTTAAGCCTTAAACAAACCCTCTTGGGTTATGAGATATATATGGTGGGGATTTATACACAAAAGGGGTATATCCAAAAGGTTTCTTCTCATATAATTAATAATTTGAGGAACTCAATACAACAAGTCAAGAGAGAATGGCCATCTATTATGAAGGAGAATCAGTCAAGGCTAACTAGTGATATGTTAGACATAGGTGGTCTGACTTCAAGAATAGAGGAAAAGCTAGTGGTCTATGAGGGGAAACACGTCCAATTTTACCAGCCTTATGTGCCCTCTTCCATTACATATTAGTGCTATTTTGATCATTCATCCCTCCTTAAAAGGCTAAGTCATATGAGTGTCAAAACCTTCCAAGTTCCCCACAAGATCCTGAAAGCTTCCCTACTTGGAAGTCTATTCAAGATAGTGTGTAACAAGGGGAAGAATTTTATGTTGAGAAGATTGAATTTCATGATTTATATTAGAATTGGTAAGGCATCTCTCTTCATAATTAGATCAAGAAACTAGTGTTCAGAGCAGACTTGACTTTGAAGCTTACCTAGATAAAGAAGTTAAACTTGCAAATGAACATCTATCTCAGTCAATGGCAATATAAAGAGTAATTAAATATCAAGATATGGTTCAATCAATCATTCACTAAGTTAAAACGCATGCAATAAAAAAATATCCTAAATCCAAGGTTCTAACTTGGAAAAAAGTAGTGGAGTCATGGGGAAACGAAGATGCATCAATCCTTCACCAAGATGTTAAAAAGATAAATAAGAATTTGAAACCATTAAATCCCCATCCCTCCTTCCTCAAGAATCTAAAGCATTCTCATCATGAAGGTCCATCCAAGAGAATATGAAGAAGGAGGATGAGGTTTTTTTTGTCAAAGGTGAGAAACTTAATGAGAATAATGAATCATCCATAACACCACTAAATCTAACCTCTCTTTTATAATTATTTCAAGGGTTTTCCATTCCACTTCTTAAAAATAAGCCTATCATTGGGGAGGTAGGTAAAGAAGATCAATCTATGGTAGCAGTTAATGAAGGTGATTTGAGTAAACTTTAGGAAGAGATTTCCATTAGGACACCTCTTGGTGAAGAGAAACACAAATCATTCTTCAATAATGCAAGAGAGGGTGAAATTCAAGAAGATCAAGGTAAGCAAAATGAGTCACAAGAGTAAGACATTTTAGTTGGCCAAGAAGAAGGTGATTTTCAGCACTTTCTTGATGACATGATAGATGATCTATTTCATGACAATCCTAAAGAATATGTAAATGAGGTATTTTCAAACTTACAACAATTTTAGAATAAAGAGATATCCCTCAAGAGGTTTCAAGTGGCCAAGAAAGATGTAGGTCAGCCTGTGAGGTTGAAGATCTTCATGAAGGTAACACTAATGTCACATAAGTTAATCAAGTTGTTGTAATAGATGAAAGAGATTAAAATGGTATATCAGAGGTAGCATAAAGTGGTTTATATTTTTATGAGCATGGTCAAGGAGCTATGGTTTCCAAGTCATTATTAAGCTATGTTATGCCTACTTCTATATCAACCCATTTTAATAAAGAGAGTCTAAGCAAACTAAAGTTATGTGGGAAATAATTAAAAGACTTGTTTGACATCACAACATAAGATTAATATCTTATTAAATCATTTCATGATTTGGTTTAGGTTGAAGAAGGTAGTATCACCAAACAAGATAAAGGCAACCTTCCAAACATGCCATTCCAAGAGGCTATCTCATTTTAAGGTAATTTGTTTGAGGTTTCTAGACCGGGCTATCAACCCCTCATTCCATTTTCAATTGCCTCTTCACTCTTGGTTAATGAAACTAAATTTTAATGGTATCAATCTATCATGAAGCAAGATTCACTTGAATTTGAATTAATCTCTCTAAGCATGCCATAATATCTACCTCAAATTATTTAGCTTAATCAAGAACAACCTATGGGTGAGGTATAAATGAGATTGTTCATGCAAAGTAGACAAGTTTGGAATGAATATGACTAGGTGTTGTGTTCACATAGGTAACTTATGCACCTGAGAATGGAGTAATAAGTTTAAATTAATATTATAGGAGGCTATGTACATGCTAATATCTTGAGATACGAGTGGAGGTTCTCATCACATGGGAAATACCTAAGTGGACTCCAGTAAACACATGATAATCTAACCTCATGGTGCCATGGTGATCAAAGGGATTCCAATTTAATCTTGAATGAGAAAGAATTTAGGTCTAGGTTAGTTGTTTTTAGTAGTTTGTTGTCTTGTTTCCAATAAGTGTGTCAACACAAGTGTAGTGTATTAGTTACCTTAGTGCTTTGTTGTCCTCTCTTATTATATTCTTAGGTTTTTAAGTGTTGCTTTCTCATTGTGTGTCTTTATAGTGTTTCCTTTGTTTATTATTATGTCTTGTTAATTATTATAGTCCTTAAGGTCTGAAAGTTATTATTCATGAAGGGTTAGCTTACTTAAGGAAGTTTCTCATCTAAACCATGACTATCATACATTAGATAGCTAATTGCCTTGACCACCAAGTTGGTCAACCCCCATGATTCACCAAAATATGTTGATAATTTGTCCTCCCTAGCTAAATTTCAACCCCTAAAATCAAAAACTTTCTCATGAAACCCATTTGAGATTATAAATGATGATCTTCATGCATTGTGGTGTCCCTTTTTGGTCTCATTTAAGCCTTTTAGCATCATTTAAGGTGTCATTGTATGTGATAGACATTGCTTAGGAGATCCTCATGTCATAACTATTTTGAGTATTTGGATGATGTGACAAGTTGTCACGATGGTCTTTGAATGAGTGAAAGAGTTCTAAAGTGTTTTTTTAGGTCTAGAGAATGGCCTAAACATTGTTTGATAAAGTTAAGGTTTCTTATCAGAAACTAAGGCAATTTGGAGAGATTAAGGTTACCAGTTCTCCTAGTATTTAGGCATGTTTTAACCATTCCTTGAGAAGGGACATTTTTTATCATGATATAAAGGTGTACAAAATTTTTTAAAATCATAACATGAAGTCTAAATTGTATCCAAGGTTACCTCCATGGTCTACTTAGTCAAGATTCTTTCAAGCTTTTGTTAGCCATCAAATAACCCTTCAACATCTCATATGAGTCAAATTGTATTGTAAGCCTTTGGAAAAGGGTACATTTTGGATTTTTTGATCTAGGAATTTGAATCAAGAGAGGATGATTAGTATCATGTTAGTTCTAAAATGAAAACAAAATGAAAGAAACACACTAACTAGCATAACATCTCTAAGCCTAGTCCCTAGGGGGAGCTTAGTAAAGAAAAACAATTTGAAAACACAACTAGAAATGGAAAGAAATGAGAAATATAAACACAAAACATAAATTTATTACCAAATCCTTGGTTTATCTAAAAGGCTCCTTATTTGGCTTGCCCGGCTTGTGCTTCAAGAGATATTCATCAATGGAGTATGGCTACCTTCATCTCCTCTTGGCACCTTTTGCTTGTGATGGATTTTGCTCAATATTTTGGCATAATAACACTACATAAATATGTGGTTTTTAATATATTTAGGCATAGTAACTTTTACTTAAAAGAGATTAAAATTTAATAGGCAAGGCCTCATATTTATAGAGTTTACAAATTGATTAGAATGAACCTGAACTATCCATCTCAAGATGAAGATGTGTGGCTAAGGATCCATTAAATTTTTGAGAAATAAATAAATAAATGCCTTCATAAATATTTAGTATAGAGAGTCATTAAAGAGGCATGGAAGGAATTAATGAGGCATGAAAGGGATTAATCTTGATACTTGATGCATTTATGGCCTAGGGATTTCCTCCCTAGAAATGATGTCATTTGATAATGCAGTTATTCAATATCAATTTATAAAAATAAATACTTAAAAAGTTACATGGAATTATTAATTAGGCTCTTGATTCAAATTAATTAGATTTAAACATTATTTATCACTTTTGGTACAAATCTTGGCCCTTGGTGCACAAATTAATCAAATTGTTTAGAATGTCATATTATTGGCTCAAAATTTGACTAGATTAGAAATAGGGTGTGATGTTAGATGAATTGGATCTATTATCCCATTTAGGATGTTTTAAAAACAAAATAACAAATGAAAGTGTCTCATTTAAAAAATTTGGTAAAAAAGAGCAATCTAAAACACCCAAGGGCAAAATCATCATTTTGACTCGAAATGATTTGATCAAAGTTAACTACTTCATAAATTGAATTGACTCATTTCATGATACTCTATCCAAAATTGGTACCTTAATATAATAATTTCAAATCATTAAATGTGTTTTAGTGTTTTAGGTCCAAATTGTATATTTCGATAAAAATTAGTCAAAAGCCTGGTTGGAGGCTATTGGTAGCCAATTTTAGGTGTCTACAGTTTGGCCCTATTTGGGAAGGCATTATAAGCTATAATGAAAATAATGTCTTCTAAAAGAATTAAAAGGCCCTATATGCCTACAAATTCAATAACAATGGGTGAATTGTATGATGCCTCCTCAAGGAAATGGTTAGCACAAGTAGATCAGTAAATGGTCTGGCAAAAGAAAGAAGCAAAATGAGGGGACTAAATATATGAAGATGATGGCGTGAGAACATAATGAGTTTGAAAAAGTAGTCAAAATCATTTATAATACAAGTGGGATGGTGTACAATGGTTTACCCAAAGGTGGTTATAAGCATTGTACCCCAATAGTGGCAGTGTGGTATGATAACACAATGCTTTTCCCAAAGGTGGTTATAATCATTGAGAAGATGGAGATGACCTAATTAGAATAGACAAACAAGATAACAACATGCCCCTATTTGGGTAAAATTAAAGTAAATTTGGTGATAACATAATGATTTACCTAAAGGCAGTTATAATCATTGAAAATGCAAGTGGGATGATATACATTGATTTGCCCATAAGTGGCTATAATAATTGGACCCAAATTATGGAAAACATGATTGATTGGCTGATGATGGTGAATATGATGTGGATAAATTGATATAGATGATAAATATGAATTGGGACAACCTACTAGTAGGGAGATGCTCATATAAACTAACAAAGGTTAAAATTATTTCATTAAGTAATTACTCTATTCGGGATATGATTGGGATGCCAGTGCTGAAGAGATGTTGATGCCACCATTGTTGAGTAGACTTATTGAAGTTGATTTTTGTTGTAGCACTTGATGGTAAGCATCATGATATAACACATGAGAATTAGGTCAAAATATTCATAAGGATTGACTCTTGGGATTCAATATTCAAGGAAAATAAGGCACCAATGATAAAAACCATGATGAAAATGTAAACATATGAATATAGATGGATTCAAGTATAAATGCACAAGGAATCACCTAATGAATGCACATAGATTGAATCAATACAACAATGTTGAAAGCAAACAAACAAACACAAAAAAAAAAAATAAACAAACAAGTAAAGAAAAAAATAACAATTAGTCCTAATGTTAGTACAAATAATATGATTTAAACCTATGCGATGAATATTACCCCTAAAAAAATAAGTGATAACTTAGCAAACAAATATGATAAGGGAAAAGAAGAAAAGGAAGGGGGTGGCTGAGCTATGTCCATATGTGCTAGGAAAGTGGATGTTGCCTACATAGTTTTATGGATGTAATATCTAATAAAAACTTTAGGCCAAAATAAGTTGTCCCAAGAAATGGGAAGAAAATGATAATAGATGAAAAAAACATAATGGATGAGATAGAAGAATAGGAATGGACTCATAAAATATATAGAGCATGAGATAAAAATCTAAAAAGGATGGGGAAACTAAGGAATAAGTGATTTGCTTGTGACTTAGGAAGGGTTCCCATAATCCTTAAGGCAAAGAAGTGGTTAATGTTTTTGTGTTTTTTAAATGATTTTACAAATGTTTTTGGAATTTTTTAGGTATCTCACTCTATCTATAATGATGAGATACTAATGATTCAATCTCAAAAAATGGTGAGAGTGTTACTTAGGTTGTTTATAGTATGTTGAGAGTGTGGCTTAGGGTACTTGAAAAATTACAAGAGAATGGCTTAGGTTGCTCACAAAATAGTGAGAGCATGGTGGAAAAGGGTGACTAAGATAACCTCAACAAGTGTCAAAAACTACCTATATAGTCCTAGGATGGGACCTCAAGTCATTATAGTTCCACCTTACAGTGGAAGAATCTAACTAGTGTAGCAGTTAATTAAAAAAATAGGCATAATTGGTATAAAAGCACAATATGGCATAGGAATGGCAAGTTGGTACATTAAGGTATGACAAAAAAATGTTGCCCCTAGTTTTCCCTTAGGTATTTATAACCTAGGAAATAATGGCATAGGTCAATGGTACTAATTTACCCCTAGGGAATTATAATTAGTAACAAGATCGGTGAGACACTAATTTGACCATAGGCAATTATAATCAAGCACACTTGGTATAGAGAATGGAATAAGAAATGAAGGATGTAACTGCCAAACTACTATCTTACTACTCCAAAATACTACCTCTATTTAAAATGTGTGAAACAACTACTGAAACTAAATCTGAATTACTTTGTTAAAAGTGGTGATGGAACCAAATGGAACAAAACCAAGGTCATAGGGCCTGGTAGGGTGGGAAAAATTAACTCAGCTAATGGGAAGGTATAGGAAAAAGTGATAGGTGATAGGAAAAAGTATTAGGTCAGTAGGATGATATGATGGTAAAATGGTATAGTATAAAGAATATTGATAAAATGATATAACTTGAAATGGCCTTATATACAATACACCAAATCACTCAGGAATAGTACTGCTTGAGGTGAATACTGTTCATCAACTGATCAGATTCATTTTCATCTAGTGTGGTGATCTTGTTGCTCTTATTCCAAATTTTGTTATAATGATGAAAAGACTGACCCACTTGGGTTTGAACTTGCTTTTATGCTTCTTTTCAGTCATGGTATTCTTTTGGTTGTCTTTAAGGATAAGATCACCAAGTTCAAATTCTCTATATTTCACACACTGATTATAGTAGCCTCAAAGTTGATTTTGTTAAGCTTGGATATTATTCATTGCATCCATTTATTTTTCATCAAGTAACTCTAGTTCTTATAGGTGAGCTACTTGATAGTCATTGTCATCTAGGACATGCCTGAAAGAGATGCACAAAGAAGGCAACTCAACCTTAATGGGAAGAATGGCCATAATACCATAAACAAGTGAATATGGAGTGGATCTTATGGGTGTATGGTTATTAGTATGGTATGCCCAAAGGGCATGAAATATCTGAAGGTGTAAATCATGACCAACATCATTGACAATATTTTTAAGAATGGTGACAAAAGTTTTGTTCGATGCTTCAAGCTAGCCATTACCTTGAGGGTAATATGTTGTGGAGAAATGTTATATGATTTTATATTTAGTAAATAGCTTCTCAACATACTTATTCTTGAATGATCCTCCATTATTAGATATAATTTTAGAAGGGATACTGTAGTAGCAAATGAGATGGTTGAAAATGAACTTGGAAATTTACTTTCCAATCACATGAGGGGTATAGACTCAACCCACTTAGTAAATATTAAGTGGTGGTAAGGATATGTTTATGGCCATTAGATGAGGTGGGATTGAGTTTCCCAATGAGTTTGATGTTTCATGTAGTAAATGGTCATGGTGTCAACATTGGTTTTAGAGTCTTGGTTGGGGCATGAATTAGATTGGCATGTCATTGACACTTGTCACACTTATCATACAATGGCATCTATATCCATTATGGGCTAATGATAAGCAATATGTAAGATATTTTTGGATAGGACTACCCTAATGGTGTGGGCTCCACATACTCCTTCATGAAATTCTCATAATGATAGTGTAGATTCTACTGAAGTTAAATAATGAAGTAGAGTTCTATCAAAACTATGGTGGTAAAGGGTTGACCCAAGTAAGTTATAATGAGTGGTTTTGTGGATGAAGTCTTTAGATTAGTTTTGGGATAGGTTAGGTGGCATATTTTTGTTACAGAGGTAGTTGTAAAGTTTGAATACCAAATAGAGTTGGGATGAATAATATCACAAATCATCATAATGGTTAAACGTTCATGAGCTAGTGCTAACAAATTATCAACAAGGAAATGATACTCTTCAGTTATGTCTATTTGTTGAATTAGAGATCCAATAGTAACCATAACATCTATGGTTCTCTTACTTTCCCTTGGTATATGATCAAATTGAATGTCGATAATCTACTACTTGAGAGTGTTGGCAATGACCTTGTATGAAACCAGTTTGTCATCTTTGGTCTAAAAGTGGTTTGTAACATTATTGATGATTAAATGAGATTAACCATAAACCTTGAGATGAGATATGTTCCATTGTACCACTTAGTGAAGACTTGAAACAATTACTTCATAATCAGCCATGTTGTTGGTATAAGGAAAGTTGATCCTAAATGATTTAGGGGTTAGATCCCCCTATGGTGTAATAAATAAAAGGCCTACCTCCAATTCATGTGTAGTAAATGATCCATCAAAATAGATTTTCTAGTGATACTCCTCAAGAGGTGTGTCAATGATGGTTATTATGGATTAATCAAGAAATTGGAATGTCAATGGCTCTGTATCATCAAGGGGTGCTTTAGCAAGTTGATCTACAATAACTTGCCCCTTAATGGCTTTTTGGTTGACATAGTTGATGTCAAAGTCACTAAGAAGCATGATTCATTTGGCTATGAGGCCTTATAAATCTATTTTAGAAAGTAGATGGATCTACTTTTGAAATAACCATAGTTTTATTGTTTAACATGTAATGACATAGTTTTTTAGCTGTAAAGATCATGGTTAAATAGGCTTTTTCTAAGGGCATATAATTATGTTCATACACAATCAATGTATGGCTTAAATAGTACACAACATGATCCTTTCCATTATGATCATATTGAACCAAAAGTGCCCCTCGAGAATTATCGATAGGAAAGAGATACAACAAGAATAGATTTCCTAGCATAAGAGGCAACAAAATAGATGGATTCATTAGATAGTCCTTAAGCTCCTAAAAAGCTATCTGGTAGTGATCATCCTAGTGGAAGGTGGCTCCTTTATTTATAATATATGTAAAAGGATGGTATTTACTAGCCAATTATGATATGAAGCATTAGATAGACTAGATCTTGCCCTACAAACTATGGAGTTACTTCAAATTAGTCAGTGGTTTCATCTTTATTATGGCTTGAACTTTGGCTAGATCAACTTCAATGGCTCTATAAGATATAATAAAGTCAATTTTTTTTTTGATATGACTGTAAAGACACACTTTTTAGGATTAAGTTTGACTTTATACTCATGCAGTCTTTCAAATATTTTGTGTATCACTGTTGGATGATTAGCCCTAGTCTTTGATTTTCCAAGAATGTCATCAATATAGTCTTCAATAATGTCATGCATCATATTGTGAAATATGATGGTCATGGCTCTTTGATAGGTAGCCCATGCATTCTTAAGACCAAATGACATAACCTGATAATAGAATGTTCTCCATGAAGTAGTGAACATTATCTTGTGTTGGTCTTCTGGTGCTATCTTGATATGTTTATACCCTAAAAAGCCATCCATTAATGAAAGCATTTCATAACATGCTATAGAGTCAAAAATCATGTCAATGTTTGGTAATGGAAGTCATCCTTAGGGAAAGCTTTGTTTATATCATGAAAATTAGTACAAATTATAATTCCTTCTAGCTTTTTAATAACTAGCACTACATTGGAGATCCAATCTGAATAGTCGATAGATTGAATACATCCTACTTTTAAGAGTTTTTCGAACTCTTTCTTCACTAATACAACAATTCAAGGATGTATCTTGTGCATCTTTTTTTTTACTAGTTTGGTATTAGAATTGACCATAAGGTGGTGAAAAATGAATGTGGGATCCAAACTTGGCATGTTAGAATATGCCCATGTAAATATATTTACAAATTACCTTAAAAGGGTTGTAAGGACTTCACCCTCCTTCTCAGTTAGGGATGTTCCTAGCTTGATCCATTTTGTGTCATTTGGGGACCTAATGTTAACCTCTATTGTATCTTCCACTAGAAGGGTCAAATTATATTCAAAGATAGTGGTCAAAGATTTAAACTAATTGAAAACATTAGACTCCTCTATTAGGACTAGATCTTCAAGTTCCCTTAGGCACAAATAAATCAGAGTCCCCCAATGGGAGGTTTGGCCATGTAATAAAAACTATTGGAAACTCCTAAAGGATGTGATCAAAATATTATTGTTCTTCAAAACTAAATTTATAATCACATACAAGTTCATCATTGGTGGTCTCTTGAGCTATGTTTGAAGAAGGTTGAACACCCCCATCTAATGGTACTTGAAATAGGTTTTCACCACTAGACTGGCCTTTTTCTTTACTTTTACCCTAGTTAAAAAGTGTCTCAAAGAGGTTTTCATTTTGTGACCTCAATGTTTAATTATTTGCTTTTGGATAAGGGTGTTCACCTACTCTCCAAAATAGGCTTCAGGATCTAACTTGATTGAGAACCCTAATTTATGGCCCCCCAATGGAACATTATATCTAAGGCTGAGAAAATAATAGAAAGCCTCATCATTTTGAAACTCATTAATCAACACATTGGACTCTTGTTGGTCCTAGTCTATTAGCTGGGGATAATACAATGGTATTGGGTTGTGAATAATGACTATTCTAAGGATATAAATGGAATGATAATCAAATAGATTGGTCTTGGTTAGGTCATCAAAAAGGCTATAATCAAACTATGTTTCATTATTGACATCCTCATCACTAGTTGATAGTGATGAAACATGATTAAGGTACATGGGGTCACCCCCAAGCAATTTAAATCCACTTCCATAGGGACCTTTATATTTGGTCATGGAAATTATCTCAAGTGCTATTTATTAGTTTGGTCTAAGGCCTCTTCCATCATATTCATGATTCTTCATGATCCTACTGGGAATAAGATACTTGTAATTTTCATAAAAATCAACCTATTTGTCATTATATAACTATGATTCATCTCCCTCAAGAGGGTCTTATTCTAAGCTAGATGTTGGTATAAAGGTTATAGGTCCTTTACCTTTTTCATTTTATTGTCATTTTGGATAAAGTGGCTTAGCTTTAGGTCTTCCAAAAGACTTTGGGTTCTATGGAAGGTTGGCAATATGAAAGGTATCATGGGTTAAATACTCTCTTGGACCATTGGATGATATGTTATAATGATTGGATATCTCAAGAGGTGGCATGTGATAAAGGGAATTGAGGGTATTAGGATCAATGTAGTTATCTTCTAGTGAATCAAGAAGTATTACCTTTCCCTTATCTTGTTTGGCCACTAGATTCATGTTGAAATAATAGCTATAACTCTTGAACTTGGCCTCTAGGTATTTGTAGTGCTCATATGGATGCAAATATCTTGGTATAAAAACTTCCATCCCTAAATGAGAGAACTTGATACATTAGTACAATAATAATGGGATTTCATGAATTTCATGTAACCAAGGTCTACCCAAAAGCATATTGTATGATAAATTGAGATCTAGCACATGGAAAAGTGTATCATGGGTCAAGGTCCTAAGGATATTGGTAAACAGATGGTGCCTTATGATTCTCATTCATCATTATTGTAGGCTTTGATGGTTATGGTTTTTACTTGAAGATATATCATTGTGTATCTAAGAAGCTTAATGATCTTGAGAGACACTATGTTTAGACCTAAACCATTATCTATAAGGACACATTTCACTTTATGCCATTTTATGCAAACTTAATGTACAAGGGATTATATGAAGTGGGCCAAGGGATGACATATTGCTTTGGTTGAAAGTGAATTATTAGGTTGGAGTTTGGTGTCCAACCAAAGCTTAGAATTTATCAAGGGATATGTCACTTAAAATATTGGATTGGCTCAAGAAGTCATTCAAAATGTTTTTTTGAACTGTTGGCATATGGAACAAATCTAAAATGGATATGTATGTGGGAATATTTTTTAATTATTCCATAATGTCAAATTTCTTCTCTTGTTTAGTATTAAATGGCTTTTTCTGAGGCTGAATGGCTAGTTGGGTGATGGGTGAAGTGGTAAATGGTTGTGGGCTTGGGATAGTAATCTTTAACCTTTGAGTTATAATTGCATAATCAAGATTAAGCATAGGACCAAGGTTGATAACAAATGATGGTGATAGTGTGGGACCATATATGATAAGTCTTAATTATTAGTGTACTTGTTTGTGGTCATAAGGAAATGATGAGTTATCAGTATAGGGTCCAAAATTAGTAATCCCTACTTGTTGGTATGCCTATATGTATTCCTAAGTCAAATAAGGATTAACAATATGAGTTGGAGAATTGGAATTGTTTAGAAAAGTCTTGATTGATTGGTATTTAGTCTTAGATTAGTAGAGATGGTGTTAATGTGACCTCCTATAATATGACCTACAACCCTATTTTAGTCATGTGCAACTGCATGGTAGGTTTGTTGGTTATTTTCATTCTAACCTTGGTTATATCCATTATTTAAACACTATTGATTTTATTATTGGTGATTTTATTGATTTTCCTAGTTTGGCCTTGGTTGTTGAAACTATTATTATTTATGTTTCACTAGTCATTGTTGTTGTTATTGTTGTTATGGTTGGATATTATGTTGGGAAAATGTGTTTTGATAGACTCTAAGAGTTTGATTAGAAGTGGAAGCACCACCATCCACTGTTATCTCCCCATTTTCCAACATATTCTAAATCAAATGTTTAATTTGTATGCAATGGTGCAAATTATGCCCATTAACCTGATGATATTTATATAATTCATTTTGGTGGTACTAATCAGGATAAGGAATGCCCTAAGGATAATATTTTAGTATAGGATAGATAATTAGATTAGTAGTGGTGAGCTTGTAAAACATAGATTCAATAGGCTCTCCAAGGTCACTAAAAACATGATGAGTAGGTATTGTTCTCCTTGAAAGAGGATCTTGTAATAGCAAAGGTTGCTACATTTGGTGCATGAGCCTAGGCTGTTGCACTTATTGCATTAGTTAAAATGGTTTTGGATTAAGATTAATTTGAATATGATATGTGGGTTAAGTAGATAGTGTTTTCACTATTTTGACATGTTGGGACTCTACTACTCTATTTCCAACAACATCTTTTTTGTGGTTGAATTGCCTTGATCTATCATTATTTTTGGCCTATGCTGGTTGTGATGCTTGCATTTAGACTTAATGTTAGTTTTGGCCATTTCCTAGATTAGTACCTTGATTTTGATTTGATGAAGTAATATTGATGATCCATTTGTTAATAAGGGATCTCTCAATCAACAAACCTTTATCAATGATCTCCTTAAAAGTATGTGTGCATTATAGTTCTAGATGATAGGATATCTCACTATGCAAATTTTTGGTAAGCACAGTGCTAATTGTTTATTTGGTAAACTATGGGTGAATTGGATTGAAAGGGATATCCATCATTATAGATAATTTGAAAAATTCTCACCATCCTTCTACTTGGATTGCATCAAGTCAACCAAAAAAATCTCATGTCTGAGATTGTATGAAAAGTGTTACACAAACTTGTCTAAAAGATCATCAAAATTAGATACTAAATTATTTGGAAAATTCAAAAACCACTTCAAATCTTATCTTACTAAACTCCTTGGAAAAAAACAAAATTTATATGTCATTGGTTAGTGTGCAATAAATAATTCAATCAAATGAGCCTTGGGGTCACCTTTCCCTTTGTATTTGTCAAATTTTAGTGGTTCATATCCTAGAGGAAATGGTATTTTCAAGTAATCCCTATTGAATGGATAATAACACACATCATACAACTTAAACTTTTTGTTTTATTTATTATCTTTGATGGTAGCAATTGCATCCTTCATCTATTATAGTTCTTGGGCTAGGAAATTGGAGGGAATACTAGATTGGGTGGATGGTTAGGCAATCATAAGTGGAACAATTTTATTGATTTATGATGGGGTTATTTGTTGGGATATGTTGGTTTGGTTTAGGAATGGACTAGGAATATATTTACATGGATTAGGGTTTGCCTATTGGAATTGCACATACTATAGTGCAATATTCTAGTTTGGGTTAGGTAAGTAGGTCTGAGTTTGGGGATTTTGAAGTTGGGATGGAGGAATATGGATATATTATGCCTATTAGGGTTGAATAGGGACCTTATTATAACTAATAAAATGTTTCATTGAGTGGGTACTTGTGAACTAAGACCCTATCATTGAACTAGTGGCATATTTTGTATAAAAGGTAAAAGTTGCTTGATTGGTACTTGAGGAACATTGGAACCGCTTTATTACATGAATCCCTATTAGAAAGTGGATGCATGTTGGATATTATGCATATATCAATGACTACTATTTATATGTTATTGATTAGACATAATTTAGATTTAAATTGGCACATTAGTCTGTGAGGAAAGAGGTATGTTCACTATTACCTAGCAAGGTAAAACATTAGTTGCCCCCTTATCGAGGTGGCAATATGTTCTTCCTTTATTAAATTAGTATGTTGGATCATGTTATGGAATATTACTCATTTATTGGTGATTATTATTCATCACATTTTATTATGGAGGCATGACATTGGTGATTGGTTGAATACCTAATCATGTTAGTTGAGCACTTGAAGAAGCAGCTAGTTGAGGATTAATGATAGTAGTTGGTTGAGGCTGGGATGTAGAAACTCCTAATACTTTATTTTTAGAACCACTCATGGTATTGACTAAAGGTACACTCATTTATGTATTTGTTGTTTATGTAATTATACCACTTTGGTTTGGATTGGATGTTACTTGTGTATTGTCTATTATCTTTTGCGCAATGTTCTATGTAGAAGCAAAAGACACTTCTTCGATGGTTGACACATGAAACAAGTTATTGACAAAAGTTTTTTGTTTAAATGGGTCTATTCCCTAATTATCCTGACTAATCAATTCTATTAATACTCTTGTTGAAGGAACTATATCTATGAGAGGTTTATTTGACATGGTCATTTGGTTAAAATTGCATGCTAGGTTCAAGTATGTTTGGTATGCTATCTGCATTTATACAAAATGATCCTCCATGAGGTCCTTGCCTTTAACAAGCATACTAGGGTATTGATATGGTGTTTAGACTAGATCTAAAGGATTTATATAAGAATATTATTGACTATAAATTATATTATAAGGCATTCTTACTAGGCTTGACAAATTCTCATGGGGGAAGTCTACTAGAAAGTCAGCCCCTACTTCTATGGATCTAAACAAAATTTCATCCTTGTTTTCCAATAAGTGACACTCAAAAATATAAGGATCATATGTGGATGGTGTAGTAACATAGTATGGTTATTGAGGAACTAGTTCTTCAGTGGTAGGTATCAAAGCTATATACTACTATGTTTGTTATTAATCCTACTCTAATTAAGGAGGTGTGTTTACCAAATAATGAGCTAACGGGTCTTATTTCTATGCCCCTGTTTGATAATTATAAGATGGATAGGGATCCATCTCATAAGCAAGATTATCTACATAAGGTTCTTGAACCATCTCTTCTTGTGCGACCACATTACTAACTATTGGATTGTACATGAGGCCACTACATGTGTAGGAATACATGTTGGGATCCATAGTAAATATTTCATGAAAAAAGGGAATAGAGTTCTATAAACTATGAAAATGAGATGTCTAAAAAGAGGTTTAAACTTGGTCTAACTTGGTCAAAATGATGGATATGTATATCCAAAAATGTTGATGTGTTTACTTTTGATAAAATAAGCTAATGTCAAGCATCCAATGTTTACACATCTCACACAAAAAGGTCAAGTAATAAGACCATAAATAAAAATGCCAAATTCTAGGTCAAAGTGTTTTAAATCAGTCTAATCTAGGAAAAATAATAGTTTCTAGGTCTTTTGGCCAAATGTGGCATCAAAATCTAGGCTCAAACAAAGCATGTGCTAAGACTTTTGGCCAAACAACATCAAAATCTAGACTTTTAAAAGATGAGATATTTAATCTAATAGATTTGAAACACTTCTAACAAAAACTAGGCATTTGACTCTTGGACATAAAATTGATCAATAAGTACGAGGTATGAAATAAAAGGTACTTATGGATAGTTTATTTTCTCCTAAATAATGGCTCAACTAGATTTTGTTGATTGATAAGCTAGGCAAATGTAAATGGCATAACTGTGCTAGAGAAAATCTTTCAAAGAAACTTGAAATGGTTAGATATTTGTAATAATTTTGACTCTATGTGAATAGGTCCATGGAACAAGTTTCAAAATAATTTGAGTATCATAACACTACTCTCTTTAACTCAAAGGTTACCCACGCATAAATTTTTAACAAAATGTCTAAGGCAAAAGTGTGCTACCAAATGGATTTAAGAAAAAAGGTGAAATAGGATGGGTGATACAAAATGTAGCCTAGGACTCAAAGTGTGAGTGATATGCAAATGATGATAATGATGTCGAGTCTAAAAAAAATGGCCCTCAATCCAAATTAGGAATTGAACTAAAGTTAAAACAACTTAAGTGCAAAGTGGTGAACCTAATTTAACACATCAACCTTTAAAATGTGGAAGAGTCTAATTACAAATTTAAACTATTAATGGGGGGCTTAAACAAAATGTGTCAAAAGGTTTAGACTCAAGTTGATAGCATAAATATGCCAAACTAGAAGATATGACACAAAGTGTATGATGATGATTTTGGATAAGGAAAAATATGTTTTTCACTTGGGCAGCATAATGCCTCCTTGTTCAAATAAATTTGGGGACAATGTGTTTGGTTATGTCATTTTTGTTGACCCCAAGTTTTGACTCCACACAAAAACCAATTAATCTAAGATAAAGATAACTCCACTAACTAATCATCTTAAATCCTAAACTAAAAAGGTATGGCAAAGTGGGGTTAAATAACTAATAAGTTTTTGAATGTTTCTAGATGGATTAGATTCACAAAAATTTCACATTAAAATGCAAGAGAATCAACACATCAATTAGTTTCACATTATATGGCTTGTTGTAAAAAGGTCTTACCATTTTTACAACCACCACATCCATCACTTGCTCAGTATAGTGTGATGTCCAACTTGATCATACATCCCATGGAATTAACCTGTAGATAGGAGATGGTTTAACCACTCAAACCACTATCCCAGTAGGCAATCTTGATTTATATACCCTCCATGGAGAGGGATTGAAGACAATGCTAGGAGATGAATTCTTGGGTCAAGGCTTCCCTAACAAACTTGTGGGAGGTAATTAAGTCCCCCTCACAAGCCAAGATGCAATAAAATAAATGACAAGTAAAAGATATTAAAAGGTTGTTTCTAGGTCACCCAAGCCATGTGAGTCTTGGGGAGATCCTTGAAAACTTCTCTTTTACACCTTTGGACTAAGGCACTTTGAAATGAAGTTGGTGATTTTGATCCTAAAAGTTCCCTAAAGGGGATGGATGGGAGAGCATACATGCACAACCCCTTATTTACTCAAACAAATCTAATTTAGGCAATCAATGATAATAAATTTACAAAAAACTTGAAGTGTGTTCAATTTTAAAGCACTAGATGAAATGTATGGTGATGTTATTTAGCCCTTTGGCTTTAAGTGGAAAAATAGAAAATATTGTACTAAAAAGACTATATGAAGCAATAAGCATCTAAGTTAATTTTAATCCCAAAGTTTGAAGTTTTCAAGACTTAGCATGCTAAATTTGTTTTAAGCACCAAATACCATAGTGTGAAAACTAGCATGTTCATTTTAGACCAAATTTGAAGTGTGCATGATTTTAACCAAGTCATTTTTAAACCCCAAATTGAAGTGTATGATTAGTTAAAAACATTGAAATTAACTTCCAAACCAGCCTTTCAACCTAAAAAAACAAGATTATGACTGCATGCTTTGAAGCACTTATGATATTGAGCAAATAATTTTTCAAAATGAGCTCTAAGGTTTTTTACATAGTGCAATTTCTATACTCCATAGTGCAATCTTGTGACTCTGCAAAACCATGATTCAAACAAGCAATATCACTATTTGGCTTAGTTTAACATAAATCCATAATATCACTACTTGGCCTAAATATCCCACCATTTGAGTTCACAATCCCCTTATATGAGTTCACAATTTTTCTATTTGGGTTGACAATCTTACTATTTGGAAATCACAATATCACTACTCAGGCCTATAATACTGCTACTTGGGTTGACAACGCCATGAGTTATAGGGTAATACCACCACTATGAGAGTTGTGTTATTTTCACTTAACCACTAATAGTTTACTGACAATACCATGACTTGGTTAGTCAATCCTATGAGTCAATTTCACAATATTGTAAGTCAGGTTATCAATCCCATGACTCAAATAGGCAATCTCATGACTAGCCAGTCATGGTATTACAATATTTCTACTAGCAAGTAGTGGGGTTGTAATATCACTACTTGTGAGTAGTGGTATTTTAAAATAGCTATATAATCTATAAATAAAATTAAGGTTACTCTAGAAAAACATAATACCATGACTTAAAATGATAAACCCACGATTGTGTGAGTTATTGGATTGTAGTCTAGCAGATAGAATCATGACTTCCAAAAAAATGGAATTTTGATCAAATTTTTACCTTTTTTACTTCCATACTTTAATATCTTTCATGAAAATGGTTAGTAATTTTATTTTATGTGATATTTGACCAAATTTATGATGTTAAGTCCCACCAAGTGTGCCATTATGTGATCTAGGAATATGAACACACTAACTAGCATAACATCTCTAGGCTTAGTCACTAGGGGGAGCTTAGTGAGGAAAATCCATTTAAAAAAACAAATATAAATGGAAATAAATTAGAAATATAAACAAAAAACACTAATTTATTACCAAATCCTTGATTGCTCCAAAAGGCTCCTTTTTTGGCTTACTCAGCTTGTGCTTCAAGAGATCTTCATCAATGGAATGTGGCTACCTTCATCTCCTCCTGGTACCTTTAGCTTGTGATGGCTTTGGCTCAATATTTGGGCATAATAAACTAAATCAATATGTGGTTTTGAATATATTTGGGCATAGTAACTTTGGCTTAAAAGAGCTTAAAATATAATAGGCATTAAAGAGATATGGAAGGTATTAATCAGGCATGGGAGGGCTTAATCATGATATTTTATGCATTTATAGCCTAAGGATGTCCTCTTAAGAAATGATGTCATTTGATGATGTAGTTATTCAATATCAATTTATAAAAATAAATATTCAACAAGTTACATATAATTCTTAATTAGGCTCTTGATTCAGATTAATTAGCTGTAAACATGATTTATCACTTTTGGTGCAAATCTTGGCCCTTGGTGCATAAATTAATCAAATTAGTCAGAATATCATATTATTGGCTCAAATTTTGACTAGAGTGGAATTAAGATGTGATGCTAGATGTGTTGGAACTATTATCCCATTTAGGATGTTATCAACACAGAATAACAAAGGTACATGTCTCATGCAAGAAATCTGGTAGAAAAGAGCAATCTAGAGCACCTAGGTGTGAAATCATCATTTTGACTCAAAATGATTTGATCAAAGTTAGCTGCCTCATAAATTACATTGCCTTATTTAATGATACTATAGCCAAAATTGGTACCTTAATATAAAAATTTCAATTCATTTAATGTGTTTTAGTGTTTTAGGCCCAAATTTTACATTTTAATAGAAATTGATCAAAAGCTTGGTTAGAGGTTAGTGGTGGCTAGTTTTAGGTGTCTACAGATGTCACATTATATTATGGGGTCTTAAAAGGGTTTCATTTCCATCTTATTATTATGAAAAAGTGTTCATATGCACAAAAGGTCTTCTTTTAGAAGCCAAACCCATATTTTATTCACCAAATGGGCCCCACATGCTTGAAAATGTGACCTTTCAGCTTTCCCACCCATACTTCTAATTTAAAAGCATGTTTGACCTTTATTTTCCCTCCTTTCATCCTCCAATAGTCTTTCAAGGAACTAAATCATGAAAAAATATAGAAAAGAAGGGGTATTGAAAGTGTTTTAGGCTTGTAAAAACATTTTAGGGTCATAAAAAGTCATAAATATTTAGAGGAGAATTAGTGCAGGCATCAAATAAATATATCGTTGAGTTTTAAAGTCATAAAATCCCAAAATTGATCCCTTCCTTCCATCATCCTCCTTGGCTACCTAGAAATTTTTTAAGGTTTTTTCTTGACCTGTATAGGAGAGAGAATATGGTGAGTTAATATTTTGGGTAGAATAAGTGGGTCTCATGACCTTTCTATTCTGGGCATTAGTCTACAAATTCATAACCTATGATTTATGAACAATGGTTAAGAATATGAGCAGTCAAAGTTATCTTATTCATCTATGTAAGGGTTAGAATTATAATGGTTTTAGTATATTATTGAAATGATTTTATAAATTGGTTATTGTATTTGTCTTCTGTGGGTTTACATGGTTTGCATCCACTATTATCAACTATTGGTTTACATATGTGAGCCCTAGAGAGCAAGGAAACTTCTATGTTGTCACATGTGTAGGCTATAGGTAGTGTCTCTTTAGGTTTTAGAGCATTAAACACATAAAAATTGAAGTGAATTATTGCTTCAATTCATATGATGGGTTCTTATATCTATTCAATTCTTCTTTATCTACCTTAAACACTCAACTAAGTCATTAGGTCAAATAACTCCTTCAAGTCATGTTCTAATATAACTACCATGTGTATAACACAATCCCCTTACAAGTGTGAATAGAGTGTCATTGTAGTGTAACAATAAATTTAGGTTAAAACATTCATGGGATTTATTTTATGGTCATACTCTATATTTTCCCCTCATTTCCCCTTACCCACAGGATCCATTCTCATCCTTAGCTTGATAAAGGTAAGCTCTCACAGTTATAACAATCCTATTATGCAAACTAAGCACATGGAGTGATGACTATTGGGATTGGGTGTGTAAGGTATTGAGGAGTATTTAGGATTCATAATTATCTATTAAAAATCATGGGATCATAAGGAACAAGGTCAAACAATATTAACACCTTCAACTCAGCCCTAAATAAGACAAACTCAGTTAATACTCCTATTGACTACCCACAAGATTGTGGCTATAATGTTGAATAAACATTGAAATTATGATGAGAAAGAGGAGGTTAAGAGGTTTATAATAATAAATATAGTGTCATCAACTTGTTTTTGGATAAATTAAATAAGGAAACACCAAATCACCTCTCAAATGGGCTCACACAATCACATTAGGCTTAGTATTGAGAAACTAGAGACCTAACTACAAATGGAGATAAATTTGAGAAAAAAATCCAATTTAAGGTAAGAAAAGGTGTATGAGGAATAATTTAAACATCCATTTCAACATGTTAGAACAACTTAAGTGGAAATGAGACCTTCATGAAAGAAAATCCCATCTCTTACACAAGTAACAAACTAGATTTGTGTTCTATAGATAGTTATAGAGGCCAGGTGACTAATTTGAAAGTGGTTAGGAAGTCTCATAGGTTTTTAGGGATGATTAACCTATGTTTTCAATGATAAAATTTACCTTAAAGTTATAAAAAATTAAAAGGAATCCACACTTACCCAGTCAAGACACAAGACTACCACCTACAGATAGGATCTTTGAGTAAGAGAGTGAAAGTGTAAGATACCATGATGGGAAGTGAAGTGTAAAGATGAAATAAGAGTGTCTTGAATTTTAATCCAAAATTAAACAGTGTTTTACATTGTAACACTCTATTTTTTTGGATTAAAAAGGCTTTTGAGAGGCTATTAGGCTTAGTAGGCCTAAATAGGTAGCCATAAGCCTATTCATAAATATTTAAAACATTTACATGTTTGAAAGTGTTTAAGTGTTTAAAAAACCTAAGAGGGAAGGAAGGAGGACATGAAAAAGGTTTATGAGATGATATAAGTCTCAAGTTGAGGAAATAATGAACCAAACCCAACCATTAGGGCTACACAAGCCTGGTTATTCATAAACCCTAAGCAAGAATATGAAAGGGAGTAAAGAGAGTATAATTAAATGGAGTCTAGTCCAAAGAGTGTTACCAAGTACTGAGAGAATATTAAATGAATATACCAACTCCATAATCACTATATAAGTGGAAAATAGACCACTCAAGTCTATAACACCAACTGGCAAACACTCATACTAGACATGGCAGTAGTGGCACTCAAGGCAAACCTACATGAGAAAGAGACAAAGAGGGTGGTCTAAGAAGATGAGGTCAAGTAAAAAGGGTGTAAATTATATGGATAAGGGTACCATGGTGACATTTGAGTCACCAATTCACCTAAATGTGGTTCAAACTTAGTTTAGGCTTATTAGACTTAGTATCACCCTTAGACCTCAAAACCCTAGCCTCCTCTTTGTGGCATATCCAACCCCCTAATTAGCCTTAAGGCCATGAGAATGTGTGGGGTGATGATAAATACCTTGAATAGAATGTTTAAAATATAAGGAGGTAAGAAAGTATCAAATTTTGTCTCATTACCTCTCTCGAGCTACATTATCTTATCTGCCACCTCGAGCTGCCAACTCAAATGGTCATATCTCACACGGTAGGATGACTTAGACCCAATTATCATAGGATGAGTTGGAAAACCCTATGAAATTACTATTCATGAAGGAAAGAATGGGATTAAAGAGCCCGATTCTATGAACAATCCTTAAGACTATCAACCCACCCAAAATGCTTACCAAGAGCTTGAGGGCCACTAACTTTCACTCATAATTCACTATAAAATATTTATGGAACCAGGATATGTTTAGGATAATTTAAGGGTTCTATGGAATAAACATCCAGAACAAAAGGTTTTGTATTGGAGGCATGTACTATATGAACCATTATTAAGATGGTAGGCCACTAAAACCCTACATAAACCCTAGAAAAAACTTAATTAAATAAAACCTAAATATTTTGCACTCAAATGCCTTAAATGAGTGATGAATAATCCTAAACCACATGATACAATATGAGGAGTTCTCATCCATGGCACTGATTTGTATGGATAGTTGTATGAAACCCCAAAAACACTATTTTGGCAAGGTTTAGGGATGAATTTAAGGTGAAGATCTTGGTGAAAGGTTTTAGATCATTGGGAAAGGTGGTCTGAGTCATATTCCACCCTTTTAAATCATAAACTACTAAAAATTGATCTTATAAATTCACCTATAGGTCTACACCAAATAGGTAGTCTATAAAAGCTAGTAAATGGTGACTTAGTCACCTAGATGGGAAAATTTACAGGTGTATATTATTGGTAAATCACATATCATGATGTAACATGTTTATTTAGATATAAGTCATGCTCATTTACCTATTCTAAATGTTATGTTTAGGTTTTATGTCCACCTAAGCAAAAGCACTAGGTGACTAGGCCTATTTTGGTAACAAGAGAAGATGTTATTTGTCACAAGGGGATATTTAAGTTTAGGGTCATGAAATAACTTTTAATGATACATAAAGGAAAGTAGACACACTTCATATTTGTAATGGAGGAAAGGGAAATTTTCCAAGACTAGTCAACATAAAAATCCATGTGTTGGTGGTGTTAATGATACAACCAATAGATTATTGTTTTAAGATTGAAACTTGAAAATCCATGTGTTTAGATATGTATTATATGTGGATGTGTTTGAGTGAAGACACATAGATCCATAAGTCTATGAGCAAGTGCTAGTGAGGCATATAGGATCGTGAGTTGGTAGTAAATGGTGTTGTAATCTAGCATGAAATTTTGTTAGCAAGAATGGAACTAGTGCATGCAGTTAAGAGTAAGCTTAACATAGATAAGTGTGTATGATTATAAAAAAAAGTATGAGTGAGCAATAAAGGGACAAATAAGAGATGTGCATTGTGTAGTAATTATGCATGGATCAATAGGGGATAAGCTTTTGAATGGTTTTTACATAATCTTAAGCGATCCATCACAACCTTTGTAGATATTTTTGAGTTATTTATCAAAATATTATCCTAAAATTTTTAACATGAGATTATAGTGATGGGCTCATGTAATTCCAAACAAAGGAATGGACAAATATTCTTTCATTCATATTAATATGGAAAAACTTAGCTATAAGATTCCCTGGTCAATCCCAACAAAATAATTGGTTAGTATCCTCGTTGCTAACCTTAATAAATTAATTGCCTTTCATATAAAAGTTCACTATGTTATTATCTTTGATGAAATAATATAAAAAGGATTTTAGATCGATAAATCCATTGTCACTAAAGGATTGGTGAAAATTTTCCATAAGGATCATCATAATCAAACACAATCATAAAAATGCAAATTATTTATCAAAAAAATGTTGTTGGTGATAGATTTATTGATTAAAAACATATTTTAGGTTGTCCAAAGTACTTCCAACATTACCTTTATTAAGGGGCATCCTCAATAAGATATCTAAATAAGGCACTATACTCCTATGGGTGAATCTTTAGAAGTTCTCTTTCATTGATTGGTCACTGGAAACATGATTTTTTTCCACAAACCAAGTCTTTTGATGAAATAAAATAAAAACCCATATGGTACAAAGAGAATGAGTACTACAAGTATTATGAAACCAAATTACATTATACCAATTTATGCATGAATCTAATAAATTACATTTAATATCTTATTGATAAATGGATATTAAAATTAAAGGAAGTGTATATGTATCAAATAATTAATAATTAGGGATATATAAAGACCTCTTTCCAAAACATAATCAGCTTGATCCACACTTGAATCAAATTTAAAATTACCAAACCAATAATGTCAATTATAAAAATCTTCCCATTCATTATGATGCATTTTTTGGTCACATTTAACATATAGCCAATTGTGTCACAACCATTAAAGTCAAATTCCTTGATGTGCTACCATAACTAGGCATAAAAAAATCACTATCTAAAGGCCTCTTCTAGGTACCCCCAAAGGACAATACAACCTTATTAAATATACTGAGAAAAATTCTAACCAAACCTCCATCCTAGATATTCTCAAAACATCCACTATTCATAATTGCATATTGTAAAAGGTCCTTCAAGAGTTAAAATTCTCTAATGACATTGATGTATCCAAATTTCAAGCACTTTTTGGATGCCTATATTAGAGTCATCAACTCATCTTTGAAAAACATGACATGGTAGTTGTTAGCTCATCACATATTCTTCCCTTATGTATTGAGGCCTTCATCACCAAACATAAATTTAAAAGGGTGATTTTAGACAATGGATCAAGATTGAATATCTTCACCTTGACATTAATCAAACATCTTGGTTTTTCTAAAGTAGCATTGCATCCAAATACCATCACCATCAAATCATATGATAATGATGAAAGGTAATTAATGGAAAATCTATATCTTCATATCATGGATGGGCATTTCACATGGTAAAACTTTCTCCACATCATTTATCTTGACCTCCATTACAACATACTTTTTGATTGGTCATGGATTTATTCTATATAAGTTATCTTATCCACCTTCCATCAATGCATCAAATTTATGAATTTAGACATGAAAGTGACTATCCCTGGTGGTCCTCAACCTTTCTAATATTGTAAATTTTTTGATGGTTGATATTTAAAAGTTGATTATTATCCCATCACTAAAAATTCCTCTAAAATTTATAGATCCATAATTATAAAACTAAAAATAACTTCATCTTACAACACATAGATGACCTCCCATATACATACAACACCTTATATTCTACACTTATTTAAATATCCTTGACAAAGGGTATGGATAATGTGAAATCAAATATGTTTTCCATGTAGGTAAAATCCCCATTTCTTCATAAAAACATAATAGGCCCAACATGAATAAGAAGACAACCAATCTCCTATCAATTTGGCACAACCAATTTTGTTAAATCAAGATTTATTGTAGATGAGAAAACTAAAATTTCTAACAACTCATGGCTATATGTTGATAACCTAACATCTTGGATTAAAATAAATGAGTATATTATAACTAACAAGATGTGTCAAATTATGAAATATAAAGGAAAATGACTAGGCCTTCATGACTAGGGGATTTGAGAACCTATACATATTTGCATGAATCAATAATATTACAACATTAGATACAAATCCCCTAGTAATCAATATGAGGATGTTAGTGACACTTCCATGATCTCTGAGGAAGCTTATTCTAACATTGAAACATGATCCTCTCATATCCTTTATAAAGGTCTTAGTCTGACTAATCTTTTCAATGACACCATTATCCTCACCATTAACCTTGACATCCAATCCTTAAATTTATCTATTGGGACTAACAAGATAATTTACCAATTATTTTATTTCAAAATGATGAAGCTATTATAGAATTCATGGAACTTCAAGATGTAATCCTACTAGGGGATCAATAAATTGGTTTTTAAATCAAGCTAGACACATCAACATATTTTGGGAAGTAGAAGAGTTCCTTAGTAAAAATAAATCTAAAAATAATAAGAAAAAAAAAACTAAAAAAATTAAAGTTCCCTAGTGAAAAACTATATGAGGCAATATTAGATCAAAAAAATCAAAATCAAGAGAATAAAGATGGGTCCATTAGAGTAAACATTTTTAAGGCACTAATAAATGAGGATCTCAACCTTCCTCCTACACCATCATAGTTATTGAACAATTCTAAATTACTTGTTGAGGAAACTATTGGTGTCAATATTGAAATAGGGAGAATCCTAAGATAAATAAACTTGAGGCTAATCCTAGTCTTGAGGAACAAAAAACTTTTGTATCCCTCTTAAAATTATTTCCATATGTCTTTGCTTGGTCATATGCTTATATTCCTAGATTTGATCTCATCCCAAAAGAATTCAATATTTGGTTTTCTTGTACTAACAACATTTTTGTGTATGAAGCACTCATCTTAGGCCTCAGACTAGCAATAGAGTGGAACATTCAACACTTTTCAATCTATGGTTACTCTTAAATCATCATCAAATGAGTCAAAAATGAGTACCAAGCTAAATATGAAAAACTCATCCCTTAGAAAAGAATGATTGACATTTTAAAGCAATACTTTATGAACATAAAATTTGAACAAGTCCCTCATGTAAGAAATAAACTTGTAGATGTCATGGATACCATTAGTTCTCTTCTTTATATTTAAAAGGATAATTTAAAATATCAATTTTTGGTTTAAAAAATAATGATCCCAACATATGGTGTCCTAGAATCTAAAATAGTGTGTGAGATGGTTGGTCCCAACTCCCCTTAGTGTCACAACATTTAGAATTACCTCAATGACCACATCAATATTTCATGTAATAAAATAAAATACCTCATCCAACGTGTTCCCCATTTCACCCACTTTGGTATAACCAAATATTATAGGGTCTATGATAATACCTTGTTAAGATGTTTAAATTAAAAAGAAGCCAGCTTAGTGATCAAGGAAGTTCGTGATGGAATCTATGGATCTCGCACTAGTAGCATGGTCCTAGCAAATAAACAAATCAAAATAGGACACTAGTGGCCTACCATGAAAAAATATGCTTTTTAGTATGCCAAAAATTGTATATCCTATTAGAACCATGGAGAACTCATCCATGTGACTTCTCAAACATTGCATCCAATTATAACTCTTTTGACTCTTCTCTATGTGGGGTCATGATCTCATTAGGAAGATAAATCCATCTTCTTCTAATGGCCATAGATACATTATCACAACCATAAAATACATTACCAAATGGTTATAATCCATTATCCTCATATGTGTATATGGAAAATAAATAACTAAGTTCATCCTTAATCACCTCATTTTACATTATAGTATCCCTTTATCCACCATTACTAATAGCGGTAAGTCCTTTAAAAAATAAAGAACTCAAATCCATCTGTGACTGAATTTATATTAAACATAAGTGGTACACACCCTACTACCCCCAAGGTAATGGCCAAGACAAAGTATCTAACAAAAATCTCACCAAAATCCTTAAAGTGATTATCAATGATGCTAGTCAGAATTGGCATATTTAACTCTATCCTATTTTATGGGCTTACCATAATAGTGTTTGTACACCCATAGGGGAAACATCATATTTTATTATATTTTGAGTTGAATACATATTACACATTAAAATTTATCTACCCTATTTACACATTCCCCTACAATATATGATTGATGATGAGGAATACAGAGTTGTGTGGCTTCATGAGTTAGAAATTTTTGATGAAAAATGGCTTAATGTGCTAAATCTTTTGAAAACATATCAAAAAAGATACTAATAATATAAAACAAGCATATCAAATATAAAGAGTTTGAAATTGGTGACCTCATCCTAAAGGAAAATAAAAGAAACACCAATAAGGACTTGAAAACAAAGGCAAGTTTGAGACTAATTGGTTAGTTCCCTATGTTATCATCACCAAGTTTGGGTTAGGAGCATATAAGTTGGCCACACAAGATGGACATGATCTTGATAAACTATTAATATCATGCATCTCAAACACTTTTATATTTTAAGGATATAATGTTGTAAAATTTTTTTTTAAAAAAAAATCATTAAAAAAAAAGAGACAAAAATAAATCTTCTAAAGGTGAAACCATTTTTATGGTGCCTTGGGAAAGTACCATGATGAAAACTAGTTCCTGGTGTCATGTGTAAATATTTTATCTACAAGTTACCTAAACTTGGGGTCATGCCCACTCCATTCAACCCTAAATATCACAAACCATCCCTTTAATTCTATCATTATGACCATCATTCTTCCCAATTTTGAATTTGATAAGGAGGTGGAAAAATTATTGAGATATGTATTGAAAATATCTTGGTATATCATATCTTGTTTAGAGCACACTTCAACACAATGTTGTAATGACACATGGATGATTGGGCACATGGTTAATATGTGATTTGGTATTTGGAAATCCCATCATAAATTCCTCAACCGTTCCATCCACTACCACCTCTATCCTTGGTGCTAAAATTTGTTTTCCATTTATTTGTAGCCTTATTGATTGTAAAAAAATAAAAAATCCCAATATATATATATATATATATATATATATATATATATATATATATATATATATAAAAAGGTAAAAAATTAAAAAACCCATTTATTTTGTCCTTAGTCCTATTAAAATCATAGTTCAAATTTAATTAAATAATTATAACTTTATCAAGATATATCATTCCCAATCTAACCTCCTTATGTGTGTGTGTGTGTGTGTGTGTGTGTGTGTGTGTGTCATTGCTTGGGGCAAATCAAATCATTGTACCTTTATCAAGATATATCATTCCCAATCCAACACCCTTGCATACATAATTTCTTAGGGGAAATCAAATTTATTATTATCATCTATCCCTAACTATTAATTTTGTAACTTCATAAGGACAAAAACATAATCTATTTTATTTTTTTAAGTTTGTGTGTGTTTTTGTTAATTTATTTTTATTGTTAATTGTTTGTGTGTTTTATTATTTGTTACATCTATGTTAGTCTGGGTTCTCATCATGGTTTTACATAGCATGGTGCATATTTTCACATGATATAATAAATATCATGTTGCTAAAACATTTGGAATTTAGTGAAAGATTAGTAACATTCATCATCACATCACCAACACTCATTAACATTCATTCATAGACACTCATTATAACTAACTATCCATAATTAACCTTTATATTTTAGCCCTAATTTTTCCATTTCAACCCCTCTTCTCATTTTGAGATGTCATATGTGTCTTACATCCTCACACACCCTCTCAAGGGGGCATCAAGTCTAACCACGTCACTAGGGGTATCCTCTTGCACATGTATTATTTGTATTTATTTTATAAAAAGCCATTATTTTTTTTAGTCAAAATGCCCTTTCAAAGATGGAAAAATGTAGTCACCTTAACTCTTCCACCCTAATTATATCACCAATGCATCCTAAATAACTCACACTAACACCACCATGTTAATTAATTAACCCCATTTAATCCCATTACATCACTCCATGAATAATTAACTAATTAATCAATATTAAACAAGTTTATCAATTCTTTATTACACTCCATGGATAATTAGCTAATTAATCATTATTAACTAGTTAATTAATTCCTAACTAATTACATGCAAAAATAATTATTAAACATATATAAATAATTAATTATCCTCATTGATGTCAAATCCCATGTTGAATCCTCATTAAAAATCAAACATACCCACTCATTAATCAATATAGTCAAATAATTCCTTGATTTATGCTTACACATCTAAAAAAGAAAATAAATCAAATAAATCAAGTAGATAAAAAATCAATTAAGTTTTAGGGAAAATCAAAGAATGCAAACCCTAAATTAAATGAGTTAATCTCATCCATCTAAACTCAAATTTCATCTCAACCATTCACCCTCCCATCCAAAAATCTATAAATTCACCTTTTCCTTCATTCTCACATCCTAAATCTTGGAAAAAATCTAGAAAATATATGTCATCCTTGTAATCAAGAAATCATTCATCATAGGTGAATGTTGTTGGAATCTTGCATGTTCCTTAAAATAAATAAAATCTATTAAATAATAAGCAAATCCATTCAACAAATGAGATATTAACTTGGTAAGTGTATGTGTTGTTTTTCTCTTTCCTTACTTAATTTGAGGTTGCATTTGATTTAGAATAGGAACTAATTTATTATTATTTCTTATGAATCTATAAATTACACATAAATAATCCACAATAGTCTGGTCAACAAAACAAAAATTAGAGACCCAAGAATTAGGATCCCAATCTCTACTATATCTTCCATAGAATTATTGGAAATGATAGTCATGCTTATAGGGAGTACAATAAATTTATTTAAAGACTCCCTGAGGACCAATGACAAACATTTGTAGACATGTTCTTAGGGAATGTTAATGGAAACCAACTAGCTCAACCAATGGGTCATGTGGCACCTTAAAATCCCAATTTACACATATATCAAAACCCATTTCCTAATCACTAATGACACAACATCCAAAACTAGTCATAAGATATTAAAACTAACCATCCTCCACTAGTTGGAACCCATGATGATGATGCTTATACTTTTAGCTCAACCAACCTTGATGTGGATACCTAATTAAGGCCTCAGAAGAAAATAAAAATTATAGGTTTAGTAAAATTATAATAAAGAGGATACAAATATCGTTATTTAGATAAGAGAGTATCAATCTATAACTCCCCATTTTATAAATTATTTGGAGACTGACATCAACCCCAAGCTTATGGGAATCTTTGATTAGTTTCTAACCTTATATTATATTTTTCCATATTTATTTCATGTAATTTCTCAATAAATATCTTTCCCATCATTCAACATTACTTGATTCCTTTAGATTGGGCCAATTAGTTAGTGTTATGCCTCCACCCTAGGCCCATATTAACCACATTGATTTAGACATGTTTTCACCTAATATAAACTCAAGAGACACTAGATAATTATTTGATCGATTCTTCCCCTTAATATAAATTGAATACTTATTTTACCTTAGGAGTCTTCCCATAAATGTTGAGATGGATAGGAGGGAAGATCTAGATTTGTTCTTATAAGTTTGGATTTATAATAACTATGCAAAGAGAGTGATAGTAGATGATGGGGAGATTATTAACATAGTCCCCTATTTATTTTTTTAGAAACTTGGTTATGAGAAAACCATTTATTCCACCACTCGTAATACCTTGAGAGGCTATGACAACCTCAAGTCCACTTCTAATGGGACCATCATAATTCTTGTGAATATTTACTCAAAACCATTTTTATAGAGTTTTATATGATAAATAGGGACACAAAATATAACATGATCTTTGAAAGACTATAGATTCAAAAAATTAAGGAAATCCCTTCTAATTTATTCCAAAAGATCAGATTCCTTCACTTTTGGAAGGTTTTTATTTCTCAAGGGGATCTTAAACCTTTCATACCATATAATCCAACCTCGATAGGAAACCAAGGTTCCATATTGATTCTAATTTTCCCAAAACTAGTGTGGTGAAACCACACATTCAATCAAAGATAAGAAACCTGAAATAACTATTATGTGTGTCCTAAAGAGGGGTTTTGAAATTCCCAAAGTATTACTAAATGAAATCCTTGAAGAAATAGGGATTAAGATGACTGATAAATTGAGGAGTAGGGAGGGGATTAAGATGACCTAGAAAAATACAAACCCATTACACTCCCATTTGATCCCTGAGGAGTAGGAATGTATGATCTTTTTAGATCTCAAAATTAGAAGAATAAGAAGGGTTAAAAAACATTCCTTAAATTTTCTTGACTAAGATATAAAAACACCAGGAAAAAATCCCTAAAAATTATGATAATTGTTATTCACAAATGATCAATGGACCCTTTACTATGATGGGGTAAAATGTCATCTTGACATAGGGGCATATGTCATCCTGATTTACCTTAAAGGAAAGATCATGGACTTTAGTTTAAACCTTGATTTTGAGTGTACAAATAATGGAGTGAAATGTGAATTTGTATTTTTAGGAATGATTATCATAAATAGGTTGGGTATTTAAAACCTAAAGGTCTAAGTAACCTCAAAATTGGTGACAAACCAAGTTTTAGAAGTCTACCAAACCAAATATGAACATCTTCAAATTTACAAGAATGTTGTATGAAAAATTGCTAAGGACTTCAACATATTCTCTATAAAAGTCATTACTAGAGAACGTAATTAATTTATTGAATCTATGGCCACTTCCTCTTCTCATTTTAGTCTTTACCCTTGTTGGGAAATATGGAAGCACAATTGATTACCATATACAAGCAACTAACATGCAGAAATAACCAGAAGTAACAAGTAACTAGAATTCAGAAATAACACAGAATATGAGAGACAATACCCAATTATATTAATACTCATCCAAAAAAGAATACAATAAAGAAGATGCCACTTCTTCTTCACACCTCTCAGAGGCTTCCCACACCTCAAGTGTATAGTAATTCTTTCCTCAAAGCTCTCTCTCTTACGGTCCCAACACACAAATCAAACACAGAGTTGGTGTTCACCTCCAACCAGTTAGTATCCACTACTACCAGTACACAAGTGCTCCACGCACTCCACAAGTGCTCCATGCACTCCAAGTACACAATCATACTTCAAGTAGATCTCCCTTGAACTTGCAACAACTTGTAACTCAAATGATCTTACTTATGGAAGGAACTACCTTGCCTTCCTCTTTGTTCTCCAACTGAGTATACACCATACTCCAAGTAGATCCTACCTGATCCTACTCCTTGTTATGTTGCTTTCACCTGTAGATCAACCTAGTTCTACACACTTGCAAACCTTGACCTTGCACACATGAACACCTGCAGATCAATGATATTACTTACCATGTAGATCTCCAAACATGGCCTTGCACACCTACTGACCAAGATCCTACATACATGAAAAATCCTTCTGATTCTCCAAACCAGCACCCACACTTGATATTGTGGCACTAGGAGGAACACACCATGCTCTCTTCACACACAAAAGGAGCTAATATTTTGATCTCTTACTCTCTAGCACACTTTTAAAATACATCCCATGAGTCTATTATATAGATCTCATGCAAACAATAATTAGACACCTAATTACAATAATTAGATCCACAGCTTCAAGTCTAAAATTGGTGCTTAACATGCAAACACTCGGTTCATTAACAAATTGTTCATACAATCGACAGTTTTGGAACTACACAAGCGACCAACGTCAGTCCCTGTCTGCCTGGAGGTGACCAATGCCAGCTGACTTCTGACCGACATCAGTTATTCTTCTATCTGCACTCTATCGATGTCAATTGGCCTGACTAATGCTGGTGTCTATGACACTTAGCAACCTCTTCCCCTATTTGCATCAATGAAGCTTTTAGCTCCACAACCTAACAATCTCCCACTTGGAGATAAATAACTACACTATACCTGTACCTGTACCCCATCTAATCTGTTTCTTGGCTTGTATCCCTCTTTAAGCTCAACCTTGAAGACCAACCACCATAATCCCTATGGTGAACCTCTTGTCATCTGAGTAACCTGCCACGTCTAAACCTACAAACCCATGTAGTGAAGTCCTGACCCTACATAGCATGTATACCTACTATTGGTCCCTCTCAAATACCTGAGAACCCACTTCCCCAAATTGGCTCTTAACTCTCTGATAGCTCCCACTGCTGGGGAAAACTCAGGTCTATACCAGACCTCATGATTTCAGACATTGAACTGTCCAACCCTTGGTGTGCTCCACTTTTGCATCCTGCATATTGAACCTCACTAACACCTGATTCACATCAACTCCCACTATAGACAAAATCACCCTGTGATCTTCCATGTCTCTCATGCTAAAGAATTTTGCTGCTCCAAATTCCTCATGACATGCCACTAAACTAACCTTACCCTTAGCTTAGCAAAACCCTATATGTACAAACTTGCTAACTAGCATACCATCCACATACAGTAGCAGGATAATGTCATGACCATCATCCACCTGGTAAGACAAACACAATGGTTACAATGACACTAACTAAAGGCATGCTTTGTCATCCACCTATCAAAACCTGTACCACTATCCTACAGCTTCCTCAAGACCATATGACCTAGCCTTCTATCTCACAGGTCCATTCTCTCTATTCTTTAACTAAGGTATCCATTCATCTCTCAGTGCTTTCTTTTGGCTGGCAACCCTACCAATTCTCCCATTTGGTTTTGCATCCTAATCATGCCATGCTCTCACTATTTCTTGGATCCTTCCTACTCTACAGTAAGCAACTAGTATAAAGAAGAGGAACAATGAATTTGAGGCTTACTTACACTTTTAGTCCTCTCCATGGGTGTTTGAGACTCCTTGATAGCTTGCTATCCACCCAAAATCCATCTCAATGACCGACCTTGATCACCACACAATCTGCATCTAACTGACATCATTTCTCATGTGATTATCCTTTCTACTGAAGCTAGTTTTTTGACCGACATCGGTCTTACCTAGTCACCAACGTCAGTTCCCTGATTGATGCCAGTAGCCACACTACCCGACACCACTAGATCTAGTCTACACATGACTGACATCGACACCTGTCTGTTTCATACCAGTTCTCCTTTATCGATGTTGGTAACTGTGTTCACCTGTGAGTGATGAATTTTTACCCATGAACTCCTTTGAATCAATCCCATGTCCAAACTACCCTGCTCAGAGATGTCCAGCCTTCTCCATTGATCTCTATCTATCATCTCCTCCAAAACCACCAAGGCTTTCCAGTTCTTAAGTCTATCAAACACATATGTCTTCTGCTTAAGAACATGCATCTCATTCTTGCTCATGTGACCAAGCCTACAAAGCCACATCTTCACAATAGAAGAAGAATCAATAATACAAGCAAGTAGATAAAGAGTACCTGCTTTTTTATCACACACTAATTCAAGTGTATCCGCTGTGAGAGTTCTTGTGCATCTCTCATCACCCAACTTTCCTAAAGCAATTAGTCGCATCTTCAAGACTGGGACCTACATGACCTTCTTCAACACCCATGTGTTGGCCACCTACAATTTTAGCATCACTTCCCCTTTGCCAATACTATGACAAGGCTCACTAACCCCTCTACTTGGGGCTGCATAGAAAGAGGCAACAAAATCTATTAACTAAGATTCAACTTTATCTAGAGCATCCTGTGCAACAACCCCTGCAACATCTGCTTCTTCATGTTGATCTGATACCAACCAACAATCTTTCTTTACTTGCTCTTTCTTTCCATAACACCATAAGTGACCATTTGTGCTATTCAGTTTCTCCATTCATAGCTTACTTTATTCTGCCATTGCTATACTCCCACTCAATCAAAAACCCCTGAGAGTGACCTATAACCAAACACAAACCTATTCCTTGCAACCTTAGCTCTGATACTAACTATTAGTGGTATCAAGCTATGAGCCAACAACCTTGCTCTGATACCACTTGTTAGGAAATATGAAAGCACCATTGATTACCATATACAAACAACTAACATATGAAAATAACCAGAAGTAACAAGTAACTAGAATTCAAAAATAACACAGAATATGAGAGACAATACCCAATTGTATTAATACTCATCTAGAAAAGAATACAATAAAGAAGATGCCACTTCTTCTTCACACCTCTCAGAGGCTTTCCACACCTCAAGTGTACAATAATTCTTTCCTCAAAGCTCTCTCTCTTACAGTCCCAACACATAACTCAAACACAAAGTTGGTGTTCACCTCCAACCAGTTACTATCCACTACAGCCAATACACAAGTGCTCCACGCACTCCATAAGTGCTCCACACACTCCAAGTACATAATCATACTTCAAGTAGATCTCCCCTAAACTTGTAACAACTTGCAACTCAAATAATCTTACTTATGGAAGGAACTACCTTGTTTTCCTCTTTGCTCTCCAACTGAGTACACACCGTACTCCAAGTAGATCCTGCCTGATCTTAATCCCTATTGTGTTGCTGTCACCTTGATTCTGCTACCACCTAAAAATCAACCTAGTTTTGTACACCTACAAACCTTGACCTTACACACACGAACACCTATAGATTAATGATCTTACTTACCATGTAGATCTCCAAATGTGGCCTTACACACCTGCTGACCAAGATCCTACATACATGAAGAATCCTTCTGATTCTCCAAACCAACACCCACACTTGGTACTGTGGCACTAGGAAGAACACACCATGCTCTCTTCACACACAGAAGGAGCTAATATTTTGCTCTCTTACTCTCTAACACACTTTTACAATATAGCCCATGAGTCTATTATATAGATCTCATGCAAACAATAATTAGACACTTAATTACAATAATTAGATCCACAGCTTCAAGTCTAAAATTGGCTCTTAACATGCAAACACTCAATTTGTTAACAAACTATTCATGCAACTAATAGTTTCAAAACTGCATAGGCGACCGACGTTGGTCCCTGTCTGCTTGGAGGTGACTGACGTTGGCTAACTTCTGACCGACATCAGTTGCTCTTCTGTCTACACCTTGTCGACGTCAGTTGGCCTGATCGATGCCGATGTCTATGACACTCAGCAACCTCCTCCCCTATTTGCATCAGTGAAGCTTTTAGCTCCACAACCTAACAACCCAATTATACCTAAGTCATATTTTGTGGCATCTGTTAAGCCTAAACCTCATTTTTATAAAATGTCAAATGACCAAAATATTAATTACATTAGAAATGACACTATCCCTATAGTCATTGAATTTTTTGAGAATAATGAGGCTATTTTGGAGTTCCTATGATCCTATCAACATATTTATTTGACACATCATAAGAGAGGATTCTCCATCACTTATTACCATATGTTTTTTCTCAGATATGATCATTATGATTCTTATTATAATAATGAAAACTCTCATTCTTATAATAAATAATTTGATGTCTTTGATGTATATGATGAATATCCTAACCTTTCTCTTGCATTTGGAATGCCTCCCTAATTTAGGACACCATAGAGATAATTATAAGGATGCAATAAAACCATAGGATCCTCAAACATGGTTCTTATTTCTCACCTCTAAAGGTGAAAGACCATAAATATTTGTTTATTGAGTTTTTCAAGGCCTTCACCTTTTATTATACTAATATGAAAGGTATTCAACATGAATTAGTTGTCCACAAATTGATCTCCATGCTTAAAACACAACCTTTTAAATATAAACTTAGGATAATTAAACACAAAGTTAAATTGATGGTTAAATAAGAACTCATAAAATTTATCAAATAGGGTTCATAAAACCCATGGACTATTCTAATTGGATGCACAAAATCATCTTTGTTCTAAGAAAAAATGAAAAAAATAAGATATGCATATAATTTCATGACATTATTAAAGTGTGTATTAAATTCTATCTACCTCTTTTATCTATCAATGTTATTGTTGATGATAGGATAGGGTATGGGTTTTTATCCCTCATGTTAGGTTGTGGAGCTAAAAACTTCACTGATGCAGACATTAGAGGAGGTTGTTGAGTGTCACAGTCACCAGCATTGGTTAGGCCAACTAACATCGGTCAGGGGTGGATAGAAAGCTACCGACATCAATCAGATATCAACTAATGTCAGTCATCTCCAGGTAGACAGGGACCGACATCAATCGCCTGTGCAGTTCTAGAACTGTCGGTTCACGAATAGTTTGTTAATGAACTAGTTGTTTGCATGTTAAAGGCTAATTATAGTCTTGAGTTGCATGTCTAATTATTGTAATTAAGAAAGTCTAATTATTGTTTGCATGATGTCTATTTAAGAGACTCATGGGCTATATTGTAAGGAAGGCAAGGACAAGGAAGAGATCCTTCCAATTGTAAGATCTAGGTTTGTAGGTTGTGCAAGACCAAGTTGATCTGTAGGTTATGCAAGATTAGGTAGGAGATCTACATGGTAAGTAAGATCAAGTTGATTTGTAGGTTGTTGCAAGATTAAGGAGATCTACTTGAAGTACTTTTGAGTGCTTGGTACTGGCAGTATTGTTACTAACTGGTTGGAGGTGAACAACAATTCTGTGTTTGAGTTGTTTGTTGTGATCATAATTGAGAGAGTGAGCTCTTGAGGGAGAATATCTGTATGCCCTAGGTGTGTGGGAAGCCTTAGAGGTGTGGGAAGAAGACTATGGCACTTCTTTATTGTGTTTCCTTCTAAAGAGTATTGATTACAAGATTGTGTAGTGTCTCTCAAATTCTGTGTTGTTTTTGGTTTCTAGTCACTTATTGCTTCTGGTTTAATTTCACATTTAGTTGCTTGTATATGGTAATCAATTGTGCCTCCTGGGTCCTAACAAGTGGTATCAGAGCTCAGGTTGCTGGTTTCATGTAGTGATACCACTAACAAGTGGTATCAGAGCCAGGTTATAGGGAGCAGGTTTGTGTTTGATTATAGGTCACTCTCAGGGGTTTCTAATTGAGTGGGAGTAAAGCAATGGCAGAAGAAAGTAAGCTAAGAATGGAGAAGTTTAATGGCAAGAATTATCAATTATGAAGGATGCAGATAGAAGATTATCTATATCAAAAATATCTATACTTACCATTGGGTGAGGTTGCAAGCAAGCCCCTGGATATGAAAGATGAGGAATGGAATGTTCTTGATCAAAAGGCTCTGGGATCTATAAGGTTGAGCTTGGCATCATCTGTGATTTCCAACTTATCACAGGATAATACAATGGTAGAGTTAATGGGATCTTTGGCAAATTTATATGAAAAACCCTCAGCTTCAAATAAGGTATTTCTTATGAAGTAGTTATTTAATTTGCAAATGTTGGAAGGTGGATCTGTACACAGTGATCTTAGTGATTTCCATGGTTTGGTAAACCAGTTAGTTTCAGTTAATATTATTTTTGATGATGAAATTAAGGCTCTCTTAATCTTATTCTCATTACCTAAAAGTTGGAATAGTTTGGTAATGATAGTTAGTAATATTGTATCTGCTTCTAATATCTTGAAAGTGGATGATGTTGTTAGTGTAATCTTGAATAAAGAAATTCATAGGAAAAGCATAGGTGAATCATCAGGGAATGCTTTGAGTATTGAAAGCAGGGGAAGGCAAAGAGAGAAGATTGAGCATGGGAGATCAAGGTCCAAGATAGGCAGGAGATCCAAATCCAGGTATGGCAGAATTATCTACTGGAATTGTGGAAAGACAGGGCACAAAAAGAAAGATTGTTGGTTGGTTGAAGATCAGCATGAAGGAAATGAAGAAGCAGATGTTGCAAATATTGTTGCATAAGATGCTTTGGTATGTTCCTTGGATAAAGTGAAATCTTGGGTTTTAGATTCTGGTGCCTCTTTTCATGTAACCCCAAATAGAGAATTTTTCCATGAATATGTCCAAGGGGATTTTGGAGAGATTTATTTAGGGGATGGTAAGCCTTGTTAAATGGTTGGCAAAGGGAAAGTGTAGCTGAAATTGTAGATGGGCAACACATGGGTGTTGAAGGAGGTCATGCATGTCCCAGTCCTGAAGCAAAATTTGATTTTTTTAGGAAAGTTGGGTGATGAGGGATGCACAGTAACTCTCACAGTGGACTCTTGGAAGGTTACCAAGAGTGCACTTGTTTTAGCAAGAGGTAAGAAAGTAGGTACTCTTTATCTATCTACTTGTATTACTGATTCTCCTTCTGGTTTATCTACTTCAACTATAGATTCAAAGATGTGGCTTCATAGGCTTGGTCACATGAATAAGAAAGAGATGCATGTTCTTGAGTTAAAGGGTAAGAGTTCAGATCTAGATAGCATAGATTGAGATTTATGTAAGCAACAAAAGAAAGTGAGGTTTCTTGAGACTAAAGCTACAATAAAGGATTGGGTCTATTGCACAAAGAGGAAATTTGATGTTTTTGACAAGAATAGGAAAGCCTTGGTGTTCAAGGAGGAGATGATAGACAAAGATCAGTCACAGGGTTTCAATAATTTTGAGCAGGGTAGTTTGAACAAGGGAATGATTCAAATTAAGCTCACAGGTAAAAATTCATCACTCATAGGAAAACATAGGTACTGACATTGATCAAGTGGAACTGACATCAAACAGGTAGGCACTAATGTCAGTCATGTGTAGAACAGAGGAGTCAGTGGTGTCAGGCAGGTGAAGACTGACATCGGTCAAAGAGGAATCGACATCAGCAAGCAAGACACTGACGTTGGTCAAGAAACCAGCATCAGCGATCAGGTGGGATCAACATCAATTGGGTGCAGACTAAGGTCGACCAAAAAATGGATTTTGGGTAGATAGCAAGCTATCAAGGAGTCTCAAACACCCATATGGAGGATTGAAAGGGTAAGTAAGCCTCAAATTCATTATTCACCTTCTTTAGATTACTTGTTGCTCACTGATGGTCAAGAACCAAGAAGTTTTAAAAAAGTAGAGCAAGTAGAATCCAAGAAATAGTGGGAGCATGGCATGAATTCCTTGGAAGAGAACCAAATGGGAGATTTGGTAGAGTTGCTAGTTGGAGAGAAAGCACTAAAAGATGAATGGATTCCTAGGTCAAAGAAGATAGAGAATGGACACGTGAGACGAAAGGCCAGGGTATATGGTCTTGAGCAGGCTGCAAGACAATGGAGGTTTGACAGGTGAATGACAAAGTAGGGCTTTAATCAATGTCATGGTAACCATTGTGTTTTATTTACTAGGTTGGATAATATTAGCTACATTATCTTGCTACTGTATGTAGTGTGTATGCTTGTTGCAGGGTTACACATGCATGGAGTTTCTAAGCTAAAGGTAAAGTTAGTTTAGAGGTATGTCATGAAGGATCTGGGAGCAACAAGATTCTTTGGCATGAGTTTTTCTAGAGATAGGGAAGATCACAAGTTGATGTTGTCTCAGGATGATTGTGTGAATAAGGTAGTGGTGAGGTTCAGGATGTAGGATGTAAAACCGGTTAACACACCTATGGATGGACAGTTCACAGAACAGTGTCCCTAATCACATGATGAGGTTAAGTACATGTGTACTAGACTTGAGTTTGCCCAAGCAGTGGGAGCTGTCAGTGAGTTTGGGGTCAATCTAGGAAAGAAGCACTAGAAAGCAGTTCAGTGGATTCTTAAGTATTTGAGAGGGACCAGCAGTAGGTATACATGCTATGCAAGGTCAAGCACTTCTCTACATGGGTATGTAGATTCAGAATGGTAGGTTACTTGGATGACAAGTGTTGCACCACATGATGTGTGGTGGTTGGTCTTCAATATTGAGCTTGAATAGGGATACAAGCCAAAAAACAAATCAGATGGTGTATAGGTACGGTACAGGTGCAGCTATTTATCTCTAAGTGGGAGATTATTAGGTTGTGGAGCTAAAAGCTTCACTGATGTAGACATTGGAGGAGGTTGCTGAGTGTCACAGTCACTGGCATTGATCAAGCCAACTAACGTTGGTCAGGGGTGGATAAGAAGCTACCAAAATTAGTCAGATATCGGTCGATGTCGATCATTTCCAGGCAGACAGGGACCAACATGAGTCACTTGTGCAGTTTCAGAACTATCAGTTCATGAATAGTTTGTTAACAAACTGGTAGTTTGCATGTTAAAGGCTAATTATAGTCTTGAGTTGCATGTCTAATTATTGTAATTAAGAAAGTCTAATTATTGTTTGCATGAGGTCTATTTAAGAGACTCATGGGTTGTATTGTAAGGAAGGCATGGATGAAGAAGAGATCCTTCCAATTGTAAGATCTAGGTTTGCGGGTTGTGAAAGACCAGGTTGATCTGTAGGTTGTGCAAGATCAGGTAGGAGATCTACATGGTAAGTAAGATCAAGTTGATTTGTAGGTTGTTTCAAGATTAAGGAGATCTACTTGAAGTAATTTTGAGTGCCTGGTACTGGTAGTATTGTTACTGACTGGTTGGAGGTGAACAACAACTCTGTGTTTGAGTTGTTTGTTGTGACCGTAATTGAGAGAGTGAGCTCTTGAGGGAGAATATCTGTACGCCCTAGGTGTGTGGGAAGCCTTAGAGGTGTGGGAAGAAGACTGTGGCACTTCTTTATTGTATTTCCTTTTGAAGAGTATTGAATACAAGATTGTGTATTGTCTCTCAAATTTTGTGTTGTTTCTAGTTTCTAGTCACTTATTGCTTCTAGTTTAATTCCGCGTTTAGTTTCTTGTATATGGTAATCAATTGTGCCTCCTAGGTCCTAACACCTCATGGATGGCTTCTCTAGATATTTTAAAATTTGAATCTTAGAAGAGGATCAAAGTAAAACCTCCTTTACTATGCCATAGGGAACTTTATGTTATTTAATCATGCCATTCGGCCTTTAAAATGTTGGGGTAATGTATCAAATGGTTATGACCTATATTTTCCAAAACCATATCATATAAGATAGTGGAGGTTTATGTTGATGATATTATTGGAAAGACAAAAGGAAGGGATGATCAAATATATGCTTTACATACCATTATCATTCATCTAGTTTAGCATGGTTTCATGCTTAATCATAAAAAGTGTGTTTTTAGTCACATACATAAAAATTATCGGCTACATTATTTACCAATGCCAAATCGACATCAATGCAACTAAGATTTTAAAAATCCTATATATGTTACCTCATATTGATGAGTTAGGAATAAATTCATTAATAGTGAAGTTAGGGGACATTGTTAGATTCATACCTGATCTTACTTATGTATTTCATCCTATTAATAACTTGTTTAATAAGCATAATGAATTAACTTGGATGAAGGATTTATAGGATGTGTTTGAAGTAGTAAAACTCTTTCTCAAGCCACTGTTAATGCTCATGGAACACACGTATGATAGGCCTATCATAATTCACATAATTTAAAATTAGGTATCTCTCACCTATATGTTGTCCTAAGGGGATGATGATGGCAAATAAAAAGTAAAATACTTTCTTTAACCACTATCTTTTTATCTATGAGATTAGCTACACACATGCTAGAAAATAGTGTTTGGCCATTATATTTTCAAATTAGTGGATGATAAAATGATTAATTAGGAAACAAGGGTCATAGTGAAGTCCTAATACTTGCAAATGTTTTTGACCAAACTTATCCTCTCATAGAAGGCTAGGAATTTCATCACACTTTTTAGTGAATTCTAACTTACCCAATGTTAACGAAAATTCAATAAAGGGACACGTCATTCTTGAATGGTTGATATATTCCCATTTATAAGTCAATGACCTCATTGACATTGACTTATTTTATGAAGCTATATGTTACATAGATAATCCTATGATTATCTCATCTTTAAGGTACATAAATATTATAAAATATTTAGTCAATTGTAGTTACTCCAAAGGTGCCAATTAATGATAGAGGTGGTGGATTCAAATCATTGCAGCTAAATACATCATTATTGATGAGGTTATCTATCATAAAATATTTTAACATGTTAAAAAGATATGTCAATCAATAGGAATTTAAAAAGATCAATTTTCATTATCATAATGACCTCTGGGGTAGACACTTTGGTGGCAACGTGACCACCTACAAAATACATAGGATGAGATACTTCTATCCCTCTCTTGAACATGATGTCATTGAGTATATAAGGAAATGTGAGAAGTACCAACACTTACCTCTTAATATTCACATTCCAAATAAAGCACTTCAGCCCATTTCCACTCTATGGACCTTATTTATTTAAGGGACATACTTAGTTGGAAAAATATCTCGTGCTTCATCACATGGACATCACTTCATCATTATAGCCATAACTATTTCAATAAGTTGGTAGATATTATGTCTTTAAATTTTTTTAATAGATTGGTAATCACCAAGATCATTCTAAACCAAATCATTTTCAAGTTCTAGATCCCATAGGTTATCATCATATAAAATGGGTCCCCTTTTAAGAACTTCGAGGTGCGTGAATTGTGAAATAAATTTTCTATATCTAATCACATGAAATATCTATACTATCCCTAAGATAATGAATAATCCTAAGCCATAAAAATACCTTAAAGTCAATCCTGGTTAAAAAAATTAAAGATAATAAAATATATTGGCACCTTTAGCTCTATCTTACATTATGGGCATACAAATGAGTTTTTGTACACCCAAAAGGGTAACCCTGTATTCCCTTATCTTTGTAACTAAAGTTGTTATACCTCTTTATTTACAACTTCATATCCTTCATGTCTCTCTTCAAGGTCTTCTTGATCACAAAGAATATATAAATAGATAGGTAGATGTATTAGAAACCTTAGATGAACATTATATTTCATCCACATAAAACCACATTACGTACATAGACCACATCTTCCAACAATAAAAAAAATTATCCATGAACACCTCATAAAATTAGGACACCTTATCATGAGACTTGATAATATAATATATAATAAAAATGAATAAGGTCATAAATTTAGGCCCAATTGGTTGGACCCATATCTAGTGATTGAGGAATTTAACAATGGAGCCTTTTGGTTGTGCTCTTTATAGGGTAAAGAATTCAGTGAGTTTGTAAGATATTTACACCTTAAATGGTTATACATATATTCATTTCATTTCACATTTACATCTTTGCATTTCCATTATTTATGTGTTATCTTGCATATCAAATGTTTAGTTTAGTGGTTATTTAATGATGTGTTCATGTGACAAAAACTTTCAAAATGTAGCATATCATTCCAACTCATTTTCTATATCACCTTGTTTAATTTTAATAACATCCTCAAAATAATAATGACATAGGTTCTTGTATTAGTTATTATGAACATAGTGTACCTCATTCCTCTAGACTTTCTCTCAAACTTATAAAACTCTATCCTAATACCTAGTCTATAAGCTTGTCCATGATAGAGTTTCCTTCTACATTTCCCTCTAAGTAAAAAAACTAGAATGCTCAAACTAGGTAAAATTACTCACCTATTTTGGTCCTTGGTATTGAACCATTATGTCTTAATGGTTGAATAGGGCCAAGATTTAGGGGTAGGATCCTTAAAAACTAAAAATAAAAATAAGTATAAATAAACTAATACAAAATCAAAATATTATAAAAATCAAATAGAATTCACATCTCTCACCCTTCATTGGTCTTCATTATTGAGACCTCACATCTTATTAATTACATGAGGTTTGCATTGGGAGATGACCTTACTTACCTACATATAGACTTTGGTTATGATCCCATGTGGATTCCTAGTCACATGAGACTAAGTGGAGGGGGTCACAAAAAATAAAACAAAACAAGAAAAAAGCTAAATAAAAAAGTGAAAATAAAAATTCCCAAATGATTTCCTAGATGTTTATACCAAAAGTATAACTTTAACCCACTAACCAATTCTATCATGGTTAGCCACCTTAAGATGAGGTCAACAAAGCTAGTGTTTAATAGGTTTGAAAAGAAGTAAAACTTCCCCTTTGATCTTAAGGATTAGTTCTACTTCTTGTTCCTTGTGAAGTTTTGATGTATGTTTTTCTACTTTCACTATCTCACATATATCCCATCTCCCTTTCATTCCTTTTCTACAAAATGAAGGTAATATATTATGTAAATGAAATAGTTAGATCCTCACCTATAAAATAGTTGTTAGCACATTTTTATACATAAATTTCATTTATATTTTCATAAATTCTATTCAAAATCTCAAATATATAAGCATATACATAGCATTATCATAAAAATAGATCTACATGGTACATCATCATATGTTTAGTCATCTAAAGTGCACAAATTAAAAATTAAGATGAAAATTAAATAATAGTACATAATGTCAAGTCACCAAAATAAGCCATAATCTCTATCTATATTCAATGTTAAGTATATACATCATATCTAATGTATAATCACCTATGTAGAGGGAAAATGTGTCTCAATATCTAAAAAAACTAAAAAAAATACATGAGCAATAGTGTGACCCTAAGGTCCCATTGGAGGTTGCTCACCTCCTCTAGCTACTAAGTGTCTTAGATTCCTAATCCTCCTCTTATGAGAAGGCCCTAATGCTGAAGAGTTTCATGGGTTGTTGCTCCTGATCATATGGTGTCTCTTATTCATCCCAACCTAGGAGGTTATCCCTCTTGATATGTATTAGCTCAAAGAATTTCAACCTCCTCTCACCCCAATGACCTCTTTATGAGTCTTCACTTGAGACTTCAAGTTAGATATTTGTCTCTACATATGAGTGGTATCCATATATGTATGATAAGTGTTGACCAAATTTGACCCTATAGGTCAAATTGGGACCCCTATAGGTAAAACTTGACCTTTAGAGGTTTATAGGGGGTTTAATATTATGTCATAAGGTGTATTATAGTTTATTTGATGTCATTCTATATCATATTAGCCTTGGTCATTAGTCATTTTAATATTTCTCTTTTTGAGTCATTTTGGGGGTTAAAATAGGGAATTAAATGAGTTTTACGACATCCTTAGGAAATGTTAAGGTTTCAAAGGATGATGCCATTCCCCATGTGTCCTCATATGTCTTAATCAACCATTTGTAACTAAAATGTGGCAAGTTTCTCAGAAGAAAGAGTAGTTTTCTTAGAAAAAGAAGAGTTTTAATGAGGTGTACAAACTTGTATGGCCTCCTATAGCTAAGGACACTTTATTGGTGTCTCTTGGTCTTCCACACACTTACTCCAATGATCAGTTTGATCAGAAGCTTCAAGAAATGAATAAAACCACTTCTCTCTTCTTCTACTAGGCATGGAAAGCAAGAATGGCCTTTAGTGTTGTAGTTGGTATGGTCAACAAGAGAGGTTTCAAGAAAAATTATCCTAGGGGTGTCTTCGAAACTCAATCAGATTCCATTTGATCTTTATTTTTAGAGGAATGGTGGTCTTTACTTTATGAACCATTCCTAAGAAGTTAGACTATCTATTTTGATTGCTAATTATGTACCCTATAGGTTTTTACTTGGTTTTTATAATTCTGTACAATTCAATTAATGATGTTGACTCCCTCCTCAAATGATCCCAATTCTTGGTTTAGTGTTTCAAGGTGTTTGGATATGGAAATCATCTCATGTTGCAAGAGAAGGTACCATTCTGTGTGGTAGTCATTTTCACTACTTGCAAAAGGTTGTATTCTCTGTAAGAGCTTCATGTGAAGGGGATATGGTATTTTACATGTTTAAATGCTATAGGGACTACCTCCTTTCCATGTTTAGCCTCATAATTCCATGTTTGGATCAAACTTTTCGTCTATTATCATACTCAATCATCACTTTACCCACTTCTACTTGCATTCATGGTGAAGTACGTGTATGGGGTCTATATAACATGTTCAAAAAGGTGTGATGAAAGTTATAAAGCCTTGGTATGTCTTTTATCAAGATGGATTATTAATTTGAGAATTCAAATGGTTGAGAGAATATTTTAACAATCATATTGAACACTTTCACATAGTCTATCATGGACATATTCATCTACAAGTGCTATGGAGGGGAAATGTCATGTTGAAATGAAGGTTTGACTTGTTATAAATATTAAAAAGTTGAAGGGGATACATTTTGGCATTTTAAGAAGATACAATCATTTTTGGAGGCTCATCTACCATAATTGTAGTTCATAACCTTGCTTACTATTTGCAAGTAACTCACACACCTTCAGGTGTCCTCATAAAACCAATCATGTTGGAAGGGAGTAATGATAAAGAGGAGAGTCTAGTTGTAATCCTTTAGATATATATAAAACTCATGAAATGATGAAAATTAGTGAATTTTTCACACTCATCACTCACTACCTATAGTTTTGCATTCTCAGCTTGTATGTGAAAATACACACCTATAGATGGCATCATAGAGTTATGAAAGTTTTTGTATGGGGAATCTAGGTATGGTAAATATTTAATTTGAATATTATAATGTGGTTGATCATTAAAATACTTATTTGGAATTTCAAATTTGAAGGTAGAAGTGTAAACCATCTCTTAAGAAGTAGTGACTGAATTTGAAGATATAATCCCCAAAATGTCAAATCATTTGGTTGATATCTTATAACAGGGCCATCAATAGTTTTGAGGCATATTAATGGTCAAACCTAGTATCTTAAACATAGGATAAGACCTCTAAAATTTTTTAGGGGAAGATGATCAATGGAGATTGGTTTTTTGGAGTCCCAAAGTTATGCTTTTATACACTAAATCCAAGCAGTAGTATCTACAGGTTCTAAAGGTACAAAGTGATATTAATAATTCAAGGTGATAGTAAAGCATATTATCATGTATTAAATGGAATTATGGATTGGAAGACACAACAATGAACATAAATATCATTAGTATAACATTGATATACTATGTTTTAAACCCTATTAGCACCTATAGGGGCTCCTTCATTTGAAAATATTTGCCTACCATAGATTGTTGACCTCTGCACATTCATGCCAAGGTCTCAAGCATGGATTATATATAATTTTTGGATAGTGGAGGATGATTTAAAATGATTCAATGGATCCTAATGTGATAAATAAGTCTTTTCCAAGATAGAAGACACCTACATGACCTAACACATTCAATTATAGTTGATTGTGAGGGAAAAAGAGCAAATGAATTGGGTTTATTGAGGTGTATATAACCCAAATATGAAAAAAATGAGTCAAAACAGGTATAATATAGTAATAAGATACTATATTGGGTTATATAAACATTTTTTCAAGGTCAAACTAGGTAGTATCATCTAAATGGGTCCTTCTCAAGTAAGAACGTAGTTTGTAGTTCAAGACAATCAATTGGAGAAGTATGTAATGAGAAGTGTTGGAGGGGTATAAGATGATAAATATGTTTGGAAGAAATAAATAATTATGGAATACATTTAAATAGGCTCTTGACAATGTAAATTAAAAGAGAAATAACTCAAACTAATCAATATATAGTTTGAAGGAACCCTGCACAGTCTACCTCTTTTAGGAGTCTATTTTTGAGATATAAGGAGTTAGGAGGTCTATTGATAAGACCAAGAGTTGAAAATTGGAAAATTAAAACATCTTTAGGACTTTATTAAGACCATAAAACCTTAAAATTTTCTAAGTAAATAGGGGAAGTACCCTCTATTTTATCTCAGATAGAAGGTACTTCCCTTTATACATAAATTGGCAGGTTTGAGAAAAGGTGATAAATGGATGGAGAAAGAGCCAAAGAAACCTTGAAAGGAGGTTTTTAAAGTTGAATAAAACCTATAAAAATCATGGAAACATCTCACAGAGGGAGGAATCCAAATAGGATGGCCTAGACCCTCAAACTTATAGGCAAGCCTACTAGGCATGGCTAGGCCTAAAAGCCAAATAGAGAGTCACTTTCACATTTAACATGAGATGATCATTCTAACCTATTAGAGCATATTTTAAGGGTCATAACATATGTTTATGAGCTTTTGGAGTGTATGATAAACCATAAGGAAAGCCACTTTGTCTCAGAGCTACATTAGACCTATGTAAAGTGGAGAAACAAGCTAAATAGGTTAGTTTTGAATGCTCATATCTTTTATGAGGATGTAAATGGAGGTCATAGGATTTTAGAGAGGTTATCAGGGGTCCTAAGATTTTTTCTTATGGATTTTTTTTTCAATTCCAACAACCTATCTTTATGAACAAAGCTTAAGGTTAGAAAGCACTCAAACCCCTTGGAAGGATCTGATTGGGAAAACAAGGCTAGAGATGCATCCAAATAGATTAGAATGGCTTGGGAAATGATTGGATCCTATAGAGAATTCTATAGAGACCATTTCCATCCACTTGAGGTGTTTCATACCTATACAAATAGGGTATAAAATTGGTTTTTTTGACTATTTTGTGAATTATGTAGGTTCTAAGATGTTTCAAGAGATGAAATAAAATTGTGAAGGAAGCTTGAGACTTAAAATAACTAACCATGACAATTTATTACTTCATAATAACTCCTAGGTTCCTCAACAATAGAACTCATCTTAGCTAATCAAAACTCTCATAGTGAACATGGTGGTGAAAAATGTGAAAACTTCAAGTGGAAGTGATTTTAAGGTATGCTTGATGCCTTTAATGCCATGAAGGGTCTTAAAAAGTGTCATCCACTCCCTTGTATGAATTTTCATGGAAAATTTATGCCTTTTTAGAAGCCAAGTATGAGGGTTCATTGAAAAATGAGTTTCTTTGACTATAGACAATTATATACACATAATATTTTCAAACTTTAATTGATTACTAAAACTTTATACCTTGAAAGAACTTATGGAGTCTCAATATCTCTGAGTTCATGCCTTAAGGGGTGTACCAAGAAAGGGGTGGGTAGACCATTAGTGATTTATAATATTGTTGTACATTTTGCCACTTTCCATCTACACATTTGTCTCTTAAAACCATGAACCCTAGGCTTATTTCCTCTTTCTTATCCATTCCAATCATTGTCATGATTTATTCCTTCATTTCTTGCCTTGTTACCATTTTGACCTATTCATTAAACTAGGTTGACTTGGTTGACCTAGTGTAGTTCAGGGACACTTTAGCTCTTTTGGTTTGTTAGCCTCCTAGCCGACCTAGCACAGACCTAGCGAGTTAGCCCAAAAATGTGATAGGTCAACCTAGTCTAACTGACATGTCCAAAAGTTTTTAGGTAAGATCTAAATATACATACAAGGTCATTTACCACCATTTAATAAGAGAGAGTTAAATCGAGTGAAGAAGTGTGAATGAACATCTACTTATTAACCATTCTACTTGATAAATAAAGATTTAGGGTTCAATACTTTCTTTAGAGCTCTGATATTGTCTTATGGAGAAGTATTTTAGATGCTTAGGTAGGTTGCGTAGCCTAGATCTAATTTATCTTCATTATCCTTACAAACCAAAATAATCTCTTATAAAGCACCTTGGCCAAAGGAGAGATTGAGGCTCGACAGGTTCATTTTCAAAGGTAAGTATTCCTAACTTTATTTCTCCTTTATAAGAGTAGACAGATAATGCAGTATGTATTCTTCTCTTCCATGTATTAGGATTCTATATATATTGATGTGAGTATATTTATCCTATACATGTTTAATTTAGTTGTTTATTTGTTTTGTTCTAACCCCCACTTTGTGCCACAAGCTTTGGTGTGCACTAGATTAGTTTAATTTTCTTATTATTAAAATAGTTTACTCTTTTATTTATTAACATAAGTGAAATATCAAATCATAGGACTATTTTAGGGTTGTTATGTAATTTTGTTAGACTGTAGGCTTTGAAACCCTTCCTAGCATTATATTTTATGATAAGTGATACAAGTGATCCCCTAATTAGGTCTAGTAGATCCCCATATTGGTCATGCTCCCATTTAACAAGTGTATACTTAATCGAAAGTGTAGGTGTGCTCTATCTTATCCGATCTAGGATTACTTTATGTACATCATGTGATTCTTATTACATACATTCTGGTGAACCCAACGTGAAACTAACCCTTGTAGGATTTCTTTCACTTATTTCATTCTTTTTGTCATCATTTATATCATATATTTTGACATATTAATTTGATTCTATCGACCCATTTATTTTTATTTGTTGCATAGAAATAAGCAATTGGATTGATTAATTCAACCTAGTATAGATTTTTAGTAATTTTTAAACTTTCAATTCAGCTTACTAGGTTGACCAAGTCAACATAGCATATTTTTAGCCACTTTGTAGTAAGTTCCTATACAACCTAATTGATCAGCTCAACCGAATATAGTCTTCAGATTTTTAGACTTCTAGTTCAACCTACTAGATTGATCAAGTTGACCTAGTACACTTTTTTAGCTTTTATAATAAGTTCTTATATAACTTGTTCAACCAGATCAATCTATTTCTATAGATTGGATCATTTTTATCCAAGGCTCTTAATCAATAATCTCTTTCATTTCCATCTCTAAACCATCAAGGTCAGTCTTTTATTTTCTATCTCTTTTTATTTTGTACTTTCCTTTCAAGTTTGTAGTCTTCAAAATTGCCTCTACATAGCCAACTGGATCAACCTAGTTGACCCAGTTCTATGTTTTATGTGTTGTCTAAAACAACTAGGTAAACCTATCAATCTAGTAGGTTTTCTAAACCTTGTCTTCAGTATTACTAGCTCAACCCTGTCAACCTATTTATGTATGTTACACATATATTATTTTAACTATACCTTATTTCAAAGCTATAATTCACCTTGTATGTTAATCACATCTTTTATTTCAATTATTTCCATGATTAGAATAGTTCACATAGTTTAATTAGGAGGTTTTTATTTAACCACTTAGTTTCACTCATTTTATTTTGTGCACACACAACCAAATCACATAACATCAATAAGAATTTTAACATTTGACTACCCAGGCCAACCTACTTAGATTTCATCACCAAGGTGAAAGCCTACTTGATACTTTGGTCAAGTATAAAGCATAGTTAATGGTATATTCTAGTTAAGCACTTAAAACGCTTATCATTATAGTGTGTGAAGTGAGGGGGTAGGCCCCAATAGCAAGCATATATCATTACCACTACAGTCCATTTCATCCTAAACTCACCTAAAACCGTCCATAGATTGATGCCTAGTACCTTAATTATAGACAAATCCCTATCATTTAAAATTATTCTTGATAATATTATTAACATTCTAGGTTGACAAATTAGCTAGCTTTACTTTCCAATTTGTCTGCTTGTTCTTTGCTCAATTGTGTGTGCAAGAAATTACATTAGCCAGTGTTGGTGCAAGGTTTTGCTTTGTGTGCATTAATTATATTAGCTAGCATAAATTAAATTAACTATCTATTTAATTTTAACATTTACTTTCTTAAATCAAATACTTCTTATTTCATTTCATAGACTTATTATTAGCTCTTTCTTTTACTTCTTGTTCATTGCACTAGGTCAACCTTATCTTTTTTAGCCCCTATACATTGCACTAGGTCAACTTGGTCAACATAGAACTATTTTAAGGATTTCCCCCTTTTTATTATTCTTTGTTCGCTATACTGGGTCAATATTATGGACCCTCTATAGTTTCATAGTCCTTATTTTTGCACTAGGTCAACCAGGTCGACCTAGTTCTATTTTAGTCATAGTCTGATTCTTTGCTTTCTCATCTTGATTCTTCTCTTTTCATCATGGACTATCTATTCGGTGACAACACTAAAGTTCAGTAAATAGACATGATGGAATTTACCAATCCTAATAGGGTCTCTCATAGACAAAGTAGGGTTCCTTTTAAGAATGATAGTAATGTTTATAGTGTAACCCACATGATGGACCATGGGACCCCTCCTCATACATATTTACATAAAAACCATCCTCTTATCTTATAAAATCATCTTGAGTTAGAATGTACTCCTAAAATGCTTTTCTTTATCACAAAATTCCCTTAATATATAGGGAAGGATCCTTCCACCATATATAACCTCATGATTAAATGTCAAGTTGAAGAACCTCATTCTCTTACTCCCACTTTCTCAAGTATATTTGGGGGTACCAATTTCTTTGCTTCTCAATCTATTCCATCAATCTTGAATCCTTATGCCATGATATCTTATTCCTTAACTTCTTCTACCTTCATGCCTATTATCTCAACTAACATGGTAGGTTCTACATTTAGTGGGCCTCTCATAAGATCCAATATCCTTAATCCTTCTACTAGTTCATTGTTTGATACCCAAGGCACTCATGATTCTAGTGCTTCTTCCTCTCAACCATTTACTAGTCCATGTTTTGCTTCACAAGCAAATTTTTCCACTAGTGCCTCAAATTTTCATAGTTCTTCTCAAGCTCATATCAGCACTAATAGTGGTACCCAAGCCACTAATACTAACACAAGCACCAATACTAATTTTTATAATAACACTAATCAAACTCATCAACTATTATTAAAAACTCTCAATCAAATGAACACATTACAAGCTCATAATATGAATCAAATGATGTGAATGCAAAACTAACTTCTTAATCTTCAATCCATTCATCAACCAATGACTTGGGACACACATGACCAAAGTGTTCCTCCTCCCCCTCTTTGATATTCTCAAGGTAATTTTATTCCTCAACCTCCATTAGTCAACAAAGTCATCAAGCATTTACAAAATGAACCTCTTACTACCCAAATTTATAACATTGAAATTGGAGGTATAACACCTATAATTTATTACAATGGATCAACTAATCTTACCCTTCATCTTAAGACATTTATAAATTTTTATAAGGATTGGGTCAAATTAAACACCATTATTTCTACCTAAATCCTTGCCAAAACCCTCATAGGTGATGCCTTGGATTGGTATAATCAACTTAGACCTCATTCCATTACTAGTTTGGAGGATTTAGTGAATGCTTTAGTACAGGAATTCCAAACTAGTAATCTTCTTGAAAATACTTTGGCCCATTTCATCAATTGCAAACAAAATAAAAACAAAACCACCCAAGCCTTTTTTAAATGATGAAATACTTTGTAAAACAAGTGTGAACATAACATCACTGATGATAATCTCTTTCATCTCTTTAACAATTCTCTTTATCCTAAATTATAATATTGAGTCTGTACCCTTTCTCCATGTACCTTGGAGGAGGCCATTGACCAAGCCAAATGATAAGATTTCCTTATGTATAAATTTGAGCCACCCCAACCTTCTATAGGTCCTCATCTATTACTTAAAAACAAAAACCACAACATTACCAATAATGGTGTTATCGATTCATATGATACCATTGACAGCAAGTTGTTGTTCTTACCCCTTCTTCAAAACTAACACCTTCTCAATAATATACTAATCCTCATTTATCTTCACCATATAACATTAATGTTCATAACCTCTTTCCTTAGTTGAATTTATTAAGTGTCTACCTAGGCCTCTTCCTCAAGATATTGACCCTACTCATCCTATGAAAACATGGTATGATCCTAACAAGTTTAATTGGTTTCATGCTAGTTGGGGTCACTCTCTTTAGACCTGTAGACAACTTCATAATTTAGTTATGGAATTTCTTCTTGGACCTAGTTTTTATCATGATTCTATCATTCACAAGTGTCAACAATATTATGAAAATTCTCTCAAGGAATACAAAACTCATGATAAAATCAAACCTTGAATCAAGAAAATGCTCATTTAGCTATCTATAAAGATCCTTTACCTAATCATCAACCTGTTCAATAAAGATAAGTCCACCCCTTTCACCAATAATGTAGAAAGTCTTGTTGAACCAACTTTTAAATAAAATGTGGTTAGCATGAATAATATGCAAAGGTTGGTGACTTTCATTGATTCTCAAACTATCTACACCTTGCCTCCTCAAGCATACCATGTTATCCAAGATTTTTCTCCAACTCGTTTGAATGATTTGGGGAAAAAAATTATTATAACCTTTAATTATAGTCCAATTTATGATTCTCCCTTGGATAACACATCCCATTATATTTATACCATTCTTCCATCATCTTTTACTACCAATGATAATCAACCTTCTATTATCACTTCTTCTGCTTCTCAAGATCAATCTAAACTTATTAATTCATCATCTCAATATGATTTATTTCCTTCTTATAAAACTTCTCATTCTTATCAACAAAAATTTCAATGCTATTTAGCTCCTCCTTTAGAAGACCTCCTTAACCATTACATGCCTATATCTAACAATCTTCTCATGGGTTATGATGAGTGGGATCCTATCACAGAGCTCACTAATATCTGATCTCAAATTCTAATTTTTGAGCTTATGACGACCTCTCCCCATCATCAAAACCATCGTATGTAAATATTATTTAAGATGAATGTACCTTGTCCTCCCTTAGTAGGATGGGATGTAGCCTTATCTAGTTCTGAGGATAGTATCTTGAAACAATGTGAAGAAATGTCTATAAATGTTGATTAAACTATCAACACTTTCCTTTCTTTGAAATTGCCTATCTCATCTATGATTCTTAAAGAGATTATATGCCATAAAAATGATCCTCCCTTATTTATTAGCATCCAAATAGGTGATATCCAAGTTAAACAAGCATTTATTGATGAGGGTTTTGGCATTTGTGTTACTTATCTTGATTTCATTAAGACCCTTGGATATTTAGAATGCAATATAAAGTCTACATATAGCACATACTAAGGATATGATATAAGACAAATGCCTCCTCTTGGGTGTGTGTGGCTTCCCATTACTATCCCACCTATCATCATTCATGTAAAGGTGATGATATTTAACTTTCCTCTTTCTTATAACATCTTGATTGTTAGGCCATGGACTCATTGTATGTGAACTATCTCTTCTTCTGCCTACCAATGCATTAAATTCCCTCATAATAGATCCATTTACAAGATTCAAAGAGATATTAACCCTTGGAATTTTAAACAATTCCAAGATCATCGTGTTTTCAAGATTCCTACTCTTGAGCCTTTGCCTAGCATTATATTTTATGATTCATAATGTTTAAATTATCGTCAACTCAACTAGATGTTATAATGGGCATCTTAAGCTCATTGGTAACATTCCTCCCAACCTTTTAGACTCTAATGATGTTGAACTTGATGAGATTAAATTAAAGATTAAAACTTCTAATCTCATGCCTCATCTCATCTCGTAGCTTCCTACTTCCTTTCAACCTCATTATTGTAAACCTCCTTACAATGACATTCTTGTAGTCTTATCTAAGAATTAACATTCTATTCACCATTTTTCTTTTGATGACAAAGTTATTCTAGCTTGTGTCATTGATCTTCATACACTAGATTATGATGATGGCTATTCTTTAGATGATCATTTATTAGGTCTTATCCAAGTTCATAATGCTAAGATTGTGCATTGTCATTCTTCTCTACTTAAGTATTTTGTGCATCTTCTCATGTTCCAACATTTATAGTTCTTGATTTTTGCATTTTTCCTCTTTATCATAGAGTAGAGATGGCACTGACACCTCTAGTTTTTGAGGAGCCCCATAGGACTATGCTCATAGATCATGTTATGACTAGACCTTACCATTTTGCTAGGTTCCCTCACTCCCATCATTAGTTCACCCCTAAGGTTAGTGTAACCCTTCTTTGACCTTTTATTGATCCTACCCCTCCCACAGTGGAACCTATGTTAGAACCAATTATTATTGCTACTTACACTATTGTTGAGCCTATTCTTGCTTCTTCCACTAGTACTCTTTCTATCAAGCCTAGTTCCATTCTTCCTCCATCACCACCTTTTCTTGGTGATGGTTTGCTTACTTTGCCTAAGATGGATCCTTTGCCCACCAAATGGGTCGATGATTCATCTCTTTCTTCTTCCATGCCTATTACACCTTCTCCCATGAGTGTTTCTCTTAAAAATACTCACAAGCATATATGTTGCTTCCATGGGATAGATAATTACTCTTCTAACCATTGTCATGAGTTATGACAATATATTAATACCTTATGTCCTTCCCCATCAATATACAATACATTACCTCCTCTAAAAATCCTTATTGAATATATACCTAAGTATGATGAGAGGTATTATCTATGGCACCAATGTGACACACATCACACTGATCATTATTATATCCTTCAGCATCATCTTAAGGACCATCTTATAGTTATTATTAGACCTTATACCATTCCTCCCATAGGTTGTTCTCAAAAGAAGGTTCCCCCTTCTTCTCCCATAGTTACACCTCTCATAGTCTCTTCGCCACCTTCTATACCTCCACCTATGGTTATTTCTCTACCTGTGGACCCTCCTTCACCCATGGATCCTTCTCTATCAGTGATTTTTGCATCTCCCATATATCCTATTCTCACACATTATCTTGACCATCCTTTGCCCAATTTCCCTCCTCAACACAATCTAATGAGTATTCCTACTTTTTAAATTGAGGAGATTAGAAAAGAAGTATTTGCCCAGTATTCAATAAAGACTAATGAGACATTAGTAGTAGTTTGTATTCATCTTCATAGAGATTTATCTGATGTCTTGGATATCATGTGTGGATAGATTTACTAGTATTTATGAGAACATGCATAGTCCTTCATCATTTTCCATTTGTACTGGACGTGTTCTCCAATTTTATTTCTATTTTTTGATTATATCATTTAACATTGTGTCAAATTATTTCCTATATTATATCATGTTTCTCCTTCTTGTTGTATTATAGTTAGATTATGTTTTTGTTTTACATTTTGCATATACTTGTCTTTTCCTTATCATTGCTATTGTTCACTTATCATTGATTTCTTTTCCTTTAAGGAGTTTTTCTCAAAACTCTTCCATTGTATATTCATGATTATTTACTTTATTTTCATAGATAGTTGTCATGGTGACTTGGTTATATCTACCCTCTTCCCTTTGGTTATTGTCTCCTTTTACCATGTGATCAGTTAACAAATAGTCTTTCTCATTACTATTTATTTTTACTGATCCACCTTTGGATCTCCTTTTTTCTTCTTCCTTTTTTGCAAACTAAGCATATACATGGTTGAGACTTGAGATCACATACTTGTTCATTGTTAAGCCTAAGTGTCTTAGTCAGTATTTTATCTTTGGTTACTTAGCTTCCTTTAGCCTTAGCCTATAGCTCATTCGTGTGTATCACTATCTCTCTCATGATTGGTCATTCCAAGTCTGCAAGGAGGAGGAATATTTAAATATCCTTGAAAAGAAAGTTAAAAACCAAATCATTTAAATAAAAGGGCATGATATCAAAAGGCAAAAATATTCTTAAAAGTGTAATCACACTACAAGACATGATTCAAAGCACATCTCCTTCTTATAGTTGAAGCTCAAACTCCATAGTTGGCCTCATAATAGAGCCAAGGTCCTTTAGGGTGTGATAGGCCAATAGATTAGAAGAGGACAATTAAAAAATAAAAATAAATAAAAAACTTCTAGTGATACCTACTTTCTCATGCAAGTACCTAATCTTTTTAGTAGATCAACAACTCTGTAAGGGGTCCTGAGGAGTAGGCAACACATCATGGGGAGGTAGGTCCATTTCATTTTTCCTTGTACCAATATAACTTCATGAGTTGATCTTAGTAGCACACTTATCTACCTATAAAGCTTTATGTCTATAAGGAATAGGTTTCTTTGGTACATAGATGACCACTAGTCACTTAGTGTCTTCTCATGTCCTTAATATGCCTCTTGAATTCTAAGGTATTCTCATAAGACACCTAAGTGTTTTATATTTGCACTCCATTTTTCATTCCCTTTCCTCACATTTCCTCTTGAGAGATATTGTTTTTATTTTTTATCACTCCCCATGCGATTTCATTTGTGAGTTGTTTTGTAAGACTATGGATAGGACCTAACATCCCTCACAAATTACCACCTTTTCCATATTATTACCCACATCCTTGATTTACCATTCCTTTCCCTTCTAATTATCAATATTGATTTGGTACCTCTTGGGTTTTTATTTTGTGATTTTTAATGTAAGACCATGGATAGGACCCGACCCTCCTCACAAAATTTTCTAATAAACAAGTCACCATCAAATTACATGTGTCAAGTAAGAGATAAGATAAGATTGATTATGAGGTTACATGTCATTGACATACTTTCCATCTTGATATTTAGTATGTTTTATGCTTCATTTTTCTTTCATCTTTTATTTTCTTATTTTTTTAGTGCATGTAAGATTACAACCATTTCTTGAATTTGTAATACTTCCCAACTTGAATTAGTATGAAATTTAAGACCAAGTTTTTGTAAATTTTGTTTTTATTTTGTACTTCCCATCCTGAAATAGTATAATTGATTGACTTAATTTTTTATTTGTTTTTCTTACCATATGTGCCCTTCTTCATTCCTTCCATTTTATTACTTTATGGTCATACTTCCCAATGTGATATTTAGTATGATTTTAATTATTTTAATTTGGTGCAAAAATGTTTTACCTTGGTTTAAAAACAAATCCCATTTTACCATCTTGTTTGTCATTTTTCTTGGATTTTTATACTTAATCATTTTTTATTATTACACACTTCCCAGCTTAAACTAGTGTGTAGTACATTTCTTTGATTGATTATATTTTTTCAAGTCTTTTCACCTATTTATTTTTAACCATGCACGTGTAATCCATAATGCTAGAAATGAAACCACACCACACATATTTCCTATAGCATATAAATTAAAGCTAAATATATGTGCTAGAAAGAAATATATCCAAAAAATCCACAAACACAACCATCATAAAGATAACATACATAACCAACACCATAAAGACAAAATGATACATCATATATATCTCAATATTTTGATACAACATATACAATGCTCTAGCTCTAAGGTTGGGCTCCATCATGTCTATCTCGTGGCCTAGCCACATTGCTTACTGAGGCCTCAGTCTAACTCCTCTAAATGGTATGTTATAATGAGGCAGTTTAAGATCTTAATCCCTCTACCTATCCCTATAGACATGTTATCTACACCTATGCCTATACCAACTTAGTTTGGGTCATTACATGTGCCTACATTAGTTAGGTCTATGTCATCGTATATGTTTGCATCATCTATGTCACTATGTCTAAATGCACAATTCTCTCATTAACTAGGTATTACTAGGCTTGCCTCTCCCCTGCACCCATCTCTATTTATGGATACACCCTCTCTCTACATCTACATTTGTCTCATGGCCTCTCCCACTAGTCTAAACTAGCTTGCCTGAGCTGGGGTAGATGGTATACTTGAATACTCTAGTGTCATGGGGTTGTATGGTTATAGAGTCTCATCTAACATGTCATGGAGTGATCCCCTAACCAAGGAACCCCATCTTTCCTCCTCCTCCTTAGGTACACCTACAAAATCACACTAGATGGATTTTAGATCAATATCATATGTCACAATATCTATCTATCTATCTATTTCTAAACTTAAGTAATAAATCAATCATATTTTTCTTACCTAGCTATGTCTCAGATCCTATGGTCTTGGCATCCATGAAACAACCTAGCACAATATCCCCATCTACAGAACATCTTAATACCTCCTTTATAGGTCACCTCATTAGCTTAAACCTAACTATTATGGCTTGTGTCTATCTCAGCTTCCACCTGAGCAATCTCTCTCTCATCTATCTCTCTTATGGCTCCTCTACTAACTCACCAAGGATGATAATGGTCTCCACTCTCTCCTCCTACATCTATCAATGTCATGTCCTTAGTAGCCATAGCTCATTTCTCTATGGAGATAGTGGTGGTACATCTAGTATTTCCACCTCTACCTCCACCTCCTCCTGCTCTACCCCTCATAATGCTTAATTAGTCCATGGTCACTCTTAGCATGGCCTCAATGTTGATCTCACTATTAGTGGTTTGAGTCCCCTCTTCCCTCATGTCTCTCTCACATGTCAAGTATACTACTCAAACATGACTATCAGTGTCATTAGATGAGGCATACCCATCTACCCTACTAGTCATGCCACTATATGTGGCTCTCTCCACCATGTATAATGTCTTATCACTTCTTTCCTCTCTAAATCTGGTCTAACTATGTGCCAAATCTCCTAATTAGTCATTAGGTACTCATATGGTCACCATACTATGTTGGTATGCCTCACCATCTATAGTATTGGCATGTGGGGCATGACTCATGCTACCTAGTCCTCCCTCCATCTCCTCACCTGAGGTGATCTATCATCAATCACATGGGGTAACCTAGCTAGCTAATACATAAAAAATATCTCATAAATCCATGTTGTCAGTAGTATGATTGGTCCCATGGTCTTATGTCCTCTGACCAATATCTCAAATAGATCATAAACAAGTTAGACCTAGATGATAGAGCCTAGATCATATAATACTCCCTCTTCCAGCATCATCCTACTCAAGGCTACCACGTATAGTGGTACCTTGCCATCCAACTTGTGACAAAGCACTTGTTATGTCATAAGGCCTATCATCTCTTTCTAGAGATCTAAAATCTACAATATATACACATTATCCATACTCACTCTCTACCCTAGCAATATCATCTCTAAGATTGTATCCCACATGGATAAGTATCTCCTCTCCTCTATGTTATTTGGCATCCCTAAGGTCACTGGTGCACCTATTATAGGTAGTCTAAGGATGGCATGGACATCCTCTAGTGTGATAGCCACCTCTATCAAATCCCATCCACCTCTTATTTAAAGGTGTTGATTAGTCATTCCCAAAAACCAAGGAACATGACCAACATATATGTACTAAGGGGGATCCTACACATATTTTATATACCTCCTAGACCTATGGATATCAGTCTAACTCTATCTCCATCTATCAACCTATCTAACAAATCTGATAACCAATACACATCTAACAACTTCTAAAACTATGATCATCTCTACAATCAGGAAATAATAAAGGATGTATTAGTTCTTCCATGTCATGTATAATAATAATACATTCTTTATATATTCTATTTTTAATCAAAAATAAGCATAATATATTAATTTTTATCTAATTTATCTTATTTTGGTCCCTCTTACCATTCCCTAGTCATTTCAAGCCATTCTAGCTCTCTTTCGACTTTCAACATGCTTTTTCATGTTTATTTTTGTTCCTTGGTCAACCTAGTTTGACCAAAAATTCCCTATTTTTGTCATAGTTGACTTCAAATTCCAAGTCAACCCTCTTATTTTATTCTCCCTAGTGTTAATTTTCCATTTTGGCCCTTATAGATCAATTGGACACTTTTCCACTAGGTCTTAGCTTGCAGATTACACTAGGTCAACCTATACCTACTAGATCGACCATATGGATTTTTGCCTTAGTTTAACATACTAGGTCGACCTGGTTGACTTAGAATGTTCTTTGTAATGACCTAGTATATTTTTATAAAAATGTGCATTTTTCTTGTTTTCTCCTTATTTCCTTCAAACCCATTTCCCATCTTCCTATTTTCTACACTTAGAATCTAATTTTACTCATTTCTGACATATATAAATGCTTAAAATCAAATTTTATAAAAAATTCACTTAATTCAATATAAATTTCAAAAACTTGTTTGAGATTCATAGTTACATACCTATAGTGCACCTATTTCCACCTCTAGGTGTCCTCCTCATCTAGAATGTCATCCTCTCTCCATCCTAGCCTTGTTTAGTCTCAGAGCTCTCTTTCAAAATTCAAAATAACATGACTTCTCTTTTTTTCCTTTTTACAACCACATTTTAGCAATTCAAAATCTTCATTTATTTTCCTTCGGATTCCTTGTTTTGATCATATCTTTATTTATGATCATCCATTTCGTAAACCATAAAATACATTAGATTCAAAGTGATGTAGATATTTTTTTCCACTACTTTATGCCTATCTTCCAATTTTTTTGAATTTTGGCTATTTTTTTCACTAACTTCTATATGATTTACATTGGATGCCTTCACTATTTTATAGTCTTCTTCTTTATCTACAGCATTAGGGTAATTTAAAGGTATGTCTTTCTCAATTTTGTCCTTTCATTTATCTTATTTTTCGCTTACTACACCATACTTAGCATCAACATTATGTGTTATCATGTTCTATCTTTGAAGCACCATCTTGTGTTACACTTACATGACACATGATGAGCTTCGGCTAGGGCATATGTATACACATAATATTTTCAAACTTTTATTTATTACTGACACTTTTTATCTTGCAAGAACCTATTGAGTCTCAATCTCTCTGAGTGAATGCCTTAAGGGGTGTATCGAGAAAGGGGTTGGTAGACATATATGCTTCGTAAGATTGTTATTCATTTTTCCACTTGCCATCTACACACTTGTCTCATAAAAACATGAACGTTAGGCTTATTTTTCTCTTTCCTATCCATTATAGTCATTGTCATAATTTATTCCCTCATTTCTTTCATTGTTACCCTTTTGACCTATTTAGCAAACTTGGTTGACCTAGTTGACCTAGTGTGTTTTGGGGATACTTTAGCTCTTTTAGTTTGTTAGCCTCCCAACCAACCTAACACAAACTTAGTGAGTTAGCTTGAAAATGTGCTAGGTTGACTTGATCAACATAGTACAACCAACATGTCCAAGATTTTTTAAGTAAGATCCACATATATATACAAGGTCATTTACCACCATTTAATAAGAGAGAGTTGAATCAAGTGAATAAGTGTGAATGAACATCTACTTATTGACCATTCTACTCAAGGAATAAATATTTAGGGTTTAATACTTTCTTTAGAGCTCTAATCTTGTCTTATGGAGATGTCTTTTGGATGCTTAGGTAGGTTGTGTAGCCTAAAGTTGATTTATCTTGGTTATCCTTACAAACCACAATAATCTCTTATGAAGCACCTTAGCCAAGGGAGGGATTGAGGCTCGACATGTTCATCTTCAAAGGTAAGCATTCCTAACGTTATTTATCCTTTGTAAGAGTAGATAGATAATGTAATATGTATTCTTCTCTTCCATGTATTAGGATTCCATATACATTGACATGAGTATATATCTCCTACACATGTTTAATTTAGTTATTTATTTGTTTTTTTATAACCCCCACTTTGTGCCATAGGATTTGGTGTGTAATAGATTAGTTTACTTTTCTTGTTATTATAATAGTTTACTCTTTTATTTATTAACATAAGTGAAATATCAAATCATATGACTCTTTTAGGGTTATTATGCAACTGTGTTAGACTGTAGGCTTTAGAACCCTTCCTATCATGATATGTTGTGACAAGTGATCCCCTAATCGGGTCTAGTGGATCCCCATATTGGTCATAATCTTTATTAACAAGTGTATACCCAATCAGAAGTGTAGGTGTGATCTATCTTATCCAATAAAATATTAATTCATGTGCATCATGCAATTCCAATTATATACAATAGTGATGGATCACTTCTAGAAGATTATAGGTGATTAGGAATACAACCAATGCATGGAGAAGCATGTATGAAACCCCTCCATCTCAGTCAATTCAATATACCTATCCCTAATTAGTTTTGGGATGTTCAAATAGGGTTAAATCATGAAGGTAGTTTTCTAAGCCAATAAAGGGGATTTCATGCCACATTTCAAGAGTTTCATGACCTGGGAAGCCACTTGTCTCTTCTAACCTTACATGGTCCATTTCACACCCTCTTCTCATGCACACGTGATTCATTCTCTCATCATGACAAGTATCCTTATGACTTTTGGACTTCTTTCTTCTCCTATCTCTCTCAAGTTATATAAGAACTAGCCATTTTGTCCTTTGTAAATTATGCTCCACCTGAGTATGGTGAAGCCTTGCTCATTTTCATACCATGGATTAATAAAGACTACCAATTTTTACCTCTTCCATGACTATTCATAGTGTGTTCACTTGCATGATTGATTTTGATTAGTGATGAAATATTGTTTTCTTAGCATTATTATTTCATTCTCTCATCTATTTATAGTTGGAAAGCTTATTCTTTTAGGTCATGTGAAGTGTTATATTGATGTGTCAAGGTTAAGTGAGTTTATTCAAACAATTCCATCCTAGGCCACTTCTCTAGTCCTCCTAGCCTAAACACTCATCACAAACTCACAATGAAATATTTATGTGAGAAGATTCAAATTAGAGAAATATATGTTTGGTTAGTCCCTTGTTCTCATGTGTAACATGCAACTAGTTGGCAGTCATCAACTATTTTGGTGTATCACCTCCTTTAGGATAGTTTACTTTTAGTTTTCTCTCCCTTTTCCCTCAAAATCATAGGTATATTAGTGATCTACAAGTGGTATACAGCTATCCCTATCTAGAGATTAACCTCATTCTTAGGCTACCCATAAATTAAAGGTGTTTAAATTATGCCACTTGGATGAGGAGAGTTGAGACATCTCCTTAAAGGGTATAAATCCAAGCGACAACAATTTTTGGCACACTTGATGGGACAAAGGCACAAGAGAGTGGGAAGATTATTGGTGTGTCTTTCCTCTAATCAAAATTTGGAAGAAAATAAGTTATTACCAATGGTGGCTCTGAATGATAACTTTTGGTTGTAAGTAGCACAAGTATATCTCATTTAGTTTTTGATCAATTTTTATCTCTCATCTAACATATGAAGTTGATATGAATAGTTATGGCCAATATCCCTATCATGAACCTCCAAATCATCTTTGTTATGAACCACATTTTACTCCTCAATAGTCCTATCAAAATGGCTATCAATCTTATGAGCCATGCTATCCATATATCCCTTCGTTTCCCTCTCCATATAGACACCATGTTGTTAGACAACACTATGAGGAAGGCTACCAGGAATCTTATCAAGAAACACCTCTCTATTAGTCTTAATATGAACCCTATCATTCATACCATGATGCTTATCAAACTCAAGAGTACTCATATGAGTCTTGTCGTATGGAATCAAATGATTCCATGGATTATAAACAAAGATATTTTTGGAAAGATGCATATCCTACTTATGTAGATGCTAGTCCTTTTAATCAATCTAATAATTCACTTCCCTATGAGCTTACTAGTGCTTTTATCTTTCCTAAATCCACTCATAAGCCTTCTCCTACCCATCACACTCCATTTTAAATTCATAAACCTTCCACTTCACCTCATATTCCATCTCCTTCACGTGAGCCTATCCATCAACCTTCCACCTCACCCGTTTCTTGAGGAAGAGCCTATCTTGAGAAAAGCAAGTGAAGAAGAGAAAACTCAATTCATGGTTGATCAAGAAGATCTCATGAGTGACTATGAGGAAGAAATCACCATAGGGACTCCCCTTGGTGAATAAAAGGACAATCCACAAGCTGATGCCTCAATATTTGAAGGGATGTGTGTCCATGAAGTAGACTCTAATGCCTCCATTTTTTAGGGGATGTGTATCCATGAGGAATTTGGCCAAGACATGAAGAGAGAGGTATTTGAAGAAGACTCCATGTCAATCATGAAGTTGTGAATGACCATCTCAAGAATGAAGTGGAGTGTACTATCAAGGATGAATGTAAAGTCACTCTTCAAGAATTGGCAGTCCTAAGAGAGTCTCATGAGACCAAGGTTGAGGAAATAGCTCTTGAAGAAGACATTCATGAGGAAGAAGATTTATGGTAGAAGTTTGGTGCCATATACAAGGAATTTAATAAGTTGGGTAAAGATTTTTATTCTCCAAAAGATTTTATATTTGATGACAATTTTCTTTATGAGTCTAATAAACATGATCTTGAGTGTTCAATTAAACATAAAGATGAATGTCATTCTGTTGGTCAAGAACCTACTGTCATGAATCCATTTGATGATGCTAATGTATAATAAATTGTAGACATAGATAATGATGTCAAGGTAGATCTTATTGTACCTAAAGGATAGTAAAGAGATCCATCTAAGGTAAAACCACATTTAGGGATGTGAGAACATGGTGAAGGAAATCTTGGTGATTCCAAACATCAAGCACATTATGTCAAGGAGAGCAAGGCTAAGAGGATAGTCATATTTTCAAACTTGCACATCAAGAGCCAAGTACATGAGAAGTTTGAGACTATTTGGATATAAGAATATTTAATTTACATAGCCAACCTATATGGAGCTACTTGGTTCTCATTGAACATCATGCCAATGAAGTTGGCAAACACCATGAAGAATATGGAGGCATCAATGCTAAAGGTCAAAAGGCTACATGCCTCACTAAATCCATCATGTCATGAAGCAAGAAAGGTTTTAAACTTCCCCTTTGATCTAGGATGGATTTTTCATCTCAAGTTAGTTAGTGTTTGAGTTAGTTTTTCATTTTGGTGTGTTTGTTCCATAAGTGTTCATGAAGCACAAGTTTCTTTGCTTCATTTTGTGTGGTTCAAGTAGTCAATTGGTTTTGTCTTGATCTAGCTTGTTGTCAATGGTAAAATTCCTATTGTTATGTTTTAGAATTCATATGACTCCCTAAGCCTAATGGACTGATAAACTATTGATCTTTAGTATAGCAGGCATACTACCCCTTTGAGTCACCAATTTGTTGACCAAATTTGACCCTGTAGGTCAAATTAGGACCCCTATAGGTAAAAAATTTATCTTTAAATGTTTATAGGGGGTTTAATGTTATTTCATAATGTGTATTATAGGTTATTTGATGTCATTATATATCATATTAACCTTGGTCATTAGTCATTTTAATCTTTATGTCTTTTTGAGTCATTTTGGGGGTTAAAATAGGGCATTAAATGAGTTGTATGGTCTCCTTAGGAAATGTGAAGGTTTTAAAGGATGATGTCATGCTCCATGTTTCCTTATATGTCTTAAACAACCATTTGTAACTAAAAATTGGTAGGTTTCTTAGAATAAAGAGCACTTTTCTTGGAAAAAGAAGAGTTTTAATGAGGTGTACAGACTTATACAACCTCTTACAAATAAATAAACTCTATTAGTGTCTCTTGGTATTACTAACACATAATCAAGTGATTATTTTGATCAAAATATTCAATAAATGAATAAAATCACTTTTGTAAAATTCCATTTGATGTCTTGTTGGAGAGGAATGGTGGTATGTGAGTTATGAACCATTCCTAAGAAGTTAGACTATCTATTTTGCTTGCTAATCTATGCACCCTATAGGTTTTACCTTGGTTTAGACAAGTTTATATAATTAACTTGTTGATGTTGTCTCCAAATGATGTTTCATCTCTCATAAAATGATCCCCATTCTTATTTTAGTGTTTCAAGGTATTTGGATATGCAAATCATCTCATGTTGCAAGAGAAGGTGCCATTCTATGTAGCAATCATTTTCACTACTTGCAAAAGGTTGTATTCTATATAAGAGATTCATGTGAAGGGAATATGGTGTTTTAAATATTTAAATGCCATAGGGACTACTTAATTTCCATGTTTGGCCTCATAATTCCATGTTTAGATCAAATTTTCAATCCATTGTCATACTCAGTCAGCTATTTACCCACTTCTACTTGCAATCATGGTGAAGTACATGTATGGGGCCTATATAACATGTTCACAAAGTTGTGATTAAATTTCCAAAGCCTTGGTATGTATTTTATCAATATGGAGTAGTAATTTTAGAATTCAAATGGTTGAGAGAATATTGTAACAGTCATGTTGAACACTTTCACACAATCTATCATGGACATATTCATCTATAGGTGCCATGGAGTGGAAATGTCATGTTGAAATAAAGTTTTGACTTTTTATAAATATTCACATGTTTAATGGGATCCATTTTGAAATTTTAAAAAGATATAATGGTTGTTGGAGTCTCATATACCATGAGTTTAGTTCATAACCTTGTTCACTGCCTGTAAGTAACTCACACACAGCTTCAGGTGTCCTCATAAGACCAGTCATGTTGGAAGGGAGTAATGATAAAGAGGAGATTATAGTTTAAATCCTTGAGAGATATATAAAACCATGAAAGGATGAAAATAAGTGCATTTTTCACACTTATCACTCACTACCTATAATTTTTTATTCTCTACCTATATGTGAAAATACACACCTATAGGTGGCATAATAGAATTATGAAAGTCTTTGTATGAGGAAGTTGGGTATGGTAATATTTACCTTAAATGTTAGCATGTGGTTAATCATGAAAATACTTATGTGGAGTATCAAATGGGTAGTTATAATTTTAAAACATCTCTTAAGAGGTAGTGATTGAATTCTGGAACATAATCCCCAAAATGTCAAAATAGAGCTCCCTATCATTTGGTTGATATATTATAATAGGGCCATCAATATTTTTGAGGAATACTAACGGTTAAACCTAGTATAATATACATAGGAGAATACTTATAAAAAATTTTAGGGGAAGATGATCAATGGATATTGGTTTTTTGGAGGCCCAAAGTTGTGCTTTTATATACTAAATCTAGGCAATAGTATCTATAGGTTTTGAAGGTAAAAAGTGATCTTAATACTTCAAGGTGATAGTAAGGAATATTATCATGTTTTTAATGGAATTATGGAGTAGAATACACACCAATGAACACAAATATCATTAGGATAACATTTATATACTATGTTCTAAGCCCTATTATCACCTATAGAGGTCCTTTCATTTGAAAATATTTACCTACAACAAACTATTGACCTCTACATCATTCATAAAAAGGTCTCAAGCATGGAGTAAATATAATTTTTAGATAGTGGAGGATGATTTAAAATTATTCATAGTCTCCTAACGTTATATGTAATTATTTTCCATGATAGTATCCACTTATAGGACCCCACATAATTAACTGTAGTTGATTGTGAGGGGTAGAGAGCAAATGAATTGGGTTTATTGAGGTGTATATAGCCCAAAAATGAAAAAAATGAGTCCAAAAAGGTATAATATAGTCCTAAGAGACTCTATGGACGTATATAAACATTTTTTCAAGGTCCAACTAGGTAGGATCATCTACAAGGGTCCTTTTCAAGTAAGAACATAGTTTGTAGTTTAAGACAGTCAATTGGAGGAGTATGTAATGAGAAGTGTTGGAGGGGTATAAGATAATAAATGTGTTTGGAAGACCTCAAAAATGATTGAATACATTTAAATTATCTTTTTATAGTGGAAATTAAGAGATAAATAACTCAAACTACGTAATACATAGTTTGAAGGAACCCTACACAGTCTACCTCTTCTGGGAGTCTATCTTGGAGATATAAGGAGTTAGGAGGTCTATTGATAAGACAAAGAGTTTGAATTTTCATAGAAAATATTTTGTACTTTATTAATCCCATAAAAAATTAAAATTTTATAAGTAAATATGGGAAGTACCCTCTATTTTGTCTCAGACAGAGGGTAGTTCCCTTTATGCACAAACTAGCAGGTTTGAGAAAAGGTGATAAATGGATGGACCAGGAGTCAAAGAAACATTTAAATAAGGTTTAAAATTTTGAATAAAACCTATAAAAAACATGGAAACATCTCATAGATGGAGGAATCCCAATAGGATGGCCTAGACCCTTAAACCTACAGGTAAGCCTATTAGGCATGGTTAGGCCTAGAAGCCAAATGGAGAGTCACTTTCAGTTTTCATATGAGATGAGAATTATAAAATATTATATAATGTTTTTTGGGTCATAATATATTTGTCTGATATTTTGGATTTCATTAGAAACCATAAGGAAAGCCACTCTGGTTCAGAGCTACATTAGACCTATGTAAAGTGGAGAAACAAGCTCGATAGGCTAGTTTTGAATGCTCATATATTTTTTGAGGATGTGCATGGAGTTTAGGGGAGTTTAGAGAGGTTATAATTCATATTTATATTTTATATAATGTATTTTTTTTCAATTCAAACATCTTATCTTTATGAATAAAGCTTAAGGTTAGAAAGCACTCAAAACCCTTGTTAAACCCTTGGAAGGACCTGATTGGGAAAACAAGGATAGATATGCATCAAAATAGATCATAATGGATTTTTAAATTATTTGATACTATATATTACTCTCCAAAGAAAATTTTCATCCACTTGAGGTTTTTCATACTTGTACGAATAGGGTACAAAATTGGTTATTTTGACTATTATGTGAATTGTGTAGGTTATAAAAGGTTTCAATAGATGAAATAAACTTATGAAGGATGATTGAGACTTAAAATAACTCCCCATGCAAATTTATTTATTTATAATAACTATTATTAACCTAAAAAAGAGCTCTCATCTCAGCCAATCAAAACTGGCATAGTGAACATGGTGGTGAGAAGTGTGAAAACTTCAAGTGAAAGTAATTTTAAGGTGTTTATGATGACTATAAGGAAATGGAGGGTATTTTAAAGTGTCATACACTCTATTTTATTAATTTTCATGGAAAAATAATTCCTTTTTGGAATCCAAGTGTGATGGGTGAGTGCAAAAGGAGTTTCTTTGACTACAGGCAATGATGGCTAACTTCTAGAAGAGTAAAGGTGATCAAGAATGAAAAAAATGTATGAAGAAGAATATATAAATCCATTACCTCTCATTATAATTATTATACCTATCCCTAATCATTTTTGGGACATTTAAATAGGGCTAAATCATGAAGGTAATTTTTTGAGCCAATAAAGGGAAATTCAAGATACATTTCAAGAGTTTCATGACTTGGGAAGCAATTTGTCTCTTCTAACCTTGAATGGTATATTTAAAACCATATTATCATACATAAGTAACTAATTATTTTATAATGTCAAGTGTCTTTGTGACCTTTGGAGTTATTTCCTCTCTCTCTCTCTCTCTCTCTCTCTCTCTCTCTCTCTCTCTCTCTCTCTCTCTCTCTCTCTCTCTCTCTCTCTCTCTCTCTCTCTCTCTCTCTCTCTCTCTCTCTCTCTCTCAAGTTCTATAAGAACTAGCCATTTTGGCCTTTGTAAATTATGCTCCACCTGAGTATGGTGAAGCCTTACTCATTTGCATAAAATGGATCAATAGATACTATTAATTTTTACCTCTTTCATGACTATTCATATTATTTTCAGTTTGATGATTGATTTTGCTTAGTGATGACTTGTTGTTTCCTTAGCATTATTGTTTCATTCTCTCACCTATTTGCAGTAGGAAAGCTTCTTCTTGTAGGGCATGTGAAGTGTTATATTGATGTGTCAAGGTTGAGTTAGTTAGTATATTCAAATAGTGCCATCCTAGACCTATTTTATATTACTCCTATCTTAAACATTCATCATAACCTCATAATGAAATATTAATTTGAGAAGATGTAGATTGGAGAACTGTATGTTTGGTTAGTCCCTTGTTATCATGTGTAACATGCATCTAGTTGGTAGTCATAAAATATTTTGGTGTATAATTCACTAATTAGATGTATATGAAATCATAAGACAAAATTATAAATCAAATCTCCAACTGTATAAAAAATAAGGACAATAATTAAGCAATGAAACTATAAATTAACATGATAAAGAAACTAAAGTAAACAAAAACATTTATACCTAGGTGATCCTCATGCCAATAAAAGTTTGAGTTATCATAAAAACTCATCTCAACCTCCTCTTCTTATGAAATTTACTCCTCATCATCTCCCCCTAGTCTTCTTATACACCCTGACCCCCTCCTCCATTTGCTCTAGCCATTACCTATTGTTATTGTGGTGGCTACTATGTTGGTGCCTAATACTACTATTGACCTCCCACTGGCACTCCAATTGGTATAACCATAGTATCACCACTAGTATGCCACATCCACTTCCTACTACAAGTATAATTTTAGTTTAAAATCCTCTCATACTCACCCCACTCCTATGATAAATGTCCCTAGTGTAATGCCACCCCAATCTCCCCAATCTCCCCAATCTATCATCCTTACTCTCTCAACTATCTTTGAGTATTGTCAATGACATAGGGAGATTAGATGCATTTAATAGTCTAAACTAATGAGGAAATTTATTTAAAGGGTGTAACTCTACTTGAAATCAACTATCTCTGACCTTCCATACACTCTCATAAGATTCATGAGTATTTACCTTATTTTCCCATATTCTTACCATGTCATAATATGACTGATCCACCCAATCTAATGTTATTAGTATACCTAATACTTGAGCTAAGGGCTTAAATTGTGTCATACCTATCCATGGTGATGCTATGATATCTTACACATCTCTAACTAGAACTTATTGTTAGTAAGGGAGCATCTGGTCATATACCAAACTCATGATGAGTGTCGAATGGATGATGGACATAAATACCAACCTAGTAATATGGTACATATCTCTATAGGTCCCCACTATAACCTCTTGAGACCATGAAAATTATTTCTCTTCTCCTTGATATCCCTAATGATAGGTGACCAACTATAAAATAGTTGATTAGTCCCTTTCTTTACCACTAGTCAAGAGGCAAGGATCCCTATAATCACCTTGTGAAGGGTCAATATCACCAAGCCCTCCACCTATACCACTCTAACCCTATAATTCACAACTAAATTGGGTGTTCCTACATCATTAAAGTAATACACTAAACTCAAATCCTCCCCCTATCCATGGCCTCTCTCAAGGTCATGATTTGGCATGTTATTGATAAACCCAATATATGGTAAACATCTATAAGAGTGATCATCCATTCTCTTAGGGACTATATAAGCCATAAAGTATTTTGATCAACATCCAAATATGTTAATTTTTTTCATATAAACCTATTCAATGGGGAAATAATCCCCACATGTGATATCTTGAGAATCCCTCTCCTATCTATTGTCCCCAAAAATGAGTGACATTTTTGGGACAACCTATGAACTATTTTGGGTTCAACAAACCAAAAACATCTCTCCCCTTTTCAAAAATTGTTCTAAGCATTCGAGTTATTCATTTTTTAAAGCTTTTCTAGAAATCTACGGACTCAACATATTTGAAATTTGCAAGGTTTAATAGGTTCAAAGGCTTCTACCGGTGAGTTCAATCAAAAGAACAAGTTTCCAACACTTAGTCATTCCCAAGATTGGCTCGATACCTTGGTTCAATTAAAAGAATTCAATCAGCGAGCTTCTAAGCACCATTAAACCTTGAACCAAAAAGGTTCAAGGGTTCAATGGGTTCAAAGTTCAATGTCGTCGAAAAGAGTTGAACGCACCCATCAAAGTTCAAATTTTAACCACTTCAAAGTTCCATGGCTTCAAACACTTAACAAATAATGAAGGCTTGAACCATTGAACTGTTGAACCTTGAACCGCTTTGGTTTAACGAGTTCAACAACCAAGTAGTTCAATACACTAGGTTCAAAAGATTAAAAAGACTTAGCCAAATAATGAAGAATGGATTGATTGAACCATTGAACCAAAAGGTTCAGGGAGTTCATAGGTTCAATTAGTACGATGAAGATCAAAGAGCTTAGAAAGAACAAGTGATGGATAAAGGATGAACCAATGAACCGATTGAACCTTGAACCGAAAGAGTTAAAATTTCAATGGCTCATGGGTTCAAAGGTTTAAAGGTGGCCTCAGTCAAGGAAAAAAGTAGCAAATAGGTGGTTCAACGGATGGTTTAAATAAGGAGTAGGAAAGCAATTAAACCATGAAGCGATGGAACAAAAGAGACAAAATGAACTAATGTACTTTCAGCAAGTTCAAAGGTTTAAGGTTTAACATGGTTCAAGTGGCTAGTAACCATTGATAGCCCCATGGATGTTAAAATTAAATTAAGGGAATATCTATTGAAATTTAAATAAAGCACATAACTTAAAGGAAGAACCAAGTGACTGATCGAAAAGATAGCCCGTGAGCTCAAATCACAACAAAAAGAGACCAAGCTGGAAAAGACAAAAGTAGAAGAGGGAAAAGCCCAAAATATCTACATAGAAGTAATTTCAGTAGGTGGAATAGTCCACTAAGCAGGTATTTTGGCTTGCAAATTAAGGACACAACTTGTTTTTCCTTCCATGAAGTAAAGACAAATTGGACAGTTGCGCAGACATCAAGGAAAGGACTAGACAGTCCATACCAAAGAAGAGACATATTAGAGTAATGGACATGTCATAGTTATGGCAATATATTGTTCCCAGCATGGTCCCTCCAGACAAAACTAAAGGTGCATTGAAGATGTTGACTGCAACATGGGCCATCCCATGGGAAAGAATGCCCAGCCTTGCATAGTTGCTATAAGATTGTAATTTCTCTCATTAGTAAAGGGGACTTTTCATTTTTATAGGATTAAAACTCTACCCAGTTGAAAGGAGAATACTAAGACTTTGAGCTCAGATTGTAATTTCATTTCATTTTATCTGAATGAGAAAGCAAGTTATTCACAGACTTTGTGCTGCTTTGGCTCGTATCATTTTAGGAGATTATTCTTATGTCTATCTTTTGAATGTGTTCTTATTTATTTAATTTGGCAAGTAGATTTAGTGAAAGTAAAAATGAAGGTGTCCTAAAGCCAATTGTGGGAAGACTTTATGCTTTCACAATTGTTTTTAGCGTGTGTTTTTCTTTTCTTTTTGTGTTGAGGATTCTAGGATGACTTTGTGCCCCCATTATCCTTTGTGTTATACTCTTTAGGTAGTTGAGGTGGAAACTTTTTGTTCTATTTCATCCTACTAGTTATTTCACCCTTTTGTCACTAGTTAATTTTACTACCTAAAAGAAACTCCTGTTGTTCCCTGCAAGAACACTTCTAAAAGAAGAGAAGTGCCTTCAGTGTTTCCACTAGGATTTTTCTCCTTTGTGTTTTAACATCATCTCTAAAAGAAGAGAGATGGATGATGTTTCTACCCCTAAGTGTTATTTCCAGCTTATATTTATATAGTATATAGCTCCTACATATTTATAAGGAACCTCCCCTTGATGAGAGGAGAGATTTTTCAACCTCTGATGTAGTAAACCTACACACTGGGCCGACCAATCTCCTTTATTGTGGATGATAAGACCTATTTTACTCAATCAGACTACTGACTGACAAAATATTCACCCAATAGTCTTTTTGGTGACTCCGCTAGGGAAGAGCATGTAGTTTGAAGTCTCAAGCTTCAAGCTAAAGTAGATCCTACTCTTTTCCATTTTTGTTCTGCAATCTGGCAACTCCATGTTATACCAAAAGCCAAAAATCCCAAGGTGTTATTGACCCTAATTTTGAGTTGTTGTAGTAGAGTAATTTTGAGTTGTTCTTCCACAACCTCACCTTCAATGAACTAGGAGTCTTCCTCCTAGCCCTACCAGGTCACCAATACAAGGTAGAGCTTCTTTTTCTACTACTAGCAAAGCTTTGCCTATCCATTCTCCACCCAGATTTGTGATCCCACTTTTACATAATCAAATAATGGCTCAAGGCCCTTAGGGTAAGTCATTTGGTCCACTAAATTTAACTCCACCTCTGCATGAGCTTCCATGTAGTTTAAGGAATAATTTCCCCAAATTCTTTGGTGATGGGAAATTTCATCCTGATGAACACATTGTAGCTTTCAACATAACTTATGGCCTCATAGGGGTGGAATTTGAAGACATATCAGTCAAGCTATTCATGGAGACACTACAAGGCACTACTAAAAACTAATTCTACCATCTACAAGCTTGATCAGTGACTGATTGGGACACTCTTAAAGATAAATTTGAATCCAGGTTCAAACCTATAGAAGATGCACATGCCTTACTAACCCAGATCACACAGATGAAGAAGGAGCCCAATGAACCTATGAGGGAATTCATTTCTAGGTTCAACAAGCTGAGGCACAGGATTCCCATGGTCACCTAGCCAACACCTTAGAATCTCAAGTGTTTCTTCATCAACTCACAGTTGCTTGAAGTGAGTTTATTGCTAAGACAGGCTAGACACATAGATCTTGTTACTGCTCAGGACTTGGCTACTGAGGTAGAAGATGACCTTATCCTGGTAGGAAAGATAAGGAGAGACCCTAATAAAGTTAAATCCTCTTCATCTTCTGAATACTCCCCTTTAGCCACCACTAATCCAATGGTGCAAAAGCTATCAAATGAATTGCTGGTCCTTAGAAGTCAAATGGCCCAAGTTATGTCTACTCCTCCTAATTGAGATATGCTAAGGAGGACATTTCAGAATTAGGTGTACCAAGGCAATGCTATTAGGAATCAAGGGCAGCCAAATCATCTTTCTCCCCCATAGAGGAACCTCACCCTTAAAGCACCTCTAACCAACTCAGCAGTTGGATATCTAGAAATTGAACATGATTTCTCTTTCTAACCTGAGTTTGATCAAGAAAATGATGTTGATCTCTTCATGAAGGGTTAAGAAGAGTTAGCTGATGACTCCCACATTAGTTTCCTGAATTATCAAGATGAACCCAAAGGTGAAGGTAATGCAACTGAGGGTTCATATGTTGTATTCACCTAGTCCAAGAATCAAATAGCTCAACCAACTGATAAGGAGAAAGTAGAGGAGCAACCTCAACCAATAGTTTCAATTGCTAAGCAGGGATCCACTCTTCCTTTCTAGCCAAAGGACCCAGTGATTATAAGAAAGGTAATTACCTCAAATGCCCCTACACTTTCTACTTCAAATTTATAGTCCAGTCCTCCCCCTTCTAAAAATCAAAAGAATGAATTTCCATCCTCTACTCTTGGCTCATTCCAAACATTTGACATAGCTGACCACATAAAAAAACCAAAATTCAAATGTCTGAATTTGAGTTCCTGTAGTCCAATCTTGAGCAATTGGACAAGTTGGTTCAATGTGTCAAGAACCAAACCATCCCTGCAAGACAAGAGGTTAAGAAAGTAACTCATGATCCCCCAAGGAACATGTCCATCCCAAATAATCTTGTCATTACTCCTCCTACTACCCCTGGGAAAATAGATCCTTTTTATGTTTCCCTATTGATAAATGGTCACTAGCTCAATAATTACATCATTGATTTTAGGGATGCAGACAATTTCATGCCTACTAAAGTGGTAGAATCTCTTGGATCTCACACTGACCAAGATGTTTAGGAGATGTTTCTCCATGGAGAACAAACAAGTGCCACTACTGGGGCAAATTAAAGACACCCAATTTGCATTTATTGCCTTTTCAGACAAGCAAATCAAGATGACTGTCCTAATGGCTAACGTCCCAGCATCATATGGCATCCTTCTTGGGTGGAACTTTTGTAAGGATGTTGGAGGGGAATTAAGCATGGACTTATCTTAGGCAAGAATCCCTATGAAAGGTGTAATGCAGAGGTTGCTTCCTGAGAAGGAGGCAAAATATGTTGTCACTTAGACATCAAGGCCTAAAGCTCAAAATTTGTTTGAGTCTTCAGGTAGAGGTAATTATTTTTTGTCTACTGAAGACATTCATGTTTTAGTAGATGAAAATCCTTTAGGTGATGATATAGGAATTGGTTAAGATGGAACAACACCAAGTATGCCTGATAGTGCCAATCATTGGCAGGTGTTAAATGGGAACAATCAAATCATGTGCTGGACTGAACCAGAAGAGCAACCAATTATGGTAATGGACCATGTTGTTGTGCATCAAAATTAGGAAAAGGAACTCTTTGCCAAGAGATAAAAGATTCATGGTTTTTGGATTAAAAGTCAAGTCTTGCTATGGGGCAAGAGGAGAAAACCAAAGGGAGGACACAAAAAATTGGTTTCCTGGTGGAGAGTTCCATTCACCCATCACTGAATCTAGGGAGAAAATGGCTTCTTGCTAGTTTATCAAGATAAAGCACCATTTTCACTACCTCTCAGGGGGTAGCATCTGAAGTACTTCAATTCTTGAAGTACCAGATAAGTTCACTTGTACATATATATATCTATATAGTCTTTGTTTCCACTTTGTGTTGTTCATTTTCATTTTTTTGAGCCTTTTTTTTTGGGTAGCATGACTCCGTATCCCAATGGCACACTTCAACGCATTGGAGATTCTAGTTTCTACTCCCCTCAGCTGTTCCAAGTTCTCAACTAAAGGAGGTTCCCCAACTAGAGCTAGTTGTTGTCCCCAAAAATGAGTGACATTTTTGGGACAACCTATGAACTATTTTGGGTTCAATAGACCAAAAACATCTCTCCCCTTTACAAAAATTATTCTAAGCATTTGAGTTCTTCATTTTTCAAGTCTTTTCCAGAAATCTACAGACTCAACATGCTTGAAATTAGTAGGGTTCAATAGGCTCAAAGGCTTTTGTAGGTGAGTTCAATAAAAAGAACAAGTTTCCAACACTTAGTCATTCCCAAGATTGGCTCGATACCTTGGTTCAATCAAAAGAATTCAATCAGCAAGATTCTAAGCACCATTGAACCGTTGAACCTTGAACCAAAAAAGTTCAAGGGTTCAATGGGTTCAAGGTTCAATGTCGTCAGCAAGAGTTGAGTGCACTCATCAAAGTTTAAAGTTCAACCCCTTCAAAGTTCCATGGCTTTAAACACTTAACAAATAATGAAGGCTTAAACTGTTGAACCATTAAATTTTGAACCACTTTGGTTTAACGAGTTCAATGACCAAGTGGTTCAATGCACTTGGTTCAAAAGATCAAAAAGACTTAGCCAAATAATAAAGAATGGACCAATTGAGCCATTGAACCATTGAACCAAAAGGTTCAACGAGTTCACAGGTTCAAAGGTTTAATCATTACGATGAAGATTAAAGAGCTTAGAAATAATAAGTGACAGATAAAGGATGAACTAATGAACCGATTGAACCTTGAACCGAAAGAGTTCAAAGTTTAATGGTTCATGGGTTTAAAGGTTCAAAGGTGGCCTTAGTCAAGGAAAGAAGTAGCAAATAGGTGGTTCAATGAATGGTTCAACCAAGGAGTGGGAAAGTGATTGAATTAGGAAGCGATGGAACACAAGAGATAGAATGAACCGATGAACCAATGAACCAATGTACTTTTAGCAGGTTCAAAGGTTTAAGGTTCAATATGGTTCAAGTGGCTAGCAACCATTGATAACCCCATGGATGTCAAAATTAAAGTAACAGAATATCCATTGAAATTCAAATAAAGTGTAGAACTTAAAGGAAGAACCAAGTGAGTAACTGAAAAGATAGCTCGAGAGCTCAAATCATAGTAGAAAGAGACAAAGATAGAAAAGACAAAAGCATAAATAGGGAAACGCCTAAAATATCTATGTAGAAGTAATTTTAGTAGGTGGAATAGTCCACTAAGTAGGTATTTTGGCTTGTAAAGTAAGGACAGGGCCTATTTTTTCTTCCATGAAGTAAAGACAAATTGGACAGCTGCACAGACATCAGGGAAAGGACCAAATAGTCCATACCAAAGAAGAGACATATTAGAGGAATGGACATGCCATAGTTATGGCAATACACTATTCCCAACATGGTCCCTCTAGACAAAATTGAAGGCACATTGAAGACATTGACTGTAACATGGGCCATCCCATGGGAAAGAACGCCCAGCCTTGCGTAGTTACTATAAGATTGTAACTTCTCTCATTAGTAAAGGGGACTTTTCATTTTTATAGGAGTGAAACTCTACCTAGTTGAAAGGAGAATACTAAGACTTTGAGCTTAGATTATAATTTCATTTCATTTTATCTGAATGAGAAAGCAAGTTGTTTGCAGACTTTGTGTTGCTTTGGCTTGTATCATTTTAGGAGATTATTCTTATGTATGTCTTCTAAATGTGTTCTTATTTATTTAATATGGCAAGCAAATTTAGTGAAAGTAATAAGGAAGGTGTCCTAAAGCCAACTGTGGGAAGCCTTTGTGCTTTCACAATTGTTTTCAGCATGTGTTTTTATTTTCTTTCTGTGTTAGGATTTTGGGATGACTTTGTGCCCCCATTATCCTTTATGTTATACTCTTTGGGCAGTTGAGGTGGAAACTTTGTGTTCTATTTCATCCTACTGGTTACTGCACCCTTTTGTCACTAGTTACTTTTACTATCTAAAAGAAACTCTTGCTATTCCCTGCAAGAACACTTCTGAAAGAAGAGAAGTGTCTTCAGTGTTTTCACTAGAATTTTTCTCCTTTGTGTGTTACCATCATCTTTGAAAGAAGAGAGATGGATGATGTATTCTACCCCTGAGTGTTATTTTTAGCTTATATTTATATAGTATATAGCTCTTAAGTATTTATAGGGAACCTCCCCTTGATGAGAGGAGAGATTTGTCCACCTCTAATGTAGTAAACCTGCACACTAGGCCGACCAATCTCCTTTGTTGTGGATGATAAGACCTATTTTTCTTAATCAAACTGCTGACTGACAAAATATTCACCCAACACTATCCAACATAACTAATTCCTTGACTATCAATTATCTTAGAAATCTCAAAATCCACTCTTGGTCTTGTTGAGGTCAACATACTCCCATTTATAAAAAATAGGGACCCTTGTGCAAACTTTAAACCTTAACACTGAAAGCTTGATATGTTTTACATAATATTAGTATTTTTAGATCATCCATGCCTAATCTTCAAATTGGTTCATTTTTTTGTGGTTTTGATTTAACCTTGCGTAATGTTTCTAAAAGTAGGCACTCATGTCTTAAGTTGTAAGTTTTATGGAGCTCTTATTAATGGATCATTATGGGATGTTCATAGTTTTACCCCTATTTAGGCTTTTACTAGCCTTTAGTTTGTAAGAACTCACATTTAGATTCATGTTTTTGAAACCCTCCTTTAGAAACCCCTAGCTAGACCCTTGGTTCAAATTTAGATTTGGTGGGATAAAATTTAGTAGGAACATTTTTAAACTAAATTTAAACTTAAGCCTAATTGTAGACACCAATATTGTGTCGACCCCCCTTGGTCCACTTCTAAACATTTACACACTTTATTAATTTAAAATAAACAACTTATTTTAAATTATGACCTCACTTAGACACCTCACCATGACACCTCACCTAGATACCTTGCCCTAAGACCATTTCCTACCCTATGAGTCACCCTGAGACTAGGTCATCTACCCATGACCTATTCTCACTCCATTCCAACCTCCTAACTAACTCTCGTGCCTAATAAACCCATTTATTGACCATTATCCAATGGAAAATGCACTTGGCGGATGGAGAAATGGGTAAAGGGATAAAAATAACCCTTTTACCCATTCTCTAGCCGTCGACGTTGGTCAACTGTCGATCGACATCGATGGGATAGCTGACATCGGTTAATTAAACTGAGTTCTAACATTGAGCTTAAGCCTGAATCTTAAATCTCTCTCTTTCTCTCTAGCCCCAGACTCTTGGATATCGATGTGCATGCTCTGAGACCAAGCATCAGACTTTGACTTTCACTCTCCTGGGTACATAAACTCTACACAAGTCACTCTATATTGGATTGGAACATTGCACGAGGACCTCGACATCAGCCACAAGTAGAGCTAAGTATTCTTGTCTTATTTTAGTATTTAGAATACATTAGTAATTAGTTTCTATTTAATATTTCTAAATACTATCAACCAGACTTGACTTCTTCCTAGACAAGCTAAAAATCCTTCCTCATATTCTTATCCTCTTTTCACACCTACCCTCTACCTTTGCCTCTCCTCAGACCTTATACATCTCCTTACAACCCTACACAAACTGTTAAACTCCCAGACTCTTTTGTTGACCACAAACATAATGCTGAAACCCATCCAAAGCCCATTGCCCCTATCGACATCAATAGAATAACTAACGTTGGCATCATTGACCAACCAACCTAGATAGGACTACCGACATCGGTGACTATGATAGACTGATTGCAAAGAATAGGTACACATTTTCTTTATTTGTCTTTCTTAGTCTTTCACCATTTTCTTTATACAACACTCTTTTTGTCAAATAGTGGACTATCATCCCTTAAGGAAGGTTTTACACTTTTGAGACTGAGCATATAGCTTGGCAATCTACCATATCTTTGTCTAACATTTTCTTTGTGTGAGTTTTTTTCTTATCTATAGGTGTCTTTCTCCACATCCAAAGAAGAACTCCTACAACACTTGGATATGGTGCGCAACTTAATTTGGGTAATGTACAAACCCCTAACTCTTAACTTTAGTTTCTTCTTCTTCTAAATGTAAAAAGCATAAAACATAGAGAAACATTCTGGCGCACCCGGTGGGACCCTAGAGTTTTCCTTGGGTTCATTTCTTCTAAAAAGCAAACTTTCATATAGGTGCATTAGGAAAAAATTATCTTCTTGTATCCTTTTCTTCTATCTCTTTATTTCAAAAAGAAACCATTAGCACAAGTTAAAAAGAACATCTTTCTCTTTCTTCTTGTCACTTTTTGCCTATATCTTAGAGTAGTGAAAATTCATACTCTTAACATTTTCTCCACTTGTTTGCATCTAAACAAAACATTTCAATTTGGGTTAAAAAATAATTGCATTTCATTCTTGCTTGAATGCATACTTAACCCTCTCACTTAGTAATTAAAAGCGCATTATGAATAAAGTGTAGTACACAAATATTACACAACCAGACCACAAGCACATCAAATTAAACACTTAAACATACTTGAGACAAGGCCCGTCTAGGATTTCATCACCTAATAGATACCTTACCCTTCTTGGCTATCCTACTTGGACTTCACTACCAAGGGGAGGACCCACTCTATTCTCTGGTAGAGTATAAACTATAGGCAAAGTATATATTGGCTAAGTGGCCCAACTCTGCTCTGGGTTCATGAAGTGAAGGGAGCAAGCCCCCAGCACCAGGCCATGTATGGAACCTAACATAGATTTTTGAGCACCAAAACATAACCTGAAACCAACCATAGACTTCCTCTTTAGGACCCGTTCTAAAAGCCCAATTCCCAAACACATTCTTCTAAGGCATAAGCCACCACAACTCTAAAATTTATTCTTAGGAATTTAATGTTTAGAGGTTGCTTGCCATCATCTATTTTTCTATTTTTATCTTGTTTTTTGAGCTGGTAAGGTCACATTTTGAGGTCTGAAAACAACTCAAAATTTCTCTTTCTTTTAAAACATATTAGTTTTTTGTGTTTCTAGAAATACACAAAAACTGACATCAATTTTTCCACCGATGTTAGCAACTCAGATTCACCAATACCAGTTATTATACCAACCTTGGCAACATTTCATAACTGACATCAGTTATAAAACTGACATCGGTCACTGTCAAAAAATTTCTCTCCAAACAACAAGCTTAAAATTTGACTTTTTTGCTGTCAAACAAAAATTTTGGGATTCTAAAATTGAAACACATATTTTTTAGAACCTAAACACATTTTGCCTTGGATGGTTTTAACACGTAGTCAAGCTAAAACTCTTGTTGACCACGCAAGGTAACAACCACTTCCACCTTCGCCCTTTACACCAAGTCCTCTAATGGAGTATACTTCAGACACTGAGCGTACTCCTATCCAACCTACCCCAAATCAACCTCTTATTATTCTTGTAGGGGATCAAGACTTTGAGAGATTCCTTGACCTCAATGTTAAGGCTCTCCAACACTATCTCGTAAGAAGCCAAACATGAGATCCTTCAGGTAACCCTATTTATGGGATGCCAACTTCCTTAGTTGAAACGACAATAATATCAATAGCCTCTGTTACCTAGCCTATGGTCACTTAGGCCATTACCTCAACTAGTAACCCAACCATGGCCAATGTTTAAGATTTAGCCTCTCCTTCTATTTTTGGAACTACCTTCATCAGGGTTTCTGTACCCCCTCAACCACAAACAATTCAACCAAGTTCTACACCTTTCCAGAACTTGGTTGTCTCTATCCCACCCACTCTTGCACCCATAAATACAAGAGTGAATACCTATTCTCTAACTAGTGTTGCCACCATCCAACCACCTTTGGCAGCATCCAGTCAAGTTGTGCCCTCCAACTTCATGGCACAACCTCCCTTAACCTCAACATCAATCCCTATGACAAACTACAAATATGTGGTGCCTATACAAACACAACCAAGTATGTCATATGCCCCTCCCAATGTCTTTCTAGTACCTTACAACCTATGGGGTGCACCACCTACCAATCCATTAGCCGATATAATCAAGATGCTGATGGATAAGATGTCTAATCTTGAGACATCTATTTCGGGTTCAAGGAGTGTTCTTTCATATGAACAAATCTATAATGAACCTATCCATCCTTAGGTCCCTATTCGACCATATCCTAGCTAGTGGGAGCTCCCAAAATTTACTCATTTTCAGAGTAAAGAGGACCCACAACAACATCTATGAGTGTTTAGACACGCTTGCTACCTTATAGCACATGATGATGCATTGTTACTTTACACATTTCCCATGTCACTTTCTGGTGCCACCCTTGATTGATATAGTTCTATTACCAGTCACTCTCTCTTTACCTTCACTCAATTAGCTTAGTTATTCCTTGACCACTTTTCAATCAACATCACTAAAAAGGTCTCCATCACAGACCTATATTCTATTAGACAATTCGACGATGAGTCAATAGTTGACTTTGTTGCCCGTTAGAGAGGTCTGATCAACCAACTCTCCTTTTTATTACCTCAACTTGAGCTCATTGAGCTCTTTTCAAGAAGATGTGCCAAACACATCTCATCCACTTTGTGGGTTCAAACTTTTTGCACATTTGATGAAGCTTTCACTATGGCCCAAAAGATTGAACTTCATGCAGTTGAACAGGATAAGGTCAAATTGCATAGCACAAATACTAATGCAAAATCCAATGACCCTTTATCTTCCAAATCTTCTTCTTCCCATTCCAAGTCCAAGGGATCAACAAATGCTATGGTACTTAGATCATCATCTTCTACCACAACTAACCAATCTGAGCCTTCCACATCACAAAGCATCATAAGACAATTCCAACAATAGTATATACAGTGTCAATACACTCCAATAGGAGAACCATACACTTCCGTAATGGATAAAATAGTAAAGTAGGGGGTCCTCAATATCCCTCAAATTAGACCACCCCAATTTGACCCCTCAAAAGCCATCCCTGCATGGTATAGGGAAAATGACTTTTGTAACTATCATCGTGTCAAGGGTCATGACACAGATAATTGCAAAACCTTCAAAAACATTATTCAAGACATGTTAGACAAAGGTGACCTTATTTTGGATAACCCAAATGCATCGGCTAACCAAAACATGGATGTCTTTAGACAACCATTCCCTAACCATCTCCCTAGTCAAAATAATGTTTAGACCATGGCTGATGACCTCCAAGAGCACAATATATGCACTATCAACATGGTTTCTCTTTTTATTCCTAACCAACCTCTCCCACAGTCTGAAGAGGTTAGTCAACCCATTCCTCCACCATGAGTAGAAGAGCCTATTTTACCCATATCACCTCCACAACATCAAACACCTCATCTACCCATTCTTTTAACTCGTGAGGAACTCATGAGGAACCCATATTACTTCTTCCTCTTGCCCCCACCTTCCCTCTTCTTCTACCATTGGAAGAAGTTACCATTCATACCTTAAGCCCTCGTGTAAAAGAGGCCATCATCCCTCTACTTCACCCTTTAGAAGAGCCTTCTTCTCCTATTTGTCCTCCACCAATGGGGGATAGTCCTCCATCCACCCACCTTTCACATGAAGGAGAGTCTACTTTAACCTCTCCCATATTGGAAGACGCTTTGACGATACCAACACCACTAGCCCCACCCTCATCCTTCCTATTACCAATGGAGGATCATACTTTCCATGCCCCTAGACCACAAGTGGAAGGCATGATCATCCCTGCACTCTATCCTCTCGAAGAGCCACATTCTCCAATCCCTTCTCTGTCGAGAAAAGAACTCGTGGCCTCACCCACTTTGGTCGAGGAAGATCCAGTGATGGTTTTCTCTCACCTTTGGCTGGAGATCACTGTGTCTAACACTTTTTTTCTCTCATGATCACCTAACTCCTTTAAAAGACCAACTACAAGACCTCACACGACGTCACCTAAATCATTTTCTCGATTGGTAGAAAACTTAGGATTTCTCCATTCTATTAACCTAAAACATGAGGCACTATGGGAGCGACTTAAGGCTCCTTATCTTACACAACCCACTTCGACTACCAACCCTTTTGAATTAAATCATCTCATAGTCTCTAACAAGAATCAAGTTTCTACTTTTAAATCTTTAGAAGCTCAACCATCCACACCTAAACCCAAACCCTCACAAGCATCCATCATATTGAAATAGGTTAAATCTCTCAGTGTTCACCCCATATCAAACCTCACACACCCACAAGTGAAGGTAGATTTGAACCTCACCCCATACAATAGTAGTCCTCACACTAAACTAATGAAGGCTACTAAACTACGTCAGAGAACTCCTCCCCCACCTTCACCATTACCTTCTATCTTAGGTCCACATCTTTCCACCTTACTAGGAGTGCTCCCTACTCCAACACCTCACAAAAACAAATCATCTCCATTACTCCCTCTACCCATCAAACATATATTTTCTCCAAAAAATTTGACACCTCTCAACATGAAAGTGCCATCTACGTGAGTGGCCACACCACCAACCAGAAAGGTGGAATGAAAAACTCCTCTTACAACTAAACAGAAGTTGTCAACCCTTACTACAAAAAAATGCATAAACCCATTAGTGGGTTCCTATGCTTTGCTATTACACCAATTGTTGCAGTCTTCTAACATCACTCTCCCACCCATTAAACCATTTCAACCTCTCAGACCAAAACCATCTTGGTTCGATGACACTAAAATTTGTGCATATCATCACACACCTGGACATGACACTGAGCATTATTGTGCTCTTAAAGTTTTCATTCATCAACACCTAAAAAAGGACACCCTTTTCATTAAGGATCCTCTTGACACCTTTTTAACAAACTACTGACACCATCTCATGCCTCCCAAACATCCTCACCTTCATCAGGATCCCAACATTAGACTATGGTCCATCTACCACCTTCTCCCCCTTTGTTTGAAATCAACACTATTAATGTGGCCACTAGGTCACAAACCATGAAGGATAAAGGAAAAAAGAAGGTTTCTATCCCTTGGACATAACCATTTCTCAAGCCTTCTCAACCACCAAAACCCAAGATTTCTATCTTGGGCACATCTCAAACAACATCTTTTGGGGCAATTCATGGCTCCATGGTAAAATAACTTCACCAAACCCCTATGAAGACGTCTTTGTATGACCTAATTCAAAGCTCTCCACAACATCGCCAAGCCTTAATCAAAGCTTTATAGGTAATGAAGGTCTAACCTAAAGACCCCCAACCATTGGTTGCTCTAGTCAAATTATTACTAACCATTGCCTCCATCACCTTCAATAATTATGATATTCCAGACTACAACTTGGAAGATTAGGATCTCACCCTCTTAAACTAAGTCTATCAGGTAAAATATTTGCAAGATGCTTCCTCACATCGCACTCCTTTTCAAAGAAGAGCTTCAACATCTTTTCTCCATCTTATTTATCCAACCCATTGATTATCTGCAATGGGTGTCAAATATTGTCCTTGTCCCTAAAGTAACTGGGGAAATTCGACTTTGCACTAACTTCTCACCCTCTATAATCAAGCATCGACCAAGCATCAACCAACTTCTTAACCAACTTCACATCCAACATCGACCAAAATGTGCCTAAAACCAAAATCTGAAAGAGTGAGATTTCAAAATCAAAGATCTCATCCTTAAAAAAAACCAACACATGACCAATATCAAAAGAAGTAAATGAGGCAAGTTTGCTCCTAATTAGCTCGGACCTTATATCATAATGCACAAGTATGGATCAAGGACTTATCATCTATCTTCTCTTGAAGGCTGACTAGAACCTGAGCCCCTTAATGCCTTACATCTATGACCATTAAACTGTGAATCAAGTAATCATTCACTTAATGTTTAACTTGAGCTCATCCCTTGAGCAACCCTCGTCATCCTCATTCCTATTCCTTTCAACCCTTTTTCCCCATAAACATTAGTTAACCCTTTTTGCATTAATGCTTTGTCTTAATAAAAAGGGAAACCCTTAAACTTTTAGTCTAGTCCATGACTAAAAGTTTAGTCAACAAACATAAAATTGGGATGCTTAACAAAACATACAAGGGTCATAAACTATAAATGTAGACTGCTCCCTTGAAGGACAGCTGCATTATTGCTGTAATTAGTAGACTGCTCCCTTAAAGGATAGCTATTCAAAGACATCAAAACTTATAAAGCAAAACATAGACCACTCCCTTGAAAGGATGGCTATGCCCAAATTTTGCTACCATAAACAACACCCTTTTAGAAGCTTCCTACATCAATGAGTTTCACATGACCACAAAACAAAACAAAATCCCTAAGTAGACTTCCTGCATTGATTAGTCTACCAAAAAAAATGACTAACAAACTATTAAGTCATGGACTTTCCTATAGCCATTCTCAGGGTCACCTATAAAAAGGGCAAAGTTATCCCTGCTAAAAAGGGTTAAGCTATCCTCACATATCACATAATCACACCTATTACCCCAAAATACTCAAAGGACTTTGAGCTCACTTAATGTCAAGTGATTAGAGTACTTCTCTAACACAAACCAATGGTCAACAACGTAATGCATGAACGGGAATTTTATTTGCAACAACACTATCTATGCTATCATTATGGTCCTTGTCAAAGAAAGAGTAACATGACTTTCACTTCTTATACACCTTTGTCACATACAACCAACCCAAACCAATCCAAACCAAACCAAACCCAACCAAACCAACCCAAACCAAACCAAAACATGTTCTAACCATTAACATAGCATCATGATTTATTTAATGCAAATACCAATTTGTGTTATATAAATTATCATAGCCCATTCACACTAGTTTCTATGGAAAACAATACACATGGAAACTATCAACCCAACACAATTTATGTCAAGCATATACCATCACCAATATGGAAACTTGCTGAAGCATAAATATACTCATTTCATTTTTGGCATACACCATCACCAATATGGAAAATTGCTAGGAATGAAAAACCACATAACCCATGTTACAGTATACACCATCACACAATATGGAAAAGGCTGTAACATCATCATACACTCATCATTCCAACCTAAAAAAAATAACTATCAACCAAACACAATTTATGTTAAGCATATACCATCACCAATATGGAAAAGTGCTGAAGCATAAATAAAATCATTTCATTTTTAGCATACACCATCACAAATATGGAACATTGCTAGGGATGAAAAACTACATAACCTATGTTATAGCATACACCATCACACAATATGGAAAAGGCTATAACATCATCATACACTCATTTCATTTTTAGCATACACCATCTAATATGGAAAATTGCTAAGGATGAAAAACCACATAACCTATGTTACAGCATACACCATTACACAATATGGCAAAAAATGTAACATCATCATACACTCATCATTTCAAACATGACCAAACCAACTATCAACCTCTTTGACTCCATTTTCCCTTTTTGGGAGAACTACATTTGCCTGAGGCCCTTAAAATAGGGGCTATGTAGGTAACACTCAGTTGACATGGGGTCTTCTGAGGTTAGCTCAGCCATTCATTCATTCGTCTACCTGATGGACCAACCATATAACCTTTAACCATGACTTAACCTAGTCAAAACCAATCCATAACCTACCCTCTTCTTTCCTTTTGGGGAGAACTACATTGGCCTGAAGCCCTTAAAACAAGGGCTATATAGGCAGCACTCAGTTGACATGGGGTCTTTTGAGGTTAGCTTAGCCATTCATTGGTTCATCTATCTAATGGACCAACTATCTGAACCAGCCCAAAATCATGATCAAACAACCAGCCCTAACACTGTAGAAGTCACTTTAAACTTCTCATGGGGTACATTAGAGATCACATACATCTCCCTAACCACAACAAACAACACTTGAGATCACTTATATCTCTGAGCGACCCGACCAATGACCTTAGAGATCGTGACTATCTCCTCAGACCATGACCACTTTCAAGACAACTTTGCATTGGTTGTTTTGATTACATATATGCTACCTCACGAATAGTTAGCAAATTGTATGCAACCCACATTATGACCCTCACACCTATTGTCAGATCACGCCAAAGTTGATCCCCAATATTTGTGACATTTTCATATTTTCTAGGAGCACTTCCCAAGCCCAGAATACTTGGAACATGATGACCATTGGAGGTACAACTTTGATCGATTAACTCAATTAGCTATGACCAAAAAGCTGGGGACCAGCTATTTCGGTTTTAGTCCTCCTCGACCATTAGAGCTACAACTTTGATCCTTTAACCCAATCAGTTGTCACTAATAAGCTAGGGATTGGTTAATTCAATTTTAGTGCTCCTTGACCTTTCTTGTGACAATTTGACCTGCCTATCATGTGAAGTGGTATATGTGCAATCTCAACTATTGCAACATACATACTTCAACTTCACCTTACACATCCACTGCCTATCAAATTGGCACCCGATATCAGGTTACCTTCCTTCGACTCTTGCTTTGAGGGGGAATACCTTATCCCATACCTAGGGCAACTTAGTCCTATTTTTGTCTTGCAGTTCATTAGAACAACCAACAAGACAAAAAGGGGCAAATGTAGACACCAATATTGTGTCGACCCCCCTTGGTCAACTGTCAATCGATGCCAGTAGGATAGCTGATGTCGATTACTTAAACTGAGTTCTAACATTGAGCTTAGGCCTTAATCTTAAATCTCTCTCTCTCTCTCTTTCTCTTTGGCCCCAAACTCTTGGATATCGAGCACACACTCTGAGACCAAGCATCAGACTTTGAATTTCGCTCTCCTGGGTACAAAAACTCTACACAAGTCACTCCAGATTGGATTGGAACATTGTACAAGGACCTTGACATTAGTCATAAGCAGAGCTAAGTATTCCTCTATCTTATTTTAGTATTTAGAATACATTAGTAATTAGTTTCTATTTACTATTTCTAAATACTATCAACTAGACTTGACTTCTTCTTGGATAGGTTGAAAAGCCTTCCTCATATTCTTATCCTCTTTTCACACCTACCCTCTACCTTTGCCTCTCCTTAGACCTTATACATCTCCCTGCAACCCTGCACAAACTGTTAAACTCCCAGACTCTTCTGTCGACCACAGACATAATGCTGAAACCCATCCAAGGCCCATTGCCCCTATTAACATTGGTAGAATAATCGACATCAGCATCATTGACCAACCGACCTCAGTAAGAATACCGACATTGGTGACTATGACATATTGATTGTAGAAAATAGGTATGTGTTATCTTTATTTGTCTTTCTTAGTCTTTCACCATTTTCTTTATACAACACTCTTTTTGTCAAATAGTGGACTGTCATCCCTTAAGGAAGTTTTTACACTTTCAGGACCGAGCATATAGCTTGGCAGTCCACCATATCTTTGTCTAACATCTTCTTTGTGTGAGTTTCTTTCTTATCTATAGGTGTCTTCTTCCACATCCAAAGAGGAGCTCCTACAACGCTTGGATATGGTGCGCAACTTAATCTGGGTAATGTACAAACCCCTGACTCTTAACTTTAGTTTCTTCTTCTTCTTAATGTAAAAAGTATAAAACATAGAAAAACACTAATTTTTATATTAAGGCTTGGTTTCTTAACATAACCAAACCTTGGCTTAAAAAATTATGCTTGGTCCCTTTATATTTCCCCCCTTACATTCTCTTTATTTTAATAAGGTCTAATGTTTATGTTTGTAGGGTCCTTTATGTTCCTAATTTGGTCCCATTTTTTACATCACATGGTCCTCTTTGTTACATACTTAGCCTAAAGTCTTACTCCTAAGACCCCATTCATGTTTATTAACATGAACAAGACCTTAGTCTTAAAACTTTAGCCTAAGTTCTTATATCAACCTAAGCCCTAACTTAAGCATCTTGCCTCTCTAGAAAATTCATGGCTCTCATTTTGTCATGGAGGATGATCAGATGGAGTGAAATAGACCTAATGAATCCAAATCCTTGATCCATTAGACCAATTCCACATGATTACCAGGATCATGATAATTGATTTGCACTTAAGCGGGACCAAAGATCGAATGGTGTGTGATCATCCTCAAGAATAAATGGGTCCCCTTTTTATTAAACATAGACTTAGCCTAAGTTTTAACCTAAAGTCTCATTGTATTTATATAATGAAACCTTAAGATAAGACTTATGCTATAACTTTAAGAATTTGAAAAGAGCCAATCATGTGCAAGCATCTAGATCGTGATCAATGGTCCATGACTACTCGTCCAAAAAATATCTAACGAAATGAATGTAGCATTAAAATGTCAAAATCCTAAGAAATTTCCATGAGGATGATAAATCTCACCATTTCAAGAACCTATATCTCTATCAATGCTCTATAGACCCTTCCCAGGATCCAAAAGAGTCAAGAGCTCAAGAGTCCCATGGAATCTCCATGTGGCACTCTCGTATTTGAGCTTAATGTTAAAGTGGCCTCATTCATTAAGATTTAGACTCAGCCTAAGTTTTTACCCTAAGGTTTATTATATTTTATTAATATAATGAAACCTAAGGTTATGACTATAATATTCAAAGGGACTAGTTTTACTATGATTTGAAGACTTAGGCCTTTAACTTAGTCTAATTTCCATACATGACCCCGAGCTAACTTGATCCTATTCATGATTGTAGGGACCAATGGCATGCATATGCTTAGATCTTGATCAATGATTTTCACCTGGTTAGGACCAGATGATCTAATGGAACGTGTTAAATTGAAGATATATGGACCTAATGAACTTTGTGAACTTAAATTTGACATTCTCATGAATGTCATTTGACACTCGAGAGGCCATAATTGATGCCCCTAGGGATATCAAATTTAATCTCACTGATTATCTTGATTATGCATAATAATATGATTTAAAACATTTCTAAAGCTTATTACTTGTATTGCAAACCAATGAGACCCCCTTTGGAAAATATAAAAATCACTTAGGGCCTTTGATCTTTAATGATGAAATGATCCTACGGTCTAATATTCATAGACATAGACTTAATATAAGTCTCTAAACTAAGGTTCCAATTGTATTTATTTAAATATGATAAACCTTAGGCTAAAAACTTGTATTATGAGTCCTTATGCCATAAAACATAGCTTAAAATTTTTAACCTAAAGTTTTATCATGTTTGTCAACATGATAAAACCTTAGGTTAAAACCTTGCATTAGATCCTTCTATTATTTGGGTCCCTTTATGTTTTTTAAAACTTGGCTTAAATATTTTATCCTAAATTCTATGTCATGTTTATTAACATAGAATAAACTTTAATCTAAATTATTTAGCCTAAGTTCCTTTTTATATCCTGATACTAATTAAAGTTCATGTACCTTACAAGATCAATGGCTCATGGTTAATCAAAATAAGCCAATTAGATGGAGCGTAATTGATAGAAACTATTAAATAAGACCTCTAAAGGACCTCAAGATTGATATATGGTGAGCACACATTCATTGATGGAACGCAAAACCCATAAATCTCATGAAGGTGCTTAGTGGCACAAATACATAGCCTAATATAAGGACAACCAAAAACTTGCAAACCCTAGGATCATGATCAATGGTCTGCATTGATCCATGAGCAAAGATTTGATGATACAAATAAAAACAAGTATTTTAAAGGAAAATAACTAGTTCCTTTAAATCATTTATGAAAAATACCATGAAATCTACTAGATGGATGCCATATAGGTGCCACAAAAGCATAAAATGACAAATTGTAATATTTTGTGAGCACAAAATGGTAAAGGTATAAAGGTAGGGGTCTAAATCAAATCTAAGGCATGAGATTTCCTAAGTTTGAATAATGAACACCATTAAAGATATAACAAGCCCTAGCCTCCATAAAAAACCTTAATTTTAACTCTAATCAATCACAATCAAGCCAGAAAGAGTCTAATTGTTATTTAAGAAAGAATAAGCTGACCTAAATTCTACTTTAAACCACTAGTGAGTAATTTACAAGTCTCATAATCATGACAACTCAAAGTCAACAATAAAGGGATGACATAGAATTGTACTTAGCTTCAAAAAATGAGGGAAGAATCTTCAAGGATACTACCTTTGATGTTGTGGCATTAAACACTAGAAATAGAAATTGGTTTGAGTTTTTTGAGACCGTTGAAGAGATGCAGACCATCATGAGGGAGGAGTAGAAGAATGCCATAATACTCCAAAGATAAAATGACCTAGTCTCCATCTAAATGACTAGTCTCCGCCATGATGCTGCAAAACCTAAGATATTACACTATATCAATGTTATTGCCCTTATTTTTAAGGATTAAAGATTGATCAAGATTGGATAGTTTATGAATGTCCTTTTAAAAATATATCATATATTTCCCCTCTTACATTTGAAAACTAATACAATCTATGCAATCTATAGGTAGAATTTCCTACAATAAGGACATGGACTGGTAAAAATGACTTAAACATTATCCTTGCCCCATGGGTACTTATCAAAACCCAAGTGATCCAAGACCCCATCAAAAATATCCCAATAATCTAATTTAGGGAAGGAATCATAATAATCATGACCTTACTAAATAGATTGTCTGGAGCCCCTTCCACCACACATTTTAATAAAATATGGGTACCTTATATATACTTCATAGTAGAAAAGGGACTCACTCCCCTAATAGGTGAGATGATTAACATTTATTTGAAACAAAAATTCTAAGCCATGAAGAAGAAAACTAGTATCCACTTATTTATGATGTCATATCTTTTAGAATCCCTATTGGTCATCACCAAAATCCTTGACATAAAAAATTGGTCACCTAAAGGGAGACAAACTATTTCCCATCACTATTCTAAATTACACATATTCAAATATATACATAATATACAATTCAATTTTTATTTTGTATATCTAGCTTTGGTAGAAGTTTTTATAGGGATCCCCATGGACATGTTCAGCCCTCTGATCAAGAAGTATGTGGAGTTAATTGGATACATCTAGTTGTATCTAGATTGCATAGTGATTAGAATAGAATGGAACTTAACTTAACCCCTCAAACTACTAGTCCATGTGCTTACCAATTTAGAAGAATAGGAGATTACATACCAATTTTTCCATGGTATAAATGGTGTGTGTAAGAAAAAAAGGAAATGGATCCTTCATCCCTTTCCATTAGCCATCAGTAGGACTATTTTATAGAATTGGGAGCATGTAGATGTCATCTCCAAACACAGAGACTCCTTAAACTTATAGTTGGATGGTTTAAGGTAGTGGGACCCTTATGATAGGGTCACTAAACATTTGAAATCATAAGCAATAAACTACCCATATGAACACAAGCTTGGTGTTCATGACATGATTTATATCAGGGCCTCTAATTTCATAAAAGTATTAGTCGGGTTGAAAAAGCATAATATCTAGCTTAAGGTTAGGATGGCTAGAGATAAGAAACCACCTAACAAGATATGGTAGATGGGGTACCTATAATACCACTTGTTTCCTAAACCCTCTTTTAGGCCCCCTCCAGAATAACCTCAAGCACAAGTTTCATAGGGACCTAAGAAGGAGAAATTAGAAGAAAGTCCTGGTGAATGGACATCATCTTCTATCCAACCTAAAAGTTTAGAGTCCCCAATTGAGTTCCTTGACATGATTGCACTAATTCTTAGGGAGACGGTGTAAGATGAAATGAAATTTCTTACTAAGGCATATGGATTAGATGAAAAATAAGAACACGCTGAGGAACCTCAAGTCTAAGTAAAGGAGGTAGAACAAGAAAAGGGGAAAGAGATAGATTTGGACCTAGTTCTAGTTGCACCCATGCAAAAGAGGAAGGTTGAGTTGGCATTGGTCCCAATTGGAAACAAGAAGACAAAGTTGACCTTTACTTATCCTTTGAGTGAATTTAACTTAATTAGTGATGAAAATCATGTTCATGGACCAATCATCCCTAAATGGTTCATTTATGGGAAGATGCAAAAGATCCAAACCTTGCGGCATTCATGGACCATGACCCAAGAAGTCAACATCACTATCCATGATGAGCTCAAGCCATGGATAGTGGTTTTAATGAAGGAAGAGGAGGAAATAAGGATGAATACCCTTGGGAAGTCAAGTGGAATTCAGGTAGACACTCTTAGAGCCTTATGAAACACATAGATGGAGATCCTAAAACCTGCAATAATCATAGATTCATTAGTTAGCATGTAGTTTAATCTAGAGACAACAAGCCTAGATAAGTTGACAACAAAGAAGACCATGGTTGGGAATGAGGAGTTCACTTCTTATAAATTTGAACCATTCATTCACTTAAATCAAGTGAGAGGTTAGGGACCCAATGAATACCCAATCCAAGAAGAGGATATAGTTAGATTAGCTAATGCACATTTATCTCAACTAAAATTAGGCATCAAAGGCCTATATCAAAAATAGAGAACCTATAGAAACAAAAGGAAAATATTGAGACATGAGCTATTCTATTAGTCTCATAGGAAATGATTAAGATGTTTAAAGCATCTTTTTATGATATGTTTAAATCCTTAAAGGAAATGAAGATAAGGTAGAGTCCATTAGCTCAACAAGATACAATATCCAAGGGTTTGATAGCTTAATGGAAAAATTCAAAGAATAAAATGAAAGAACTAATCAAAATATTGGTTAAAGATAGGATCCTTGGTTTCAAAACTATTAGTTTAGCCCATTTGAATATAGTAATGGGAATAATTGAAGATCCAAGATCTAGGTGCATGGTTAAGGAACTTGGAGAAGGTCCTAAGGGATGACAAGGAGATGATGAATAGAATTGAACAAATTCTTAGAACCATGTTTATTATCCCTACCACACTTAGCTCCCTAGGAATCATTATAGATGATGAGTACAAGCACAGGGTCACCCTAGTTATGCAATAAGTTAGGATCAAGATTCAAGGTAAGTCTGGGGGTGATAATAATAGGGTCATGGGCATGATCCTAACTATAAAGGAGAAAATTAATAAGGAAAGGAGTATCAAGTAATCAATGTCAAGAAATGATAGATATTTTGATGACATGGTAGACTAGGAAGATGAATGCCTCTTAGAACTAGTTGTCAACTTAAGGCTAGTCAATGAATAACATCAAAAGGTCATGAATATTCTTTAGGAGAAATATGGGGGTTTTTCAGCATAGGGCCCACTAGATGGTTGATAATATTCTGCTTTGTTAGAAACTTTTTAATAATCAAAAATAAAATATTCTTTTGTAAAGGCATGCACTATTTTATTAGCACATTTGCCTATAGGTCAGTCCACTTCAAAAAAGGGAATGTATTCTAGAACTTAATAAAAAGGATAGTTGTCCTTACTCTTGTACATTTGCAATCTCATGACTGATCAGTGTACTTCCTTAGTATCTTATAAAAGGTACTATTACCATTTTTTAAAGGGAGGGAGTTTTGGAGCAAAGCTTTGTGTAAAATTTGAGCAATTAATATAAGCAAGGAATAGTGAGAAGTTTGTCTAGATTTGTTTGTGTCAATTTTTACATGTCTTCACTCTCAACTATCTATTTAGATGTCTATATTTGAATGGTTTTCATTGATTCTTGATGTGAATATATGAATGCAGAGTTGTTAACTTATGCTTATGCTAGTTTAATTGAAATATCTTAGGTTCATTTCATTTCCCTTACTTCTCTTATAGATGTGCTAATGCAATTTGCTTATGAAGTAAATCTTTAAATTGAATCTAGTTTTTTATTTGCATTGTTCCATCATTTCCTTAGACTTTTGCCTGGTACACGGTAGGATCTGTATTATAGCTGTTTCATGTCATGTATTGGTTTGAATGTATGTCTTGATAAAATATAAGCTTTGTCATAATGTATGGACTAAAAATCAGAATACCTTCTTTCTACCCTACCCTTCTTTTTGGTTTTTTTAGCCAAATCACTCTAATTTAAATTCCATTGTAAATATTCATTTAGATTAATATTTAGTTTATAACTTGATCAAAATTCACTGATAATAACATAGATATCTTATATTTCACTTAGAATGGCCATGGTGACTCCCAACCACCAATCAATATAAATAATGTGGAATAGTTTATTGTTTTATCCCTATTTCACCATAAGTAACTAGATTACCATAATTTACTACTAATGATTTGAATTCCCTAAATTATAAAATGAGAAGTGTTCTTTAGACACTAAGAACACCTATGATACATCTAGAGGCATTAACAAAAACAGCTCCGTTGGTGCTAAGAGGACCATCTTTGTGGATTTACAGGATAGTTGCTAATCTTCATGTGTTTAAATCAAAGATTGGTGTTATCTTTACATATTTATGTAGTTATTTTCTCAAAAGTGTAAGATCATTGATCTTTGTGGTTTTTGACCCATATTTATGTTTCCTTTAGACAAAGATCAAAATTCTTTGACGATAGATGTGTAATTCTGGTAAAAATAGCTTAATATTTGAGAATTTGAAGTATTTGAGATTAGAATAGATTGTTTTGATCATATATTGGTAGATATTTTATGAATATATTTTTATTTAAGCTTGAAATTGTAAACTATTGATCATAGTTACATAATTAGACACATCTTTGAGCTAACTTAGTTAAAGGTTGACATCCTTTATTGTTCTTTACATGAATCTTTGAAAATTTTGCTTAATGTGTAAGTCTGATCCCTATTATTCATAAAGGTTGATTTGACACATTATATTTCAAACAAGATCCAAATTCATCAATCTAGAATTGCCAAGAATCTAGATAAGGTCACATTCAAAGACAAGATAACCTCTACTTGAATTAGAAGTCCATAAGAGGTCCAAATGAGATTAAGGTATATGTAGATGTTTGACATTTTTACCAACTTTACCACTCTAAGGTACTCTTACATTTGACATTAATCAAGGTATACCTTGGTTAGTAAGCTCTCCTATCAATGTTCAAGGTATGGTTCATGACCTTCTTCACAATCCAAAAAAATATTTTCTAACTTTTAGTTCTAGTGGTATTTTAACACCAAAAAAACATGTTGAGTCCTTCAAAGTTACATTAATATTGATAAATATCACTCATGAAGATGCAACATATAGGTTTTTTCCTTTCACATTTAAGGATGTTTCATATGAATGGTTCCTTAACCTTCTTGACAATTGCATTACCACATGGGATGAATTCAATAACATTTTCATTGACTAGTTTGGCAAAATCATCAGCCCTTGTGTCTTTTACCAATAGTTTACCACCCTCAAAAGGGATACCAATGAGTCTATAATAGATTTTAATTATATATTATATAATATGTATAGTAGGACCATTGACCCTTATAAACCTAATCAAGATTAGCCTTGGAAATCTACAAAGATGCTCTTGATCCCATGACTTCAATATTCATAAAGAGGGTTGTAGGTCTTATGAACACACTGGCTTTAGCTTATGCTAGGCCTATGATCATTAATGACCAAATTTAACCTCAAGTTTAGATGGCCTATGCTATTCCTAATGTCAATCTGCATATGCCTACCTTGAATGACTTTCCTAATAATAACCTGAACATGTCTATTCTCAACCATCTCCTAAATTTTAACCAATTGCCTCTAAGGCATGCTACTCCTAACTATAATTTGAGGTTCTTAAATAAACCTAATACTTATGTATTTAATAAAAATAATCAAAGGACCTTATTACCATCCTTTGGTACCCATAAAAACTAGGTTCATAATTCAAAAACCCGCAAGAATGAGAATGAGTCCATTCTAAAAATGGTCCAAAAATTGAGAACTAACTTCTTATAGATGCAAAAGCAAGTTGGTAATACTAGAGAGAATTATGGTAGAAATTCTCATTCCAAAGGTTCAATAGGCCTAATAACAAGTTAAATAATGATAGTTTCCACAAAAATAAGAATAGTGAACCATATTCTAAAAAGAAGATTATGGATATTAATCTTATTGATATTGCTTTGCCTAATTATTATAGAGTCCATTGTACTACTAAGCATGGTGAGATTGATTATATTGAATTATGTAAAGCTTTTAAAGCATTTCAAGAAGAATTAGACACTTTTGAGGTGGTTCCTAATAAGGATAATGGTGTAGGGACTTTAGGATCCAAGCTTGTTAACTAGACCTTCATGGTGGGAACATTTGATTTCCCCTTCCAAGAAGACAAGGAACCTAATGATGTTCCCAAAGAAATCTAGGCTTTTCAATAGTTCCTAAAAAGGACATATCCCTTAAGGAATAGGGAGTAGAAGTAGCCCTTAACTACTTCATCTCCTCTAAGTAACATCGATAATCCTCTAGATATCAATTTTGATAATAATCTAAAGCCTCCAAATGGAAGTACTTCTAAGCCTAGTACTGATAGTTCTAATTCTTCCAATACAACTAGTTACAATATTGTAGAGGATATGAAGAAAATCAAAGCTAATATTACTTTTCATGAACTAACATAAATCATAGAGCAAAGGGACCTATTATTGGAGTCTTTATCTAGGAAACTTGAGAAGCCACCCAAATTTGATAATTCCAATGTATCCACGCACAAAACTAAGGCAAAATCCCCACCTTTCCTACTTATAGTCAAAATGTTTGGTAAAAAATTGCATAATTATTTATTAGATTTTGGTGCATCTACAAATATCATGCCTATGAGTATTTATAAGTAGCTTTGTTTGACCCCCATTAAATTTGATAGGGTTATCACCCAATTAGATAAGTCTAGGGTCAAAGTGATTGGGGAATTTTTAAATGTTCACATGTAGTTGTACTCTAAGCCAAGAGTCCAACAATTCATAGACATCCAAGTGGTGGATATGCCTAATACATATGGATTAATTTTAAGTGAAGAATAGACAAAGGCTCTAAATGGATATATGTCCATAGACTATTCACACCTATGGCTCCCTTAGAAGAGAGTTCCCAACTAGATTAGAGTTGAAAGGGAGCCAAGGATGAAACACATGATCATTGAATATAATGCGGTGAATGAAAGGGTCAACATAATTGATTCTAATTTAGGATTTTTCACCCTAGAAACTACCAAGGTATGTGATCTTAAAGCTTCTCATGTTATGTTTGGGTTATGAAAGTTGTATTTTGATGGTGCTAGATGTAAATTTGGGTTTGGGGTAGGTATTGTTGTAGCTGACATTATTGGTAAAAAATACCATGCCTCTTATAGACTCCAGTTTCCATGCACTAATAACCTTGCATAATATGAGTCTCCCATCTTAGGTTTGTAATTTTCCATCAAAAACAAAGTGAAGTAATTATTCATTTATGGTGATTAAAAATTTATAGTCAATCAGGTGAGAAGCAAGTATCAGTGCAAAATGTCATACCTCAAGAGGTACAAATTTAGAGTTTGGGACCTTGTGGAATATTTTAATGCCTTCAAAATTATTTCTATCCCTAGGGAGGAAAATAAAGCTATTAATGAGCTAGCCTCTATTTTATCTAATCTCATGCATGACCAAGATTCACCAAAATTTATAATTGAGCTGATAACTTGCCCTTTTGTCTCGAACAATGTAAACCATCTATATGTATTTAGTGATGACCAACATATCTTGGACTTCATGGATAGTTCAATATCATTTGAGGCTTAGGTCATTAAATGAGGCTACTAAAAATGTATTTGGAAAAGGTAAATTTGATGGAAAAGTCATTTAGTTGAATGAAAAGAAAATTCCCAAGGGCATGATTGCCTTAGAAAGATTATTTGATCAAGATAAATTAGTTGAGACCTCTAAGGTTCCCAAAGTGAGCATGAGAGATTACAATGTAGTTGACCTTGGACCTCAAGATCAACTGCAGCTGGTTAATATTAGAAAAGCTTATATAAGTGCTGAAAATAAGAGAGCCAAGGAAATTTTAACAAGGTACAAAGATGTCATAGCCTAGTTTTATGATGACTAGAATATTTTTGAGCCAAGATTCATCACCCATACTATACCTCTCAAGGAGAATTTCAAACATTTTAAGAAAAAACAAAGTCTTATAAATCTAGTCTTAGAACCTATGATCTTCAAAGAATTCAAGAAGTTGTTAGATGATAGAATTGTATTTCCCATTATGCACTCTACTTGGGTTGCCAATTTGGTGCTAGTTAGGAAGAAGAATGGTGAAATTAGACTGTGTATTGATTTTAGAAATTTGAATAGAGCATCTAAAAAGGATAATTATCTTATTCCCTCTATTGACCAAGTGATATAAAATATTTTTGGTTCTACCATGCTGTCATTCCTTAATGCTTTTTTTGGGTACAATCAAGTGCTGGTAGACAAAGAAGATAGAATGAAGATACCATTTATAACCAAGTGGGGCACCTTTGCCTATAAGAGAATGTATTTTAGACTAATCAATGTAGGAGACATTTTTCAAAGGGCCATGGACCATGCCTTCCAAGGCTTGATTGGTAAGTGCATTATAATTTACATGGATGACCTAACTATTTTCTCTAAGAACACGGAAGACCATTTCATGTATTTATAGAAACTATTTGAAAGGTGCATAAGGTATGTAATTTTCCTCAACTCTAAGAAAAATATTTTTTTATCACTGAGGGTAAATTATTAGGCCATGTTATTACCAAAGATGGAATCTCCATTGATCCTGAAAGAGTGGAAGCTATATCAAAGATAGAGCCTCCCAATAATAGAAAGAATTGAAATCATTTTTTGGTAAAGTAAACTTTGTGAGAAAATTAATTTGTGGATTTATATAAATTTTCAAACCATTGAATGATATGATAAATAAGGATGATAAAGTCTCATGGAATGAGGAATCCAAAAAGGCCTTTGGAGATATCAAAAGGGCAATCATCCAAGCTCTAGTCTTGATAAGTCTAGACTTTTCAAAGAATTTTTATCTCTACTCTTTTTCCTTTGACCACACTATTTCTATTATTTTAACTCAAAAAATAAAAGGATGTAATCATCCAATTGCCTTTATGATCAATAATTTCAAAAATGTTGAGTTAAATTATCCTATGATTGATAAACTTTGCATTAGTTAAAAATTTAGGCACTACATTCTTAGGAACAAAGTGCATGCCATTCTACTAACCAACCACTAAGATAATGCTAAGCCAACACAAACTTGGAGAGTGAAGGGGTATGTATTTGTCTATTCTTCAAGAATAAGACATAGAGATGAAAATTTCAAAACTGGTAAGATGTCAAGGTCTGATTTAAATGATTGTCAATACCATCCCCAAGTTAAGTATCATGTAGGTTGATTAACATAATTTTCAACTTAATGACTGGTATGAATCCATTATCGACTTATTTATTAATGGTACTTGTCCTACAAGATTAACTAGGGAGTAGAGAAGAGTTTTAAGGCTCAAGGTAGCCCATTACTTGATAAAAAATAGATTCCTATATCTAAAGAACATTGAAGGTGTGTACTTGAGATATATTTCCAAGGAAGAAGCTACTGAGGTAATGAGCACTTTCCATGAGAAGTTGGGAAGTGGACATCCATTTGGGAGGACAAAAACTCATGAGATCCTCAAGGCTGGCTTTTATTAGCCCACCATATTTAAATATGATCATAGACATGTGAGGCAATGCCATTCATGCCAGATCTTTAGCATAAAGGAGCCAAAGGAAAAAATTCCCCTACATCCTATCATGATTGACAAGCACTTTGCCTAGTGGGGACTAGACTTTTTAAGGTTAATCAACCTTGACTCATTAGAAGGTCACAAATTTTTTGTGATATCTATCAACTATTACACTAGGTGGACTGAATCACTAGCCACAAAATAATGTAGAATAGAAGAAGTGATCAAGTTTTTAAAATAAAAAATATGCACTAGATTTGGGACTCTAGTCTCTTTAGTATGTAATAATTTTTTAGCATTCATATCCATATAAATGATAGAATGGGCATATGAAAACAACATTAGTCTCAAGTTTTCATCTAACCATTATCCTCAAGGTAATGGAGTATTTGAGTCAATAAATAAAACTTGATGAAAGCCATTAAGAAGTTTATAGCAGACAAACCTAGAACATGGCATAATATTTTCAAGTATACGATTTAGGTAGATAGAACAAGAGTCAAGTAGGATCTTAAAGCATATCCTTTTTTGTTGGTATATGGCTAAGAGCCCATATTCGCCATCACACTCAAGCTGCCAACTTACAATTTTATGTAAGAGTATATGGAGTAAGACCGAGAATTTGCAAACTCAAGGTTGTTAGACATTATTCAGATGGAAGATGCATGAGAAGAATATTTTTCAAACTTTAGTAGGCACTAGACTATAGTAAAGAGGTGTTTTGACAAGCGATCAAAGATCAAGGTGTTCAAACAAGGAGACTTGGTTCTTTGTTGGGAAAAAACATCTAAACCCAAAGGAAAACATGTTAAGTTCACACCTCTGTGGATTGGACCCTATTAGATTGTAAATACACTTGGAGATAATAACTTCAAATTGAAAGACCTACAAGGAGAAGAATTCACACTGCCCACTAATGGGTAGTATCTCAAGCATTAATTATATATTGCTCCTCTTAGAGTCTTCATGAAGTAAATCTATAAGATGATAAGAATTAATGTGGGTAGTCTAGTTAGTTTCCTTCAGTTATTTCCTTCTTATCCTTAGTTTATACATAAGTTTATATATATTTCTTTTCTTCTCTTTTGCTTCCTACTTTGCTACTTTCTATTGTGTGTTTGTTTTTTGTTGCTTTGTTCCTTACTTATAATAATTCCTTTGGATAGCCCTCAGCTCAAAGTTCATTTAGTTTGCTTAAAAACTCTAGAAGATCAAAAATGCAGGTATGAAACTTATGCATATGTTAACCATGGATTTGATATGTGAGCTTGATGTTATAATTTAAATAAACTAGTAAGGACTGATAGATAGGTTAACTGGCCCATGAGACCTTAAACATTGTCTTGACCTAAACTTGGTTTTAAGAATAATTGTGCATGTAGGATGAAAGTTTAATATATTAAGGCATAGTTATGCTTGCACTTAAAAAACATCCTTGCTTGGGATAAAGGTTGTAACCATAGGTAATTTTATAAGGATCAGATACTTGACCATATCCTTAGACCTGGATACCTTGGTTTCCATCCTTTTTTGAAAGCCTAAAAGACCCAAAAATACAAAAAAATAATAACTTATTACAAAATCAAAAGCTTTTCAAGCAAAGGTGATTCTGGTAATCTCCATCAGAGTTATGGATTCTTAGATGGCCATGGATCAAGGCCATGAGTGGATCCAAAGGCATCTCTATCAGGGTTATAAATTTTTGGCTAGTAGTACAGCAATGCCCAAGCCTTTCTTAAACTAGAAGCATGGTTCTTAATGAATATCTAAACATGCTCAAAGTTAATGTTGATGATTAAAGGCATGAAAATTGGAAGTTGCCTCCTGAATCCCATGGAAAATAGTAAGTGGAATTAAATCACACACATAACATGGCTATGTATCAATTTTTTATCCTAATTTTGCATGTGCACGGTTTGTTTCAACCATGAACTGATCTTGATAATGGCATTAATCAAATAGAATAAGTGACCTAGTTATTTGTCTAAACTAGAGTCTTAAATTTCTAACATATTGTTATGTTTTTCCCAGAAGTCACCATCTTTTGAGGTCAACATACCCCCATTTCTAAAAAATAGGGACCCTTATGAAAAATTTGAACCTTAACACTAAAAGCTTGATATGTTTTGCACATTATTAGAATTTTAAGATCATCCACACCTTATATTCAAATTGGCCCATTCATTCATGGTTTTGATTTAACCTTGCCTAATGTTGCTAATATTTGGCCCTCATGTCTTAAGTTTTAGGTTTCATGGAGCTCTTATTAATGGATCATGCTGGGATGTTCATAATTTTACCCTCATTCAGGGTTTTACTAGCCTTTGGCTTGTAAGAACTCATAGCTGGATTCATGTTTCTAAAACCCTCCTTCAAAAAACCCTAGCTTAGATCCTTGGTTTAAATTCAAATTTGGTGGGAACAAATTTGGTAGGAATATTTTAGAACTAAATTTAGAATTAGGCCTGATTTTTATATTAAATATTGGTTATGTTTTTCAACATGACCAAACCTTAGCCTAAGAAATTTTACTTGGTCCCTTTATATTTCTCCCCTTTCATTCTCTTTATTTTAATAAGGTCTAATGTTTATGTTTGTAGGATCCTTTATGTTCCTAACGTGGTCCCATATTTTACATCATGTGGTCCTATTTGTTACATACTTAGCGTAAATTTTTAGTCCTAAGGCCCCATTCATGTTTATTAACATGAACAAGGCCTTAGTCTTAAAACTTTATCCTAAGTTCCTATATCAACCTAAGTCCTAACTTGAACATCTTACCTCTTTACATAATTGATGGCTCTCATTTCAAAATAGAGGATGATCAGATGGAGTGAAGGAGACTTGATGAATCCAAAGCCTTAATCCATTAGACCAATCCCACATGATCACCAGGATCATGATCATCAATTCATGCTTAAGTGGGACCAAAGATCGAATGGTGCATGATCATCCTCAAGATTAAATGGGTCCCCTTTAATTAAACATAGACCTAGCCTAATTTTTACCCTAAGGTCTCATTGTATTTATAGAATAAAACCTTAATATAAGACTTATGCTACAACTTTAACAATTTGAAAAGAGTCAATCATGTGCAAGCATCTAGATCATGATCAATGATTTGTGGCTAATTTCATTAAAAAGATATGATGGATCAAATGCAACATTGGAATGTTAAAATCCTAAGAAAGCCCTATGAGGATGACAAGTGTCACCATCTCCAAACTTATATCTCTATCGATGCTCTGCATACCCTTCCTAGGGTCCAACAGAGTCAAGAGCTCAGGAGTCCCAAGGATTCTCCACATGGCACTCTCATATTTGAGATTAATTTTAAAGGGGCCTCATGCATTAAGACTTAAACTCAACCTATGTTTTTACCCTAAGGTTTATTGTATTTTATTAATACAATGAAAACTTAGGTTAAAACTTTAGGTTATGACTATAATATTTGAAGAGACTAGTTTTACTATGCTTTGAAGACTTAGGCCTTTAACTCAGTCTAATTTTAAAACACAACCCTGAGCTAACTCGATCCTCTTCATGATTGTAGGGACTAATGACATGCATATGCTTGGATCTTGATCAATGGTCTACACATGATTGAGACAAGATGATCTAACGAAACATGTTAAATCCAAGATCTATGGACCTAATGAACTTCATTAACCTAAATTTGATGTTCTCATAGACATCATTTGACTCTTGCAAGGCCATCATTGACATCTATGAGGCTGTCAAATTTAAGATCATTGATCATATTTCTTAGACATAAGAATATGCTTTAAAACATTGCTAAATCTTATTACTTGCATTGAAAACCAATGAGACCCCCTTTGGAAAATATAAAAACACTTAGGGACTTTGAACTTTAATTTGGAAATGATCTTGTAGTCTAACATTCATAAAAATAGACTTAATCTAAGTCTCTATCCTAATGTTCCCATTATAGTTATTTAAATATGATAAAACTTAGGTTATAAACTTGTATTATGAGTCCTTATGCCATAAAACTTAGCTTAAATTTTTTAACATAAAGTTTTATCATGTTTGACAACATCATAAAACCCTAGGTTAAAACCTTACATTAGATCCTTCTATTATTTAGGCCCCTTTATGTGTTTTAAAAATTATCTTAAATATTTTAGCCTAAATTCTGTCATATTTATTAACATGAAATAAAATTTAGTATAAATTATTTATCCTAAGTTCCTTCTTATGTTCCAATGCTAATTAAATTTTATACACCTTACAAGATCAATGGCTCATAGTTAATCAAAACAAGCCAATAAAACATAGTGTAATTGATAGAGACTATTTAATGAGACCTTTGAAGGCCCTTAGGATTGACACATGGTGAGCACAAATTCATTAATGGAGTGTAGAACCTAGAAGGCCCATGAAGGTGCCAAGTGACACAACTGTAGAGTCTGATACAAGGATAAACAATAGCTTGTAAACCCCAAGATCGTGATCAATGGTCAGTGTTGATCTATGAGCAAAGATTTGATGATGTGAAGAAAAAAAGGATTTTAAAGGAAAATGGCTAGTTCCGTTAAAGCATTTATGAAAAATTCCATGAAAGTTGCCAGATGGATGCCACATAGGTGCCACACAAGCACAAAATGATAAATTAAAGATTTTATGAGTACAAAAAGGCAAGGGTATAAAATTAGGGGTCTAAATAAAATCCAAGGCATGGGATTTCCTAATTCTAAATAACCTTCACCATTAAATATTCAAAAAGCCCTAGCCTCCATAAAAAACTCTAATTTGAACTCTAATCAATCACAATCAAGACAAAAAGAGTCCAATTGTTATTTGAGTGAGAACAAGTTGAACCAAAATTTACGTGTAGATCACTAGTGAGTAATTCACAAGTCTCATAGTCATGGAAACTCAAAGAAAACAATAAAGGGATGATACAAAATTATTCTTAGCTTCAAATAATGAGGGAAGAATATTTAAGGATACTAAATTTGATGCTACAACATTAAACACTAGAAATAAAAACTAGTCTGAGCTTTTTTGGACCATTGAATAAATTCAAACCATCATGAAGGAAGAGTGTAAGAATGACACAATCCTCCATAGATACAATGACCTATTCTCCATCAAAATGACAAGTCTTCACCATGTTGCTACAAAACTTGAGGTAAAGCATTGTATCAATGTTATTGTCCCCATTTTCAAGGATTACATGGCTAATCAGGATTAGATAGTTCATGAACGTACTTTTAAAAAGATAACATATATTTCCCCTCTTACATTTGAAAACTACTACAAGATATGCAAGCCCTAGGTAGAATTGCCTACAATAAGGACATGGACTAGTAAAAATGACTTGAACACTATCCTTACCCCATGGCTACTTAACCAAACCCAAGTGATTCAAGACCCCACCAAAAAGATCCCAATTGTCCAATTTAGGGAAGGAATCAAAATAATCATGACCTTGTTGAATAGATTATTTAGAGCCCCTTCCACCAAACATGTTAATAAAATATGGGTACCTTATGTATACTTTATGATAGAAAAGGGACTCACTCCCCCAATAGGTGAGATGATAAACATTTGTTTGAAACAACAATTCTCAACCATGAATAAGAAAACCAACAATCACTTATTTATGATGTCCTATCTTTTATATGCCTTATTGGCCATTAGCAAAGTCCCTAACATAAAGAATTGGTCACCTAAAGGGATATAAATTGTTTCCCATCACTATTCCAAATTACACATATTCAAGTATAGACATAATATATAATTCATTTGTGATTGTTTGTATCTAACTTTGGTAGAAGCTATGATAGGGATCCCCATGGGTAGGGTCATCCCTCTAGTCAATAAGTATGTGGAGTTAATTGGAGACATATTGTTGTATCTATATTGCACATTTATTAGAATATAGGGGACCTTAACTCAACCCATCAAACTACCAGTCTATGTGCCTACCAAATTGGTAGAATAGGAGATTCTATGGTATAGATGGTGTGTGCAAGAAAAAAAGGAAAAGGAACCTTCACCCCTTTCCCTTAGCCATCAACAAGACTATTTTATAGAATTGGGAGCATGTAGAGGTCATCTCCAAACATAGAGACTCCTTTAAGTTATATTTGGATGATTTGAGGTAGTGGGACCTTTATGATAGGGTCACTAAACATTTGAAATCATAAATAATAAACTATTCTTATGAACACGGGATTGGAGTTCATGACATGATGTATATCAGGGCCTCTAATTTCATAAAATTATTAGTTAGGCTAAAGAAGCATAATATCAGGCTTGAGGCTAGGCTAGATAAAGATAAGAAACCACATAGTGATATATGGTAGGTGGACCCCTTGCAATTCGACTTATTTCTTAGACCCTCTTATAGGCCCCCTCCAGAACAAACTCAAGAAAAATTTACATAAGGACTTGAAAAATAAAAATTATAAGAAAAGCTTGGTGAAGGTACATCATCTTCTGCCCAACCTAAAAGGCCAAAGTCCATAATTGAGTTCATTGACATGATTACATTAAGTCATAGGGGATAGTGGAGGATGCACTCAAAGTTATTACTAAGGCATATGGATTGGATGAAGAAAAATAACAAGCTAAGAAACCTCAAGCCTAAGCTAAGGAGGTAGACTAGGAAAAGGGGAAAGAGATAGATTTGCACCTAGTTCTAATTACACCCCTGCAAAAGAGGAAGGTTGAGTTGGCATTGGTCCCAGTTGGAAATAAGAAAACATAGTTGACCTTCACTAATCCTTTGAGTGAAGTTAATTTATTCAATGATGAAAATACCATTTATGGTCTAATCATCCCTAAATGGTTCATTTATGGGAAGATGCAAAAGATCCCAACCCTAAAAAATTTATGGGTCATGACCCAAGAAGTCAACATCATTGTCCATGATGAGCTCAAGCCATGAATAATGGATTTGATGAAGGAAGAGGAGGAAAGAAAGATGACTACCCTTGGAAAGTTAAGTGACATTTTATTAAACACTCTTGGAGCCTTAAGAAGCACATATATTGAAGATCCTAGAACCTTGAAAAATCATAAAGTCATTAGTCAATGTGTAGTTCAATCCAAAGATAGTAGGCTTAGAGAGGGTGACAAAAAAGAAGACCATGGTTGTGAATGAAGAGTTCACTTTCATAAATCTTAACCATTCATTGGCTTAACTCTAATGGGAGGTCAAGGACCTGGTGAACACCCAATCCATGAAGAAGATATAGTTGGATTAGGTGATGCACATTAAACTCAACTAAAATTAGGCATCAAAGGCTTATATCAAAAATAGAGAACATATAGAAAAAAAAGAAAAATATTGAGACACATTATATCAGTCCCAAAGGAAATGTTTAAGATGTTTAAATCATATTTTTATGATATGTTTAGATCCTTGAAAGAAATGAATATAATTCAAACTACATTAGATTAGTAAGATGTAGTGGCTAAGGGTTTGATAGCCCAATGGAAGAATTAAAAGGATAAAATGAAAGAGTTAATCAACATACTAGTTGAAGATAGGATCCTTGGTTTTAAAGGTATTAGTCTGGCCCATTTGAATATAGATATGGGAATAATTGTTGACAAGATCCAAGGTCTAGGTACATGGTTAAGGAACTTGGAGAGGGTCCTAAGGGATGACAAGGACCTAATGAATATAATTGAGCAACTTATTGGAACCATGCTTTCTATGCCTACCACACTTAGCTCCCTAGGCATCATTATAGATGACAAGTATAATAACAAGGTCACCCTAGTTATGAAAGAGGTCAAGAGCAAGAGTTAGGGTAAGTCTTTGGGTGATAACATTAGGGTCATGGGCATGATCCTAAATACCGAAGAGAAATTATTGAGGCAAGGATTATCAAGGAAGCAATTGTAAAAATTAATAGAGATTTTGATGACTTTGTAGGCCAAGAGGATGTATGCCTCTTAGATTCAGTTATCAACTTAAGATTAGTTGATGAATAACATCAAAAGGCCATAAAGATTTTTTGGGATTAATAGGGTGTTCTTTAGCACAAGGCCCACTAGATGGTTGATAATATTATACTTTGTTAAACACTTTGTAATATTCAAAAATAGAATGTTCTTTTGTAAAGGCATGCACTAGTTTGTTAGCATATTTTCCTATAGGTCAGTCCACTTTAAAAAAGAGAATGTATTTTAGAACTTTTAAAAAAAGATAGTTGCCCTTACTCTTATACATTTTTAATCTCATGATTGACTGATGTGTTTCAATGAATTTCTTACTTATTATGGAAAAAAGAAACTAAGTATGGGTATGGTTAAAAAACCTGATTGATAGTGTGCACATTGAAATTAGAAGACTGTGAAGAGGTCCTCTTTGGCTTGGGAGGATGACCTATGGATAAGAAAGCACTAAAGCAAACTTGTTTTTTAGATAAATAGTTTGGTGGATTGCCTAGTGATATCTAGATCCCAAAAACAAGATCTTCCTTAGGGGTTGTCAATCTACACATTTTAATCAATTAAGTTTATAAATAGAAAAGAAAGGTACTTGCATCAATGAATCAAAAGGTACTAAAACTAAATACAAGATTGCTTTCTAAGAAAATAGATTAGAAATGATTTAATTATTAATGAACTAATCAACACTAATTCTAAGGTGTTGGGGTATGCTTTATAAAATATCAAAGAGGTTTATGACCAAGAAAAAACACATAAAATTAGGTTTGGTTGGGTGTAGGTAGGTGAAAACAACTTTCTAGTTTTTGGTTCCATAGTGAACATTGGTGATTAGGGTGACCATCGATGGTTAAGGTGATCATCATCAGTCAAGGTGACCATTAGTAGTTGATTAGACCATTGGAATTTGAGTCAACCATCTATGGTTACTATTAAAGATCTGGGTTGATAAATTGCTAATTGACAAGATCTAAAAGATGGATTTTGAAAGGTGGGTAAGCCCTAGGTTGATTACAAAATGGAAATAAAGTAAATGAATATTGGGAATCAAGTACTTATCTTACCAAAATTTGATTGGGTGCATAGTTGAGGTAGTTGATCTATGGGTAGAGTCTATCTTGATTTTAGTAGAGTAATGATACTTGAAGGCTTGGTGGAGAGGTAGCAAATTGACTCATTGATATGATTACTAGATTTTTAGATCATTAATGGTGATTAATGATGATGATAGACCTAAAATAAATAAACTCCTAGATACATAAGCTCTTGATGAAAATTGTAGATGCTTTTCACCTCTTAGCTCCTATCTTCTTATAGGCATAAGCAAGAGGTGTAAGTGAAGGTTTAACTAGGCTGTCTAATTGTAAATTGTCTATGCAAACACTCGTAATAGGATTTAGAAAAGTTATAATTAGAAAATCAAAGTGGATGGTTTACATTCTTTTGGTTAGGGAGGTGGACCCTAACCATCAGTGGTTGACTACCGAGGGGTAAAAAGGGCTAAAAGGTAAGGTTAACCTAGTTAAGTTAAAATAATTATGGGTGATTTCAGTTAGGATTTAGAGGGTTAGATTAGTCCTGAGAAGGCCCCAAGGTGACCAAGGAATACCTCAACATTCAAAATTATGGTGTGTGTATTTCTAATGTCTACATTTTGCCCTTTTTTATGTGGCTTGGAATCAAGCAGTTGTAATATATGTGTGTGTGTGTGTGTGTGTGTGTGTGTGTGTGTGTGTGTGTGTGTGTAGAGAGAGAGAGCATAGGTATACTTGCCTTGAGTATGGGAGGAGCTGTTTCCACTCAAACTAGGAGGTGATGAGGTAAAAATAAAAATGGGTGTAGGTTTGACAAGGTATGTGATTGTGAAGATGAAGGTAGATGATAAGTTGGGCATGAAGGTGCAAACATGCACATGAAGTGTGATAATCAAGATCATGTAAAGACAAAGGTGCCATAGATTAAAACAATAAAAAGTCATTTTTAAGGGACAAGTGACCAATGTACTATGTGATCACATTTTAGGCATGACAATTGGGTACACCTGTTAGACTCCTAGATAAGGTCAGTATTTATGATGGGTATCCAAAGTAGGAAGAGGTCCCATGGAAAACACAAATAGGTCAAGTTTCATAGATATCCAAGGTAGGAATTGATCCCAAAATACATAAGATGGTTAAGTAAGTGTGAGGTAGCACAAATTCAAAAGGTGGTTAATATGGCAATGTGATCGATATCGTCAAGGGATTAGGCATAAAGTATCATAAAAGTGTGCTAGTTAGGATGAGATGGACCAATGGGCATGAGATGGTTTGGATTTATGGATATGTTTATGACATGCTAAATATTAATGTATATACTACATTAGTAGGATTTAGACATGTGGTGGAAAATGGTTATTTGTTTGAATATTAATGGATATTATTGCTTTATGATGTTGGTCATGGTTATGGTTGTCATTATGGTTATTATTATGATAGGATAGTGTTTTTAATGAGTATTTTAGATTATATTATGTTTAGACATGTTAACTTTGATTTTATTGCTTATAGATGTGATTATCATGTATGGCCTAGTAATACAAGAGATTATGGGTATGCTTATGGTTATTTTTTGTTAATGTTTATGATAAAATACATGAGATAGTTTAATTAACAACACTAGATGGGAGAATAGAGAATATAATCTAGAGGTGAACACCATAATGAGAATCTCAACTAGTCATGATAGGGTAAGAACAAGGCATGATGCTTCTTCATTAACGATGACTAAAACAAAAACTGAAGTTAGATTGACTTAATGAACATAAGCTCTTTGAATGCTTTGCATTAGCATTCATTAGTTGGATAAAAAGGTATCTTGACCACATAATGTCAATTAAGCTCAAAAATCCCTTGCATATAGGGGGAATGGGTGAAAATGGAACCTTCTTGTGAGACTAGCATGCCTCTTCTACAAGTGTCTAGAGAGTCTGTATAAATAATATTATGCCAAGCTATGTAGACTGATTGATGTAGGAAGTCTACTTGTGGAAGCTGATTGTGGATTCTAACTTATTATGTTGTTTGAGATCTGATCATGGCTTTCAAGATTATTTTACTTTTGTTTTGATTGTGGTAATGGGTCTTCTACTAATTGTTATATGTGGGAAGCTTCCAAAAAATTACCGTACTTTTGACAAATGTTTATTTATCCATCCTTCAAGGGATTGGCCTAAGTTTATGTGCTTTGTCTAAATGTTTTTGATAGTTGTCCTTTGAAGGAGTAGTCCACATTACTTTTTGGAAATTTCCAATAAAATTTTAATAGTTTTACTTTAAAGGATTAGTCTATAAATCCTAGGGATGACCCATGATTGCTAGTGATAGGGATTTTTTTATTTGGCTTTGATTTTGCTTAACATAGTTTTACTTATGTTGTCTTAGTGTTTCATCTTCATGGTGGTAAATCAAGAGTAAAAGAGGGTTATTTAGGTGTAAAAAGGTTTAGGTGACAATAATCATGAGGATCTATCCCAAAAAGTGGCGGAAAGAACCATGAGAACCATGCCATGGGTAGAGCCATGGTACCCATTGTTCAAGATTAAGATATCTCAATGATAAATAATCACATGATTCATTATTAATCGATTGCCCCTAAGAGAGGGAGATGAATGGGGTGGATAACAAGGGATGAGCTTAAGTTAAACAAAAAGTTAACTTGATCCTTCCTAACAAAATAATGGATGCAAATGCAAATCATTGAGGGGCTTAGGTTCTAGGTGGCCTTCGAGAGAAAATAAATGGTATGCTCTTGATCCATACTTGTGTGTTATGATATAAGGTCTAAGCTAATTGAAAGAAAAATTGCCTCACTTTCTTTTCTCCATATTAGTGGCATGTTGATTTTCCTTTAGGACAAGTTCTTCGATGTTGAGCTCTCACAATTTAAGGTGTTTTTATAGGCACATTTGATATACTCTTGATAGATATGAGATGGGTGAGGACTGTTAGACGATGCTCATAAAGTAGCTTGAGATGGGATAAATGGTGCTAATGGTAATCATCCTCTAAAAGAAAATCTTGTAAAGATATTCAAAAAAAAGGGATTTGGACTTAAAGAGGCAAGATAACCTCTACCCTAAATACAAGATAAAATGGGGTAGCACCTTTAGGGGTTCTAATGCTAGTATGACATGCCCACAAGGTGAAGGGGATGTGTAAATGCCAATCCCAACTAGATGTATTAACTATTTTAGTTAGCATGTTATTAAGAGTTTTGTTGGAGGCTTATAAATATCCATTTAATTGAGGGTGATAGGGTGAGGATTAACTTAACTTAATTTTGAATACATCACATAGACCTTGGAATTACTTATTCTTAAAGGACTTACCATAGTCAGTGAGAATCTTATGAGGAACACTAAAGTGGCATATGATATGATGGTTGATAAAGTCAACATTTTTTTGCTTTGGTTAGGGATAGAGGAATAGCCTCTACCCACTTGGTAAATTACTTAGTCACGGTGATGATAGAGTGGTGTTTCTATGAGTAATGGGGGTTAATTTCATCAATAAGGTCTAGGTCCCATTATAAGAAGGGCCAAAAATTGGTATAAACATGAAGGCTATGGCTAGGTGCATGATGTAAATTTGTGTGTTATTGACACTTGACATACTTTTTCACATAATTAAAATAATATTGGTTAAGGGTAGGCTAGTAAAAGTTGAGATGAAGGATGTGCTTAGCGATAACAAGGCCACTAAACTGACCCCCATAGATACCATCATATGTTTATTTGATAGCATGAGAAGCTTCACAACTACATAGATAATGGAAGAGGAGGCCATAAAATCCTCATTTATAAATAATCCTTCCTATAATTTTATAGTGTGAGGTACTCTAAATAAATTCTCTTTGAGCATTCCTAGAAAAGCTAGAGGGAACAATGCCAAGGTTTAGGTAGTTGAAGGTTTGTTGGTACCAAAAGTCAAGTTGGGTTTCCTTGACATTGAAAATGGTGGGAGAGTTTGGTTTGACATAAGATGGATAGGTAAGCATATGGACAATGATAGATAGCTTAGATTTTGAGGGTGAAAATGATATTTTAGAGGCAATGGAAGCCATGGTGTTGATGAACTTGTTTGTAGATCATGGGGTTGACTAGATGTAGTAGTGCTCAAATGATGTTAAGAGTTTGTTAACTAGTTTCTTGTATTATAGTAAAACATCATTCTTAAATTGATAAGAGATATTGATTTTATTGACCAAAAGTTAGGAGTCACCAAATATATTGATTGTTTTGACTCCAAGGGCTAAGGTGGTTTGAAGGCCTATCACTAGGGCTTCGTACTCAGCCATGTTGTTGGTGCATTCAAAATCAAGCTTGAAGGACAAAGTAAGAGTTTCACCATCAAAGGGGATAAGGATGATACCTAATCCCCCACCATGTTGACATTTTGATCCATTGAATAACATGGTGACTTGATAGGTGAAATCTGCTTGAGAGAGGGTCATGATGGACTCATCAAGAAACTCAAGAGGAGGAGGTTGGTTATCTGCTAAAGGTGCTTCAGCCAATTGGTCAGCAATGACTTTACCTTTAATTGACTTCTATTAGAGGAACTCAAGGTCAAACTTTACTAAGAGTATGAGCCACTTGGCCATATGTTAGTTTTGGTATGGCTTTGAGTGCATGTACTTGAGTGGGTCAGTGTTGGTAATGACATAGGTTTTATGGTTAAGTAGGTAGTGATCAAGCTTGGTGGCCATGAAAACTAAAGCTAAATAGAATTTCTCAATATGAGTGTACCAAGTCTCATACTCTACCAACATTCAACTTATATATTATACAACTTATTCCCTATGTTATTCATCTTAGTGAGCCATCATTAGTCCTAAGGAATGGTTGATGGAAAAGATATAAAGTTATAAAGGTTGGTCATCCTTGTGAAGGGTAAGGACAAGTGGAGAAAGAAGGTATTTTTTGAGTGAATCAAAGGCCTTTTGACAATCTCTATTACACTTAAAAGAGACATCCTTCTTTAGAAGGTGGTGGAAAGGTTGGAAGTGATCTGAAAGCTGAGAAATGAAATGATGAATTGATTAAAGCTTTCCCTATAGGCTATGGAGTTGTTGGAGGTTGGTTAGAGGAAGCATGTCTAGGATTGATTTGATTTTGGTGAGATCAACTTTGAATCCATAAAGGGAGATAATGAAGCTAAGAATATTTCTTGATACGACCCTAAAATGCACTTATTAGGGTTAATATGAACATGATAGTGGATAAGTCACTCAAAGATGATCTTAAGAGTAGCCAAGTTATCCTTTCAGAGTTTGTATTTTTTAAGAAGGTTGTCAACATAGTATTTTATGATCTTATGAATAAGGTCATGGAAAATGTAGGTCTTAGCATGTTGGTAGGTTACACTGACATTCTTTAACTTGAAGGCATGAATCTATAGAAAAAGGTCCCTCAAGGGGTGGTAAAGGTAGTTTTATGTTGATCTTTAGGGGTGATTAAGATCTAATTATAGCCCAAGAATCCATCCATGAGAGATAACATCTTGTGGGTGGATGTAAGATCAATAAGTTGGTTGATGATAGGTAGAGGGAAGTCATCTTTGGGATAGATGAGGTTGAGGTCATGAAAGTCCACACAAATACATAGTCCCCTTATGGATTTAGTGATAGGTAAAACATTCAAAACCCATTGGGGGTAGTCGATAGGTTGAATGAAGTTGATAGATAGGAGATTCTAAAGCTCTTCTTTGATGATAAGGGCTATGCAAGAGTGCATGCATCATAGCTTTTGCTTGATAGGTTTGGCATCATGATAGGTGACTATGTTATGGGAATAAATGGTAGGGTAAATCCCATACATATCACTATAAGACCAAGTGAATACTATGCTACAGTCTTGGAGGAAAGAGGGGAAGTCCCAAAGTTCCTTGATATTCAATGATCAACTAATTTTAATTATGTGAGGGTTAGCTAGAGTACCCAAGTTGATATCCATGGTGGATTCATTCAAAATGGTTAGGGTATTAGGAGGAAGGGATTTATGGATCAAAAAATCTAGGGCACTAAGGTAGGTAAGGATAGAATCATCATCTTGACACTAGATAGTGTTAATGGTAGGAGAGTCTTCTCCTATAATTTTAGGATGGATCAAAGGGATGGTTATGGTCACCCCCTCATTTTGATAAGTTATGGGTCTAAAGATAATCATGTTGATTAAAAAAATTTATGTGGGAGGATGTCATCATCCTCACATATAAGTAGATTTGAGGTTGGTGAGGAAGGGGTATCCTCTTCAATAATGGCAGTGATGGGTTGTTTGGTCTTCTTTTTATTAGGTAAGATGAAACCAAGTCCATGCTTCTCATGTGGTTTTTTGGTTTTGATGGTGACCAATTCATGTGGGCCATGCTCATATCATCCAAGATTGAAACCTATCTAAGCACACCAATGGAGGTATGTCTTGGAAAAAATTGGTTTATCAAGGTAAGAAAAACTAGTGGTAAATGGTCAAGATGGGAGAGAGGTGGTAGAAACACTGAGGGATTTGTCAAGTTCCCCATACACAAAATGGTTTTGACAGTTAGGAGGTCTAAAGGGAATGATAGCTTTGACATTGGGGTCATATCATAGTTGGTTGGTAAGTTTCCCATACTCATGAGGAGTAGGGAAATCATCAAGTGCTAAAAGGCAGTACTCCCCTAGTGAAAGATGATGGAAAATGGATTCCAAAAGGTCTATGGTAGGATTCGGTGTGAAGTAATAAAGGATCTAGTTGATGCATCATTGGTAGAAGGGGTTATGATATCTACTTTAGTGGTTGGAGGCTAAGTTATAGTTGTTAAAGGTGTGTTGGATGGGGGTATGAGGACATTATTGGTGTAATAGGTCATGTTGCATGTTGATAAAGTAATTGGGTTAGCTTGGATGGTGATGACCTGGATTTCATGCTCAAACTTAATATAGTGGTGGAGGGTAAAGGGAATGTAACTCATTGACTGAATCCAAGGTCATCCCAACAAGACATTGTATTTGAATTCACCTTCTATAACATAGAAAATTTTAAAGAATGTGTGGAGTCCTAAATGGATATGAAGGATGATAGTTCCCAAGGTAATGGCCATGGTATCATTGAAGGATTGAAAGATGGTTGAATATTTAGACATGAAATTGTCTGATAAGTTTAGTTAGTTGTAAGCATGAGAGGAGATGATGTTTATGCTAGCTCCCCCATCAATCATGACCCATTTGATGTGGGTTTGATTGATTTAGGTAGTGATAAAGAGAGGAGGATTTGGGTCCTTAGGATGAGTGGAGGGTATTTCTAAATCCTTAAAGGTAACAAGGTTAGAAATTTGAAGAACATCAACAAATGTGGCTAGAGGTTGGGTATCCTTAGGTTGGACCTCAATGGGTTGTAAAGCCTATATTAGTAATTATAAGTGATGGGGACAAGTAGATATTAACTCATACAAATTCATCTTCATTAGGTCTAATGAAGTTGTTTGAGGATAACTCTCCAAGTGGATTCTAAAGGGTTATATTAGGAGGCACCTAAGATAGACACCTTGGGTTTGGTCAAAGATGAAGATGGTTAGGAGTTTGAAGAGGGGTATATCCAAAGAATGGACACCTTAGTCTTCCCCTTATCTTTTTTATGCTCTTGTGACCACATTAATAGTATGGATAAAAAGAGAGGTTGAGCTAAAGGATTGGTTAGATTCTTCTTCACTCTGAGGTAATAGTGGAGGAGTAGGTGAGTGTTGGGTAGGTATGGTGGGTGGTTGTATTAGTATGGGGATAATAGGAGGTTTATATATTAATAGATCATCCTTATTGTAAAGCTAGTGGATAATGGTTTTGAGAGCCTTATAGTTCTTCATGTCATGGTTGGTTGTTGTATGATAAGCATAAACTTGGTGATCATTGTACCAAGTGGGTTTTGAAGCTAAAGGGTTAAAGGTTCTGATAGTAGGTAAGGCTAAAAAATAATTATACAATAACCTATAGAGGATGGTTGAGTAGGACTCAACTAAAGGTGGTAAAGGTGTGGTGGTCTTGGCTTTGGTTGTTGAGGTAGAAGGTGGTCTGGAAGTAGGTTTGGTAGTACATGTTTTAGGTAAGGTTGTATGTTTGGTTGATGGTTGTAATTTAGGAAAGGAGGTTGAGGAGCTAGAGGTAGATGGTTGTAAGGTAGGTAACCTAAGTACTATAGGTGCAATGAAAAGAGGTGCATCAAAGAGTAACTATGAAGGTGTCATAAAAGAGGTGGTGAGGTTTTGGTAGAGGTAACTAGCATCCTATTCAAGGTAGAAGGATGAGGCCCCAAAATGGAGGAAAAGGTTGAGGGAGGTAAAATTTAGGCCTTTTAGTCTTTATGTGGCTTTGCCTCTTTAGTTTCTTTGGTTTAATGTTTGGTTGGTGGGTTTGGAGGGGTTAGGTCCACTTTGACAGATAGGTGAGTAAGGCTCAGTGTAGGGAGGAGACCAAGATTCTTGGTAAACCTAGTTGGGATGATAGGAGAAGGCTTGGATACTTGGGTCTTGGTTGGATTAAGTGGTTGGGGGTTGGTTTTTTTAGTGGAGGTTTTAATTGGTTAGTGAGAGCGTTTGGTAGATTGGGTAGATATGGTAAGGTGTTGGTTAATGAAAGTGTTAGGTTGGTCAAACCAAGATAAGGCTAGAGGTTCCAATTAGGTAATGTAAGGGAGACCTAATTGCTTCCATAAGGTGGCTCGATCCATGTCAAGGTTGGAGATAAATTCCAATTTCTACACTATCTTAAAAAAAGGTTTATAGGTTAGTTTTATTCCTTATATAGTGGACTTGAAAGATACGCCTCTAGGTGGAGACATAGGGATGGTAACCTCATCCTCTTCCTTAATCAAAGGATGTAGGGTTGAAATAGATGGTTACTCTATGGGATGAGTAGACACGAGGTTTTCCTCCTTAGGAATGATCTCTTAACATAAATTAGTTTGCTTAATAATTAAAGGTGAAGGTGAGGTGACAATGGTTAGTGGTTTCACTACCTTAATAAGTGGGGGAAGGGGGGATGATATTTCCTCAGTTTAAGTGTCCAAAATAAGGGAAGGTAAGTCCCATACCTCAATAAGTGAAGAGGGTGAGAGAAAAATGGGTTGGTCAATAGGTTTTTTAACAATGAGTGTGTCAAGGACCATGTTAACTATATGGGTGTCATGAGAGAATTTGATGTTGTTGCTCTAATTCTTGGTAGAAGAATAGTTTTGGAAGGGTTGCCTGAATATATCAAGGGCTTGGTTTGAGGGTGCATTGGGGTTATCCAATGTAAACTCCCCTTTGTTAATGAGGGATTAGATAAGGCTATTGAAGGTGTTGCACCTATTAAAATCATGTCCTATCACTCAATGGAAGGCACATAGATCATTCTCATTGTACCAACTAGGTGTAGGATGGGAGGAGTCAAATTATTGGAGTGGATTGATAGGAGGAAGTTGAATGATATTTGCTTTCAATAACTTCTCCAAGATGGAAGCATAAGATTCTCCAAGTGGAGTGAATTGCTTTTGTTTGTTCTGGGTTTGGTTCCTTAGGCTTTTCTTTAAGGAACTAAAGGAATTAGATTGGTTAACAGAAGGTGGAGGAGTGACATTGAGGAAAAATGAATTTGTGGTTCCCTTGTTCTTGGTGTTGGTATTAGGCAGGTTGTTTATCTTGGAAGAAGAAGCTTCATTGGTTTTATAGGTTGAGTTCTTGTTTTTGAGCTTAAGATTTCCTTCATCAATGGATCAGTTATCCAACTTACGTGCCATGGTAAAATATTCATCAAAATTGGAAGCTTTGAACATGCAGTGTAGAGGAGATATGCTTGGTACATGCCTAATCAAAGAGCTCTATGAATTTAGGTTGAGTTAGGGAAAATGATAGCTATTTGATAAGGCTCCTCTAATAAGCCAAACAAATAGCAATAGATTCATCCTCAAACTTCTAGATAGAATGGAGGTTAGTGATAGACACTTTCTTAGAGATATTGATCAAAAAATGGTCCAAAAAAGTTTGATCTAGTCGGGTAAAGGAGAAGATAGAATGTTTGGGTAAGGCACTATACCAAAGGGACAGACCGACTAGAGACATGGGGAAGGTACGAAGGAGAAGGGCATCATCATAAGTGGTGAGATAACAAGCATGCATAAATTTCTTAAGGTGTTGTTGGGGATTCTCCTTACTTTGAAACTTAGAGAATTTGGGAAGTTTACATTGGAGAGGATATGGCTTAATAGGTACATATGGATGGATAGGCTCATTATATATTTAGTCATATGACAAGATGTTGTGAGCACCTAAGATGGATGACTCTAAGGTGGTCATCTTATCCATAAGAATCTTAATTAATTTGGCTTGAGATTTTGTACCCAAAGGTTTATAAGATGCATATTTATATGATGGGTGAGAGACATATGGGTAGTGGGTAGAAGGTATGGAGGTTTCCACATATGAGTAAGTCGATGTCAATGGTTGGGTGGAAGATATGTAAGGGTAGGTATAGGTAGGTATCTAGGTAATGGGTACATGCCCTTGTAGATTAGGGATGTAGCTAAAGGTTGGTCTAAGGGGTGATTGTTAGATATGAGTGGTATTTGGGTTAATGACTGATGGAAGGGTGGTAACCCTCATACTAATTGGTGGTAGGGTAGAGGGTATGGAAACCACAAGGCTTTGAATAAGAGTGGTGGTTGATAAGTTAAATGTAGCTAGAGGAAGGATGGTAGTGTCAGAGGTAAGTAATCCTAAAGTGGAGGAGTGGTTGTAAGGAGTAGAAGGTATAAGGGTAGTGGTAGTTTAGGTTGGTTGGTTTTCAATGTTAGTCTTAAAGGGGTTATTGGTTGATGAGGAAGCTTAGGTAGTCAACAATTTTGTAGTAACCATGGAAATGGAGGTACTCCCCATGAGATGGGGGGCATGTCATAAGGTGTATCTACAAATGGGGCTAGCACCAAAATACAATAGGATGTGGTTATAAGGTAATGTTATAAGGCTAAGGGATTATTGTTTAGGAAAGTGGTAAAATATACATCTCCTCGAGGGACCTATTGATGGAAGTTAGGACTTCTTGAGGGGTGAGGAGAGTCTATTGGTTCAAAAACATAGTCCATGGATGAAGAGGTAAAAGAGGTAGGTTGACCTGGTAATAGGTTTTACTCCATAAGGTCTCTTTGCTATTGGCAAGTGAGAACCATATGAGATAAGAGAGATAGAAATAAAAAACAACCTCACTATTCAAACAAAAAGAAGGCAAGAAAAGATCAAATAAATCCAATCACTCTCTAAGATAAATTTTAATCCCTAGAATTTTAATTAATCTCGTTTTTGGCTGATGCCTTAAGAATTTATTTGATAGAAGTTGGTTTGTAGAGTGGGTACTAAAAAGGAAGTCTAAGGTTGGTTTCAATTTGTGTCTAGGTTCTCAAAAAGAATATATATTGGAATCAATACATGGCCTAGTATTGAGGCCTACCCCCTCACTTCACACGCCATAATGATAAGGGTATTGGGTGCTTAGACAAAATATATTGATATCTAGAGATTATACTCAACCAAAGAGATGAGTTGTTCCTCCCCTTGGTAATGACCTCCAAATAGGATTACTGGAAAGGTTAAGGTTATCACTAGGTGATGAGATCTTAGTCGGGCCTTGTCTCAAGTTGATTTGTAAACTTTAGCAAAAATATGCTTAAATATATTGATTTTTGCTTAACAATAATAATTTATGGAATTAATTTAACACTTAACTTACAAATAAATTTATAATAGTAATTTTTCTAGTATACAAAGGAGACACCATTTAAAAATAAATAAGATAATCAACACATGTAATTGATTATGGAGTTCGGCACAATGGCCTACATCTTCAGATCTTTTATAGGTTGATCTATTAAAAAATCTAGAAAATACTTACAAGATGTTTTTGAAATATAATTTCATCAACTATAAAGTTGAACTTTGGGAAAAAATACCATAAGTCTCTTTTCAGAATTTTCTCTGATTTTGCCTCTAACTCCTTCTGCAAGCCTTTTAAGCATCTTTGCTTAAGCTTTAACAATAATTGATTTGCATTCGATTCCAAAAACTAATGATTTGAAATTAACCCCCTGAGCACTTTATATAGTGCTTTGGGATTCAAACATTTTGGTGGGGAAGCTTATATGTTAGCCAAATATGGCCTAGCTCGATCCCCATGGTTTTTATACACATCCTTTATCCCATTAGGATGGGATTGGCATATTTTTAAAATATCATGGGTTTGTGTAATTTTAATTCTTTTGGTCTTATCCATGGTTTTGATTGGGATTTATTCTTATCCCACATACATATAAATATAACATGTTTTACCTTTTAATAAAGGTATGTTCATGGCATTTAGCATATAATATAATATATATCCCACATATTTTGTTGGAATTATAAAGTCATGTTTTAAATATAATTTGCCTACCATTATTATCATGGCATATGCCACATCTACACCACTTACCTTTCATGTTTGGAACATTTGGTTAGTTTGATATGTTGGGTACATGGCAAGTTGCGGTGGTTAATGCCTTGGCATGTTGACTTAGTTAAAATGCCATGGGTTTTATAGTGGCTTGGCATGATGAATAGAACATGAAATTAATGTAAGAATGAAACCTTTGACATATAATTGATCATGGAAATAATATATTTTTGTCAATCCACGTGGTGGCTTGAGGACCTACCATGTGGATCACTCCCAATCTAACACTTATTGATGTCTAACTGGTACTCCATAGCTCTATCGATAGTAGGGCCCCCCACCATGATAAAATCAAACTACATTGGCTATGATTGTGATCTAGGAATTTGACTCAAGAGAGGATGGTTATTATGGTGTTAGTTCTAAAATGAAAGAAACACACTAATATCATAACATCTCTAGGCCTAAACACTAGGGAGAGCTTAGTTAACAAAAACAAATGATAAACACAACTAAAAAGTAAGGAATAAAATAAAATAATTCCTTCACCTTCCTTGGATGCTTTAAATGATTTTGTAGTAGTGGTTTGCTTGGCTTTGTGCTCATGAAGTCCTTGGCAATGGAAACATGTCTACCTCCATCTCTCCTTGGTACCTTTGGCTTGTGGCTTAGATTGGCTTAGAATCAATTTGGCATGGTAACACTAAATTTTTGAAGCTTTTAGAACCAATCCTACATTATAACTTTGCATTATCAAGTCTTATAAATGATGTTGTGATTCCTCTTTTTTTTAGATTTTTGCAAATGTTTAGAATCAACCTAAACCATCCATCTTGAGATAAAGATGTGTGGTTGAGGATTAATCCAATTTTTGGAATTAATTTTTTGATTATCCTCATCATGACATTGGAATAAGGGGAAATTAAGAGGCATGGAGGGCATCATGGAAGACATTGATGAGGTATGAAGGGCATGAATCTTGATATTTATGGCATTTGTGGCCTAGGTATGTCTTCCCAAGAAATGAGGTCACTTGATGATGTAGATATTCAATATTCAGTTCCAAAAATAATTATTCAAAAATTTTCCATGGAATTCTTGATGAGGCCTTGATTTGGGTTAATTATCTCTTAAGCATGATTAAGCACTTTGTGAAAAAATTACTCAAATTGATCAGAATGCCTTGTTATTGGTCCAAAATTTGACTAGATTAGAATTGGAAGGCAATGTCAGATGTGTTGGATCCATATTCCCATTTAGGATGTTACTAACAACAAATAACAAAGGCACATGTCTTGTGTAGAATATTTGATAGGAAAGAGCAATCTAGAGCACCTAGGTACAAAATTAGCATTTTGACTTGGAATGATCTGATCAAAGTTAGCTAGCCATAAATTGTATTGCCATATTTAGGGATACCCTAGCCAAAATTGGCACTTGAATATGTTAATTTCACACCATTTAGTGTGTTTTAGTATTTTTAGGCCAAATTGTGTATTTTAGGTGGAAATTAGCCAAAAGCATGGTTGGAAGTTATCAGTGGCCAAATTTAGGTGTCTATAGTTGCCCCTATTTGGGAAGGCATTGCAAGATATAAGCACAGTAACATCTTCTCAAAGAATGAAAATGTCCTATATGCCTACAACTATAATGATGATAAACTAACTATATGATGCCCCCTCGAGGGAATGATCAGCACAAGCAAGTTGGTAAGCAGTCCCTTGATAAAAACCAAAATGAGAGGACCAAAGAAAGGAAAGATGATGGGGTGAAAATATAATGATAGTGAAAAAGTATTCAAACTCATTGAGAATGCAAGTGGGATAGTGTACAATGGTTTTACCAAAGGTATTTATAAACATTGTACCCCAGTAGTGGCAATGTGGTATGATAACACAATGATTTGCCCAAAGGTAGTTATAATAATTAAGAAGATGGAGCTGCCCTAGTTAGGATAGACAAACAAGATAATAGCATGTCCCTATATAGGCAAAAAAAGTAAAGTGGTGATAATATAATTATTTACCCAAAGGTGGTTATAATCATTGATAAATTTAGGTGGGATAGTGTGCAATGATTTGCCCATAGGTGGTTATAACCATTAGACCCTAATTATGGCAAACATGATAAACTTGGCCAAGGATGATGATAACTTAACACAAAGGGCAATTATGAATTAGAACAACCTACTAGTAGGGAGATGCTCATCTAAACTAATAAAGGTTAAAATTATTTCATGGTTAATTACTTTGTGTGGGATATGATTGGGATTGAATCAAGATGTCGATGTCAAAGAGATGCCACCATTGCTGCATAGACTTCTTGAAGCTGAGGTTTGTTGTAGCATGTGTTGATAGGCATCATGGTATAACATCAAGAGGACTTGGTCGAAATATGCATGAGGACTGACTCTCATAATCCAAACTCAATAGAAAATAATGCACCAATGATAGAAACCATGATGACAATGTAAACATATGAATATGGATGGATTCAAGTGTAAGTGTGGGTAAGGAATCACCCAATGAACACACATAAACTAAATCAAAGCAATAGTGTTTAAAGTAAACAAATAAGTAGACAAATAAATAAATTAAGTAAAAATAAACAAGCAAATAATGCAATAGAAACCATATGAAGATTGCCCCTAGAAAATAGGTGACAACTTAATAAATGAAAAAAATGGGGGAAATAAAAGAAAAGGAAGGGGCTGGTTGAGCTATCTCCATAAGCACTAGGCAAGTGGATGATGCCTACATAGTTCCTTTGATGTAATATCTGATAAAAAACTTCAAGCCAAATGTAGTTCTCTCGGGGAATGGGAAGAATGTGATAACTGAGGAAAAAAATAGAATGGATGTGATAGAAGAAGAGGAATGGTCTTGTAAAAGGCAAGTGCATGAGAGAAAAAGGCCAAAAAGGATGGGAAAAATAAATGACAAGTGATTTACTTGTAACCTAATAAGGGTTCCCAAAATCCTTAAGGCAAAGAAGTGGTCAATGTTTTTGTTCTTTTTAAAAAAAATTTAAATGTTTTTGGAATTATTTCATAGTATCTCAACTTGATCAAGAATGATGAGACACTAAATGGTTCAAGCTCATAAAATGGTGAGAGTGTTAAAACTTAGGTTACTCGTAAAATGGTGAGAGCATGGTTTAGGGTGACTCACAAAATGGTGAGAGCATGGCTTAGGTTCATCATCAAATAATGAGAGCATGGCTTAGGGATGATTGAGCTAACCTCAATAAGTATTGAGTGCTACCTACATAGTCATAGAGTAGGACCTCAAGTCACTGTAGTTTTACCCTTATAGTGGAGGAACTCAACTAGTGTAGTAGTTAATTCAAACAAAACAAGCATAGTTGGTAAAAAGGCACAGCATGGCATAATAAGTGGCAAGTTGGTACATCAAGGCTTAATATTATCCCTAATTTACCCATAGGTAGTTATAATTAGGACATAATGGCATAGATCAAGGGTACTAATTTTCCCAAAGGCATTTATAATTAGTAGAAAGATCAGTGGTAAGAAAGACCTAAAAAATGAAGGATGTAACTATTGAAACTTCTATCATACTATCCCAAAATATAATCTCTATCTAAATTACTTGAACTGATTGATGAAACTGATAGGATACTTTGATGCTAAAACTACGTAATGAATGGCAAAAAAAACAAGGTCAAATGGGTTAGGATTTAGAACACACTGGGTCAATAGAACGGAAGTGGAAAGTGGATACAATGAAGAGACAGATAAGGATGGTATTGGTATAAAGAAAAATAGTGATAAAATGGCATAACTGAAATGGTATGTATAGATAATACACCTTAGTGCTCAATCATAGTATCGCTTGAGATGAATAATATTCATCAACTCTAAAATTTCATCTAATCCATAATTTTTAGTAATGATGAAAAGCCATATCCATTTTGGTTTGAATTTCCCTTTATGCTTCTTTTTAGTCATGGTATTCTTTTGATTTTATTTAAGAACAAGATCACTAAGTTGAAATGTTCTATACTTAACACACTGATTATAGTGGCCTTTGAGTTGGTTTTGATATGCTTCAATATTATTGAGTGTAGTTATGCATTTCTCATCAAGTAGATCTAGTTCTTGCAGGTGGGCTACTTGATAGTTGTGATCATCTAAGACATGCTTAAAAGAGATGCATAGTGAAGGCAATTCAACCTCAATGGGAAGGATGGCTTCAGTACCATAAACAAGTGAGTATGGAGTGGTTCTTATGGGGGTACAATGATTTGTATGGTATTTCTAAAGGGAAAGGAATATTTATAAGTGCCATTCACAACTGGCATTATTGACAATATTTTTGAGAATATTGACAATAGTTTTGTTGGATGCCTCAGCTTGGCCATTAATTTAAGGGTAATATGTTACATAAAAATGTTGTTTGATGTTATATTTAGTACATATCTAATATACATATTTATTCTTGAATGATCCTCCATTATCAGATATAATGTCAGAGGGGATACCGTAGCGGCAAATGAGATGGTTGAAAATAAATTTGGAAATTTGCTTTCTAGTCATGTAATTGAGGGGTATAGCTTCAACCCACTTAGTGAGATATTTGGTGGTGGTAAGGATATGTTTATGGCCACTAGATGAAGTGGGGTTAATCTTCCCAATGAGTTTAAATCCCCATGTAGAAAATGGCCATGGTGTCAACATCAGTTTTAAAGTTTTTTTCTGGGGTGTGAATCAGATTAGCATGTCATTGACATTTATCACACTTTTTTACATATGTAATGGAATCGACATTCATTATGGACCAATAATAACCAGTACATAAAACATTTTTCAATAGGACTACCCCACTAGAATGAACTCCATATAATCCTTCATAAACTTCTCTTAATGCTAGTGTAGACTCTGTCAAAGTTAAACAATAAAGCAGAGTTCTATCAAAATTGTGATGGTAAAGGGTGGATCTAAGTAGAGTATAATGAGTGGAATGATGAATGAAGGCTTTGGTTTGTTTTTGAAATAGGTTAGGTGGCAAAACTCGGTCATAAAGGTAGTTTTAAATATCTGAGTATCAGATAGAATTAGGACCAATAATATCACAAATCATGACAATGGTTGAAGGTTCATGAGCTAGTATCGACAAATTATCAATGAGGAACTGATACTCTCTAGCTTTATCCATTTGTCAAATCAAAGAGCCAATTGTAGCCATAGCATTGGTAGTTCTGTTACTAGCCTTTGGTATATGTTTAAACTAAATATTGGCAATTTGTTGATTAAGAGTGTCGACTATGGCTTTATATGGAACCAACTTGTTGTCTTTGGTATGAAAATGATTTATGACCTGATTGATGATTAACTGAGAATCACCATAAAATTTGAGATGAGATATATTCCAATGCACAAATTTTCAAAGTCCTGCAACAAGTGCTTCATACTCAACCATGTTGATTGTACAAGGAAAGTTGATTCTAAATGATTTAGGGATTAGATCCCCCTGTGGTGTAATAAATAATAGGCCTACTCCTAATCCATGTGTAATAAATGAACCATCAAAATACAACTTCCAATATTATTCCTCAAGGGGTGTGTCAATGATGATCATTATGGATTCATCAGGGAATTGAAACATGAGTGGTTATGTGTCTATGAGAGGTGCTTCAGCAAGTTGATCTATAAGAACTTGTCCCTTAATTACCTTTTGATTGACATAATCTATGTCAAAATCACTAAGAATCATGATCCATTTATCCATTCTACCTTGAAAACCTATTTTAGAGAGTAGATACTTGATTATATCTACCTTTGAAATGACCATTGTCTTATTATTCAACATGTAATGGCATAGTTTTTGAGCTACAAAGACCATGGCCAGACAAGCTTTTTCAATAGGTGAATAGTTATGTTCATATGTAACCAAGGTATGGCTTAGGTATTATACATCGTGCTCATCTTCATTGTCATCATGTTGAGCCAAGAGTGTCCCCAGATCATGGTCAATAGCTGATAGGTATAACAAGAGTGAATTTTTTGGCATAAGAGGTCATAAAATAGGTGGATTAATAAGATAGTTTTTGAGTTGTTGAAAATTTGTTTGGTAGTGATCATCCCAGTGAAATACCACTCCCTTCTTCAAAATGTGTGTAAATAGATGATAGTTTTATGCTAATTGAGAGATGAAGCATTAGATAGACTAAAACTTACCCTGTAAACTATAGAATTATTTTAAATTGGTTAGTTGTGGCATCTCAGTTATAGCATGGACTTTAGTCAGATCAAATTCAATACCTCTATGAGACATAATGAAGCTAAGTAATTTGCCTAAAGTTACACCAAAAACATATTTCTTTAGATTGAGTCTAACTTTGTACTCCCGTAATCTTTCAAATATCTTATGCAACACTATTGGATGGTCGGCCCTAGTTTTAGATTTTTTTAATATATCATCAACATAGTATTTAACAATATCATGCATCATATCATGGAATATGATACTCACGACCCTTTGATATGTAGCTCCAACATTATTAAGACCAAATGGCATTACCTAATAACAAAATTTTCCCCATGGAGTGGTAAACACTATTTTATGTTGGTCTTTTGATGCTATTTTGATCTGGTTGATTCCTAAAAATGTATCCTTGAGTGAAAGCATTTCATAACTGGCTATGGAGTCGATGATCATGTTGATATTAGGCAAGGGAAAATCATCTTTAAGACAAGCTTTATGGATGTCTCAAAAATTAGTACAAATTCTAATCCCTTTAGGATTTTTACTAATAGGTACCATATTAGAGATCCATTCTGAGTAGTTAATAGATCGGATAGATCCTACTTCTAAGAGTTTTTCCAACTCTTTCTTTACCAATACAACAATGTGAGGATGAATCTTACGTAACTTTTATTTTAATTATTTGGCATTAAGATTAACCACAAGGTAGTGCAAAACCAAGGTGGAGTCTAGAACTACCATGTCAGAATAGGCCCATACAAGGATATCTACAAATTCTCTCAGTAGAGATATAAATATGTCACATTCCTCCTTTTTGAGGGATACTCCTAATTTTATCCATTTTAGGTATGATGGATTCCCAATATTTATCTCTATTATATCTTCAACAAGAAGGGTAAAACCATCTTCTAGGATAGTAGGTAGTGACTTGATTTGTTGAATTATGTTAGGGTCCTCCATTATGACTTACTCTTCAACTTCTCCTAGGCATGATGAATCTGAGTCCCCTAATGGGAGATCTGGCCATGTGACAAAAATAGTTGGAAATTATTGAAGAATTTGATCAAATACTTATTGTTGTTCAAAGTTGAACTTGGATCCATTGGCAAGTTCATCATTGGTGGTCTCCTAGTCTAAATTAGAAGAATAATGAACATCCCCATCTAACGGCACCTAAAACAAGTTTTCACCACTAGACTAGCCTTTATCTTTACTTTTTCCCTAGTTAGAAAGCACCTCAAAAAGGTTTTCACTTTGGGACCTCAATGTTTTACTTTTTTTTTTGGATAAGGTTGTTCACTTGCTCACCAAAATAGGTTATATGATCTAATGTGATTGAGAATCCTAATTTTTGATCTCCCAATGGAACATTGTCTCTAAGGCCTAAGAAATCATAGAATGCCTCATCATTATAGAACTCATCAATTGGTAGACTAGATTCTTATTGGTCCCAATATATCAGTTGGGGATAATATAATGGCAAAAGGTTGTGATAAATGGTCAGGGAAAGGATATAAATAGCATTATTATTAAATAGGTTGGTTTCAACTAAGTTATCAAAGGTGAAGCTATGATCAGACTTTGCTTCACTATCGACATCATCATCACTAGTCGCTAGTGATGGAGTTTGATTAAAATATATGGGGTCACCCCCAGGTAGTTTAAATTTAAGTCCATAAGGTCTTTCATACTTAATCAAGGAAATTAGCTTGATGGTTCCTTGTTTATTCAGTCTAAGGCCTCTTCCTTTATACTTGTGATGCTCCATGATCCTATTGGGAATATGATACTTTCCATTTTTATAATAATTAGCTTGGTTATCTTTTTATAACCAAATTTATCCCCTTCAAGAGGGTTAGGTCCTAGGCCAAATGCTGGTACAAATGTGACAGGTCTCTTATCTTTATTCCTCTATTTCCAATGCATATGTGAGGTGAGTTTAGGTCACCTAAAGGTTTTTAGACTCTAAGAAAGATTGGAAATATGAAATGTATCATGGGTCATATACTCTCCTGGTTCATTATTTGAAATGGTGAAATGATTAGAAGCTTTAGGAGGTAGCATGTGGGAAAGGGAATCCAAGGTATTATGATTTATGGAATTATCTGGTAAAAGATCAATAAGTATGGCCATTCCTTTCTCCTATTTGTAACTTGGATTCATGCCATACTGAGAATTAGAGATTTGAAATTTGGCCTCAAGATGCTTGCAGTGTTCATATGGATGTAAATCTCTTGGAATATTCACTTCCATCCCTGAGTGGGAAAACTTGATACATTGGTGTTGCATTAATGGGACTACATGAATCTCATGTAACCAAGGCCTACCTAGAAGCATGTTGTATGATAAATCAAGATCAAGAACATGACAAAGTGTATCATGGGTTAAAGAACTAATGATAACTAGCAAACTAATGGTGCCTTGTGATTCTCTTTCTTGATTATCATAAGCTTTGATAGTTATTATTTCTAGTTGGATATCTACCATTGTGTACCCAAGAAGCTTAATGAGCTTTAGAGATACTATGTTGAGGATGGATCCATTGTCTATAAGGACATGTTTCACTTTATGCCATCTTATATAAACTTCTATGTATAATGGACTACTATGGAGTGGGCCAAGGGAAGACATATCGCTTTGGTTGAATGTGACTTATTGTGTTGGATCTAGGTGTCCAACCAATGCTTGAAATTTATCAAGGGATATGTCACTAGAAATAGTGGATTGGGTAAAAAACTCATTCAAATTTTTTTTTATGGATTATTGATGTTTGCAATAAATCTAAAATAAAAAAAATTTCTGGTGTCTTTTACAATTGTTCCACAATATCAAACTTCTTGTCTTGGTCAATAGTGAATGGTTGGTTGGATGATAGGTAAAGTGGTAGCTAATTGTGGGCCTGGGATAGTAATCTTTGACCTCTGAGTTGTGATTACATCATCAAGAATAAATACTAGACCATTATTACTACTCAATGTTGGAAATGGTGTGGGACTAGATAGGAAAAGTCTCGATTATCAATGCACTTACATATGGTCACATGGCAAGAACAAGTTGTCAAAATAAGGCCCAAAAGGGGTAGTCCTAGTTTGTTGGTTTACCTATATGCATTCCTAGGTCAAAGAAGGATTATCCATGTAATTTGGCTGAATGTTGTTTTTTAATAATGATCAAAGTTGATTAGTGTTTGGTCTAGGATTAATGAATATGGTATTGACGCTACCCCCTACAATATGACCTACAATCCTATTGTATTCATGTGTAACTAAATTGTAGGTTTGTTGGTTGTTACCATTTTGACCTTGGTTTTGTCCATTGTTCTATCATTATGGGTTTTATTGTTGATTTTGCTAGTTTGGCCTTTGATTTTGATACTATTGATTTTGCTGCTACACTAGCCATTGTTGTTGTTGTTATTGATTATTTTGTTGTTGATTCTTATGTCAAGGAAAAGGGTTTTGATAAATCCCAAGAGTTTGATTGGAAGTGAAAGTACCATTATCTAATTTTATCTCCCTATTCTCCAACATATTCTTAATTAAATGATTGATTTGGACACATCTTCATAGATTATGCCCATTGACTCGATGATAGTCACATAATTCATTTTCACGATACCAATCTGAATAAAGAATGCCTTGTAGATAATGCTTTGGTATAAGCCAACTAATTAGATTAGTGGTAGTAAGATTTTAAAATATAGACTCAATAGGTTCTCCTAGGTCACTAAAAACATGATGTGCAAGCATGGTTCTCCTAGGAGGAGGGGTTTATAATGGTAATGACTATTATATTTGTTGTGCAGGTCTTGGTTGTTACACTTATAGTATTAGTTAGAGAGATTGATGGGTAAGAGTAAGATAAAAAGGTGGTGTAGATGATGTTTTCACCATTTGTACATGATGGGATTCAATTACTCCATTTCCCATAACATTCCTATTGTGGTTAAATTTCTTTAATCTTTCTTGGTTATTGGCATTTTTCAGTTGTAAGGCTTACACTTGAATGGGATGTTGGTCATTTCCCTAATTGGTACCTTGATTTTTGTTAGTTTAATTAAGATTGATGATTCCTTTATTGATGAGTACCCACTCAATCAACAAGCCTTTATCAATGATCTCTTTGAATGTATGTGCACATTGTAGTTCTAGATAATAAGCTATCTCACTATGCAAATTTTGGGTAAACATAGTGGCTAATTATTTATATGGTAAATTGTGGGTGAAATAGCTTGTAAGGGCTCTCCATCACTATAAATAACTTTAAAAACACTCATCATATTTTTTCTTTACTTATATTAAGTCCACTAATGAAATCTCATGCTCGAGATTATAGGAAAAGTGATACACAAACTTATTAGAAAGATCATCAAAATCCATTACTAAATTTTTGGTCAACTTCAAAAACCACTCCAAGGCTTGTCCAACCAAGCTCCTTAAAAACAAAAACAAAAGGTATATGTCTCTATATGCCACTGGTTGACATGAGATAAAGAATTCGGTCAAATGAGCCTTAGGGTCACCTTTCCCTTTGTATTTATCAAATTTTGATGGTTTGTATCCTAGAGGAAATGGTATCTAAAAATACTCCATTTTGAATGGATAAGAACATAATTCATCAAATTTGAAATTTTTAGTTTGTTTATCAGCTTGAATGGTAGCAATTTCATCTTTCATTTGTTACAATTCTTGGGACAAGAAACTAGAAGGAACATTGGTTTGAGGGAGAAAATTGGTTTGGATAGATTATTAGGACGTCACAAGTGGGAAAATTTGACCAGGGTATGATGGAGATACCTATTGGGTACATTGGTTTGGTTGGGGAATGGAATAGGAATACACATACATGGATTAAGATGTACTTGAAATTGCACAATTGGTTGTGTGATATTCTGGTTTGGGTTAGCAATAAAGGTTTGACTTGGAGGATTTTGTGGTTGGGATGAAGGGATATAACTATATTATGCCTACTATGGTTGAAAAGGAAAAGGGACATGTTTTTGACTAGTCAAACCTTATTTTTGATTAGGAACTTGTGGACCAAGACCCTATCTTTGGATTTGTGACACATTTTGAACCAATGGTTGTCTAGTAGGTACTTAAGAAACATGGGGACCTCCTTGTTACATGAATCCTTGTGAGGAAGTGAAAGTAGGTTGTAGATTTGGCATCTATCACTGAACCATATTTGCACATTATTGACTAGTCACTATTTGGTTTTAGATTGGCATATTAGTCTATGACTTAAGAGGTATGTTCATCGTTACCTGGCAGGGTGAAAAATTAGTTTCCTTTGATTGAGGTGGCAATATATTTGTCCTCTATTGCATTGATACACTAGATTTTGAAAAATGTTATGGAATACTACTCATTACCTATTGAGGAGGAGTAGGGTTCATAACATTATGTCATTGAGGCATGACATTAGCCATTATTTGATTACCTAATCTCATAGGTTGTATACTTGAGGAAGTAGTACGTCAAGGTTGGGGTGTAGAAACTCCAATTCCTTGGTATGATGATTCACTCATGGGATGAACTATAGGAACATGTTGTTGGCTATTTTTTTTGCATTAGTACCACTTTGATCAGGATTGGACATTATTTGCACATTGTCTACTATGTTTGGCTCACTATTCAATGTAGAGGCTGAAGACACTTCTTCAATAATGGGCATATGCATCAAGTTATCTATCAAATCAATTTGTATGAATGGGTTAGAACTCAAATTTTCTTATCCAGTTAACTCTATCAACACTCTTATTGAAGGAAGTAGGTCAATGAGAGGCTTACTTACCATGTTCATCTTATTGAAATCATGTGCTAGATTTAGGTAGGTTTGATATGCTATCTGCATTTGGTTAAAGTGATTTTCCATGATGTGTTTTCCTTGATTAAATATATTAGGATCTTGATACATTGTTTAGAATAGATCCATATGATTGTTAGAAGAATATTATTAATCATAAATGATATTATGAGGCACTCTTTCTAGACTTGGTAAATTTTCATGGGAGAAGTCTATTGGAAACTTGGCCCCTACCTATATGGATTTAACCAAAATATCATCTTTGTTCTCTAAAAAATGTCTCTCAAATAAAAATGGATCATACATGGAATTCACATTAGTATAATATGATTGTTGAATTAATAGCTCATCCACTACAGATATTATAGCTAGGTATTGTGTGGTTTGCTCTTGGTCTTATTTTGAATAAGGTGGCATGTTAACTAGATAGTTAGCCAATAGATCTTGGATTTGTGACCCTAATTGAGTATTATGAGAGGGATAAGAATCCATCTCATAAGAAATATTATCTATGTAGGGGTCTTGCACCATTTCTTCTTATGCAACTACATTACTAATCCCCAGATTGTACATGAGTCCTCTACAAGTGTAGAAATACATGTTGGGATCCATAGTCAATGATTTTATGATAAAAGGTCAAAGAGTTATACAAGCTCTAAAAAGGATAAAGTCTAAAATAGATAATTTTCTAACTTGGTCTAGATTCATCAAAAGGATCAAAAGGTTTATGTAAATTTTTGTGAGGAAACAAGCTAGTGTGAAGTATCTAACATTTCACTGTTCACACAAAGATGAGCAATTAAATGGACCTAAAATCAAAATACCAAAATCTAAAGTCAAAGTGTTTCAAATTAATCTAATCTAGGAATTTAAAAGTTGCTAGGTCTTTTGGCTAAATGTAGCATCAAAAGCTAGGCTCAAACAAGGAATGTGATAAGACTCTTGGCCAAATGGCATCAAAAGCTAAACTTTGAAATAGATGAAAGTTTTAATCTAATAGATTTGAAGCACTTCTAACAAACACTAGGAATTTGATTCTTGGACATGAACTTAATCAACTAGGTATAATGCATGAAACAAAAGGCACTTTAGAAATAGTTTATTTTCTCATAACAAATGGTATAAAACATTAGTTATTTTGACAAACAAGCTAGACAAAAGTGAATAGTATAAATATTTTAGACAAAAGATCACAAAAGTATAGTTGGATTAGTCTAAAAATGTAGGATCAAGTTTGGAACTCTATGCAAGAGGGTCTATGAAACAATTTTTGAAATGTTTTGAGTAGTGTAATGATGCCATACTACCCAAAAGGTGGGACACAAAGTTTGTTTCGAAAACTGTCTAAGGCAAAGATGTTTTCCTATAATTTTGACAAAATAACACTACTTTTCTTAACTCAAAATGTTGTGGTGCATAGACTCAAAATGTAAGTGTTTAGCACAAAATGGCTTAAGTCTATCAAGTGATGACAATGATTATGAGTGTTAAACTGCCTTCAACCCAAATTGGAAATTAAACCTAAGTTCCCTCAAGTTTAGTGAAAATGGTGAACCCACTTAACACATCAACCTTATGAACTTGTAAAGGTGCAATTCTGAACTTAGATTATAAGTGAAGGACTTAAAAAACTTTGGTAAAGGTCTAAACTCAATTGGGTAGCATAACTATGCCACAGTGGATGATATGACTCTCAAGATTTTGATGAACTTTGAACAAGGCAAATTGATGATCTCACACAGACAACATAATGCCTCTTTTTTCAAAAGAGAATTTGGACTATGTGTTTGGTTTGGATTATTTGTTTATACCAAGTTTTGACTCCAAACAAGACTTTAATCTAGGACAAGACCAACTAATTAATCGCTCTTAGATCCTAAACTGACAAGGTTGCTTGGTATTGTTGGAATCCATTAATATACATCATTTGAGAGGATTTTAAGTGTTCATATAAAAGTAAATGCACATTATATAGTAGGGTTTTTTACACCCCCTCTCTCAAATGATAGTACTATGACATGGACCTTGAGGTGCACCTTGCACCAAAAATAATTCTATGTCAAGTGGGGATTTGTCTAAGATCTAACAAGTTTCTAAATAATCTAGGGGAATTAATTGCACAATGACTTTCATGCCAAACAATGCAAAAAGAAATCACATATTTTAGGTCCATATCACTTGGCTTATTACAAAAAGGTCTAGTTTTTTTACAACCACTACATCTTGTTGTTTAGCTCAGTGTAGTGCGATGTCCAAAATGCCACTATGTCCCATGTGTAACTCCAAAGGAACCAATGTAGTTAATGTCAAGAAATGAAACCCCAGGTCAAAGCTTCCCTAAAGAACTCATGGGAGGTTATGAAATCCCCCTCATAGACCAAGTTTGCAAAAAAATAAAGAAAGCATGAAATAGAAAGACTTTAGGGTCATTTTCAAGGTCACCCAAACTTTGATGAGTTTTTGGGGAGTGCTTTAGATGACTTGTTTTCTAAGCCTTGGACTAGGCTTTGTAATAGGAATAGCACTTTTGATTCCAAGGGTTCCCTAAAGGGGACAAATGTAAGAGCATACATGCAACATTCCTATTTTTGCCACACAGACTTAATCTAAAAAATTATTGCAAGAAAGAATTAAAAAGTGTGTTCAATTTTAAACCCAAATGAAAGTGAGGTGGTGTTCATTTGACCCCTTGGTCTTAGTTGCAAAATTTGAAAGCATTCATCATAAACATCTAAAAAAATTTAAACACCAAAACAAAGTTCCTAATTGATTTTTAAGCATGCAAAAGGTGATTTAAACATGTTTTTGTCAAATTTCAAGCTTGGTCCTATAACAAAAATGTTAGCATGTCCTTTATCTTTGAATTTATTTTTGGTTTGAAATAATTAACTTTGGAAAAATAGATCTTGAGTTTATGTTTTTGTAAAAACAAAGTGACCAATGTTAGTTATATACAATCGATGATAGTTACCTTGGCTAACCAAAATCTAATCAATATCAATTTTACTAACTGACAATAGTTAAGCCATGTAACTAATGTTAGTTTTGCTAACCGACATCGGTTAAGCCATGTAACTGATGTTGGTCTTACTTATCGATGTTGGTTACTATGTAAAACCATGGCAACCAAAAACAACAAAATAAAGTTAGAAAATCAATTCACAAGATTTATAAGGGTCCAAATAAATATTTTAGAGTTATAAAATGATCTTCTTCAGGTGTGGGATGTGTCTAGTCCCACTAGGTGTGCCATAATGTGATCTAGGAAATTGACTCAGGAGAGGATGGTTAGTATGGTGTTAGCTCCAAAATGAAAAAAAATAAAAGAAACACACTAATAACATAACATCTCTAGGCCTAGATACTAAGGAGAGCTTAGTTAACCAAAAAAAATGACAAACACAACTTAAAAGTAAGGAATAAAACACAATAATTCCTTCACCTTCCTTGGATGCTCCAAATGCCTTTGTAGCATTGGCTTGCTTGGCTTTGTGCTCATGAATTCCTTGGTAATGGAAGATTGTCTACCTCCATCTCTCCTTATCACCTTTGGCTTGTGTCTTGGCTTGGATTGGAATCAATTTGGCATGTAAACACTAATTTCATGAATCTTTTAGAACTAATCTTGCATTATAACTTTGCATTCTCAAGTCTTAGAAATGATGTTGTGAGGCCTCCTATTTATAGATTTTTGCAAATGTCTAGAATCAACCTAAATCATCCATCTTGAGATGAAAATGTGTGGTTGAGGATTAATCCAATTTTTGGAATTAAGTTTATAATTATCCTTATTATGAAATTTGAAGAAGGGGAAATTAAGAGGCATGGAGGGCATCATGGAAGGCATTGATGAGGCATGGAGGGCATGAATCTTAATATTTGTGGCATGTATGGCCTAGGAATGTCTTCTCAAGAAATGAGGTCACTTGATGATGTAGATATTCAATATTCATTTCCAAAAATAATTATTCAATAAGTTTCCATGGAATTATTGATTAGACCTTGATTTGGGTTAATTAGCTCTTAAGCATGATTAAGCATTTTGTGCACAAATTACTTAATTTGATCAAAATGTCTTGTTATTGGTCTAAAATTTGACTAGATTGTGGATGGAAGGAAATTATAGATGAATTAGATCCATATTCCCATTTAGGATTTTACCAATAATAAATAATAAAGGCACATGTCTTATGTAGAAGATTTGATAGAAAAGAGCAATCCAGAGCACCTAGGTGCAAAATTGGCATTTTGACTCAAAATGATCTAATCAAAGTTAGCTAGCCCATAAATTGTATTACCCCATTGCATAATACCTTAGACAAAATAAACACTTGAATATGTCAATTTCACATCATTTATCATGTTTTAGTGTTTTAGGCAAAATTATGCATTTTGGGTGGAAATTAGCCAAAAGCCTGGTTGGAGGTTATTGGTGGCTAGATTTAGGTGTCTACAATGGTCCCCATAGCCAACCTTTTACACCTATCAAAGACCAACTATGAAACCACATAATTTATTCCACCTTGTGCCATGTGCCACATGTCTCTTCATCATTGGCCCATATGGTGATTACTTGACCACGTCGTATTTTTTGCTTATTAAGTAGGAACTTTGAGAAGCCATATATTTTCACCATTACCTCAATTTTCTAAAAATGAGGTATCATCAAAAAGCTATCAAGATTCTCTATGTATTAGAACTATTTTAAAATCATTCCATATTAGACGATTTCTAAAGTTTGACTAGATTTGACCTACTTTGACCAGTGTAACTAAAAATTTGACCAACTTTATAAGGAGTATATAAGCTTCATTTTTTTCATTTCACATACTATTGGAAAGCTCTTTATGGGATATTCATAATGGTGTAGAATTTAGTCTAATTTGGGACCTTTTTTGAATTGACCTCTAGATCAATCCTCCCCATTAAGAAGGTTTATCTTCAAAAAGTTGGTACTAGACTTGGTACTCCATGTGAGGATCTTTTCATAGATTTGGCTCTTAACAACTAGCTCTAATTCTGATTATCCCCTTATTACTAGTCGGTTCCAAAGATACTTTGATGAGTCAATAGATTTTGAAACTATGAAAATGACACTTGGTGTTATAAAAATCACCATTTTATAATTTCCCTCTTAGGGTCTTACATAGAAACACACTTTGAAAAATGTTGCCCTTCTTGGGTCTTTACAAACATTTTAATTATACATAATGACTACAAACATTTCCCATACTTGGGTCTTATGCATTTACAAACAATTCATATATTCAGGTCTTACAAACATGCATACATATTTGCACATACTAAAACCTATAGATTAACATATACAACTTGTCTTCTGAGACATTCCTCATGCTTCTCATGACAAAATATTCATTTTGACCTATAGTGTTCCTATCTAAAACATACATGAGTAGATTAACACTAAAGGCATCATTCTTCTATAATGGTTATTATCGATGTGCTCACATGAGATATTATATCCCATCTTTTACAATGTTATAATAATTTTCTTTCTTTTAAAAAGTTACATTTATTAGAGACAAATATGGTTCTCTTATGACAATGCCATTAAAATGTAGTGAAACCACATCTAACTAAACTTCATCTAAAAAGTTGGAGGTAATTGCAAACCCTAGTTTACATATTTTACTTACATGTACATTATTACCATCATCTATCCTATCCAAAGAATATGGTTTGAGATGTGGCTTAGTTTTCAAACTTAAGGTTTCTACAACATCTTCAAAAATTAGATTCTTTTGATAATTTTTATCAAAGATAGCATTGATCTTATAATGTTTAACTATTATTCTTTTAAAGAAGTGTTGTTTACCTTTCTAGGGTGTCAAAATCTGAACTTCCAGCTTCTTGTTGACTATCATTTCCCTCATTGATGTTGTCTATGGTTCTGATTGACAAGACTTTGTCTATTTATTGACTAGAGTTGCAATTACAACCTTTGTTTTAGGTTGTTGCTAACTTTTCCTATCTTATTTAGACAACCTCATTTTGGAAGTTTTCTTAAACATATTTTTAGGACTTTCTTGGGCATAATCAAAAAATACATTCGATTATTTCATTTTGGCATAACTTGATGAGTCATTTGAAGATGCTTCATCTAATGTATCTATTACATCTTCAGAGAGTGCTTTTTCCATCTCTTCAGGGTGTTATAGCTTGCTACTTAAGTAATCATTCAACTCAGCTTCTTGGGCAATTTGTCCTTCACCTCCATATCCTAATCCTACACAGAGTGGTCTCTTTACCACTTAAATAGGCTAAACAATTCCTTAACCATTAATGCCAAGGCATTTTCCTTCAAATCCCATTTTAGCTAATAGCTTAGAACCTATTCCCTTTGTGTGATTTTCAAATGTATCAACACATGGACTTGATAAATGTTTAGGGTTAGCATATTCAGTATCCCTAACATTTTCAACATAGCTAGAAGAGTTGATTTCATTATTTTGATCCTTAGAATGTCCATCAAAAGACATATTGATAATTAGAGAATTATTTTCTTCCAGTCTTACAACATTATTTTCATTAATAAGACTAGCAGTAGTATATGAATTAGAGGAATCATTGTTATAACTAGAATATACCTTATTTACCTAGCTTGTTCTAAACTAAACCTCATAAGTATGATTGGTCATTAGTTGGATTCCTTCTCCTAATTTAGTGTTTCTATCATGTCGAGATGTGAGATAATAATGACCCAAAGTGATCTACTTAGCTTCTCTTAAAACTATGTCAAGAGCTACTTGATCAAATAATAGCCCTCCAATGCCAAAATGTAGGATGCTATAATGGGTTGCATGTCCACGTAATGTGACATTAGGTCCTCTAAATGTCTTAGTGTGAGGTAAAGGAAGATCCCTTATCTACAAATGTTATGCAAGACCTTCAATAATATAACTAGCTCTAAAACTCTAGTTAAAATAGATCTGCACAAACTTCCCTTCAACAATAGTAGTGTAGTTCTACCTTTGAGTTTCCTTATATCGTAGCATAATATCTATCACTTTGGTTGGAAGTAGCTATCATAATAGATATTATAGATTTTTTTGATGACATACTACTAGTTGGGTTGATTGATGGCTACTGGACATGGTTGGTGCTTTGCCTTTCTCCTCATTCCACTTATTGAACCATGATGGAGCCTGACTGGGGTGTAGTATCTAGCATTACTCAGTAATATGGCCTCACTGAGCATAATGTTTTCAAGTCTATATCTTCATTCATCATTTTTTTCTATTGGTGTTCTTGTTGTAATTCTTCCCATAACATATCAATGCTTTGTTGGAATTTTTTATTTACTAATCCTATTTTCACTTTGTCACTTATTGACATTGTAATTGAGATTGTAGGTATTATATTATTGTAGTGATGAGGGTATTCAATAATAACTTAATTTGTGATAGCATTGGATCCATCAGTTTACAATAGCTAAATTTATCTAAAAATAAAACCATAAATTCACCAACATGAACTTAGCTATGATACCAACCTGATCTATAAACTTTAGCAAAAATATGCTTATATATATATATTGATTTTTCCTTAACAATAATAATTTATAGAATTATTTTAGCACTTAACTTGAAAATAAATTTATAACAATAATTTTGCAAGTATACAAAGGAGACACCATTCAAAAATGAACAAGATGATCAACACACATAATTGATTATAGAGTTTGGCATAATGGCCTACATCTCTAGGTCCTTTATAATATGATCTATTAAAAATGCTTAAAAATACTTACAATAAATTTTTGAAATAGAATTTCATTAACTAAAATTTTTATCTTCGAGCAAAAATACCATAAGTCTATTTTTGGACTTTTTTCTGATCTACATCGAACTCCTTCTGCAAGCCTCATAAGCCTCTTTGTTTAAGATTTAGAAATAGCTATTTTTCATTCAATTTTAAAAATTGATGATTTGAAATGAACCCCTAAAGCACTTTATATAGTGCTTTGGGTTTCAAAAAATTTGGTGGGGAAGATTATCTTTTATCCAAATATGGCCTAGCTCAATCCCCACAATTTTTATCCACATCCTTTATCCTATTAGGATGGGATTGACATATTTTTAAAATATCATGGGTTCATATAATTTTAATGCTTTTGGTATCATCCATGGTTTTTCTTGGGATTTATTCTTATCCCACATACATATAAATATAAAATGTTTTACCTTTTAATAAAGGTATGTTCGTGGCATTACCAATGCCTATGCTATAGGCATTTGGCATATAATATAATCTATATCCCACATATTTCATGGGAATTACAAAGTCATGTTTTAAATATACTTTGCCTACCATTCTTAGCGTGGGATATGCCACATCTCCAATACTTACCTTGCATGTTAATAACATTCAGTTGGCTTTATACATTGGCTACATGGAAAGTTGTGGTGGTTAATGCCTTGGCATGTTGACTTAGTTAAAATTCCATGGGTTTTATAGTGGCTTGGCATGATGACTCAGATGTGGCATTAATGTAAGCATGGAACCTTCAACATGTCATTGATCATGGAAATAATATAGTGGTGTCAAGACACATGGTGTATTAAGGACCCACCATATGGATCACTCTTAATCTAACACTTATCGATGTCCAATTGGATATTACATATCTCTATCGATGGTAGGGTTCCCCTCCATGACAAAAGTGGACTCCACTGGTTATGGTCCCTATAGCTAGACTTTTACACTTATCAAAGACTAATTGTGAAACCACATAATTTATTCCACCTCATGCCACATGCCACATGTCACTACATCATTGGTCTATCTGATGATCACTTGACCACATGGTATTTTTTACCTATTGAGTAGGAACTTTAAGAAGCCATATCTTTTCACCATGACCTCAATTTTATACAAATAAGATAGCATAAAAAAGCTCTCAATATGATCTACATAGTAGAACTATTTTTGAGTCATTCCATATTAGATAATTTATGTAGTTTAACCAAATTTGACCTATTTTGACCAGCTTGACTATAACTTTGGCCAATTATACAAGGAGTATATGAGCTTCATTTTTCATCTTTTGCATACTATTAAAAATCTCTTGATGAGATATTCACAATGGTTTAGGCTTCATTTTGATCTAGGATCTTTTCTAAATTGACCTTTGGATCACAAGTATGTTTGACATTTAGTTGATGAAAGTGATTTGGTTTAGGTGTGTGGAATAAGGAGTGAAGATATGATAGATTACTTTACCTTTATGTTAAGCTATGTGAGCTAAAATTTCAAGCAGTCAATGTATGCACTTAATTTTAAGCCCAAAATAAACCTTTGATTTTGTTAATGAGCAATTAATAGAGAGAGAGTGCAAGCCATCTATAACCTAAGTAAAGACACAAAGGTCCCACTAGGTGTGCTAGAATGTTTCAATGAATTTATTACTTACTATAGAAAAGAGAAACTAAGTATGGATATGGTTTAAAAACTTGATCGATAGTGCACATGTTGAAATCATAAGAATGTGAAGAGCTCCTATTTGGCTTGGGAAGATGACTTGTGGATAAGAAAGTACTAAAACAAACTTGTTTGTTAGATAAATAGTTGGTTGGATTGCCTAGATATAGCTAGATCTTGAAAGAAAGAGATTATTTAGGGCCTGCCAATCTACACATTTTAAATAATTAAGTTTATAAATAGAAAATAAAGGTACTTGCATTAATGAATTAAAAGGTACTAAAACTAAATATAAGAATGTTTACTAAGAAAATATACTAGAAATGATTTAATTAGTAATTAAGTAATCAACACTAATACTAAGGTGTTGGGGTATGCTTCAAAAAAATCAAAAAAGGGTCTATGAACAAGCAGGAACACAAAAAATTAAGTTTGGTTGGGTTTAGATAGGTAAAAACAACTTGTTGGTTTTTGGTGCCATAGTGACCATTGGTAGTTGGGGTGACCATTGATAGTTAAAGTGATTGTCGATGGTCAAGGTGACTATCAATAGTTGAGTAGACCATTGGTGGTTGAGTCAAACATTGACAGTTATTATGTGAAGATCTGGGTTGATAAACTACTAATTGATGAGATCCAAGATGGATTCCAAAAGGTGGGTAAGGCTTGGGTTGATTACAAAATGGAAATAAAGTAAATAAATACTAAGAATCAAGTAATTATCTTAATAAAAGTTGAATGGGTGGGTATTTGAGGTAGTTGATCTATGGGTAGAATCTAACTTTATTCTAGTAGAGTAATGGTACCTGAAGGCTTGGTAAAGAGGTAGTAAATTGACTCTTTGATATGATTACTAAATTGTTCGATTATTGATGGTGATTGTTGATTATGATTGACCTGTAAGAAAAAAACTCCTAGATACATAAGTTCTTGATGCCAATTATAGATTTTTTTTTCACCTCCTAGCTCATTTCTTCTTATAGGCATAAGAAAGAGGTAAAAGTGAAAGTTGAACTAGGTTGTCTAATTATAAATTATCCATGTAAAGACTCACAACAAGATTTAGACAAGCTATAATTAGAAAATCAAAGTAGATGATTTGCATGATTTTGGTTAGGGAGGTGGACTTTGATCGTCAACATTCAGGGTGACCATCGATGGTTACCATAACCATTGGTGATTGAGTGTCGAGAAGTAAAAAGGGATAAAAGGCAAGGCTAATCTAGTTAAGTTAAACTAATTGCAGGTGAGCCTGGTTAGGGTTTAGAGGGTTAGAATGGTCTTGAGAGTGCCCTAAGGTGACCAAGGGCTACCTTGACATTCAGAATTATGGTGTGCATATTTCCAGTGTCTATATAATGTACTACTTTAGTCTCTTATAAAATGTAGTATTACCATTTTGTAAAAGAAGGGAGTTTTGGATTAAAACTTTGTGTAAACTTAAAGTAATTAATACAAGAAAGGAATATTGAGAAGTTTGTCCAGATTTGTTTATGTCAATGCCCTACCCTTTTGATTTTTTTAACCAAATCACTCTAGTTTAAATTTAATTATAAATATTTATTTAGATTAATCTTTAGTTTGGAACTTGATCACAAATTCACTAATAATAAGATAGATATCTTACATTTCACTTAGATTGGCCACGGTGGCTCCCAACCACTAATCAACATAAATATTGTGGAATAATTTATTGCTTTTTTGCTATTTCACCATAGTTAACTAGATTACCATAATTTTCTACTCATGCTTTGAATTCCTTGAATTCTAAAATGAGAAGTGTTCTTTAGACACTAAGAGCACCTATGATACATCTAGAGGCATCAATAGGTCCCTTGATCAACTTCATCATATGTTTATTCCTTAAAAATGATAATTTAACCATACCTAATCACTTTTGTAACCTCAAAATTTTCTCTAGTATTATATTTTTGGCCTTTATGATGAAACCATTGCCTTTTGAAGATGGTGAATATGTAACCATCACCTAAAAAAAGTAATAATTATGCAATTTATCCATGGTAGTTATGAAACCACTGTAATATATTGATAGTTTAAGTAAATTCCACCTTTATTTAAGTAGTGGTTTAATAAACCATTGTGTCAAAAATGTAACCACTAGTCTATGAAGATGGGTAGTTTTTTCATGATACCATCAATTCTAGCAACTAATCATGACTACCTAAAAAACCTTGTAAAAATCTCAATAATAAACCAAAAACTATATTTTTTGACATTTTACTAACATACCCAACCCCCAAAATACATACATGAAATTTATTTCTAAATTCACTAGATCTGAATGCATTTTCAAATAATTTTTCAAAATTAGGGGGAAATGTAAAAGTGAGCAAAACAAACTTATCCCTGACCATCTCCTCCTACCACTATTATGTTCACTATTCTCTCCTCATAATCAATGATTTGGCTTATCTCTCACTCAAATCAATCACAAAAAAACTAGAACTCAAATTTCATAAATTGAAAATACACAAATGAACTCCATTTTTTGAAAGTTTTCCAATTTCTAACCTATTTTACTAGCTAGTGGGTTTCAAAAACTTTCCCCTTTTAGGATTTTTATTTTAAAACTTGATTTTTATAAAATTTTAAGTGGTGTTCATTACCTAACTAAAAATAATAATAAAATGCTAATGATTTTAATATTTATTTTTCATAGCACTATTTCAAGGTATGTTGTTTTTCATCTTAGTTTTGTAGGTTCACACCACTTCAAACTCATCCACTTGATGGGATGGATTATTTAGTACCCTCACCCTTGTGTACATTTTAATTATAATTTTCCATGACTTGATTACTTATCATGTTTTTTTATTTCTCATAAAAATGCACTTGATTCTCATTTTTATGCTCACAGGTCAAAAGGGTGCCTCAACTAGCTTTGTTACACTATACTGATAAGTAAGGTAAATTTTATAACCCTTATTTTCCATTAAGTGTTCCAATACTTGATTAAAATGCCTTCATTAATTAATGATGAGGCATCTCACTAAGAGGCAATATGTATTCACCCAAAAATTACACGATGCAACATTTATGAAAAATTCTATGATGATATAAGGAATTCTACCTAAATATGCTTAGATCTAGTTATCTTAGCCTTATTTGTAATAATCTCAGTTTTTTTCATTTTTTGGAGTCTTTTCATTAATTTTTAATGATATTACCTTCATGATAAGTCCAATGCTCTCTGTGATAGAACCATTGTTATTTGTGACAAAACAACCACTTCCATAGTGTTTTCACCATGATATCTTTGAAAACACATTGGTGAAAATGTTTTTAATGTGATTATTACATTATTTGTCATGGTATTATCATTACCATATGTGGTGGTTACATCATATCATGTGGTAGTTTTGTCAACACCCCCTGCATAAAGTGGTGGTTTCATCACCATTTGTGCATTTTTAAAATTAACATCTAAGACTTTAATTTTCACATTTTTTTCTTGATTCTAGTTGTTTTTTATCATTTTACTCTTGTATGTACCTTCTATCTAGTCCAAATTTATCTCGCTCTTATTTTTATCAATCTTAAAATTATATCTTAGTTAAGCTTTTGTTAAACTCCCATATGTAACCTCCTTTCTTACTTATGAGTATCAAACTTTCCTTAGGTTTTTGGATCCATAATTTTCATTATATATTGAATTGTTTAATTTTTACCAATCCCTAACATGTATAATTTCATTTTATATAATATTCTATTGATTCTATGATCATTTTCATTTCACTCTACACAAGTTTGGAGAAGGTAATTCACTAAATTAACAATCCATTATTTTTTGTTTGTGAATCAGTGTAGCCATAGTATAATTAATATTTTTTTCCAAAATTATGTCCTTTTTATATTATTTTTTCATATTTTTTTTGTAAAATTCCCAAGATCATTATTGAGCAAAGGAGCTAGCTACTTAAGGATCATATACACACAAAAATTCTTTTCTTTACCTTCTCTTGATATCACAATTGATCAGGTTAGAAGATTTGATTTGGATTTTAATGTTTTTATTAATATATTAGATTATTTTTTATATATTATATATGTTCATAACAATAAAATAAAATAAAAGAAAATGATTTCTCTCTATCTTCATTTGCATAAAAAGGGTAGTTTTACTTTCTTTAATTTGTAGTTGCATATAAAATATTCTTAGAGTTTAGTTTGTATTAAATATAGGGTATATTATATGATATTTATCATTAGGAAAAACTTTAAAAAAATCACTTCTAGTTTTAAAACAATTTTACATTCATAAACAAACACTCACACACCAAAATCTAGAAAACCTAGACAAACCAAAACTTGCATGTTAGATTTAGCTTCTTTATCTCATATAATGAATGAATGTTGTTATAGATAAGAAAAATAATAAATTTATAATTTTATCCATTTAATTTTATATTATTAAAATTTACAAGCAACCATCCCAAACCTCATAAACTAGCTTTCTTGCTTGTATATGCAAATTAATTTATGAATACTTACAAGTTTTGATTTATAGATTTTAGATATAATTTTAATTTATGTGTTAGAAACATAAATTTTATAGTATATTACATCTACTTAAATCAATAAAAGACAAAAATAAAGTTAATTTATTTAATATATAAAGCCAAAACTCCAATATCTCAAACTAGGAAAGCCCAAAATCAATACTTGCATCACTCACTTAGAATTTATTTTTATAAAGCACTTGAAAGCATAAAATATCTTGAAAATAAAAAAAATAAAAGTATTTTTATTTTATTTTACTTTCATATGTTCATTTAATCATTACAAAACACTTTATTTTCAGAAATTAGCATAATTCATTTTCTTTACAATGCACCATACAAACACCCAAAAATACAATCAAACAAGTATTGTTAAGATGATTACAAGCCTAAACCTTAATTATACACATTAAAAAAAAATGAGAAAAATATTTTATCAATAATCAAGACAATATTCACACTTTATTTATTCATCAAACCATCTATTTTCCTCTTATATGACGTTCCCTAAGCATATATTTTTACATAGAGTAGACATCTTTCCTAGGGTTAGATCTCATGTTATAAGTAGTAATATTCAAAGCAATATCAATGTTGAAATTAGAATAAAAGTTTTTTGTTCCACTCCTATTTCATATCTTATCATTAATCAATTCAATACTCTTGATGAGAAAGATCATGTAGAGGTATAAACAATAATTAGATCCATTTGTATGTGATCCTGTCATTAGAATGATCTCCAAGTCCAGACTTCCACTCTTCCTTTTCTTCCTCTTCAAGACTAGCCTCATGATATCTTCATTAAATTATTGTATAAAATTTAAATAAACATATTCATCTTGATAGAATTAGCTATTTTCTTAGAATTACCTAGCCTAACTATGTTCAATTCCTCAATCCTAACACTGACCAAGAACTCTGACTCGTTTTCTACACTCATATTGAGGATTATTTAGATTTTATTTCCTCTCAATTTTCCACTCTCAATGAGAAATGTGACATAGGAGAACTTTTTGTTAGGACTTGTTCCAAAGTCTTAACTTATCTTAGGATTTTCGTAAGTTTATTTAAAATAATAAATGTAAACGGGGCATACTTCTTTTTATAAAGATACCCCCACAAATAAATTAACTTAGATTTATTAGGTTAGTTTTATATGTTTTAAAATAATTAGAACTACCTTTTGGGTGGAATTCTCATGAGAGTTGGTTAATAGGTTAGTTTGATTTTTATCAGTATGTGGTGAAAACTATAAATATATATTTTTCAATGTAAAAGGGTTAATGGCATGTTGGCACCCTTCTATGTGCTTGATTTTTTGAGATTAATAAAATGCTTATGGACCTGAACTCAATGGGCACAAGATTAAACCTATTTTTTTATGTGATATCTGTGGAATCAGAGCATGGTTTTTAAGAGCACAGTGAATTTGAGTGAAAGTAAGGTGAAAATATTTATTCACAAGGACACAAAGAAGCCTCACGTGAAGTCATTTATAGAAATATATAAGGTATGCCCTATATGACTTTGGTATAAGGTTAATATTTTTAAAAATTATCAAAATATTAAAATTTTCAAATATTTCATATTGAATTATGACTAATTTACATGGTAAAACTTATATTATATGACCATGATCCTAGAGAAGCTCTATAATTTTTATTAAATCCAGATCCTTCATTTTTTCAATAGTATGGAATGGTTTTCAAGCTTTAGTTTGGTGAATTGAAAATTTTCAAACCCTTTTTTCTACCCAAAAGCCATTTGTATGAATCTAGAAACCTCTATGATTAGATAGTACAACTTCCATTTTTTAAACATTGAATTTGCTTAGTTTTTTCTTGTATTTGTTAAAACATCAAATATAGAATTAAAATACCTTGAGATGTTAGAAAGGATATTTTTTATTTTTTTGATCCATATCTACACTTGTACAGTCTCCTCAATGCCCCAATATTCAAAAATCCAGATTTACTTCCTCAAAATTCTCTCTAACAGTCTCAATCTATGAATTATATGACTTGGTATGGAGTTTATGGCCTAGAAGAGTGGAAAACCAGTTTTAGATTTTATATAGAGCAGCCATGGCATTGGAAAAATTTAGAAAATCATTGAAAGTTATAAGAAAAATAATTGTTTTCATTTTCTAAAGTTTCCAGTTTAATTTTTCAAAAATCATAAAGTTTGAGTGGGTCCCAGAAAATCAAAGCAAAGAATTCAAATTTTTACTTGGAATTATTTCTAGATAAATCAATTATCATGCCCAAGTACTTATTTTTTTTCATAAAGAAAAAAATTAGGTTCATATATAAATTTTTGTCTTTATGGGTTGTAAATGATCTTAGAGCAATTGGAAGGGCTTATTTTGTGTAGAGATTTGTAAGGAGGTCAAGGGTTCAAAACTCCTTTTTGGAAGAATATTATTTTTGGTATATACACTTTGAAAGGGAGTTTTTTTTTTAAAAAAAATTCTTTTTTATATGCTTTACAAGTTGTAAAAAGCATATATATTGTAAAACCTTAAAATACTAGTTCGAAAAATGCAATAAAAATTTGTTTCTTTTGATTTTGGTGAAATACGGGTGCATTTTTGATGAAATAAGGGTGTGTTTTGGTGAAATAAGGGTGTAGTCATTTGATTTTTTGGTGATGTTAAGTGGAAAATCCATCAAAAATATTTTTGTTTTTCACTCTACGTGGAGGTTAAGTGAAAAACCCTGTAGAAGCGTCATCTTGTGTAAAGTTCTATCAGTGAGTGTGTTGCTTATTTTGTTTGTCACATTTATTTTGCATTATGTCACACTTAATTTTATTTTTCACACTTTATTTCATTCAAGATGCAAAATATTCAAATTATACTTTTAGATTGTGATAGATTAACGATTTCTAATTATTTAGATTTGAAATGTTTAATGGAAGCTTCATGAGTTTTTAATGAGGTATGGGATGTTGTAAAGAATTAAAATCCTACACTGCCTAGAGAACAAACCAATTTTGATGTTTATAATCTATGTGATTTTAAGACCCTAGCTTTAATCAAGTGTTTTTGTACTCAAGATACTTACATAGTTATTAAAAATTATCCTCATAGTTACACTACATGAAAAATCTTACCTAATTTGTATGATAAGAAACCTAAACATAAGAATATATACATCCACATGCAATTGTTTAATTTTTCATTAGAGGAAGATGGGGATATATGAGAATACATGTCTAAGTTCAATAATATTTCTATTAAGTACACTAAGGCTAGGTTTGAAAAACTAGATGATGATCTCATAGAAACTATTGCATTGAAAGGATTACCTGGGTCTTATAGGAACTTTGTAGAAATGTTGCATGTATCTAACAATATATTAGGCATCACTTTTGATAAATTGGATGAGTTGATTATTCAACATTACTTTTATCTACCTAAGAAATCCAAGAAAAATAATGAATCCCATGTTTCAGAGTCTAAGCCTAGTTCATCTTCTTCTGGTTAACAAAATAATAGAAGAAATAATTATAGAGGGGGTCAAGGTTCTATAGGAGGTAGATATCAAAACCAAAGTAGAGATTATTCAAATCAATAATATATCCATTCTCATTCTAATGAGATGAGTGATATAAGATGTGGTCAAAACTCTTATATAGGTATAGGTCAAGATAGATCAAACATTTAGTGTCATATATTTGGTAAATTTGGTCACATTACCTCTCAGTGTACGATTCCTTTTGAAAAAATTTAGAGGCCATAAAAAGTGATGAAGTCTAACTCTACTCAATATGTTGATGATGACTATGATGAGTCTAGCAATGTTTCTCATGAATCTACATTCACTTCTTTAGGGAACATTGATCATATGGAATAGGAGGCTAGAGATGAGCTCACAAATGTATGGGTTTTAGATATAAGAGCAACCAAACACATGACATTTAGGTGAGACTTATTTAAAATTTCAAATAATCTTCTCTCTCTCTATTATCCTTGGCAAATAAGTCTTTGCATACTCCACAAGGTCTTGGGTCAATTTGGATTCTCCTTTCTAATGGATCTATCAAATACTTGGAGAATGTTTGGTATGTTCCCACATTGCAAAAACATCTTATTTTCTTAGTAACTATTCAAAAGAAAGGTTATCAAATTTTGATTTAAAATGGGATCATTTATATTATTTCAGTGAAGGATGGATATAAAACCATGTCTACAAGATATGGGGATGGAAATTTGGTTAGATTATATTGTAAATTGCTTCCTCCCATAGTGGAACTTGTGGTAGTTGTTAAAATAGGTATAGGTACTATGTCTACACAATGGTTTTGGCATCTCTGCTATGGAAATTTGAATGTTTCACTCTTTATTGGACTTGAAAATATATGGTATGGTGAGTGGGTTTCCCACTTTTCACAAAGATAATATTCTTTGTGAATCATGTGTTTTGGGAAAATAGAATCAGGAAAAGTTTCTAAAAATTCTTCATGGAGAACTAACAGATGTTTGAAGTTAGTTTATAGTGATGTATGCGACATGAAGAAGTCATCCATTAGAGGGTGTGGGTATTTTTTGTTGTTTATTGATGATTTTTCTAAGATGACTTGGGTGGTTTTCATGAAAAATAAATAAGAAGTTTTCACTAAGTTTGTTGATTGGTTACACTTAATTCAAAAATAAATAGGTTCACACTTAGCCACTCTTCATTCAGACAATGGTGGTGAGTATAATTTGAATGAGTTTTTGGATTACTATCAAGAACAAGGCATTCATTGACAATATAATAATTCTTACACTCCACAATAAAATGGAGTATCTAAACAAATGAATAGAACTTTAGAGGGCACAACATGAGATTGTTTCACTATAAACAACTCGATGATAAGTTTTGGAATGAAGCCATTGGTACTGTAGTGTATTTGAGAAACATGTCTCCTACAGATGCAATTTTAGGACAAACTCCATATGAGGCTTGGTATGGGTTTAAACCAAAAGTTACACTCTTGAATATTTTTGGATGCCTTTGTTTTGATTTAGTTCCCACTGAACAAAAAAATAAGTTGGAACCATGAATTCAAAAATGCATCTTTCTTGGATAGTCAAAAAATTAAAAGGGGTATCATTTGCTTGGATAGGATACAAAAAAATTCATAGTGAGTTTGGATGTGGTATTTGATGAATTTGGTACTATGAACACTACAGATATTGATTCTCAATTTGATATATTAGAGAGGAAGATTTCAAAACATGATAAGGGATTGAATAATGAGGGAAATTCTTAGAGGTTGTGGTATGAGACTAATATCCCTTATATTTCCTCTCCTAAATCTACTATTTCATAGGTTGATGACTTATAAAATATTTAAATTTCTCTAAGCTTTCCTTCGAATGTTTCATATGATGAAAATTTTGGTGTTCCTAATTTGAATAATTGAAGAAGTATACAAAATGGGCTCAAAGTAATTTTTTCACTTGAAAGTAGATAAATTTGGTTTAATAGGTCCTAATAATTCTCATAAATAAGTGAATTATGCAATGGTTTTTACTACTTCCATTGAGCCATCTACTTTTGAGGAGGATTTTATTGAACCAGTTTGGCAATAGGCAATGAAAAGGGTGTATGATGTAATACTTAACAATAATACTTGGTTTTTAGTTGATCCTCCTCCATATGTTCAACCCATAGGATGCAAATGGGTTTATAGGAATAAGTATAAATTAGATGGCTCCATTGATAAACATAAGACAAGACTTATTGCGAAAGGATATGCATAAAAAAAAGGTATTAACTATGAAATGGCACACTATTCATATGGTCCTTGCCTTAGTAGCACAAAATAGTTGGAAGGTACATCAGATGGATGTTAAAAGTGATTTTATGAATGGTGATTTATAGGAAGAAGTACATATGAAACAACCTCAAGGTTTTGATAAAGTGGATGTAGAACATAGAATGTGTAAATTGATAAAAGCTTTGTATGGTCTCAAATAGGCACCCAGGGCTTGGTATGAGAAAATGAATTCATACTTGAAGACAATTGGCTTTCAACATAGTGAATCTAATGATACTCTCTATTTTTGAGTGTAAGGTAAGAAATTGGTGATTCTTGTTATCTATGGCAACGACTTATTTATCATAGGCAATGATGAAAACCATAAAAAAATTATGAAAAATGAATTAAAAGATGGGTTTGAGATGATAGATCTTGGAATTATTCACTACTATATTGGCATAGAAGTAACTTAGAAAGAGCATAGTATTTTCATTTCACAAACTAAGTATGTTTATGAGTTATTAAATAGGTTTGACATGAGTGATTGCAAATATGACCTCATTCCCATGTAAAGTAACTTGAAATTATCTAAGGATGATGGAAGTGCCTTTTTTGATGGCACCAAATATAGACAGTTAGTGGGAGGTTTGATATACTTGATGACTACTAGGCATGATATATCATTTTAAATTGGAATTTTGTTTAGGTTTATGCATGAGCCTAGATAAATTCATTAGCATGCAACAAAAATAGTCTTTATTACCTTCATAGATCAAAAACATATGGCCTTGAGTACCACCACAACAAGAACTTAAAACTTGCTAGGTATTATGATGCATGTTTTGGTAGTTGTGTGGATGACAATGTATCCACAATAGGATACACTATGCATATGGGTTCAACTACTATTGCTTGGTGTTGTAAGAAGTAGGATACAATGGTAAATTCATTAGCAGAATTAGAGTACATTGTAGCATGGGATGCTTCTAGATAAATTATTTACTTATGGCACATTCTTGAAGATCTTTAGATTTCTCAAATTGATCCTACACAGTTATACATTGATAATCAAAGTGCAATAAAGATGTCCAAGAATCTAGTATTTCATGCCAAAACAAAAACATAAGGATGTTAAATATCATTATCTTTGAATGCTGGTGTGGAAGAAAGCACTTGATCCAATATATTTCCCAACTACTAATCAGATAGCTGAATTTTCACAAAACCTCTTGACAAAATAAAATTTGAAAATTTTAGAAAAATTATTGGCATGTGTCCAAAGAACCAAATTTGGATCATAGGGGGTTTTTTAGGACTTGTTCCAATGTCTTAACTTAGCTTAAGATTTTGGTAAGTTTATTTAAAATAATAAATGTAAATGGGGCATGCTTCTTTTAATAAAGACACCCCTGTAAATAAGTTAACCTAGATTTATTAGGCTAGTTTTATATTTTTGTTAAATAATTAGAACTATCTTTCAGGTGGAATTGTCATGAGAGTTGGTTAGTAGGTTAATTTTATTTTTACTGATATGTGGTGAAAATTATAAATATATGTTTTTCAATGTAAAAGGGTTAACGACATATTGGCACCCTTCTATGTACTTGATTTTTATGATTAATAAAATGCTTGTGGACCCACACTCAGTGGGCATAATATTCAACCTATTTGGTTTATGTGATATCACTATTGTAGTATTGCCATGACCACCCTTTACCACTAGTTATTTAAAACCCCATTCTTGCACCTCAACCTAATCAACCAAACCCCTAGACCCATCCACTTATCATCTTTTATTTGTTGTCTCAACTAAACCTCAATAATTTGAGTGTTTAAATTTTAAAACATCACTTTCCTCATGTACATTGACCTCTAATAGAAAATTGTGTAGTTCTATGTTCCATGTAGATACCTATGTATCATCTTCACTATGTCTAAATGCTTTATTCCCATTTTTCATGCAATGTTAGGTATTTCAAAAACCATTGTATAAATTAGGATTCCCATGGAATTCACATACAAAACCTAATTTATGTCATCCAAATCATCTTGTGTCTTTAGAAATTACACAATTAAAATATTTTTATGAACTAGAGGTGTGTGCACATGTTTAAAGTTATACATCATGAACCTTTATATTTCCATTTCAACCTAATTTCTCTTGTTTAACTAGAGCTTCCTATTTGCATGATCCTATTTTATTTTCATGCCCTAGATGAATATTATAACACCAAGATATCTATTTTCTCATTCATAACCTTCTTCCAAGACTTTATTTCTAAACAACCAAGAGTCTCCTTCGCCATCTCAGGGTTGTCATTATTAGTTACTCATAAAAAATAATAGAAGGAATAACTGATGGGATGCATATTTTAGGAATTCTATGCACTCATTAAGATCATCTCAAAGTTGGAGTTGTATGATCCTCCTCTTCTAATTCTTGTGAATCTTCATTTATTTCACCATACTTAGATATAGTGTAGTCATGTAAAATGTGAAATTGTAAAACTTTAGTATGGATAAGACACATAATCCATAGGTCCTCCTATTAGCTCACACAACCCTTCAAGGCTACTTCTTTCACTGATTCCCAGTCATTTAAAGCTTTTAGGAATTAGATTTTTCAGACCTAGGCAACACTTATGAGCCTAGATCCATCCCCCTAGGTATTTTTCCATCTGTTAAATAGTGCCCAAATAGGATAAGAGTGCTGGAACTAGGGTGTCATGTTTTTGTCACTGTTTTCCAAGTTCACTTTTTGTCTTAATAGTCAAATTCTTTTTGTTCCTTATCTTTTCCCTTGCCATCCTAATGTAAATTCATTTAACCCATGATGATCATATGTTTATATATATAAAAGGCCATTTTAAGTCCATTTAGAAGGGATATAACTCATTTTCAAGAGAGACACAAGAATACAAGTAAGTACACTCAAGTACTCTTCCCTATTCTTTTCATATAGCCTTCTAAGACTATTCAAAGCCTACTCAAGTCATTACACCAGTCCCTAGCTAGTTAAAGCACATATAATTTCACATTCTAGTTTCATTGATCATACAAAAAATTTACCAAGAACTTTAATGAGATAAATACATTCGCTTGATCCCTCTTCAAAGTATTGGTATGTAGGTAGTGTGCCCACACCTAGGGTGTGAAGTCCATCTAGTGTATCTTTTACACACTAACCCCTTCTCTCTCTTCCCAAAGTTTACATTAAAGTTCAAAAACTAAGAGATCCTAAGATTTTTTAAGATTAAAATAGACACACAGTGAGCTTCATAAGATCCAAAACCCTAAAATTTTAGTGACAAGTTAAAACAAGAATTTCAAATAGAACCCAAAAAGCTTTCAACCTCAAAAAAACAAAACCAAAATAAGACTACAACACCAAAAAATAGGGTGTCTTATTTTTGAAACTCTTGTCTAATCAAGAAAAAAAGTCTAGAGACTTATTTTAGACTATTTCTCAATCCTACTCTAGTATCAGACCTTGTCTCAGTCTAGATTAGCCAGAATAAGCTAAGTTTTAATCTCTCTCTCTCTCTCTCTCTCTCTCTCTCTCTCTCTCTCTCTCTCTCTCTCTCTCTCTCTCTCTCTCTCTCTCTCTCTCTCTCTCTCTCTCTCTCTCTCTCTCTCTCTCTCTATACTATATTTAGAAAAGGAAAAAATACTATCTATTTACATAAATTATTAGGTTAATTAAATCATATTTATTTAATAATTTATATTTATTAGCCCCTTTATTATTTATAAATTAAACACCTAATTTCTTAAAATAATAAAACATCTGGTGAACCCAACTTACTTCTAATTTTTGAACAAAAATTTTAAAAACCCTAGGGCTAATTATTTTTTATTTTTTGCAATATTTTCTTTATTTTTCATAAATTTAAAAATTATAAAACTATAAATTAATTGAAATATTTTCAATAAATTCACTCAAACCCTAGTTTGCACTACTAGGTCATATTTGCATACAAACACTTTCAAACCACTAGGAAAAATATATTGCTAATTTTAGAAATATTTTCAGTTTTTTCCTAATTTTTTAAAGCTGAATTTTAAAAACTCAAAGAAAATTTTTAAAATTATTATACTAATTAAAAATAAATTCAAACCCTAGTTGCATCAACTAGTTCCTAGTTATTTTTCAGGCATATTCTAATCATTTTCTACATTTTTAGTTGAATATCTAAATTAGAAAATCAATTTTAAATTCAAAAGTTCATAGTATTTTTCAAATAATATTTCTTAAAAATCCCTAGTTGCATGTACTAGCTCCTTTTTGCTTGTTGAGGTATCACCTTACATGTTTTAGAGTTATGTATCCTTTTCATGAATATTCCAATTCCTTAGATTATATAAGTTTAATTTTTGATACTATCATCTAAGTTGTTTTACTTAATCCACCTAAGTTCCTTTCATCTCTTCCTTCAAGACAAATTGCAAGACTTAGTGGCAATCCTCTTGATTTCACCCAGATTCCTTCAATTCACTCATATATAATGGATAAATAAATAGGTTAGACTCCTGCCATAGATGCTACACATCTAGATTATAAATTTTTTGATCAAGATAACTTCAATCATGAGTAATATGAAAAAAATAATGATGAGGTAAATATAGATTCTTATGGTCCACCACATTGGACAACTGAGCCACTTTCACAAATTATTGATGATGAAGTTGTCCTCAACAAAGATTAGGTTTTATAAAATTTTAGAAAAAGACTTAAAGAAAAGCCTAAAGACCATACACTAATTCTATAATCTATCATGGAAATAAAAAAGGATAAACAATTTGAATCTTCTAGTCATTTAGAGCCACTAGTTTCAAATGACACTACGGGGGTAACTATGTCTCAATAACCCCCTATATTAGCCCAGCCTTATTCCATGCCACTAGCTAGAGCTAGTACATCCCTAACTCCTGATGTGGTAGCCCTTGTGTAAGAGATAAGATCTCTTCAATCAAAGGTGAAACATCTAGAGCAAGGTATTTCTAAACCTACACAGGCATCGAATTCTTTTACTTTACTACATACACCATCAACACATCACATTACTTTTATACCCTTGACACAAGGATTTGTTCAATCTAAGCCTACTCTTTATGATGGTAAGGGTGATTTAGAGACACATTTGAGATATTTTCACATAACATGTTTGGATTATATACCCAAGGACTAGTTACTTACCAAACTTTTTTTGTGGAGCAAAAAGGATTATGCCTTAAAATGGTTTTATAGTCTACTGAATCAGTCAATCATGGCATTTAATCCTTTATCAGACATGTTCCTAGCACATTTCAGTATCAACATTGGTGATAAGGTTTAATTTTTACAAATTGCACAATAAAAAAAAAGGTCAAATGAGCCTCTCATAGATTATGTTCTTAGATACAAGACAATTCTAGCTAAGTTAATTAGCCCCATGGTTGATCAAGAGCTACATGACATCTTCACATAGAGCCTTCTACCAGCACTGCATGAATTTATTATGTTCAAAATATTCTCTTCCTTCACTAAATTGTGTCATACACTCAAAGGAAGAGAAGTCAAGCTAATTTTAATGGGAAACCTTTAGTATTCAAGTATCCTAGACACAACTAATAAGAGTAACAACAAAGTCCCATACAAGGTCAAAATCAAAGATAATAATAATCAAAATCAACCAATAGTTAATTAGCTTTTGAGCCCCCTTAACATTTGGTTATATCAGGACTTCCTCATTGTACATTTACCAATCTCCCAGTTCCTCCAACCAGGGTTTTACAGTAGTTATTGAAATGTAACCTCACCACTCTCCCTCCTATTCAGGAAGAAAATCCAGTAAATCCTCTTCCACAAGGATATGATCAGCATGCATTTTTTTATTTTCATAGGGCAATAGGCCATATAAAAAATAGATGCATCAGTTTGTGACATAAGATATAGGATTTGATAGATGATAATCTACTTGATCTATGCACTTCAATTGAGCCTCCAAAGGCAAAACCAACACAAGATAAAGCTTTGAAAATCTTTTCAAATCCATTTCCATAACATTGTAAATAAGAACAAGGGGACACATTAGGTGTTCAACATACATACCAGACACCTTTAGTTGAGTCAGTGTATGATAGGGGTGTATGAGTCCATAGTTCTATCTAGGCCTTCGATATGTTTTTCAGATCATGAGATTATGGAGGATAATATAGGTTATAATTCACTATTTATCAGAGCATATACTCATAATCAACCTATTCATAATGTACTCATTAATAATGGTTCCATCCTTAACATGTGTAATTTTACACTTCTACAACATTTGGGCTATTCAAAGCAAGATATCACTTCGACAAACATAGTTATCAGTGGTTTCAGTGGGCATATAAAAATTTCATTAGGTGAGATAGTACTTCCACTACAGGTTGGTCCTATATATGTGGCAACACCATTCAATATAGTTCCCAGTGTAGGAGTTTTTGACATACTAATTGATTGACCATAGATTCAAAAACTCAAGGTAGTATCTTTTAGATTTCATAGATGCTTAAAATTCATTCACGCTAATCAGGTTATTACATTTGGTAGAGTTTTTTATGAGTCATCACTCCCCACTTCAGAGCCATCCACTGCTTATAGTCACTATCTCAAGTTCTTCCACCTATTATAATTTCAACTCTAGTTGTAGTTTTGCTTCTAGTTCAAAATTAGACACACTTATGGCATACATTGCTAGTATAGAAGGTTCATACACCCCCATAGTCATAGGATTCTAGACAACTTCTAGCTATAGTGTTCACACCTCAAGTAGTCACATTGTGATCTCATATAGCTACACAAAAAGCACCTATTCATAGATATTCTTCTCTTACTTTTAGATGGGTCCTTAAGAGCCCTATAATTACATCCACTTATTAGAGTTATAGGGGGACCCCACATTCAATTTACACTTTAAATATTTTAGATTAGTTACAACATACATAGATTTTAGCTGCATAATCTCAGACACTCCATCATGGCTCATGATCATGCACAATTCCATTATTTGATATAGGACACCATGATAGGGGGTTTTATCTGAGACTTATCAATTAGTATCATTTCTTTTCAGCACTTATTGTACATAAATTCTCTTTCTTGATTGTACATAGTTCAAATATTTTCAAAAATAGAAAAACAATATAGCACTTCAAAATACAAAAACATTCAAAAAATTGAAAAAATAACAAAAATAGTTTGATTGTATGAATCATCCATGATTTACATTGCTACTATCATGCTAGGACTTACATTGATATTTCATGTTACTATATGTAAATTTTATACATTACCATGCTTTACTTAATCTTCTTTGAGTGTGTGGAGTAAATATCGAGCTACTTGATTGCTTCATTCTAACCATAAAAATATCACTCTTATACATTTGAGACACACATCAATATACACACCCACTGGGGGCATATTCTACATGACTACACCATTCAAGTTATGTCATTCTTACACTACAAACTCTGAGTTATCATGTTGATGTACATTACTCTATAGCTTATATAGAATACTATATCGACATGTCACTAGTAATTAACACTTATGTATCTCTTAGCATATACCTAGTCTTATACTATACATGTTTTATATACTTTCCCATATGATTTGATTATTTAAATGTGTTTTTATCTTTCTAGTTATTACATGCTTTCTCTACTTAGCGTAGATTGTGTGATTGCATTTCCAATTCTAGATTGTCTCTTACTTATGATTCAGGACATTTTCTAATGTCCTTTGATTCTATTCATACGTGTGCCTTAGGACATTTACTAATGTCCTTTGTTTTACTCTTCTATGTTCCTATGGTCCTTGTGCCAACTTTACTTGTTCACTTGTATGTGTATGTGGTATTTGAACATGCCTTCCATGCTTGTCTTTTAGTTTGAGGGGCATGTGCCATGTATTTTATTTATATGTCCCCTTGGCCACCCTTGTATGATTTTTGCTTCTTGATTCATATGCTTGTTTACTTGTTTTCTCCTCACTATGTGTAATGTTATGATTCTAATCATGCATTTATCTTGATTCTTGGATGCCATGATGGATATCATGTTCCATCCCTCCCTGCTTACTAACAAACTAACAACTAACAACTAATATCTAAAATTTACAATACATTTTAGTATCATGCACATGATCTTACATTGTTATATTTATCTAGTCATGATTCTATTGATCTAACAATCTATCAATTTAAATATTGCTATATCTTGAAATATATGGTCAAATATTCAATGTTATATCTTGCATCTATATAACTTAACACACTTATAGGATTCCTTTTCCTTTGAGGGTAGTCATGGTAGGTTCATAATTCCTACCCTTGGAAGAGGGGGCATAAAACAAGGGTTTCATCATAGATATCAAAGTTCCTATCATGCAAAACAATAGAATTTAAAATACTCAATACATAATCTAGAGGTCAAATCGGTCAAACTAGAGTAGAAAAATAGTGATAGTTTCATATCAAGATTCAATTTTCACATAAAATAACAACATAAAAAATGGATAGTAACATGAAACATAGGGGTATCCACATTTTGGTGCTCTTATCTAGGCATAAAAACACAAGTTTTCTAGAAACAAGCAAAAAATTTAGTTCAGGGATAATTTTTGCACTTATAGATCAATTAGATTCAGTAGTTTCAATATAGTTTTCTCAAATACAATGGGTTATCATGCATGGCATGATGATTCTCACTTTTATTTTAGATTAAGTAGTGGGAATAACTTCCAGATCAGAACCCATATTCTAGACATTAATGATTGGGGGCAATGTGCACAGCACATTGATCTTATTTTCTTTCCAAGTTTAATTTATTCCAAGCATTCTCAGCAGTTGTGTGCCTTACTCCATTTATAAGTGGTTGGCATCACATTTGAGTTAAAATTTCATATAATTTTATATTTTTGAGTACTCGAGTTCCTGGGTTGGCTTTCACATAAGTATTTTGTATCAATTTTAGAGAGGTTTTCATTCAAAATGGCCAAGAATGGCCTAGTTTCTAGCATCTATTTAGGATATCCATACCACATTGTTAAGATTTATAGAGTATCCATGGGCTTTGGGATCTATCTCAAATGACATATATTCTATACCAATATCACTTCTTAGCTTCACTTAGTGGGAAATGATGGATCTAAAGGTCTAGCTAACCTTTGTATTCTTGAGCCACCTATTCAAAGGGATTGGACACATAGTCTAGACATTGATTAGCACACACATGATTATTTAACTTCATTTAGTTGGTGATGATGGAGCCAAAGGGCCTACCTTTGCATTCTTGAGCCACTTTTTGAGGAATTGAGCACTTAAATCCATTTGCAATATAACTTTTGGTATAACATTGTCTAACATTACTCAGCCTTACTCAGAATCATCCAACATATTCTAGCATCACAATAAGTTTTGTATTGGTTCACATACCCGATGAGGTGTATTCATTCCTTTCTCTTCCTCTTACTCAGCTCTTGTACATTTTTATTTTAGATATACTGTATCTATTAAGAACTGATCTACTTTATGTTTTCATCATAGATTCACAATTCATAGTGTGCTCTCTCTATGCACAACTAATATCACACAAATTTATGAGCTTCATCCTTATAGGTAAGTTTAGGTATGCTTTTTATATTCCTTTATCCTAGTATTTTGCTTTATTGCATCACTAAAATAAAGAGGGGCAAATGTAGTCATGTAAAATGTGAAATTGTACAACTTCAATATGGATAAGACACCTAATACATAGGTCCTCCTATTGTCTCACACAACCCTTCTAAGCTACTTCTTTCATTGAATCCCAGTCATCCAAAGCTTTTGGGCCTTAGCTTTTTTAGACTCAAGCACCCCTTCTAAGCCAATATCCATCCCCCCAAGTCTTTTTCCCTCTAGACAATAGCACCCAAATAGGATAAGAGTGATATAACCTAGGGTGTCCTATTTTTGATGATGTTATCCAAGTTCACTTTTTATCCTAATGATCAAATTCTTTCAATTCCTTATCTTTTCCCTTGTCAGCTTAATGCGAATTCATTTAACCCACGATCATTTATTTCCCTATAATATGCCATTTTAAGTCCATTTAGAAGGGTTATCACTCATTTTCAAGGGAGACACAAGAATACAAGCAATTACACTCAAGCACTCTTCTTTATTCTTTACATACAACCTTTCAATATTATTCACAGCCTACTCAAGTCATTGCACTAGTCCCTAGCCAATTGAAACACATCCAATTTTGCATTCTAGTTACATTGATCATACATAAATTGCACCAAGAACTTTAATGGGAGAAATACATTAGTTTGATCCCTCTTCGGAGTATTGGTATGTAGGAAATGTGCCCACACATGAGGTGTGAAGTGCATCCAACATATCCTTTACACACTAATACCTTCTCTCTCTTCCCTAAGTTTACATTCAAATTCAAGCACCAAGAGCTCCTAAGAGTTTTGAATATTAAAATACATAGAAAATGATCTTTACAAGCTCCCAAACCTTGAAATTTTAGTGAAAAGGTAACAGAAGCATTTCAAACATAACCCATAAAGCTTTTAGCCTTAAGATAATAGCACCAAAATAGGACTACAATGCTAGACAATAGGGAGTCTTATTTTCAATGCTCCTATCTAATCATGAAATGAATTCAAGATACCTATTTATAAAAAATTATTGGTCCTACTCTTCTAATATCAGACCTTGTCTCAATCCAAATCAGCTGGAATAAGCTAAGTTTTAATCTATCTCTCTCCCTACTATATTTAGAAAAGGCAAAAATACTATCTATTTACACAGATTAGTAGGTTAATTAAAGCATATTTATTTACTAATTTACATTGCTCAGCCTCTTTATTATTTAGGAATTAAACACCTAATTTCCTAAAAACAATAAAACATATAGGATATTCAATGTCTACATCAGCCTACATCTTTTTTGTTTCTTTATTTGGATGCTTATTTGGTAATTCCTACACAAGAACCTTGTGTATCTCCATGAAGATTATATTTCAGCTATATATCACTTTATTTATTTTTAGATTCCATAACTTGTATATTTTGATGCCAATCCATTACCTAATAAATATGGACTTTGCATACTTGACTTAAATTTTTGATCTTTTTTCCTTGGGGATGTGAGTATAATGTTTGCAACCAAAAATGCGTAGGTGTGACACACATGGATTTTTAACAATCTACACTTATTGTAGAGTCATGTCAAATAGTGTTGATGTGGGGGATTTTTTGATAGTTTAACAAGCAATATCCACTACTTTATCCCAAAATTTATACTTCAAACCACTTATCATACTCTGGGCCTTGTCCTTAAATTTATTGTTCATCCGATCTATAACTCCATTTTTCTATGTTGTGTATGGAGTTGTATTATGCCTTTGAATATTTCTCTACCTATAATTTTTTTATTTTATTTTTTGAGTGATACTCACCTCTATTTTCCATGAACAATGTTTTGATCATTTTCTCCATCTTTCTCTTGACAAAAGATTTAAATTCCTTGAATTTATTCAAAAGTTTAGATTTCTTTAAGATAAATTAGATCCATTATTATGAGAGTAGTCTTATATGAAAGACACATAAAAGGAATACCTATTAAGTGATAGGACCTCTACCATTCTAAACACATCATCATGGATCACTTGAAAGACTTTGATTACTCATGCTAAATTTTTAGGGAATTTAACCTATTACTATGGACTTAGTGCTCATAGAGGTTGAAGTCCAAGGGATAATTAATCCATTTATCTCTCACCATATCATTTTTCCAAAACATTCATATACATTTCTCACTAATATGGCCCAAAATTTGATGTTAAACTATTGTTTTATCTATAAGAAGCAATACACAAATTCTTATTTCAACCTAGGGATCAGGAACAACATTTCCATTACATACTTTGTTAACTAAAATTACATCAAGATTGGAAAAATTACCTATGCACACACCACATGTCAACACCATGGTCCACACACTGTTTTTCACCCATATTTATTGAATGAAACTTTAAAACTAACATCATTAATATTTATCATAAAGATCATATTATTTTCAAGGTTAAGAATGTGAAAGACACTTGGGATAATATTAATCCTCCCATCTCTAAATCTCGGATTCACTCTTCCTATACCCACAACCTTGTAGGTTAAGATGTATTGTAGAAAGACATCACCACCATCATATTATTTGTATTCATAGAATCACTCCCTTAATGAAGTCATATGATAGGATAATCTATAGTTGATCATGCGTGCATCATTGCATATGTGTGAGCTATCCATATCCATACATTAAGGCATTATCACTATGGGATTACATAGTATTTGGTGGTTTTCCATTTTTCACATTTTTCACTCTATATTCCTTCTTAAAATGCCTTATCTTGTTGCATTTCCAAAAAAATTTGAAGGACCTATTCAAAGTCTTAGATCATCTTATATGTTTTTAATGTTTATCCCTAATCTTTATCTTACCTATTCATTGGGAGTGATCTTACATGGTTAGGATGGCATTCATATGATATATTTCCATATAAATGCATCTCATATTATCTAACATTATGGATGTGACCACATATTCTAGTCTTATCTACAATGTGGTGCTAATGACTACCATTACTAAATTATCCCATGATTCTAAAAAAGAGCATAATAATTTGATACACATTTATTCATCATTCATGTTGACATACTCAGATGAAAACTAACTCACCAATGTGTTTAATTAATTTAGGTGATTTATAAATGAGTCACCATCACTCATTCATAATTATTACAATGTATTTTATTATAAAAACTTGGTTACCAGTGACTTGGCTTGGTATAATGTTCCCAAATTATCTGACATAAGCTTTTTAGTATTTTAAGTCAAAACATTTAGTATCACTATATCCTATAGACATAGTCTGATAGAGATTCTTGTTTTCCTATCAAATTTTTCCCATTCTACTGATTTCATTTTAGGTTGTATTGTGTCTAAAATAATAATCCATTGATCTCTATATACCAAGATATCTTCCATTTTGAATTTCCATAACTCAAATTGTAGGCCATTGTATTTATCAATTTCTATTTTATGCTTCCATTCATTTTATTTTAAAAATATTCTCCTGTAAAAATTTCACTTCAAAGAAACCATTTATCACAAGTTAATTTAAATTCTAAAAATATCACAACTAAGCTTTGATACCAAATAAAATATACTCTTTTATGATAAACAAGCATAAATGACAACTCTGCTATGTGAATGTTACATAGACAAAAATGATGACAAACATACACAAACAAATATGATGACAAACACACACATAAACACAAAGTTCATTTAGGAAAAACTTTTTGGGTAAAACACCAACTCAATAAATTTATCAATTATAACATAAAATGGACCTTCTTATAGTGTTAAAATCAAGATTTAAGGTTTTACAACCTTCATATGGTGATTTATTTTATATTACAATGCACACACTTGATCGTGTGTATTTAGAATTTAATAACCTTTGCTACACATGTTTCACTATATTCCATACCCTTCCTTATGATAACTATGCATTTATCATAAACTTCACTTGTAATGTATGCATATCAAAAGAATCTTAATTCACCAACTAATGTGCCAAGTTAAAAATGTGTAATCCTCCTTAATAGGTCATATAAAAGTGCTACCAAGATGTTTCTAACACTTATTTAGTTAGATAAGTGTATTAAATGCCTTTAACTAACTTTTCATTATTTTATAAGCTACACAACTCTGTATAGCACCTTATTTAAACTCAACCATTACACACCACCTCCAAATAATATAGAGTGAAATGAAACTAAATAGAATGTCATACAAATATATACCACCATTTTAATGATAAAAAACATGCACAAATTCCAAAGGTAATCTCTATTTAATATTGTGTAACCATCCTTATCAAATTAACTTACGTAACATCTCGCGTAACCTATGATTGTGAAAATACCCTATGTAGTGCATGTCTTGAACACAATTACCATTATGTATTTCCATGTAAAGTTGAGTCATTTATAAATAGAATAACGACATATGAACTTTAGAATTGCAAGAAAATATTTTCAAAATAGTTGGACATTATGATGAAAATTATGGAGACTGTGTGGATATAAGAATATCCAAAATAGATTACAATTTACATCTAGGTTAAACTAGCACTACATGGTGTTTTAGGAAGTACGACACTATAAAAAATTTATCATCAAAATCATAGTATATTTCAACATGGGATGCTTATATAGAAAATATATATGTGACACATTCTTCAAGATCTTTGAATGTCTTAGATTACTCATATGTCCATATTCATATATAATAAAAGTGTAATAAATATGTCAAATAATCTAGTATTAAATGTAAAGAATAAGCACATAAATATAAAGTATAATTATCTAATAATTCTAGTGTTGAATAAAACTATGGAAACAATCTTTTTCTATATTGCATATCAGATAATTGACATTTTCATGAAACACCATGACAAAGTGATATTTGAAAAAAATAGAAAATAGCTTGGTATGTGCTAGAAGATTTGACTTTGGATCATAGGGTCTTGTCAAAACGTGATCCAAGTCCTTTGTGTGATAGCTTAGGTAAATAAATAAATTTTAAAAGAGGTATGAACCTTATTTAAGACACCAACTTTAATAAAACTTTAGGGATTTAGTAAATTTAAGTTAGTGTTAGGTATTTATGGGTATTGTCGTGTGAAAATTAGAAAGATAAGTTAGGTAAATGGATATAATATGTTAATAAGTTATCAGTCTAAGGTAATTCCATAAATAGAACTACCATGGTGTATCGAGGGTTAAGGACATTAAATCACCCTATATATTAAAACACATTGAAAATGAAATAGACATAATATGTGGTAATACAATGTGGGTTATGTATCATGAAACCTCAATGCTTAAAAATAATACAGATATATCTCCTACAACCACTATTGAGTAACAAAAAATAACCACCACCATATAATAATAGTTAATATGTGGTAAATCAATAGATTTAGGATTATATCAATATAATCCTATAAGTTGAAGTCCACTAAGCTACTAGTATTTAAAACTACTATGATGAATATGGTGCATTAAAAAATATTTAAAAAAATAATAAATTGTAATTAAATCACTAAATACAATCCATCCCCAAACCTATATAGAATCACATCCACTCATAGTGTCTCCCAATCGACCATGTGCTAAAGAGAGTAAAAAACTAGATAACTTAAGTTGACACTCATGAGCAACCCAAAAACCTTAATAATGTGTTGTAATTACATTATTAATATTAACTATATTAATATCTATGAAAAAAAAAGGTGAACTAATAATTATCCATAAATATCTCAAAATAAATATATAGGCACATGTTGACACAAAAAAATTCCCATTTGGAAAAAAAACTATGTCAAAACCCATAATATTTGATTAACTTGCTTCATGTATAGTCATCAAACAACCCTTATACTCAATTATATCATACATGTAGTGTCAAACTATGCAATCTAAAATCTATGATGGGTTAGATATTGACCTAAAAATCATCCAATTAAAATAAATGGATAGAAGAGTCTTCAAATTTGTCATATGCCCCATACTCAATACTTCAAAAAATTAAGACCAAATTCTATCCAGAGTTATCAAAGATAGAATCCATAATAACCTATATTTAAATATGACTAATCCTTAGTGGAAAATATGAGAAGTATATAAGTAATATATTTGGGATAATTTTTATTGAAAAAATGAAATAATTCAAACTCAATTGGCAATATGCCAAGATATGTTTAGGTACATCATATTAAACGTCTATAATTCAAATTGTGACATAAGACCTCAAATATCTGTAAATAATGTTAAATAACCATAATAAAAATTTGACATACACATTAATAACAAGTCTATAATCAAATATCCAATCACACAAAAAATAGTCAAATCATGATAAATAAGAGACAAAAATAGGTGCTCAAATCTTAAAAAATAAATACTCTAAAAACTACAAGTTATGCAAAAACTCTATCATTTACATAAGTAGATAGTTTAAAATAAGGTGACAGAATAAAGTATAAAAAAATATGATTTGAATACTCAATTTTTATTTGATAGGTAAAGATGGGTTAAAGGGACCCAAACCCAATACAAAAGAGAACAAACAAAAGAGTGAGAGAAAGCAAATAAAACCCTAATGAGATAAGGGTGAACACCTTGACTAACAACCTAACTACTGCTAAACTTCAACCAATAGTTGATCAATAGATAAAAAAGGACCTAACCAAAATGGGATAAAATAGATTTATTCCAACTCATATTAAGTGACCAATTACTTGGTCACTGTATTAGCTTTTTTGTGACATTTAATTTAGTGAGATTGTCAATGAACTACTCCTCCTCATTATCTAGCTTCTTCCTTTTGAAATCCATGTGAGGGGATTATTTTATGACTTATTTAGAAACCTACGTATCCACCTCCTCATTATATTTTGGATAGAATCCTCTCCAGAGTTGTGAGTCTCAAGAGTCCTGCCATCAGGAACCACAAACTTGTTAAAATTGAGAAAGTTACTTAACCTCTCAAATTCCTTTGAGATTTCTCCACAAACGAGATTTTGGATTGTCATTTTGGTGTGGAGTTTTTGGAGTGAATCTTGGAAACCCTTGTTTCCATCAGCCCCTAGAATGGATTTTCCTTTAGAAGTGAAAGAGGGGCTTCCTAAATCAAATTTGTGATTTATCTATGCATGGGTGCTAGAAGCCTCAAACTGTTTCCCTTGATTCTCCTCTTCAGAATCTAAGGGTTGATCACTCTCCACCTATAACACCTCCTTATCACTATTAATATCAATAGCCTCTAAAATGGCCTTGGACTAGACTGGTTCCCTCTTTTGATTAGTAGGAAAATGAGGCCTTGGTGGATAAGATTTGTGGCATAGTTCTTCTTGAAATTTAAGATAGAAACCTCCAAAGATTATAGTAGAAATAAATGGATACTAATAAGATGATCCTTGAAATGGTTCAAAATAAATAAATGATGTAAATAGAGAATGGTGTGTTTACCTTCTAAAGTGATATAACACATTATTTGGAGACATACCTCTAGCCATTTCCTTGGCAAATTAGAATGCATGTAACCTTTGTTGGATAATGGTTTAGGAATGTATTTCTCCTTCTCTTTCCTAAAAAAAATATACATGCATTCCTCCTTATGATTCTTGTCTATAAATGCCTTTACTTCATGGCATTCCATACATGTCTCCCCAATTTGCTCCTCTATAATTTGAATCTTAATCCTATGCATTTTCAACTCACATTTATTCTAACTGTGAGAAAAATCCCTTATGAGTGATGTATCATGCCCCACTAGATGTTCCATGAATGGGGCTAGCCACCCTTTAACTATTTTTTACCAGACATGATCATTTTTATTTATGTTGGAATAGGAAATTGGCTTTAAGTGATCTCTATCTCTTCGCATATTCACTTCCACTTTGTTTTTATCTTTGTAGGTTTTCTAAAAATCACTTGGTAATGTATGAGAATAAAATTAGGGGGATGAATAATCAGTCATGACATAGGTGTAAGGGCATGATGACTGACCCTCGTGCCACTCCTTGGAAAAGATGGCTTTGCACATGTGGAAAGCCATATGCTTAACCCATGATCTAAACTTTAAAAAAATAATCATAATGACTATAAATGGTAAGTCCCTTTTCCTTCTTGACTATTAAAATGATGTCATCTGGAAATTCACCATCATACCAAGTGACATAATCACTTCTAAGGACCCCTATATTTATAAGGCAATCAACTCCCCTATTTCCTTCTCTATAAACATGTTCGATAATAACTCCTTTGAAATGGTTGAGAAAGATTTGGCATTGATGATGATTCCATAAATATTCTAGGAAGAAGGGGATAGACCTTTAAGACAATTAATGATGTTCATAGAATCCCCTTCTATATGAATAAATTAAGAACCTAGTTTGATTGCCTCTTTAATGTCCCACAAGGCTGTTAAGGCTTTTGCAACATGATTGGTTTGAATTCTAAGGGGCCCTACATAGGCTATTTTGATGTTTCCTGAAGAATCCCTAATCAAACCACCTACCTTAGCTAGACCAAGATTTCCCTTTGTTTCCCCATCAAAATTTAATTTGACCCACTAAGGAATGGGGGAGACCATTTGATGTGAGATCTATCCACCCCTTTTGTTTGGGCTTTACCTAGAATGACCAAATTAAGTTGTTTCAAAATTGAGGAAGAAAATGGGGCTCTTGGCTGATCAAAGGTGTGGGTAGAGATTGACTAGTTTTCCTGTATAAAATCCTTGATATTTTTAAAACTAGACTCAAGATGAGGTTGATGACACTAAAAATATACAAGCATTCCTAGCTTTCTAGATACCCTAGAATATATGGGGTAGGGCCAAATTCCACTAGCAAATTAATGATGGCTCTTCCCAAGGGGGTTTCCATTGGGTAATTAATTCTAAGATAGAACTTGGAAAAACTCATGACATGATGGAATTGATAAAAAATCATTGAAAAATAGATGACCCAAATGGGAAAAAAATAAAGAGATGTTCCACTATTTCCACTACCTATTTTCAAAGAGAGCATTTGTCAGGGATGGTTAAACCTCTTTTGATTAGATTTTCCATTATTAATATCTTGTTTTGAGCTACTAACTACTAGAAGAAATTGATTTTAGGGATGAGTTTTTTATCCAAAGATAATTCCAATTGAAATCCTCCTCATCCAAATTCCATAGAGATAAGAATCCTAATGTCACTAAATAAATCCCATTAGAATTATGTTTCCAAACAAGTTTATCTTCTCTAAGAGATTGACTGATATGAATATGTTGAATGGATTCATTTAGAGTTTAGAGTAGATGGGTTTGTTGCTGATCCAAACCTATTTTGGCTAATGTTTTCTAGCACTTTCTCCCATTTCTAATTTCCCAATAATCTATTAATCTTAGCCCATAGTTATTCTTGAAGAAAGCTATCAATTTTGGGTCTTGAAGAGTGGATTCTAGAGGGGTTGAGATTCATGGATCACTCCAAAAATCCACCATATTGCCTCTTTCAACATTCCATTTTATCCCATTGTTAAGAAGGTTCTTACCCACCTATAGAGCTTTCCAAAAAGCATAACTATTAGTAGGACTAGGATCTACTAAAAAGTGGGAGCCTTCCCCTGAGGAGAGATATTTGACCCTAATGATTTTAGTCCATTGGTTTTCTTCCATGACCACTCTCTAGCCTTTCTTCACCAGAAGAGCTTGGTTCATGTTTGAAACCCTTCTCAGTCCCAAGCCTCGTAAGGATATTGGGTGACAGCCATGATCCTAGGAATGAGCAAAAATCTAAATTTGTCTTCCAAACCTTTCCAAAGGAAGGTTTTCTGGATACTCTCCACCTTGTCTACAATAAATTTTAGAATGGAAAAAATTGACATGAAATAAATTAGAAACTCTAAAGGGAATTATTAAGAATTTAAACTTTACTGGCTTATGTTAGGAGATTCCCTTTCTAGCTGACCAACTTCTTCTGAATCCTATCGATGAGGGGAATCCATAAGGAAGGTTTTAGTGAGCCTTCAAACAGAGGGATGCCAAGATAAGTAGATGGTAAATTTATAATGTTACATCCCAAAATCTTGGTGATTTTATATTGAATAACTGATGGAGTGTTGATGAAGAAAAGAGAACTCTTAATAAAATTCACACTTTGCCTAGACACCCCTTCATACATCTCAAGGATCTTCTTGAAGCATCTGGATTTAGAAACTAAGAATTATCCCATCATAATTTGATATTCAATCACTTGTCCATCAAATTATGTTCAAAAAATTTTTAAACTCTAATGTGAAAATCATTGTCCATCAAATTAGACAGTCATGTTTTTTGAAACATCAACACATAGATTTAAAAAACTTAAAATTTGACTTATTTAATGCTCCTATGTGAAATGAGAGTGGAAAAATAATAAATAAAATCCACCTAAAATGGAATTAATATAAATAAAAAACATAAAATATCCTTGTACATGTTATAAAAATGCACAAATTAAAGACACCCTTCATAAAAAATAAGGCAATAGTAATGACCCCACTATTGTGAACATAGTTTTCAAAAGATTCCTTTTTTAATTTATTGATGCATTTAATTTCATTATTATATTTATCTTACACATTATATTTTCTATATTAAAGAACACCACTCAACTATAAAATATTCAATTTATCAGCTAATATTGGGTTAGAGGTGGGTTAAAGTTGAGTTAAGTAATTATAAAATTTATAATTTTACTTTGAAATCATAAATTTTATTATAAAAGAGTTAATTTTATAAATCATAAAAAAACTTGGAAAACCCTCATTAATTTTATATTAAATTTAAAAATGGAATTAGAGTGTGGTATACATTTAATATTTTACCCTATATTTATTGTATACATGCCTAATACTTACTTGATTATTACATGATACATGCATTATATTATCTGATCAAAAATCAAATTGAAAGTCATGCTAGGTAAATTACATTTATGTTGTTTTAGACAGAATATAATTATCTTAATTTGATTCTAAGTTATCTTTATTATTTGTCAATCACTTCACAAAATTATCAAATCATCACTCAAAACCCTCACTTATCAAAGTGTGTCAGATCCAGGTTGGTAAATGTTTTGAAAAACTCTAACCAAATATTTTTTCTCTTAAAATTTATTTTCTAGTCATGAGTTACATAATTTTTTTATGATCATTTATGTTGCTTTTCAAGTAATACAAACACACCACCATTTAAATTCATTTATAGGCTAATATACAAGCACATTCTCCGTTATGTAAGCCATTTGGCTAATAAAATTATATTTTTATTTATGTTCACTAGTAGAATAATATAAGTAAAACTGCATTTTTGTTTTACGATCATGTAATTCTAAAACACACTAATGAATGCCTTATGTTATCTAACTAGTTATTACAAACACACTATAATTTATGTTTGTTGGTCAGATAATACAAGCACATTGCATTGTTCATTTTCCCCTTTGAATTAACTTTCTATTCATATATTTTTAATTAAATTTTCTTTGTTGGGTTTAGTTTATTTCATTTAGTTTCTATATAATGGAAGATTCTAAAAATTGATATACGTCACACATTCCTATACAAAGAAGAGGAAAACCCAAGGATTTTTTTTCATCTTCCCATATTACCATAAATAAATATTCAACTAAAATACACTAAACCTAGAGGAAAAAGAGTTATTTCTCATGTTGCTTGTGTTTCTAATCAACAAAAAAATAGTGTTGATCAAAATAACTTGGTTACCAATTTTATAACTCCACTATCATCAACAAATTATAATATAATGATTGGAAATGTTTCTCAACACTCAAATGGTAGGAAAAATTAAAATCTAAAATATGTGAATTGCACTCAAATTCCATTCAACATGACATCCCATCAAACTCACTTCATGGCAAGACATCAATCTCCATTCAACATGGTAGGCCATAAAACTCCATTCATGAAAGGAAATAAATCTCTATTTAACATGGTAGTCCATCAAGCTCGCTTAAAATTAAAATCCATTCATCAAATTGGCATTTCATAAAAATCCCTTCATGGAATGTAATCAAAATCTATTCAACATGGTAAGCCATCAAACTCCCTTCCTAGTAGGTCATCAAACTCAATTAAACTTGGTCAAAATCCTATTATGGGATGTCATTAAACTAAAAACATAGGTGTTTATTGATGATCAATAAACATATTTTAAACACTTGATATCTTTCCTTGATCTTTCCATTGCAAAATTTCTTAGATATAAAATCTATGTTTTGTATATTATTCCTATCAATAACACTAAAGGAATATGATGCATAAATTTTTTATATTTTAATGAATGAAATGGTTTTTTTTTGTGATTTGTATGCATTATGGAATATATTTAATATATTAGTTTATTTATAATATTATGTGTTTTAATATCTTAAGAAAATAGGAATAACATGTAGCAATCTAGGTAGTGACAATCCATAACAACGTGGATAGTGACAACTCATAGAAATTGGGAAAAGTTAAATTATAATGAATGGAGTAATTAAACCTATAGATACTAGACCATAACAACATATAGATCTCCATGGCCAACCTATAACAACTAATGGATAATTATTCTAGCCTGAAGTAGTTGTAATGACATCTTTAACTATTATTAAGTGGTTCAAGAAGTTAAGGAATAGATATTACAAGATATAATGGATAAAAATATTGGCAATGGTTATCCCTTACTAAACCATACATGTTTTTCATTCCAAATTCAAAACAAAACAATTTTGTATTATGTATTCTTCTCACATCCATTATTAGTAGCATTCTCATAGTTAAGATGTATTATTGAAATATATTTTGTATTCCTAGCTTATGTCTTTTCTTTTTGAAAAAATAAAGGTGACTACCTTTGTATTTAATGCAATAAGGCATAAACCAAGGATGGAAGGAAAATAGTGATCGAATATTAGCTAATTTTATTGAGTTAATATATGTAACCTTCATTGTAATAATATTTAATTACTACAAGATTATGAATTAAAAGAAGTGATTTGAAGTAAAAGTATTTTATATCCAATGGAAGGATTGTAACTCAAATATAACTAAGGAGGCCCACTTCATAAGGAGTTATAGTGAATATCATGACTCATTATAATACCCATTGGTTTGTGTGCAACTATATATTCATTTATTTTTAATTATGTATGTATGATTTAAATTTTATTTATACATACTATGATTAGTGTGAATGCTATTAAATATCTTAGAATAAGATTTAAACATAGTTATTTCAATTAATAATATGGATTGAAAGGGATGACCTTCCTGGATGAATCCTTCGAAGTGTTGATTTGGAGGATCTTAATATCTAATGATCCCCTCTCATATAAAATTGATCAATTTCTTATTGCTCTGTCTCATCCTCAATATAATATGTAATGAGTTTGATTTATTGAACTGGAAACATTTCATAGAAATTAATAAAATAAATATTGAAAATATTACCAAGTTAAAAGGAGGTAGTATCATGTGGGAAATATGAGGATCTATTTCAAATAATTTGAATAAGTGTGTATGCTAGGGTATTTATAAGCTTAATTCCACATAGGGGAGAGATTTCTTGAGCAAACAAAGAGATTGAATTGATATCAAGATGGGGGAGAGCTACTTCAAATTGAGTCCATGATGCTTGAATATATGAAATAGGATGAAGACCTTTGGGAATCCATTTAATAATGTGGATTTCCTAATTTTATGCAACAAGTGGAATGACATGACAAATATGTCTTTAAGTTTTATGAAAGGGTGGAAGGACCAAATTGTGGAATTCAATGGAAACTATATTGAAGTCACTAAGGACCTCATTACTCAAGTTACTAGGTTGAAGGTTGAGGTGAAAAAAATGTTCAATACTAGAAGGAATTTTAGGGATGAGAAGAGTAAATTCATATTGGGAGGTGAAAACTAAGGATTTTCTAGAATGGGAGGACTTACCCAGACCTTTTGATGAGGTAGAAAAGAAAATAATGTTGTATATAACCCTCAAAGTAAGGGAAAAAATAGTTCATATGTATCACTTTATGTTTTTGAACTATTTTATAAATCACATTCCATTGAATCATTTTTACATCCTTCAATCTCTAGAGTGATTTATTTTGGATGTTAAGAAGGGGAAGAAAGATCAGTCCCTTCACTACGTTGTCATCTTCATGATTTTCAAATGTTTCAAATACATTAAGAAGGGACCTCTATGTAACCATAACCTTGGTTTTAAACAAAGGATAGGGGATCTTAAGGAAAATCCTAGATTGAAGGCCAAAGGGGGTTTGATACAAAGCCTTTGGGTTGCATCTAAAGGGATCAACAGAGTTAGTTCCATTTGTAGAGTTGAGAATGGGATAAATAGTGAAGTAAATTATAAGGCAAGTCCCTTAGATATTCAAGATGAGAATATTTAAGAGGTGGTGGTTAGTTTACACCTCCTTAAAAGTGAGGGAGCCATGGGCATGATAAAATTGGATGAAAATACCATTGGAAAATACAATCTAAATACATAATTTGATAAGGTGGAGGTGACTATTAAAAATTACAGTAATTTGAAGGAGATGGAAGAGGAATTGGGGCTTAAAAAGGTGTTCCTTAGGTGGTTCATAATGGAGCACACTTTATTAAAGGATGAGGTGAAAAATCTAATTGTTTCCCAAATCACCAAATATGATCAAAATCATAATGAGGTGGGAATCTAGATAAAAATAATCAAAGTAAATATGATAAGTCTAGTGAGAGAAAATGAAGCCTTGAAATAAAATTTAAATACTCTGATTGAGGTTAGCAAAATGACAATGAAGAATTTCATTTCAAGATTGGAGACTCTTAGTATTTTGATTGGGAGGAAGCTAAATCAGGAAGTACCAATTTAAGTAATAAAGGAAAGGAAAAGAAGACCTATATGGAAGATGAGAAGGATACAAATATGTATCTATAGATATACAAATACCTAAAAAAATATGATATGTTTTTGGCAAGAGGCCTTTGGTGGGCATAAGGATTAAGGGCTATTGTGTAGCATTTTGGCTTGCTAGTTGAATTTTTACTATTTTGTTGCTATTTTTCTTCTATGATGCTATTGTGATGTAGATTCTTATCCTTTATTAATATAATTGGTTGAATATATTGGATTTTAAGGCCTTTTACTTGTTTCTTGTGGAGGGTTGGGTCCCTACCTCAAAAAACCCCTCTTTACCTTTAATAAAAAAACATAGTTATTTCGATTCATTTTAGTTATTCAGTTCTCACAAGTGTGATTTTTTTTTTTGTTCTTTTAATTTTATGCAATTTAATTTATGAAAAGTGTGTTACCTATTTTAAATTGATAAAACTTAATGAATGAATGATTGTTGTAAATATAGTGCCAACATCTTATCAATCTTAACACACCATGGGATGATAATTAAGGAAGTTAGTCAATTTTATAAACCAAGTGGTTGCCTTATTTGATTGATAAGGTTGTATGTATAGATATTTATCCAAGATAGTTTAATGGTGGTTAAAAATTTCCTCATCATTTTGGCATTATTTCTAGGGAAGGTGAAAAAACACTTGTATCTTCAATTTGATAAATTCTTTTGCTTTAATAGTTTGAAATTTCCTATTTTTTAGTATGTAATTATTATTTACCTAATTTACATTTCTTGTTTTCTAAGAATAAGATTCAATTTATGCAAAATTAAATTAGTGAAAAACCCAAAAGCACATGTTGTATTAACCTGTGTAAGACAAGTCAAGCATAAACATAATAAAATGAGAGTGGTTGATTTGTAAGTAGTGGTAACAAGACCATTTAAATAGTTTTATCATTCTAAATTACACTATTGAGACAAAGGATTTTTAGACCTACCTCATCTAGATGATACAATAGAGTCACCTCTAGGTGTGGGTAGCCTAATGGGTAAGGTGAATCTTTAGTTTTGGGGCTAGCTCCCCTAATGCATCATCTAAACGCAATACCTAAACCTAATTTCTTTGAAAATGAAAATGGATATAAAGGACATGAAATCAAACCCTATACTATAGAAGGTGATGCACCAATATATTATATCTTCTCTAATTAATCCTTTAATAACACTTATAGACCAAAATTAAGACTAATTGCTAAGACACTCTCTTAAAAGGACTCCTACACATTAGTGCTTCACATCAAGGTTATGATAAATGAATATGACTTGAAGATGATAAATAAGAGGTCTGATTTAAGACACTATCAATCCATTTTCACTATAATCATAAGCACAAGAATTTTCACACACCATTTAACCTACATAAGAATAATCCACTAGTATCTGGGTGAAAACAAAGACCTACAAAGGGAAAAAGATTCAACCAATTGTACAAATTAGACAATCATGAACACACTAAAAACTAGTATGAATAAGGTTTCATCGATCCGTATATTATCTCAAGGTTGTAAGATACAAATGCATAGAACTTTTTCATACCCAATAGAGTGATCATTATAATGGATTTTGAAGCCCAATTTATAGAACAAGATGAGAAAGAGAGGGAAAATAGATAACTAAATATCATCAATTCTAAAATAAATATCCATTTTTAGTTTCAAATAAAAAATATAGTCCATGAGACATCACCCTCTAGCCCTCTCCAATGTATGAGGCATGCTTGTTTGATGGTCTTCATGGAAGTATGGCATAGAATAGGTGTAGTGGAAGCTAATTAAACCTTGGTTAACCACATTAAAGGTATGATCATTCAAAATTGGTCAAAAAATTATTATTTTTGTAGTTATAATAGTATAATATGGTCTATTTTGGCCTTAATAAAGCCTCAACTACCCCACCCTTCTATTATACATGTCAAGAAGGCTTTAAAATTGCCATATTATCCATAATGGTCAATAAATAGGCATGATTACACCAATAAAGAAGTTAAAAGATCATTGATGTTCTAAATTCACCCTCTTAGCAGCCTTCTATGACAAGAAACATCCTCCTTTAACTTGGCCAAATAGGTCTACTAGGCAACTAGGCCTAGTCACTTGGTGATAGTCTCTTAGATGACTATGAACCTTGAATTTAACCCTAAAAATAGGTTTATGAGCATAATTTAGTACCAATTAGGCATATTAAACCATGATTTATGCCTCTAAGTAACTTTACACCTATCATTTTTTCTCAACTAGGTGACTAGCTCATCTTTCTACTAGCACCTCTAGACTACCTCTCTAGTCCAAGACTGTAAAAGCACTTATAAGGAATATTGAGTGTATTTTATAGCCTAAGATGGTATAATACATCTCACATCACATTCCTAAATTATTTTCAAGTGTTCATCTATCTCTACACCTTTAATTCACCATGAAACTTGTAAAAATAGGGTACTTGGTACATCCATATAGGTGTTCGTACAAACCAGTGGTATGACTAGAACCTTATTAGAGTGTGGTATGTGTTTCAAGTGTTTTTAAATATAATTAAATGCATTTATACATGTTTCACTTAATTTATCCTCCATTGGGTCACTATGATAGGTTTAATAAAGGTTTTAGGTTTCTTTACTTAGGGATTGTTCATAAAGAACAGATCCTTTCTCTCCTTCCTAATACCACAAGGTGGTAGTAGATAGACCCATATAACTCCTCCAAATGCATTTTTACACCATAAAAATTATTAAGGAGGATATGAGAAAATTTTGGTGGTCTCTCAGGCTCAATTATGCATTTTTTTATGCCTATTATTCACACCCCTCAATTCTTCCAAATATATGCAAAAAGATTTGATTCATTTCTATGCATGCATGTCAGTTCTATTTTCAAAAAGAAGGTTTTCATGCATAGAAATTGAACTATATCAGGATTTTGATGTCATGAAGTTTTGATTGTTTTTAATAATCACTAACTTTGTTTTCTATTAAGGTAGTTTCTATTTGTTTGATAATAAAGTCATGTGTTGACTATGTACAGAAAAATTTAATGGTTTAGTCAGCCATTATACAAAGAGATATCTAAAAGGTTGTCAATGTATAAATATGGGTGTTGAAGTCATGATTTTTATCTTATAGTTTTTATTTATAGGTTAGATAAAATGAAGTTCTTATTAAATCTTCATCTCAGCATCAAAGTTTTTGGTTTTTCTTGAAAATGGGCATTGAGCTTATAGTCCCTTGATGAATTCAGTTGCTTGTCAATTGAAATTTATATGAGAATTATATTTTTGGAACAAATAATGTTTGTTTTAGATATCATTTAGTGATTTCACTTTGAAAATATTATGTTTAAAATTCTATTTCTTCAATTTTGGAATGGTTTATTTTATAGTTGATTTGATGGAGTTAGAAATTTCGTGAAAGTTGTATTAGGATTTTGTGAAATAAAATTATGTCATTATAAATGTGAGGACTCAGTTGGTTTTAAATACATAGTTAAACATTAAAAATTTTCTAGTGGATTAGTGGAGTATTTTAAGTATGTGAGACAATTGGTGCATTTAGTTTGATTGAGATATGAATATATATTGAGAATAGTTTTATTGTATTTTGGATAGATATATGTTGATTTTTAGTCTTAAATTTTGAGTTTATTTTATATTGTTTCAAAATGTTTAGATGGGACCAACCTGGTTCAGCTAGGAGTAGTGATGATAGGGGTTGGAGGTATAATTTTGGTAATTATGTAAATCAATCAAATCCTAATAGAAACATTCCTAAAGGTGGTTTCAGTTCCAAAAGATTTGGCCCCAAGTTTCATAGAGGTACTAGGATGTCCATACATTTTGATGCCTTAGATCTTGAATTCTTGAATGTCATTAACAACCTACCTTTCAATCCAACAAATCATATAGGAAACATAGGGTTTTATGGTCATAGGTTTATAGGTAGAACTCCCTCACAAAGTGTTCTTCTCATCATCTATAAAATAATCCACAACACCTATCCATTCAGTCTCCTAAAAGAGTGTAGCTAGTTATTGAACTTAGTCTTGCTAACCAGGTTAGCCAATTTGATGTTGAAGTTTTTTATGCTAAAAACTATGTCAATCTTTCTCTTTCATTAGTTTTCAATTAACCTTCATATTATCATAAGGAGCTTATTTTAGGAAGTAAGAGGTTAGGTTTGGCATCTTCACATAATGAACCCATCATATGATGCAAAAAATTGAGCTTGGATAATTTTGTTTCAGTTGGTAGAAAGAGATCGCTTGAAATTCACCCTTCCACTTTAGAAAAGAGATCAAAAATTCAAAATGATATAGATTTGCCTATTGAATTCATAGTGTTGAAGTGAATCAAGTTGGAAATTGATGATGATGCAAGTGATTCTAAGATAAAATTCGTATAGTTTCCTGTAATAGAGATGAAATATAATATTTATCTTAATACACAAGACAAACTGATAATTGAAATGCTTTTAGATTTAGATGATTATTGGACCTCTAAGGGATAAACTTAGTTTTTAGTTTAACTTTTACATGGTATAACTTTACACTTTAAGTTTGATACCTTGACTTCAGATTTTGGTATTTTTGATAATCATATTTTGAAACTACAGCAGACTTAATTATATATATGCCTAAGTTAATTTTAGACATGTATCATGGTGTAATATAAATTGAATTTTATTAATATTTAACTTATTTATTTATGATTGATATATGTATTCTATTTTATTATTAGTTGATAAGGGTCTCCACCCGTTAAGATTAGTGCACAGTCTATATTTAAAAACTTGATCAATTAAGACTTTTAAAGTCTTAATTAAACATTTTCTTAATAAATAATTATTTATTATTTATTTAATTTTAAAAGTCAATTAGTTAACATAAACTAATAACTAACTAAAGTTAGTGATAACTTATTTTTTAAATAATTTTGAAGCAAAAAAGGAGATGAAAGATTCATTTAGAGAGGAAGAATAAACAATTATTGAGGACTTATACATTTTGTGAAGTTAATCAGTCATCTCTCTTCTTTCTATGCAATTTTTTTGAGATAGTACAAATTTTTTTAGAAGGACCCAATGGTACTTTATCTGGTGATTGAGTTATTGCTTAGAAAATATAGGTATATCCAATTTTTATTATCATTTATGATAGATTATCTAAAGATTTTCAAGCTTAACATCTTTTGATGATTATTATTTATAGTCATATGCATAGATTCCAAGTATTCAAACTGAATAATGATGAACACTTTGCTATTTTGTGATATTTCATTGATCTATTTTGATTATAAAGTTGTCATTCAGGTTATTATAAAGAAAGATGTTGCTTTTTCTTAAAAAAATCTATCTTTTCTACTAAGACAACTCTCCTTTGAGGCTCACACACTTTATTGTACTTTATATTGACCCTAATTTTAATACAATTTTATCCTTCATATTTCTTAATTTAGTTTTTATTTATATCTCTTAGTTTATATTTATCCTTTTATGTGTTTAGTTTTCTATTCTTTTATAGTTCTTTAATTAGTTTCTTAGATTAATACTTTGTTATCTTTCTTAGATTAAATAGTATAATAGATCAATATTTTGATTATTTCTTTTCTCATATTTTATTATAGTTTTAAGTTCTTATTAGTTGTTAGTCATAGATTAGATTCTAAGTTTATTTAGATTTCAGTTTATAATTTTATTTTTGTTTTAATATTAGACTTGTTATATATTTATAGTCAATTTATAGATAATTTGATTAATTTGAGTCTAGATTTAGTCTTAGATTTAATCTTTAGTCCTTGGTATTTTTTCTTATTTTAGGTTGTTTCTTAGTTTAGACTTAGTTGTTTTAAATAGTTTATTGTCCTTTTCTTAGCTTAGTTGTTCTATGTTATCTTTTCTTATAGTTAGTTTTATAGTTTTTATTTGTTGTGTTTCTTGTGTTTTCTTTGTTTAATATTGATTGACTACTTATTTATCTTATCTCAAATCTATTTATTTATATTTTTGGTTTGTCTTTTGAGATTAAATTGAAGAATATTACAATAAGAAGCAAGATAATACTTGAATACACACACACAAACACACACACACACACACACACACACACACACACACACACACACACACACACACACACACACACACACACACAATCAGGTTTTTATTCTTCAAGAGATTATCTAATTCATAAGTTTTTTCTGTCAAATAAAATACATTATAGATTATTATCGAAATTGATTCATGATTTGATAAAGTGTATTTCTAAATGTTATAATGGAAAATTTTATATTTGATAACTTATTGATTATTTTTCATAACTTATAAAAAAACTCTCACATCTTTAAGATCATAGTTGAACCTTTAGAACCCTATGATTAGACTGGTATGATTCCACCTTGACCTTCATGATAGGTGAAAGGGTTGATTCATTGATGGTATAATTTATATCATCTACAAATTTGGTGACTCTACTAAAGAATTCATTAAAAATATGATTTGTTTTAAGTTTTGTTTTCTTCTTGCTAATGGTACTTGAAGGATAATAACCTCCTATTATTTAACTTAAAATTGATATTGAGGATGATCAAGTTGATGTTGATTTTAATCTAACATGTTATGCATGGTATAATCATCTTTAAAATATTCATCAAGTCATTCAAGTTATAAATCAATAAGAAAAAATTATAGAGTTTGAGATTGATTGGTATTCAAATCTTACACGTGAAACTCAATGTGACATTCTTAATTCAAATAGAAAAATTTAAGAAGATAGAGCTAGAGTTTTAGTTGCTAATCCTAGACTTAGAAATCATTTTATTTTTTATTATTTTATATTTAATGATTCTATTTTACCTTCTAAAACTAATGTTATAAATTTGTAATTAAATCAAGTACATCAAGTTTTAAATAATCAATCTATTTAGGTAGAAATTGTTAAAACTTCTAATGGGAGAACAACCAAAATTTCAAGTAGAATAAAGAATATAGGATCTGATTCATATATTTCAAAACAATAGAGAATAAGATGATCTCATTGAAGGTGAAAATTTATAAGAAATTCAAGTAGAACAATAAATGTTTGTAACTCCATGGATTTTTGCAAATCTAATTAACATTGGAAACCATCCTGGGAAGTTGCCTTCTCTTAAATGATTGAATTTACCAAAGTTTCTTGCTACCCTTGAATAATCTTAGGAATATCATTTATAAGATTTTAGATTATTTTTTTCTACTCTTGGAATAACAAGTAAAAAAAAAATCTTAAGAGTTTCTGCCCATACACTTGAAGGAAAAGCTTACCAAGTATTTATTAGTCTGTCTACCAAGGTTATTGATATGTGGAGGGATATTAATGATTGGTTAGAGTAATAATTTAGGAAATCTAAAGAATATTTTGAGCTAGTCAATGACCTTGTGAATTTTTTTCTTGATCCAGGTGAGACCGTTTATCATTTTATCGCTAGGTTCACTAAGCTACATTAAAAGATCCTATGTGATCTTAGACCTTCTAAAAAATTATCTAGACTTTATCTTTGTAATGATTTACCTTTAAAATATAAAATGACTCTAGAAGATATAGATATTATAGAATATAATGAAACTATAACATTTTTTATTGAATATGACAAGAATCTTAAATGCCTTGGATTTAAAGAAAAGTCTTCCACAGGTCTAAATTTAGATAATTCTAAAATTCTAAAAGCCATACAAAGTCTAGGTAATGAGTTGGTCATTATTAAAAGATAGCTAAATGATAAAACTTATTCCTCAAGTATAAATAATAAAGAAAATAAAAATGAAGATATTTTTTATTATTTTGATGTTTGTGAACTAGATCATAATCCAGATTCATGTCTTGTTGTTCTTAAATTCAAGAAATGTTTTCAAGAAAAAGATCAAATATCTGAAGATCTAGTATGCAATATAAACATTCTTGATGATCCATCAAAAAATGAGAATTTTTATGTTGTGAATACTAGAAATAAGGATTATAGTTCTTCTCAAAATAATAAAATAAAAAATAATAAATCTTCTTTTGATGATAAAAGAAAAATAGGTCAGAATAATGCAAGTAATTCAAATGATAATACTACACAAAATATTCATTTCTCAACTAGATATAATAATAGTCAATATCAACATTATAAGATTAAAAAAATTAGATAAATTAATTCTAAAACTTATAACATAATTGATGATTTGTCAATAATTAAAGCTATATTCTCTTTACTGCAGGCAGTTAATATTTTAGGGTAGCTTGATAAGATCAATGAGGATGTTAAAATTCCTAAGGCTAATGTTGGTTTATAAGAAGAGGATAATAATGAACATATTTATGCCCAACATTATGATCCTCCTACTAATTACATTCCTCTTTTTTATGTTATAGTTAAAATTGTTAAAAAAATAATCCATAATTGTATCTTGGATACAGGTGCCTCAAATAATATTATGCCTAAATCCATTATAGATCAGTTAGGTATATTTTATGAAATGGATAGTATAAAACTTATTAGTTTTGATTTTAGACAACTAAGAGTTATGGTAAGTTTTGAGACATAGTCATTAAAATTACACAAGATGAAAGAATTAGATGCATGATTAATGTCCAAGTGTTAGATAGTCATATCAATTACTCAATGTTGTTAGGAAAATATTAATCTAAGGGAACTGGGGCTTTTGTTGGGAAAGATATAACATGGGTTGTTGTTAACAATGAAATTAATCTCATAAAAGGAGAATATTGGTCTAGTACACCTATTGAGTCACCTTATTCTTCAAATATTTTTTATGTTAAAACTAGAATTGGGACATATGAATTGATAAACTTAGATGAACCAGAGAATTAACATGAAGAATTATTCAAAAAAATTATTTTATGGTCACTTTACTTTGATGGAGCTTGTTCTCAATAAAGTAATGGTGTTTGAATTTTTATAATTTATCTTATAGGTAAAATTATTTATTGTCTTCAAATTATCCTTTGAAAATAATAATAATATAATAGAATTTGAAGCATTATTTTTAGGGTTGAAAAAATCTATAGAACTTAACATTAAACATTTAAAAATATTCAAGTATTCAAAATTAATTTTTAGAAAAGTTCATAAGATTTATAAGACTAATCAAACTCATCTACAACATTATACGTAGAAGATTTAGTCATTACTTGAAAATTTTGAAGCTTTTAACATCATACATATTCTCAGAGAATATAATGTTAGAGATGATAAACTTGTTATTTTTACAACTAATCCAACTTTGAGTGAGACTAAACCTCCTACAAACTTCTCTTTTGTTGAAAATTTTCATCTTAAAATTCTTGATTTAAATGATAATTGACCTATATTTAGTTTTGATGAATATATAGATTCTTTCATTAAAGGAAATTACTTTGATCATGATGATTATGTGCTAAATTGTGGAGATTATTTATAATTAAGTACTAACAGATTACCTACTTGATTGGTGAGTTTAGAATCTATGTTCATGCCCAATGATCAACCCAAAATCTCTAAAATGGAATAACTTTCAAGAAGAATAATAGGTGAGACCATTTCTATCAATTTAAAAATTGAGAAGGATCCAAAGTATATCTATTTAGGAATTTAGGTAATTGTGAGTGAAAAGGTTAAATTCATTAAGTTATTTAAAGAATTCATTGATGTTTTTATCTAGTCATATAAATATCTTAGAGGTTATAATACTAAAATTATTAGACATGACATACCTATTAAGCCTATTATCAAACCTATTAGGTAGAAAATATGAAGAATCGGCCCTTTGTTAGAAGATATCATTAACAAAGAGCTAGACAAGATTATTGGTATCATGATTTGGTTTATTATTTTTAAAATTAGGTTTATTCTAATAACTTAGATAAAAATCAAAGATGTTCCTTAAGATTAAAGGCTTTAAATTTTTGTTTGTCAGAAAATTTTCTATTTTATCATAATAAATATGGAGTTTTGTTGAGATGTCTTACACATAATTAGACACAAAAAATTCATTAACGCTGTCATAAAAAAAATTATGGTGGACATTATACTATGAAAACAACCACTTATAATATTATAAGAGTAGGTTATTATCAGCCTACTCTATTTCAATATGCTTATAAATTAGTTCATTCTTACATGCATTGTCAATTGTTTGTTGGAAGAGATAAATTGCTTGCAATGCCTTTGAACCTTGTTATTATTGAAAAAAATTTACAAAATGAGACATTGATTTTATTTTAAATATTCATCTATAGGTCATAGATATATTTTAACAACCATAGATTATTTCATTGAGTGGCCTGAATCGAAGGCACTTAAGAGTTCGGTAACAGGTGAAGTGATCTCTTTCTTAGAAAATTAAAAAAATTAGATTTGGAGTCCTTTATGAAATTATTTTAGATAATGGACCTCAGTTTGTTTCTAATGAGTTTATAGATTTTTTATGGAAATACTAAATTATATCTAGTCATTCATCTAAGTATTATCCTCAAGGTAATGGACAAGCTAAGTCTATAAATAAAAATTAGATTTCAATTATGAAGAAACTAGTTTGTGATAATAAAAGAAATTGACATCTCATTTTTTTTGAAGTTGTATGGACTGATAGGACTATTATTAAGGTAGTTATTTTCCTTTTATGTTAGCATATGGATTTAAGGCTACCTTGCCAATAGAACTTCATATTTCTTGAGCTAGGGTTGCTTTACAATATGTAGCTAAAAATATAAATTTAATTGAATAAAGATTATATGATTTAGTAGATTTTGATGAATCTAAAGTGACAAAATTTTCAAAATTATAAAGAGTTAAGTACAAAAAATTTGATAAAAAATTTTCTAACAAAAAGTTTAATGTTGGATATTTAGCCTTATATTAGGATAAAACCCACAAGGATCCTAGAAAACATCACAAATCTGATTCATTATGGCTTGGACCTTATAGAATTACCTCAGTATGTGGAAACAATGCTTTTTATTTAAAATTTATTGAAAGAAATTGGTTGTGTTACTCAGTTAACATCTATCATTTGAAACTATTTCATGATTAGTTACTTTTTAGTTTATTTGTTTTCTGCTTTCCTTTTGGTTTGCTTTGTTTTTTTTTGTTTTTTTTTTATTTGTTGTTCCTTTCTTTGTTGTTTTTATTTCCTATTTCCATTTTTGGTTTGTTGTTTTGTCTTGTTACTTTAATTTTGAAAATATCAATGAAGGTTATAAATGGATAAATGTCACATTATGAAAGAAGAGTACAAGGAAGATGTAAATTTATTACAAGTATCAGTTATTTTTAGAAGTTACTCTTACAAATTTAATTTTTATAATAAATGAATAATATATGCTCAATTGTATTTTGTTGTTAAAGTATTATTTAATTTTTAGATTTTGTAATTAAGGCATTTATATTAGATTCTGCATCCATATCAAAGTTCCCTATTATATCATTCCCTTTCTTCGTGCCACGCTAGTCGAACAACCCATCCCTTGTTGAAGTTTATTTTTAAAGGTGTTCACATTTAGCTACTTGAGAAATGATTTCCCTAGATCACACTCTTAAATTTATATCTTATTAATAGGTAATTTATTGCTACTTAATTTCATTACACAAAAATGACTAGCAAGATCGCTAGTGTTATACCTATTTTTCACACTCCTCAATTTTTCTAAAATTAATACTTTCTACCATAGAGATGACTCTGTCATGAAATTTAAAACTATGTCAGGGACCCAATCAATTAATAGTATATTAAATGCATATTTTCAATTATAAGTTGATAATGATTAATTGATGAATTAATGCTTATATTTTGAGTGGTTTTGAAAATCATAGTGGATTAATGAATAAAATGTGCATTTATATATCACTTGTGATTAGTCATTTTGTTTCTTAGATGATTTTCAAATTATATTTCAATATTTTTAGTTTTGAAAACATGAACAATTATGGCAATTTTTGGTATGGTCTACATTGGTAATATGAGGTTGGATTTAGAACAGATCAAAATGATTTTTGAATCAGTTAGAATGATTTTTCCCTCTCAACTTATTTTCAATGAATGATGAATATTCAGGTTGGATTGGATATAGTCATTATAATTAAATATAAGAATGATCATTATTATAAATTTATTATTTCATAGATATCCTTCATGTAATATCCAATTTGAAAGACAATGACATGATTTATGTTGGTTTGAATTCTTACTATGAATTTTGAATATAGTTATCAAAAGGACAAATTATTCAAATTTTCTTTTGAATATGTCATAAGTGTTTTATTATTGAAAAGGTTCAGGATGTGCTCAAAAAAATTTATCCCATGGTCCTAACCTAAAACCTTTATCCTAAGTCCTTTGTTATAATCTTCAAATCCTAGTAATTTCTCAAATTTATGTTTTGAAACATAAATCCCATGTATAAGGATGGCATGTTTATTGTGTTCCATTTGGCATAGAAGATTTATATAATTTAGGTTAACTTATTAACTGAAGATTTGTTTCATGGATGTTTTTTATGGAACAAGGTGTTCTTTTAAAGTTAATATATTTTTAAACCTTCATCACCACATATTTTTAAAGACCTAATTTTCTTGACTCAAGGGCTTTGAAATAATTCAAAGGCTCATGTGCATGACTTGTTTAAAATTTTGATCTTACGTGACGTAAGATGATAGGTTAGAATTTCATTATCATAGTGAGTTATTTTTGATTTGGAATTTATTGTCTACTTGACATCAAGACATTATCCAAGTGGACATATAACATGACACCAATTGACATGAGTAGTTAATGTAGAGGTGCATTCATAAAGTTTCAATATATGCCAAATATTTGGTAGTAAGGTAGAGTTAATACCAAGTAGACATGTCTCGAAAGGCAAAAGTTGGAATGAGTTAAGTGGGAGGAATTAGTAATAACTAATTTTGTTTGTGTTAATAGCAAGATAGTAGGATCACTAAAGTACACTCTACTTTTGATGAGCCAATAGAATTTGAGCAAGTAGCTTAGTTGGTTATGATGGAAGGTGGCAGATATAAGATGGTCATTTTTCTTAATGTTATTCATTTTGGAAAGCTTCTCATGAAAGCAGATTTCTGGTGAGTTGGATTTTTGAAGTTGTGAAAGAGGAATTTTGAGTATTTTAGAATAGAAAGGTTTCAAGGGTACTTTTCTAGGTATGATTCCTATAGTTTTGGATAAGTTTTGAAAATATTCATGGTGATATTTTAATGAAGTTTGTAATTATGAAGGAAATCATTCCTTACTTTCATAAATAGAATGAGTTTTGGTTTACATAGATATTCAATAAGATCTGAATGGTTTGTTTAGTTTCATGGTGAAATGCGAGCTTTGATATGAGATAAATCAATTTACATGTGCTTTAAGGTTTATATAAGTTAATGGTTTAATATATGCATGGATATTTGAAGAAATAAATGATGCTTTAATCTTGAAAATTCTATCATACATGAATATGGATGATAATCTATTTCTAATTTTTGATATGTTTCAGGTATTTAAAGGAATATAAAGTTCATTTGGTTTGAAACTTGGTGTTTGAAATACAGGAGACGGTTAGAACCTGTGAGTTTTCAATGCATGGTATAAATGATTTTCCTATGCATTAATATTTTGAAGATAATGATTGTTTAATATGATTATCTTTTCTCATGCATGGGTATTTGGTGAAAATTGGATCTAGTTTTGATATATTTTAGTAGTTCACAAGTTATGAGTTAATTTTCAATTTTAAGCATATTTATAAAAAAAATTAGTTATTTTGGATGTCTATAAAGTCATAAAAATATTTATGTTCTTAGTTCAGTATGGTTTGGAAATGTGTGCAGTCAAAAACTTTCATTATTTCTTTTTAAGTTCTTTAAGATATAAACTGCATGCATATTTTGTAGGACTTTGAATGGTTTTGAGGAAATAATTTCAAAGTCTATCGAGTTTAGATTCCTAACGGGTTTTCTATCTATATGTTTGCATGTTGTGACTATCCATGTTTTTTAATATGTGAATATTTGCCCAGTTTGTGCCTAAATTTCAAGATTTGGTAGGCTCGTTATCTTTGGAGGTATCTGGTGTTTCAAATCCACATTTATGCAGTAAGGGTTTTATTAAAATTTTCACCTCAATATTGAAGTTGAAGGTTTTAAATGTTTTCCTCAACCCTGATTTGAAAAATTATAGTCATACTTTTAGGGTTTCACTTCTTCTGAGGCTTCATTTGTTTTTTCAATTTTTTTTTGAGATTCTATCAAAACAGTTAAAATGGTATATTTGTAAGCATTTGTGATTGAAAAGTTTTTATGGAGATCTCAGTTTTATAAATTCTATCCATCATTTTGCATATATTTGGAAGATTCAACTAATTTTTATGCATACATGTTAGTTACATTTTCAAAAATAAGGTTTTCATGCATATGAATTGAGTTGTATCAGGATTTTGATGTCATGAATTTTTGGTTATTTTTGAGAAGCTCAAACTTTGTTTTCTATTAAGGTAGTTTCTATTTATTTGATAAGAAAGTCATGGGTCAATTTTGTACATAAATATTTAATGTTTTAGTTGGCCATTATGTAAATAGATATCTAAAAAGTTGTCAATGTATAAATATGGGTGTTTAAGTCATGAGTTTTATCTGCTAGTTTTTAGTTACAGGTTAGATAAAATGAATTTTTTGTTAAATCTGCATCTCATCATCAAAGTTTTTAGTTTTATATTGAAAATAGAAGTTGAACTTATAGTCTCTTGATGAATTTAGTTGCTTATCAATTGAAATTTATATGAATATTATATTTTCGGAACAAATAATGTTTGTTTTAGATATCATTTGGTGATTTTAATTTGAAAATATTATGTTAGAAATTCTATGTCTTCAATTTTGGAATGGTTCAATTTATAGTTGATTTGATGGAGTTGGAAATTTCATGAAAGTTGTATCAAGATTTTGTGAAATAAAATGATGTTATTATAAATTTAAGGACTCAGTTGGTTTTGAAGACAGTTAAACATTAGAATTTTTTTGATGGATCAGTGGAGTATTTTAAGTATGTTAGACACTTGGTACATTAGTTTAATGGAGATATGAATATATATTGAGAATAATTTTGTTTTATTCTATATAGATATATGTTGTTTTTTAGTCTTAATTTTTGAGTTTATTTTAGATTATTTTAAAATGTCTAGATGGGACCAGCTTGGTTTAGCTAGGAGCAATGATGATAGGGGTTTGTGGCAAAATTTTGGTAATGATGTAAATTAGCCAAATCCTAATAGAAACATTCCTAGAGGTGATTTTCATGCTAGAATATTTGGCCCTAGGTTCCATAGAGGTGCTAGGATGTCCATATATTTTGATGCCTCAAATCTTGAATTTTGGAATGTCCTTAACAACCAAACTTTCAATCCAGCAAATCATAGAGGAAACATAGGTTTTTATGGTCAGAGGTTTAGAGGTAGAACTCCCTCAACAAGTATTTTTTCCCATCATATAGAAAATAATCCACATTACCTACCCATTTAGTCTCTTTAAAGAGTGCATCTAGTTATTCAACTTAATTTTGCCAACCAAGTTACCTAGTTTGATGCTGAAGTTACCAATGCTAAAAACTATGCCAATCTTGCTCTTCCATAAAATTGATCTTGGATAAATCTGTTTCAGTTGGTAGAAAGAAAGCACTTGAAATTCACCCTTCCACTTCAAAAAAAAATATCAAAAAGTTAGAATGATATATATTTCTTGTTGAAGTCAGAGTGCTAAATTGAATCAAGTTGGAAAATGATGATGATGCAAGTGATTTTGGGAAAAAAATTGTGCAGTTTCTTGCAATAGAGATGGAATATAATGTTTGCCTTAATGCACAAGACAAACTAGTAGTTGAAGTTCTTTCGAACTCAGATGATTATTAGACCTCTAGGGGATAAACTTAGTTTTTGGCTAAACTTTTAAATGGAAAAACTTTACACTTTTAGTTTGATACTTTGACTTCATATTTTGGTGTTTTTGATGATCATATTCTGGAACTACTACAGACTTAATTTTTGATATATATATATATATATATATTTCAGACATGCATCATGTTTAATAGAAATGGAATTTTATTAATCTTTGACTTATCTATTTATGATTTACATATGTATTGTATTTTATTATTAATTGATAAGGGTCTCCACCCATTAAGATTAATACCTAGTCTATATTTGAAAACTTGATCAATTAAGACTTTTGAAGTCTTAATTAAATATTTCCTTAACCAATAATTGTTTATACTTAATTAACTTTTAAAATTCAATTAGTTAACATAAACTAATAAATAACTAAAGTTAGTTATAACTTATTTTTTAACTAAGTTTGGAGTATAAAAGGAGATCAAAGATTCATTTGGAGAGGAAGGACAACACAGGTATTTAGGATTTATACATTTTGTGAATTCAATCATTCATCTCTCTTCTTTCTATGTAACTTCTCTGAGATAGTATGGCTTTTACAGATAGACTCAATGGTACTTTATCTGATAATTAAGTAATTACTTAGACAACATAGGTATATCTATTTTTTATTATCATTTATGGTAGATTATCTTAAGATTACCAAGCTTAACAAATTTTTATGATTGTTATTTACAATCCTATGCACATATTCTGAGTATTCAAGCTAAATAATGATGAACACTTTGCTATTTTTCAATATTTCATTGATCCATTTTGATTATAAATTTGTCACTCAAGTTATTGTAAAGAAATATGTTGTTTTTTATCAAAAAAATCTATCTTTTATGTGAAGATGACTCTCCTTTGAGACTCACACACTTTATTTTACTTTATATTGACTCTAATTTTAATATAGTTTTATCCTTTAGATTTTCTTAATTTAATTTTTATTTATGTCTCTTAGTTTATATTTATCCCTTTATCTGTTTAGTTTTTTGTTCTGTTGTAGTTCTTTAATTAATTTTTTAGATTAATACTTTGTTCTCTTTCTTAGATTAAATAGTCTAATAGATCAATATTTTGATTAGTTATTTTCTCATATTTTATTATAGTTTTAAGTTCTTATTAGTTATTAGTCATATATTAGATTCTAATTTTATTTAGATTCTAGTTTATAGTTTTAATTTTGTTTTAGTATTAGACTTGTCACTTGTTTATTTATAGTCAATTCATAAATAATTGGATTAATTTGAGTCTAGGTTTAGTCTTAGATTTAATCTTTAGTCCTTGGTCTTTTTCTTATTTTAGGTTGTTTCTTAGTTTAGACTTAGTTATTTTAAATAGTTTATTATCCTTTTCTTAGCTTAGTTGTTCTATTTTCTCTTTTCTTTTAGTTAGTTTGTTAGTTATTATTTGTTGTGTTTATGGTGTTTTCTTTGTTTGATCTTTATTGAATACTTATTTATCTTATCTCAAATCTATTTCTTTATATTTTTGGCTTGTCTTTTGAGGTTAACTTGGAGAATATTATAGTAAGAAGCAAGATATTACTAGAATATACATATATTTACTAAATCAAGTTTATATTCTTCAAGAGATTATCTAATTCATAGGTTTTCTCTATTAGATAGAATATATTATAGATTCTTATATAAATTGATTCATGATTTGATAAAGTGTATTTATAAATGTTATAATGGAATATGTTACATTTGATAACTTATTGATTATTTCCTAGAACTTACAAAAAAAAACCCACGCATCATTAGGATCATAGTTGAACCTTTAGAACCTCATGATTAGACTGGTATGATTTCACTTTGACCTTCATGATAGGCAAAAGGGTTGATTCATCGATGGTATAATTTCCATTATCAATACATTCTAGGAGTGCTTTATGGTCTTAATGATTATTCATATAGTTTAGGGACTTACACCAAATCCCAATGCCACTAGAATGTATTATGGAAAGCTCATTAATAAATCCAAAATCTATTAGGCCCCGTGTAAAAGGACATATTCACACCAAGCATAAGAAGACATATCTCAGGTTATAATTTTTATTAGCTCAAAAGGCTTAAGAAGGTTTTAAGGCTAAAATGGTACTTTATTTGTCGTTATCTACTTGTGAATGCCCTCCTAAGGTTTTTGATATCACTATAAAACTTATCAATTCCTCTACACTCTCATTTCACCCTCATTAGACCATCTTTCACATGGTTATATATATAGGCTTGTGCTCTGATCTTAAGCTCTACATGCCTAAACAATCCCTATTAAAATTGTTACCCTTCTTTACTCACTGTGGGAACTTAATATAGGTTTTAATATCTTTATAATAATCATTATAATGTGATTTGCTTCCTCTTTATGACTTATTTTTATTTAAATGGCACATGCACCTCTCACACACATGTCTAGGGTTTATAAGCCACTAGACTGATTTGACCTTAACAATGCTTGTATCTTGCCTTTTATTCACTCAAATGGGTTTATCCTTTATGTGTACATCTACCATGATACCTCACATCCTTATTGGCCATATCAATCTTGAAAACAATTAAAAACCTCATGTTCTTCTCAAGATCTGAAGATAGACTTGTATGTATAGATATAAGCTTTCCAGACCTAACTAGGATGATTAAGCCTTAAAAATTCCTTAGTCACCTTTAAACTATGTGAATACTATATTATCAACCTATAATAAAGCATACTCACCATTCTAACTCTTCAATACTCCAACAATCACCCCTCCTCTCCAATTCTCCTAAGTAGACCTATGGGTACATGGTAGAATTCTTGACCCTAGATTTTGAAGTCTAAAGGTGGGTAATAGTAAGTCCTTTATTAGGTTTTCATATACTTCATATACTTTATGGTGCCTTGTGAAAGTGTTTTCACCTAAAATTATTTTATTAATAAGCTTTCTTGATGTATTTGGCACATACACTTGAATATGGTATCTAGACTATGTGACTGTAGGTTATAGAGTAGGCTCACTTAGGTTACCCTCCTGACCTTCTTATCTGGTATTATTTTAATCTTAAATGACTCCTTAAATCCTACAAAACTCTTATTCCACACTTCAATGTCTCTCAAACCCAAAAGACACCTTTCATTCCAAACAGGCCTCTATATGGCAAACTAATTGTGTCTTCAAGGCTAAAGTAAGTTGGTCTTGGTCACTCTCTCCTGACACTTCTTGAGGTCTCTTTTTATTCCATAAATATTTACAATTAACTCAAGCCTCAAACTCACTATTTATCATTGCATTTTCCTCTCACGTTCAAAGACTAACTTGAAGACTTACACAGGCCTGTATGTGTTAGTGGGTTGAGTGACTACAAACCTAAGAGAGGTTATTATTATGTCACTTCCCTAGTTTATTCATAACCTAATTAGTTTTTAGGAGTTTCACATATCTTTCTCACTCATTTATACCCAAGTCTCCCATATAAAACTTTGCACCATCCTTCTCCATGTTTAAAGGTAACTTAGATTTTTTAGACAAGCATGTAGGTTCTCATTTGGTGCTTGACTATAATTTGGTTTTTATAAATGCTTTTCTAATAGTCATGACCATTTAAAAACATTTAAACCTATAATTTACCATTACCTTTTAAAAATTCAAGACCACTTATCATATTGTGTATATAACACACCAAATATAGACCTACAAGCTAATAGACCTATATGTTTACATTGTCATGGTTTCAAGCATTATTAGATTACAATTTGGGTCTATGAAGCTTGTGGACTATCTCTCCATTTTTTATTTATAACTTATGATATCAGGACTTTCACTCTCCCTTTGATAGTGTAATATAAGACCATCTCAACCACCTTCAAGTAAGCAGTCTATACATAATTCAATTGGTTAGGAGTATGAGTGTTGATTAGAAGACTATGTACATAATAACCAGGTGTTTGGGGATCCTTTGATGGATAATGATATGAGAATAAAATTAAAAACCATTTGGATACATTAACCCTAAATAGATTTCAAAACATAGATATAATAATGACGTGATTCATAACTTGTTAACCACCTTGTAGAGCCCTTTGCCTATCCCTTGATGCCACAAATTCCCCTAAAGATGTATGAAAGTGAAAAAAATTATTTTTAGGCCTCTAATTATCTTTTTAAAACACTCTCATGATTCAACAAGTCCATTTTTTGTAATAAGGATTATTCAACAATAATCCATTAGGTTTTTGTAAGGGTTTAAGACCACCTATACATATTAATGATTGTTAATAAATCCTAGGAATTTGATCTTCAAACCAATGACATTAATTTCAATCCCACTATGGTTTCTACCTTTGGCCAAGATCTTAGGCTCTAAATCTCCCTGTATGGATCATACCATTCACCTCAAACTAGTTCTTATGATCTTGCCAAGAGATCAATATAAATCCTACTGCCATTTATACCTTTATATTTACTATATGAACATGTATTCTTCTCTATGATGCCTAAAATGGATCCCAAATTATATTTCTAACCTCTTCTAACTCTAACCTAACTATACAAGTTCTTATATGTCTTGAGAAGACTTATAAAACCTCTTTTCTTTGCATTTTTTATGATTGAGATCTTGGGAACCCATTAGATACCAAAATAAGGGAAAATAGAAATCAAATACACTTTAAAACTAGGGTTTATATATGGAGGGAACCTAAAAGGTCACTTTTCAAGTTTGTGAGGGACTTTTATGGTGAATGAAGGATATTTGGCCCTTTAAAATACCCCCTTTTCAAATAATATCACCTTATAATGACTTGAAATGGCTATGAGACCCATAAAACTCCTAATTCCAATGTGACATACAAAACACACATTTATCAAAGGTTTTTAGAATACAAGTTGACCTATATGTTATGTTTGAGAGGAATTTGATGACCTTAGGGTTGATTGAAGCTTGAAACACTCTTGAAAAAATAGACTATAAAAGACAACCTTAGATATATCATTAGGCCTCATGTCAAGAATCAAACATGACTTGGACACCTTTCAAATCTTACTAACAAGGTCCACCCTCAAAAAGCGGCTAAAAAAATAGAAGTATAATAAGAACAATAAACCTTAATTCCTCCAAATACCTAAATTTTTAATAAAATACCTTAACTTTATCAAAAAAGGTATAGGCCACTTATAGGCCCTAAAGGACACTTGAGACCCTTCCATCCACCCAAAGACCACTCATGAAAACCTGGTACATCATCTAATGACTCATTATATGTTATCACATGATAGTTTCTCAAGTAACCCTTAATGAATATAATGAAACCTTAAATAATTATAATAAGTCTTAATTAATCATTTGAAGACCATGACAAGATTTATGTAACCTTATACAATATTAAATGGGACTATGATGAACTTTTAAACTATAAAGGTTGATATTTGGCTTGGGAGGCCAAATTTTCAACATTATTGGTGACTCACATGGGTTGACCTACCTACTAGTCAAGAGAACCAGATATCTCACACATGAAAACCATGATTCAACTGAGATGACTACTCTACTTGAGATGATAGTTAGACTTAGTACCATACAAGCCTTTAAGTACTAGAACAACTTCCCACTCACATAACAAGGAAAACGCACCAAATAAATAAATAAACAAACACACCACACTTGTGATGATAAATACTTATTAGAAACAAGACAAAAATAACCTACTATAAATATCTAACCTAGACATGCCTTCTTCCTCTTGGATCAAAGGGGAAGCTTCTTGGATCCTTTACTCCATGAGATGAATAATGGCATGAGGAAAAATACCTCTTCAACTTTGGTTCATTTTCCTCATCCTTTCCTTGAAATCCATTCCTATTATCATACTCTCAAGTGAGGTGACAACTGCAAACCAATCTCCTATGTATATATATTCCTATTGTACTTCAAGACCCACATCATGATGTTCTTTAGTTGCAACCTCAATAAATGGTATTTCATCTAAGCATCCTTGTTGAATATTCATAGCATCTTGGGTGACATCATGCTTCTTATCATGTACTACAAGCTCATCAAGCTCTTCAAGGGAATTTGCATACTCCAAGTTGTATCATCATCCTTAATGAGTGTGTCTTGACCAACCTCTTCATGTTCATGTTCTTCAATATGAAGTGTGTCTTTGTAAAGAACTTCAACCTCTTGAAGTAATTTTATGCATCAAATTTTCACCCTCTAGAGGGTAGTTCAATCCTTCCAAATTTTATGTAACATGGAAACACCTCAATGTTTTGGGTACCTTATTAGAGAGGTGAATATCTAGGTTAGAGGGATAACTCCCATTGATGAATCACTTAGGTTGAAACACTACTCTAACACTTGTTAGGAAAAGGGAGATAATCTTAATCTAATGGAGGTTATGCACCAACTATGAACTAATCACTACTGACCAACTATAATTCCACTTCAAACAAGAGCCTAACCTTCACATGACACTAATCCAAATCTACCTCTCAACATCAATATCTCTCATTGAGGTTTGTGAAGAAATAATTATCTAGGAGGACTAGTCAAGAGGTCATGATATCACACTAGTGAAAATACAAACCATTAAATCCCTACTAACTCCATTTGAACACTTCAAGAGACCTAAAAAGTGGCTTTTAAATTGAATATGAATATTAAATAAGGATAACATGCCAAAGAAGTAAATCTACCACTTATAAATATCAACCAATATAAAATGCACATT